>OU015524.1:75137294-76398794 GCA_907165065.1 Caprimulgus europaeus
TTTCTCCACATATTCTCCAGGTGGTCTACATCTTCCTTGAAGCATAATGCCAAACCTGGGTACATTGTCATAGCTTGCATCTCATCATCGCTGAGGAAAGTAAGAGTGGCTGTCTTATATGTGACCATTCTGTTTATACATCCCAGTGTTGTTTGAAGCTACTTCCTCTTCACAGTAAGAAGGAAATACTTGACATGCTAGGGAGATTTAAAGTTTTGCTTACAATATACAATGTGAAATCAATTTAGCTTATGTTTTGACATTCTCTTCCATTTCAACTGTAACTCTGCGTTAGACACACAATGAAAAAGCTGCTATTCCTGACTCCCATGTGTGTGCTAAGGTCTCAAAATTGAGCAGTTGTAGAGACATATAACTTTCGTATCATGACCAAAAACAACACAAGAAGAGATACAATGCATTGCTATAATCTCACTCTCTCCTTTATTCCCCAGCAAATTCTTACCTGTGTGCCCTGCTTGGTATTCCCTGGAGTATCTTGTTGTCTTCTGTTTCTGCTTTCAGCTCTGCCAGCTGTGCTGCTAGTTCTTGTTCCAGTTGTTGGACCTTCTCAGTAGAAAAGATCTGGTATACTTCATCCATTTGGCAGACCAAAAGACAAAATAGTCGAGAAGCTCCTTTCTCAAGAGCAGATCACTTGTGAATTCTGGACCTGGAGAACTGTCCACATAAAAAGCAGAAATTCTCACTCCAATATATAATACGCAGCTACTTCATTAAAGAATTGTTTTTCAGCATCTCCTTAAACAAGAAGTTTTTTAATATCAGGGACAGAACTGGGTGAATGTAATCTTTCCTGTTTTGATTGTCAATCTGAGGAAAATAGGAGAAAAATTGTTCTGGACCAAAAATTTTCAAGTATCCCCCTGCAACCCACTAATAAAAGCCATCTCCTCCCTCCTTCAGCCAGTTTACCAAGGACACTTCAGTAAGTTTAAGTAATTAAACACTAAATATAATGTGCTGAATAAAACATTTTACAAAATAATTGAAAATTTTTGCCTTCTTTTTTCTGAAACAAAATGAGATGACATTCAAAATCTATTTTCTCCCCATTTCTCTCACTGGAAACTACTATTTGAAGTTGATCAGAATAAAAGGAATGAATTTGCAAGAAATGCCACTTTCTGACAAATGTACTGTCTGCAAATAATCCACTAATACCAAATATACTCAGTCCTAATGGGAAACACTTGCTTTGTGAGAATTTCTAAAGTAGCCATGCTCTCTTCCCAACATCTGGAATTACAGTTATTCTAGTCACTTGTCAGTGAGGGGCATAATGAATTAGAAAGAAAAAAAAAAAAGGAAATTGTCTTTTAAGGGAAGAAGCAAGTCATTGCGGAACAATTTGGGGTTTCTTTCTTGGAAGCAAAGGGGAAGAAGAGGCTAGTTCATTTGTAATCAATCACAGAGCAAACATCTGTAGCATCTATTTCTCAATGGCTTGCAGAATCAGTTTGACTACTCTGGGCACACAGTTTCTTCTTTTTTCTTTCATGAGAGATAGCTGAAACAGAACAGCTGTTGGTCCAGTCACAGGTTTAACTGGACAAACACAGGAGATGGTCAAGAGGCTGAATACAGTAGTGTAGGACATACCTTTTTGGGGGCCCTTCTTGGCTGCTGATATCACGAAGTCTTGGGCAAATCACAGAATCACAGAATCGCAGGGGTTGGAAGGGACCTCAGGAGATCATCTAGTCCAACCCCCCTGCCAAAGCAGGTTCCCTACACCAGCTGACACAAGAAAGTGTCCAGGTGGGTTTTGAACATCTCCACAACCTCTCTGGGCAGCCTGTTCCGGTGCTCTGTCAACCTCACAGTAAATCCTTGTCTTTTGTTATGGGACTGGCCTCACTGATAATAAAAGCTGCCAACTAAGCAACTAAGAATTGGAGAATTCAGATCTCTGAGCCTGAATTTCACAGCTGAGACAAGAGGAAATTCAGGTAAAGAGGAATACAAAGAAACAAAAGGGATGACTAAAATGAGGAATGAAGTGTTACCTAAAAAAAAACAGACTAAAAGGCTTTACTGAACCCAGCCAGGGATCTGAGTGAAATCAATGAGAAACAGCTAGCATGTTCATACACTACAAAAAGATGCCTATGTGAGAGCTTGAACTAACAACATAAGACATGAAATCTGACACTATAAGCGTAATATAAACAAGGTAGAATAGCAACCACACCTTGGCAGCAGGATGAGATGCTTTGGAAAGACTGAGTTTATAGTAAAGGTAATGGGGTAGTCTGGTATTTTAATGAACTGGCATTTATGAACGGCTAGCACCATTCAAAGGTCAACAGGAATCTATGTGCGTTAGATTTACTTACTTTGGGGAATGAAGATACTAAAAAGAAAAAAAAGCTTGCCATGCTCTACAAATGCCTTCAATTAGTCACTGCATCTAGATATTTCAGATAGTTTTGCTAAGTGGTGAGAACACTAGAGAAGTGAGCATAATCTGGGTTAAAATGGAAGAACAAAATCAGACCTGAATGCAAAGTGTTAACATCCAAAAGGATCTAATTTATAGAACTTAATAGAAGTAATTAAAAAACTCAAATGGAACTCATACCTCAAGGATTTTAACATTGAAGAAGCTGGAGAATCTTCAAATCAATGGTAAAAAGCTAAATGGAACTTGCCCTCAAAATAAAAGTAGGGGGGAGAGGCTGGAAGTGAGGATGGTGGAGTTGACCAAAAAGTCACCAAGAACAGGCAGAGAACCACAACAGGAAAAAAACCAAAACAAAACAAAAAACACCCAAAACATAAAAAATCAGAGAGCCAGGAAGCCCAGAACTAAAGTAAGAAATACCAGCTAAATTAAAAATTGCTAAGGAAAATAAAGAACAAAAGAACAGACACTTCCTCAGCTATATAAATAAGAAGGAACTAAGAAAAAAGAAACGATGTCACTATGCAGGCAGTGGAGCTCAGATAAAAATAATTCTGATATGTCTGTAAAACTAATGACAATTACTTAGCTCAGCTTTTTGAGAATAAGGAAGCAAAGTTAGGGTAGCAGAGTGATTCAGTGGGAATATAAATTACCATTTCTGGGTATAAAGCAAAGCTTTTGGCAAAATAATAAAGCTGCTCATAAGTAAGTTCAGGTTGCAAAAAGAAGTAATCTTAAGTACCAGCAAAATAAAATCTTCTTGTAGTCTGTGTCTTTGTGAACCATGCAGCACTGAGACCCTGATTTCCCCGTTTCAGATCACCATGGGGAAGTCATGGGAAGTGTGTTCTCAGGACAGACACCAACATTTAGACCAATGCAGGAGTGGCTGACACGAAAACAGGAGGAAAAATGGTTGCATGCAGCGCAATGCACAGGATTCCCGGGCTGTCAGCAGCCCAGGACTTACCCAGTACTTCTGAAGATTTTGAAGAGCTAAGGCAGGGTCTCCAGAAATCAGAGGAGAGCACTCCACATTTCATCAGAATTTATCTGGCCAAATTCTTTGTACAGCATAAATATCTTAAGCTCACCATTCACCCCAGACTCCCTTTGTAGTCAGTATAGAGAATCAAGCATTTGGGATAAGATTCATCTGATCTGGTTTAGCTGCTACCTTAGGGTAACACTTTTAGAAATGCTTGCTTCTCTCTGCTGATTTAAAAGAGACTATGGGACCCACACAAGGAGCCCATGGAGACCTTCAGGCAAGCACAAGAGCCAAAACCCAAGAGACTTGCAGAAGCTTCAACAGGCCCCAGCAAAGGATACTGCAGAGACAGCCTTGCCCACTTCAGTACAGGCAAGCCAAGGAAAACAGAAAATTCTTCATCAGAAAGCATATGTTTTATTACCCCTCTTCCTTGTTTTTTTTCTGCTATAAAAATCAGCATGTGTTTGTACAGTACCCTCATTCTGGGAATGTCTTTTGGTCAACAAACATCTGCACTTAGTTAGGTTAGCCAGTATCCAAATCCCAGCTAGATCCTGCCCTGACTATTTTGTTGGGAGTGTTTTTGCCAGTTTCTATTCCCAGAACACACTGGATTTATAGCGATGTCCAACCTCCAGCTTTGCTGGTTAGAAGATTGTAACACACATGCTCAAACTGAATGCCTTTTGTACTAGGACAAAGTCTTTCCAGCAGGCTTAAGTAACAAGCCATTAATTTATGCAAGCATATTTCATTAGCAGCAGGAAAGTGAACTATTGTTGAATATGACTTGCTGGTCTGTATTTTTAATTACACTGTTTGACCTATATATTTTGTCCAATTTCCTTAATGTCTACCCATAAAATATGACCCTAGATTCAAATACTAACAAAACCTGTTGTGGCAATTTTGCATAACTCAGCGTAAAAGAACATGGATTTTGAGTAAATGAACCAATTAGTCTTTTTTGGGGATCACTGTGTGTTTTTGTCTGCTGCCCTTTATAGCTTGATGCAAAACATTCATAAAAAGAAACACACAGTTTCATCTGAGAAGACAAACAAAACCACACAGGATATAAATCAAAACAAGGATCTGTAAGAGAGTAGAGCAAGCACTTAAGCCAAAACATATTGTTCTTGTGAAGAAGCCTGCTCCGACCACTGCACTTTCTCCAAATGTACATTTACAGAGTTCCAAGCCAGAAATTTTTTGGAGCAGAAGACATGAAGCATTCAGATCCCTGCAAAATTCACTGCGATCTGCCTGCCTAATTCTCGCAGAGCTGAACCTTGCCAACGCTTGTGCACAAGCTGAACTGCTCCACTGTGGTTTCTGCAGAATCATTCCTTGCTGTCTATTTCTTTGAAGATTTATTTTATGTGACTGACAATTGTCTCAATTTGTGAATAATACATAAGCTGATCTTCTACCCTCCCCCTCCCTTCCAAGATAGAATTTGAAAACAAATTTTCTGAGTTTCTTCAAGGAAGAAAATTTGTTTGGGATACGCTTCCTTTGTATCTGGTTTGACTCTCTCAGCCCGTGCTGAAGCGCATCTGCTTTCCTTTAGCGTATGAAAACATATGCACTAGAGAAATAAAAGCTCCAGAAAAAAAGCAGCACAAAAGAATTATTAAAATCCAATTAAATCTTCTGAGTTGAAATACAAGTGATGCACCCCATCAACTTAAGCAAGTTCATGTATCATCCATTCCTATTTTCCTCTCTCAAATCCCAGCTCCTGGCTCTGAGCAAGGCAGCTATTTCAGCTCCTTGTCCCCCTCCGAAGCAGGCAGAGATGGGAAACACTCAGCTGCCAACAGGATGAGGTTCAGTCTTTTCCCTCTCCCTCCAGCAACTTGCCCCACAGAAAGGCAAATGGAGCAGCTTTATTCTGGGACTGGACAGTCCCTGTCAGCATGCACATTTTGAAGCCAGACTATTCAATGCAAGCACAGCCCCACCCAGCACCTGGTTGACTGACTCAAAGCTGCTGCCCTCCACCACAGCCCCTTGCCCAGGAAGGGAGCCAGGACTTCACTTCTCCAGCTCCAGCTCCAAAAGAGCCTGCCTTCCCCAGGTTTCCACAGTCAACAAAAATACCAGGTCAAGGCACAGAGGGAGCAGGTGACTGATGTACCAGCTCCCTGCCTGGGCAGCCCCAACTGTCCCTATAGCAACCCCAAGCTACAGGAGCTGTGATGGCCCCAGCCACAAGCCCAGGGCACTTCTTGCTCTCTCAGTCCTGACACTGCCACCACACAAAATCATTCAGCTGTTTTATGTATTTGGGGCAAATTGATGGCAACTTTTCTCTCTCAATCCAGTGTCTGATGGTTTTTGCCAAGGGCTGGACCTCTGGATGAAACATAATGCTCTGGGCTCCTTAGGGCTTGGTAAGGCCCTTCTTGCTTGCTCTCTCACATACGAGTACAGAGCTTCAGAGATTATTTGACTACCCTTAGGAATGGCAAAGGCTTATCTTGTGGCAGCAGAATACCCACAATCTGAAAACATTCATAGAAGAAATGCTTACTTTTCTTTTGCCTCTGGTATCAGCAATTCCCGTGTCCAGAAATACATAAACCTAGCTCAGAAAGGCTATCTATAAAAGGAAAACACCACATTTAGAATTGTGTTTAAGTGTTTTTAAGCATACACTGTGCTCTTCTAAGCCAGAGATAACCCATAAGTAAGAAGGATGTCTATACAATTTCAGAGAGTGTAGGAAGCCCATACCCAAATATCAGTTGAACAACCTGGTCTTCCCCAGTCCTGATAAAGATGTTTAGTACATATAAACTCCCCCTCTCACCCCTAAAAGCTCACATACACAACTCCTGTCAAAGATTATAACACTTTATTCTAAACTTAAATTGTCTGAAAAATTTCCTAATCCATTCTCTTGAAGGGTGACAGGGCAAAACTTACTGAACAAAAAAGCCAAGTTTCTGTTAGGACCATACATTTTTACTAGCCTTTATTAAAAACCCTTGACAACACAGCATGCCTCCAATTTTTATTCATACCTGCACAGGGGCTTGAGAAGAACACTATATTATCTTTATACCAGAGATCTACAGCAGAACTTCACTGATATATCCCAAAGAAGCTATTTTTTTCTGACATAAGCAAACACCCAGGAAAATCAGTATCAGCCAGTAACCTCAAGACAGTTAATGTACTAAAACTAAATAACCAGTGTCAATTAGAAGTCACTGTTATGTCTTTTATAGCACACACATAGTGGGGAATGGAAAAAAGCAGACTCACCATTAGCATAAAGACCCAACTTGCCTTTGTATAAGTACACAAATTCCACAACATGTACTGCCATGCAGTTCAAGGTCTCTATGACAACTCAGTTATTTTATGGTGTGGTAGAAGCAGGTTCTGTTGATGACAAGACAAGCATCCAAGCTTTTGGTAGTGGCCCCTTCCATGCACTTAACAAGAACACTCCCATGTTGTTGTGGTTTAACCAAGTAATGGGTTATGCTTCCAGTCCCTAGTTGTCCCTAACACTAAGACTGTCAGTAAACCTTATAGAAGATTGTTATTAATAATAATGAAAATGTATATAAATAAGAGATACGACCTCTTCCTTTGGCTCAGTTGCAATGATCTCAATCCTCAGGTATTAGAGAAAAGGAAAAACACTGCATTGATTTGAACAGAAGCCCTAGCTCAAGTCACTCTGGAAAAGCAAGCTCTAAGTATCTTTGGCAGTGGAGGGAACAGGACATCAAAGATGGCATATGATTTTAAGTGTAAAAAAGGTATAAAATTTTATTTGACAAGTCAACAAATAAGCATTTAATTAATCCATTAGAACACTTTATCACAAGTCAGTGTAGTTCAATCACATGTACCCTACATGAAAGTTAACTCTGAGGTGAACAAACTGACCTACTAGTGACCAGGCAACTTAGAATGTATATGTTATAAATATTTTATTTTTGAAAGGTATTTTGCAAAATTAAAAATTTACTAGCTGTCAGACAACTTCAAAAACTTCTAATACAGTAAACTTCAGAACTATTGTTCCCACATGATATCATTTTTTTTCAGTGTTGACTGAAGTTTCTGCACATTTTTTAGCAGCTGAAGAGAGCTTCTGTTTTTTTGCCCAGGACAAGATTTAGACATACTTTCCCTTACAGCAACTGTAATCTCCTTTGCTTCCTTTTGGTCAGCACACTTTAGTCTGACATGAGCTGCCTCTTGCTTCAGTTTCTGAGTTTTTCTCTTTAATTTCTGCACCTAGGAAGAAAGATTACTAATTAGAATGTTACATACTCGGAAGACCTACAGCTGTAGAGCTTACTGGACTTCTACAAAACTTCAAACTAAAGATGTCAGAAACAAAAAAAAATCTTGCACACAGTTGTCTTGCTGTAACAAAAAGCACTTCAGAAAACTGACCTCGCCCACACTCAATAGGTTGTTGAACCCCATCACTCCCTAAAGTAAAATGCTCGCTTGAGAGAGACAGAATATCATCTGTAACTGATTTATATTTACAACCTTCTTTTTCCATTTCAGACTGTACTACCCAACAAAAAAAACAACCTAAAAAAAAGCCAAGCCTATAAAATATACACTGTTTATTATCAGTTACTGTATCTAAACAGTTTACTTGGAAGCCTCATAACAAAACTGGAAAACAGAATAAATAGGGTTGACTGCTAAAGAATGTATTTTTAAGTGTTAAATAAGTCTTGCACTTGGCATGAAAAGGTCACTCTCAAAGATAAAATTAGGCTGGAACCATTACATATGCCAATTTAGGCTTTAAGTCCATTTCTAAAAATAATTAACTTTAATTGCATTCTGGAACATATTATTAACTGTGAAACAGAGAGATGACTACATCTTTAGTGTGACAGGTTCTAAAAGCAGAAATATGCATCAGAAGTATTAAGATTGGTCTGTACAAAATACAAGTAGAAATGTCTGTCAGAAAAGCCAAGGGTTACAGGAGTGGCCTGTATTGATAACCAGGGCGTGATGGACAGTAATCAGACAAGCACGAAGAATGTGCTATTTACATCATGACCCGAAGGCGTGTGCTCTGACATGGTTGTACCAGAGCAAAAATGACTTGCTAGCAGATCTGCACCCTGATAACAGGCAAGGATGACAACAAGGTTGTACCACATCGTACTGCTACTCCCCTCATCATCACCCCAAATTGAAGGCAGGTTGTAGCCATAAAGACATGCAAAGGAAGAAACAAAGGTGCAGTTGTTCGTTGTCTAAGGTTCCTGGGGGATGAAGTCAGCAAGATTCTGAGGCAAGGAATAACACTGTAATTGTTGGCTCCTCAAGAACATAAGAGATTCATCAAAAAAAGCTGACATTGCCAAGAGACGCAGCGAGGACTCAACAATCACTGTCCTTTGTCCACACTGCTAACATGCAACTCTGATAATTCTACTTTGACATAAACACCTTTGTGCTTGCAATTACGCAGATGATAAAAGGTTTGAGTGAGTAAAATCTACCAAAGAATGAATGGGAATAAAATTGGTCCAATTTAAATTAACTATCACCTCCCCCCTTCATAAGGTCTCACACCAAGTTTTGTTTTGTTTCCTGTATAAGCAAAGTTCTTAGGTGAGTCTATTTATCCAGAACCATAAGATGGAAGAACAGAAAACTATCAGACAGAACCACGGACTGCATTTTTTAATCATATGTTCCAAACAAAATTGCTACAAAAGGGGTAAGCTGTTCATCCACTGAAGCGTGATTTTATATGGGCATAACCATTATCTATGGCTCTAAAACAAATACTGATAGAATGTGTAAAGGTTAGAGTTTAAACATAACTGAAAGGTTTGTCTGGCTATGATTTTGGAGAAGCTGTGGTCAGACTATTTGGTTAATAAAAAGCTTTAATATTTCAGTAATATAAGACATTTAATCCAGTCTGCACTGGAATTATAGCTTCTGTTTTCTCATTCCCTAGAGGGACAGGACACAAAGGAATTAAATCTCAACAGTTTGTCTTAATGCAGTGAGCAGAAGTGACAAACTGAACAACCCAGCTCAGTATTGCAGAACTGCCATGGGGCAGGAAGTTTTCCCACTAGTGTACATTCCTAGCTGCCAGCTGTAAGCACTTTTTCTTGATCAAAAGAAGGAATTGGAGATACAAGAACACTGAGCTAGCAGCCTAATTATAATCAGACTGGAACATCCTGGCTTAAGAATTCCAGTGACATTCTAGTTAATGACAACAGGAGGCAGAATTGTGGCAGCCTTTCAACCAGTGTGTTATTGCCTAGAGAGTTTATATTTTACTCTTACAGTAGCCTGATGCTTTTTCAGCTTAGATATTTGTTCTCCTTTAATCTCCATTTGCTTTACAAGGCAATCCAGCTCCCGTTCTAGGTCTTCACGAACTCTGGAGTCTTGAGTCTCCTGTATCTGCTTCAGAAGATCTTGATGCTCACTATTGAAGACAAGAGTGGCACACTAAGTATTCATGATATAGTCTCTAGAATTTCTTCCAATACGTTCAGTGTATCGCAGGAGTTGCCAAACCATTTTGTCCAGACTACAGCAATATAGCATTATTTACCCTCTCACACAATATATATTAATGCAGAATATATTCACACTAGAATATATTCACTATTCACCCACACATTTTTTCTAGTGGGTCTGATTTTCTTGTTCCAAATTTGTAGCCGATGTGCATCTTATTCCTCCCTCTTGCTGCAGTCAGAACAACTATATGTGTAATAGTGCACAAAATGAGAATTTGGAAAGTGAACAGCAGTTATGCAGTATGGTATTTTCATTTCCTGCCCAATTTAGTGCAGACTTTGAAAGCTTAATGTAATACAGGAAAGTATTGTTTAAACAAATACCTTTAAGTTATAGTTTTCTGACAGATTATTCAAATTAAAATATTCTACTCAAAAAGATTTGCAGTGAACTGTGCTGGTTAATTTAATTAACCAGCTTAATTAAAATAAATTGTGTAGCTCTACTTGATACCTAGATATCTGAACTAGTCAAAACCAGAGACCCTCTCTCAGATAAACAATCTCTTTACAAAGGTCACGGCTTCTTTTCTGACTTCTGAGTAACTGTTGCTCCTTGACAGTTTAATTGAAGCAATTGGTTGTTGCTAAAAAAAAAAAAAAAAAGGCAGCCTATCCTTGAATTGCCATGAGTAAGTCAAATGTTTTTTAAGGAGATTGGTTGCCAGGTTAAATTTTGCCGCATCGAGGATTTCAAATCAGTGTCAACATCTTAACTGGTTTAACCAACATATCCTCCTCTGCTCAAACCACAGCTCATCGCGTCTACTGTGACCAGCTGTGTAGCTTTGGCCCACAATTCTACAAGCTTGCATTAATGGGAACACGACAAGTTGTGATCCACACTTACTTGTGTGGCTAGAAAGATACATACACTCCCATCTAATGCATTAGCTTCCTCCACACTCTGCCCATTTTCTGGCAGGAGACTGTCCCTCTTTCACAACCCCCTTACAGGACTAGCAAATTCATCTGCTGTCAACAAGGAAAGGGTATGAACACCAGCCTGTCTCAGCACAAAGAACTATCAGGGATGCACGTACAGAGAGAACACAGAAAGAGCAAGTACAAAGGTATAGGCTAGATGTTACGACAGGATTACTCCTGCCACAACTATACTAACCTATTCTACCACCCAGACTGACTGCATGCTGCAGGCCTACTCAACATTAACACCACCTTTGCAGTCTTCTCCAGGAGAACATCCTTGGTCTACTCTGTAATCTCAGAATACGTTTAAAATTTCTAAAAAGCACAGGACTGAGACATTTTTCATTTCCTGCAGCTGTTACTTCACTAGCAGCTTCATTAAGTACAGAATGTGGAAACAGAAAAACCCAGCCAAAGAGTATGTTGTGTGCTCACAAGATCAGTTAAACACCAGAATAGAAAGAATTTTTTGAATGAGAAAAATCCTACCAGTTAGGCCTGATATGGACATTCTGTTAACAAGTAGTCCTACACTTAAAACAGGCTAGGCTCAACTATTAACACACATGTTAGTAGCCTTCACAAGGCTACTACTGAAGTCACTTTTACTCACAACATGAGGGGTGAGTACTCACAAGCTCATTTGGCCCAGCTCATCTTGTACGGTCAACAGAAGGTCTGAAAGATTTCTGGTGCCAGTAGGTGATGTGGAACAAGAGGATACAGATTTTGAACGTGCACTGTGTCCCGAAATCCCAGATGTAGCTCCTCCTTGGCTTCGTGATAAGGTACGTGGATTGCGATGCTTCATCATATGCAAAACGCTTTGTACATTTGCACTAACAGAATGGCTGGAACTGACAGACTTAAAGCAAAATTATTAAGTGGTTTACAGAAGTGATTAACAATTACAGTAAAAAGACTTATTCGAACCTTAGATGCCAATTTAGCTAGAACATTTGGTTTCACTCACCTTCCCAGCCACAAAAGGTAGTTCACCAGCCTTTACGTGTAATTGCATAAGGTGTGTTTTCTTCATTGTAGGATTTCTCTGACATAAGACAGACAGAAAAAGTAAGACAAGAAATTCCAGTCTGCTGACCCAACAGCACAATCTTAAACTTTTTTCAATAAGTAAAATTCAAATAAACAAGTAGTGAATGCATCACCTTGGTATCCCTCTGGTTTAAAAAAAAAATAAATCTCTCCTGTATGTGGAATGACTAGGACTTTCCAGCAGCCAAGTAAATTTTTTTCCTGATGTACTTAGCAGATAGTTTGACAATTAGGTTGACATTAAAGAAACTGAACATTGCTCACTTAAGTTTGCAAAACCACAGTTGCAAAATTTTGACTGACCTGTAACACATGTTGCAAAATGAATTCTCTTGATTTCAGCAATCCCCTCAAAACACATCATCTTAAGATGCATAGTTAAAATTGCTTTGGAAACTAACTTTGCCAGATACACTGGAAAACAGCTAAGACAGGACACGGGGAAAGGTAGTAAGACTATAACTCAGGTTATCGTCATGCTAGTAGGGGAAAGTTTTCCAGTGAGGTATTACCAGCTCTAGCATCATTTTAATTAAATGTTAAATTAAAGTAAAAAAAATAAAAATTGAGCACTGTTCATCACTTTGGAAATGGAGTAAAGTGTAGCAGACAAATCAAGTGCCTCTTGCATCACAATTTTTCACAACTTCCAATTTCTGTGCTAGTCAAATGCCTATCAGCAACAGTATGCCAATAAAAACTTTCACATTACCTTCTTAGTTTTTCTCTTCTTCCCATTTTCCTTTTTAGGTTCATTTTGAGATGTTACTGAAGGCATCAACATTTTGCTTATCTCAAATCCTGTTTGAAACTGTGGGAATAAGCAAAAAAGAAAGCAATCATTTAATGTAACATTAGAAGTATGAAATCACATGGTTTAATTAATTTCCTCTTTCATGCATGGATAAGAACCAATTAAGGGCACTATTAACTGTCCTGCTTGGAAGGCATAAGCTACACATAAAAACTGAACAGATTACTGCGATGGCAGGGTGTCAGGCAGATCTTGCAACTCTGTCTTAGAAGTCCTGTTTTTATATTCAGCTGCAGCAGCTGTATTTTTCCACTGTGAAAACCAGCGACTGAGATAAGCCAATCCTGACACATGCTGGGGATCTGATCATAAAATCCAGTATGAACACTCAGATCTTACAATCTGGGGGCAGAGAACTGAGCCCATCTGTGTAGCACTGAGGTCAAACCTGCCAGACAATCCTCAGACTGCTCTGTAGTGCAAAGTTGATATAAAGGCCCATGATAAACAGGAGAATAGCCATTCCCAATCAAACACAGGACAATGGCTTTGTTTTGGCATGTCTAATAGTCCCAACTAAACAATGCTGGAGGTCCATCACAAAACTGAGATTATTCTGGCTTTTCTGTCATCAAAAAGAAGCAAACTACCCCACAACCTCTGTTTCCCAACCCAGATCCAACAGACACAAATCCATCCTGCAGTGAACTAAGATAGTACTAACACTAGTGCTTCTAGTGATAATACTAAGTCCTTACTTAAGTAAATGTTTATATTACTGCTAAAGTCAGACTATCTACTCTGGGAAAGTCATTCTTACTACACCTCTCAGAAGGTAAAACCCCATACTAGGCCTTCTGCTCTGCAGCAGCAAAGCAGTTTAAGCAAGAAACCCAAAAACCTGCAAGTTTTCAACTGTGTCATTCTGCTGGTTTCTGGAGGTGGTCAGACACCCAGGCTACAATCTGCAAGTTATTGCAAGCTTCCTGGACTGATGAAAGCCCATCATCCTTGTATGAGGTATAAAAACTGACAGCAGGGATGAATTAATTTAAGCTGTCAGCTTCGCTTATGGCTATGTTCTTTCAATACTATTCTTCAGCTCTGCATCCCCCCACCCTGCCCCAAGGGAATGCCACCACAACTGCTCTCTTTCAAATGGCTGTTGCTTCTTGGTGAAGTGAGGTTTGAAATACTAATACTTTGCCCCTTTAACAAAAGGTTTATTTGATTTTGCTCTCTTTGGCAAATACTCCTCTCTCAGATGGATGGGGGCCCAACAAACTGATTATGGCTTCACAGAATAATGAATTATTCAAGCTCTCACTGAATGAACAATGTAACAGTATTGCTGATTAAAGACTTTTCTAAGTACGGTCCAATAAATTAGGTTTCAGCAGATCTTGCCAAAAAGAGGAAAACAAACAGAATAGCCATCCTTACTTGAGGTATAAAGTTTCTTATATGACCACTTTCTAGTTACTGTGAGTTAAGGTTATCTGATCTAGTTGTAGATTTTCTAGAAATGAATTTCCTACCCAGAGCACTTATAGCAGCTTTGAGGCTGATGAACTGTATCATTAATATAAAACCAAGTAGAGTCTTCCTTGATTGAGGTATGCAACACATCTGGCAAACTTTCTAATATGTAGTTTACAACTGGTCTAGGTAGTATTCCAGGAGTTCTCCCTGGGTAATAAACATGTGGAGTTTAAATGTAACAAAAAAGGTTATTTTGAACAGAGATAATAGCTTTCTTCAGTCATACAAACAAGATAAAATAAAACCTCTTCAGTCTACCTGAGCAGTTTTGTCTTGTATCAGCTTACGCTGAAGCTCTTCTTTACAAAGCTTTTCTTCTAAGTGTTTGATCTTGTCCTGAATTTGAAGGCAAGAATGATTAGTCACACTTTAGTTTGTCAAGCTGAATCATTAGTCTGAAGCAGCTTGCAACTGTAGTCTGGGATAAAACAGGACTGTAGGAATTTTTAAAGCCCAGTCATAGGCTTTAAAAAACAGTCATGCAAATGAAGCCAAGGTGGCATTCAGTCAGGTATGCTTTATGATCTTAGCTTTAACAGAGGAAACTTTTGCAAAACTTCGTGCTATTAACAGTATGCCATACAAATTATACCAAACGAATGACTTTCAGACTGTCCTTCCATGCATGCTTACTTCTGCAATTCTCTGGGTAGCAGTAAGTTTAAGACACTCTGCTTCTAGCATTTCAAGCTTTTCAAGTTTTGCATGCAGTTCCAACCAGTTCTGATCTTCCTCTTTCTGAAACTGGGCCTGGAAAAAAGGAAGCAAGAAGGGAGTTGGCAGCTGACTGAAATTGCTTCAGACAGCAAAAAACCAAACACACTGCAGTGAAGGTGTTTAACTAGTTCAAATTTCATATTTTTTTAATTTGCAAAGTGATGAAAAATACCAGGCAGACAAAGAAGACTTAAGTTTCCAGCAGCCTTTTTGTCTACCAAATGTGCAAGTATTAGCATGGTTTTGCTCGTTAGGCGTTCCACCTAGGGAGTCTTTTCATACAATTCATTGAATGGTTGTCATCAGCCAGTCAGACAGTAAATTGCTTCCGTTTGCTACCACCCTGAGCAGAGCTGAGGAAAAATGATGGCCATAAAAAAGTTGAGATCTTACACATTCCTATACTTTTTAACTATATCACTACTTCATTAGCACGCTAGAAGGGTTCACCTGTTGTTCTAAAACCATTTTCTTTTCCAGTTCCGCACTGGAAACCATTTTCCTCATGTAATCCAGCTGTTTCTCCAGCAGAGAGCAGTGGGATTGTGCTGCATTTAACTGCACACTTATATCTACAAAGAGAAACAAAGACATTCATTACAGCAATGGGAGCTACACATTTAGCCAGTCTGTCAACTTATTGACGAATTCTCTGTCTTCAAAACATGTAGGAGAAGTTTTGTTGGTCTGAACAAGCCATGTGGTTAAAATATATTTTCTATATAAGACATGAGAATCAAACTCTTTTTCCAGAGCTAGTCCCTAATTTGAATTCCAAAAGTGTAAGCATTGCAGTTACTTTGATTTTTATCAGCAGATATCGAACCAGAATCCAGTTTCTTCCCTTCTCCTCATTTTTCTCAAGTTAGCAGTGTTATACAAGTAAGCAGCTGCTAGCTTATTGTAGGAGTTAAACATACCACCTGAAATCTGCTTACTCTTTAAAATAGCTTTATGGCTTATGCAATA
This sequence comes from Caprimulgus europaeus, assembly GCA_907165065.1. Next base: position 75,153,248 of record OU015524.1, read on the forward strand.
CTTGGATAACATATGCAAAAAAAAGATCCCAACTTGATCCACAATAATCAAGCTCCTGCCCCTCCCCAATTTTGAAGCAAAAAAGAAAGGGGGGGGGGGGGCTGTGCATTAATTAGTAGTTTGTCAAAACAAACAAACACTCCCTGTATTGTGCAGTCTTGGAGCTGCTGTGGCTACACCTTATCACTCAAGAGAAATACCTTTCCTCTGTTGCATCAGTTCTTGATGTGCCGTGTCCATTTTGTGGGATTCACGGTCTAAGGCCTTCTCATACTGAGCAGCTTCTATGGAGAGGCTGCAGAGATTATCTTCAGCCTGTGACTTCTCCAGCTCTAGACGGCGGATCTTTTCTTCAAGCATTCTTAGGGCTGCCACCACAGCTAGCACACAATGCAACAGTTACACCTGAAGTAACAGTTCTAATTATTTTTTATTATTATTATTATTTTTTACAAAACACTTAAAACAGCAGAATACTACCTACATTTTCTCCTGGGATCACTCCTAAAATGAATTATATTCCCTGGCAGTAGACTAACACATGCAGAAAATACCTGGTAGAAAATGGACATGTCTACTGCATAACTGAGGTATAAGGCATAGGTCCTACGAGCAAAACTATTTTCACTTCAAATGGTAACAAGCACAAAGAAATCATGGCAAATCGAGTATAACAAACCCTGGGACTTATGTTTACATGGAAGCAGTGAACACTGGTATTCAACTTAGGTTACAAGTTTTGGTATAATGCAACCAGTGTGGACAGATTAAAAAAAAACACCAAACCAAAACCAAACAACTTAAAAAAACCCCCAAAAAATCAGACTCGGGACAGGAGGGAAATCAGATACAAAGGGACATTTTAGTAGAGGACACACTTTAAAAACTTTGTTTCAAAAGGTAATGATTCAATGTCTAGTTTCTTGTATTTGATGATTCTTTAAACCATAGAAAGAAGTCTGCAAGATTTTGCTTTTAGCCTCAAATCAGTATGTGTCAAAATTACACAAAAAAAAAGTTGCAATTTCAGCTACAAGGAAAAGTCTACTAGTTCTCCAAGAACTATATACACCTGTGGAAGTTTAAGACATGTACTGTAACAAGTCAAGCTTCTTTTCTGACATTTTATAAGCTTTGAACTTTCCCTATACCAATTCTCTCAGTAGAGGAATACCCAGCAAATATTGCTCGCTCCATAATAGCTCCCATCAGTTTACCATAGTCCCATTAGAATAAAACTAAAAAAAAAACCAAACCCCCCCAAAAAGCACTAAGAAACCCCAACAAAACAAAAAATCCTAAAGATACCACAGAGTAGAAAGATGTAGTGGGACTTTTTCCATCATCAAACTGAACATTTTAATCCAAAAAGCCCAAGCTCTGCATGACTCTTCTCTACAGAAGTCACAGATTCCTCAAATGAAAGAACAATGATCACACACATACATAAGCTATGTCTGTGCAATATTGCAAAGCTGTCCATGACAGCAAATCCAAGTATGGTATCCTTGTGATTTACTGAGCTCTCCAGAAATGCTAAGCTACTGAGCATTTGTCCTGTGAGCTCCAGAGAATAATCATCAATTAAGGTATGGGACAATTATAGTGGACCCATATTTCACACAGAATAACTTTCATGCTGCCAACTTTCCTGAGTATCTACATTATTCAAAAGTTCTCCCAAGGAATCCTACCACACAAAAAACCTTGTAAGTGATTTTAATCTAGAGGGAGTCAAATAGCAGTACACAAGGCCAATTTCAAGTCAATGTACCATACTAACAATCTTTTTTTGCTGTATTTAAAGTCATTAACTGCTTCTCTGAGTTTGAAGCATTCTCCTTTGCTTTTAGAGGAAGTCTGACAATTTTAAGTTAAACAATTTTCAAAGCCAAAGTTTATAAGGATGTTAGAAGACTTGTAGCAGTTTCCATTCCAGACGTATGACTTCAAGGAGACTACTCCCTCAGGACACATATACATCCTGTCTCAGTGTCAGTCTGATAATCGCAGCAAGTCATTGAACTAAGTAAAACAGAACAGGGAGTTTGCTCAAGAGATTTCACATGGAACAATTAAAAAGACCACTTTAAGGACATATTTTGGCTTTACCTTGGTTATTGGGGATAGAAGCCCTGTCACCACCAACAGCTGCCAACTTCTTTGATCCTATATAAGCAAAGGCTGCAGGAAGCATCTTATCTGGTGGCTGAAGAAAGCTTCCTATGAAACTGTTCTTTGATTCAAAATCCATAGCCTGTAAAAAGAGAGCTGTTTAATGCCATTAGCTCTTTAATGGACTATATAACTTTTCAAAGTATGTCACTGGGCTGTCCCTGGCTCTGTTTATAACAAACCAGATCATGTGCACCAAAATAATAATTAAAAAACGCACCCCTAGATGAATCTTGTATTCTAATGCAATTCCAAAACAATGCCTTTCATAACACTAAACATAGCTCTCCTCAACCACTCAAAATTTTCTAAGAGTTTTCTTGGCGCTTTTTAATAACTTCTGATTTTTGTCCTTTTGAAAGTCAAGGGTTAGCAATATTTTCTATTATCTATTTTACAGACTTCAGTGTCTGCCTCTCTGTGCTCCCTGCAGAGCAAGCATACCAAGTTTCACAGCCTGTTTTCATCTGCAGCCTCCTTAGTGCTCTAACACCTATCTTTTTACATATGGCTTTACGATATAATAAAGACATAGTTCTCCACACTTAGTGTCAAGATAACATAAGGATATTTAACATGCAATATCCTCAGCATTCTCTCCATTATTAAGCATATGTATTAAGTCCTCTTGATCTCCCCTTCTGCCCCACCCTTTCACATTCTTTATTTTATCAGAAGCACATGTGAAGACAGTTTACACTGCCAAACACTGATTTTCCTTGATACTCAAGACACGGACAGTGAAACTTTCAGAAAGTGCTTTAGTCTAATATAACCTCTAGGAAGTCAAAGCAAGTTCTAAATAACACCACAGTTACTAGCAAAGTAGTACCAAGCATTTCACTTGATACAGTATAAGAAACAAAGAGAACGTATAGCTTCAGCTGGTAGAAAAACAGCCTATTTGAAGGTTCAATGATATAACAACTATGGTATCACTCGAATTTAAGATACAGGGCATGCAACTGGAACAGGCCTCCTACTTGGGAAAGGCTGTTTACAGATGCTAGTTCCCAAGACAGTCACCCAAAGGAGGTATCTAGTAACAGGAGGAAGAAACCCAAACCAAGACTGGAACCTGCTGATGAAACATGTCCCAGGAAAAGCTATTCATACTGGGTGGGTGGGAAAGAAAGTTTTCAATAAAGGAGAAAGCTTCCAGGAACAGCTCTTCCAGCACTGTTTCAGAGGCCATATAAAATAGAAAAATCATCATCCATCCACACTGCCTCTTCAAGATATGCACTAAACCAAAGGTACACAGAAATACTTCCTTCCTCCTCCAAACTGTCATCATGGAGATGTCAACATGAGCATCTCCTTGCCAGGGCTTGCTTGACTTGAGGCCTACTGGACGCCCTTGCTTTTGTGTGCTAACAACCCAGGGCAGACCCCATGGTTCGGGGGGGGCCCTCTGGCACCGGCATGGCCCTCCCAGCACCAGCAGAGCCCCCCAGACCCAGAAGAGGGGGGCCGCCAGGCTACCCTTGCACCACAGGCCTTTCCCAGAGAGTTCCCCATGGTGCCCGGCTGCCATCTTGCCCGAGCCCAGGCCACAAGCTGGGTTGGCAGCTGCAAGCAGCCAGGCATGCCGTCATCTCTGGCAAGAAGTCCCACCTGGTGACCCTACCACATTTAAGGCCACACAAGCCATAAGTGGACCTCCACAGCTCCATCCTGGAGGACCAGCAAACACTGCTCAACCAACACTAATAGCCGGCTAGGCCAGACCGGCGTGTCAGCCATTTCCACAGCACAAGGGGCAGTGGCAGAGAAGGGCACACAGCAGGGAGCAGCAGAAGTCTCAACACATGGATGAGAGAGTCCTGTGGCCATGGGCAGGGTCAGGGCCAAGACAGGAGAGGAGGTGGGCCTGGTATGGCACAGTGCACCAGCACAGTATTCCACCAAGTAAGAAATAAGCAAGACTTACCATTTTTCCTATTCCTTCTCAACCTCTACAAGTTGGTGATAAAAAAAACCTAAAAAAGACCATAAAAATACATGTATGCACACACAACAAGCTTCCTACCGCTGCTATGAACAGGGGAAGGCAACTTTGGAAACTCCAGAGGAAGAAGGTGGTTTTTGCTCACACCATCTAACCTTTGGTCAGTCAGCATAAGCAGAGACCCGCTCTTCCGATGTCCTTCGGCGGAACATGGCTCCCTCGCACACCTGCAGCTGCTACGCATCGATTAGTTTCCTTATTACTGTCACGTAAACAAGTTCTGCCGTTTCCAAGGAGATGGATCTGTGGACAGTTGTAAGGAGGGCGGTGATCCGAAGCAAGTAATGAATAAGAGAGGGAGGGAATAAAGCACCAGAAAACTTGTGCAGACTCAGAGTTCTGCCAGCACAACAGAGGGTAACATGCACCCTGCAACTGGAGGGAGGGAGGGAGGGATCCCCAAGCTACTCCTAAGAGCACAGGGTGTAAGGGAACACAGCACTGCACCACCTAGACACCTGTGTTTGCAGAACCCCTGCTGTGGACATAGTTACGGACACCTGGCTTTGCCACAGCTTCCTCAGACACAGAGGCTGTGTGAAGTAGGCTGAAGGAAGGGTTGCTATAGTGCTTGGAGCCTCTGCCAACATAATTACTCCAGCAGAGGTGCTCTGGTTTAGACTAGTCCTTTAATATCTTAGCAGGTAAATATAGTATATAACAACCATTCTGCATAGGAGTAATCGCTACAACATTGCAGGCCTCAGGCAAGAACATGGGCCAGGAAAAGGACCAAGTCACTCTATACCAGCAAGACGTCACCAAACATCCTGACCACTTTCAGCCCACTAGGACAAGAAATCTATCAGGAAATAATTAAGTAGCTTGACGTATGGTTGGACGTCAACTGTCCTACCATCAACCTTTTCCCCCCACAAGTTTCTATGCAATCATCACAGACAAGTTTGCTTTTAAAAACAAGTTACACATCCCACAGCCATCACAAGCTTAAACTACTGCTCTTTTAATTCCATGCTACTCTGGATGCTGGTACACAACCCTAGAAAGGTGCTTTAAAGCAGGTATTGCATCCTGAATGGCAATGTTTGTACTAATGTAATTCCACAAGGCTTAGGGGGATTTAGCACTTGAACAACACTCCTTAAAGAAGCCAAAACACTGTTGTTTAGACAAGCCCTTCGTTGAGGAAATCAGTGCACTCGTTTGAGTTTGGGGAACAGCCAAGAGAGAAGTATGCATATTACATGGAGGCTGACAAAATACCCTGGTTACAGGCAGAGGGGAGGGGAGGGGAAGAAGAAGACATGCCCCACTCTCAGCCCAGCTGCCTGCATCGCTGCAGGGAGCAGGCTGAAGGACTTGCATTGTGCAGGTCACACCAGGAGTCACTGCTGACCCTTTGGGTTTTTTAACTAGAACCGACCCAGCCTGCTTTGGTGGTGATGGTCTGATGCCCAGTGTTATTTTACACAGAAAAAACACAATGTAACCGGTTCACACATACCTTGCATCAAGCATGGGGCCATTTAGTGCTTCCTACAGACCTGCCATTAACCATCAGCCTGGCCTAACCACCCATGTTGTCTCCAAGCTTAGGCCATGTTGTCTCCAAGCTTGAGCCAGGACACTCCCACAGAGCACAATGCCCCACGGCTGCAACCCTGTGCATGGTGCCAGGCATGGCAAATTAGCTCTGTGACAGCATTGCACTAATGCAATTCTACTGCCCAGCTCCTACCCTGCTGCAACCTGTGGGCTCACCCCTGGGGTGTGAGGATAAGGAGAGCTGGTCCCTTCAGCAGGACCACTTCTGCCTGTTTGCTCACTCACATGCAGGCTGGGAGCGAGCTGGCACAAAAGCTGCTGGGGAGCAATCACATCCTCAGGTCTGTACCTGTGCATATGACATTCACTCCTCAGAGGACAGCAAGCAAGCTGGAGTTGGGGACCTTAAGACAAACTAAGCATTTCCTATTTAATCATGGTCATGTAAGTACTAATGTGATTTACCTTTACACTATTTATATTTATTTTTACTGACTATGGCCTGCATTGAATGCCAGGCTTCTATAAAAAATCAATCAAGATTTTAATTGCTGCTGCCTAGCACCAGTAAGCAAGCCAACAGCAGGGAGTTGTTGAACACCACTGAAATCCTAAGTTACAGAAAGACCATTTCTGACTTCCTCATCACCCTCCATCCTGTCCCCCCCTCCATTGCTAGCTGTATCATTAAAAAAACTTTTTAAAAAATTATTTTGAAGTTAAAAGTCCAAAAATGTTATGCCACATACACCATTATGTACCATAGTGTAAAGCAGCACGTGGAAAAGGTTTTTCCACATGTGAACTATAGCAGATTCAGGGAATAATGCTGGCTTAACAGCTTCCCAAAAGATACACACTACAGGAATAATGTTATAATGCAAGCAATGCTTCCACTAAATTCTCCAATGTTGTTACCTTACAGAGATCCCAGTTCATTCAAATTGCTGTGAGGGCAACCTTTTAGAACCAAAGAAAGAGGTGCTGTCAGAACACCTTCAAATATGAAAAGAAAAAGTGGATCAAAGCATTTTTCAGAAAGAAATGCAAAGATACTCATCTTCTGACCTGACCTACTAGGCATGCACAATTTATAGCGTTGGGTTTTTTTTTCATAACTGAAAACAGCCTCAGATGAATCAAGGAATGATTCACTGTTTATCTGACATATTATAAGATAAATTATAAAGAACTGCCCCAACACAGGCTATACCAAGAAACTCCCAGAATGCTGGCTGCCACTTTGTCTGTTTGAGCCAAGCCTTGCTGGCAAAAGTTTATGTGAGAGGCCATTTTTTGTGACACAGTCCAAATTGGTCTATTTTTTTCCCGCTTTCACTTTCCCTCGAGAGCCATGGAAAAGCTTGGTCAGCTGTACTAGCTGTGCTGCAATGCTCTTTCAGCCTTATTCTCAACAGACAAAGAACAGCCCTTCCACTGACAAAAAGAAATAAATAATGTTGCAGGCAAACTGCATTGCTGTTTTGGGAACACTCTGTCTCTAGCATCCTGACACAACCGCTTTAATCAGCGTGAAACATATGACCTTGCTCAGGACATATCTAAGTAACTGATACTCATGTGCCTTTTTAATCTAAGTGGTTTAGAAATGAAATGGTGACAGCTGTAAAACTAATAGGAAGTGAAACCTCACTGAATCAATAAAGCATTTCAACACGTTTTTAAGTTCTGTCGAGCCCCACTTCAAATGAGTTTAGAACAAATGACTGAAATTTGTTAGACCAGTTAAGGAACTTGGGAGGTTTTTTAAAAAGTGACACAGACAAATCCATGGGAGTTGGTTTGTTGTACAAACTGCAAGATACAAACAGACAGTCTCAGAACTGGATATATAAAGGTCAAGTGCCCAGTTGCTTCTTTGATACTACTGCCTATTCATTCCTGAATTTCAAGTCATATGCAGAACTTTCATACAATCATTTTTTTTCAGTCTTGGAAGAAAAGGGGAAGAAATTACATTCCATGTTTTCTCATGACACTGTATATACTGTTAAGTATGATAAAACCTGGTATTTTAATGAAAAGAAAAACCTCCTAAGCCTTTTATTTCATTGTGTCAGATCTTCTAAGCATTCATATTGATATTCCTCTAGTTCCTGTTTGTCGGAGATAAAAGACAGAGCACAAAAAGGAGGAAGTAAGAAAATAGAATGAGTTAAACAAGTACTTTGGGAACAAAGCAAAGAAATAACCAGGTAGGGAAAAAAACAGATCTTTTTTAAAGACAATTTTTTTCAGAATGTGCTCTAACCTGGCAGTGTATCAAGCAGTCTTGAGTCATAATGTCATCAAAGTTTTGCTGTTTTCTTCAGTGAGCACAGCAGACCCAAATCCTCATTAAATTGGGCCTTTGTTCACAAGTGCATGATAAAATCATATTCAATACTTTGTGGGAAAATCAAGTTGGTGCAAACTGCTTCAACCTGTACAAGAGATGACAACTGAACTTAGCATTCAAAGGAGCAAGACTGCAACTCCTATCTAGTAACTAGGTGCTATGTTATCATGAAAGTATCTGGCCTGGAATAGAGTGTTATCAAAATAATTAAATTTCCAAGTCTTTAATCAGACCAAAGTAATGAAATATAACCTTTTAGCAATAAGCATTAAACACAAAATCCAATACTATAAATTATCACTAATATACTTCCTTGCTTCTGTTCCTCTTACTTTCTCCTTTCATCCACCCCCACATTATAGTTGCTTTTTCTTCCTGATCACCTCTTTCCCTTATATTTACATCATCCTATAGCTTTGTTCTTTGCTCATCTGCCTTCAGTCTTCTTTTTATCCCATTCCCTCTTCTAGCATAAAAAGCAAAAGGTTTTTTGCAAAGCAGAGAAAGAGCTATTTTTCTACACACAAGAATAACCATCAAGTGTCTTCCCTTCCTACTTAGGATCCAGTTCCAACAGATGCTGTCTGCTCTTAGTACACTGACTAATATGGACACTGAAGGTACTCTCAGTACTCTCCAAAAAGTTACTTTTTCTCCCTGCTGTTATTTTCTGCTGATGCTGCCATCACACTGTCTTCCATATGTGGTTTGCTTAGCTGGGTCACCTCACCCCCAAAAATACTCTTTCACTCATTAGATTGGAAACAGCTCTTCACAGCTTTCCAGAGAGCAAAGCAGAGCCCGTGTGTCCCGACAGATGGAAAAGGCAGGAGGAAATTACTGGCTCTGGCTACTGACCCTCGATTAAAAAAAGGAAGACTTTGCTGTTGTGGAAAAGGAAGGTTTACAAGGGCAGCTGTCTCCAGTAAGACTATGTATCTGTGCACAGGCAGAATAAACAGAAATTAGAAGGGCAAAAGCAAAAAGTAAGAGGCATATTAGTGTAAGGTGGAGCAACTGTAAGAGTGGGTTGAAATGACAATCTGAGTGAAAAAATATAACGAGGTAGGGGATATTTGCAGGCACTGACTCATTCGCAGTAAACACTTCTACTGCATGATAATTTTCACCTTTTATGTCTCAAATATTTAGTGGGATCATTGAAAGATGGTTCTGAACGTTGCAACTTGCCCTCTAGGCAGATGAAACACACAGATTGTGTCCCCACCATTGCCTTGGAATTTATTTTGAGTAAACTTCTGTTTTTACCAATACATTCTCAAGAAAAAATGTGTCTCTTCATCCAACATCCTTTAACCTAGCATGGAGATGGAGCAGGAGGTAGATTTTTAGACAGATAACTAGAAGACCGTGACATGGACAAGCAGAGAAACACAAAGAGGGTAACTGTTCACGGGATTTGTCTCCTTTTACCTACTACCATCCCTACCCCTTTTTTTTTTTTCCTCATATATTCCTGTGCTGCTGACAACTAAGCACCTGGCAGGGAACAAGAACTCCATTCTGCATTTGAACATCAGGCAACCTAAGAAAAAGAACGAGCTAAAAAAAACACTAACAAGGAAAAGATGAGTTTCACTCCTGGCAAGAAATTATTCTAAGAGTCATCTTTTGTCACCAACACTTGTCTTCAAAGATGCAGAAAAACTGCAAGCAGATTTGAGTCAGAGCAACTCCTCAATCTTATTTTGTTGAAGAATAATTTTAAATAATATAATCTGTTTACATGACTTGGAATATTCACAGCAACTCCAACGCATCCACACTCTGCATCTTGAACAGGCACGACATCCTAAGTATTAATGCCAAATAGTTTGTCTATCATACAGTATAATGAGTACTCAAAAATGCAAAAATGGTCTATCACTACTTCTGGCCCGAGTTGTCTGGGAAAACTTAAAATATTCAAAGCCATGCAACAGAATACTTGTTTCATACAATCTGTATGTTTAAACTTGCATGACTTCAGAGATGCAGGAAAAATCTGAGCAAGATGCTATGAAATCCTGCACAATGTTGCATATACAAAACTAACTTCAGTTGTTGACTATGAATTATTTAAGATACATTTCTCCCTACTAATTAGATGCACAGTTTCTGACTGCAAGGTAATTTAGTGGATCTCTAGGGACTTGACTTAAATTCTTGCTATTCTATGTGACCTTAATAAATCACAGAGGGATGGGACTCATAAGGGACTGATGTTCCAGGATACAATGTATCTTCCAGCCTCAGGGCTGAATCCCAAGTTCGGTACTGACAGGCTTACATTTCCTGCATGTAAAAAGTGCAGGTATATGGCCAAAACCAGTAACACGCTCAGAGAGGGGCTAACAAAAGCTCTGTGCACGGAAATTCCATGAACAGAGACATGTGTGAAGTCCCACCCTGGCACTTGGCACCTTCGTCCTCTTGGGACTCAGAATTTGGAGTCCTCTTCTGGTGGTGATTGCCAAAATCTGTTCTTTAAAACAATGAATAAAGAGTTCCTGTAGCTTCTCTGGTCCGTGACTTCATTTCATGTGGCTGCTGGCCACAGCATTTTTCTTTGTGTTATTACTGGAAAACACGAATGTCTGTGTTAACAGACAGCCTGCCAGAGGTGTTTAAAAGACCTACTGGGCTGTCAGCAGATAAAAAATTCCCAATAAGCAGTGTTCATTTTCTTTTAAAGTGTAGCTGGAGGAAATAGTATCCATCTTCTCCCTGCTGTTACCCAGAGGTTAGAGCATTGGCCGGGAAGTAGCAGTTCCTGGGGAGCATTCATGCCGCATCCCTGACCACCGTGCTGGACTGGGAGGAGGAAGAGCAGGAAGGAAATAGAGAGTCACCACCTTTTTGTTTGAAGTTATGATCCTGTTCAGACAAGTGTGTAAGAATCTAGGACAAGAAGGCAGCTGAGGCAAAAGACAGACTAAAATAAGGATGTGTCTTGCTTATCTAGTTTAATTGCTGGAAGAGTGTACTGGGTTTTATTTACGCATTTTTGTAGTAAATAGTCCCTGGAAAAAAAACAGCCCTGGCTTGGGAATAGCTACCAGAAACTAGGAGCAAGTGCCTACAGCTCCCTGTGTCTCCCTTCTAGTTCACACCAGTGCCACACGTTTGCCATCCTTTCCAATAGGGACACAACTTCAACAAGCGAGGTGACAAATGCTTCCCTTCCATTTTGCAGTCCTTCTGAGCACCTGGAACACTCTTCTGGGAGCTACAGGATATTGATGTAAATCCCTTTCAGCTAAAAGCTGATTCTTTCATCACAGGGTTACTGCACTGAGGGTGAACATTCTATCAAATACAGCCAGGCACTGAGGGCAGCTGTGGCTATAACAGAAGAACCTGACTTGTTGGGCTCGGAGAGGTTCCTCTCAGCTGGATATCTCCTAGAGTTGCTCTACCTACTTCCTAGACTACAAGTGTCCACAAAGGGAAGAGAGGTTCCTCAGTGGAGAGAGGCTGCTCAGTGGAATTTTTCAGATCTTAATTTTTAGTTTACCCATGCTCTTTTCCAGGGTCTAGCCCTTAGTCTTTCAGCCTACATTTATACAGTTAAATGAGTATAGTCAGAGAGTTGGAAAAGTATAGCAGGACTCTAAGTGGCCTGTAGCTCTGGTATGTTATAGCCCCGCTCTTCTAAAAGTAACCCATGCTTCAGCATGAAACTATTCCGTAATCTTTCTGCCAGAAAGGTATGGTCCCTTAAGAAGAATCTGGTGGCTAACTTACCCATCCTTGCTGCCTTTGTGACCTCTAAAGAAGCAGGGTGGCAGAGTCTGGTGCAAACGTCCCCAGGCAACCCACAGCAGGCCAGAACACATGGTAGATGGACAAACACATGCTCAGTGAAGTGAAACAAGGCCATGTTTTCTCCCACATCTCATGCTGTAGCTTTCTCAGTCATTGAGGTCAGTCTGTTGGGATGCTACACGAGTCTCGGCTTGACGCTAAGCTTGGGCCTCAGTTCAAAGACAGTAAAGGAGTAGCCTCTGGCTTTCTGGTGTCTCTCTGCCAAACAGGAGTCACAGAGATTTGCCTCCTCAGATGGCTGCTGTGAAAAAATATGCATGAAATACTGTGGAGTGCTCAGATACTGCAGCAACGTGCCAAAACCCAGATCTAAAAGGGGAGGGTGAACTTTTAGAAGAGAGCAAACCCATCCTAGGTATTTACTAGTTGGAATGAAATAAGCCTCAACAAAACCAGGTGTAAATAAAATTAGATGAAGAAATCTAATTTAAAAAGCAGTTCCTTCTAAGTTGCACAAGTTTTACCACATTATTACTAGTTCTCCAGAAATCAACTAAGTATGCTCTGCAGTGGAGTGCTCTTTTGTGACACACAGAAACCGGAACACACTTCTAAAAGTAAATATAATATAATTTACATCTTATACCTTAGAAAGGGCATGGATACAACTACTTTATATTGTATTTTCAAAAAATATTTCTGCATTTGGATATCATTTGCATATGACCTATTATAGAAGTTCTTATCTAGCTAAAAAAAGAGGGAAGTTGATAAATCATCAAGGAAGGAAATACTGAGGTTTAAAAGAGCCACAAATTTGTTTTTCTTCAGCTTATCATTTTAAAAACTCAAATGCTGTAATTCTGGATGAGTTAACAGATTGTTTCCTTCATAATTCTGCCTTTCTCTTATCCATTCTTTAGGGATCAAAAACAAGCATATTAAGTTCAGTCACCGAACACGCAAATCAGGCAAACATTCCTCTCACTTCAGGCTCTGATTAATTCCACTGGCAGCCTCTGACCTTGATTTCCACAATGTCTTGCAGCACATACAGAAGCTTGATCTGATATCGGAAATTTGCAGAGATTTGGTTTGGAAAAAATAAAGCCACGTTCATCTCCATTACCAAAGTGCTACATTAAAATCTATAAAACAAAGGGCTGAAAATCTGAAGTTTGGGCCTTGGAGCCAGTTTCACAATCTGTTTCCTGTAGCCAGAGTTCATTTGCAGCCAGTGGAAAAAACAACTTCTAAAGATAAAAGGCACTGCTGTGACTTTTAATCAATCTTAGCATTTGGTGTGGGAACACAGACGTACTAAAGTCTAACACCAGCGCTTCAGTTCTGATTCTGCTTCACTTCATTGATCTCGGATGTACGTAGCCATTGTCAGAGACATCCAGCAAGTGCAAACTTATGGGAAAATGAGATCTATCCAACTTCTGAAGATCAAAATTCAGATAGAAATAAAGCAAGCATACGTGACATGCCTATTCACAGGAAAACTGGGAGACCATAACGAGTGACAACAGAAGCTGAAGTGGTAGCTGATGTTAAGAAAAAAAAAAAAAACAAACCCAAACAAAACAAAACATAAAAGGAACTGGCAGAATTATTTTATTTGAACCCATCAGTTATGATGGGTGGAGACCTTGAGTGCTTAGAGAAGTCAAGACTCACATTTATTACAGGTAGTGATGATTTCAGTAGATATATTGCTCGCAAGAGTGCCAAAGGCCTAGGGGAAGCAGCTGCACGAAGCAGTCCAGGCCTGTCCATGCTGCTGAACAATGGTTTGCAGACTCCTTGTAGAAAGGATTTTATGGGAAAAAAGAGATTGTTCTTCCTTGAAAGGTACAATGACACTTATTTTGCGAGCTTTAGAGAAACCATGCCAGAAAACAAAAGGAATGTCAGATGAAGAAACCAGATTCTTTACAAATAAAAGAGCTGTTGATGGCTGGTGTTGGTGAGCCAGCCCCAGCTCTGGTCTTGGACTCAGAAGCAGCTTCTGTCTCTTTCTGTGGTATGCAAGTAGCTTGTTCTGCATTTAACTTCAGTTTTGAAGTTTGAATTTTAGAGTGGGAAATGTGTACGTGAGAAATGTAAAACAGTTATGCAAGATCCTACAGGCCCAATGTCCTGTTTCTAATTTACTTGTAAGTGCTCTTCTGCCTTTCAGTGTACTCAAAACTAGTGTTGTGATTGCTCTAATGTGCCAGCTGCAAATGGGTGATTCTGCCTTTGCCTACCTATCTCCCTCTCCTCTTCTCTGCCAAGAGATGAACTGGATCAAGGAAGCAACCTGGCTGAAATTAACTTTATTTTAAAAAATGCCTTTTTTAACCTGCAAAAAGGAAGGAATGCGACTGTATGACCAGCAAAACAGCAATACCAGCCCCTCTGGTGGCAGCCTGCAATTAATCACAGAATGGTTGAGATTGGCAGGGACCTCTGGAGATCACCTGGTCCAATCCCCCTGCTTAAGCAGGGCCACCTACAGATAGTGTCCCAGGACCACAACCAAATGGCTTCTGAATATCTCCAAGGATGGAGGCTCTGCAGCCTCCCTGGGCAACTGGTGCCAGGGCTTGGTCACCCTCACAATGAAAAAGTGTTTCCTGAGCTCAGAGGGAACCTCCTGTGTTTGTCTGTGCCCTTTGCCTCTGGTCCTGTCACCAGGCACCAATGAGAAGAGCCTGGCTCTGTCCTCTTTGCAGCCTCCCTTCAGGTATTTATATACATGGATAAAATCCCTCTTGAGCCTTCTCTTCTCAGCTCATCAGCCCCAGCATAATTTGGATTAAAAAACCCTTGGGTTAGCTTGGATTAAAAAACTGCAAAACTGTTGACCAATTCGAATATTCCAGGGATATCCCCCCGATTTCCAAGTGCTGGGGGCGCTGTATTTCGCCTGCACAGACTGTTACTCTTCCCTTTCTGCTGATGCGTTTGCTCAGGCTACCTTAGAGGCTCCTGCTGAAGCACGTCCCTGACAAGCCGTTGCAGCTGCTTAAAACACGTGTGTGCGTGTAATCTTTTTGCCAACGCAAACCTCAGAAGAAAACCCACTGCCGGAACTGCTTTATCCCCGGCTGCTGCCAGCCACCTGCTTCGGAGAAACCTGTTGCGGTGAAACACGCGCACTAAAAAATAATTTTAAAAAACACAAAAAAACCCCCAAAACGTGGCGGGGCAAAGCTGCGCAGAAACAGCAGCAAACCGCTCGCTCTTACCCTTCCTCGGCAGTTTCCGGCGGCGGGACCCAGGGCGCAGATCCCGCCCGCTGCCGGGAGAGCTTCGGGCGCGGACACCGCCAGCGGCGCCGGGAGGCGGGAAATACGCGCGAGCGCCCCGCGGCCCCGCCCCGCGCTGCCTGCCGGGACTCGTAGTTCCCCTCTGCGTGCGCGGGGCCGCCCTTCTGCCGGACTACACATCCCAGCACCTCCTACGGGCGCTGCCGCTCCCCGCTGCGATTGGACCACCGGCACGAGTGCTGAAGGGCGATTGGTTGGTAGGCGCGTCCGTCATGTGGGCGCCCCGTATTAGGCGGAGCTAGTGGCTCTCCGTCCCTCCTCCCCACCCCGGGTGAGGGGTTCGTCGTGGGTCTGGGTCGGCCCGGCCCCGGCGGGCAGGGCTGAGGGGGCCGCCCCGCTTCGCGGCGGAGAGGCAGGGCTGGGGCCGTCCCCTTCCCTCCATGCCTGGGGCGGGGAGGAGGAGCCGCCGGCGCCGCGGGGTGGTGGTGGCCGCCGCCCCGCTCCTCGCCGGGAGAGGCGAAGCCCCAGCGGCGCTGGTGGCTCGGCAGCCCCGGCGGTGGGTGTCGGTTGCCGGGGGCTCCCGCCGGGGCTGAGGGAGCTCCCGTCCGGCCGCCCTGCCCCTCATGCGGCGCAGGCAGCGGTCTCTCCGCTCGCCGCCGCGTTTGTCGTCTTTGTGGGCGGGTTGGCGGCTGTCGAGAGCCCGCCATGGGGCGGCCGCTTCGGGGCTGCTGAGGCGGCGGCGGGGAAGCAACCGGACGGCCCCATGGAGGAGCGGGAAGGCGAAATGCGTTGGGACGGGCTGTGTAGCCGCGACGTTACCACCCGCGCCGCCGCTTTGGACACCATCGGTCAAGCCGTGCTTCGCCGTAGCGAGATCATCTCTCCCGTGGCAGCGGTGTCGCCTACCCGGGCCACTGACGGGCTCCTGGTTCCTGCCGCCCGCGATGGGCTGAGCGAGGTGCTGGCCCGCCTGCTGATGCTCTCCAAGCGCTGTCCCTTCCCCGACGTGAGGGAGAAGAGCGAGGCAATCCTCAGCGGGGTGCAGGTAAGCACGGCAGACCCCACCTCTGCTGTGGGACGGGAGAGACCCGCGGCCGCCCCACGGGTCTCTCCCGTCCCCGTCCCACGCAGGTCACCTTCGGTTTTCAGCTGTGTAAAAAGGACGTGGCGAAGGAAGTGCTGAAATGACAATTTTAATGGTCTAGTTTGGTCTGTATGTGCGTTGGTGTGATATTACCAGTTGGCTTTAATACAAAAGCAGGAAAGATTTGAATATAAACATTCAAGGCTGCCAATTAAAAATATAAATCGGTATGGGAAGTTTTTTTAGCTTTGGAAAACTGAGCCTCAAGACTATTAAAGCAGAGACTGTCGAAATTCCCTTTTTGTTATTTATTGGTAAATAGTTTCTCCGCTGGAATTGGTAAGCTCCAAACTATGTTTTAATAGCTCATAGGTGGTCTGTCCAATAGAAAATTACATTTACTGACCTTTTATTCTAACAAAAATGAATGTTACTTTGTACTCTTCCATTGTTACAGTCTAATTATAGTTACTTGCATTGCGATTCCCTTGCTCACCTAAAGTTTTTGCACAGGTTTTGAAATTCTGATGCAAGGCTTGTATCAATGGGTCCAGCAGCACTGCTAGAAATACTACTTTCTGCAGAGGAGGAAAAGGAAATTATTTCTTTTAATCACAAGTGGATATGTAGAGCTGTGCTTGGAGTCAGCTGCCTGATTCCCGGTATTGTGCTTTTTCTCCCTGAACATTAGCAGATTTAATATAGGGGAAAATAATAATAGTACATATGTAAAAATAATATATAATGCACATATATATGTATTATATAAAACACTATATATAATACATATAAAACACACATATGTATGTATTTTAAAGGAATTGTACATAGATCCATTTTTTGCTTTGTCTTCTCTGAAGTGGTTCTAAGAAATTCTGGGTTTGGATTAGTGAAGCTGAGAGAGGCTCTATTTTGTCTAACTTCTCAATAGTGTGCAATGTGATAAAGCCAGTATAATGTAGTTTATTTTATACAGTTTGGGCTATATGAGGCATTTTTCTCAAAGCAGATTTTGACCATAGAAGCTATAAATGCAGCATATGGCCAGTGTGAAAGGCTTGGCAACTATACTGCTTTTCTTTAAAAACTCAAACCAATGAAATAAAAAAAACCCAAACAACCAAACACAAACAACTTTAACATTACACTGAAAACTTAATCTGGCACTTCTGCACCAGCATCTTCCCTGTTAAAAAAGATTCAAATGAGACGTGAGCGCATTACTGAGAGTCCCTGTAACAGACTGCTAAGGGATTAATTGTTTTTACCAGGCACAATTACCAGAGTCTGTTCAAAGGCCAAAGGGGTGATGGAGGAGGTCGGAATATGTGATCTTATGACTCCCTTTTAGGTTTTTATATGAAGTTGTGGGCATGTTCAACTATTGGTCTTGTTTAGAAACTTTGTTACTAGCTTTTTTAAATAGGCCAAAAAGTTCTGGCAGAAAGTAAGCCCATCTTGATACAGCACGTGCAAGTTCAAATCCTGTGGTTGTAGCTGGCTCGATTAATAATAGATGTGAAAGATGTAATAGGTATGAAACCAGCTGTATACACACAAGTTACATGAAAGGTTTAATAACAAGTTAAGCAAAATAAAATAAAGTACAATGTTACTTTAAAAAAATCTTTAAAAGCTGCTTTTGTAACTTTTTTTTTAGGGAGTAGATCTAAGAGATCGAGCTATTCTGTATTCTATCAATATAGGTTGGCAAGTCTTAGTTCCTGTGGCTGTACTCATAAATGAATTTTCGTTGTAATTGTTGGATCCGCATTTGTGGAAGAAATAATCCAATCCAAGTATTCCATTCTGGATGCTGTGGACTATTGTCAGGCGTGAAATGGTTTTCTGTTGATTTCATGGCCAAGAGGAATTGTATTCAAATCTCTGCAATGAAGATGGCAGATAAAGTAAACTATTAAATTAAATATAATTATCCCATAGAAGTTGTGGCTTTCAGCAGTGTGAAATGTGAAATCCTATTCAGAACAGTATCAGTACTTAAAGGACTCACTTGTATTACTTTATCTCCCTGATTTGGGATATGAAACAATATTTAAGTCCACAGCAGTATGTACCATTATGCTGCCTAAACCTTTTTCTCTGACAGGTTATTAAATGACATAGAGCACAGGTCAGGAGACACAACTTTGAACCCAAAGGTTCTCCTGGGAACTGGTGCTGCCTTCCTTCTCTCTCCTGCGGGATGGTCCAACTCAGACTGGTAGTCTTGAGTCTGGACCGATTTTTTTTGTTTGGTTGGGTTTTTTGTTGTTTTTCCATTTAGTGGAGAATTGTAAAATATATTTCCTTTATCTTTCTGCCCTGCATCCAGGACAGGTCAGTGAGGAGGTCAGATTTGAATATTCCGTGTGGTCTGGTAGCTATTTCTTTCCTGGGGTAGTACATGCCCTCTTGCCTGTTGGGGTAATCGACAAATATTGAGGCATGAGCAACTATGCTGCTGGTGTTTTGGCAGCCTTGTGTCTGGAGCAAGTTGTTAGAATGCATTATATGGCTGGTGTAAGCTGCAGGCTTGGCAGCAGCCTGTGTCAGCATGGCATCCCTCTGAGCCTGCCTTTGTTAGGGCCTCTTTTTTTCTTTTTTTTTTTCCCCAAGAGAAAAATTACTCTGAAATATGGTGGAATCCTAAGTATGCAGCTTTCTTCTTTGCTATTAATAAATATTAATAATAGTATTACTACTACTATTATTAATACTATTAATAATTATTGATACTACTACTAAAAATAAATGCTATTAATAATGCCTGTATCAGAATCTATAAAAATAAGTTATTGCCTAATGTAAATTCCTGTTGATTGGACTTGTATTCAGGCTAATGAGTTTCTTATTGTAGGCTATATATATTTTTATATATATAAAATAATATCTGTTTTTTAGCCTAAGAGACTATATCTAATTTCTCACTTGGATTGGACAAGTTATTTTTGTAAGAATTATTACAATTAAAACTTTCTTGCCTTTATTAATAAAAGCAAGGTTATTAAAGTAACTTTGACCAAATATATTTTTAAATATTTTAAAGATATTTAAATTGCAATGCTTTAACCAAGTGAAAAGACTTTGCATTTTTGAATATGAAAATACTTGATGAGTATGAAAATTTTTTTGAGATAAAGCCCCAAATATATCACAGCTTTTTGATATCTTCTTGCATATGCAGTATTTCACATGTATGCATAGCATATTGCTTATGACCTCGCAGAATAGCGGGTTATTCCGCGTAGTGTGCTGGTCTGCACACCAACACAATTGTATGGGGAACCACTGAAAGTAATGAGATTTGCTAGTTAAAACCTCTCATAACCATCCAATGTCTTTTTACAAAAGACTGAACAGAACACGCTGCTCTGCTTAGGTGTGTAAATTCATAAAAATAGTCTTTTAGATGAACAAAGAGAATGCCCAGATGGGAGGCAGGTTCTGCAGGAGTGACCACAAGACGTTAGCCTACGGATAGGATAACGGATGACACAACAGCAGAATAAAACCCACAAATGTCAAAAAGCTCAGATTTTGGCATATAAAGCAAATATAATGAAGAAAGAAACTGGTCTCAGCCTCTTTGAAAAGTAATGTAATAGTACTGGACACTTTAATTGAAGGGGAAAATTATTAATGAAAAAAGAACTTTGCTCTGTATTGATCTCTTCATTGATGTAAACACAAGAAACATACAGAAAATGGGAAATTGTATGTTGCTGAAGATGCACACAAAGTGCACAAAGATGCATAGACAAAACTGGGACAGTCAAATACATAATGAGGTGTAGCTCCAAGGGATATTGTAAGAAAGCAAGAAATAAAAGATCCACAGATTAATGGATTAAGAGATAATGCTAAGGTGATTGAAATGTTCTCTGAAATGGTTCATCCAGCCGGTGTAGTTAATAGCCATGAAAAATGTGTAAATAGTGCTCAGCCTAGACTAGGGGAGAAAACCCTGTAGGTTGCTTGGATAAGCAACAGATTTGCAATCTGGTGGGGCCTGATGACGTGCTTAAAAAAAAAAAAAAGACAAGTAGCTGAAGCAATCTCAGACCTTATAGTGGAGGGAAGTAGTAGACTCGAATAGTGGTGCATATGTCTTCAGTGTGGGCTAGTGGGATGGGATGAAGAGGAAACTGGTGGATTTTAACTTCAGCTCAAACAAAAAGATACTGGAGCAGTGGTGGAACACAATTTTAGTGCCTAGAAAAAGAAGGTGGGCAACAGCCAAAACAGACTTATCTAGGATAAATTATTTTAAATCCAGCGTTTCTACTTCTTCTATGATGGAATAACAGGCCCTGTGGTGTAGAGAGATGCTATAATCTTTATATGGTGATATATTGGAATCCTCAATATTCACATTAAATTCTCATTAACAAGCTCAGGAATTACAATCTAGAAACTACTGTGCAGCAAGTAAAATTAGCTGGACAACCATCCCCAGAAGGTAAGTAAGGTCAGGTAGCAAGTACTCAGTACAGATTCTACCAGGTCCTGTCCAGCACAGTCTTGATTAGCAAAGTTTTGCACTTGTTAAATTGGAGACTACAAGCTGGGAGGGAGAGTAAGAATACTGGAGAGCAGCTATAGAATTTAAAATTATGTTAATAGTTAATGGCAGCTTGTATCGTATCTTTTAGACCTCTGATTTTTTTGTGAAGGAACTTTGAAGTTGTTGGTGATACGGTCAGCTGAAAAAGAGGCTAAGATAATGTGTTCCCAAATAAATGGGGAACAGAGGAGATGAAGAGACTGCTGCAAAGAGGAAGGAAAGATGAGCTAGAACGAATGATTGTTTAATCTAAATTCCAGCAAGACTTTGGTTAGATCTGTAGGGGAATATTCCAAGCATTAGCAATGGTGTAGATTGTCAAGTGATGTTCATCACTAGAACTCTTTCCCTAAACTGTTCTTAAACATCAGGTAAGAGTGTTATGCTTATTTGAGCTCTCCCTAGGAAAGGCAGAACATAGCTAACAGGATTATTTTTCCCTCCAGCCTCTTCTTCTCTGTTTTGTGCTGATAACTGCTTGGATGGACATACCCTCTAAGTGCTTTCCCTTTGATCCCCAAGTCTGTATTTACCAGATACGTAGCACTGGAACTTGTGGTCTGGAGCCTCTGTCTCTGACTGAAAAGCAGCAGGTAGGCTTGGAAGGACTTTGAGTACCTCCTTCTTTTCTTAGGCCTGCTGCTCCAGTGGGTAAACGTAACAACCTCATGGTTTGCAGAGGGCTGTACAGGACATAACAAGAGAGGGGTCATGTTAGCACCCAAATGTATTTTCTCATAATCTCTGGGCGCTGCCTGTGACCCAGGCTTGCTTGGCAGGGGACATGGAATGGAATTCCCTTACCTTTCCAAACCCTGGCAAAATACTTGCATCGATTTAAATTAAATGAGCATCCAGAAAGGATGGGAAGACTTCTAGTCACAGCCAGAGCAGGCATCTTGTCCTCTTCCTCCACCACAGTGTGTGTGACAAATAAAGGCTCTGCCAGGTGAGGAGGTAGTAGTTCTCCTGTGTATGTCCATAAAGGATAAAATAGGAGTTACTTTTCTGTTTCATTGCTAGATTTTTCTCACAACATAATGCACTATCTCTTTGCTTTGTGTATACACCGTGTCTGAGCTCCGTGGTGCATGCTTGTTAAGAGTAGTAGGAGTGAAACTCAAATATGCTCCTTGCTCTCAAATGGCTTATGCTGATGACTCTGGTATTGCAGGAGACTGGCTAGCTTTCCAAATCTTTAATCTGCTTTTAGTATAATCATTGATAAATGACTTCATAATTTCATCTTCAGTCTTTTTAGCCTTCCTGCACAACAGAAATAACTTTCTTTAGTGAACTTTGAAATCTGTAGCTAGGCAGATCTGTTAGGTTGTGGGATGTTTTTTGTTTGAGTTAAATTTACTGCATCCTACTGGCGATAGCAATGTTCCCTTGTGATGCTTACTGTTGGTCATTCGCCATGGAAAGGTGTCTCAGATTAAATTTATTATCTGTTCAAGCCTATGAATTTAAATATAGTATCCTCACTGGTGGTGATGAATCTGATCCATCTGGAAGCTGGCTAGTCTCCTTGCACAATGGCAATACCCAAATCAGTTTCTGTTTCCCATAGTACACTTATGTAAAGTGAATGAAAACAGCTTTTTTTGTGTGTTCATTTCAGAGCAAAAGTATGTTCTTCTACTCCAGCCATTAGGTGGAATGGGTTTAATTATGCATTGTAGGGTGCTTCCTTCAAAAGAAGCCAGATGCCACTCTGACAGATTGCTAGTTTAAAAAACATTTGTCTGTTTGGAATTTTTTTTTGGTGTTCATATCCTCTTGCTCTTCTCAGTATTGGGAAAGCTACTGAAGTAATGATGTGATGCACTTAAATGATCAGTCTTACAGTTTCTGCTAGCCTACAAAAGGAACTGTATCACAGAATCATAGAACGCTAGGGATTGGAAGGGACCTCGAAAGATCACCCAGCCCAATCCCCCTGCCGGAGCAGGAACACCTAGATGAGATCACACAGGAAGGCGTCCAGGCGGGTCTTGAATGTCTCCAGAGAAGGAGACTCCACAACCTCCCTGGGCAGCCTGTTCCAGTGCTCTGTCACCCTCACTGTAAAGAAGTTCCTTCTCAAGTTTAAGCGGAACCCCCTGTGTTCCAGCTTACACCCATTGCCCCTTGTCCTATCATTGGTTGTCACTGAGAAGAGCCTGGCTCCACCCACCTGATGCTCGCCCTTCATATATTTATAAACATTAATGAGGTCCCCCCTCAGCCTCCTCTTCTCCAAGCTAAAGAGGCCCAGCTCCCTCAGCCTTTCCTCATAAGGGAGATGCTCCACTCCCTTAATCATCTTGGTGGCTCTGTGCTGGACTCTCTCAGGCTGTTCCCTGTCATTTTAAATGTCATTTTACATTTAAACTGTACCTTAGCAATATTTATCGTAAACATGTTCTGCTGATGGGTCTGTATCACGTGTGTGTGTTGAGGCTGGCTGGAGAAGACTTAATCTTGACATGGCAGGGAGTGTTCTGAGCAGGGCTGTGAACATATTTTTCTAAAAACTCAAATTGTCAATAGATTGCCTTGTCCAGCTCCTCCCTCCTTCAGCCTACTTGCCTCCTTTCTGAAGGCTTCAGTTTGTTTTTTGAGAATGACGAAGGGAAATTTTCTTTTGTTGAGCCTGTCAACTGCAGAATTGCCTGACCCTGGGAGTCTTTGGTTGGAATAAACAGTTGCTTGAAAACAGTGGAGGTTCTCAAAGTGATGTAAAGTAGGATATCTGGGTCACTTCTAGTTCCTTTTCTGTGCTTGGAGCTTTTCTATAATTTCCCGTGCTAGCTGTATGCCATTCTTCTTGTATGGAATTGAGCTTTGCTTCGTCAACTTTTTCTTAAAATTGTTTGGGATAACTTGATCTGTAAATTTATGGGTTTATGAGATTCTGCTGAATTGATTTTTCAGGACATCATAACTAGAATTTTTATTTACAAAAGAAGTGAAGAGTGAAGCACACATTTGATAATACTGGTTTAGTTGATTTTTATTTTTTAACTGCATTGCAATGCTTTAAACTGAAGAGATTGAACAGAAACATTTTCTCATCTCTTATTATTTACTAATGAGGTAAGCAACTGTAGGATGTGCATTGATGGCTTACATAAAAAAAGGTTTGCTTACTGTTGGTTTGTTGTCTTTTATTCCACAGGAGCTAGTTTATAGAGATCTATAGAAACCAGAAATGCTTCAGCTTTAATGCATTTTGTAAATCACAGCATTTATTCACCTGATGTAGCAGTTGCCAAGTCACACGAGCTCTGTTCTAGATTTTTTTTTTCCTTCCCTTTTGAGAGGTAATTCTAGATAAGTTGGCTGTTCTTTTAACCTCATAGCTGGAGATGATCCTTTCCAATCTACACTTACATATTCTAGTGTCAACTTAGTGCTTGATCTTAAATTATTTTTCTCACGGATGCTAATGGTATATGGGTAGCAGTGATCCTTCCCCACTCTGCATTGATTTTTCTAAAAGTTCTGCTCTGCTTTAAGTTGCCAAAAAGTCAACTTATTTCTATAAAAAAAAAAAAAAAATCAAAACAACTCATAATTTGTTTTCCCCATCTGGCATGTAAATAACTGTCTTCGTTTTGGGGTGTTGGCATGCATTTGGATCCTTTTTGCTCACATACAGAGAAATTTTATACATCTTGAGGAGATGTTCAGTCAAAGTGAAAAGCACTAAGAATTTGGAAAGGTTTAGAAATTAGCATACGATATGCAAAGTATTAAGTAAAAAAATGTATGGACTCCTAGGTTATGTAAAATAATACATCTTCCATTAGCTTGACCCAAGTACATTGTTTAAAAGAAAATTACATTGTCACACTGTGACCAGTGCAAAGTGAGCACTGAAGAAATAACTTGCTGTTTTGTCATCTTACTCCTGACTTTTTCTTCAGGTCAGGGCTTCTCCTTTAAAACAAACATAGTGGAAAAGTACTGAATATACCATTGTGGGACAGAAAAATAGTTTTGAAAGCTTGAGTATATTTTCCTGTGGATTCTGAGTGTTTAAATTTCCAAAAATATGGTTTGCTGTCAGTATGGTTTTCTATTCCAGTAAGTTGTTTACAGTTTAAGGAGGGGAAGGTGGGAAGAGCTTAGTGCTCTCTGCAGAAATCAAGTGAAACATGGAAATCTTCACTTGGACCTACATACATGAATTAAATCCAGAAAGTTAAGTGGTGGTTTTTCTCTTGTTTACCACTTTCTTGATGTTTCCAATGACTTTGACTTCTTTTTTTTTTTCTTTGTGTTTTCTTTTGGAAAGTTTAGGTTAGATTTCTCCCAAAAGTTGGGTTGGAAAGGTGAACTGGTTTAGTTCCACTTAAACCTTGTAAACAATTAACCATTTTCCTTACTCCAGCTTTATGTGGAAACCAGACTTGTTCCTTTGGGTCATTTTGGGTCAAAAGTATCATTGTATACTAGTGCCTGAATATTACCCCAAAATACATTGAGCTGGTATTTTAAAAATAGAGGTGATGCTAGAATGCATACTGCTACTTACGTCGTGTAATCTGATATAAGCCTTCCTTCTGTGCAACTACAAGAATTTACTTTCAGTCCAGGCATTGTGCTAAGGGAAGGCACAGTCCTTCTGAAAATGTGTGCTTGTTTTTTACTGTAAATTAGTTAGAAATTGCAACTTTTCTTCACTTTTCTATGCTTTCTGGAGTCAGCAATAAGATTTTCTCGGTTGGAAGTCTTTCCTGGCAGGTCCTTTGTCTACCTAAATACCTGACTGGCTTTGTGAGCCTAAGTTTGAGACTCTAGGTGTAATAACAACCTCTTAGTTAATTTTTTTCTCCCTGGGATATTCTAGCTTGTTATTGGATTGTTTTTAAACAGTTGTTCTTCCAAAACAGGAATTTTAGTTAAGGATCCCTCAACTTCCAGAGAGTAAACATGGAAGAGTAAACATGGAATAATATGGTATTTGTTTAAAGGAGGAACAAACTTGAAAATGGAAACTTATTTAAAGCTCTAAAGCCTTTTTTTTTTTTTTTTTTTTTTTTTTTTTAAAGAGGAGGGGAACCTTTTTCTGAAAGATTTTTTCCATTGCAGCTTGTTGCTGAGCCTCCACTGTTTCTGGTGTTTTGGTGCAACAAAACTTTTAGCTTTAAAATGCAGCCTGTTTGCCAATAGCACATTCCACTTGGATTAAACTGTTTGTTTGAATTTTCCATGTATTTAAATTTTAGTTCTAATCTAGATTTGCACTGATTTCCATGTAGAACAAAGACTGAAGAGAGGAAAAAGCTTTTCTTAAACTTTATATTTCTCTGAAATTCCAATCAATGCTGAGTGCAAACTTGTGGCTGTTTAACAGTACTAAATAATTGGCAGCTGCCATGCACTTAAGGTTTTCTTGAGCTCATCATGTTCTGAAGATAAGTCCTTTCCAGGACAAGATTGCTTTTGGTAATTGCCCTATAAGTGTCCATTCTGTCCTTCCTGCTTTTGTTACAGAAAAGGTTTTGGAAGCATTGTAACTTTATCTAGATTACTTTTTTATTCTTTTTTAAACAGGTATATTAATAACAGTTGCTTATATTTACTTAGAAATTAATGTCTAAGTAGTTTTCTATAAGAGAAGCTTAATTCTGATATTTTTATCGCTACTGTTCTGTTCCAGGACAGAGGAAGAGAAGCCAAATGGAAATGTTTTTGTCTGGCTTTTAGAAGGGATATTGGTACCTTGTCTTCTAGTGTTCTCTTTTTGTAACTCTTCAGAACATGGCAACTCTGCTTGGCTGATGTCTGGCATCTGTTGGAAAAGTATGTGTAAATTGGAAAGGTCAAATGTTGCTTCTCTTTCTAAACTGGGCAAGGTTTCACTAGGAAAGAAAGCGGTGTTTTTAATGCAGAAGATATTTTACATTGTGCAATGCAAAAAGTATCTTGAAATTTTAGCTTCTAAAGGTAGTAGTTAACTCTTTACAGCTTATGCATTAAGTGGATACCTGATACTGAAGCATAGACTGTTTTGTGTTTTTTCTACTTTTAAGAGTTAGCTGGTCTGTTTGCTCACATTGGTGAAAGAGACTTGGGGGAAGTAGAATCTTCATACACTCTGAATTTAGGGTGCAAGTCATTACTGCTAAGGGCAGTGGAAAAATATGGCTGCTTTGTGGCGCTTCCAGTGCAAAAATTAATGTTATTGTGATAGGCTGTGGTGTGCTTCCCATATATGTGGCTTACACATATATCTTCCTCCTCCCAGAGCCAGAGGTCTGCAATAGAGGGAGGGTTCAGCAGTGCAATGTGTGTCACAGATCTGCATGCTTTGAGGGGAGGTGCAATTCCTGTATCTCAGATCTTCTGAGGTAGGGTAGCCAAGTGGCTCAAAAGTAGTTCCAAGTTTTAATAAATCTTCATGCATGTGCATAAAAAATGTGCTAAGATGATTAAGAAGATTCTTCTGAAAATCTCACATGGGAAGGAGTAACTTGCAGTCCCTTCAAAAAATAGGTGCTAAAAAGTACTTGGGAAGATGTCCTGAGGTAAAAAACGAAAAAACCAAAAGCCAACAAACAAAAAAACTGAGGCACTTCACAAAGAATATATTCAGATTTTAATACCATATTCTAAACCAGTTCTTGATGAGCTTGGGAAACTGGGGATTTCTCTAGATGTATACTCACCAATTGTCTGTTTAGAGATGACTTCAGGAATAAACATGTCTTCTGAGATACAATATCAGATTTTATGTATGGGGGGCAGACCAGATGAAGGAATTGTTCTGTCTGAAGAAATAAGTATACATATGAAGCAAGGCAAGAAGTCCTTCCTTCCAGTTAGTGTGTTCAGTCAGGAAGGAAAGACACTTGAATTTTCATTTTTAATATTGACAGACTTCCACATAGATCTCTAGTGACATAGGTACATCAGTTACAGTGTTATTTAAATAAACAGAAATCTTAAGGTCAAATACTGGTCAAAAATACAGTTGTTTTCCTTAGAATCCTTAATAGCTAACTAAATGAAAAATTTACTTTAACTATAGGCTCTCATGACTGTAGAGGAAGAATTTCAACAAAATGGGCCTTTGAAGTGAACCATTCAGTGACCACACCCCAGAAAAAAGACTTTAACTTTTTCATGTTGGCTCAGACAGACAGCTCATCTCAGTTCAGCTCATCAGAAATTTCTGAGAGTCCTTGTAAAAGCTTATTATGCAACCTGAGAAGCTTGCTTTGAAGTAAATGGGCAAAATGTCCCCAAATCTCTGTAACATCTAATCTTAATTTCAGGACTAAATGGTGTGCTATCTGGGGACTGTTAGGGACCTCTGTTATTCAGAGCTGGTTACTCAGATGCCTCAGTGCTTACCTCTTCTTGATAAACCAGACTAATGCTGCAAGTCCATCAGTGCTGCCATGACAACTGACTTTTCAGTGCCAGCCCCTTGTCACCCGGGTTTGTAACGGCCTGTGTCAGTTGGCAGCTGGAACCCTGTTTGCACCTTGTTCAGGGGTGCTGGTGTGGGGGGGCCAAACCGTCGAGTTTCAGTGAAAGTCCACTACTTTGTGCCTAAGGTGTGGCTTTGGTGCAAATTTATCCCAGGCCATCCCTTGCTAATATAACCTGTCTGTTTCTGTCCTGTGTGATGAAGTCTGCTCTGTATGTGGAGATTCTGCAGGAGTAATACTTTGCATCTCGTATTTCCTGTTTGCACACAGAAGTTGGCAGAAAGATGCCTTGGTTGGGAGACCAAGTGGGCCAGATGCCAGAGTGGTAATCTGATAGTGACCTTCGCTGTGTTCTCCCCGCCTCTCGTGCAGTAGCAGTCCAGCCAAAGCAGAAATCTGTCTGGCCATGCTGGTACTTGGCGCTGTCTGGAAGGGCTTAAAACTTTTCTCAGTGAACTTGGGAAATAGCTTGTTATTGTGGAGGGATGGGCTAGAGACCATGATATCCTTTCTTCTGGGTTACTACAAAACATTTTATAGCTTTTCCATGGAAACTGGCTGTGAGTCCCTTATATGCAACAGTCTCACCTTGGTTGTGCTAGTGCTGAACTGAATGGAACTATATAGGGTTGGGCATAGGATTTCATAGCGGGCTTTGCTCTACCTTGCTGTCTAGAGCTGGGCAAATGTGGAACCAAGACAGGTCCTCTGTCACTTGCTGATGGTGAAGGCGGTTTATTTGATGCCAGTTCTGTTAGGACATTAACTGGGTATGCTATAATTTTTCCAAAAGACTGTGTGCTTGAATCAAAAAAGCCTCAGAATTTTTTTCTTTACTTGTAGTTGGTTTAGGCAGCTATAAGAAGATATCTTTTTGATTCTGTAACAGAAACAAACATACTAAACTGTATCATCATGTAAATGTTTTCATAACTGCAGAAAAATAAATGCTAATCTTTAATATCTAATACTATACTATATAATATTTGAATATTTGTGTACAAATAACAGAGTAGACAATCCAGCTAGATAGGACTTCTAAAAAGCATCGAGTTCCTTTGTTGTCCAAAAATTCCAAGAAATGTAGAAGTATCACAGAATGGTCGGGGTTGGAAGGGACCTCGGGAGATCATCTAGTCCAACCCCCTTGCCAAAGCAGGTTCACCCAGAGCAAGTCGCACAGGAAAGTGTCCAGATGGGTTTTGAACATCTCCAGAGGAGGAGACTCCACAGCCTCTCTGGGCAGCCTGTTCCAGTGCTCTGTCACCCTCACAGTAAGGAAGTTTTTCCTCATGTTTAAGTGGAACCTCTTGTGTTCCAATTTGTGCCCATTGCTCCTTGTCCTGTCGCTGGCCACCACTGAAAAGAGTCTGGCCTCATCCTCTTGACATCTGCCCTTTAGATATTTATGAACATTAATAAGGTCCCCTCTCGATCTTCTCTTCTCCAGGCTAAACAGACACAGCTTTCTCAGTCCTTGCTCTTAAGAAAGATGCTCCAGACCCTTAATCATCTTTGTGCCCCTTCGTTGGACTCTCCAGAAGATCCCTGTCTCTCTTGAACTGAGGGGCCCAGAACTGGACACAATATCCCAGATGTGGCCTCACCAGGGCAGCGTAGAGGGGGAGGAGAACCTCCCTCGACCTGCTGGTCGTGCTCTTCTTAATGCACCCCAGGATACCACTGGCCTTCTTGACCAAAAGGGTACATTGTGTTGGCTCATGGTCAGCTGGTCATCCACCAGTACTCCCAGGTCCTTCTCTGCAGGGCTGCTTTCCATCAGGTCAGCCCCCAGCCTGTACTGGTACCTGGGGTTATTCCTCCCCAGGTGCAGGATCCTATATTTGCCCTTTTTGAACTTCATGAGGTTCCTCTGCACCCAACTCCCCAGCCCATCCAGATCTCGCTGAATGGCAGCACAGCCTGCTGGTGTGTCAGCCACTCCTCCCAGTTTAGTGTCATCAGCAAACAGCTGAGGGTGTACTCAGTCCCTTCATCCAAGTCACTGGTGAATATGTTGAATAGGACTGGCCCAAGTACTGACCCCTGGGGAACACCACTAACCACAGGCCTCCAACCAGACTCTGCACTGATTAAAACCCTCTGAGCTCTGCCATCGAGCCAGTTCTTCACCCACCTCGCTGTGCCCTCATCTAACCCACACTTCCTAAGCTTACCTGTGAGGATTCTATCGGAGACAGTGTCAAAAGCCTTGCTGAAGTCAAGGTAGACAACATCCACTGCCCTCCCCTCATCCACCCAGCCAGACATGCCATCATAGAAGGCTGTCGGATTGGTCAGACATGATTTCCCTTTACTGAATCCATGCTGACTATTCCAAATAACCTTCTTGTCCTCTACGTGCTTAGAGATGGCCTCCAGAATGAGCTGTTCCATCACCTTCCCAGGGATGGAGGTGAGGCTGACTGGCCTGTAGTTTCCCAGATCCTCCTTCTTGCCCTTTCTGAAGACTGGAGTGATGGTGGCTTTCTTCCAGTCCTCAGACACCTCTCCCGTCCCCATGACCTTTCAAAGATGATGGAGAGTGGCTCTGCAATAACATCTGCCAGCTCCCTCAGCACTCAAGGGTGCATCCCATCAGGGCCCATGGATTTGTGGGCTAGATGGTCCCTAACCCAATCCTCCTCGACCAAAGGAAAGTCTTCCTCTCTCCAATCAAACTGGAAAGCACATGTACTGTACCTTGTTATTAAGTATATACAATATGGTAGGCAGTCTAACAAAGAACTAAGTGAGTTCTTAAGAGAAGCATTATTTATTTCACTTTGAAATAGCATGGAGGGATTTTACTAGGGATAAAATTATGTGAAAAATCTTCTCCTGCAAGTAACAGAAACCAGGGGTAATATTTAGTAGCCTCATTTGAGACATGATTCCGTTATCTGGTGCAACAGTAGATTCTGATGCTCACTGAAATCAAGTACTCCATCTCTTGAGATTAACATAGTCTTAATGTGGATAATAGAATCTGTAAACTACTTTCTATTGAAAATGAGTGATTCTTCTTGTGTAGTTTGTGCTTTTGAATACTGAGCTCTCTTTGGGAAGTACTGAGCCCTGAAACTTTGAGATGGCAAGGGGAAGCTTGTTCTAGAAGTTACTGGAATTCTTAACAATTCTGAAGGTTAGAATAAATAAAGAAATGAACCAGCATGCTGTATAATATTTTGCTGCAACAATTATGATCATTATAAGCAAATATAGAAGAGAAACAGCTATTACATCCTTGTGGCAGTTACTTTCCTTCACTTAATTAGATAGAATAATGACTTTTCACAGAGTATGCTCTGAGTTGGAAAGCCAGAGTCATCTGCAGGAGAGTGTCCTGAAGGGGATACTGTCATTACTGAAGCAAATTATAAAGCTCTAGAAATGTCTTACAGCAGTCTTTTTTAATTTCTCTATTATAGTAGAAAGAAGTCTAGGAAATGTGGGGCAGGTTATTTAATGAAAAATGGATTTTTTTCCCCACCCTTGGCTCTGTATTTCAACTAGTTCTTTTGTGTGTATTTTAGAGTGAAGTTTAGAATTTGCTGGGATATCAGTGTTTGCTTGGTTGTTTCAAAGATGATTGGCGTATCAAAGTAAAAACTTACCATGAAAACGTACTGCTTTTGACAAAGTGTTTGCAGGGGAAGTTGCAGGGGATGTCTTCCTCAGTAGCAAATGAAAGTCCCATGAGGACTAGAAAGAAAAATAGGCTTAGAACAGCAAAAAACTATGAGCATGCAGGTCTCATTTCAGTCTGCTTTGCCCCTCTCAGACCAGTGACTTGAGAGGGCAGTTTAATAGATAAAATAGGTCTTCCCAAGCAGTATAAATTGCATGTTTTTCTGTAAAGTAGTAAGGATCTTGGAGCATTTGCCTTGGATGTAGGAATGTCCCATTCAAGCATGAGTGGGATCTGCTCTGAACTGGAATTTGAAACCTGATCTGCCTCATCTCAAATAAGAGACCTAACTTAGTCCTGGAGGTCTTGTTTAGTGACAGGATGTCACATGGAGCAATAAGTACCTGAAAGTTTTAAACTTCCGCAAGTTAGGAAAAAGTATGTGTTGTCCAGCTGTTGTGAAATTCATTTGCCACAGTGTAAAAGTTCTTTATATTAAAGGTGAAGCAGTGAGGAGGTTTCTAAGGTCCTCTGAGGTGGGGTGAAGGATTTTACCCAACTAAGTAGCTGTAATACAGATTTTTAGATTAATGAGGTGTGCTGAACAAGGATTTTGGTGAAAATTGAAACATGCTAAAATAATTTTGCCAATCATAATGTTCAGTATTTATCTCCTGTTTCTCTTTTAGAACACTTTCTGATAACTTCAGAAAACTGGGATAAAGTATATGTTTAGATGACTTGTTTCAAGTTCAGCTACTGGGATCTTTTTTTGGAGAGGGAAAAAAAAAATGATGTTGTGGTACAGAAATAGGGCAGAACTTTCTTGTACCACAAGGGCAAAGCATTTTTTCTTTATTCACATGAAAGATTTGTATCCCTTTGTACCTTAGTATGATATTAAACAGATCTGTTTTATTAGAAGATTGTTGTAGATGGCTTTTTGGTTTGGTTTTGTTCCCCCCCCAAAAAAAATTTTAATTTTGAACTGCAGTATTTTGTTGCTTTAGCAAGTAGTATTTTGGCCACCTACTGTCATATTTGCAGTGGGAACTGTTTACTGAGGGCAGTTATATTATTAACATCTGATGATCAAATAATTAGAGATTAAGAATAAACCAACAGGCACTTAATTAAAAATGTGGTGTACAACAGAAAATTTTGACATTATCCTGAAAAAAATTACAACTGCTTAATGTTATTGCTGGGAGCAGCTCTGAATTAACAGGACTGTTCATGTGTGGTAAAGTGAAGCATACACGTGTTTGCAGGATTGAGGCTGTGTGCTGGTTGGTTTGTCCAAAAGCATCTTGATACCTTGCTGCAGGTTTCCATTTGGAAACATTATTGGAACTTCCTTTTATCGTGAACAACTGTGTGCTTCCTCTTACAGGTTTCAGGTTTCCTGGGCCGCCTGTGATCACGGTGCCAAGCTGACAGTCATGGTTATCTCTTGATCTGAGAAGTTACATTGTGAGTAGAGAGATGTAGGAAGGAGGTTTTGGATATGCCACCACGTTGAGCCTGGAAGCACAGTATTTCTGTTTGTGTGGTAGGGTACCTTTTAGCAGGGCCTAGGAGGTTCAATGTAATGCCATATGAATGTGGCTGCAGTGTTTTCAGGACCAAACTGGCTCACTGATTGTGGGCTACCAGGTGTTACCCTGTTACCATAGCACTAAACAGATAAAATCCATGCCAGTGCTTACAGTTAAATTAGCTTAAGCAAACTCTCATTCACTTGACCACGTTTCGCAGAATTCCACATGGAAGGGGTTTGATAGCAGGCAGCAGTCTTGAGACTTGACAACCTGCCAGGCTTCTTGGAGACAGGAATAGCAGTGTTTTAGATCTCTAGCTGTACTGGAGCAAACCATTTTCTTTGGATAGTATCCATATCCTTTTGTTTCTTACACAGATTTGCTTTAACGTGTAGGTGATCTAAATGAACTGAAGCTGATGCACTTGCTGCAGAAAGATGTAATGAATTTGAAGGAACACTTGGGGGAGCCTTCATGTCTCGTGTTTTATTTCCAGTTTTTGATTTGTCTGAAGTACCATCACTGTGAATGGAGATTTATTGTTCTAAAACTCTTGAAAAATGAAACTGTTGTCCTTAACTTCTTGTCTTGTGCTATTTCTGGTTACAGAATAGTGACTTGAGAGCTTCCTGAGATGGGGCATATTTTGGGGTTTTTTTTTGGTGGTACCTTACTGGTTTTCTTTAAAAATGATATAATTGTAACTGACTGACTTGTCTACGTAGATATGAAACCAATGATGAGTGATACAATTGTGGGGAAGGGAAAAGAGGAGCATGCATGAATAAGAAGTTTGTGATAGTAGGTGAACCAGATCATTGTAGCACTTTATACATTAGTGAATGCTCACCACTATGTTCAAGTTGCATGGCTATTTCTATTTTAATTCTTGATTTTCAATATCTCAGTTTTAAAAGGAATTTATCTTCAACTGAAGCTTCCCAAATTTGATCTCTGTAGTGTTAATCAAGACTTTGCATCAATATGTCTTTAAAAAACAAAAACAAAAGAGCACATATACAGCAAAAATTCACCTCTCCTAAACAGAGGAGACATGCATTCCCACATATTAGAAAAAAACAACAAAACAAAACCCCCAAAAAACCAAGAACAAAGAACCCTACCCAGCTATAGTGATGTTTTACTAGTTGAAGCAGTTGGGGTCAAAAAGCTGAGGTTTCTGAAGGAAGTCAGTCTCCTGAGTATGTACTATGGTGTGTTCTGTTGCTGGCCATGGCCTAGGCTTTCCCTGATCTAATCAGAAAATACGAGCATAGGTACTAGGAGAAAACAATAGCCATAATCAGTCTGTTTTCTTTTTTCTGAAGGATCTAGCAAGAGAGGGGAATTGTTAGAAGACTTAGGTTAATAACTCCTAACTTTAATTATGAGCTTACCACTGAAGAATTTTAAATTAGCATAGGCAGCTAACTAATTTTCTAAGTTGAGGGATCACAAAAGAGTAGATTCTAGTTGGGGGAGAGGGCTGACATTTTATGCTTTGGGACTTTCCAGCTCATAGTAAACAAAACCAATGAATGTGTTTTGGCTATCTCTAGAATAAAATCAATTTTTCTACTGAACTGTATTATTTGTTAAGTAAAATCAATCATGTGTTGCATGTTTGTTACTTCCTCCCCCCCCCCCCCCCCCCCCGTTACAAGCAGAGTAAAACTACTGCATTGTCCAAGCTGAGTTTTGGAAAAATCTATTTAAATGCTGTTAATTGTCCACTATTATAAAAAAAGATTGTGTAAGAGATAATTCTTTGTCACTGGCAGTTACTAGATTATTTGCTCTGTGACTGTGGTCCATTACAAAGGACTCGCTCAGGCATGCGAAAAGGGACCCTGCACAGTGAGGCTTCCTGAGTAGCGTACGTGTATTTTAGCATCTCTCCCACTGTACGACTCGGTGGCGCGGTCTTCTCCAGCTGGAAGGGTGCAGCTCTACCTAGTTCAGCCCTGGCTGTAGCAATGACCCAACAAACTGCATGTATCCCCAAAGTTTTACTACTGGGCTGTAATGCATCAGAACATAGGTGGTATTTCTAATTAAAGAAGGAAGGGGGGGAAAGCATTGGAGCTTGTGGCCTCTGGGTGAGTTGAAGATCGTTTTAACTCCCTTACTATATTTATGGAACGGAGGAGTTAACACAGCTTATCTTTTAAGCATTTTCATATGCAATACTGTGCTACTTACAGCTGTGGGTATGCATGGATAGCCTCTTACAGATTATTTGAATGGTAATTCAGACACTTGGTCTGCATTTAGATTATGATTGTGACAGATCTTACTATGCATTATTTTCATTGACAAGTTCGTCCCTGCTTTGTTTGTGATACATAGCTCGCAGTAACAGTAAGAGGTGAGGTCCTGCAACAGATGGCACTGTAGGAAGACGTAACCCTAACAGAAAAAGGTTTCCCTTTAGTAGAATGTAAGTTTGAAAATTTAAAGTTTGAATCATCTAGGTAGACTCAACTTCTGGTATTTCATAGCTTCATAATGCTTGGCTTTTCAAACTTGATGTTTTTACAGTACAATTTTATTTTATTTTTTTTTAATGGAGTAAGATATCTTAAGCTTTGTGACACTTATGGTCAGCAATTTCTCTGTCCTGTATGATAATTATTCAGCAAGATAAAGGTCCTGGTTTTCACTCAGTCATTGAAAGACAGTTCTGCAGCCCAAACACTGTAGCTGAGTTTAAAAAGCTTGTGTTTATGCCCCAACTCGGAGCTTCAAAACTGAGGATCCTCTAACCCTGTAGGTAAACTCATTGAGCAGCTAGGCAAAACTCATCAGATGTTCAGCCATGCGTAAGAGCGTTTGAGTTATGAAAGTGGGCAATAGCTCCACGCCTATGCTCAAGCTCAGCCTGGATCCAGAGATTAAATGTTTCCGTCTCTATCTCCTCTCAGAGCTCGGAGAACGTGGTGTTCTCGGAGCATGTTTATTGAAGACCTATCAGATGGGCTTTGCACAAAACAAACCGGAGCTACCCCTCCCACCCCTGAGTAATAGCTTAGTGGTTAGAACATTCCCAAAGAGTAAGTACTCTAGGTTCAGCACCTTTTCTGCCTGAGGTGATTCCAAGTCGTGCCTCTTGCATGCCTAGGCTCCCAAGATGAGAGAGTTGGACTATCTTTTGCTCTCATTTCTGGGCCAGTGAACACCTTAAGGATTGCATGTAAAGCAGGAAGTGCAGTTGGAAGTGCTGACAGTGTTGCCATTATTAAATAGCTTAACTTTGTTTAGGAAGGAGAAGCTGAAATCACCTCAGGCTTATTAATGACTTGAACTTGGCCTCCATCTTGTTTAAGTGATCTAACTGCCAAAGGTGAGAGGGCTAGTCTCTGGGCTTGAGGTTGTGGTCTTGAATAGATGGAGAAGCCTTTTGGTGGTGGGCAGAAAGCTCTAGCTCATCTAGAGATGTCTCAGAGCAAAGGTGCACTTCTGCTGGCTAATTCAGGTGGCTTACAACTTGACTTGCAGGTGTTTGTGAATGCTTGGTAAGGTGCATTACCTTCAATTTTTATATAACTATAATAAACATAACTTTTGTGTTCCTTGGTTATAGGCTGAAGTGTCATCTTTGCTATGAGACTGAGGCACTGAGGAATTGTTGATGTCTTGAGCATCACTAGATTTGTCTTTACAGTGTAAAATTTGACCTTCCAGTAAGATACTTCTTCCTTTAAATACCCTTTAAAGGCTTCTACACTAGACAACTAAACAGCCTTTGTTATGTTCCTATGGTGCAAATGAACATGAAGCCTCCAGCTCGCAACCATTTGAAAAGGCAGTTGAAAGTGCAGATGTTTTGTCATTTGTTTCTTGCACCTGTTTATAGTACATAGTCTGTCTGAAATGAGTAAGGACATTTTTTTTTTCCTGGTGCAAGTAAGCATGTTTTTCTTCGCTGAGGGCCCCTTCCAAAGGCTTGAGAGCTTTTATCTTCCTAATAGATCTCCAGATTTCTTCGACTTCACATCCCCTCACGCTTGAGGGCACTGTAGGTTCATTCGTCCTTTATACTTGAATGGTTCTACAAGCCCTTAGTGGAGGTTTGAACCAGAACTGGGTCTCTCTTGAATATTTTTTGAGAGTTTTCTCTCTGTTTAATTTTGGACAAAAATGTTATGATCTACAAGTTTCCATTCAAGGAAAAGAAAAACAGTTCTTTAAAATATCAGTATTGTCTGTATAAGACTTTGTAGTGCAGTTTGGCACTGGGAAAGGAAATAAGTGGTCTCAGGTGGACTTACAATTTTCTTTCAAAGCCCAGGTGCAACAAGATGTGTGTAACCTGCTCTGCTGAGCTGAAGTAGAGTTACAGAACCTGCAGGACAGTCTGGAGGAAGAACAAAACAGTGTCAACAAGTACTGTACATTGTGCTGAGTTTAATACAGGGTGAAGTTTAAATTCTTCTTGAAGAGAAATGTGTACTCTTGTTACTATTCAAGTTTTCCCATGCCAAGCTTTTTCACTTGACTGTACTATACAGGAACTAGATCATTACCATTAAAAGAACCTGAAGTTCTTCCAAGTTTATATTCAGGCCAAATGAAGTAAGCCTCTAGCAAACATAAAACTAGATGACATAATAGCATATATTAAATGTGCAGAGACCTTTTTGTTTCCCTGTCTCCTAATTATATCAAACAATAGAAGATGAAATACATGCCTCTGCAGTGACACTGTGTTTCAACTCTGTTTAATAGAACTTCATTCAAACATAGATCCGTGCGCAGTCAAATCTTGTTCATAGGGGATGGCCACGAGCATCCTGAAATGCCAGAGGTTTTGTGAACAGTGTTGTGAAAATCTGCAACCTGAAGAGCAACAGAGTCTTTATCTACAACTGGTCCCACAGGGTATGCTGCAACACTTCCCTTCATACTCTGGCTTTGTGATTTTAGGGTAAGTTCACATGACTGCAAGTGAACTGAATTGCCATGAGCTTCTGAGTAGCTAATCTATAAAACTGACTTGTCTGATTTGCTGTGTAAAATATGTCAGGCCGGGACGGTGCTGTCAGTTGCTGTGGCTGAAGTGACAAGTTTTAACTCTGAAGACTGTGGTAAATTGTTGTGGTTGTGTGAACTTTTTCTGGTAAGAGCTCTTATTAGTGTTTACTTTGCCTTCTGTGTTAAAGCATGCCTGCATGCTAAGGCATATATATTCCATCATCTTTAAAAATTTTTCTTAAAAGATTTTGGAAAGGAAGGAAATGTAGCAAATGCCAAACATTGAGTGGTGCTGTAGACACTTACTGGTTTAATCCATTGGCAGTAGATTAAAGAAGATAGCAGATGGTGGCCACTTCTTTCCCTGTCTTCCCCCCACCTCCCCCAAGTGACATGAATTAGTTACACAATTCCTGGGGTGACTGTTTAGTGACCTCCTAGTTGTAAAAGCTTTTGTGAACATCAGAAGCCTAGTTGTAAATATGGAACTTCAAAATGGTGTGGGGTATTTTGTTTGTTTGTTTTTTTTGATTCTGGAATAGCTAGCATAAAACTGAAGGTTGGCCCCTTGTCAGGTTAGCAGGCTTCCTTTGTGGTGATTCCTTCCCTCTTCTGTGAAGTTTTAGTCTTCAAAATAGCAAATGGAGAAGCAAGCAACAAAAACAAAGGAAAACAAAAACCAGTAGCTTTCCTTTTAAGATTAAGTTATTAGTGTCCTTGAAAGGACATTCTGTCCTTTACTGTGGATTATTACACCTCATGTGTGGAACCAGGGAAAGTAGCAGTTTGGGCAAAGTGGAATGTCGTGAGACTGTGCTTCTGTAATGATCCACTGCTAGTGCTTGATTTCTCCCTGCTGGAAATCTGGGAATCTCCCCAGCCTAAACTATGCATCTTTATTAAATTAATCTATGGTACAGTAGCTTGTTCCATTGTTGGCCCAAGATCTTATTCAGCCAAGTCTTCAGGGATATTAGACCCAGTTGGTTGGGAAAGGGGTGATGTATAGAGGCTTGAGTGAGTATAGTTATACCTGCACCTGGATCAGAGTCCAGGAGTAGCAGAGATGTAAAGGAAGAGTGACAAGTTCCTTGGGCTCCTACAGTTTACATTGTCCAAGTGCTGGCTTGTGAGCTTTTACTTTCAGAAGAATTGCATTGTAAGCTGAAGAAGAAAATGGACACTTAACTTTGGCATTAGGCTTTCATGGAATGAGAAGATGGTTCAAGCTCTAACAATCCCATTGCTTCTTGTAATTTATTTTCTTCCTTCTTAGGGCAGAACAATTTGAGATGTGGTTTTCAGTTAATGACAGGCCAGCAGTTTGCACCTCTGGCTCAAGATCCAGCCTTTTGGAGTACTGAAGCTTTTAGGCTCACTGCTCATGTGAGTTTGGAGCCAAGCAGAACCTTGCCCAGTGGTGCTGGTGGAGCAGTCCTCAGAACTGAGCAGGGGTTGTAATGCCTGCTGCTTGCTTTCTTCTGTGCAGACAGCTGAAGTCTAGTTACTGTTTCTAAAGTGAGAAAGAGAAGAATAGGTTGGTGAGGAAGATCAACACAGTAGTTTGTGAAGTCAGGAAGATTTTTCTGAAGCTTGTTCAGTATTATCTCCCCTTTACTGGTACACTTAGGGAAAGGAAAATTCCATACTCCATAGAGGTTGTGAGAATGTAAAGCTTTGAGAATAAAAACTAAGCAGTATTTTTCAGTAAGTTAGAGCCTTGTGGGGCAGTAGAGAAAGGTATGGAAAAAAAAAAAAGCTAATTGTAAGGTAATAAATAGCTTTAGAATTTAGGCACCTCTGGGTGATTGGTGTTCTCATCCTTGAAAAGTGACCCGTGGAATATGCAGATTTCTGTAGAAAAAGTTTTCAAAACCTTTTTTCCTAGTTTAGACTTTTAATAGTCTGATTGCCAAATGGCTGGGAGAAGGAAGTCCATTCAGAGTTAGATTGTTGAGACAACCAAGTAGTGAATCATAACCCTAATGCCTATTTTGTACCAACTGCCAAGTAAAATCGTATTATTGGAATGAAGTAGCATATATCCTGCTAAGGCACAAGAATACTTGGCAGTTAGCAAGTGGTAATTTAGCAAAGCTCTGTAGTCAGAGATTGTAAGGGAAGAGTGCAACCTGCAAATGTTATACTGTCAGAATCTGGAAATGAAAGCAACATGAATGGTAAAATCCATTCAAGAAATATCTTTATGCCTAGGCTAACTACAGATTTTTAACTGTAGTGTTTTTGTGCAAATCCTCTTTTATGCAAATGTTAATTAACCTTGCAGTGTATTATTGTAGCCTTTCTTACACTTATTCTACACCATTGAACTCATGAATGTTTTCCCTATTAATTTTCTTTGAGGTAAGACTGTATCTGGTGTCTGATTTGCAGATTCCATTTTCTGTCTCAGCTGTCTGTGCATAGATCAAATTCACATCTGCACTTGGTGACAACAGTTAGCATATCCTAAACCGAATTCCTTTCCCTTCCCTAGTCTCTCATCAAGTCTTCTCACCGTTCTTGCTTATGAATTTGCCATCATCTTACTATTTTCCTACAGTATCTCATGCTGCCAACTGATGTGTCATGAAATCAACACACTGCTTGTTTTTCTTTTTAAACATCCATTCAGTTCCACTGCTACTTGCCGCATGAAGCTGTTGATTTCTGTCTTGACTGTACAGATAGGATCTGTGTAACTTTGTGTGCCCCTAAAGCACATACCATACTGGGCCTGTATCAATAACAGCCCTTCCAGGTTGCACATACTTGCATCACACAGGATGTGGGGCTGCAGTAACGCATCCCTCTGATGCACCATAGCACAGTAGGAGAAGATACTGCTGAGGCAGGACGTGGGGGTGGGAGGGTGAGGAAGTAGAGCAAACAATGTCTAACTGCCTGAAATCCCAAATGAAAGAAAAACTGTCAGCCTGTGGGAAGTCACAATTTAGTGTTGAAGCTCCTTGATCAAGTATGAAAACTTAGTAGCATCTGCATGAATCTAAGATACAGCTCTAAAAGCTGAAAGCAGATAAGTGTAGTAGTGTGGTTTTTTGGTGGTTTTTTTTCCTTCTAGGTTACTTTGACATTATCTTTTATCAAGATGCCTGTGCAGAGGTTTTTTGCACCATTTTTTCCAGTGCTTACTGGTGAACCAAAAGAAAACCCCTTGGCAGCATGACTTAAGTGTGTTCATGGCATTGTATTACTATTAGAATATCATTCAGAATTCCCAGTTTGAGTCTGTCTGAACATAGAAGATGACAATCCCTGTTCTGGAATTCTTCTTAAAGGTGCTGAGTTTCTCTAAAAATCTTAAAACTGATTTAAAGATTAATCTTCTCTAAAATGAAACTTATGAAGTAATATAAACTGTACAAATAGGCAATTCTGCAATAAAATAATTTTTATTCTTCCTAAGAGATTACCACTGGGATTGGGGTTTTTTTTGTTGTTCAGTCATTGTATTTGCAAAGTTTCACAGGGAATCTGAGCTTGTCAGCTTCAAATTGTGCTAATCAAAGCGATTGTAGGTGGTCTTTACAATCATACCTGTCTACATTTAGCTGATATCCAGGGCTAAATTATAGCAGTTCCTCTATCACCTGATGACTCCTCCCCAGATGAGAAGAGGAATCAGAAAAGAGGAGGAGGCCCATGGGTTGAAATGAAAACAGATTTAACAAAACAAAAGTATATGAAGTTCTGCTCAGTCCAGGGATGATGACCTGTGAGAGGAAGAGAGGCAAAGCAGGAGAAGGAGCCTCTCTGTGCTTATTCCCCCTTTATAATGCATGTGATGTTTATGGTGTGGGATACACCTGCTAGCCAGCTCGGCTCAGCTGCCCTGGCTTTTGCCCCTTCTAGCTTGAGCACCTGGCTGACTCAAAGCTGCTGACGGCCTGCATACCCTGGCTGGCCTATGATTCTACCAGAACAATATCTTAACTTCTGGAGCCTTTGCCAACTTGGTGTGACCTTCATATTCATGTGGCCTTCTGTTGAAAGGTACTTTATATATCGGTTTGCTGTAAGAAGGGGATGGAAATATAATCGAGACTTTGATCTCTCAAGACTTGGCACGTGAGTGTTCTCTCTGACTTCTCAAGATTCCCTACTAAGAAATCTTCCTGTCATTTCTCCGCAAAATGTACCTTCTGCTTCTTTAGTAATATTGAAACAGGCATAACAGTTCTGGGACTGGCCTGGGATCACAGATAAGTTCT
Source organism: Caprimulgus europaeus (assembly GCA_907165065.1). The sequence continues at coordinate 75,195,786 of OU015524.1, forward strand.
GTTCCTGGCCCTGCTACTCTCTGATTTACTCTGTGATCTTGGATGAGTTACAGCCCCATTTCAGTTTGCTTATCTGTAAAATGGAAATAATGCTTGTGGAACTTCACATTCATTTTAAGTTATGTGAAAAGCTGCTAGGGTAAAGTTAGAGATACGTTTAGTTGAAGTTCCAATACCTCCAGTTAACTTTTATTGATGACTGCACTTTAGAAAACTCCTGTAACATAACATACTAATATGAACAAAATTGTATATAGATGGAATATAGTGGAAGTTACCTCACCTAAGAGAGGTAATAATTTCTTTTGATACCGTGAAGAGGCAACCTACAGTGCTGCTATTTACCTTTCCCTTTCATTTTACTGCCATTTCACTTCACTTTTAATTTGCTTTAATTAAGAAGCAGAAGAAACTGAATTTAACTTGGGGGAGAGAAATAGAACATGAGTAATAGAAAGAGGTGAAAATCACCATTTTACAGTCTTTGCATCCACATGTGCTTGCATTTTCTTTCCTTATAATCGAAAAACATTTGAATTTGGGGGTACGGTAAATATTCTCATGTAGACACTGAGCTTTTTTTTCCTGGCCATTGAAATGTAGCTAGCTTTGAGAAATGAGGAAGCTGTTCAGCACAACACAGCAGTGCTGCCCAGTTATGTCAGGATACAAAGAACAACATACTGAAAGTATAAGGGGAAGAAGGATTCGGCCAAACTGGGATCTGGCCAGAAAGCTTTGGCTTAGCTTAAGTCAAGAATGGTGTTTGAAAACAAAACAAAAACCTGCCATTGCTTGTCTCAGTATGTTTGCCAGTCTCTTCAGCTTAGAAATCAGTAATGGGCTTTATTGTAAAGCATTCCTTTAAAATGGTGACCTTTGGAGCCAGGCTAGATTGGCCTACTTTATGCTAGCACAACCTCAGCACAATTGCAAGATAAGTAAGGCTTATTCTCATAAACATCTCCTAATAAACTTCTCCTGCCATCTTAGGTGTCTTATTTCAAAGTAGGGCTAGCAGGAGGAAAAAAAGTGGAGAATCTTGAAATCTGCTATGACTGCAAAGCTGACCTTCCAAAATCTGTGAAATCAAGCTATGTGAGGCCATAGCTCACCTGGAAGGTCGATATAATAATAGTAAATTTCCGCAGCTGCTTGCAGACGTTCCAGTGTTCAGTTTGAGAACAGGAGGACAAATCTAAGCCATGTTTTCACATACATAAATGTTTTCTCTTATGAATTTCCCATGTACTTAATATAGGGTGCCAGGCTGATCACCGCAGCTGTTTAAAATAGAAAAGCAGATGGAACAAATAGAAAGATTTGCCACACAGCTTGATCTCTTCCCCTGATGCAGCCGTTCATCATCAGCACTGCTGAGACAAACAGCAAAACAAGTTTCTCTTCAGAGCTGCGATTGGGTTTGGAGAGGTGGCAGAGCTGCACAACAGCCTCTGGATTGGCCAGGCAGGAACACACCTCTGGAATCTGTTTATTTCCTAAAAATAAGATACAATCTTTTACATTTCATCTAGAGATCTTTTATCTTGCATTTAATATCCAAATAAACTTGAGCAAACACAGTTAACCTCTGTGGAACAGCTGTAATACTTGTGGAATGAATACAGGGTTTTGGGTTTTGGTTTTGTTTCTTTTTTTTTTTCTTTTTCTCCTGAGTACAAGAAGGGCTGTGTGAGTTGTCTGTTGCTTGTATTTTTCTGAGTGGGTATATATGATACTGAAGAACTTTCTTGCATCTTAACTAGAGGTGAAAGTTGGTTTTCAGATTTTATAATGTACTGACTTCAGCTTACACTGAAAGCAGTTATTCTTTTAGAGCTGTTTTTGTCTGCTCTGTAAAATTTTGTTTACATTTGCAGTTATGTCTTTCATTGTTTTTATAAATATCAAGTTACTATTGCTGATCAGGTTTTAGTGAGCTATGGCTTCTTTTTTCATTTAAATAGCTCTGGAATTTTCTTGGATTTTTTTTTTTAAAGTTAAGGACTTAAATGTTGTGAAGTCCTATGTAAAATAACTTCAGACCATAACTGAATGAGAGATTTGATCAGCGGCAGTGAATGTTTCAGCTGAGTAAGTATCTGGCATAGCTTGAATACATCAGAACTCATTAACCTACTTCCTCTCAAAAAAAAAAAAAATCCAAGGGAAGGAAAATTATATGGAAAATACATACAGCTTTTGTTGTGGCTTAAATAAGATGCTTACAGGACCAGAAGGCTGTGGAAAGCTAGTTTATTAATCAGGAACTCATGGGGTTTTTTTATCAAGTAACAAGGGTTTGGACAAACACTAAATACAGGAATATTGACTAGCAGGGTTATTGCCTTCAGGAAGAAGAGGCAAAGATACACAGGAGAATAAGAAGGGAAATGGAGTATCAGAGGGAAGATTAAAGCCAAGAGAAGCTGACTAGCAGAAAGCTCTTTAAATCCAAGTTCAACTTTTTTTTTATCCCCGAATAATTGTTTTTACTTCTGATATGTTTAAATATGGATAGTCAGTAGTTGGTAATACTTAAACTGCCAATCAGCTTTTGAATAAGCACCTATATTTTCCTTATGTATATAGAATTAATATATCTCACTTTATTTATTATGATGTTTCCAGATCTTCAAAAGACTAGCCTTGCTATATTATTTCTGTTGCTTCACTGACATTAAATATTCTATTCTTAAATCTTTCCACTGTCAGTGATGGTTTTATAAGCTTTCACGTTATCCCATTAAAATTTCTTGCTCTTTGGAGTGGAGTGATGAGGAAATAACACTTGCACTTATGGAGGAATTATCAGCAAAAGATATTTTAAATTCTCTGATGCACAAGTCCCTTTTTTTTGTTTGTTTAAATTCTTAACCCAGAAAAATAGCTGGGTAGTACCTCATAAAGTAAAAAAAAAAAAATACAAATAAAAATTTAAATCTAATTCAACAACTCCAAATGGGGAAGTGGAATGGGTATGATATTGTTGATATCTATTTTTTTGTTGTTGTTGGTTATAAGCTATATAACAAGCAAAGGTGGCTTTTGCCTTAGAGAAAACCTTTTTCCTGCTGGATGGGAGTGGGAGAGCTAACAACCTCACTTCTTTTATGTTCACTTCCATTTAAAAATATTCCAGTCACCAGTTATTAGTGTAATTAAGGCTGTGTGAAGCAGTGATAGTTTCAGGAAACCTATTCACTGATGCAGAGGTTGCTGAAGACCTGCTTAAAGAAAGAGGCTTCTCTGTCTGCTTCCCCACACCTAGTTTTCTTTTGTAGGGTGTGCAAAGTCCTAAAAAGAACCTTTTATATCTCTGCCTTAGGGCTGATGTAACAATTTAAGGTTTCCTTGCCTTACCAGCATCATGCTCGCACACCCTGAGCCCCAGTAAGCCTCTGCTGAGCAGTGCAGGCCCTGGCACAAAGTCTTTTTCCTCTACATCAGTTCTGTTGCTGTTTAGACCCTTTGCAGAATAAAGGACTCATCTCTTCCCTTTCTCCAGGGCAGGGGGTGGGAAGCTAGTGAGGAAATTATGAGAGTACTTATGTTTTTTTTATCTGAAGTGACAGTCTCCTAACCTCCTAAAATACTTGCTGATCCTAAGTTGGTTAGTAAAACTGGAAGCTGGTAGCAGAGAACTTCAAGAAAGTGTGATTCTATGGCAGATGGCGTTCCATACTGACAAGTGCAAGACGTGCATGTAAGGGGAAACAAATTCTTGTTTCACAGACTGTGGTGGGCTGTGCTCTGTGTGTTTACTACTCAGAAAACAGCGAAATTACAATAGATCTGTCTGTTCCACTCGTCGTCAAATATAGCAGGCAAAGAATGAAGTGAACATCATAACAATTAATCCAAGATGTACTCTAGTTAAAAAAAAAAAAAAGTGTAGAATAACAAGAAGAGCAAATGGAGAAGTGGAAGGTTGAAATAGAATTGTGAAGGAGTGATATGGCATAGTATTAAATCAGTAGTGTAGAGAGTGGGAACAGTATGTCTCTGTTTCCTCCTCATGTAAAAGAATAAAGAGCTTTCAATGTCATTGTTGGGTGGCAGGTTGCAAGCGAAATGAGATGGCAGGTTTTTTTGCCTTTTTTTTTTTTTTTTTAGAAGGCACAGCTAAACTTTGAACCTTTGTTTCTATAGGCTAGTATGGCTGTCAGTAGTTTGTACCAGTTCTGACAAGTGGGTGGGAATTGGGAGAGGTTTTTGGAAGTGTATTAGATGCACTGCCCCAGCTCTGGCTCGGTCTGAATGGCAGATCGCTGGGGGCAAGCAAGGAGCGTGTTAGCAAGGCAGCAAGTGGGCTGTGAACCTTCTGCTGTGTGCTCTTCTCTGGGCCTTTGGCATTTGTTGCTGTTTCTGTTAGCACCAACCAAGGGATGACTCTGCCTTTGTCCCAAATATGTGAGTAGCCCTCCCTCAAACACATGGAAAAACTGTCGAGAGCCACACTGCCAGGGGAGGGGGAGGATTGCACTTTGCAAGTAGAAAGAAAAAGGGCAAAGGTCAAAAATGTAAAGGAGGGAACACTGAGTGAAGTGACTGCAAACAGGATTTACCTCGTTGAAGGTGTCCCAAGGAGGGTTGTTAGTGGCCAAATGACCTTTCTCAGTGCTCTGCTTGCATTTGTCAAATGAGACTGAGGAAGAGAAAGCAAACCCCATATAGCCCTGAGGTTCCTGAGATGCCCATATAGCTGTAACTGTTCAACCAAACTATTTTCCCCAATGTTTTGGGTGCTCAGGTGAGGAGGCATATAATAAAAAGAGGAGAGGAGAAGTGCAATCAAAATCTCAAAATGATATTTTAAGGAGCTGATGTTTCTGGCATGAATGAAAGACGCTGTCCTCAGTTCTGCAAAAGGACCCAAGGAATAGCCATGTACTCACCTGTATCCACAACCCCAGGGAGGACTTTCCAGCTCATGTGCCTCACATGCTGAGTATTAGCTCTCAGGTAAAGCAACCAACACTGTTAATTCTCCTATGTAGGTTAACTTAAGATTTTACTGAGATTTAAGACTTTTGTATTGTTTCTTATGGAGAAAGTAGATCAGTCTTGTATACTTGATTAAATGCTGCATGTTCATGTTTGCTACAGCAGCTGCTGTAGTGATAAGGTATATGCAAAAGGAACAGAGCAAGAAAATATTAATAGATAGTGCTTTAGTTTGAAACTTGTTTCCTTTAGTGAATCTTATCATCCAATAGAAGGGAGTAGTGCTTGTTGGAGAGTTTGTTGACTCTTATCTCTGCACAGTTGTGGTTTTACTGTTTGAAGACGCTGCTGTTTCCCTAAATTTGACCTAAGTGCACCATTGCCCCACAAAACTCTGGCCAACTCAAATTCATTACTTTATCAGAGAAATTATGCTATTTTTAAAGTTAGAAGTGGAAGGCTGTGTTAAATTACTTGGTTTTGTTTATTTTCAGTAAGATTTTGAGAAATTGAATTGCTAGGGGATTCGATTTTTGTTCCCATCTCAACCTCAAAAAGCCTAGACCAGTTTTCATCTTCAGAAGTGAATATGATAGTAAAATAATATTATACAATTCTTGGAAGAGTTGGTAAAGGAAGAGGTTAGTTTTCATAATTGTGGGTGATAGGTATCTAGAGATGCTGATAGGAAAGAGCTTACTATTGGTTTGTTCAGGTTTTTGTTTTGTTTTGTTTTTCCTCAGGGAGACTGTCACCTCAGGTTTGACCTAAACCATATGACATCTGTCTCTTTTTAACAGCAAACCTTTGCCATTTTTTTCTTTTTGATTTGTAGAATAGTCTTGGATTTTGTCAGATCACCATTTATTTCCAATACTTAAAAGATGCAAAAGGCTTAGCATTGTAAAAGGAGTCCTTACATTGCAGAAGGCTCAAAACCCAAGACTCTGATTGAAAACTCTATTCCTGAAACATAAGGGGGGACTTTGGAAGCATACAGTGTTCATTTTACAGGTGAGTGTTTCTAGATTATAAATCAAATGCACATGGGGAAAGAAGTATGTTCAAGGGCATTTCCACCTGTTCTTTTTCTCCCATAAGTGTAAAAAAGAACACATCAAGTTTGCTTCTAATTTAAAAAATAAATCAAAAGTTATATGAAAATAAAGTAATACATATACAGTCCTCTTACTGGGAGAAGGGTTAGAGAGGAATACGGGCTACTAGTAGCTAAATTTCATGACACTTTGCATACTGCTGTAAGGCACTGATGTGCTTGTAATGGCAAAAGAGGATCCTACACAAAGCAGAACTGAAAGTCCATGTAAAAATTATTTAGCACCCTTGTTTGAGTCAGGTCAATCTGGAATTAACCATTAGCAAGAGTGTTATAGTTCCATTTGCAGACACACTATTGAAATAACAATAAAAAATTCCGAAGAACTTTTTAAAGAATTCCCACTTCAGATTTTTAGCTATGTACTTTAGATGCAAGGAAACCAGGAATTATTTAAATTTGTTTTACTGTAGTCTGAGAAAATTCTTTTAAGTCTTACATTTTAATGTAGATCAATATGATAAAATGGTAGACTGATTTTGAAGCTATTGAGTCTGCCGTGGGTAAAATTCTGTTCCGAAGACTGAGGATCTGCTCGGCCATTCTTCGCTCCCAACAACCTCCCAAAACAGTGAGACTGACAGAAATGCGTTGTAGGTTTTATTTATCACCTGCTGGTTCTTCAACCTCTAAGACTCATGTACTACAGATTAGTTTTATTTTTCATTTAAGATTCTTACATTTACAGGTTTTTATAACCTGGGCAATACATATATGACTAAGATATGTCATGAATTGATGACACTGGGTGCTGTAGCATCTTATCACATTTACTTTATTAAATAAAGTGGAAATCACCGATCGAGTAGCAGTGCATGCAGGCAAAAACAAGTCAATGTTTAGCAATGGTTACTGTGGTTTGTAGGAATGCGTTTGTGTTGCTTGTAAGTGGTGTTCTCTCTAGTCTGCTTTAGAGCAAGTGTAGCATGTTTTATTATTTTTACATATATATATTTATATATTTGGACTTCTTGCTCTTGGCTTGTCTTTGTATTTGTCATTTGTTTTTTGTTGGTTTTGTTTTGTTTTAAATCTTAGTTTTAATCTTGGAAAAACTATCATGTATGAGTTACCCAGCATTGAACAGAAGAGATTTCTGTTTTCAAGTGGGAGAGACAAGCCTCTGCTTGTGTTTCACCTTATCACCTCAGTTTAGTGAAGGGGAAAAGATGGAGTGATAGAAAAGACAGAAGGCATCCTCATTCTGGGAATCGCCAATCTATTGTCCAGTGAAACTGAAAAGGTAGTTACAGCCACTGAGATGGTAAACTAACTCATCAAGAACAGGGGGTGGGGGAGGGCAAGTACAGATGTTTGGCTGGCAAAATGGAAAGTGGATTCCTTGGGTAGCTCAGAGAAAAAATTATTCATTCCTTATGCTGAGAGGATACAGTAGTTTACAAATAATAAAGACAAATTTAAGAGGGGGGAAAAAAAGACAAAGTTATCTTGTGTGTAAGTTTCTTCTTTTAAATCTTCAAGGAAAAGGTGAAGTTTTTTAAAAAAGTTTGGGTCTGTGTTAGAAGATTAGAGGCCAAAATTTTATCCTTGAATGAGGGAAATGTTTAGCTTCAATTTTGCTCCCTGTCCAGGATCTTTCGTCATGCAGCCTAGGGAACAGGCAGAGCACATACATTTAATGAATTCTGGAATTAAATTACATGTCTCCTGGAGGAAGTAGGAACATATCTGTTGTGTCAGCAACTAAAAACTAAAGAAAGAAATAGATTTTATCAAATCTCTAGTTACCTCAAAGTTAATGTGAGCTTAATGCCAATTTTAAAGCTCAGTCAACATATTAGCTTCCTCACCTGAATAGGTGCTAACTATTTCTTACAATGATGAATCTTAAAAATCTAAAAATGGAGGTGGAAGCCATATAGGAATTAATTTCTTCAAGCTAGTTTTTAGAACAGCATGTACATACCTGTTAGAAGATGAGACCTGACAGAAGAAATCCAGAGTTTTAGTATCATGCTTTGTACGTGTGTGTGTGTGTGTGTGTGTGTGTGTATATAAAACTGTCAGTTATCTCTGTGGGGTTAGATTTAACTTGCTCATAATAGTGCTAATAGTCTAATGAGGGGGAATGGGGAGGGGGCAGTAGTTCCTGAATATACCAGCAGTCTGTACAGTGCTCTGGTTAAACATGCGTTAACAGGGCTGCTTTGGTAGTTGGAGCCCTATCTTGGTGGCTATTAGAATTATACTGCCTGTCCTGTGGGGCTTTACACTTTCTGCGAGAACATTTTTATCTTGTGTTTCTTGTTAAAATAAATCATAAGCTTGCTGTGATAAATAGCTTAGCAGGAAACACCTTGGTACCCTCAGTGCCTTAAAATAAGAGGTGAAAGAAACCTTTGCCAAAAGGAAGCTGATAAATAATTGCCTCCTACACAGAGGGATTGGACTGAGTTATACCATTCTACTTCAAGTGGAAACTAAGGCAAAAATACATAAACAGTTTGTTCAATCACTGTAAAAGCTCCAGATACTGTAGCTTAAACTCCCTCCTCTTCTGCCTGCTTATGCAGACAGGTGGCTATCTCTCTGTATTGAAAAACTGAAGGAAATGAATGAAATCCCCCAAACTAAATGTACTTAAGAGTAAAGGAAGACTTGAAACAAGAAGATAGATTACAAGTGACTAGTCCAATGTTTGAGGTCACTAAACCAGAGATGGAGAAAACTCTGAATACGGTTCGATTTGGGAGGAAAAAGTGCATGATTCAATAATGTGGGTTGGTTTGTTGGCTTGTAGATCAAATTGAACATGGAAATCGCCATGCAACAAGACAAGTTTCTGTAATTTTACACCTTCTAGGGCTTTTTTTTTTCCCTATTTTGTGATGCTACTGCTCAGAAATGTTTCTGTCAGTCAAAAATTTCCACACTACAAATTCTTCCCCATTTTATTCACAGCTATAAACTGTAGCAATAGAAGTACTTTTGTCTTGTCATTACTATGTCTTTTTTTGGGAGATTTATAGCTATACCCATTTCTTTCTAAATTAGTATCGCTTTTTATTATTGAGGCAATATTATATGAAAAGCCTGCATAGATATGCCCTAACTTCCCTTGGGAAGGACTCTTACGACCTTTTCTTTGAGAGAGTCTATTCATTTTTTGCAGCAGATTTTTTTGTATTTGACAGGTGGAACTGAACTATACATGAGACCTTTTTTTCCGTAACTACTACTCAGACTTGTCAGGGGTATAAGTATTTGTCAGGGGTAAAAGAAAGATCTCCCTTTGTGCAGTTACATGCCTCTGAAAACTTTGCAGCAGTTGAGGGCATTGCCTAGGAATGGGAGGGAGATGTCTCATCAGTTGTGAGGATGGGCATGTAAGAGGGTAAAACTGGGCTCTGCAGGCTAGTCAGGGAGTCATGGTAGATTTTCCTTTCCCCTGGAGCTGAAATGGGAGAACAACATTACAGTTGAAAAATGGGTGTAAACGTTGCTGTTCACTAGAATTTCTGAAGTCTAAGAGCCTGTGATGTGTAAAGAAACTTTTATTTGTGAATAAAGTTATCCCTGTACCCTGGGGCACCAGCAGCATCATTGTGCTGCAGGGCCAAAGTTTCCAGGATTGAAGCTTAGTGGGAGTTTGTGCAGGGTGCTGTTTGTGTTTGAAATCAGTCATGCAACCTAAATTCTCTCCCCTGGAGTACTGACATTCTCTTCAGTTACATAGTAAATGTGATCCTCACCACAATCACTGTCCAATTAAATTCTGAGAATATAAACTAAAATTTTAGTCCAGGGCAAGTTTGTAATTTTCCTGTGTCCAATTTACATCATCTGAACTCTTTGATGTAGGATATTATGTGGATCAGGGACCATCAAGAGTTGAAAAAGTGAAGTTCCTGTATTTGCGTACATTGTCTCAGGTCTCTGGTGGAGCTCTGTTTCATTGTTGTAATCTATTTATGCCTTCCTGCAAGTTCTGGAAATGCTGAAACTGCAGAAAACAAGAGTGTGGTCTGAGCAACTGTACAGCAAGTTCTATTTTAATCATTTTCATCAGCTTTATCCTATAGTGAAAGCTGTGTGCTCTATCTCTTCATCATGAGGGGGGAGGAGGGGAATTTAAGTTGTAATTAAGCCCTATTTTAATATATTATTTACATATGAAAATCATAAATATAAATATGTTCCAGTCTTTCCTAGGACTCTCAGAGCATTATGAATCAATAAATGGTAGGCTGAACAGTTTGGTATCAGCAATTAAAATATAAGCCTATCAGTGCTGCTTCTTTGTCTACTGATTCAGAATTAGGAAAATAGACAGGAAATGTTAGTTTGCTTCTGAGAATAACAGTGTTGCAACATGAATTTGATGCTAAGTAGAAAACTCAGACCTGCTTTGGATTCTGGAGGGCTGAGTATTTTGATCTTCCAGGAATTTTATATTGTCTGGTGAGGTAGTTTGACTAGGAAGCAGCTATGTGCTCTTGGTATTGGTACAGATGCTGGGGTGAAAAATAAATGGATAGCCTGACTGTTTTGCAAAGTTTAGAGTTGTTCTTTGTAGGTAGGTTGCATATGTTCTTAGCTTCCATGTGAAAATGTAAGTATTTACTGAAGCAGACAACTCCTGGTTGGCCTGTTCAGCTGACAAATACTTCCTTGTATTATGAGTAGGTCCTGTCTCAGTAAGGATGTATTGCTGCTAATGCGTCCCTTGGGTAATAAGTTAGCAAGAATTTCAAATTTCATTTTCAGCTGAAAAAAAAAAGTTGACAATATTTAATTGGAGCTCAGTAAATACCAGCTGGTATTAAATATCTACATTAAAAGCAATTCTACAAAATACTTCAGAAAGTGATGCTTCTGTTCTAATGTCATAGTCTGTACTGTCATTCAGGCTTCTGCTTTAGTGATACTGCATTGTTCTTTTGCATAGGAAGCACTGTTGATAAGACATTTGAAGTTCAGTTCAAATGTTATGAACAATTAAAATCAGGATTTTAGAGGTTTTGATAATGTTAGCAGTTTTAGAAGATCATCGTATTAAATTGCCAATTGCTTAAGTGTCTCTAAAGTAACCAAGTATTGAAAAGAGGAGCAGAACCTGCATTACAATACTGCCAAAAATCCTGTCTCCTAAACAAACACTTTGTCTTAGTATGCTTTGTGCAGCGTTTTATCTCTCAGAATGTTTCCCATGTTTGTTAGATGGCTCAGGTCCAGAGGTGCTCTGACATAGTCAGCTTGTTCTTTTCTTCTGTGTCTCGCTGATGACATTTTCCTTCTCTTCATTATTCAGGTCTGTAATGTGTGCCATATTATAATCTCTTCTTCTTCCCTGCACATCCCTGGTGTGTGTGTGTGTGTATATATATATATAGATATATATATATAGATATATATATAAAAATATTTCTTCACGTATCTAAACTCTTCCACATTCTATTGTTTCCATATGACACATAGGACAAGGTTTTATCTCTCTGTCCCATGAACTCAAGATTTCATTCTGGCAGAAATGGGACTTAAGAATTGAGCTGCTCTGGGACTGTTTTTTTAAAAGGCACCTTTCCGTGTCACCCTTTGTTCCATGGGTGCCTGGACATAGACCACCACTAGAGAAACACATAATAGATACATACCATTGCAAATCCTCATTATTTTATTACTGAGATTAATCTAAGAAACCATAGGCCTAGCTTGTGTTATGAAATCACATTTTCACTCTGAAGAAATTCAGGGTCTCCTGTTATTTTCCTGCACATGACTTCAGCCCCAAATCACAAAGTTCTTTCCATAGCCAGTTTCATGTCTAACATACCACACTTTAACCCTGTCTGTGGGTGCTTTTCTTTGCATGTCCCTCCTGCATTCCCCTGCACTTCTTAGCAGTCTCTGAAAGCTTGATAACCTTGTAATATGACAACCTTCATTCTTCTGTTTGGAGACTTTCCAATCCCCAGGTTATCATCCTTTAGGACTCCTTTCTGAGTGTTCCCTGTCCAAGTTCCAGTATGCATCTAATCTAACGATAATTAAATAAATTTCTTAAATAAATTTATTCGAATGTCACTAATGTATTTATTCAAGGCTGTAAGCTATGAGTGTATTCTGTATCTCTTTTAACATAACTTACTCTGACATACCTTCCAAAACAGCAAAAAGTCATAAGGTTCCTCTTGTTCTATTATTAGTAAATATTTTGGCTACTCTGGAGTCATATATGTGTTTGCAGCATAATAAATCTTTCTCATTATTAGATTTTTAGGAATAATTTCTAAAGTAATATCTTAATTTAAAAAAAACCTCAACTAGTTATAGTTAACTTAAGTTCTGTTTTCCAACCAGTTTATAATTTTTTTTGACATATGAAATTTTATTATTACTAACTTTTTGTGACAACATTCTGACAAAAATATTGAGACCTTAAGCCTGGGAGCTCTAAGTTATAAGCATGTCAAATGTGCTTATAGATCCAGCTGTACTAGCAGTCTTAAATTTTTTTTAGCAGACAGGTAGCATGAATTAGTTACACTGCTGAAGTCTTCTGCTGAGTACCCAGTAGCAGCCTTGACAGTATTTTGGAGTGCGACTTGATGCATCGCTGGCCAAAGGGAGAATTTGTTCTAGCAGTACTTAGGGTGGGCTGAAGGTTAAATTGTTATGACAATAACCACAAGTGGAAACATAATCTATTATTGGAAAATTTTCTTCTGGTTGTTAGTATAGGAAGGGAAAGATTCCTTTGGAACAGGTCATACAGTAATTAAAATGCAAACCCTGACTATATGTAATGTACAGGGTAGGTTTAGACATGGATTAGACAGTACAGCAATAACAATAAAATGCTTGGTTTTTGTGGTGTCTCTGAAAGCAAAGTGACTCTGGAACTGCTTTGTCAGGCAAGTCTGAGCCTATGGAGGGACAACAGGAAGCCTCAGGTACAATTAACACGAAACACTCCAGGCAGCCTTTAGGGAAAGTGGAATGTCTGATTTTTCTTCACAGTCTTGGAGCAGATGAGTTTCATTTCTCTTTGCGTATATTTCACGACCAGAACCTTTTCAAGAGGCAACTCACCATTTCTCCCCTGATGGATGGCGAGCATCTTCCTCCCCCACTGTGTTCCATTTTTCTCCTTGCATCTTTCTTCTCCCTGTGGCCCTTTGAGTTTTCTACTTGCCAAGTCTTGAAGTTCCTTTCTTGCTTTGTGGGATTTAAGGAATCATTTTTATATGGCTATTGCCTTTGAGGTACCTGAAACAGTATTTTTTCTGCCTGTTTTTGCATCAGGTCCCTTTCGTTATGCAGTCCCTTTGGCTCTCTTCTGCTGCAAGATGCATAGACTAGGAAGCATCTAATAGAGTAGCTGAGGGAAAGAAGTGTTTAGGCTAGACCAGGTTAGAGAATTGTGATAATCTGATTTGATCTCTTGTATATGTAGGTCATAGAGTTTTGTTTTTCTTCCAGAAGCTGAATGTATCTTTCTGAAAGATCTCTAATCTTGCTTAAAAAATTGAAGCAGTGATGTCCATTTCCTGCAGTAAGAGCTTTCAGGGCTTAATTGTTCTTGCTGCTAGGAAATGGTATCTCTGTGAGATACATTTGTATAATGTCCATTTCCATTCACTTTTGTTTTCTGTGAGTTAGTTTATGAATCTCAAAAATCTTGATTTTTTTTCCCAATCTTTTTCTCCTTTTCAAACATCTTAGCAAGTCTTAGGGATGTGTATGTATATAAATATGTATGTATGTGTATGTAAATATGCAAAAAACCTAGTCATCTCTCAACTTTCTCTTTCATAATGTGGCTACACTGAGGTTTTTAAGTTGTGTACTATGAGGGCCCCTTTTCTTTATTAAGTCAAACAGGAGCTATAAAAATCCTTCTAGTATTTACAAAGAATTTTTGACACCAGGGAAGTCGTGTTATTCTTAAACAGTCAGATCAGCCCAGTGTATGCAGGAAATAATGTCATTTGTTCTACCTGATATTCCTACTTTTATATGTTTTTAAATGAAATCAGCCTTCTAGGCAGCTGAACCACACTATAAATGCACAGTGGAGCCTCATCTGCCATTTCCAGCGTTCTTTCTGAAGACAGTGCTTTCCAAATTACTTTCCCACGTGTACATGTTGATTATTTTCTTTGTCCTTATGTGTGGGATAGCTAGCTGTATTAAATTAAAATGTGTTTTCATAGAACCACAGAATAGGGAAGGCAGGGAAGGACCTGAAAAGATATGTTAGATCTATCAAGATGCCCCAGGAAAGAACCAGTTATTGTATCTATGCTGTGCATGAGAAGTTTATCTGCCTATTTTAAAGACTACCAGTGGTCAACACTTTACAGAATCTCCTTTCTCATCTCAGTCTCCTCCTCCTTAGGTCAGATGTCTTTGTGGTGTTTTGGCTTTACTCCCTGTTCCCAGTCTTTCTTGGTAATCTTTCCTAGGCATCTGATCACTTGGTTGGTGAGAATACAGGGGACAGCATTCAGTTCACATCTTTGATGTGCATTGACCAAAACGACGGGGTATTCCTGCTGAGTAGAACAGAGAGATTTGCTTCCTCTGTCTTGTAAGCTAAATTACTGTGTAGGAATCACATTAAGGTTTTGTTGTTTTTTTTTCTTGTTGACCTCATGATGCCATAATCCTTTATAACCTTAACTCTTTTCAAGCAGAGTGTCTCTAGCATCATGTTTCCCTTTCCTGTCTTTGTATCACTGATAATTTCTATCAGAGAGTAATAATTTAAATCTTCCCTAAGAATTGTGTTCCCTTTTTTAGGTGATTTCAGAACATTTCTACAGTTTGTCAAGAACCTGTAGAAGTTTGAGGTTGTCCTCTCAGGTCCCATTAGTCCTTACATTAATGAACTGATAATGCAAAGCTTGTAAGGATTCTCTCAGTTCCATAATTCAGGTTGCCATTCTGTGTATAACCAGATTTAGGGGGCTCTTGCTGGAGTCCTACGCGCTAATGTCTTTTCATGCTGGCAGTGAGCTGTTGATGGCTGCTCTTTCAGCATAGGACAGTTTTGTGTTCATATTGCTGTAGTCTCATCAAGAAAAGGTTTCCTTAGCTTAAAGTAATAATTGTAACCTGTACTACCATCTTTCCTTCTTCAAACCTAGTGTTCTATTGTGGAAGGTAAATTAGAAAGATTTGTTGAAGATCTGTCCTCAGTGTGCATGTTAAACTGATTTTTGGCTTTCACTTAGTCACATATTATCATCTAGGCACTTATAAACTGTTTTGACAAATTTTTTTTTTTTTGTTCTGCTCCATTTTTTTCAGGAATTGAAATTCAGCTGGCTGAACTGGTTCCTTTTAAATTTCCTTCTTTAAATAAAAGCACTCTGTTTCTTGTTTCTCTGGTTTTTGATACTTTGCCCATCCTCCATAAATTCTTGGAAATAACACTAGCCATTTCAGTCAATTCTTTATATATCTAAGGTTAAATCAAAGAAGCCCAGCTATTTTTAAAAGTAACTTAAATTCTCTCTAGCTTTCTATTTTCTAGTCTGACAATTTGTGTTGATGTTGATCTCTGAGGGTTAAAAAAGGAAAATTTACATATGAGTAATGTTACCTTTTTGGGTTTTTTCCGTTCCATTTATTAACTCATCTTCGAATTTCAAAATTTTTGCTTTTAATTCTAGTTTGGGAGGACAATAGATGCTGAAATACTGGACCTCCTGAATTTCTGAGTTTTTGACAGTCTTTTCACTTCTCAGGGCTGTGTAAGTGTGTGTCCCAGGATAGAGACACGTATCCGTATGGTGCCTATGTCACATCTTGTTAGGTCCTAATTGCATATGTCAGTGGAAATCGCAGCTGTAGCAAATAATCCAAGTTATTTTTGGCCATTAATGATATAGACCAAAATAAAATAAGCAAGCAAGGATGATGATGTTTCTAAGTGGAATACGGACAGAAGATCCAGACAAGGATTTTTATTAAGATAATATCAGGTTAGCTTGGCCTTGACACTTGAACTCTGGCTTGTACCACTGTTTTCCCGGAGAAGTAGCAATGTACACTATTTTTTTATTTGCCTTGACTTATTATTTAGGTCTAATGAAAGAGCAGGAAGTCAGCTATGGCTTTAGTAGCTGAGACCAGTTTCCTTGTCAGGAAAATGCTTTTATTTAAAAAACACATATTGTGTACATACATACTCATGCATTGTGTTAGATTATTGTGCTTAGATTTTTTTGTTTGTTTGTTTATGCAGACATGTTTGAAAAGTTGAATCCTTACTTCATAATTTGAAAAACAGCTAAATTTTCTTGGTAATAGACTTTGACAATTTTTATCTGATTAAGTTGAAAATTAAAAGAAAAATTCTGTTCAAAGTGAATGTAGAAGTTGCCTTATAAAGGAATGGTTGCATCATGCTGATTTAAACTCAATAAAACTGTAAACAATTTTTTGTATATATAACAGTATATTTTGCCTCTAATCTTTGTAATATATTTCTATTAAACAAAGTAAAAAAGAAAATATATTAACAGATGAGTGCAGCCTACCAATGATTCTTTCCTCCTTTGTTTTCTATAAATCTTCTTTTCATCCTGGATTAAATCCTTTTGTAGCCACTCCTTACTGCAGTTTTCTCCTTGTGCTTACTCAGATGAGTATTATTCTCTAGCAGTCAAGTCATGTGGCCTAAGAATGGGCCAGGGGACCAAAGAGTCTGGAGGCAAGTGCCTTGTCAACAAGACTGACACTTAAACCCAGACACTCGCGCTTGTGTGCCCGTGTCACGGCTGGATGGAACAGGTCTTGGGAGGCAGGACCTGTGCTGGAGCTCATGCTTCCCTTGCCAGAAATTCTGCTTGTAAACCGTTAGGCAGGATGTTGAAAAAAGATGGTATTCCTGGAAACAGGCTGATTGGCAGGGCCTTTTAGATATTAAAGCAGAGTTGCAAAATGAATGAGTCATGCCAAGCTTGGCTATGCACACTGTAATTTGACCAGAGTTTTACTTGCTTAAGATTGCACTGTAGCTGTACTAGTTGTCTAGTGGCTCAGGTAGACAAGACCTGAATTTCCAAGCTTAGCAAATAAACTTCATTTATCTCTCGTGTTTTGTTTAGTTTTTTTTAAGGGGAAAGAAGAGCATATCACACAGGCTTTCTCAAGTACTTTAAAGACTGTTGCAGATCCCTTTAAACTTATGTGCTGGTCTGATTGAGCAATGCAGCTTATGTTTTTTGAGTAATATAACTGATGTCTGTTTGCCAGTTTGTTTTTTGAAAAATTATATGCATTAAAGTATTAATATTATGCAAGTGTTTATCACAGATAGCGTTTCCAAAGATTATTTAGAGAATATACCAAAATTTATTGTGTCATTTTGAGCTGTTATCGCGTAGGCTATACAGCAAACAAGTTTCTTCGTTTTTAAGGTTTATGATTTGTCAATTCTAGAACTTCCTTACTGTACCTGAAGGCACAGCGGAGGGAGCCATTTCCCCTTCATGCTTTACTTATGCTTCTCTCTGAAACCATACTCTTACAGTTCAGGTAACACGGTTTTTGTTTTAGAGGGTGTATTACCATATTTGAGAAATAAAGGAGGCTGTTGCTTTAGCAGACAAACTTTGTGATGCCCAAGTAATGGCTGAGTGACTGATTCTTGAGTTTCTTTTCTGTTCTCCCCCATTTATACTCATTGTATAAAATGAGCATCTCAACAATTAATTGACATGAGTAATCCAGCAGAATTTTTCAAATGCAGTTACAGAGAACTGTTTGCTAATTCTGAGTTATAAGTAAACAGCATGCAGATATTTGGATTATGAATATTTAAATTTGGTAATTTGGAAGCTAAGCTTTTCATAAATACCTTGTCTGAAGCTGAAAAGGGCCAAAATTTGGAATCTTGCTTGGTTCACCCAGTATTGATAGGCAGTGTCAAGTTCAAATACTTAAGCTTCAAACTTGCAGTTTTCATGTTTAAAGCCCAGAATCACTTGCACGTATGTCACACAGAGCTTTTGTTATCCTGGTGAATTTATTAGGATAAAGAATTGAAACTGAATTTCTGTCTGTATTATAATATACTCCTACAGTGTCTCTTATCAGATCTCAAAGTGCTTACACTTTCACAAGGAAACCACAGCAGTAGCTGTTCCCAGGCTGACTTGACAGTACTGCAAGAACAGCATACATTTGTCAGTACTTGGTTTTGCAAGTGTTGTTCCCTATGTAGCCCACCTCATCAGTAAAATATAAGCTGTTTTGAGTCCTGATATAAATAAATGTACACTAGCTTATAAAAGCTTTTTACTGATTTGGCTTTCTCTTTCTTGTTTAATCCATTTGTAAACAATGTTTAGAAAGGCACACACATAGTTTGTGACAGTTTAACCAACCCCATTTTAAATAGTCGGCAGCAGTTTAACTACAAATACTGTGATTCTGTGATATAGCAAAGGCTATGAAAAGACTGCTTTCTCAACAGGTCTTGTCTCCTCTCGCTGCAGAGTTATCTGCTGAGCACAGCAACTCCAGTGGGTGCTCACTGCTTTTGACTCCTGTTAGTTGGGTGAACTCTCTAATAGAGTGAGAATGAATGTGCTCCTCAGCCAGGATTGAGCAGCATCAGCAAAGCCATTTTAGCTGCTTGAAATCCAATACCATTTCTAGTTCTGTACGGTTGTTAATGCTCTGAACAGAGCGATATTGCAAGTATGTATCTGGGGTGGAACTTGACCTTCCTTATGGTTGGGTGTCTTCCAGGAGGCACGGACCTGTTTCTCCTGGGAATAGGCAGGGTTTATTAGCTCTGAAGTAGTGAGAGCAGTGTCCCAGTTACACAGTTTCTGCACTGCAGCTGGCTTGCGTTCAGACAGCTTCTTGCACTGGCACAGTCAGTGTGGGACTGCACTTTGTAGATGTGCACTTTAGACTTTTGCACCCGGATGAATTTGCAAGCTCAGCTATACGACTGTATAAAACTTTTTTAAACAGCTTGTGTTTATGGTCTAAGTATCTTTTATATGCAGTCACTGTGATATAGTGCCTGTGCAAGCAAATAATGTTGCTTGAACACAACTACATTTTAAAGGAGATGTAAAAGAACTCTTTCAGACATAAACTACGAAAAGGAATTGCCTCACCTGATGGTAAAGTAAGCTTTCAGTTTCAGGTAAGTACAGTGCTCGGATAAATCAGATCATCCTATTTAAAGAGGACAATAATAATAGTAAATCTCTAACAGATATTTGTAGAGTGGTGTTTCACATTGAATTTGATGACATTACATAGGTTTTTTTCCTTCATGGATCAATATACTACCTCATATTACAGTTTGACAAACAGCAGATTTCAGTGTTTTTCCCTAGGTATTCATTTCTTATTATTATGCTATGGCAATTCCTAGAAGTCGTAGTCATTCACTGGGTTCCCACTGTGCTAACTGCTCTAGCATGATGTTTTCTTTCTGCTGCTCTCCAGTGAGATTGTAAGCTCGTCAGTAGGGAAAAAAGAAAAAAGTGTCTTTTTAAGACTTTGTCTGCATGGGAAATTATTCCATGTAGATTGAAGTGCCTGATCATTGCCTCAAACTGAGCCATAAAGATGAATAAACGGCCAGTTTAACAGAGAAGAAAACCTAGCACTGCTTGACAAATAAAGGTGGAAATAGAGCTTATGTGCATGACTATAGCAGCGCAGGCACAATGTTTTTATTTAAGGAGACCTTGAAAGGAGGCAGGGAGTCCTAAGTTACTTGTAGGATGAGAGGAAAAGGCTAGTGACATTGGGTGTTAAGAGATCTCCAGTTTTCCAACAATCTTATTTCCCTGCCTTTACTGTGCCATTGTACACACATCCTCTCTCTGGTGCAAATGTCAACAAATTAGTCTGAGGTTCCAGTGGAGGGAAAGGTACTCACTCATCTCAGCTACACCACTGTCTCAGCATTGGTTTCTCCTATTTTTTTTTGCTACCGTAGGCAGGTCAAGAGCACATCAAGTGTAGCTGTTCTATGGCTGGACATGCTGAATGGTACCCTACTTGGCTTTCCTAAGACAGCCACAGCATTTTGGAAGATCCTTGTAAATGACCATAGCCACCATGGTATGTATCAGATTTCTGCCAGTCTGCCAGATTTCCTTCCTTGGGAATAGACTGGAGGTAACAGCTAAAACAAATTGAACTTTCCATGGGACAGTTAAAAAGGTCTTTTCTTCATGTCACAGCAGAATGTTCTGTTGAGCCACATGTTGAAACAGACTGCAGGAAACAGAGCTAGTAGCCTTTCTGGGTGCTTGGTGTACATCTCTTACTTTCCTTTGGATCAGACTGTGCCAGAGTTGGCTTTTTTTAAGGCAGCACTGGCTGTCTTGATTGATGAGGTGTTGCTTCTATCAAGTTGAAGCACCTTCAGTTTCCTTCCCTTAGCTAGCTTTCTTGTCTCTTTCCTGTTGTGCTTACCTTGGCTTTCATAAATTCAAGTGCTTGGAATCTTTTATAGATGCTTACATCTAACCATCTAGCTCAGCTGTAGCTAGAGACCTTTTTTCCTTCCCCATCTCATCCTCCTCTTTCTGTCTTTTCATCTAGAAGCTGGTTGGGATCCTATTCCACTTCAACTTTCCTATCCATTCAGGTTTGATGGAAGCTCTTTCCCTTCTAGCCTGCATTTCCTCTGTTAGAGTTAGTTACAAATATCCTTTCATATTGACTTTGTAACACTCCTGCAAAAATCTACCATTATCCAGCCATCACCTACATCTCACCTTAGCTGGGGTCTGTGCTTCCACACTTCTGTTTCACCTCTACTCATGCAAACTTGAAAACAGTTACCACGCATTCCTTCTCTTAATCAAGTGTGATAAGTTGTTTGAAATATAAACTTCATGCACTTGGATGGAGTCTTGCTTGGAGATTCATTGGACTTGCTTTAGTGTGAATTTTCATAAGTATATTGAGGGTCCTTGACAAGATTTTTATTAAACAGGTATGTATTTTTGTTTCCCTTTGTGTGTGCATTGGCAGGCTTGCTGATAATATAATCTCTATTCTTTGATGTGATGATAGGGCTACTACTGTTGTGTGAGAAAAAGAATATAGGGGCCTTCCAGGATGTAGGACAGGATTGCTTGCTGTTTGCAGAGCTGATGTGACCAGGGAGTAGGGTTATAATGGTAGTAAATTGCCAGTGAAAGAAACAACGGAAGGGAGCATAGGTGAAAAGTTCCTTCTGAACTGCAGCTACTGTTAAGGAAGCACAGCGATGGACCTCTCTCTGGGCTTTTTGTACTGCTGCTCTTCAGTGTGGAAAGGTATAGTCTCTGGGTTGAGACTGGAAAGTAAGATATGAAATCTCAGGAAGTGATTCTCCAGTGGATAACCTGTCGATTTGTTGGACATCCATAAACATTATTTGAAGAAAACTTTCTGCCTCCAGTTACGCCAGGGTGAGGGGAATGTAATTCCTCCCTCTTTAAGAGTGTTCACTGCAGCAGTACATTACCCACTACTTTTTCTCCTCTTTGGTAGCAGAGGGTTGCAAAGAACAAGTAGAATGTTTTTTTCCCATCTTCTGAGGCAAAGATGAAGTAAATAACTTGCTGTCCAAGGCAGCAAGCTGCCTATCTGTCTCTGAAGAACTAACCTCTCTCCCTGTTGGAGTAACTAATAGTGGGGCTGCTGGAGAAGAGCAAGAAATGCTCAAAAATTAGCAAGAGCTGATGCTAAAGTGGGAATGAATAGAGATGGCATCTAAGCCTTTTGTAGCACCCTTCCCAGTGGCGTGCTGCAACTGATTTTATTAGGGAGCACTCTCGTCTTAATTTTTTTTTTTTTCTTTTTAATCCCCTCTTATCCTCGGCAAAGCGTTGTTCTCAGGAACAGTAAGATTGTGTGCTGCTGCTTTTCCTAGTGCCTTCATTCCTCTTCTCTGGAAAGTTTAGTACAAAGCAATTGTTCTTTAGAAATTTTAAATCACTTTTTCTTTATCCTTGTCCCCGTGCTTCTCAGTCACAAATCCACCGTGGCCGTAAAAGAATTGAGAGCAATAATGCTTTGAGCCACGCTTAAGTTAAAATACCTGCTGTCAGCAGTACTCTGTCATGCATTATATTTGATGCTGTTTGCTCCTAGACTTATATTTGTTTCACTTTATATCTGGATGAAAAGACAGTTGTAGACACAGCAACAGCATAATAAAAGTCTTTCTTAGCAGTATATTCTGTAAGAACTGGTGATGTGTTGAATTCTTTAGCAGTTAGAAAAAAAGGTTTGTGGTTTTTGTATAACACTGAAGAGTCATTCTGTGTTCACAGATTAATTCAGATAAATGGTACCAGGTAAATCTAAATCTTAATAATAAGGATACTTGAGCACTACTTACCTTGGGAGTTGTGGTACATCTGTCATTAGAGGCCTTCGACCAGGTTAAGCAAACATCTGTCAGGATGGCAAAGCTGTAGATAATTCTGCTGAAGGAAGAGGTTAGTCCTGAATAGGATTTCAAGGGTCCCATCTATCCTTTTTCTACAGCTGGGATAATTTTGTAATTTTGTTGTGACTGTTTCCTGAGTATTCTGCATAGTGTGCTGTACAAATTTATTTCAAATGTATTTCTCTTAGTGGTCATGGCGATTAAATCATTGAAGAATGTAATAACTTTTTGTCACTTTCCATTAGACCTTTCTGTACCAGTCAGAGTTAAATAACTATATATTGAAACTAAGTAGACACTCACTTTACAAAGTTACCTCAAAAATAGCACATCTGTTGGCTAAACTTCTTTATCACTTGGCTAGCATGGAGTTATTATCTGAAATCCCACTTAATCCAGACCATCTATCTCTAAAATAAGTTGTCTGACCAGTATTTCTTCTCCTGCTCTGGTATTTGTAGCAGTAGAGCCTTTAAGGAAAGAATTAATTGCTATTTTGATGGGGAGAAAACACAACTAAAAACTTTTAGCAAAAATACTAAGCTTGTTATTTCTTTTTGAATAAAAAATAGTGTTGTAGCTGGTGATAACAGCAAATCAGACTTGTGGGGAGATGTAATGGCTTTTCTTAGATGAGCTCAAACAATTGATAAAAGTAGATAAGCTTTTAAGCCTGATCTGAAGTAGAGCTTGCCCCCTGTAGTTTTCCAGTTCCATTAGGTGATCTAATGAAATATCTTATTTAAAAATAAACCTTATTTTCTATCCTGGTTGTTAGCTGGAACAGAGCTGGGTTTCTTTTTAGTAGCAGAACTGTGCTGCGTTTTGCTTTCAGCCTGGGACTTGTTATGAGAGAAACACTGAGAACAAACCCGTGTTTGCATTTTTGTCACTGGGAGTGAAGGACTTTGTGCTTTGTTCGTCTACAAGTGCAAGACCTAAGGGGGTGAGGAATATTTAAATTAATAAGCTAAATTGGCATCTGGATATGCCAATGGGATGTTCCATATCGTATCACATCATGCCCAGTACATTAGTGAGGGTCTCCTCCTCTCTTGGTCTCTCTGGCTTTCGCTTGGGCTCTCGCTCTTCCAGGATTGCGGTTTCGGTTCAGGATTGTCGCTCCTCCAGGATCGTTATCTGGGAATGGGCTGGGCTTGGTCAGGAAGGGGGGTGAGCAGTTGCACTGGGTGTCACTCGTTTGCATATTTGTTACTGCTATCATTATCACTACTGTTTTAATAATAGTATTATTTTAAGTTTTCTTTTATTTCTGTTATTAAACGATTATTATGTCAACCTATGAGTCTCCTTCCTCTTGCCCCCCAATCCTCTCCCCTATCCCCTGGGGGTGGGGGGGAAGCGGGTGAAGGGCTGTGTTGGCTGCTAGCCAAGGGCTAGCCCCGTGAAACTATCACATTTTCCTACAGGATTCTTTGGTAAGTGTTTTGCAAACCAGAAATTTCATATTCCGTGATCTTCATATTTACTCCTATGGGATTTCTGTTCTATAACAGTGCTCCACATGAAATAGAGTTCTGCTCTAAATATCTTTAGTGGAAGACATAGTAGATGGGGGACTAAATGCAGGTGAATAGGATTTACCCTCTTCTAATTTGGGCAGAACTTGGGTTTAGCCATTTCTCTGCGAGACCACTAGATAGTTGAATCTACCCATTCTTGGTTTTTAGAGACTTTCTGGTAGACCTTGTGAATAACCAAAGGCTTAATTTTCCTGTCAGATTGACAAGTAAGTAACTATTATCCATTTTAGAAAAAGGGTAAACAATTATTAATGGCTTCTTCCAAAGACTTTGAACTTTTTTTCTTTTGGAATTTAAATTCAATTTCTCATGTTCATGGAGCTTTAAATAGCACTTCTCTAAAATGCATTTGTGGGGAAAATCTGTCCAGCTCCAGCAGTGTACTTTTGTTCAAACAGGGCACTCTGAAGTGCCATCAGTCTTTACCTATAGCAGCAGAATACTTCCTGATGGAAACAGGTACTCAGAAAGGAAGATTGCTGGGTTTGGAAGTGCTGATTAGAAAGTTATTCTTCGGAGCATGGTATGCTAAATTACCACAATAGCAAACCCCTTCTTTCTTCCCATAAATTTTCTTTATTGGAAACTGGGGAGGGGAGGTGGGTGTGGAAACCCCCAAAAGCCCTATTTATGTGTTTCCAAGTAACACAGTAAATATTCTTCATAGAATAACCTTGAGTAGGCTCAGAAGCTTGTTGTATTTGTGTGGCTGTGCTGTGTTTATGCAAGCTGCCTAGGTGAGATCACTTGCGTTGCAGTGTGATTGGTACATGCCATGCTATTAGCAGCTCTGGCTATTCATAAATGCCCAAATAACATCATGAGGTTACAGTGAGGGAGCCAAACTGCACTTTTTTAGATCATAATCCTCTAACTACGTGCACTGAAGCAGGGGACCTGTGACTAATACTCTTAAGGAGTTTCAGTGAGGCAGCTGCTTGAGGGCATTCAAATGCAAGGTGGCCTTTCAGTTTTTGAAGTTCACCCCATCTTTCATAGCCCTTACAGAGTGGCAGCCCAGTCCTTTTTGTTGTCATATAAATAGGCAAGGGCACTAATAAACAGGGAGACCCAGGTATCTCATCTGTGCTGATTTTGCAGCCCAAATGGAAGTACCAATAACCCCTCCTTTTTTCAGCAGTAGAAACTGCATAAAAGAGTGATGAGCTTTAAGGAAGGATTGTTTTTGCTATATTTCTTTCCTTTTCCTTGATTTGGATTCCCTGGGTATGTCATGCAGAATAAAGACTGGACCATGAACATGTTGTTGCAAAATGAAGTCACAAGCGTGATTTGAATGACATTATTGGTCTTACTCTGCAGGTTATAAAACCATACTCACAAATGCAAGGAATAATACTCATGAATACAGAGAGTAGACAGTAACCAGATAACAACTGTATGATGAAATTTGTTGAAGGAGGCATTCATCAAACAGTATTTGTCCTAGGGCTTTAGCTTCCTCACCTACATGAAGGCAAGGGAGAGTTAGTAGATTGCTGCTATCACGGTAGTTTCATGCTCTGGCAGACCAGTGGAAATGGGGTTGTGTTGACTTACAGTAAAACTGCATTTAAAAGATTAACTTTGCAGCCGTAAGAGTTAGAAAAGTATATCGCCTACGGAATGTGAGTGTTTTGTGTGGTTTACACAAGTACAGCAAGTAAGCTGATTAGCTATTTGAATCTCCCTAAGGCTATTGTGTATTGATGTTCTGCATTTCCACCCTGGGTTTGCATGGAGGCAATGTACTCCCAAATATTTGTGGCTTGTTTGTTTGTTCCTTAAATGTAACTCCACTTCCCAATGGAATAGCTGTCCCTTCTGCAAGTAGTGTTCTGGTTATGTTTATGTAATGGTTTGTGTGATCCCTTGGAAAAAGCATAGGCTGATGAACATGACAGATAAGTAATCAGAATATGTTTACAAAATTGCTTGTGGTACTGTGTTGAACACACCTGGAATAGCTCTGAGAGGCTGGTGTAGTGCATTGAAGGACTGCACCAAGAGACAACCTCAGGTCCCAGAAACCATCCAACTTTGCTGCCTAGCACTGTGTTATGGTTAGAGCCCTGCGATGAAATGGCCAACTGCTTCCGGAGCTGGCTTGTCCAGCAGTTCCCTTTGGTGCTGTTTGTTGTGGCTAAATAGTCCTTGTTCAAATAAATGGCCCAGATTCTTCCAGGGCATTTTCATAAAGCTCTTATTGTATCCTGGACAAGACCAAAGGAAGCAAATGAAATGTTAGGCTATGTTGCAGGCTAGGGAAACCAAGATAAGACATGGTGTTCATTTTCACCTTGAATGCTCTTTAGCTTTGGCCGCCTTACAAACAGCACGTCAGAAATAGGCAACTTAGGTTACCAGAATAGGCTGGATTTTGGATGAGATGAGAAGATGAGAAAGGATAGGGAAGGGATTAATGAATTGAGATAGTTGTGTGTTCCTGTCTGTCTTATTCCAAGAGTGATAAATAAATTAAACGCCATAATAATTTTTGTGTAAAGCAGAATGTTACAGGATACTTTGGAGGCAAGAGGAAAAAAACCTTAAAGCCTAGCTGTCATCTCCCACCCCCTCCTCTTCCTCCCAGAAATCCCCACTTGCTTCCCCAATGTCAATATTTACACTAGTTATATTGAAGGTGTACAGTTATAAAAGTCTTACAGAGACTAGCAAGATCATCAAATTACATGAAGGAGGGAAAACACCTAATCATGATAGCATGCCTGGACAGACTCTTGCAATTTATGTCTCTCTCTGGTGCCTGCTAGCTGTACCTGGTGGGGATGGTAAATGATGATTTGTAGTACACAGCTTTAAAAGAGGGAGAGAGGGAGTGAGGGACAATGTAGCTCAAGGCCCTGTACAAGCATTAAATAGCCCTAACACAGAGTCCACCTCACCAGCTCTGCGTAAGGCACTGTTTTACCTGCCCGCGCTGTGTGCCAGGAGACTGAAACGGAGATAAGGTTAAACAGTATGTACAGAATTCAAGGGCACTGTTTCTTTTTGCTTTCTTATCTGTACAGACTTTTCAATTGACTTTTAATCCTTCTTACACAGGCTGTTTAAATCCCATCAACACTGCTTATAAATGGAGATTTTTTTAATAACTCAACCTTACCCAAGCAGACAGTTTTCAAATTGCTGCTGAAT
This sequence comes from Caprimulgus europaeus, assembly GCA_907165065.1. Next base: position 75,222,952 of record OU015524.1, read on the forward strand.
GCTAATGTATTCATTAAATCTCTTAGTGTTGCCAGCTGTCCACTATTTCTTGCCTACTGAAAGGCTTTAAGTCCCTCTTTATTTTGGGACTTAACTGGTTTTGTTAAATTGTGTTAACAGGTACTCCGACATCTTTTGTCACTGTTAATTGCAAAGTCATGATAATTCAGTGTCTCTGAAAATCTGTGTGATAATTAGAAGGTCTTTGTGATTTATTTTATTTGTTCTGAAGAGGAGAAATAAAGGCATCTGGATTTTGTCAAATGCTATATAACATAAGGTTGTCTCTAAATAATGCTGCCAATTTTAGGCTGAAATGGTAAAAGTCCATAGAGTTGAACTGCAGACTAGATTTTGTGTGTAGCTGCTGCTGTATGAATGCCTGACCTAACCACCGGGGATTGTCCCGAGCTTGGGTGTTTGTCCAAAACCAAAGGCAGTAGCTGCAGTGGAAGGAATAGGCAGGCTACCATTTTATTCCCCACATGGAATTTGTGTGTTTCTGTTTGCTAGCAGCTCAGCTTAATATTAAAACTTGAAAGTTCAATTCTAAGAATTGAATCCATCTGCAGAGGTTATAACAGTGAATCTCTCGGGCCATTGGGAGGGATTTAGTGGCAGTTTGGTCACAGACTTGGGTAAACCCGTGTTTGCTGTGAAGCGCCTGCCCTATCTTAACCTTTCACTGTCGAAACTTCAGTGAAGTTGAGTCACATACTTCACCCCCTGAAAGCTGCTTTTAGTCTGAGATGTGGTTTCCACTCATTCCACTATACAGCAATTTAGGAAGCTGCTGTCCTAGGTGAGTGCCTATACTAAAGTTGCTGTCCCTAAGCCAGCACATAGAGGGATGCTTTTCTATAGGATTCCTTGACCCCAGATGCTCTTTCTTACTCTCCCCACCTACGCCTCTGGTTTGCCCTCCTTTATTTCCAGAAACTGCCTTTGCTGTCTTTGCCCCACTCTTAGTGACCAGTGGATCCAGTTGTCCAGCACTGGAGAGGAGTGCAGCCTGTTTTCTTCTACTTTTACATGTACAGGGAGAGTTTTCAACCTCTTCTTTCAGAGTTCTTCTGAGGTAGAAGGAAGTTGTGGTATGATACTAGCTGAAACTCAGCCTGCATTTATTGAACTTTTGCAAGTTTCAGGTTCATAATAACAAGCTCAAACCCAGATAAACTCTGCCAGACTTTGTGTTTCCTGGGGCAGTTCAGGTATTTTCAGTCTGCACATGGCTTTGATAAGCCATCAGCAGAGTAATAACCTGCTCTTGCAGAGCTGGAGGTCTTCTGGAAATAGCAGCACATGTACCATAGCAGAAATCAGACTCTTGTATACCTTGAAAGAAAGTCTTTGCAGGTGAAGGTTTAGAGGAGTACTAGGGGCTTGCTTTGCTTGTGGGGCATTGTCCTGAAGCTTTAGTACATCACTCAAACCCCTTTTACAGTCTAGTCCTCATGTCATGGAAGAGCTGAGCTGTCCTAGTTTGGAAAGCAATGTGGGCAAGAGAGGCTGAAAACAGTAAAACAGTAGAAAAATGTTATCCTGATTTCTGCCTGTATGACCCGGTTTTGTATGACCAAGTGACCAGTATGCGGCACATAGTGGCACCTGTCTGCTTAATGGAACCAGCATATGCTCTGAAGGGAGAACATCCTCTGTTCTGCATGTGGCACCACTAAGTAATCACTGCTGCTCGTAGTAGTAGTGTCTGGAGTCAGGCAAGCGAGTGTCCCATTCAGTTAATTATGGAGCAACTAGGGTAACAGTAGGCAATTTGAGACAGGGTAGTGAGAAAAGGAAAATCAGATTTGTTTAGCAGTAGTTTCTGATTCTTGGAAGTGAAGCAGAGAAGGAATGGCAGGGAAGGTGGGAAATAAATGGACGCAGGCTGAGGAGAGGGAAGTTGGCTTGTGACTGAACTGCAAGTAGTGTGCACCGCTCTGAATCTTAAAGCCCAGCTGTGCTGTAGATTCTCATCTCTTTTAGGTATCTTCTTCAATAACTAGCTTTTGTGGTCTGAATTTTGTGACTGTATTTGCTGAAGGGGTTCCTACCAGGGAAGAACTTGGTGTACAAGCCTTACTGGTACATGCCTGTTGAGGGATACACACATAGCTCGATACCATCCTAATGTAAAGAGTTCTGGTATCCATGTTTGATTCATATTTAAGCAGATTTCTGTTATATAAAATAGGTCATGAACCCAGGATCTTGATACACTGCCTCTCAGTGTATACTCTTCTGAGTCTCCTAACTGCATTTGGCTGTAATGGTGAGTTTGCAAAAATGCTGGACAAAGGAAAAAGTTGGAAAAGAATTCCACAGTATGAAACAGATGTGCTGGTTCTTAGAAATGTCACTTAGAAGTTAATTGAAAACCTTGGAAGCTTGCCTTCTGGGTCTTTCCCCACCCACTTTTAACATAACTGCAACACTACTTAAGTTTTCAAGTTGGTTTAAGGGCACCTAGGATGGGATTCTCTGCCTGATATAAACTGCTGTTTGTAAGCAGCAAGGCACAGAGATTAAGTGCCCCTTCCACCACAGGAACCGTGTGCTTTCCAGGGTAATGTACTCAATATACTTATGTAATGTTTGAGGCTGTTACCAGGCTAAAAACATGTGCTGTTTCTCAAGGCAGTTTGCTTAAATCTTCAAATCTAATTTGTTGACTGTAGTTCCCTTCATGTTCCTTTCACAATGTATTGTTAGTTACCAACTTTCTGAGCAGCTGCCCATTCCCTTTGCCCCCTGAGACAACTGGGAACATGAGCTAAAGGTTGTAGATGGTCCGATCAGGAAGTTCACGTTAGTGTCAAATGCAGTTGCATAGCTTCTCCAACAGTTGGTGGAAGTTTTGTGTGAGGAGAGGAAGAAAACATGTTTAGGGAGAGACCTGTATAAAACATATGGGACAAATGGATGCAGCTGTATTCCTTCAAAGCTGATGGTAATAAAAATAGCAGGATAAATACCATTAACATTTAGTTGATACTTTGGTAGTTGACAGATAAAACATGAAATAAATTTGCTTTTAGAGGTTTTATTTACTGTTTGAAAGCTGTAATGTGAAGTGTTGTTACTCTGTTCTGTCAACAAACTTCATGAAAAAACCCACTTAGTTATCATTATATCTTGTATTTTATATTTTAAAAAATGTTTTAACCATGCATAGCTGTGTTAAGAATTTAGTAGAGTATTCAAAGGCAAAATTTAATTACTTTAAAATAGATAACTTCCATCAAGAGAGTTTATTCTAAAAAGGAGTGGAAAAGGCATTTACTTGCCAAGTTCAGAATTCTGTTTCTACTGCAGCCCTTGATTATTTCCCTGACTTTTAAATAGGTCACAGTCCTTCCCTTCCTCTAGGTGCTTGGGACTGAGCACATTTTCAGCTACTATTGACTGAGAATTGTTAGCCAGTAACTCTCAGTGTGAAGCTGTTTGCTTTAAGGCTGGCTTGGACACCTCTGTGTCCGATGTTCCTTAGTGGTGTACTTTCAGAAAAAAAGTTTTGCATAGTGACTTGTTTGTGGTTGTTCTCTCTTTTCCAATGGCCACATAAATGTCAACAAGCTGGCACGCAAGGCAGCATAGCAGGGTTGTCGTGTAACTGCAGCCGGTGCCTTTCTGTCAGCTGGATACATCCAGATGCCTTCTTAACTTCTCTCTCTTGTGATTCCTCTATACTCAGCCCTGGATTTGTGCCATCTATCCCATACATGCTGGGTGCTTATTATCAGGCAGGCCTGTCAGTGCTTGAGGATGTACTGTCCCTCTCTTGGGAAACTCGTGGCTGGTAAGGCTTTCTTAAAACAAAGGGTCATTTGTTTATATGTAGAGCAACGATTCAGAGACAGAATATTGAGGCAAAAATCTAAATGTATGTTTTGTTTTATGTGAACGTCTGTCTTGTTATGAGGCAGAGTAGGCAGTTGTGTTGGTTTTTTTTTCATTAATGAGTACCCATGCAGAGAGTTTGTCTGTTTTTAGGACTTCATAAATAGTGCTGTCATTACCCACACACATTCCTGTTCCTTCCACCCCTGCCATGCCCTCCCCTCCTCTCCTGGAGGATTGTATAGACAAGGGAAAAAAGGAATTCGGTCATTTGGGCTTCTGGTCAGTGGTTACTTAGGCTCTGTAAAATGACTGCTGTGTGCATATGCCCAGGTGTCTGATATGTTTGGGGCAGGTTCAGACCTATTATACATGCTATATTTGGATGGTCACAGGCAGTGCCCAGTGAGCTGGATGTGTTCTGGATGCACTGCAGTTACTTTTCTTGTTTTTAATATTTTCAAACTCTGTTGAGCTAACATCATATACGCTGGCCACCTGGGCTGTGGCAACAATCCTGTCCAGAAATGTAGGGCCTCCATCCAGTGATTTCTTCTATTGCATCTCTCCCTGCGAACCAGCTCCCCAGCTTGCCTTAAGCTACTTTCATCTTCCTTTTGCCCCTCAGAGCAGCTATATTTGAGAATGGTTCAGAGCCGTTAGGAGAATTTGTCCAATTGCTGTATCATGTGAAACAGGGCAAAGTCCTCCACTCCAAACATATTTGCTGTACAAGTTTATATGGGGGTTATCATTCTTTCCTGTTCAGGTCAGCTTAGGTGTGGTCAGATGATGATTTTTGATTGTTTGTACAAGACCATTTCCCTCAGTCAGGGCAACGTGCTGCCAGAAACAACCTGCAGTCTCAACTGGTCTTAGTATAAAACATTCCCTCCCAGCAATGTCTTGATTGTATTTCAACAAAAGAATGCAGGGCAGCTATTAAGAAAGCACCTGGCTGTGTGTGTAATATTGTATTACTCTTCTGTAGCCCTGAGAACAAATTTACTCCAGAAAATGTGGTCCTTGCTTGTGAAAGAAAGGATATAGATGATATTGCAATGTGAATTTAGGGATGTGGGGCTCTATTATTCTTACAGAGCAGAGAATCAGCCTCTTGGAAATGAGAGAGGCCCAGGGATCCCTCTCATTTGCCATGGCTGAACCTCCCTTTCTGGATCCTCTTTAGTGCAAGCTCTAAACTTCACCTGCTGGCAGTGGATGTGCAAACACCTTGCTTTAGCAAAACAGCTCCCACCAGGCTTAAGTTTAAATCTAGGTGGCTGATCCTTGCGAGTCCTCTCTCTTTGTCTAGCCCAGTGCCCAAATTCTGCCCTGCCAGTCTTCACTGCTTTAAATCCTAATGCAGATCCTGGCTCTGGTTTCTCTGTAAGCCCCAGGTCTAAGCTCACCAAAATGATTTATCCTGGACTCATCCCAGTCTTGTTTGTTTTAGCCATTGTGTAGTGATCCTTGACATTTCCAGACCTACACTTTGCCAAGTAATTCCTTATTTGCTACAGCTCCAGGAGCTGGTCTCTGGCCCTTGTTGGCTACAATCCAAACTTGGTTTAGCCTCAGCCCTACCAGCTTCAGAAGAGTGTGATGGTACATGTAAATTTCTTTCAAGTCACATTTCACAATAAGTTATAAATCATTTGTTACTCTTATGAAAATTATCTTTATATTTACAAAAATAATAGAATGAATGATTTTCGTGGTAGTCTGTCAAGAGGAGGACTTCTCAGGAACATGACAAAAACACACTGATAAAGAGAAATCATCCTCTCTCTCGTTGTTAGTAAAACAGGCAAGTGAACCAGAGTTTTTTGCTAGCAGTTCAGTTTACAGGCTTCAGTGACTGTTGTTGCATCTTCACTGGCCCAGTTCTGCCCAAGTTTTCATTTACTGCATTGTTTTGCTGACTTGGAATCCCTGCTGAGGAGTTAAGAGGGCAGTTGTCATGCTGGTAAGTAATAGAGGGACAGATACAGATTTGTAGCTTTATTGACAAAGTGAGAAGGTGTTTGAAAGCTGTAGCTTCATATCCAGTAAAACTAAGGCAGGTAGTGATAGAATAAGGGGAAATGGCTTTAAGCTAGAAGAGGGCAGGTTTAGATTGGATATTAGGAAGAAATTATTTCCTGTCAGGGTGGTCAGTCACTGGAACAGGTTGCCCAGAGAAGCTGTGGCTGCCCCCTCCCTGGAAGTGTTCAGGGCCAGGCTGGATGAGGCTTTGAGCAACCTGGTCTAGTGGGGGGTGTCCCTGCTCATGGCGGGGGGGTTGGAACTGGATGATCTTTAAGGTCCCTTCCAAGCCAAACCATTCTATGATTCTGTGATTCTAAAACAGATTTATAAACTCAAATATCAACTGTAAACAACAAAACCCTTATTTAAGGACATTATCCCTATTTTAATACTGTCTTAGTAAAATTTATGTGTTTAGTATGGTATGTGTGAAATTTTATTTATTTATTTGTATGTTGTTTATTTACATTTGAAAGCTGCTACAACTCTGGCTTTAATGGTAGCTTGATTGCAAAATACTGCTTCTGCTGTGGAAATCCGAGGGCACTGTGTCTCCTGCAGCTCATCTGCGGTATCTGTGTTGTGCGGGGTTTCGGTGCGTTTGAACCTGAGGGGTTGCGCACACAGCGCTGGCCTTTCCCAGGGCTTTGGAAGTGTTGCATGTTTAAAATGCTGTGTAGTAAGTAGTCAGGGTGGTCCAACAACGGTAGGTGGCCTTTCCTCTCTCACAATAGCAAGTGGTTGATTTAAAATTATGATTGTTAACAAATAGTGGATTTGAGGCTAAGTTCCAATATTGTGGTTAACTTTAAAAAACCAAACAAACAAATAAAGACACTTAACTGTATTTGAACAGAAAGTGCTAGAATTGGTTTCAAGCCTGCTTTTTGACTTAGTTCCCCTAGCAAATGTGCATTTGAGAAGGTAGGTGGGGGAAGGTCTTAGCAGTTCCACTGTTTGGACATCGTCATTGCAGACAGCAGCAAAGCTTGTGGTTTTATGGAGGTCCCAAGCCAGCCCAGTGGCAGAAATATCCCTTCAATTTTACAGTTGTCCTGCAGGAACCCACAGCCTCTGTGGCCTGAGGAAAAGCGCCAGCGTGGCAGTGGGGGTAGGAGAGTAAGGAGTTGGTCCTGCAGGCAGCTTGGTGGAAGGCCAGCTTGTCCCAGGGGCCTTGAGGGAGCTCTTCAAGCTCTGGAAACATCCAGGATTTAGGAGGATGCAGAAGTTGTGCCGTGTTAAAACAGGGGCAGGTGTGCAGTGGCCCTGGAGCAGGTGTTGGTAGTGGCGCTGCAGCTTGCTGGGGCTCCTCGGAGCGGGTGTTGGCTGCTGCTGTTGCTGTTCACAGGGCAGAGGTGGTTCACAATGGGCTGGGGGGCTTCTGCTTCCTGCTGCACCCCAGGGCAAGTGTCAGTGTCCTTTTAACTTACAGTAAGAGAAAGAAATGGAATCTTAATGCAAGTGTCAAGATAGTAAAACCCACTGGAGAAAACAGTTCTTGATTGCTGAGTAGGAGACAGAGCAGATGTTTCAGGAATTGTGTCAGCAGGAAAGCAGTGTTTTTCCAGTTCTTCTCTTTTAGAAGGCCAAGGCCAATAAACTGATTTGGGTCAAAATGTCTTGGCCACATAATCTTCTCAAATAAGGAAGAATGAAGAATACAGCGGTGTCTGAATTTAAACAAAACACAAATAATTACAGACAAAACCGGTAAGAAATACATGATTTATCTGGTTTTGTTTTCATGATTCTTCTCAAGGTCTTAATGGGTTTGTCTTTGAGTAAAAATGTAAAAGAAATAGATTTGATATGAAAATGGCAGATCTAGTATTATCTCCTTTACTTGTAACAATCAGGTGTTGAATAGTACCTGGAGTATAATCTGTTTTCTTAACTGCTATCATTAAATCAGTGATGTGGGTTATTTTTCTAGGATGATGTTAGTTATTTTTGTAATTAACTTTTTGCCAAGATAATGTCTAAAGGAGTTGATAAATCCCATAAGATTATTGTATTTGGCTGTATATATTAAACAAACATAGAGAGAGATTCATTCTCGAGGAACTTACTGTCAAGATAGGCCATTACAGAAAATGCAAGGGGAATACAGCTTTATAGGTATTTGGATTTTTTTTCCTAATAAAAAAACTTTGATCATTTTCCAAAAATCACAAACTCGGATAAATAATGTATATTATTTGGGTCACAGCTAGACTGTGAAAACTGAAAATAAAATAACTTCTTTTTCTTTTTCCTGTCTGCTGCTCTGAGGCACACTGAGCATGTGCCTGAAAGTGGCAACTGTAAGAAGAAAGCCACAAAACAGCTCCCCAAACTGCAGTTACTGATACAAGAGTTCCTGAATCTCTAGTGGTACTTCCCATATTTGTTTAGTACTATTTCACTTGCTTTTATCTCATTGTAATAATTAAGCTATAGAAGAATAGCTGAGAGTCTTCTTGAAGTGCATGAAATTACATGACATGCTTTTGTTGCATTCCATTCTTCTTACCTGTCTTTTTTTAGGGAAAACATTTAATTTATATTTTTTTAGAAAAAAAGGAAAAGAAAATAAGGAAAATCACTTAGGTTTTGGCTGTAGTGTGGATATATGCGATATTAAGGGTTGACCTGAAGTCTAATAAAGCATTTTATAAGTTGCTCTTTGTTCCTTGGTGAAGACTCTGCAGAAAGAAGGTTTTTGTTTGTTGTACCTGCAAAATCAAGTCGGGGATGAGCTTCAGGTCAGAGTTTCAAGCAATTTTCTAGCACTATACCTGAAGCCCTAAGGGTAAAGATGACAAAAAGCTTCTGGTGAGGAGAAGAGCTTCTGGGGTACGTGTCTGTATGTAGCAGAGTATGAAAGGAGGTTGTAGTTGCAGCTCCTTCACAAGACACTTGCCCAGCATTTCCTGCATACTCGCTGTAACCTCGCAGCAATGCAGCTCTGGGTCACTTGCTATCATGGTCTCACCCGATTCCAGTAAGCCAGGTGTAACACTCCAGTACTCCTAAAGGCATTTTTCCCCATGTGCTTGCTGTTGTGCCTGATTTCTGTCAGAAGCTAATAATGAGATGTATTCCATTTCCTTTTCTTCTCTTTTCATATAAAGACTATTTCTGAGGTCAAATGCAGTTTAAAAAACCCAGAAGCCTTAAACTCACACAGAGATGATTCAGCTGGCCTTCTCTTGCTTTGAAGGCGCACATTTGCCTTGTGTAAAAGGTTTTGTTTGCAGTGGATTGCCCAGAGTGATCAGGCAACTTCTATCTGTGTAGGACAGGCCTTCCAACAGCACCTTGGTAAAGCACAGTCAGACAGCAAGTAAGGTACTGTGTTGTCTCATTGCTCTTCATGGAATCAGTTATGAGGACTAGAAGTTGCAGGACACTTTCAAGGGTGAATTTTCACTCAACTGAGAAAAGATATTCATCCCTTTTCAGTATTCATCTTAGGGAGAGGGGGCCTGAGAAAAAGATAGTAAAATGGATCCCAGCTCCAAGGAGCTGTGCAAAATGTCTTGGGCATTGATGTGACCCAGCAGTTTGCTAACTGAAGGGAGGAGGAGAGACCTCTTTAGGCCAACCCAGTTCTAGACAGCTATGAGTTATGTTAGACTTTATTTTTCTTGATTGAACTCCAAATACACTCTTTTATTAAGGTTAAAGTAGAGGGGTTTTAACCCTACTGTTTATTTAGTACTGAGAGAGACAGCAGAGTGGCTGGCAGCCTGCAGATGTTCCATTCCCCAGAGAGTGGCAATCTGCAGCTGGACAGCTGATCTCTACATACACCCTCTAGCCACCGAAAGATCAGAAGCTACCAGTGAGTTACAAAGGTCGTTTTTTAAACTAGTTAACTTCAGAACAGTATCAGAATAACCCACTTCTCTTAACGCTGGATATTCACAGCAAGCCAGACAAACAACTTCTATAGTTCAGCTGCTGTTTATCAGCCTAGGAGGAGCTGTGCACCCTCATAAAAAGGGGGAAGAATAATCTGGTAAGACATTCTTTCAATCTGCTGAGCTTTAGATATGTGTCTTTAATCTACCTAGTTGTAGTACTCTTAGAAACCATAAGTCTGTTTTCGTGTCCTTGCCAAAGCGTGAATAATCTCAAAATCTCAACTTCTTGTAGCTCCCTAAATTAAACTCTCTACTTTTGCCACTGCAGAAGGGAATGTTAAATTTGGACAAGCTTTGGGGAGAGGAAAAACAAAACAACTTGTGGTTTAGAGGTGGGGGCACGCTGCAGAAAGCTTAAAGGCAGAAATTACTAGAAGAATGACTGTTTTGGGGGAATAAGAGTCCTGAGTGATGAAGCAAATAGTTCAGGGAACAGATAAAGCCCCTGGAGCTCTTGGAGCTTGGTGTGAGAACAGCTCAGATGTAACAACCAAGTCTCACGGGCTCTTGCAGCTCTGAGAGAAAAGATGCTGGGACTTTTGGTGGGGATATAGTGGGCTAGGAATAATCTAGTTTGTAATTACTCACAAAACCCCTTCATTACTTGCAAGTCATTTGCCCATTAAAGCTGAACAAGTGGCCATTAAGAGAGCAGCCTGTAAGAAAGAGCTAGAAATAAAAAATAGCATTTCAAGGATGGGTAAGGTTCAAAGAACAGACAACAAATATAATCTCTGAAGATTATAAAACGTTTAGTCCTAGCCAGCCTTGCAAGCCTAAAGACTGTAAAAGAAAAGCTTATAAACATTGGTCTAAGCTTATTTCCTGATGTGGCCAATTGTCAGCTCTCTGTTCTCCTAAACAACTTGTTTTTGTTATTATTATAAAGGTATCAGGTGCAATGCCATTCCTAAGGGCTGATCCTTTTTGACACATACAGCAATAATTTAAGATTGTGCAAAGAATAGTTTATCCTCGTCCTTAGAATTGTGTACTAATTCTAATAACAGAGTGAGTTTTTTAAGACTGATAGATTGTTAAGATTAAATCAAGAAGAATGCTTTGAAATACTGACCATTTTTTTCTTGACCTGCATGCTAGGATGATAGATTCTTCTATTTAATTTAAATTCTTTCTTCACTGTGATGAAAGGTTCAATTGCTGTGCCTCCCGTACTGTTAAAATGATAGAGATTTTAGCTGTTTTAGGAAAAAAAAAAAAGTATAATAAAGGGACAGAAGTGATTAGGAGGTGCGTTTGAAATTTGTTATGAAAAGGGTAGTGGCTGTGGACAGCGAGGAACGAGAGGAATCCACAGGGAAGCATTCAGAGCCACCAGCGTGGGGCTGCTTAGTCATTGCTGAAACACCTGGTGACTTCATTAAGGCACCAGAGTAGGTGGAGCTGCCTTAGCTCTTCTGGTTGAAGATATTCTTGCTCCCATGCTTTTATTGCTGCTTCTTCACTAGGAGTTACGTCCCCCGAGATCTGGTAGTTCTCCAGTTGCTTGCTTTGACTGTCAGCAGTACTGAGTGCTGGATGGGCAGGTCTTAGGGGAGAGATCCATCCCCCCCGGGGGGCAGTGACTCCCGGGTTAGTGCAGCTGCAGATGGGGGACACCATGCACCTGTGGCCATTGGCCATCTGGGGGGGTTCAAAGGCACTGGGACGGAATGGCATTTACATCCATCCTGCTCAGCTCGCTGCATCTCGCCGCGGCTGGCGCTGCCTTACGAAACCACGAGAGAGAAATCCGGTCCCAAGAACTAATATAAATCAGGTAGCTGAGGGCCTCGAAGAACTATCTGTTTTTACTTGTAAATGTTCCTGGGAAAGAATCATCTGATCATCCTGCAAGATATTAGTTTGGTGTCCATGGCATTGCAGTAACAGGCGTTTTGAGTGCTCCTGCTTGGATAGCTTTCCTATGGAAAGAATTTAAGGTCTTGGTTTGCCAGTTCTTCGGAGTCATCTGTTTGTGCTGAACTTGACTCAAAAAAGTCACCCTATTGGACTGAAATGGAACTGTTCCAAGTTACAGCGGCTAACTGGAGACACATGTGTTTGCAGGATCAAGCTTTTCACATTGTAACTGGCTGGTCTCCTTTTAGCTTCACCAGGACATTTCTTTAACTGTAGCAATAAGGAAAGATTGCATTTCTGATGACTTAACCTAGAGAGCGCAGATGTTAAATGCCATCCTTTTAATGTTAAATGCAGCTTTTATGGAAGTGCTTGCTATGAGAGAGTATGTTTCCATGCTTTAGGTGGTGTTTGCTTTAGGTGACTTCATGTGTATCTATCATACGCTCTTTCTGGGTGAAAGGAAACTTGGTATCTATCGATATTTTCATGTTAAACACTTGTTGTTGTTTTTTCCCTTATGAGCATTTCACTCGATCTCTGTTTAACTTGCATTGACACACAGTCAAACATACTGTTGTGTTTCCCCAGGGGAAGGCTCAAGTTATGCAAACTGTACCATAGATCTGTCCCCGTGTCCCCTGGCTGCACTGGGTTCTGCACTCGTTAATACCCAAACAAGCTTTGTGCCGGTGTCAAACCATATTCCCTCGTGAAATTGCCCATGTAGCTTGTCTTACTGGCCCCCAAATGGAAATAATTCCAGTCTACAATTGTGTACTGGTTTATAAATGAGCACATGGCTCAGTTTTATATCAATATGGAAGAGTTGTGCTTTGGAAATACTTGTGTGAGGGCTGGGGTGAAGATAGCGCTTGCAACAGACCGTGGTGATGAGATTCTGCTAAGGCAGACACATACCTGGGGCCCGAGCAGAGCTTGTGTGCTCAGGCCATATGGGAGAGCTTTTAAGACCATTATTATTTGTTTGCTACGGCTGTGCAACTTCCTCTTCCCCTTTGTACATACTTTTTCTGACATGTTGTCGCTGCCTTCATCTATCCTGATACACAAAGCAAAGAACATGGTAGAATTTCCTATTTCTGCTGTCCAGTTGGCTGTTTCATGAAAGATACTTTCCCTTGGATGATGTCAGAGAAAAATCTGTATCTGCCAAGGTTCTTTGTATAGGAACAAGTGTTAACATAAACAGGCTTTCTCACAAATATCCAGGCAGGGCAATCAACCACAACAGGGGAAAAACACTTCAGGTAACTGGAGTGCTGCCTTTTTTTTTTTTCCCTTCTTTTTTCTTCCAAAGGTGTTAACAAATTCATTGAAGAGCATAATCTTTCATCAGACATCCAGGATGACTTCTTATATTGAGGCATCTTCTTGCATTTCAGCTTTTCAGGTAATTACTGTATTTTCCAACAGTTTTGCTGAGCACAACCAGTTCTTTGCCTGTGTTGCAAGAGGAGCCCATTCCTTGGGTTTTTTGTTATGTTTTGGCCTGAAGTAAGGAAGTAGCCAGTGGGAATTAAACAGTGTTCTTCATTATTTTATTAGCTCACAAAATGTAACTTTCCTTGCCAGTATTGCGTGCTGCTTTTTGTATGCTTCTGTTGCACATTTTATGAAGTGCAAGTAGGTATGGACCACACTTCATTTCTTCTGGAGAAACTTATCAGCTCAAAGCCAAGGCCCCAAGTAAGGAGCTGTGGTACGTGAGCATCTCTGGGTAATTTAACCTTACAGCTGCTGCGAAGCCTTCAGAAGTAAGAGTATCCCATCACTCTCCACAGTTAATTGCCAGCCCAGAGGTGGTAGCATTCCAAAAGTGGAGAGGAAAGGAAGCCTTCAAAGCTTTAACATTAGAAATGAGCAAAACTGCTGCCCTGAGTCTCATGTTGCCACATTCCTCTGACAGCCCCGTCCTCCGTGTTTTCCGCATTTCGCTGAAAGATTCGTACACCCATAACAGGAACAGCCTGTGAACAGTTTTCCAGTGTTAGGTTTACATTTAACAGAAGTGTAAAGTTCACTTGCCATGGAATTTCCCTGCTTGGTTGTCAGATAGCTTGGTAGGACTCAAAACTGAGCAGCCTGAATTGTAGGCAGAAGCCTTCCTCTCCCAGATGAGTATGTTCAGGGGTTCAAAGCTGTCCTGGCCTCTTCCCATCAAAACTGCAATAGGAGCTCTCCTCTTGGGATCTGTCATATTTTATTTTAATTCAAACTATTTGAGGGAAAATGATCTAACAGAATTTAGCTTTATAAATCTTAGATTGCTTTGGAAGGCACACAAAAAAAAAACGAAAGAAAAAGAAAAAATGTTGTGGGCCAGCTCAGGGACTTATTTCTTTTGAAATAATTAGTGCCATAAAATCCCAAACCAGAAGAGGTGGGAGATGTGAGGCATCTGGCAGAGTTTACAGCCCTGGGGGGTCGATGAGAGAAGTACAGCCTGCTGCAAACAAAGGCTGAGTGTTTTGCTGATGTGATTGCAAAACATATGTTTGCCCAGGACTGTTATGATCTTGGGAATAGGCAGGAGGCCAAATTTCTGCAGCAGCATACTTAGTCACACAAATATCTGCAAAATGTTAACCTCCTGCGATTTCTCAGTTTAAAAGCTGTAATTACTTTGTTGCTTAAAGAGAAGGTAGAAACTCTTGCATAAGGAACGCAGGAGAGGGAAATAAAATAAAAAAAAATTTTTAAAGTGTTGTCCAGAGAGCTGCTCTGCGTGGGGAGGAGACGGGGGTGCAGGGAGAGACGGGCCCTTGCAGCGAGGCTGCGCTCTCTAGCCGGGCCGGGGCAGCGGGGAAGGGAGGAGCGGGGCGGGGCGGACTGGACTGGGAGTCCCTGTTGCCCCCGGGCTGGGCGGCCGCGGGCCGGGGCTTCCCCCGCGGCAGCGGCTGCTCCCTCGTCTCCCCAGGCCCGGGGCTTTTGTTGATGTTCCCGGGGGCTGGCAGGCGCCGGGCAGAAGGAGCAACCGGGGCGGGGAGGGTCCGCGGCGAGCCACTGTGTCCCGGCTGCGGCTCCGCCCCCACGGGGCAGCGCCCTGCCCGCGGGGCGGGAGGGAGGGCGGGCCCCGGGCAGGGCCCGCCCCGGCGGGGCGGCAGAGCGGCGGCGGGGCTGTGAGGGGAGCGCGGCCGGCTCCGGCTCCAGCCCCGGCCCGCAGCGCTGGCATGAGGGTGGCGAGGCCGGGCCCCCAGCACCAGGTACCCCGCGGGTGGCGAGGAGCTGAGGCCGCGGCGGTGCCCCCCCGTCCGGCCCCGCAGGGCTGGTTGTTCCCAGGGGCTGTGGCCGTGCTCCCCGGGCGCATCCCCGGGGAGGGATCCCTGCGGGGAGGTGGGGCGGGGTCCGGGCAGCCCCTCTGCAGCCCGCGGGTACCGGCTTAGCAGTGGGGCCGGCAGCAGGAGCAGGAGCAGCGCGGCCTTGGGGCTCCTCGCTTGACCCGTAAAGACGCCGCTCAGGGCGACTGGAGGGAACGCTGGGGGGTTTGCAGGTCCTGTCTGGCTCCCTGCTACGGTACATCCAGCGGCTGTGGCAGCGCAGATGCTGTCCTTACCCTCCCCATTGCCACCGGGTCGCAGAAGGGCTGTGCACCGCTGTGTGTGTGGTGGTGGGCTGTCTCCGCTGGGTTTTTAGGCTCATCTCGCTTGGATTTGCCTCTGAAGTGCCTGGTGTTTATTTAATTCTTGCACAGACTTGGATTATCCTTTTGAAACAGCCAGATTGGTCTTGTGTTTCTGATAGAGAAGAGCTGCAGTTGCAAACAAGCACAAGTGAATAGCATTATTTTGGACAGGAGTTAAAACTGTGCTTTGGATCTGTTTTTGTAAGTTTCTTAGTGTCACCACAGTAAGATTTTTTTTTTTCAAAGGAAATTTTTAAATCTTCAAACTGCTGCAGGTTGCCAGAGAAACTATTTTGTGTTTTTCTGGTTTGTACAGATTTAGTATCTCTCGGATACAAATAGCTTTGCTTTGACATAATCTAGCAGTACAGCCTGCATAATGCAAACGGTAACTGTCACGTTTAAACTTGTTTCCTTCTGTGTCACTGATTTATTGCTATTTAAACAGTGTTTACAGCATGGCAATTGCAGACGTTCCTTCCACATCCTTTGTCCTTTAATACAGGACTGGCAGATAGAAAAGCTATAGGCACTACTCATTGAAATTCAGCCTCTTGGTTTCAGTGAGCTCATATCAAAAGTAAATTGGGTTGTTGTCTCTAGGCAGTCGTGTCACAAAACCACTCCAGGAAGAGCTGTTGCTGCTGAGGAAGAACAGATAGCACTTAGGTGTCTTGAGACTACTCCTGTTGGACCTGCTCTTACTGCTTGCTCCTAAAAGATGACCATAGAAGAGGTGTTAGAGCTTGAGACTGGGGAGTTTGGGCTTTGCTTTTATTCCTGGTGTTGTGAACAGGGTGTGTGACCTGGGGCACACACTCGCTTGCCTTGATATTTGTCTTGAATCAAGTCACACAAACTAGTTGGGGATGTTCTTGAAATCTGATATTTCAAAAGACTTTGAGACATTCAGAGAAAATACACTTAATGGTATTTAAAGTATTTAAATTCATATAAGAATAATGTATTCTCTGTGAAATAGAAACAGTTCAATGTTTGCTGTGCTCTTAATTCCAGTGAAGAGCAGTAGGTCTGTGGAACAAAGTGCTTTGCAGCAAAGGGGGGAGTTCCTGTTCTCAGTTCTTTAAATCCTTGCAAGTGCAGACATGTCTGGTGCTTCAGCTGAATCTGAGATACCCAGAAAATGGAACCAGAGTACATGAGCATTTTGGGGATCATTTTTCTGTCATTTGAACATGATTCACAGTTTGTTTGAGAAAGCCACAACACTTGCAGCTACTTCTGGATTAAGTAAATGAATAAAATAAGAGAAACTACCAGTTCTGCTTAGCCCACATTTAGAAAAGGTGTAGGATTTGTGAGATTATTTTTTTTTTAGTGTTTGTAGGAAAAGAATAATATTTAATCACTACTCTTTGTTTCTTAATCCCTTAATTTCCAAAAACTACCCATCTGATAAGGAAACTACAGTAGCTACTGTATTTAGCAGAACTGAAAATACGGCTTTTAAGCTGAGTATGTATCTGCTTGATGATAACTAACTTGTTCTGTGAGGCCAGTTGTGCTAGTTGTTGCCGTTAAGATCATACACAAGGAAACTCCAAATTTGTAGCCTGTCAGTGTCACCATCGGTGAAATTTTGCTGTGGGTGACCTTTAAAGGGGAAGTAGGAACCAGACACAGTGAGTGGGGAAGCAGCAGCAGCAGTACGAGGCCTTTTAGACTGGTAAGAGACAGTTTCCCTTGGAAAGGCAGCACGAGCTCCTCGGACACTTGGATGCTTTGGGGCATTTTATCCTGTAAAGCTGTAAATGGGCATTTTTAATGTCAGCCTCAGATGCATACTGTATTATCCAGCACTGGCACGTTGGTGGGGGTTAATTCTGCTAGGAGATTGTGTTGAAGAGTTTTTAACCTAGAGGTCATTGTGCCTTTCTTAACCCTAAGCTTGGCTAGGAATGTGCTTAGATTGTGTAAAATGACCACTGGTTGTCTAGGAAAACGTTACCTCTGAAAAAAGTCACCTCAAACTCATTTCCCTACTCTGCTTCCTTCCTTTAGATTGTTTTATATTGTATTACAGTGTGTGATTTTCGTATAATTTTGTTTGAATCTAGCAGTATTTAGTGCTTAATCAGGATGATTCAGATGAAAATGTTAATCGGAATGTGGTTTAGTGAAGTAAATCGATAATTACATTTTCACTTTGCCTGTGGCTTGTCTGTGATAAAATGTTCTTTTTGCTGTTTAGAGGAGGCTTAAGTAAGTATGTAAATAAGTCTCTCTGGGAGATATAGCATTTGATATTGGTACTGACTGTACTTAAGGGGAGCAAAATGACTCACTGTGCTAACACCAGGGAAGCAGTCTGAAGGTTGTGGTTTGTCACTAGTGCTCAGCTCATGAATCCTGAATGACTGAAAATTAAGTTTGGTAACAGTCCCCATACTCATCTGACAGAACTGCAGCTGAGTTTTGGGAGAGGTTTTGTGATAAGAGGCAGAGCTCTAGCTGCCAGGAGCCAGTAGTGGGGGAGGAACAGGGGTCTGGAAAAGCATTTTGGGCAGGCTGTGGAGCAAGGGCTGTAGCTGAGGTTGGGGAGCTGTTCCTGTTCTAGAGACCTTACGTCTCCACTTGTAACTTAACGCTGCTTCAGTGCTTCTCGGTGGAATTTCTGATATTGTGTGTCTGTTCAGAAGTGGCTTTTTGTTTTCTTCACTTATATTTTGGAGAGGTTCAGAACCAAAGCAGATGATGTTCTGTTACTAGCAGGGGTGATGTGTGTTGTACTTTTAAGTATCTAAACCCCTCTGCTAAGCATCTTCAGTTCAATTTTCCCTCTTAAGCTTTCACTTAAATTTGATAGAAATGCTGTTCTTGTCAAGATGTTTAAAAAAGTTACCTTAAATTGGGCTTGATTGACAGAGTCTTAAGGTACAGAGGGTGAATTTATAGGTGATTGTGGTTTTAGAGTGCTCTTCTCTGAATGTATATGTACATGCAGTACAAGTTTTTGGTTTGGTTGTCTTTGTGGAGTTGGATGTCCTAAGTGGGCCAGACTGGTGAGAGAGGGTGGTAACTGGGAAGAATATAATTAAGTTTGCAGACTTGTCTCTTTAAACTCTTCTGTCTCTTGCTGTAAGTTTGCATAAAGCATTTTTCCTGGCTGAGAAGTCTCTGAAAAGGCACACAGTCTGATGGTTAGGGCATTAGCTCCTGGCTTGAGAAACCTCTGCTCAAGCCGTCAGTCTTCTGTAGCAGCCTCTGTTAAACATGTAGCTTTTCTGTTTCTCTGGATTTTGGTGAGGTTTTTTTTCCTAAATGGGGAGATAATGTGCTTGCCCTACCTGACAGGAATGTTGCATGAATTAAATACATGAGATGAGATGCTGAGATATGGCAGTGATGAGGGACATGTCGATTCAGAAATGGAAGTTATCTGGTGAACATAGTTCCTCTGGATTTCTGAGGTCATCTCTGCCAGTGTAGTGATACAGCAATTATATGGCCAAAGTCTCGCTGCTCTGTCAAGGTACGTCTGCAAGGTGAGCAGCGGAGTGGATTGCCACCTGGCGAGGCCCACCTCCCTCCCTTAGCTGTGAGCTTCTGGGTGTTGGAGGTGACATCTGTTCCGCCATTGGTGCTCAGCTTTGCAGCCACCCGAGTTTTATGTTCTGGCTTTGAAGCTGGAGTGCCTCTGATGCGTTGTTATCACTATTATGTGTTATTTGCAGCTACAGCCTCAGTTGTAGTTGGCTTTCTGCTGAGCTTGGAGCTGTGTTCAGCTGCAGTTTCTAGCCTGAATGGAAGTGGTGTGGCAAGGTTAACAAACGGGAGGAAAGAAGCCAGAAGAAGTTTGATGCAGAAAACATGGCACCAAGTAGGTCACTTTGGTGTGCAACTCGGTGGTCTGGAATTGCATGAAAGTTGCTTATGCTTTTGTAATAACCAAAATAAATACAGGTTGTGCGCAGCTGCTGCTTGTCCTAGCCCCAGCTGCTTCGCCGAGTTAGTGCTCCAGGTGAGGTCCTTCTCTAAGAGGAAGGTGGCAGAGAGAGACATGGTGGTGTGGCTGGTCAGGATGCAGGGCTTCCCTTTGAGAGGGAAAGCTGGAGAGCAGTGGGTGCTTCTTGAGTTGAGGGTGTTTGGAAGATGGAGGCTTAGTGAAGGGCATCGTGGAGCATAGAACTGTGTTCAAAACGAAGGGAAGATACTCCAGGGCTGTTTTGAGAATTATTACTCTGTTGTCTATGTAGTATTTGAAATGTTGGGATGCTGGGAGCACCCAGAGAGGCCTGCTATTTCTCAGCTACTAGGAGAACTTGATTAAATGCTGCTTCTCACAAAGAGGGGAAAACAGTTTTTAAAAGGTCTCCCATAGCTTGTAACTGAAGAATAACAATTTTGGGAAGATTTCTAATGGGTCAGAATTTATACAACTCTCATGACTGTGTAACCTTACGACAACAAGCTTATTTCTGTTCTCAGCACCCTCTGGAAGAAACATATTTACCCCTGCTTTGCAGGTGGGAAACTGGGGCTCATCTTCACAAATCCTTTGCAACATCTCTGTCAGAACAGAGACTTGAACCCAGGCTCCTCACATACTAGGCTGATGCCATGATTTCAGGGGGATGCTTTCTCTCCTAAGGGAAAACAAAGCAACTTCTTCAGGCCTCCAAAAAACCCTGTTGCTTTGCAGAGAGGGTTTGGTTGCTTCAGTACTGTAGCCTGTTACACGGGCTGTAATCGCAGTAGTTTGACCTGTGCATGCTTTAAAACAATGCGAAGTGCATCGATACGGACGTATTTTAGCTTGTGAGGCAAAATACGTTACCAGCCACTGATCTCAGGTTCTTAAATCTTGGGGGTTTTTTTCTTCCTGTAACTGTTCTGGGAAAAGGAAAGACTTAAATATAATTGTTCAAGAATTAAACTTCAAGGTATTTCTCTTGGAGTGCTTGAGTTGGCAGACAAGCACAGACATCTGCTAAGTTCAGTGATGTGTGCAGACTTTTTTTCCTTGCTGTCATTTGGATGTAAGATGTTTCTCTAATTTGCTAGTGTAGTTGTAGCCGAGATAAGAAACTGTGTTAGAGCTTTGAGGAGAGAGGATGTTTTTAAGATATCAATTCCATCCTACAAGCATCATTGCTAGAGACTTGGCTGACAGGCAAGATTTGTTTGTGACTGCTGGGACCCTCAGCAGGAAAAAGCTACATCGCAAACTCTACTGTCCCAGGGAAAATGTGAAACAGACCAGTAGCAAGAGCTGCCCTTTGATCTCACTTTATCCAAATAAGACTTGAGAAATGGAAGCATCTGACTTAGGATTTAAGGAGGCTGTCAGCATCTGATGGGCTTTGCTAGTTGTGACTTAGACCTGTGCTGATTGTTTCCAGCTCCCTGAAGCTGGTTTTTAATCTTAGGGGAAAGTTCAGGGAACGGTAACTGATTAATAAAATTGCTTCTCGTGCGATGAACTTGTGCAAATAGAAACCTCAGCTAAAGACAGAAAAAGCGCAATAGTAAGTGCAAGCAGTATTGCTTGTTTATAACAGCCTTTATCTTTGTGGGGAAAATGTGGCAAAGTTAAAAACTGCTGCTGGCAGGCAGCTTTTAGGGGCTTCTTCGTTTGCTCGAGGCCTAAAACAGCTGGAGGTGCCTCTCTGCCCTGTGTGGCCTGAACTGGCTCAGGGCATGGTATTTATTCATCTAAACCCGGGTGAGAACCTGGAGGGGGTTGGTATCATCAGAAAATGAGCGGTTTGGGCTATGGAACAGGGGCAATGGATGTGTTTCAGAGGCTGACCAGGGGAGAGGGAACAGATAAGGAGCCCCAACCATTAGTTGATATATTAGTTTAGCACTCAGCTCCATCCCCAGCTTTAACCAAGGTCCCCCTCCATCTGTAAGAGCACTGTGCCATCAGCTGCCCCGTTGGGAGCTGCTTCAGGTGTCAGGGCTCCCATTTTCCCTGGGGAAGCCGTGCTGCTGCCTGGGGAGTGACCCCCTCGGGAGAGCTGGGTTGCAGCGAGCGCTGCGCACGTGAAGGAGCGAGCCTCGGTAGCAATGGGGAGGTGGGCACGTGTGAACAGGCGAGGTGAGGCCAGGACTTGCTTTGGTACGTGCCCTGTGGATGCTGCTGTGCCTTCTCTGGGAGCTGCTCCTTGCCAAACGCAGAAGCTGCCCAGGAACCCATGGCTCCCACCCTTCCAAAGGGAACGGGTTAACAGGCAGGGCACAAATGCACCCCAGTCTTCTACACAGTTTGCTCCTTGGCTGCATGAAGGGCCCAGGGTGCTGTAGGCCTAGCAGAAAGCTTCATCTAGCTGAGGGAGAGGGCAAGCGGTGAACTGCGGGAGGGGTATCCAGCCTCCCTCTTGCTGCAAGGCAACGTGTCCACAGAAGCGTGTGAAAGGACATGGAATCATAGAATCGTTGGGTTGGAAGAGACCTTTGAGATCATCGAGTCCAACTGTACCTGTCCACTACTAAACCCTATCTCTGAGCACCCCATCTACCCGTCTTTTAAACACCTCCAGGGATAGTGACTCAGCCACCTCCCTGGGCAGCCCTTTCCAGTGCCTGAGAACCCTTTCAGTAGAGAAGTGTTTCCTGACATCCAACCTGTACCTCCCCTGGCGCAACTTGAGGCCATTTCCTCTTGTTCTATCACTAGTTACCTGGGAGAAAAGACACACACCTGCCTCGCTATAACCTCCTTTCGGATAGTTGTAGACAGTGATGAAGTCTCCCCTCAGCCTCCTCTTCTCCAGACTGAAGAACCCCAAAATGGTTGCTGCTATTCTGATTGAGCAAAATCCCTCCCTCGGTCCCAATGTGAATACCTTTTTATCCTGTCTTGAAAGGAAAGCAGATGCAAATGTAGATCAGGTACTTTCAGCAATTAAAGAGCTCTTTGAGGTTGGGAAAAAGAAATCTGATTAGGGTTACAGCTGTTTCATTTCCTGACAGATGCACAGAGTGTTATGTGCTGGCGTGGTGCGGATGCACACACACACATCAGTCTCGTTTTGTATCAGGGGCATAACCACACGGCAGCCGGCGATGTACTGAACTCCTTGTCCTGGACACCCTGCCAAAATATGCTTTATGCAGAATTTTCTGTGAACCAGGTTGTAGTGTGTGTGTGTGTGTGTGTGTGCATATAAATTTGTGCCTGTTTTCTTTGGTTGGCAGGGCCTTTGTTGTTGAATTTTTTTGTTGCTGGAGTGGGTCAGTGCACTGTAAACAAGCGTGGCTAATTATACAGCACTTGTATTAAAAAATGGTTTGCATTTGTACAAATAGTACTGGTAAAAGTACCCGTGTAAGAGTACCACGAGTACCCAAATAAGCCCAACTCCGAATGGAGAATTCTTTTCTTTCTTGCAGCCACAGCTAAAAAGCTGTTTATAACTAAATGCTGAGATGGTGTAATTCTCTTTTCTAGGAACTTGGAATCAGAATTCCTAGACCACTGGGACACGGACCAAGCAGATTCATCCCTGAGAAGGAGGTGTGGTAGTGTTTTCGAGCACACAGTGAACTTTGTGCTTTTAAGGAACACCCTTTTAGTAGTAACCCACATTTGGTTTCAGGACAGCTGCTGAGCTACAGAACATTTTCAGTCGTGATCACATTCAGTCCTGGTGAGAGGTTGGCCACAGTTGTAGTGTACAGAAGCAGTGAGAGCCCTGGAGTGCTTTGGAATAGTCAGGACAGCTCCTGTACTGCTGTCTGGCGTAAGAGAAACTCGATACTGTTTTCTGTAAGGGTATCTGTTTCCTTGTGGCCATCCAGATGTAATTCCCTCCTAGTCCACAAGGCACCTGCCCCCCTGGTCTGAGGTTACTTTTTCTTGAGCTGCCTCTACCATTCTGATTAATCTGAGAAGCTTCAAAGTGCTGTGGCTGAGCCTTTCTGGTGCTTCGCTCCTGATTCCCTGGTAAGAGAATTTGGAGCAGAGGAAAAGTTAGTATTATGCCTGTGTTTTTCTAGGAATTTTAGCGCCTTAAGTTCCCTTTTATTTCTCTCTCTTGTCCTCTTAGCTAGCTTTTTACTTCTTTCCCTCTTTTTCCCTTAGTAAAAATTATTATTCAATTAGCTTGTTGTTGTTATAATAAGCTAAGTTATATCAGTTTGGGGCATTCAAGAAAGTGAAGGTGAGACAGTTAAAAATGAGAAGTAGTACAAGAGGAAGTGTAAAGTAAAAAATCTCCTTTTGCTGCTATAACCACTTGTGATCTCCTAAATGAGAGGTATTAAAGGGATTTTATGTGCCTTGCCTTATGTGCAGGGATTCAATGCCAGTAATAGATTTATAATATTATCCCTTTCACTGGGGACTTTGGGCGCTGTGGTAATATATTTATTTACTGTTTTATTGGTGGTACTTAGACAATTTTGCTAATTGCTCTTTCTGTTCAATCAGATGATTCAAGTGGGAAACGAAGACGCCGTGATGCACACGCTGTTTGCAGATTCTTTCGCTACGCTGGGCCGACTGGACAACGTTACCTTGGTGATGGTTTTCCACCCCCAGTATCTCGAAAGCTTTTTAAAAACTCAGCACTATTTGCTGCAAATGGATGGTCCGCTCCCGCTTCATTACCGACACTACATCGGGATAATGGTACACTGGGGCAGAAAGCAGCAGGCAGAAAAAGCCACTTTGGCAATAATCTCTGGTCTTGTTTAATAGCAGTTATTACTGTGCTTTGCAGTTTCTAGTTGGAAAGGCATTTCATCAGGAGCTAAGGGGAAAAACAGAGTAGGCTTGTTTGTGTCTGGTTTACAACTTGTTTCATAAGACCAATCCTTTATGTTCATAGTTTCGGTAGGACTGTGAGAAAGAGAGGGGAAAAAAGTCTGTTATAAAAATAAGACAATTGTTTATTTTTTGTGTCCTTAGTATCTCAGAAACTGTTTTTCAAGAAAGCTTGTTTGTGTGTGTGTCCTGTTGAATGTACCTCCCTCTAACTCAATAGTCCCATCATCTGTTTCTGAATCTCTAAATTCTAAGCAAGTTTTCTGCCAAAAGGGGTTGATTTCATGATAGCCAATCTTCCAGTGCAATGGTCTTTGCCTGCTGAAGTTGAATTAAAGTTTTGGGCTGTGTCTTAATTTGATGGGGAAAGTATTACTGTTTGAATAAATGATACTGGGTCTGTTCTTTGCTGAAAAGCTGCCCTTAATCTCTCTTGCTATATGTGTTCTAAAACCTGCTTTTGTGTTAGCTGGTCAGGGTTCACCTAGAGGCAGCCTTGCTTCTCCCCTGCAGGAGAGTGCTAGGCAGTGTGGCGCACTCGTTTCAGGACATACAATAATTCTATGCCCATGCTTCTCCCTGGATATAGGCACGTTGCACCCGTAGCCAGCATCGTTATAGTGTGTATGAATGAGGAGTATTTCTGGTGTGAGAACAATAATCAAAACAGGCTGATGTCTTAATTCCCTTTTTTTTTTTTACTTCAGCCTTTGATCACTGCAAGTCTTATTCTTGAATATTTTGAGGAAATGATGACTTAGGATATTTGTCATAAAGCACTAGCTTACTGTAATTGTTTTCTGTATCACAATTGTGTTTTCCTTTCTAGGCTGCAGCACGCCATCAGTGCTCTTACCTTGTTAACCTCCATGTGAATGACTTCCTTCATGTTGGTGGAGACCCTAAATGGTTGAATGGTCTGGAAAATGCACCTCAAAAACTGCAAAATTTAGGAGAACTGAACAAAATGTTGGCTCACCGACCCTGGCTTATCACCAAGGAACATATCGAGGTAAATCTCTCACGGAGTGCTGTGAATGTACCCTTACTTTCAGTAAATGCAACCACAGATTCTTAAGAGCCAGATAAGGCAAGAGATGTTGTTACTGACTTCCATTTCAGTGTTATGTCACTGTGATACTGCATCACGTAATACCGCTTCTCCCCTTGTAAAACTAAAGTTTTACATCATAAACTGGTCTAACAAATGGCTGACAAAGTTAATTTACAACAGACTGACATTTCAGAGCTGCCGTGTCAGAATTCGGTTGGTGTGATGAGGGAGTACTCGGATGAGCACTGCCTTGAGTCGTGTGCTTTCAGCAGCCAGAGCCCCCTGAGCGTTTCCAAGATGCTGCCAGAGGTTGAGCTGAACACTGATCACCACGTTTTTGTTTCAGTTCTTGCCGATTTGAGTGCTTAGTTTTCAGGCTGGGTTGGAGGGAGCAGGCTGGCAGAGGAGTGGTGGTGGTACAAGCCAGCCAGGTCTGCAGCACCAGAAAGCCACCAAGAAGCTGCTTCTGCTGCTCCCTCCTTTGAGGGAGCTACCTGGCTCAGCCAGCTTCCAGGGCATGTACAGCGACAGCAGCTCTCGTGGCAGGGGTATGGCTGCCCCGGGCCTGGCCGTGGTTACTGGAGCAACTCCTCCTCCTCTGCTCTCCTCTTTACCCTTAGCAAGGAGGAAGTGGGTGCTGGGACTCTCTTGGGGCTGTCTGCCAGGTGAAGAGGCGAGGGCAGGTCTTGTTTGTAGGCAGGACGCTGGGCTGTGGGGGAGGGAGGGCAGGCACTCTGCCAGAAGGCCCCAAACCTCCCACACTTTCCTGCCTGAAGGGGAAGTTGGGGTTTGAAGTTTCTGGTCAAATGTAGAGCATTCCACCCACAGGGACAAGATGGAGGGAGCCCAGCCTTGATGCCAGGTTTTTACACAGCTGATCCACAAGAAGTGGCCAGGGTTTCTGAGACTGTAAAGACCGGTTGATGAAACATGCAACTGTTGTGGTTGCATCTTCATCAGAGGTGTGAAAGTTCAATGCAAGTCAGTCTGGCCTCAATACAAACCATACGGCGCAAAACAGAAACCCCAACTGATTCAATAGCTGAGGGCCAGAGAGGGGAGAGAAGTCATCTCCTGTGCAGCTTCACCACGCGAATCTGTGGCTGGCAGGTCACCTGGTAACAGCACACAGCACGCCAGTGGCAGCAGAGTGTTAGGAAGCAACTGTGGATGTTGGAAAGATAATTTTATCTGGTGAATAAATGTGTTGATAAACTGCATTAAGGTGGGATCATGTGAACGGCTTTTTAAATTTAACACTTTTGTCTTTTGTCTTTTTTTTTTTTTAAAGCAACTTTTGAAGACTGAAGAGAACAGCTGGTCCCTGGCAGAGCTGATCCATGCGGTCGTTCTCCTTACACACTACCACTCCCTTGCTTCCTTCACATTTGGTTGTGGAATCAGCCCAGAGATCGACTGTGAGGGGGGTCACACCTTCAGGCCCCCCTCTGTCAGTAACTACTGCATATGCGAGATGACAAATGGTTACCACGGGGTGGATGAAATTCACGCCAGCCCGACTGGGAGCATTCCAGTGAGTATCTGTCCCAACAAACAGTCTCTTTCAATAGTAGTAGTTTCTTTGTAAACTTAATAAATGGAGGGTGAGAGTGGGATTGATTAGCTCAGTCCAGATGAGAGCTAACCAGCTGAAAAGATACATCTAGGAGAAGCTGAAATTGCACTGGTAAGCTGGAGGAAGCTGCCAAAGGGAGAGACAAAGATACGGTCTCTCAGTTGTCTAATTTTTTTGGTCTCTTGTCATTCATACAGGCAAACTGAGATGACTCAGTCTCAGAGTCCAAGAGTTGGACTTGAGGATCCTTGTGGGTCCCTTCCAACTCACATGCTGTGATTCTATGACTCCTGGCCTCACCTCGTTCATAAGTGTCATGAGCAGCAGTGGCCAGGAATGTTTTGGGTTTTTTTTATGGGTGCAGTGGAAAGTTGGCTCTTGCTTTGATTCCAGTCTTAGACTTTGTTGCCTTGAATTGTTTGTGATGCATCACAGGCAGATCATTCACAGTTTCCTGCCTGCAGCACTCACGCTCACTGATCTGTACTTGCTTCCACTTAGCGAAAAGCACGATGTGAATGAAGAACAGTGATAACAGGATATTTTCAGTGCAGATTTCTTGCCTGTGAGACTTTACTGCAATGGTGTGGGTGGCATTTAAATTTTGTCTGATGGAGCTTGCTGGTTCTCTGAAGGAGCAAACCAACTGCAAAAAGCAGAGAGGAAGGGAGCAGAACTGTATAAATTGAAGATAGCTTGATTTTGGTTTGTGCTGATGGATTTTTACAAGACCAGATACTGAATTAATAGTGCGTTGTGGTGATAAAACAGCTCTTGTGAAATAAGATTATCTTGCACTAGCTTTCCTTTGGGGCTTCATTAAAACTGCATTTATACTCACTCTTCCTTTTTCCTTCAATATGTTTCTTCTCTGTGAGCAAAGAGGAAAAATACAGTTGGGTAGTAAATTGTGGTTACTTCCTCTATCAGAATTTCTGTTACAGCTCCTTGTTTTTCAGTTGTTAAATATTTAGAATAAGTAAGAGAAATTAATTGTAGTGCCAGAACCACTTGTTCAAAAACACTGTGATTCCTAAAATATGCTAAAAATACCAGAGATCTAATTGAGAAAAGATGATGACTAAATGTGAACTGTTGGGTCGGTACAGATTTCTTTAAAGAACTGTTTTCCTTGAAAAATCGGTATTTAAAGATGTAAATGAAGGACATAGTTTGTGTTTCATTTTTCTG
Source organism: Caprimulgus europaeus (assembly GCA_907165065.1). The sequence continues at coordinate 75,250,798 of OU015524.1, forward strand.
GCTTGACAATTTCTGCCATCATTGTCAGTCCTTGTTACATGGAAACAAAATGTTTTTCTCTTCCTTTCAAGTCTACAGAGTCTGTCTGTGAAGTTGAAGTTCTTATGGAGAAAATGAAGCAGCTACAGGAGTGTAGAGATGAAGAGGAAGCCAGCCAAGAAGAGATGGCTACACGTTTTGAAAGAGAGAAGAGAGAAAGCATGTTCGTGTGTTCTTCAGGTAGAACACATGTAGTGTGTGTGTGTACATATATTTATTAGTGTGTGTATATATATTTATTTAGACTTTTCCAAATCACTTGAAGAAATAGTTACTACCACAAAAGGAAAAAAAAAGTGTTATGAGATGTCTCAAAACATTACCATTTCTTTGAAGGGATCAAGACTTAGGGCTGCCTTGTTCTCTTCCAGGAACACTTAAAAGTAAAGTAGTCCTAAGACTTGTGGCTTCTCTCAAACACACCATAATACTTATGGACCAATATTATGTTTAACAGAAATGGAGTCTCTCTCTTGAGAGATTTAAAAGTTTCACAAGATGTGGTAAAGAGAAGTCCTTAACACACTTAACTATTTAAGCGTATGAAACATTACTTTCCTGATGACTGTGAGATAATACTTGATCTGTTACAAGCGTAGGGTTGTTGGGGCTCTTCAGCAGAGTTTCCTCTAAAACTTGGCATGGAAGTCTCCGAGGTCTCTTTTTTTAATAAGCTCTCTGTTCCAAAACAGATTTTTCCCTTGACTTTTTTACAGACCCCTTGAGTTAGGAGCAGTGTCCCCTGGACTTAGAGGATAGGGACTGGTACACAAAAGAAGGGATAAAAAGATGTTTGTCTGTAAGAAAGAATCTGAGTGTTTTTCATGGAGTTGCCTCTAAAAACCACAGCTGCAGTCACACTGAGCTGTACCAAAGAGATTTAACACAGGCAGTCCAGTGACCCTCTGCGTGTATTTAAAAAGCACAGAGAATCCCACTCTTCTGTGAGAGTTCCAGTAGCACACTTCCCGTTTGTGCTTACTGAAACTGTGTCAAATTCTGTTTGAAATTAACAGAAGAGGAAGAATTGGCACCAACAAGAGATGTGTCTCGTCACTTTGAGGATACCAGCTATGGTTACAAAGACTTCTCCAGACATGGGATGCACGTGCCCACCTTTCGTGTTCAGGTAAGAAGGAGTTGGCTGTGGGAGGCTTAGTGTGCCATCCGCTCCTTACGCTCAATACCAAACCTGGAAATTGCTGTGCTGCAACCTCCTGCCCCATGGATGGGAAGGCTTAAAACAAGCAAATTAACAACTCCACCCACCCTGTCCTGCACTATCTGCCCTGAGATAAATGACATTGAAGCACTAGGCCTTCCCAAGTTCGTTCCTCACGTGCTCCATTCTGCGTTTTTACTTATTCTAAGGATTATTCCTGGGAGGACCACGGCTATTCCTTGGTTAATCGCCTTTACCCAGATGTGGGACAACTACTTGATGAGAAGTTTCATATTGCTTATAATCTGACTTACAACACAATGGCCATGCACAAAGATGTGGATACCTCAATGCTCAGACGAGCTATTTGGAACTATATTCATTGTATGTTTGGAATAAGGTCAGTGTTACTACTTTGGTTCTGTGTACATCACGCTTGTGAGCATTGGCTTGTTTTGGTTTTCTTTTTTCCTTTCTCAAATTGAAGCAAAGCTATTTATTAAGCAAACATGCATGTATCTATAAACATTTTTTATTTATGGAGAAGGGCCAGTAGTGGTACAAATTGCACAATAATTTATTTTGCCATAGGAGCTTAGAAACAGTGCAAGTGAAATAACTGGTTCTTGAAAATGAAAGTGTTTTTTTTTCCATCCCAAACAGATACGATGATTATGACTATGGTGAAATCAATCAGTTGTTGGACCGCAGCTTTAAAGTGTATATCAAGACTGTGGTTTGCACTCCTGAAAAGACCACAAAAAGAATGTATGATAGCTTCTGGAGGCAGTTTGAACACTCTGAGAAGGTACAGTTTTTGCGTGCGGTAGATCCGTTTGCCACGCTAACAGCCACAGCTGTTGTACCCAACTAGCATTTAAGCTTTAGCTGATGTTACTGGGATTCTGCTCACATTCAGTAAACTCATTAGGAAGTGTAGCACTTTCCAGGCTGAAACAATTTTTCTTTTCCTACTGTATGTTTGCTGACTAACAGCCGACACGGACCGTGCAAGTTCTCAACTGCATGGGGAAGTTGGACCTGTAAATGGTGCAGCTTCACCTCGACTGCAGCTTTCTCCTCTGCTGTCGGGTGGTGCTGCCTGTGTCCCAGAGAGGCAGGGAGGCGATGCCAGATCTGTCCCTTGGCCTCAGAGCCGGAGCAGCTTGCTTCCTGGCCCAAGGCTTTGCTGTCCCATGGTCATTTCTAGTACGAATGGGCCCCAAAGCAGTTACTTCGTGTTAAAGCCTAAAGTCCTGCTGCTGGGTTACAGTCCGAATCGCACCTCCTGGTTATATTTCTTGCTGTTAACTCTCAGATGTCTACTCCGTCAAGCTCACATCCTTCAGTTTTCCTCTGGAAAAATATTTCTGAGCCCCACTTACAATGAATGCTGATACAGTGCTGAAACATAAATGTGCCTTAATCAATGTTTGTATCAGCAGAGGCTGTATTTCTTGCTAAACTCCTTGTGCAAACAGTGTAGAGAGACCCAATCGTAGTAGGGGCACTATAGCTACAATGATTTCAGGTTGTTCAAGTAAAATGCTACCTATGTTTGTTTTGGTTAGACTAACCGAGGGAGATGAGTTTTTCAAGCACACAAACCCTTCTTTAAAGCCCAAACTTTGCATCACCATAGCTGCCAAAATCCAAGGATTGCACATGTATGTGTCACTGAATGCAGTCACCATCCATCCTCCTGGAAATCACGTGAATGAAACCAAACACAGCCATCACAAGCCAGAACACACTCACAGCCAGCCTGCTGTCAGTGGGAGAATACTTTTCACCCCCTCCCCTACATGGTTTCTGATCTCATCCTCAAAGACATACAGTAAAGGCATTGAGGAGATGAGCTGGGGAACAGAAATTACTACCTATGGTGGCAACTAAACACCTCTGTCTTAATAAAGATAATAGTTTAAATGTCATGTTACAGTTTTTCTTCACCTCAGCTAACAACTCCATGTTGTTCAGGTGATAATTACCTGTGTGTTTCTCTCTCTGTCCCACAGGGGCAAACGACCTTCTCACCTCTTCCTTTGCTAACAACCCCCTCTGCTCCACAGGTACCAACCACCCTTTTGCCTTTAACTAACTGATTAACTTAATCAAGATAAATTTGAACAATTATTTTCAAGCTGTGCATAGTCTGCTGCTGAAGAAGGGCTTGTGTGCTTGAAAGTGTGCCTGTTTTTTCCAACCAGACCAGTTGGTCTACTAAAGGATGACTGCCTCTTCCCATGAACCTGGCCCCGCTTGGGCACACCTGTGACCCGCTGCGGCACTGTGCTGCGCCGCTACCTACGGCCCTTGTTGAGCCTTTCCTCCCTCGGCGAGCTTTACAGATTGAACCCATGATCTGGGCAGATGAAATGCAAAGTGCTCCCCCGCCGCTCTTGCAAACACTAATTCGAAACCACAGTCCCACAGACTTCCTCTCACTGCAGGACGTTACCGGCAGCAGCACGCCGTTAACGCGCCACTTGTTTTCTTTCCCAAAGGTCCATGTAAATTTGCTTCTGGTAGAAGCTCGGATGCAAGCCGAACTACTTTATGCTCTGAGAGCTATTACTCGCTATATGACCTGATGTCTCCGGCTGCCTGTCGACGTTGGAATGTTCTGCAGCTGCAGTGTGGCAGAGGAAGATACGAAGCCTCAGGACCAACGGTAGCTATAAGTTAAGACGCCCATTGTGCCATAACTCCTTTAGTTTCAGCTATTTCCGTGTTTGGAATATCAGTGCTGCCGCTCGGCAGTGAACGCTTGGCAGTTGGAAAGACAGGGTTGTGCAGAAGTGCTGCCTGCTCATGGTATTTTGGCTTTAGACAGCACGGGACACTCTATGAACTTGTGGCAATATAGCAAATGATAGATAGATAGGCCTTGTGTTAACGTAAATGCTACGGGAGTTGGAGCCTGAAAAGAAGTGGGGTTTGATGACATTTGCTTTCCCTACGAGAATAATTTTAGAAAATCTTGATGCTGCTATTTGTGCTGGTGGAGTGAACAGACACAGGCTGTTCCAGTTAAGCTAAAAGTGAAAGTGAGCACTGCTATTGTCTGAGCCTTTATTGTGCGTGGTTTCAAAAGAGCCTTGTTATTTAGATTTCTTTTTAATCAGAACTAAACCTCCTCTGTCCACACTGATAATTTGAAAGATAGCAGTCAATCCTCTCAAATAGTTTAGCCTTAAAATGCGACAGGACATTTGTTCAGCATTATTTGGTGAGCTCCAAAGTGCAATGGTCTTCCTATGGAAAGAAGAGGGCTCCGGTCCTCACCTCAGAGCTTTCTAGAGATCTAACGACGTGAAGTGTCGAGCAGCCTCTTGTCCTGTTTCTCAAGGATGCATCGATACTTGTTCAGGAGATGGGACAAGGTGTGGGAATGTTCTAGACTGCCAAACAGTCCTACTGTATTACATGCCCAACGCTGGTCTTACTGATTTTTGCAGTTGCTTAAATAACTAGGCTAAAAACCATCTATTTTTAGTAAATCAAGACATGATTAAAATGCTGACGTTTAATATACAGTGGTTCTGGAGAACACATGAATACTTTTGTATGAGTGTGAATTGCTTTTTAAATTTGTCAGTATTACTGGTATTTTTTAAATAAAGGTAACAACTTTTTCTCTTGGCGTTTTTGTGTGGCTTAACTTTACACTTCTGTTCTTACTGGTTCACTTACTGCTTCAAAGACCATTTAAAAACGTTTGAAACTGTAACTGAGAAACCTTACTAAAATGACAAATCATGACTTTTTCAACTGAGTCTAAAATGATGGGAGAAAACAAAGTTTAAAAAATAGATTTAGATCTTCATGAAAACTGTAGTAGGAACATCTCTTGTATACTCCTCATGTTCTCATCCTTCCTGTAGTCCTCCATCCTCTCTTCAGCTACACTCTGTTGTATCACGTTTTCTCTTTCCTCACAGGTAATATGATTGGAGATTCCAACTGTATCTTTATACAATCACTTCTTTTCAATCACTAGGTCTAAATGTTATTTTGAGAGTTAAACTGATTTTAAAATCCTTCAGTAGTGAACTTCCAGCTTGGGCTGATAATTTTCACAGGCTGGTGCCAAAAGGCTGTCTGGCATCAGAAGGATGGTCACGTCTGCGCTGTCTGACTGAGGAATGTGTGGCAAGAGGCAGGGACAGGGTCTCTTGGATGCACTCCCTCAGCTGGCTGTAACAGGGGTTATAGTCCACTCCAGTGTAGGAATTCCTGCCTGCTTACAGAAATGGATCTTCCCAAGCCCACAGGTAGAATTAAATTAAGATTTCTGTGCCCTGGCCTGCTTCTTGGCTCAGACTGGTTTCTCTTACTACAGAACATCTGAGAACAGTTTTAAGCTTACAGTCCAAGAAGCTAAAATATCTAAAAAGATCTAGGGGAGAAAGATGAATAAACTGACAAAAGTTGTGACTAACAGGAAGCATCTGCTATTTCCTCTTAACTAAAAATACAGGATTTTAAATGTTCCAAAAACAGAGCAAAACTTTCCTGTTTAAGGGCATATTATAAAGGTAACCTATGCCTCAGGACATCGAAGAAGGGTCTTTCCAGTCTGTAAATGGAGTTTCTGCAGCACCTGATCCTCCTGCTGCTTTTTTTGGGGGGGAGGGGGTCAAAGGTATACATAAAATTTTCCAAGAAGCCTAAACTGACCCTTTCCAACCTGCACTCTCCAAACACATGCAGGTGTCTGCAGGCACCCTCTCACTTTTCAAGCATTGTGTGTGTGTGTGTCAGTGGCTTTGTACTGTCACGTTTTCAGACAGAGCACTAACCACAAAACGCAGACAATCCTGACGACACAGGAAGCTACTTACTGTGGTGAAAAAGCCTGAAATTGCTTGGGGAATTTCCATTAAAAATGCTGAGGTGTTTCTGGTGCTGAGGAGAAAAGAACAAGCACAGTGGCAACCAAAGACATTGGTGGGGTTAGTTTTTATAAGCAAGAAAATGGTTAAGTCTCCAGGTGCTCCATGAAAGTGGAAAGTGGCTGCAGCACAGAGTAGCAGCCACGTGTGATGCCAGGGCATGAGGAAGAAGCCACAGTGCTGCTACTGGCGGGTGTCAGCTGCCCTCCTTTGTGCAGGCTGTAAGCCCTGACAGCTCCCAAGCAGCTCCTGCCCTGTGGCTGTGAAGTGCAGCAGCTCAGGTGTGCGCAGCAGCAACGTCTCATGCACCTCAGATGTTGTGGGCACAAGTAGTACTGGCATCTCGCTCCAAAAGACCGTGTGGATCCCATCCAAAAGGCCAGGCAGTGCAGAGAAGGAGACGGTGTGTGCCAGCACGAGTGAAGGGAACTGAATGTGTGGCTGCTGCCTGGGCCCAGGTGGGATGCTATTAAAAATTAAAAGAGAAAAAAAGGCCACAGGATTTTCATTTGCATCTGTGCTTAGAGGAGTGTGACAGAGCCGTCTGCCCCACGTGCAGCAACCAACAGCCCTCCCCAGCAGCCTTTGCCTTTCCATCTTCTTTGTAGGTTCAGTTCAAAACTGTGTGCACCCCACACCCAGATACCAAAGAGCAGCACAACAGACACCAAGTACTTGGTCACTGAACAGAAATGGGCTCCTGAAGTCACAAGAGAGCTTCTGCACTGAGCTTTGTGGCAAAGACACCCAAATGGCAGGGGAGGCCGTAAGAATACATCAGAAATTCAGCATTTTGGAGCTGGTTCTTGTTACCCACAAGTGTTTTCTCAGAGAAAGCCATTGGCCCATGCAGCTCCCCAGGAGCCACTCCTGGGTTTTGCTGTCAGGTGCTCTGAGGCCTCTGCTGCCCTCTCTGCTCTCCCCAACACCTCTCATCCTGAAGCAGCCGCAGGCCAGACTCAAGGCAAGGCCAGAGCACACACAGCTTTAGCTCCCACTGTGGGATACCCAGATTTCCACACAGCACTCCAGGCCCTTCGTTACAGTTTGGTCAGTAATGACTGGACATAACTAGCATCTTAATTGTCTACATATCCACCTTGACTTGAGCAAAACATCAGTTTCAGGCTGCTTCAGACAGATACTCAGCGCTTGCTTGTCAATTCTGATTCGACCTACTGACAGGACTTGGCCCCAAGGCCTTTTCCACTGCGTCCCCACCCTGCCTTACACAGCCTGGCGTTCCCCTGCCTCTGACCTTGATGTGAATGCCAAGCACAAATGCCTCTAGCCCCTCCCCACAGGGGAGTACTTACCCCATAGCCTTTCATTTAACGCCCCTGGAAAGCAAATCCATTCTTTTTTCCAAGAAACAAATGAGGCATTGAAGCCATTTATCTTCCCCTCAGCTTCAGCTAAAATTAAAATAGCAAAAAAAGGAAGGATAATTGAGATCTTTCTGAGCTCAGCAGAGCCGTTGTTGGAGCCAAACCACGCTGAACTGCTGAGCAGTTCTCCCGCAGATTGCAGCAATGGAGGCTGCCACACGCACCCCCTAAGCGATCCACTGCGGGGCTGAGCCCTGCTGGTCACAAGAAATACCCAAGCTGCTGGGACAAAAGGAACATTGCAAATTTCATCACCATCACTGAAGTTTCCTCCTCACCACTCCCAAAACATGGACCTTGAAATCTCCACCCCCTGCCCCATCACCAGGAAAGAAGTCCCCAGGAATGTGGAAGCAGGGACCTAGACTAGGAAACAGACCTTCGACTACTGCTCTGCTTCCCAACCTCCTCACTTCATCTCCTCACCTGGAAGCAGAGGTCCGGGCACTGCCAAAGGTGCAGCGGTGGCCAGTGAGGTTGCTCTGAATCACTGCCTCAGAAATCCCAGTTCCTCTGGCCTCTCTGCAGGGATTGCCAAGCAGGAGAGTCGCTCTCCTGGTGCACACAGCACAGTGCCAGGCTGCTGACCTTCAGGCTGAGAGCCAGCAGCCTGGCAGCCCCAGCACAGCACTTTATCCTAAGTAATCTGAGGTCAGAAAAGAGACAAACGGGTCACGTCTGTAAAGCCTTCTGTAGCCAACTGGGCTGTTGAGGCCAGTGATGCACCTGCTGAGCTAATAATCCACGGGCTGCAAGCAGGGACTTCTACACACTGAAAGGATGCAAACTGAGCAACAAACAAGCCAGCAGCAGTCAGAAGGAATGTGAAGGATGTAGAACCTTTTTTTGCCCCATGGATGGGGACACGAGCCCAGGGGAGACAGCTGGCCAAGATGGTCTGAGAAGTATGTGCACACAGGCAGCTCCTGGGAATGTGGGAATAACAGAAAGAACAACACACCAGACTAGCTAAAATCTTCTCTTACATCAGGGATATGGGTGTTTTGCCTTAAGATGTCAAGTTCCAATTCAGAAAAGCCTCTTTCTGGCACAGCTGGACCTATATCCCACAAGCACCAAGGCAGGAGCTGGGATAACCGGCCACACAACATGGAGTAAGAAAGGGGAATCTCCAAAGGAAAAGGGAGCAACTTTCCCCCTGACCACTGACAGCATTCAATCCGGAGAGTGAAGCTTATGATACAACCCAGCAGGATGCCCCTACAGCATTGGGGTCACTCTGTCACAGCATTCTATATAAAGTGAAAGTGTGTCAAAGCCTGTAGGCAAGATGTGGCTCCTGTTACGTAACACATTTTTATAGTGCACAGCGCTTTTGGTAGTGCGGAGGTCCAGGTACTCAGTGGTAATTTACCTTTTAAAAATTAAAAGTTCAGCAAATAATAGTTTTGTTCCATTTTCCCAGCCAAGAAATTATGCAAGTAATAGACAGATCACACTGAACAGTTGCTTGATCAGCTCAAATATATTGTAAAAAGTAATTATACATGCAAAAATTTCATACCTGCTTCTCGAAAGATTGTATCCAATACAGAAATGCTGGGCTTTACTGACTTCTTTAAAATAAAACTGCCGTGCTCTCCAACATGCTTATCAATGGCAATGTACAGGGATATTAGAAATATAAAGCTGTACAATCTACACCACAAAAAAAAATATAAATGACTGATTAAAATGGAGTAATAGTCACAGTGGGAAGAAAGGAGTGGTGGCTTTGAATTCTGTCAAGAAGTTTTTCTGCCACAGGTTTGAATTCTCTTTCCCAATACAGTTTGTGGCAGTCATCTCTGTCGAGGCTGGAGTCCAATGCTAGCTCTTCATCTGTAGTCAAGGAAAATATCATAATCAGTTCTGAATAAAAATATACCCAACCATGTATTTTTTTGACCACCATACATACAACTTATCAGTTGCGTATGTTGATGGCTTAAAAACAACTCTGTGGTTAACTAAGCATCCCTGTCTGAGGGACCTGGCTTTAATTGAAAATAAAGGATGTTAAGGTCAGTCAGACAGTGAGAAGGGTATCGCAGGCTCTATTACTCTTACACCTCACAGGGGTAGCTAAACTCTGTCCCCAAGATCAAGCATTTACTGTGACTGTCAGCCTGGAAACTCCTCAGATTATACCATTACTCACAGCAGGTGTGCTAACGTAAGTAACCATATTCATCGAACTACAACTAGGTTTTTCCTGTCACAAATTGCTTTGCTAATCTGCTTCACAAAGACTTTTTCAAACTATATCTACTATCATACAAAGAATATGAACGACACTGGTTACTATATTACTGATGCCCTTCCTTACAGACTTCATAAATAAAATAATAGGACACTCTTAACAGAGACAAGCAATGTTAGGAGTGAAAGGAAGTCATCACTTGTTCTTCCCCCTCCATTTTGCCTGGCATTGGATGTGACAAAGAAACAAACCCTTACAGAAAAAATAAATCAGTCTGCAACCAGAAGCACGCTCCTGAATCAGGAATCTACAAACACAACTGATAATGCTAAACAAATGTTTTCATACAGTGTCACAGAAGGGCATTTGACAGCCTTTAGGCTTAGTCATAAACAGACCTACAATGAAGATACAGTCCCGCACCCAGTGGGCAGTGCGACTTAACTTTGTCCTGGACTATGAGAGAGCACCAGATTCACCTCTCTCCCTAAGGGAGCTTCCTGCACATTCACAGCAGGTAAAGGACAACTCAGAGCTGAAGAGAAACTTCTGTTACCCACATTTTGAGTCAAACTTTGTGTAGAAGAGAGATGCTCAAACAGCAGCTATCCCTGTTTATGAGAATGGCAAGGTGCCTATGCAGAGCATACAGCCCAAGCTGCAGCAGCTGTAAAGGAAGAGATGACATTACTCTTGCATGGAGATGGGCTCCATTTCGTAGAGTTACCAGTAACTGCCAACAGTACTTAACTTCAGAAGCACTACAGAGTTTCTAAATTATCAAAATTAACGAGATGCTGATTGTGAGGTGGATTCCGAACAGGGTTCTGCATAAAGAGAAGATGGCATTTAGAGGGTTTCTGTAATAAAAGAGAGAAAAAAAAAAAACCAACCAAAAAACATTCTTTCCAGAAGGAAAACATGTCATATCTGTGCAGGAAGAAACCCTGTAATCCAAGATAAAATCCAGCCTCAGACATCAGATCTATATTTGATGGTATCATAGAATAATTTAGGTTGGAGAGGACCTTGGGAGCAGAGCCACCGTAGATCAGGTTGCTCTGGTCCACTTACTGTCGAGTAGAGAACATCTCTGAGGATGGAGATTCCACAGCCTTTCTGGGCATCCCTCTGCCATGGTGAGAACTTATTTTCCTAATACTTAATTGGAATTTTTCCTTAGTGTAATTTGTGCCCATTAGCTCTTGTCCTATCAATGTCACAGTAGCCCAACATATGTAAAATGAATCTCAGCAGCAGAGAAGAGAGAGACCCTGAAGAGGAAGATAAGGGATTATGGTTGTTGTTTTCAGGCAGAAGTGCTTTGCCTACTCCTGAAATAATTTTTCTACCCAAATTAACTATCTTTTAACACAAAGCAAGAGACATTTCTCCCTGTCAGTGAGCAGCTGTGCCCCCCAGAATTGATTGTTTATGGAATCACTGAGGTTGGGAATTCCAGCCTACAAGAACAAGAATCAGACCAGTTCAAAAGCTGAAGTGTTGAACCAGAACAATAAATTTCCCGAAGCAGAATGTGAGTAACACTGGGGATTAGTGAGGATCAGTGTCCCACATTCAAGCTGTGCATCCTCAGATAATTTAATTTTCCCACGACCCTCCTCAAAACTAGCAAAATTGGGTATTGGACAAACTACATATGAACTGGCTGCAAGCCTAGGAACAAGTCAAGCACACTGGGCCTGCATGCTATGGGGGAAGCTGAAAACTAGAGTACAGACTCTAGTCTGCAAGGGCTATCCCATCCCTATAACTGACAAGACAGGGGCCAGGAGCCCTGGAAGCTAGTATCATGCCATGTAAGTGTTCACATGTACTGAGAATCCAAAATAACCTCCTCGAATTGATAGTGAAGGTAAAGGTGAGCAGAGGAAAAGCCTGGGAAAAAGAGAGGGAGAAAGGAGATCTCACTGAATGACCAAACAGAAGAATGTTTTCAAGACAGACGCTCATCTTCATTGCTGCTCCTGAGAGACCAGGGCAAGGCCAAGGTGCTGCCAGAGGCCTGGAAACACCAACTTCCAGGAGCTCTGAGCCAATAAAGTGACATGAGACTCATGAGCAGCTGAAGGAAGGCAAATGACAGTGCCATTGGAAAGCAGCACCACTGCACCTCAGGCTGCTGGGATCCGTCGGGGAAAGAGAAAACCAAATGGCCCCTCCTGTCCAGCCTTTCTCAGGCCCAACATCTTTTCAGGCTATTTCCACTCCCTTTTGGCTCCCTCGTGTCTTCTGTCATCTTGTGCCAGGTAGGGGAAAGAAAAATAAAGGGGAGGAGGCCAAGCACAGCAGGTGGAGTGAGGTGTCTGCTGTGCCATGCTCCACTTTTTCCGCTTCCTGAGGGCGTGCTGATGCTTAAGTACAGTCCAGAGTGTCAGCAGTTGCCTCCTGCTTCCTGAATGATAGAATCAGAGCAGTGACGGTTCAAGGCTGTCACTGGATACAATGGGAGGAGGAAGATGTAGGACAATATTAACCAGCTGCTATTACTGAAATTTGTTGGCTCTTAACACACAGGGAAAACAGATCCAGTGAATAGGATGCATTTTTTCTACAGCTACTCTTCCGACTACAGTGTGAAGAAAGATTAGCCTTCTGATTTAATTTTGACCTGGTTTTAATTAATTTTCATTACAGTTGCATTACAATTGCAATTGTAACTGCTCTTGCAATTGTACATGAACTTCCAGTTCACAAAAGCTGAATTAGTTAATGAGTTACAATTACTACCCAGCCCGGACTCTGCAGTCAAGTTAATGGCTGGAATAAGCAGTGTTACATGCAGAGGAAAACACAAGTGAGAATTTTCCAAAACAAAGATATATATATTCCTTGCTTCATGCCAGAAAATTCAAGCGTGACTGTGGCTGCAAATTTGCAGTTCTGTTGCAGAATGTTAAAAAGTGCACTAATGATCTTGAAACATTGAGTATTTTCAGATAAATAGATGGAATTGCTGCCCACATTAAGATATGCTCTATCATAGAAAGGAAGGTAATGCAAGGAATGATTGCAACAATGAATAACAGTAATTCTGCTGTGACAGGAAAAAAATCCTCACAAATCCACCCACTTTTCTGATTTTCTGAAAACAAAAGAGATCATGGGGATCTCACTTTCTATCTGAGTCTGACTAACATGCAGCCTTCTCCACAGCAAGCATACATCTTTAGTAAATTTCTAATTAAAACCAAACCAAAATTAGTTAAGGCTTGCTTCAGTTTCATTTATATTTTCAAAAAGATAATTGCAAATAACCTAGCCAAAATAAAATCATACCCAAAGCAGTGCTCATAAAATAAAGGGGGAAAATTAAATACAGTGACTATAGGACTATTACATAACAATTAAACTCTGTAGAATTTGAAGGGAACATAAATGTGCAGATGAAAAGATCATCTAGAGTCTACACTGGCCAACCACTTAACACTGCACAACAGACTCCCCACCCAAGCTAACAACTGCTTTGATTTTGCTCCTCCTATTTCTCTTATTAAGGAACAGAGACCAAGATTATGAACCTCACCTAAGAGTGATGTGAGCAGCACCAGCAACGTGTCGGTATCTTCTCCAAAGCATGAGGCCGCACTTGTGATGTTTTCACTGTAGTTCCACAGGGTTTTGCATATCAAACAAGCCAGCTGCCAGTCAGATGGCCCAAAGTCTCGTAAACAGTCAACTAACCTGTCAGTATAAAACAAAACCAGTGTTTGGCTCCATGTAGTTTTCTCCTGAGCCCTTCAAAATCTGGGCAGTCTAGAAACATCTGTAGACTCCATGAAAGTTTGCAGGAAAATTCTACATTAATAAACGTAAGATGCTACTTTCTTCCTCAGTAACTTCCCCCTTTTCATTCAGTCTCATTCCCTAAGGATGTGAACACACCTTTTTTCTACACGCATGTACGTATGCCTGCCTGCATCTGTCCATCCCCTATAACTTGTTAACCCCACTGACCAATTTCAATCACATCCATCACAAAAGTAACCCATCTCAAAGACACTAAAATTGCAACAAATTTCATGCCAATCTGTGACTGTCCCAAATCAGTGGCTACCACTAGAGCAGAGATTGCAATGGGAGCCAAACCTTATCAGGTACCATGAATTCATCTGGAAAAGATGGTATGAATGCAGAAAAAGCTTCAGGCAGGACATCCAGCTTATTATACATCAGAGGATCTGACCAGAACAGAAGACAAATCCAAAGGAATTCACTACTTCCATGACTCACAGAATTACCTCTTAGGTGCAGTGAAGTCTGACTATTTTGCAGATCTCGCCTCTTCTTGTATTTCCTCAGCCTGCACTCCCAGTGGACTCCTCTCAGAAATGTCAGTTTTCTTAAGGACTGTTAGGTTCCTGACCTTTCTTCTAATCTCACTTCCTTGCAGATACCAAATGCAGGCTAGATCAAAAGCAGGACTCTGAAATTAAGCTATAATTTTTCTGCCTGCACCAGCTTATGTACAGTAGCTATCCAGAGTTCCAAACAGCAGTGTTCACAAGTCCTGGGGCAGCAAAAGTGAACACTGTTTTTCACCTGATGTCCCTAGTGACCTCTCTAATAGTGATGCTTCACTGTAATAGTAATCCCAACCCTACGACCCCCTTTCCCTCACTTCTCTACCTCACTGTGAGATTTAGAATCTGGTGATTAGCAAAGGGAACATGGGATAACTACTGCATTCAGGTATGGCTGAAAATAGCAGTAATCGAAAAGCAACCAAAAAGAGGTTTGTTTTTTCTCTCCTCTCTGAAGGCAGTCATTGTGGAAGACTGGGAGGCATCTAACGAAAAGCCAAAAGAACTTGCCCTAATTTTTTGAAGTTTAACTCTCTGATGAGACCAATTCCATGTTTTATTAGGGTCACTATATATTGGTACAATAACCTCATTTCCAAAAATCCACAGAGCTGGTTTGGCACAGTCAGGATGACCTCTTTACAATCACTTTCAAATTCTCTAGATGTATTCCATACTGCTACTGTTTTCCCTTCCTTCTTCACAAATTTTCAGAGTCTAGAAAATTCTGTATTCTATATGACTCTATAATCTACAGAATATTCTATATAATAGAAATTTCTCACATTTCTCATTCAATTTGCCTGTAACTTATTTTTATTCCTCTTTTTCAGCTTTATATGTTGTAAGTTGACTAGAACATGGGAAGGAAGGATGAGCAGGCTATGCATTGTTTACATGGTATAAAAAAGTAATTATATGGTGCATGAACAGGAAAGCATTTCAAAGCTAGGCATATTGTTTCATAAATGTGGGTTGTATCAACTGCTTTACAAGCACAGGAACATGATCTTTCATGTTGTTCCAATTAAGCTGGATCCGCTATTATCTGAACATCAAAGCCACAAGTGTTGCATCCACAGTGGTTTTTCAAGATCTAGCACCACTTACAGAACAAGTGCCTTGAAACTGAACTCTCGGAGAGAGGAGTCTCAGGAGCTGTTTATCCTCTGCTGAGCACAGCTACATCTGGGAGCTCTCCCTGTAGTACTAAGCAGTTACAAAAAATGCAAGATACCATGTGGGGTATTATAGTTCTTGAAGTAATCTTCACACCTACAACATTACACATTAATGGTGCCTATTACCTGTGGCCCACATAGGATGCAGTTAAATCCATCCATACATCCAGTTAAGCAGCAAAGCCATACCGTTGCTTTGTTGAACGGTCCCCTCCTCTGCTGTGTGTACAACAAGAGGATCTTTGGGAAATTATTCTATGGCTCTTGGCTCTGCAGGAGGCTAAACCACTGTAATGCTTTTGCAAAAAAACTATGAAATAATATGAAAGGCTTTTTCTTGAAGAACATTAGATGCAAAATATCTATTAAGTATTTATCCTTATTACAAGTTATTGGCTCCAATAAAAAAGAATCTGATTGAAACCTTTGGCCATACTACTGGAATTTGCCTTTTTTGTGAGCATAATCAGGAACTTACTTTCCAATTCCTCCTTCTTGCATCAGAAGAGCTCGTTTGTTCTTATCTACTGTGAGATTGAGCAGAACTCCACAGGCAGAAAAACAGACATCTTGGTTCTTGGCATCAAGTAAAGCAATCACAAACTTGTATACTGGATTGTAAAGGAAACAATATTAGTGGGAACATGGACTTACCATACAAGTGGCATTTCAACATACTTATTAAGCTTGCATACTCAGAAAGCAGTCAAATACAGGATACCCTACCCAAAAATTTAACATTGTGGTGTATTACTATGACATTGTAGAATAGGAGTATGAGCCAGAGTAACAGTAATTATTACATCAGGTTGAACAACAGCTTTCTTCAACACATACAAAATCCTAGTTATAAAAATACATCAAAGCAATGTGAAAATCCAGTCAGAAGAGGTTAAGCTCATGGAACTGAATTACAGCTTATTTCTTAAAAGTATCACCCTCCTTTCAATCACAGCCAGCAGAAACAGCTAGGATTTGGCATTTGGCACTCAGAGAAGGAAGTTCTTACCCCTGTGAGTGGCAGGGTTGCCCTAGACTGTCCCAAGTCCAGCTGAGATTGCTGCAGCATGGGGCTCCTGCGGGAGATGGGCAAGAGGCAGACGCTGGACATCCAGCACCTTGCAGCACTTGCTGATGCTGAACTTGGTAGGCAGTGGAAGGCAACCCCAGCGAGAGTCAGTCTTGCCTAATGGAGAGGCAGCCTCTCAGCTCTTCCTGAGCTCAGCGCACCACCAGTCTCTCCACAGTGGAAAATTCAGTTCTTGGACTGAGACAGTTCATCAGCAACCAGCTACTAAGTGTCAGTTCTCCCTTTGTGGATACCTGCTCCTCCAAAAGTGGTGATACGTCCACCCTTGAAAGAAGGGGTTGTATACTGTGGCATATCACTGCACTTTGGGCACTGACAGGTAGATACAAAAAATTTATGGTGACCTGGTGTTTAATGAAACCTATGACACACCTGCTGTAGATAGCAAGGAGTTGCCATTTTTCCCAAAGCTCTTTAGACACCCAAAGCAAAAAGACTTGAGAAGACTTGTATCCTACTACACACCCAGAGGCAAATAGGAGGTCTCTTTGTTGAGGCAGTCAAACATCTTAAACATTACAAAGCACTAAAAAGTTGTTGAACATAGGAATCGAAACCTTCAGATTATTATTAAGTTGGGTTTTCATTTTATGTCACATCACTACCAACCTGCAGGACTCGAGAAATTAGAGTGAAGGGAAATTTAAAAATTATAACCTTTAGGAAAAAAAGAGTTTTTTGTAGTATTTACCTTTGTGAAGGCACACCATAGCACATTTTCCCTACTGCAATATTTCCATTTAATGAAATTAAAATAAATGAAATAAAATGGTGTTTATAATGACTACTATTGGATTCAAACATTTGCCTAATTTGCAAAACGCCAGAGAAGACTGCTTCTACCCTTTAACTGAGACAGCTTATTAACACTCTTTCCTTTTTAGAACTATGGATATTTAAAAATAGGACTCCTACAAATGCAAAGTAACTCACTCTTTTTCTGTATGATGAAGTCACAGATCTCATGACACTGGGAAAGATTGCCAAAGACTCTGACAGCCTCCACAACTCCATCCGTATTGTTGCTCATTAACAGCTTTAAAAGCACTATTGGTTTGCAGAGAAATTAAATAAAAACAATTACTTGTATATCACAAACATGTGCTTGGCTTTTTAGCAGTAATATCAGAATGCAAGCAGCAACAGGAATAAATGTAATAAATGGGAACAGTTATCTAACTGTCTGGTTGCAGTGAAGGGAGTGAGCAGATGGTAGAACAAGAGCTAAATTGTGTAGGGCCTTGAAGACAAGACAAAGAGCTCCAATATGGGGCTAAATGCAAAGGAACAGATGAGGAGTTATGAAGATAGCCTAAGCACAGTTGTAATAATGGGAGCCAGTCTTGCAATACAGTTTTGAGTGGGCTCATGTGAAAATCCAGGAAGAAAAAGAAGAAAAAAATGTAATATGGAAGAGAATTAATTTAGATCCTCAATAGATGGTCTTATGGTGGGATGTCTCCTAAAATTCAAATTATTTTCTGACATTGGCTCTATTTTCTCTCAGTGCTGCTATAACAAGCAAACACATTTTCTCTGAACAGCTACTTAATATTGCCCCTGTTCTGAAGCATTTACTTTGCTGCTTTCCTGCTTAGCAGTTTCACATACAACCAGCATGTAACTTCAGCAGACAGAATGAGACCTTCAGCATTTCCTAGGAAGAGCTACCATCATGTAGGTTTTCAGTGCACGGCAAAGGAGCGATGTTACAGAAGTTACATTCATCAGTCTTCTGTGAGTATGAAGCGAATGACTGAAATCAGTCCATCATACAAAGGACTCAAATCAGTGAACCCTTAATCCTTCTACCACAAAAAATGAGAGGAAAAAAGAGAGAAAAGAGGTTGGCTTTGTTCCTATTACTTCCATCTCTAAATGTTGCCATGCCTTGAACTTGTCTTAAAGAGACATCTGATATTATTATTTTATTGTCTTTGGCATGCACCACTTGTATCAAACAGCAAGTATTCTCATAGTGTCTCCTGCAGGAGGAAGCCTGCTTGTCTTCCATCAAAAGGTTTTCTCTCTCCTCAGTTCAGGCAGAAGAAAGGTGATGGGACTGGTTCCACATGCTAACACAATAAAAACAGGAGAGGGAGAGCAAATGGGACAGGCAGAGAAGACATTTGTTTCCACATTTCTCTGACTAGCAATAACAGACAGCTGGCCTATGGGTGATAAAACAACTCATGACGGAGCAGCAGAACTGTTACCTAGAGAGAGGATGATGTCTTATCAGTCAGGGCACTAGGATGACAGCCAAAATACTTTTTTCCTACTCATTCTACCTGTTGTGCAAACTTCAGGGTGCATCTCTCCCCCATCTTGTCTATTTAGAGAGTAAGTTATGCAAGAGATAGACTCTCTACCTTCTTTATAACATTAACACAATGAGTCCCAGAACTCAGATGCAGATCCTACACATCCCTGAAGTATGACTGTTGTCCATACTATCAGACAGGAGAGAATTATACAGCTCCTATACTGCCAGTGGATTTATAAGCCAGAGACAGACATAAATCAGATTTTGCAGATCTAGAAGATACTACAAAGTAAAAAAAACTTTCTTACCATACTCTGTTTAGAAGTAAAAAGCAACATGATTATTTCGGTTCAGGCATATGGATTTTGAACAAGTCTAGCAAAAATTGCTAAATAGAAAACAATATGTCAAATTCCTTTGGAGAGGAAAAGAAGGGGTTTTGTCAACAACTTGACTATTTTCACACAAGTCATAGCATTATGTTCCAAAAGAATGAGAAATCATTATAGGAAGAATTTAGCTCTATGAACTTTATATTCCTACAATATGACACCACAAAACACTATCAGTGCCTTTATTTTCTGTAGTGTCAAAATACAGCATGAATAACTGCTATATGAAAAGTACTAGTTTAAAAGTCCTTACTTTCAGCAATATGTAGCTTCTTGTCTTGAACAGCAGAACTCTTCACTTTGTAGTAGGATAAATTGTTGATTGTTGTTGCAGCATTAATGACCAACTCCTCACAGTCATCAACTGACTTGTATTCTGATAGTAAAAAGAAAAACCAAAACAAACCACATATGCATATGTAGATACACACACATGTGAGTCTGGCTTAGCAGTGCATTATAGATCAGAAGCAAACTGAATGATAGTTTACATGGACACTATTACAGACAACTGCTCTATTTATCAGTAAAATGGCAGAAACTAACAGGAACAGCTGATGCAAAAATGGCAATACAAAGTCACTCTTTCCAATTCTTCATCTACAGAAAACGTTGTGACCAAGGCAACATGAGGTTTAAAATCCAGTTAGTTAAGACATTTTGCATACCCTATTTGCTCTTTTAAGATGTAACTGAGGACAATCCAAATGCAGAAATAGGTCTGTGTGACAAACACAGGGACATACCAAGGACTATTACACTGAAATGTCAGGTACCAAGAAAAAATGGGGGGGGGGGGGGGGGGGTGGAGGGGGAAGAAAGAAGTAGTCTTAATAATAATTGAAAAATTCTCTCTCTTTGAGTTCCTGACAGAATGTTAACCAGTGTAAAGTTATATGAGCACGTCTGAAAGTTGTGTATACCGACTTATCCGAGGTTTCTGGCCTCAGAAACCAAGAGAGAAGAAAATAAAAGAGCAGTAAATTAATCAGGAGAGAGAATACTTTGTAGTAAACTAACTGATACAGTGCTCAGGAAGAAGGGAGGGTGGCAGAGAGAAGCTCTGAGGCTCAAAAGCACTTACACAATGATTAAGACAGTTCCAAACCAGGAAGCTCCTACAGGGCTTAAGACAGAACAGACAAAATTGTGAGCCTGCCTTCTCTAATCCCCCAGTGGCTGGTGGGCAAGACTGCTAAAATAGCATATAATCAGGTTGAATGTCTTTACATAATATTTAATGTTCTTCTCACATACTAAGTATATGTTATATATATGTTCTTTAGGATGTATCTTGTCACTGCTAAACTCTGTTATGGGGAGAACTGACTGCCCAGTCCTCGCCTATAATTAGATTTACAAAGGGATCAGCAAGTGGTAAAGGAACTGTAGTCCTAAGTCTCCATTTGGAGGGAAAGGGACACCCCCTTCCACCTAAAAGACATAAAGGTTGGATATCTGAAAAAGGAGAAAAAATAAGAGGTGCAGGGAACAAAAAGAATACTTAATCCAGAACTGTCACAAAACCTGTAAACCTTAAAAAAAACCCGAACCACCAAATACATGTATGCAGCACCTGATAAGAACAGGCTTTTCTTATATATGAACTCTCAGTGAAATGTATTTAAAATAAAATTTGTTTTCTTATCCTTAATGATCACATCTGCAAATCTTACCACTGAATGAAACACTTCTACAATGTCTTTCCTCAGACACTGAAAAGTCAGTACAAAGCAGCAATGCTTCCACTGTCTCAAGCAAGCTTTCTACATAAAACAGTTTATAAATATCAGCAGACTGACTTTGTTATTTTAGCAATGGAACCAATTCAGTTATGGCTCAACCTAGATAAGAAGGTCAAATAGAAAAATTCTAAATTCTCCTTACAAACTGAACAAAGATAACACACACGGCGTAGATTTTATTACCTAGTACTGTAACAAGTAATTCTACAACACGATGGGCAGCTGCCAGAGCTGCTCCTACACTGGGATGAATGGAGAGATTGGCCAGCACTCTGATCAGTTTTATCAGAACATCTTCTGCTTCTGAAGGATGCTTTGAGTGGTTTTTTCCTTCCCTTCCTCTGTCATGGTACCATTTCTGTGTATTCAGATCAAGCTCATGGTAGGTTTGGAATAATGATATCAAGGTGTTAACACTTCCTTTTTCTTTAAAAAATTGCTCACGGGCTTGGTTATTCTTTTCTGTTAAATTACCAAGAATGAAGATGATACGGATAACCAAATCCTGCAATAAAATAAATAAACCATATTACACAGAAAACATCAGAATCTATTAGCTGCTTAAAATAAATATAATACTTAATCTGTTTCACAATTCAGTTAACAGCCACTCCAGAACAACTGAAGGAATGCCAAATACAGCAACTAGATACAATTTTTATGCTACTATTTTTTCCATAACCCAGTTTACAGAAGAAATTAAAAACATCTGAGAGAACTGGTATAGCATTGGGGTAATGGGATATACTTAGTATGGGTCATCTATTTTTACCAAGCCCACAGTAATTTTAAAACATCTTTAAACAGCACTTTATATAACTAGAATAATCATATGGGCCAGAGCTTACTAATCTTTCAAGTAAGCAAATGTCAGTTGTGATGGCTAAAGACCACCACCTTCCCTTCTTCTCTAAGCCTGTTACCCACTGTAGAGGTTAAACTACTTCCCTTTGATTTGTTACTTTTAAATCCATGTTAGCTCTTACTCATTTCCTTGTTAAGTCCAATTGCTTATAGATACCTGAATTATTTGTTCCAGATTTTGACCAGAAATATAATCTAAACTGATCAGTCTGTTATACTCCAATTCCTCCTCTTTCTCCTTTTAAAGACAGTTGCCCTACAGCCTTGCCATCCTACCTAACTTTTCAAGAATCCCAGAGACATTACCCCTTTCTGTCCTTTTGCAAACACCGAAGGGTAAATTTCATCAGGCCTAGCCTGAAGTTTGAAGACACTTAAATATGTTCCAGCTCATTTTTTAGTGGTAAAAGAACCCAGGCTAAAGTAGAGATTAATCATTTGATCATGCTTAACCCTTCCAGAAAAAGAAGCGAAAAAGGCATTCCACACTTCACTGTTCACAGTGACATCCATCAATAATTCTCATCATCTTCTGAACACTGCCACAATTATTTCTTTATTGTCTGCTCACATTAATGTACTATCAAAAGTTTTCTTGTTTCTTTTTACATCCCTTTCTAGTTGCATCTCATTTTGTGCTTTATTTTTTTCTGATTATGATTTTGTGTTCTTGCTATCCTTTTACTCTTATCATTGCTAAATGAGACCTACTTTCTATTTTTATACAGTATCTTGAGATCTTATGATTTAACCAAGTTGCTCTCTTAAAGCGCTTTCTATCCCTGCCCTTCAGTGTGATGTAGAATTACATCTCTTGTTGCTTCATTTTGGACATACTGAGAAATAGCCTCTTTTTTTTGGCAAGACTAGTGGATCCTAACTGAATGGCACTCAACAACATTCCCATCTTTTTCTTACCCACCTGTATAGAAGAAGAAGAAAATAAATTCTGAAAGTCTGAATTAACTCAAGTATAAATTAGTTAAAAATTTTCCTCTGTCACCTGCATTAAAACCTACTTATTTCTGAAAATAAAAGCCCATAGCTTTATCTTAACAGTACAGGTAAAGTAACAGCATTTCTTCAAATACAGCACAGCCATCTACCTGTAGCTGCTAATTTTGCTAAACAATTTACATGCCTTTTTTCCTCAAACAGCTATAGTTTCTTCAATAGCTATATTCACAATACTGTAATCCTCCCTGGTATTAATAACAAGTTCACCAGGCACAGCCCAACTTGTTAAAGTACGTATAGTAATACTGAAGGAAAAGAGATGTGTAAGCAGCGAATCCTTCTTTCATACATGCCTTCATCAATGTTTCAGGTCTTAAGCCTCTACCACTAGACACTGGCAAGAACATCCTCTGAGGGTCAAGAAGATGAATGCTATCCCCAAATATGAGAAGCAGGCAGCCTCCTAAATGAGGAACAGGTTCTTGCATCCATGTATTTAATATGATCACTCACGCCACAGGACCCACTTTCACTGATTTTTAATTAGGCATCATATTTTTGCTAGCATCTAAATGTCATCAAGACACATTTTTATGAACATTCTTACTGACTAACCACTAAGAGCTTTCACCTTTGCTGGCACAACCCCCAATTCACAAAGGCTGTAAGAATTTGAAACAAACAACTGATGAATCAGAAGAGAGAAATGAAAAAAAGCAGGCAGTCTAGTTTGACTCGTTTATATTGACTTTCTAATTTTGGTCAAAACAGTATCAGCCCAGCAACAGCTCTGCCCAATCAGAGAACAGACAAACAGGTACCATACAGCAATCAACTGATATTTTGAGAAGTGTGATCTCAACTGTGCTTTCCACCTACAGGCTAGCAAAACAAACTTAAAAACTACTTCTTTTTACCTAAGCATATCCGGTTTTAATGGCATAGTGCTGAAGTTTCATTATCTTCTAGTGAAAATTTAACTAGCAGAGTCAAAGAAAAAAGCTGGTACAACTACGCTTGAGTAGCATAATACTCTATTAGGGTTCCTGGTTTTTGCTATTTTTTTTTTAATATTCATGGGGTAAGCACTGACAGAGTAAGAAACACCAGCTTAGAATTGCTGTGTAAAGAAATACAGGTAAAGACGAATGGCATTTTGAAACTGCTTGCAAGACTAAACCTGTACAAGGCCCATGGGTCTTTCTGTACATAATGAAAAAATCAGTATAATAAATGAGATTATTATGCATCTCCAAACATTTGAAGTATTAAGTGCAGAAGGAATTTCAGACATTCTCGCACACTTACAGAAATATTAACTTACTAGTCATTCAAAAGATTAATTTATATAATATGGAGGTTTTAACACTGAAGACGAATTAGATTAAAAATAGGAATTACACTTACTCAGTTATTTCATCTTTTTATAACAAGGCATTCATGTGAAACATGCTGTCCACAGAGTGTACCCAAACCTGATTGGAAGGTTACATATGAGACCACACAGCTTGACTTATACAAACAAATTTGAAGAAACATATTAAGAAAAGCTCCAGAATGAAAACTGATTTTTTTCTTTGCTTCCAATCTATGAAGAAACTGGGATTGGTTTGGGGGTTTTTGTTTGTTTGTTTGTTTGTTTGGGGTCTGGGGGGGTGGGGTTAGTGGTAATGGAACCCCATATTCCATCAGCATTTAACTCTTTATTTTTCTGACAATCGGAACCATATAAGTTTGATCACTGATAGTAAATATTTCTTTGCTTATCTACTTCTAAAAATCTAATCCTAGTAGCAAAGGTACCCAATGTACTTGGTGAGTCACAGAACTTGACAGCAGTTTATCTTGGCAATTAAAATGCACCTGCCTTTCAGTGTAAAGCATGATGAACGGAGGTACAAATAGCACAGGTTTACTAATTGGTAAGAAAGAAATTACTGGCCTCACTGGCTTTCCTAACTGAAACAAGTTAAATAAGGGAGGGGAGTCCATTCTAGAGTTTGTACACATTGGTCAAGTACTCACTGTTAAGTTTATTTGGTATCTGGACCCTTAGGAAAAAAACAACACAAAACAACAGATTCTAGAAGCTGAGTTCCCATTGAATCTCCAGCTGTAAATGAAATGTGATTTCCATGTTACACAAACTTCAATGGAGGTAGTCAAAATTCTACCACCTGCCCAGCAGTATAGACTGCTTCTAGGGCTCATTCAAATCTAATTTACACTTCATTTCCAAATTTGTATTTCTGCCTTATTATGTACCTTGGAAAGAAAATGTAAGACTTTTCTTTCCAGGGTCCGATGGTCTACTTACAGACAAAGTAACAGGAGTTATGTCATCCTGGAGTTAATCTCTTCCAAACACAGTAAGGATTCATCTTGAAGTGACATTCTGGCTGTGTGAATTCCTGGTCAAACCCAGAAATAACAACTGACCCAAAATGAAACTCAATTTAAAGAAGAAAAATAAAAAAGCATGAGAGGGCAAGAATAGCCTGGAAGTATCAAAAGTAAATGAAGAGGTTCTTGACTGGGGACCTGAAATAAGGAGCAGAGAGGAGAAGCTTTGCCACAGTGAGAGCAGGGAGTACTTTGTCAGTAATGAGGGAACCCCCTTCCCTCACAAATATGAATGCATTTGAGGAGAAGGAGAGACCATTAGAAGAACATATTTATATTTCTGTCTATCACATGCCATAGCACCCAGCCCAATAATTTCTACACCTAAAAATCTGATCTGTTTAGGTAAACTTTTCAGAAAATAGTTCATTTGTATTTGGTGAATTTTAGCAATGAAGAAGTCATGTCTTTAGGTTTGGACATCTGGAGATCTGAGAAAGGTAATGAAGAAAAGCAAGCACATTGTCACCAGAACAACATTTGATGAAAAGCAGTGTACACTCTCTAAGCAAAAAACATTTCAGAAATCATGAACTGAAAAAAAATACCATATCCCCCATGGTATTGCTCCAATGAAAATCTTTATTCTTATTACTAGTTTAATTTGTACAGCTTCAACCGCTATTTCTTATTATCTCTTTTTTCCTAGATTAAAGGATAATCTACGAATAGAAATTTCTTCCTTGTGCAGATGCCATTAATAGGCAACTCGCTAACAGTCTGACCTTTTAATTTGCTTAATCTTGGATTGTTTTTTTAAAAACTCCAATCATTCTTTTAGCTCTTTTCAGAGCTGTTCTCAAGCTTTTAGCATCTTTTGTAGAAATGAATACCAAAGAATAAGGCAAAATCTCTTGTGACAGTTTCTATCACACCAAACAGTAATACCTTATCATTATTCCTATTTGATATTCTAACATTAACCCACATAGTAATTACATTCACTCTCTTGGATCTTTTGATACACTTGAACAGGAAGTTTCTATATGATATATGCCAACAAGTCTGGTTGACTACAAACTGAGCTCTACATTCCCGATCATCTTGTATTTAGAGCACATATCACATATTCTGCACTTCCCTTAACCACTTTTGCCTTTTACTTCAGCCAGAAAAAAAAAAAAAAAGTCACAACCAAAGTATTGGGAAGATGCAAATACCCTGTCAGCTCAGCATACTGGCAGAAATCATACTGTAGGGAAAGAGTGACCTTCTGTGGTTATTCTGATTTATCAGCAGGGAAATTCCTTCAGAGTTGTCAGAATATTTATCCTAAAATGGATACTTCCTGCTTGAAAAAAATGTGAATTCAGAGAGAATGAATGATCAGTTATGAATATGCATGTGCACACACAAAACACAGGAGAAAACTCTCCTATTCTGGTTCTTTAATGGTCAATTACTATATCCCCTTCATAAGTTTTTTTTTTAGTTGTGCAAGGCATTATTATACTGTTGGGCTACAGGAAGGAGGAATACAACTGAAAACATGTATTTGTAAACATAGGAGAAAAGAACCATGTGATCTATTTAAGTTCTTCATAGGGTTACCTTGACAAGCATTTCAGCAGAAGTGGTGGCATAAACAGCACCCAATCTCCCTTCCATTCATAGTTTGGTTCCTCTCCCGTATTGTTTCCTCAGTATTTGTGAACAAGGAACTATTAGTGTGGCTGTTCAACACTAGGCTGGAAAGCAATGCAGTTCTACTAGCTAATGCAAGAGATGCAAAAATAATAACAAATTTTTTCAAACATATTGGGACCAGGAAGTTTGCCAGAATCTGCAGAACTAATTGATGATCAGGATAAAACAGGAGCATTCAGAGAAGAAAATGTCACTGCAGAGAAGCTAAATGAGTTCTTTGCATTGATTCAAGCCCAGTGTGAAAGTAACTGAGGAGATCTCAAAGCTGTAGCCTTCTCTGGGGGAGACTCATCAGAGGATCTGTCCAAAACTGAAGTGATCACAAACAATTTTAAGGAACTAACTGACAAAACAAACAGTAACAAATCACCAGGACTGGATAATCATCCAACAGTTCTAAATGAACTAATTAATTAAATAGCTTAATTACTAACAGTGATGTGCAACCTCTCAAAACTGCCTTGACACCTAAGGACTGGAAACATGAAATCTATTACTAGAAAAAGATCCAGATGAGATTCAAGCCTCTGGTGTCTGTACCAGATATATGAGAAGAAATCATAAAAAAGAACAACAAAATGAGTGGACAGTCTGATAAATGCAATCAGCTCTAAGACTCCTAAGTCCTGACTTACTCAATTCTTGAGTCATTCCAAGGGATCAACAAACATGCATGAAGGAGACCCATCTAATATCACCCGTGTGGCTTTCCAGGAGACTTTTGACAAAGTCACTCGCCAAAATCCTAGTGAAACTAAGAAGTCATGCTGTAAGGGAGAATGTCCTTGTATACATAAATGATTAGAGAATTGAGAACAGAGTAAATCCTGAAATGGTGGAAGGTGACCAGGGGAGTTCCACACAATTCTGTGCTGGGACCTGTTGTGTTCAACTTGTCCATAAACACAAGTGATGTGGAAGAGTTTGCTGATGACCCTAAGATATTCAAAGTAGCAAAGACAAAGCCTGACTGAAAAGCAGAAAAAAGAGCTATAGTAAACTGGTAATAAATAGCAGATGAAATTTAAATGCAGATAAACATGAAATGATGCATGTGGAAAAACACAAAACAGACATACCGTCACATATAAAATTACAGCCTTTGAACCAACCATAACCACTTGGACAGCAATCTTGGGGTTAATGACAGAATCCTCATTGGAGTTCAATGCTTACAGGAGGTCAAAAAAGCAAACAAAAATTTGGGGAATTTCTGAGAAATAAACTTATGCAGGCATGCAAATCTATGATATGGCCACACCTTAGCTAACCACGTTCTGGTTTCCTCACCTCAAAAAAAGATACAGGACAGAAGCAAGTACTCTTGAGCTTGGAAAAGAGTTAAGTCAAAGAGGTTATGATAAAGGTCTAGAAAGTTAGAAGTGCTGTGAAATGAATGACTAGGGATTAAATATTCACCAACTTTTCAATATAAGAACTGGAGGGAATCAAATAAGGATAGTAAAGGCCAAATTCAAAACAAGCAAAATGAATTATTTGTGCAATGGGTAGTTGCTATGGCAACTCTTTTCCAACAGATATTCAAGATGTTAGAATTTTATATGGGGTAGACGGGAGACCACAGAATTTCATCGAAAATCACAGAATGACAGAATTGCCTGGATTGGAAAAGACCTTTAAGACCATTGAGTCCAATCATTAACCTCACACTGACAAGTCCCTGACTACATCATGTCCCTAAGCGCTATGTCTACGCAACTCTTCAATACCTCCAGGGATGGGGACTCTACCACTCCCCTGGGCAACTGGTTCCAATGCCTGAGAACCCTTTCAGCAAATAAATTCTTCCTCATATCCAATCTAAACTTCCCTTGGAACAACTTGAGGCCGTTGCCTCTTGTCCTATCACTGGTTACTTGGTTGAACAGACTGACCCCCACCTCTCCACACCCTCCTTTCAGGTAGTTGAAGAGAGCAATAAGGTGTCCCCTCAGCCTCCTTCACTCCAGGCTAACAATCCCAGTTCCCTCAGACGCTCCTGATAAGACTTCTTCTCCAGATCCTTCACCAATTTTGTTGCCCTTCTCTGGACAAGCTTCAGCATCTCCATCTCCTTCTTGTAGTGAGGGGTCCAAAACTGAACACAGCACTCGAGGTGCAACCTCACCATTGCCAAGTACAGAGGTAAGAACTTCCCTGGTCCTACTGGCCACACTATTCCTGATACAAGCCTTCTTGGCCACCTGGGCACTCTGCTGGCTCATTTTCAGCTGGCTATCAATCAACATCCCCAAGTCCCTGTCTGCGGATGAGCTCTCCAGCCACTCCTCCCCAAGCCTGCAGCGCTGCCGGAGGTTGTTGTGGCCAAAGTGCGGAACCCGGCATTTGGCCTTATTGAAACTCATACAATTGGCCTTGGCCCATCGATCTGGTCTGTCCAGATCCCTCTGCAGAGCCTTCCTACTCTCAAGCAGATCAACACTCCCACCCAGCTTGGTGTTGTCTGCAAACTTACCGAGGGTGCACTCGATCCCCTTGTCCAGACCATTGATAAAGATGTTAAACAGAACTGGCCCCAAAACTGAGCCCTGGGGAACACCACTCGTGACCAGCTGCCAACTGGATTTAGCTCCATTCACCACAACTCTCTGGACACGGCTATCCAGCCAGTTTTTTACCCAGCAAAGTGTACACAGATAGAAGCGTATACCTCCAGTTTCTCCAGGAGAATGTTGTGGGAAACTGTCAAAGGCTTTACTAACGTCCAGACAGACAGCATGCACAACCTTTCCTTTATGCCCTAAGCAGGTGGCCACGTTGTAGAAGGAGGAAAAGTAGTCCACTGAGGTTTATTTCATACACAGAGAACCACAGCTGGCTGAGGAAGTTTCCAAAACAGAAAGAGCTGGAGGTTTGGTAAGCATAAACAAGAAGTATCATATATACATGCTCTGTTTTCAGTGTTCTCGAGGCATCTGATTTTCACCACTCCCAAGAATGGATAGTGGGCTGGGTGGACCTTTCACGCAACCCAATGTGATTATTATTTTGCCAAATAGAAAATTGCTGTATCCAGTAATGTCAGATACTTAACAAATGTTCCTTAATTTAAAAAAGCAGGTTACAATAAAGTACAAAGGTACTTTTTTTATGCAAGAGGCACAAGATTTCTTCTATGCAAATTTTACTATCACATCCTGTGTTTGTCCACTTAGGATTGAAAATAGACTCCTAACTGTACACTGATAAAAGATTACATGAAAGCTGGCAGGGCCCCAAAAGGCCACCTAAGCTCAGGTAGTGCCTGACTTACTGACAGAAGCTACTGCCTCATTTAGGCAATCTCCCTGTTCCAAAAGCATGGCCTCCTCATGACTTATGACACTAACCACAGGCTGAGAAAGTCATCCTTTATATAGTTTATCTGAAAAGCTTAGAGATGATAACCACCTGGGAAAGGGGAACAGCATCTTGTTAAAAAATTTTTATAAAAGATTTCTGGAGATGGGCAAAAGACTACAATGCTGACTGAAAAAAGAAGAATGCAAACCTCATCCTGCAAGATAGAGGCTCTACAAGAAAAATTCTGACAGCTTTCATGGCATGTGGCATCCACGAAGAACTTTTTTGTTACTCCACACAAGTAAGCTCTAAAACCAACCACAAGTGAAGTCCAAGAGAACATGTACTTCAGACGTGCAGAAAAGCACTGCTGAATTCCCCAGTCCTATTTTGCAGATCCAGCTTTTCCAATCTTATATACGCCTCTCCTTACCTAAGACTGACACAGGGAATTTAGCAAGTCTTGCTAACTCAACTTCCCCAAAAGTCTTTCTCATAGAATTAAATTACTACTCTCCCATTCCTTCTGACTCTTTCACCCAAGAGAGAAAACAAGCTGAGAGAAAAAAAAAAGAGCAGAGGTGAAACTGCAGCGTGGTGAGAAGAACAGAGACTATTTGGGTGGCAGCTGTGGAATTCAGTGTGTGGTGTGGGAGCAAGTCATTAATGCTATTTCCAGTGCTCACATTTTTATTTGCACAATATTTAATGCTCATTTTTAAAGTCACAGTTGTGAAAGCACTTGAGAAAGTCTGAATGCTGGGGTTTTTTGGTTTTTTTTTCCCCAGTATGTTTCTAGCTGTCACGATTGCCAGTAAAAAAACCTGATCCCACAAACTGCAGCCTGAAAATTCAGAAAACACACACACTTCCTTTCTTATCAGTTCTTAGTCCTGAGAATTTTTAATGCTTTGAATTATTAATACTGATTTATCCTTCTCTTTGCTTCTTCTTCACAGCAGACAATTTTACTCACGCTGCTGTTACTTGTTTTCTTTTCAACACATAGCAACTCACTCTAACTCAGTAGCTGTCAACATTTTAAAAGAAAGATTAGCAGTGCCAACTACACCTCAGGAAAAACATTTGCACTCCTCACAGCTCAGGTGTTTAATATATACTACAGAAAAAGTGGTGCATTACATTATCTATGTCCCTCTTCTTGTTTCTGCAGGGCTTCACTAAAGTGCCAACTGACAGTTGCATGCTTGTTTAAAAACTGCAGTAAGAAATAATCATTCTATAATAACTAAGTTTTTTTAATACATGAGCTATTTTTTTTACTAATTCATATTTTGATAAAACAACTGACAGTTTAACACAAAAATCAATACTAATCTACTGAAGAAAGATATATTTTAGGACCATTTAATAAAGTAGACAAATGAGAGGCTAAATTCTGAACACTACCTGACAACAAACAATTTGAATTTATACATGAGCCAACAATTCATTATGACACAAAGCTATAATCTCAGAAGCCCAGGAAAGTTCCCCTTAAAATTACAGATGAAGATTGAGAGGAAGATGTTACTCAATTTAAGCTTCTTATTCCCAGTCCCATCATTTGCTGAGTTTTTAATACAGTGCTCATAAGGAAAAATAGCTATAAATCTAGTAAAATACCATGCCTTTGATATTTCTGATGTTATTTACATAGCATTTACATAGTATTTTACTAAAGCATCTTTGAAGACTATACAATGCAAGAACAGCCTGAACCTAGAAATACTCAGATATGCTGCAGAAACATTAATCAATAGACATTTAGAAGTATAGAAACAACTTAATCTTTGTTCCTCTTCCATGAGTATTATCACAGAAAACAGGGAGGCAGGTAAGCAAGAAAGGGAGAAATTATCCTTGTATTTAGCAAGAGAAAGAATAGTGTTCAGCACAGCCAATCTGGTTGCCTTCATTAGGTGCCTTTAACAGTATCAGTACAAAAGACCTCCTTCCAACAATTCTCCAGGAATAACTAACCCTGGGATAAATTGTATAGTGTAACCAAATGTCCTCAAATTAGTTTAGATGCTGCAGCAGCCAAGGAAGTTCTTTACTTTTAAGAATAATCTTAATGTGATTTAAGGTTCTGTGTTTCAAAACCTGGTTTCACCTTTGAACTATGATGTATGCTTTACATAAAAATTATTTTCTTCTTAAATCTTACCTGGCAATAGAGCTGAGTAATTTGCCATACATGGGGAACTTCACTCTTACCAACACAGCAATCTTTAAAACAGCGATTCTGCACCAAACTCCTAGAGCCCGGTGTTCCAGTGAATTAGGAAAGATCACTATGATATGGCAGGGTAATACAGAAACACCTGACCCTCGATGTTCTAATGAGGTTGGTAGCAAGTATACTCTTATAATTTCACCTTGCAATAAGAGGCATTTTGACAAACTCTAACCACTTATTTCTAGGTGAACATTCCCAAGGCAATATTCTAGGCATATGGTTTTCTCTGGTAGAGGAGAGACATTCTGATACCTCATGCAGTTATCAAGGAACAAATCTTCCCCTGTTTCTAAATTGTTCAACTCTGGCAAATTCACACTTCTTTTGCAGAGGAGGAGGCCAGGAGAAATCCCAACAATTTCCGACTATAAAATACTCAAATAAACTATTTGTCTTAAAAAGCCTTTTTTTTAAACTAAGAAAATCAATTAAGTCCTCAAAGAATTCTTTCTACACATGCAAAGGATAAACAAGTTAATCAACTACTTGTCCTCTGCATTGCACTGAGTTTTTAATCTAAACTATTTCATTTCAATTATTTACTACTTAGAAATGCTGTCAACCATTTAAAATTTTTATTTGGTAAATGCATAAAAGTAGGTCATTGAAAACAAGCTTATACACAATAATACACAGACACATCAGAGGATTAATACATAAAAATCAAGAGATAAAAAAACTGACCTGCTGCTTCTGGTGTATGTTTAGTAGGGCTAAAAATAAGTTGTAACATCTGGAGCAGTCTGCTAGAGCTGCACAGAAGTCATTGTCGCAAGAAAGTTTGCTACAAAGGTACAAAAATAAAATATAAATGAATGAAAGCACTTTTTTCCACAAAAAAATTTTTTTACAAATCACTCTGCTTTTGACTTTCAGAGCCATATTTTCCAATAAATGAAGTGAATGCCAGTACTCTGACTTCTAGTAGTGGCACATGGAGCTACATAAGAGCACAACAGAAGCCTAGTTATCTCCTTACCACAGTGAGCTACGGGAAGAAGCGAACATAAGGAGCTTCCCCACCTGCCTGCCATATGGGCACAGTATGCCAAGTACAGCCCAGTGACAGCACTAACAGAACTTGTCTCTCACCAGCAAATATGGAGAACGCGCCTTCTTGCAGTCACAATTTTATCTCTGCATATTCCCTGACTGCTGCTCTGATCCTACACTGCTCACCTTGACCATCACAAAAATAGAGACTTGGACACGCTTTGGTCATACCAGAAACACTGTGCAAGAACAGAACAAACCAGGATAACCTCTTCCTTCCCATTTAGTCAAACCCAGCAAATATCTGTGTTGATGTTCCATTACAATCAATTACAGCAAGACTTAGAGAAAAATGAATAATCTGAATAGATTGAACATATTCTCTACAAAGAAGTTGCCTAACATTAACTGACTGAGAGAAAAGAAAAACCATTCTGTACCACTAGAAGACAAAACAAAATCTGCACTGCACAGTAGATTTTTTTTTAATTTTTTTTTTTGTGATTGCAATTTCCAGGAAGCTAATTAAGTAGATTCTGTGGCTAATTTGCATCCTTGGAGCATGAAGTTCACTAAACTTCAGGAAAAAAATTGAAGCAGTAGGAAACTTTAAATGAGACATATTACTTTTGCTCCATATTGAATCCTAGATCAAGTAAATGTCCTTGTCAGAATTACAGTTTAAGTATCGATTACATTTAATTACAAACCCATTACTCCTCTTTTCATGGCATTTTCCAAGTAGAAGAAATGTTCTCTCCTTACAGGAAGTAAATATGCTCAAAGTGCTGTAATCATTGCCAAAACACAACTCATTTTTAGGAAGAAAATTAAGAGAGATAGATGTGGACAAGATGGCTTGGAATTGGGGAAGCAATTCACATGCTTTCCAGGCAGCAGAAATGTGAAGGATCAGATTTGCCTGTTTTTAGCTGTGGAGAGGAAGGAATGACAATCCCTTACATAACTGCTGTTCAAAGCACAACCTGTTCTCATCTGGTAAGGAGAATGTGATGGATAATTTGGAGGGGCTGAACAGGAGGAGAAATCCATAGCAGAAACTCAATGAACATGGAGCCACAGGCAACATGACTCAATACAATAATAAAGCAGCAATGGCAAATACTTCATCCAGAACGGCATTGATTAATTGTGCTTACAACCCAACTCTTCCTGAAATTACCAACGGTTAATTTCACAACTTCTTCAAAATCCTTAAATTGTCTGCAAGTCCATTTAGCATTGGATATTTCAAGCTGGTGCTTGGTAACTAGAAGATTTTTGACTGAGAAACTATTCAGACTACAAAAGGACCTTTTTGGGTGATTCACTCACACTGATCTCCCTCTCAAAAGCACATCTTGGGAAGCAGCCACTGAGCTGCTTGTAAAACTGAGATTCTTTCAGCACTTCCATCTGCACACTCAAGCCCCAATCCCACAGATTAATCTCCTCAAACACTCTTGTGATAGCTCAAAACAATGAACACTGGTCACATTTCCTCTCTTTTGTATTTTATTTCACAATACACGGCCCCGATACAACTTAAGCTTGTGTAATTTCTCTTAATCACTTTTTAAAACATGGCCTAAAATAGGATTAACAAATATTTAATAATTTATGCTGCTTTAAAATATAAGAAAAGGCATTTTAAAAATCTAAATCAGAATCTGTGGTATCAAAGAATGACACAATACAACAAAACATTTTTAACAGGGACAATGAATCCAAGTTTCTATGGCTACAATTAAACAATTCTATCAGTATTAATAAAGACACAATTATAGTACAAAATAATTAAAAACTACACAGTGCTTTTAAAAAAACAATTCAGTGTAAATCTTCCAACTTTAGTGCTTGATGTTGCCTTCTTTGAGGTCACTTGAAGCAGTAACACTGACTTGACTGCATGGAGAAACAGCATTGTGTTCCGTACATACCTGAATATCCTGACAATATAGGAGCACACATCCTTATCATTCATACGCTGCTCTAGCACCACACAGAGCTCAGAGACTGCTCCATTGCACATGAGCTGGTGTCTTGCCAGAGATAAGTCAACCAAGTTTCGCAAAGTAGCTGTCAGCTGCATATAGAATATTTAAAGATTTATTCATCATAGCCGTTTACAACAGAATCCACACAGTTTTGAAAACTTAATAAAGCCCAGATCTCATTTATAACGTCTATGGCAATCTGAATGCTGTGTTAAATTATAACAGGAAACGTGTAAGTAACAAAATTGTGTCTATTGAAATGGTTATTTGAAAACGAAAGATTGATACTGGTCTTTGCCTGCCAGTAACCTCCTCCTTTGAGGGAAACATAATCTTCCATATGTTTTTAAATCTTGTATGCATGTATACAACCATATACCAATTGGAAATGGGTGAAATGCTGTGGATAAAGTGATTTTTTGCATGACTGATTTTGCAAATTTAGATTCAAGTCTTGCAAATCAATACTGATACACAATATGTATGTTAATAACTATAAGTTGCAAACAAAGATTAATTTATTTTAAAAGATCATAATATTTATTTTTATTTAAAAATTTAAAAGTGAATCAAGATCAAGAGAAGTCCACTATTTGAACAGTTTAAATATGAAAAGCTTACGTCCTCAAGTTTATTTTGGAGAAACCAAAATATTTTCAGTACTGTTCTGTTTCAATAAGTTTTAAGCATAAAATATCTATTACTTGTAGATATGCAAAATGAATCAGCTATTGCATAGTTTGAAATGCTCTGGTTCTCTTCCAAGATAAGGGTATTCAAACGCCAAGGTCAGACTGGCAAGGGCAGGTAGGGTCACCACAAAGTTAACTCTTGATCTAAACCAGAACTTACTATAAAATTAATGTGAAGTTATTTAATCTAATGTGAATATGGGAATTCTTCAAATTTTCCTTATTCTAAGAGTAAGGTATTTAACTTCTTTGGTTTTAAATGTAGCTTGATAAGGCACAAAAACTATCTGTTCAAATTGTTTGTAATCAGAAAAAACTCTAGGATTTTATCACTGAATTGGACTGCTTGTCCAGAGATATGTAACTGCTAACTTTAAAGGAAAAAATCTGACAAAGAGCAGGTTAAGTTGTGTTTGAGGAGTCTTTGCTCATAGGATTCTATGCACTACTCTGTCCATTCTCCAGCAGCTTTCAAATTTGCTGTCCTACTTCAACAAATTTGACAAAAGTGAGCACGTCTTCAGTGACCACATGAATGAATAATGAAAATGCAATGCAAGATGTTCTGCAATGGAGCAACAGGAATCACAGAATCACAGAATGTCAGGGATTGGAAGGGACCTCGAAAGATCATCTAGTCCAATCCCCCTGCCAGAGCAGGAGAAGGAAAAATGAGTCAAAATGGAGAAGCAGAGTACAGAGGGAAAATGTGATAATGTGATTGTGATATGTGAATGGATTTAACTTCAGCACTAAAAGGTGTACTATACTCAGAATAAACAGAAACTGAACCTGTGGAAGCCATTTGCTTTTACCTCATATTTTAAGACAAGATCTGGAGTTTTTTGTTATTTTAACAAAACAACTGCAAAAAAATACATTTCCAGATATGCATTCTTTCACAAGTCACGATGCTTCCAAAATCAACCCAATACTGGCAAAATATTTTAAAATAAAAATATTCTGATTGAATACTTTCAAGTGTTTTGCTGTAAAAATTCCTGCCAAATAGAATAGACAGAAGTTTCCATTCAGCGCTCACATACAAGGTGTTCACAGTCAGCCTAGGATGATATTTGCTGAGCTCTAGCTAACCTTCACAATGAAGAAAATTAAGGATAAACCACATTTTACAAGTGTTGTTGAAACCCAGTCAAGGGCTTTCACTGCAGCAAAGAAACTAACATATTAGATGATGAAAAAAACCCCAAAACTCTGTCAATACATAATGGTGCAGAGGTGTCCAAAAAGAGAGTAAATTTTTTAACTGCCTGAGACAGTTAGACAGTTCAAAATCCTCCAGTGGTAAATTCTACCAAGAGGCATCCTCACACAAAGACAAGTTGGAAAGGAAAAGCAGTGTAAAATAATGCGCACGCTTATATGTGCGAGACAACAAAATTCAAAATTCATAGAAGTATATATCTACAAAGAACAGTTAGTACACAAGTGGAATCTGAAGAGTACAAATTAAAAAGTAATAGAAGCTAGCCAGACAGGAGATTAATTCAAGAGATATTCTGATTGCTTCAAGCAGACACCATGATTCAGGGAGAAATGCATAACAATTAGCTCTAGCAATCCTCACCAGCCCTAATCCTTATGTTGCCACGTGAAAGATCAAATTCACCCAAACAGAAAATTTAACAGCAGACAAATGCTATTTTTAAAGGAGAAGATTTTTAAGTGCTTTTCAATTAAGGAACACGGAGTACTTGTTAAGTCTTGTCAGTGACACTTCAAAAGCCTTGGCTTTTAAATAAGCATTACCATATTTCATTTAAATATGATCAGACTATTAGGTGACATAACATAAAACGAGTCAAACATAACCTTCATTTCATGTCCCTTATTAAGGAAAAATAATTACTATTGCAAACATTTTTATTCTTGTATTGTGGGACTTCTGCATAAAATCTGTTGTGTAACAAGGAAGAAATCACAGAGCGACTTTATTCCCACAAAAAGGACCTGGCAAGATGATGTGTAACACTGCCATCTGGTGACTGTGCAATTATACAGGTAAAGAACGAAGAGTTGGTCCCAGTTAACAGAGATATTTCAGTTATCAGGATTAAGAGATGGCAAAGCCTCCCTCAGAGACCACTGTGACTATTTAAGGTGTCCAACAGCATTTGCCCTCTATTCCTGAAGACTTGTATTTAGTCATTATTTCTGTATGTCACTGGATATTTGATCTTTCACTGTAAGTTAAAATATGCCACAAAAACTTCCTTTATTCTGAAGACATGAAAACAGAACTATTCCTACATCTGTCTATAATGACTGAACAATTAACTCACATAGAAGAAACGGTGCACACTA
Source organism: Caprimulgus europaeus (assembly GCA_907165065.1). The sequence goes on from OU015524.1 coordinate 75,288,910, forward strand.
ATGTAGATTTGTTGAAGAAACTGAATTCCTTAGCAGCAGAAATCACTACTTTTCTCACAAGAGGAAGAAAAATGAAGTATCTGTACTATTATAGAAGATAACACAAACAAGTGAAACAGCAACCTCAGTAAGACACAGTTCTCAGTACTGACTTTTCCACAATATACTCGAGGCCTTCTTAGAAACAGTCTATTCAAACTGTACAAAATAGTTCTGCTGCACTTCCAATCACACTGAAAACAGCAGAGATAATAATGATAAAAAACCTGTAAAATGTAACATTTTCCTTTCACACATTTGCAAATTAAAACCTTGATTTAAAAACTGAAATTTATCCACACACCTACAAATAATGGAAGAAAAGTCATTTCTGCAAAGTTGTGGTGAAGTTCAGACAGTTAGTCAAAGAGCTGAAAATAACATGATTCATTAGTTTTATTACCTGGACATCACTTGTTATTTTCAAATGATCTGACTTGCAAAACCTTTTTTTTATATCTATGTAACATAAATTTCCATCTCTTTCATCTCATTATATGTATTATATGATTAATGCCAACAGCAGCCACCAAACATCAGTAAGTAATATGCTTTTAACCATCCCCTTCCTGCTCTCAGAAGGATAAATATTTTTAAACCATATAGAAATGAAAAGAGATAGAGGATACATATCTCTAATTTTGGTTTTAAAGTGCCTACACAAAACTACAATCTAAATTTCCAGTCACTGAAATGACTGCACAGATTCTGTATGTGGGGCTTCGTACTCCTTCATCTAAGCTTACTTTTCTTACAGTTTAGGTGTTTTAAGTCATCGTCTATCACCTTGCAAATTACACCAAGAGCAGAATATCTTCTGGACCCCCAATCCCTCCTCGATACTTTCCAAAAGGGGGTTTCTACCTAAACTAGCCTAAGGCAAGGTACCTCATACGTAAAACGTTTTGAGCCTGCTGCATTCAAAAAGTGTTGGCCTTTACAACTACCTTTTCCTCAAATTATAGTTCTTAAAAACCATTTTGTCAGAGAAGCATAGCTACATTTTCCTATGCATTTTAAAAAATGCATTATTCTTGTAATCTCCTAGAGTATTGCAGAACCAGTTTGTATTTAGTCTTTCAGTTTAAAGAATTTAGGGAATACATTTTTATCTATTTAATATCCAGAACATTGTCAGCACCATAAAGTAATAAGGAACTAGTTTTATTAGGTACCTAATAATATTTCTATTAACTTCAAAATTTCTAAAGCCTTTAAAACTGACTACACAAAAATATCTACAATAATTAAATTTAGGTCCTGAACAACGTCATGCAAACTTCTTAAAAGGAAGTTTGTTCAAATATAGGTACAATTCTCAGTGGCACAAGAGGGTTAGCTTATCTCCTCTAATTAATTTTTTTTTTAATTTGCCTTTGAAGTATGTACTTTTAGAAATAAAAGTAAATGCTAACCTGGACTAATAGGTGGCCCAAGCTGGTGAAACATGTGTCATTTTCTTTTATATTATTAATCTGCTTCATTAATTGCAGCAACATTTCAATAGCTCCTTTGTTGACCATTTCATTAAGAAGTACTGCATTTCCAGACATGAATTTTATAGCTCCCATGCAATACAGGAGAGCTTCATTGTTTTTGTGTAGATCTTCAGTTTTCAGGACCTCCAACAAACAATCTAAAAGGAAAATCATCATTCAAAAAGCCTAATATTAGCATTTATATTTGATACAGTCCAGTCATTGAAGAGATTAACAATTGGGGAAAAAAACAGATTGAACTCTTTATAATACAATTCTAGTAAGTGGGCTAGAAAAATTGGGTATTTGGACTGAAAACAAGAAACAATTATTGATGAATAAGAGAATGGGCCTGACTTTTGTTTTTCCAGGCTTCAAGAACCAGCACTAGTTGGAAACACATACCAGTAACCATTGGGAATCTCAGTCAAGATTTGTAAAAGTGATTGTGTGTGCCTGAAATTTTGTGTACTAAACTCAAGACATTCTAAAAAGGTTTATTCCCACCACTTCCTTAAAAATCAAATGTCTTCAAGCATCTCAAATGGAGCACTAAAAAGCACAGGTGCCTAATAAAAATCTCACATTTGAAGTCTGTCTGTAGCCTTTTTAGATTTACTTTTTATGTAGGTAAAGTTACTGTAAAAGTTTTGCTTTATGCTACTACTGTCAGATATCCGAAATGTTAAAATTAACAGTTGTTAGCATGAGCCAAATGTATCTTTCAGAGTCAAATTGAGACATTCTGAATTTGGCAGGTGTATCTTAAGTAAGTAATTCTAATCAATTTTATAGTTTAAATTTCTAGTAACTGACTGAAACTGATATTTACTTCTGCTTCCTGTGTTCCATCCAGATGAATAAAAACATTTTCCCATCTCATTAAACTTCAGAGATTTCTAATGGTTTTTGTCCCAACTCACGCTGAAACTCTCTCCAAGTATATGGGTCAATATGGATGAAGGACACACACTCCAGGCTCTTGCTCAAACCCTCACCAACTGCTAAATCACTTGGGTTGTGGCAACATGAGAAATCAGTTTTAGGTCCCTGCTCTGTTCAATATCAAACAGGGTCTTGAACAACAGTTGTCTATATTGGGATGAATGGTTAATTTATTTCCTCTACTGGAGCTGCTCCTCAGCACATAAATAGTTCACAGGGCCAGAGGAAGAAAAAGAAATTGAATCTATAACCCAGTGACTGCAACAGGAATCTGGGTGATTATGATGATAACCCAGGTTCATGTCTTCAGCCTGGATGAGGTGCGTCCAAAACATAAAGAGTGAATAAACAAACAAACAAAACCCTACCAAAAATGTTCTTTCCTTCATTAGTTTTTAAAAAACAGGGAAAGAAGAGCAAGTGAAAGAAAAGTGAGCAAAGACTGAAATGAGAGTAAAAAACCTAATGCTTACACAGACATAGCCACTCAACTTGTCCAGATTTTTGTGTGATGCTAATCTCTACAAAACTGTAGTTTTCAGTTTCCAAAGTCAGTTGAGCAATCTGAGCTGTTCTCTTTTCTCTGAGTCCTTCCCTGTTGATCTTACTGCTGGAAAGGCTTATCTGGTCTTTATTTCTGACCACACTCACATACTAAACTTTAAGACCATGAGTACTCTCAACTGTTTAGGCAGATACACACATTTGCTTTAACTTAGGTACATGCAATAAATGCTTGCAAGGTCAAGGCCGACATTACTAAAACATAGTGAAGTTTAAATGAAAGGGAAGACCATCAATGGCTACCGAGTATCATTCACACTGTCATTTTCTTCGTATTTCTCCTGTTTGCAAGGTGTATGTGGATGACACAAATACAGTTACAATAATGAAAGAGATCTTAGAGCTGTTGCTGACAATTCTCCAAAACCATTGGCTTAATGTACTGCAGCAGCTAAAAAAGCCAATTATTGTTGTCATATCCTTCCTGATGATGGCCAACAACACAGACAGCATTTTTTTGCTTCTATAAGATTTAGTACAGACATATCTTGACTACTATATAGAAGTCTATAGACAGTTTGTTCTGTACATCTCAAAAAGGATCTACTGTAGTAGGAGAAGGTATAGAGGAGGGCTACTGAAACAATGGAGAGAATGACACAATGTACTTTTAAAGAGAGAATTAAAAGGCTGGCATGCTTCAGTCTGAAGAGGAAAAGGCAGAGATACGTGGTATGACTGTGGTTTAAAAAACCATGAAGGTGTAAGGTAAGCTGACTGTAGAAACTCTTACAAATCCTGCAAAACTACAAGCAGGGGCTTGTATGATAAAAAGTACATAGATTTAAAACAGCATACAGAGAACTTATGGAACTTGTTGCTCTATGAGATTACAGAGGCAGAGAGAATCAGAAAGTTCAAAAAGGAATTAGGCAAATTAATGAAGAAAAGATCTATAAACAAAGACTAAATTGGATTAGGCAGGGATGTACCATCTAATGGCTCTAACAGAATGTTACAGTTCTGGATGCTGGGGTAGTACAGGGGAAAGGTATCACAGAAAACACATATGCTTACATGCTCTCCCTGAAGAGTATCTCCTAGCACCATCATTAGATGCAGAATACTGGACTAGATGGACCGTTAGTTTGACCTCGTAGGCAATTTTTAGTGTGTGACTAAGTTAGCTCTGAGAATGTTTCTTGAAAGATGATTAATCTAACTATTGAATTTCAACATCTAACTTATATACGAGAACAGAATACATACCCAATAAACCATCATTTTGAATGCTGTAGTCATTTTTTTCATTTCTGCAAATTTTAAAAGCAAGTTTGCAAACACTGAGAAGATTTTTTCCATCCACTTTCATCTGCAAAGAAAAAGACATAAAAATCACAACTAAAATCTATAAACGCAAATGCACCATAACATTTTCCCAGTTCAGATACCATGGCAAACTTGTATTCTCACACAACTATTAAATTCCAGCTGAAACCCTGACAGTGCACTGAGCCAAACTGAAAAGTTTGCAGAATTAAAGGACTCACAAATCTAGCTACATTAAGCTCTATCTAGCAAACTGTGCTGACTGCCTTTAAAATAACAGAATATATATAAAATTTTAATGTATTTTCTGCAGGTAATATATCAATAACTTGCACTTTTTTTCCTAATTCACTCTTACAAAGAAATCCTGCACAGGATTCACTGTGTTTTTGTCTATGGCCATACCACAAAGAATGTACATGTCATATGTACATACCACATGTACATGTCATAATCAAAGTTAGAAATTCTGCTTAGCAAAGGGGTAGTTTAGACATAGTTTGAAAGTGTGAAATTAAAAATTAAATGCAAGTTGTAATTCACAATTTTGAGCCTCACATTCTACCAAGCAACATTTTAAAACACTTACACTCAGAATAATCTTTGCCAGCTTCAGGCAAAGTGGATCTGAATCAATGTCTACAAGTTTATACAATGTCTTCAGAAGCATGGTTCTTCTTTTAAATCTTTTTCCAAGCATATTTCCTTCATTCAAGACTTGATAGAGCTCGGTGCAAGCCAGGCAAAGATTTTCTATATTGTCTTCTACTTGAAGTGAGGGGGAAGGCAGAGAAAAAGAAAAAATAATTATCAGTGCCACCTTTTCCAGAGCATCTCAACACACAAAGACATATAAGAACAAAGTAAAGAATGGGTTGCACAACAAAAATAAGGCATTCAATAAATCCCTTAAAATGATAATGCGATCCTCAGAAAAAGTTTTTTGCTGCTCATTCAAAGAGACTCAACTCAAGCCGTCACAGAGCCAAAATAATAGCTAAAGCTAAAATGAAACTCACTTTTAATGCTTAATAATCAGATTGACCAGATGTCTATCAGGAAACTGTGAATCTGAATATATTTTTTAAAGAGCTCCACCAAACATTACATGTGAAGAGATAGTTAAGGAATATTTTTCTGCCCATACACACAACCTGATATATCAAATCTTGCTGAGACTAAAAACAAGTGAATGTAAAAACTATGCACAGTAGAGGTGCAAGATACATTTGAGCAGACTGTTGCCCTATCCTAACCCGAGTTCCTCACACATTATTTCAAAAATACAAAAATAAAACCAACAGTAAACTATTACAAGAGCTGCATCTCAACACAATGGAATCATGTACATGTCTACCTTAGAAGGAAAAGGAAAAGTCTTGCCTATTTTTAAAATCCAAGAGTGAGGCTTTTTTTTTTCTTTTCTTACATTTGCTTTTGTCTATAAGGTGACACTAATAAAGCACCATATAAACCCACTTTATACTGCCTGCATAAACTCTGTTCACAGCTGAAATAGATTTGTACTCAAGGAGGCAAAGCACTTGTGGTGAAATATATATATAGATGGGAAATTACGATAAAAAACATTACATCTATGGCCACAAACCTGTAGGCAGATTCAAGGACCCACCTCTCATGCTGAGCAGTGCCTGGAAGCTCTCAGTTTGCAATCATCATAACACAAGGAACAGCAATGACTATTCCATTTCTACTCTCATCATGACAGAAAATTTAACAAAATTTAGCATGATTCTAAATCCTCTGTTCCAATACACAATGAAACAAGAGTGGCAAGGAATCAACATTTAAAGGTTTCCACTCAATTTCACCAAAATTAACAACAAAAATTATTCACCACTCATCCCACGGGGCATTTTTGAAGCTTACCTCCCTTGATTACTAGAATGTAACAAAATAAAGTATTTGGTCCTCTGGAAAAAGAGACTTTGAGGTTCTATTTGTTTTTGTCATATAACAATCATATCAAGCACATGATATTAATAGGATTTTAGAAAATAATGAAGTTCCAGGTTAAACTTCAGATTTGTTTTTGAATGCAAAATTTTCTGTAAATATTTTTCAAGGAGAAAGGAGAAGAAAAAGGTTTTTCTATTAAAAACATTAAAAACTAAATGTGACCTAAATGCATGTGCAGGGAATTAGCTAAAAGGTATGGAGCAAGTGATTGCACATCAAATTTAAAAAATATTTAATTACAAACATGCCCTCTCAAAACATTAAAATTATGGGATTCTGATATTAATTTTGATAGGAAAAACTGCAATTGTGCCATGAACAACCTAAATAAAGCCACATAACACAAAGCTGCAGGAGCTGTAATTTACTTACAATTTGTGTGAAAATTCAAAAAGCAGCAAAACCCTTAACCTAAAGGTTTTTGTAGCACTACATTGAATCGACTGGTAAGAAAGTATCATTAGATAATTTCATCTATTATTAGAAAATCTAAGCTATAATAAAATTTAAAAAAAAAAATCTAAAAAAACCCCAACACACTAACCGAATCAAGTAAAGACTAAGGAAAAGGGGCATGAAAATTGATTTTCCTTATTTACATTCATGACAAGGGAAAGACATTATTATATTTTGTCTCTAAATAATATTTTGCTTACCTATAAAGAACATCTCACTATGCAAAACTTCAACTTAGTAGCTCATATTTGACAATCTCAGCATTAAGCAAGGAAAATGTGAAGTTGCATGGTTGTTTTCACATTTCCTGATCACTGTCTTTCTATACATCAGTGACAGATGTGGGAATGAGAATCCTGTCTTTTTAAAATAATTATATACTTTGGGAATCACTCACTACTGTACAGGTGTTTCGTACTCATCACATCTGCAAAATTATGCAAAAAAAAAAATAATCTAATCTCTACCCTGCTATAATGAACACTGCAAAACATCCCATAAAACAGAATCAATCCCCTAATTTGACACTCACTTTTAACCACCTGTAAAACCAAATCTACTTTCTATATTCCCACCATTCAAATAAATAAAATGTCTATAGAAGTAACCTAAATAACCTTTTGAATTAAACATTAAAATGGATTTCAGAGTTCAACCTTTCAAGTCATACTTAATTTACTCAATTCTGCTTCAATATTTTAGGTCATTACATACTTTTCTGAGACATCTAACATTTTAGCACAAATTGAAATTTTCATCAAGATTTCCTTAGTTTTCTAAAAGTAATTGAGACCTCCAATACAGTCTATGCTTAAAACAGTGAATCTGTGCAGTACTTTACTCTTAAAATTATTACCTCATCACTGACTGCTAAGCTGGAAGAGCTCTAAAATAAGGCAATTTAATCAGACAAAATCTTCTCTAAGCCAATATTTTTTTTACAGAATCACAGAATGGTTAAGGCTGGAAGGGACCTCTAGAAGTCAACTAGTACAACCCTCCCATTCAAGCAGGGCCACTTAGAGACAATTGCCCAGGCCAGTTTTACTCTGCAAAGGCACTGAACACATGCACGCATAAAAGGCTACATAGTCCAACTACTGTTATTCTTTTGTAGTAAACACAATGAGTCCCATGATTCCTACAGGAAATAGTACAGCAAATGCACCCTTCCAAGAACAGTGTCACCCACCTTTTTCCAGTTCATGCAGAACTGGCAGAATCTTAATATGCCAAAAGATTTCTTCTTCTTCCGATTCATTCATTCTTGTTTCATCATCTAAACCTTCAAAATACATTCAACACAAAAGCACATATTCTGTGAAGGTTTCAACTTTTGCACAGATAAATAGCTACAAATACTTTATTCATCAGTTAGAAGAAAAAATCTAAAAATGTCACGTTTTGCTGTACTCTGGGTTATTTTACCTATTCAAGCTTTTGTTTTTATTTATATTTTCTCAAAAACAAAAGTTTCAAACAAAACTAGATGGATATATGTTTTGATATGTAAAGCTGTACTTTAAAGCCAGATTTGTTTTTGTTTACTGACATTAATGTTTCATTTGATCGCCAAATTGGAAGGTAATGACTACTTTTACATCAATATATTCTACTATTTTTCAGCTCCGTGTCCATGTGACAGCTTATTCTGTGTTAAAAAACATCCATACTACAGACAATCCTCTAGGATTGCACATTTTATCTAGCACATATGCACAATATTACACTGAGCTTAGTTAACTGACTCTTTGGTCAGGGAAAAATAATCTTGTTAGTTATTACGTCCTGTTAGCAATTCTAACCACTTCATTAAATCAGTTTTGAGAAATTCTTAACTAAATTTTTATAAAAGGCATGTTTCCCTCCTATTCTTTATTACGTTAAACAATTTCTCACATAGCCTCTTGAGAAATGAATAGCAAACTACAGGTATCTGAAAGATGTTTTGCCCCCTATAAACATGTCAGAAACTTTGAAGGCAACCAACTCCCAGTTCTCTTGGCCACCCTCAACCAATTTCCTCTATAATGACTGAGAAAGAACTACTGTTCATTATCAGAAACCTTGTCCACTTCACAAAGAGAAGTTTTAAAAAATATTTCAGACAAAAAGAGCCTATTAGCAGACATCAATTTAGATAAAAATCAGTGGTCTGGAATTCTTCTGGAAACAAGACTGGGAGCGTGGATCTGTTTTCAGATTGGACAAGGGAGATGGTGAAACACAGTTTATTGAAAAAGTGATTCCAGGATTGATTTTCGTATGGATGCATTATCACTGGGAATTGTTCTGACTTGCTGAACATCCTTTTCACATTCACCTGGCACTATGTGAAGTGACAAAATTCTGGTCTTGACCATTGGCCCATTACAGCTGGAGAGTCAGAGTTTCCACAAACCTTGAATATCAAAGGATCTAACAATTCCTTACAAGGTGCATGGAGGCATATTTTTGGAATTCAAGATTAGGTTAAGCCCCTTATCTTCCAGGCAAGTTGTTGTTATAAAGATGGGACTTGGTTTGGGGTTTTTTTTTTTGTTTTTGTGGGGTTTTTAAAAATAGGACAATAAAAGTCACACAACTCCACTAAATAACATGAAAGAAACCATTAAGACTAGAATATATACTTCTTTTTAAGTGACACATTTGTCAGAAAGTATCTCCTACTGTTCATTACTAGCTCTTGCATTTAAATGACAATGTAAATTCTTTTATCAAACACAAAAATAATGTACTACATGAGAACATTGATATTAAGACATTTGCATCATGAGAACAGTATCTCAGACCTTAAAAAAATTACTGTCTACTGAGCATTACTTGGAACAGTGACACAATTACAAACTTCCTGACTATTTTAAAAGCTTGCTTTTTATAAAAAAATCCAGACTCTTTTTGTGTATTTGTATTAACTTTAACTGTCTACCTATATTTACAAAGAATGAATCTATCAATTATATCTGCTTCAACAGATTACACAAAAATGCTGCTGTTTCATAAGTAATACACCAGTAAGTATGTTATTACAATAACTATATATTGTTGCTGTGTGCATATATAAATATTAGTATATGTTATTAGGTAATATTATTACTTATTTTGCAGACCTTTTTTATTGTCTAGATCAAATGAGTTAACAGTCTTATTTAGATTGCTGAGTAGCTTAATTAATAAAACACTATGCAGCACTTGTAATGAAGTGAAAGTTCTGCTCTGGTTAATATAAGAGCACAGCTGAAATGCGAACACTAGAATAGTTTGCACTGTTCCTTCCTGCCACAAAACCCACATATCGACTCAGTTATTTCTTTTCTTTCCAATTTGTAGCTACCTCTCTTAAACTGAAAGCTGGGACTAACTTTCTAACGACGCACATGCTTAACTTTATTAAGCAAGAAATAGAATAGTTCATGTATGCACTTGCAGATATGATCAAACTCCTCACTAGAAAAAAAATTAACAAAGCCATTCAATTTTTAGTTCAGAATAAAAAAAAATTGATTTTTTGTGCCACTCTGCTGCTGTTGTCTCACATTCATCAGAGAATTATAGCAACCTAAAAGTCATAACAACATAATTTTTTAAATAAACATCTCTTGTAACTAGGAAAGAAAAAGATAATCAGCTTTTACTAAACAATATTAATCCTAGCAATCAGAATGAACAGGAAATACACAACTATAAAGAAAAGCAACATTAATAAATTGTAAACTCGCATGTGTCTTAGTCCTGGGAGATTTTTCAGGTGCTGGTGAAAAGTTATGGCACTAGTTGTTATTTAAAATATCCAGAAGCTATCCTGAAACTTCTGATTGAGTGAATCAAAATTCAACAGAAAAAATATCCAAGCAAAAGAATTCAGCAAGTTGAAGTTCATTGTCTCAGTTTTTCATAGGTCTTAACCACAGGCTTTGCCCTCTAGTAAAAAAAAAAAAAATCACTAATCAGTCTACATTTATTGGTTGCTGTTTTTAGCATGTAAATACAAGAGCCTTAGCAACACTGAGCTTTCAAAAGCTACGTACTGCCTGACTTACCACGGTTAGCCTTTTCACGGAATACTGAGTGGCTACGAATATACCAATATTAAAACATTCTACCTCCTCTCTAAAGTGTGAAAGTAAAAACACAAATCATACCAGAAAACAGAAATAATCTGTAAATGAACATTCCCTTTAGGAGCCCACTATAGAGAAGAAATGATTGAGAATTCCTACTGCTATTCCACTGTTTATTCTGGGATTAAAGATGAAGTATGCACAAACTAAGGAAGATACATGATGTTAAAAAAGTAGCTAATAGCACATGATTTTTTCAATAGCACCAATAAAATAGCACAAATAAATTAAAAGGCTTATAAACAGAGAATATATAGCCCCACAGAATACTAACTCCCATGACATGGTAAATACTCTCAGGTCCTGTGAAGGAAATGAAAGTAGAGCGCATTACAGCCTTCGCCACAATGACCCAGAATGATGTAACTTCTCAGGTCTAGAAAAATAGTAATAAACCACAACAATAGCAGAGTAGAAACTTGGGATTTCCATACCAGACTCTCAGATATGCACTTGCCATGTATGAAATGTGCCAGCTCTCAGGAAATATAAATGAAAATCTGTTACGTAAAACTAGCAAAATGCATCCCTACAGGGCAATCCAGAATCTGTATCTGCAGCTAATAGAGCCTGGCACAACTTTATTAGTTTCTGTGTAAATGATGGGCAAACAAGGTGTTGACGGATTGGCAAATTCTTAAGCTTATATACAGGAAAAACAAGAGAGAAAATATCAACAGATCTTTAGAGTGAAGATCTCTTGAATATTGTTTCTCTTTAACAACAACAGTAAAAAAAATACATCTAAAATATAAAAAATATTGTTCAGTGAATAAAGAAAAAAAAGACCTTAAAATCACAAAAATTAGATTACTTCTATTTGACTATATTTCACTTTTTTTGACTGGAATTTTAAATGCTTTAGAACTTTGTAAAGTACCTGTTATTCTTCTCTTCCAGTCTGTACTCCTTGGCCAAGATGAACTTTTGCCAGGCTTTTCCATCTGGTCACTAAAATATACATTATAGACACACATACAGTGTATCAGAATATAATGCTCAAAATGTTTCTTTCTTCACATGCATTCAGTATGAGATCTGCATATTAATAACTAATTGTAAAATATTAGAAGTTATTTTACTAAGTTAGTAGGTTATCTACTCATTAAAAATATAAATACAACTTCCTCCAGGATGTATTACAGAAAGCTCCTTCAGAAATACTGACATATTTACACCACAAGAGGTCACCATTATGGAACACAAAACCTAAAGCATTTCCACTTGTACAATAAAACTGAAAGCTGAACTCAGATCCAATTTTTATTTTATCATCTGTTTCATTAACTGAATATAAAATCGAATAGCTTAAAATTGTCACAAGGACAGTGACTCCTTCTGATGGAATTAACACTTTTAGAAGATTTAACGAGAAGACTTTTCAAAGAAACAGACATTTCAGTAACCTTAATGTAAATATTAGAATTTCCAGGTCTGCCTGTGAACTATTGCTAACTGTGTAGTGGTCACTAGTTCTGTTAGTACAAGAAACATGCATGTTGTCATTTCCTCATAAAGCAACAGTGAGTAATGCCATAATTCCTGCTGATAGTATGAGGAGTCTTCCTTTGGTCAGAGGAAACTACTACATACATCTGTGATAAATCTATTCTGTTTGCCTAGCTACATACTCAAGCACTGACCTAAAAGAAATATACAAGATACAGACTCTCTTTGCTATAAAACAGGAATCTTTCCTCCTTTAAATTCTGTACGAAAGAAGAAGGTCTTAATCTATCTTTTCTGTTCTCAGTGTATGTTTAATTTAACACTTCTTATTCCATTTATAGTTCATGTACCAATACAACCTAATTTCCTAAATTTCCTTCTAAAGATATCAGTAGTGTGTTAGCAACATTATTTCATTTTTTTTTAAACCTGTTAATTTAGTTGCTATAAGGCTTAAAGTTAAACTGTTGTTTAAGTGGTTTGCTGGATTGGCGCCTAAATCTTGTCTGCCAGTCCAGACAGAAGATGTAAGTCATCCTGTCAACAGATGGAGACAGAATAAAAGACAAAGCTCCTGTAAGATCACTCCCCTACAAATGGGACTGGATAGCTCACTGTGATCAGTCAAAAATTTTCCAAGCAATCACATTACAGAGGAACACTTGCTTCATTATGCTATCAGTGAATAATACTTTCTTTTTACAGCATGAGGATTTAAGTGCTCCAAAAATCCAAATGCTTACACAAAATATCATGCAATTATTTCAGCTCATATATGGCGATTCCTACTCCTCTGAGGAAGCAGTGCATTAAAAAAAAATAAAATAAAAAGGCAAGTGCTTGCATCTCTACTCTAAAACAGACTGACATCTATAAGAAAGAGGGTTTCTGCAACACACATTAAATACAGTTCATTGTATTAATAGAAATAAAAATTTGGTTCCACTTATGTGAATACCTTATCCTACAAACTTTAGAAGCTTAAGAAATTATTCTATGAGGTTCAGCCATCCCTGAAATCAGGACTATAACCTGAAAGGACACTGGATAAGCAAGAGAATAACTCAGTTACCCAATACTAACCCAGCTATATTCAGAAATCAGGATCTTCAGACTTACACGTAGGCATGATACTATCTGCCTATACAAATATGGATGTCTGAGTTTGCTTTCCTTGGGCAAAGAGTTATGTAACTATATGCTGTCTATGTCTCTTCCCTTAAAATGTAAATCCAGGGGATGAATCCAAGAAACCTCAACAAGGACAATCCTACCAGTTTCGTAGGAAACAAAACCAGATGGATAGAAAGACACTGAAGCAAAGGATGTGGTAACCTAACACTTATGAGACAGAAACACCACGTGAGATGAAGGGTAAGACCATGCCAAAGTTTGAACTGCATAAAAAAGAAATTTGGTTGGAACCTGTGATTTCTTAAACACCAGTATCTACCAGTTTAGAGCCCTATGTGAGTAGGAAAGCAGATTGCTGTACTGCTGGTATTCACAGAACTATCTGTACTTTGGAGAAACGCCCTCATAAGTTAAACAGCTTAACTGTAACTCTCATTATTTTCAGAAAAAGAATACACTGAACACATACATAAAAGAGAATGACTGGTCAGCAGGCTTATCTTTAGGGAGCATGTACAATTTATAAATTTTGTGAGAAATTATAAAATCCCTTCATGTATCTTTACCATGCTGCCAACTCCATTTTAGTTACAGAGACTTTTGCTTCTTTGTTATCTTTTCACTTTCATGTAAGGCTGAAACTTAATCAGCAATGTCTTGTTACGAACTATGCAGTTAAAATGTAATCAACCTACTCTAAAAAATAAGTTACCTACAATTGAAGAGAACTGGCTTGTCAAGAGAGTGGTTGCCTTGGAAACAAAGTCAATTGGCAGAAATCTGATAAGGGACTCACAAAGAAATCAACTGACAGAGGCTCTGATGATTTATAGAGGAAAAAAGAACTTGGCAAATGGATCATCTCTATCCCTCTCATGTAATGGAGATCATAGTAGCCCCTATGAGGAACACTGCTTTCTTGCATGTACACAGACTATGAGGACCAAAAGGTAGGTGAGCCAGCACTGCAGCAGTGTGTTCAGTATTTTTCCCTCCTGAAAGAATGCATAATTAGGTGAAAGCAGCATTCATTCAGAAACTCAGCATGTTTAGATGTTTACTTGCTTGTTCTTGCCATAAGCCTCCTCTTAACAGTAAATCTGCAAGTCTGTGTGGTTGGGAGGAGGTTAAAAATATTTCCACTGTATTAACATAACCCATGACACAGCAGTTGGCCACCAAGCCAGAGACTAACTCCTTTGTTTAACTTTTATTAATTATTAGCACAGATGTAGCCCTGGTGCCCCACTGATTATTTAGTTACCAGTTAAGAGGGACACATAGCCTAATACTAACAAGTTAATGCTTCTCTACAGAATTGTCCCTAACAAGCACCTTTGATCAGTGAGGTAGCAAAGCTTAATTAGAAAGAGAACATGATCATATTTTCTGAACTGTCGAACTTGAAAGCATTCCCTCTAGACACTACCCTCTCCTCTCCTCATGGTAAGGTTCTTGTAATACCTACATATTCTTACAGCTTTGGGAGGCAAAACTAGAAAATACAGAAGTGGGAGAAGAAGAGAGGATCACAGTAACTGAGATAATGCAATGAAGGATGAAGAATATGAGGGTTAGTTTTCAAGGAGAATGGTAGGAATAATGGAGAATAAGCAAAAGATAAGTGCAGTGGGTATGCAAAAGGCCACAAGTCCCATACTATCTGCTTCTGCAGGCACCAAAATTTCATGCAACTTTGCTCCTCCAGAGATTATGAGCCTCTTCTCTTGAACCCATGTAAACTAAACCCGTGGACTCTCTCTCTTGAAATAGAGATAGGAACTATCCCATGTAAACTGGAATCTGAACAGTCTTACAAAGACAGTGAGCTACTCACATGCAGACAGTGCATAGCATGCCCTGAGTAAATGTTGTGAGGGAGCCATACACAATAGACACTAACTGGTGTCTGGAAATACACTTATTTTCCATTTTTAAGCAAAGAAATGAAAATGAATTACCAACTTTGTGATCCAGAAGATGACAGGATTCTGCAGAGCACCCTGACTACTTAAGGCAACTTCTTTGGCATGGGGAGCTGGCTGAAGACATCACAAGAACCCAAATGGCTTCCATTGACAGAAATAGAAGGAATATTAGGCTTAATACCCAAGGACTTTATGGAGACTGACTAACAAAACACCATTTTCTCTCAGTCAGCTCCATACAAAACTTTCCAAATAGTAGTAAATTCTAAACATCAGCAACATTAAAACCAGAAAAGGTAACTAGAAAGACACTTGGAAAAACACATAGCACACTGCCTTCTGAAGGCATCACCCACATAAACTACAACAATAGTAAAATTTACAGAACATACGTTTACACATATTTTATAAAAATATGAAACAGAACATGGTCTAGTTAGTTCAAAAGCTTGACTTCAACTACCTCTTTCAACTGTATTAGAAGATGACGTAAAACTTGTAAGTACAGACACTCATAGAAAAACCTCTTCAGAAGTTTCTTCCTGACAAGAAGCCTTAATCTGTGTTGGCGCCATGTGAAAGATCTCTTATCATTCATGTGCTCTCGATAAAATATTGGCCTTGTTGATAACTTCTAGTAGCATTTGCAAAGTAAAGTAATATTCAGTTGGGGGGTGGGATTCAGTTTATTTTTAAATAAATTTCTAAGGCATTTGAGTTTATTGACCCTCATTTTCCTTTTATTTCTTTGATGCTTTTTTTCTTAATTCAGAAACCTGCAATTACGAGCACACAATTTCTACATATGTATATCTCCAAAGCATTTTCTGTCTCTATAGAACCACAATTCTAATCTTCTAAATTCCTTCCTCGTAAGCAAATCTAAGCCCCTGATAGCTTCACTGTTTGTTCTAAAAGCCCTTTTATTTTTTGCCTTTATTTTGATAGAGTAAACAAAACCAGTCCAACTCAATATAAAAGTACACTTGCCATTTCACAGAATCACAGAATGGTCGGGTTTGGAAGGGACCTCAGGAGATCATCTAGTCCAACCCCACTGCCAGAGCAGGTTCCCTACAACAGGTTGCACAGGAAACCCCTCTTGGGCAGCCTGTCCCAGTGCTCTGTCACCCTCACAGTAAGGAAGTTTTTCCTTAACTTGGTATGGAACTCCCAGTGTTCCAGTTTTTGCCCATTGCCCCTTGTCCTGTCACTGGGCACCACTGAAAAGAGCCCGGCCCCATCCATGTGGCCCCTGCACTTCAGGTATTTATAGACATTGATAAGATCCCCTCTCAGTTTTCTCTTCTCCAGGCTGAAGAGTCCCAGCTCTCTCAGCCTCTCCTCCTACAGCAGATGCTCCAGGCCCCTGATCATCTTTGTGGCCCTCTGCTGAACTCCAGAAGATCTCTGTCCCTCTTGAACTGGGGAGCCCGGAACTGGACACAATACCAAGGCAGAGTAGAGGGGGAGGAGAACCTCCCTCGACCTGCTGGCCACGCTCTTTTTAATGCACCCTTCCTGGCCACAAGGGCACACTGTTGGCTCATGGCCAGGCCGCTGTCCACCAGCAGACCCAGGTCCTTTTCCTCAGAGCTCCTCTCCAGCAGGTCAGCCCCCAGCCTGTACTGGTGCATGCAGTTATTCCTCCCCAGGTGAAGGATTCTGCACTTGCTCTTGTTGAACCTCATCAGGTTCCTTTCCTCCCAACTCTCCAGTGTGTCCAGGTCTCATTGAATGGCAGCACAGCCTCCTGCTGTGTCAGCCACTCCTCCCAGCTTTGTATCATCAGCAAACTTGCTGAGGGCAGACTCTATCCCTACATCCAGGTCACTGATGAAGATGTTAAACAAGATCTGACCCAGTACCAACCCCTGGGGAACACCACTAGTTACAGGCCTCCAACTAGATTCTGCGCCACTGACCACAACCTTCTGAGCTCTGCCAGACAGACAGCTCTCAATCCACCTCACTGTGCACCCATCTATCCCATCCCTTCTAAGCTTTGCTACAAGGATGTTGTGGGGGACAGTATCAAAAGCCTTGCTGAAATCAAGGTAGACAACATCCCTTTTTCTAACAGTGAACAAAAAGCTTCTTACGTGCCTCCAGCAAAGAGAGGGTGCTGTTGGGGTGCCCTGCCTGCAGTTCTCCTTCAGTTTCTACCTTCATGTTTTTAACCCTGATGCATTCCCCACCTCTTCTTTTTTCTTCAATTTTCCTCCCAATAATTACTCAATTTCTCCCCAGTGTATTTTCCTTCATTCCATTCCGTCCAGCCCCCACAATCTTCCTTTCTTCTAGTTAATATAAAACCTAAAAATGTGACTCAAATTTTTTAAAATTTTATTTTGGACCCTTGATATATCAATGTTTTCAGGTCTTCAAACATCTAGGGGAACAATTTCTAACTTTCCACCAGGCTCTAAAAACAGCTTAGGCACTGCAATAAGTAAAAGATGCAGACTGTTTATACATAAATACAAGCACTGAACATCTGATTTTACAAACATAAGTTGTGTGCATTGGAAAGCCAGACATGATGTATCTACACCCAAAAATCAAGACATTTCACTAAATGGTAAGAACAGGTTTAGAGCAATGCTAAACAGATTCCGGGGGCCTGCTCAGGCAACCTGAATGTACCAAAAGGACTACTAGGCCCAAAGGTGTTCTTTCAGACTAGATCAGAGCTCAGTCCCCCTGATTGTGGGTAGTCCTGAAACAGATATGTCATTTAGAAAGACTGTTCTTTGAGATGTTACTGATGTGTATTCAAGGTGTTACTACACCTACACTGTAATCTGGGTTTATTTTTAATGCTAGCAGTATACAGGATGATGTGCTTTCTACTGATAAGGATCACTTGGCTATTTACACAGTTGTATATTTTCCTTTCAACCAAAAATTCCTAAAT
This sequence comes from Caprimulgus europaeus, assembly GCA_907165065.1. Next base: position 75,307,190 of record OU015524.1, read on the forward strand.
TCTGTGGACTACAAAGGGAATGCTGCGAGGATGCGTTGTGAAAGTATATACAACCACTAAGTCTCTAAAAAGAGGGGTCACAGGTAAATAACCTCTTTTGAGTGCCTGCCATGGAGGAGAAGGAAGAGCTCCTATCACACAACTGATGAGGGTGTCAAAACGCACCCTCCCTTCAGGTATTTATATACATGGATAAGACCCCTTCTGAGCCTTTTCCAGGCTAAACAGTCCCAGTTCTCTGTGTTTCCTCATATGAAGGACCCCATCATCTTAGTAGCTGGATGCTCTCCAGCTACTCCATGCTACTCCATATCTCTATTGCACTGTGGAGCCCAGATGGGGACCCAGCACTCTTGGTGTGGTGGAGGTTTTCAAGACACAACTGAACAAGGTGGTAGATAGTCTCGTCTAAGTTCCCTTTTCCACAAAAGGTAGGACCAGATGATCTCCTGAGATCTCTTACAACCTGATCTGTTCGATGAACCTGGCGTCCATCAGGACCCTCAGGTCTTTTTCTGCAAAGCTACCTCCCAGCTGGATGGCCCCCAGTATATACAGGTGCCTGGGGTTGTTCCTCCCAAGGTGCAGGATTTTGCACTTGCCTTTGTGAAAGTGCATAAAGTTTATTGTCAACATATTTCTCCAGCCTGTCGAGGTCCTTCTGGATGGCTGCACAACTCTATAGTGTATCAGACAATAGCTTGCTTATATACTGACTGCCAGTTCCCATTTTTCTAAATTATTTCGAACTGTGGTCTCACAGACTGCTCATCAGGTCTCTTGGCAGGAGCACTGGGGAGCATGGTGTAAGGATACCTAAGGCTCTAGACCAAGTTCATCAGGGCACAGCCAGACTCAGCAGCTTTGCTTCAAAAAGAAGGATGGCAGCTCCAGGGAGAGTTAAAAGGAACTAAGGGAAAGTTAGAAGGAACTAATGGTGATCCTGGGAATCAGGGCAAGAAGGATGATGCAGCAGACCCTGAGTCAGCAGCAAGGGACAAAGGAGTGCAAGAACCCCAAGGCAAGGGAGAAAGGGAGTCAGATGTAGAGCTGGAGCAAGTGAGAGAGACTGCAACTCATCTTCTCAGACAACGTTCTGTTACACAACGCTTAGGAACCACCACTTGAGAACATAAACCCTCTGCTACCATGACTGAAGAATCAAACACTGTTAAGTGTTTTGTGATCAGGAAATGAGTTATAACTCTAAACTATACTGATTTTTATAACAAGACAGTGCTCAGTAGACTTGGAAAGGAAGTGTAAATAAAGTTGCCAAAGCAACCAATAGGAATTGGTTTTAGCTGTTGTCAAAATGAGAAAAATCAGTATTTTGATTTTATCATTCATTTACTCTCATAGAAATTAATTTTTCCATATGCCAATTAACATTTGCATTTTTCATTAATCCATTTATTCCTATTTGATTACACCATTCAGACCTTTTACATTGCCAAAATGAGATGAGAACTAATTTTCTGTGTTGTCTTTCATTGGTCAAACAGCAGAGAATATGTTTTTGCAGGTTTTGTTTTGTTTTAAACCAGGTGATTTCTTCCTGACCCACAACTGAGCACTTGAAAGGCAGACTATCTTTTTAAACAAAAGAATGTGTCCCTATTTTACTCAATTATCACTGAACTTTCCTTTCTATGATGTAATTTCACAGACAAACAAGACAAATACAAACATAATGTGGAAATGAGTAATAGGTATGTCTCAAATAAAAAAGAATTAATATAACAGCTCATTTTAAAAGACTATTTTCCTCTTAGAAAATGTAACAGAGACATAGTAAATAACTGGCAAACAACTAAAAGAAATATAAATTAAAATATCAAACCAATTAGAGAAACCTCCAGTCAGTCCTGTTACTCAGCTACAAAGCTTTTCAAAAGCATACAAAGAATTGAAAAACTGATAATACAGATATCCTGAAATTATTTCAGGAATTGTAGAGGATTGTATCATAAGCAGCACCACCAGAAAAGACAAAAAGAAAGGGAATTAAAACTATAACTGAGACTATAACTGATACCACTGATATGAGAAAGGTTAAATAGTAGAAAGGCAATATAATTTGCAAAAATATGTTGACAAATAGGCCAACTACACTCTGAGTCATCCTTAAGATGAGCAAATACAATTCCTCTATAAACACAATCATGGGTATAGTCTATTACTTATGACAGCTCCAGCAATAAAAAGAATATACTATTCTCTTTGCACAGGCTGTTGATAAAGAACTTCATGCTCTTGTTAAATAGTATGGCTTAAAAGAATAATAGAACTTGATAAAAAACCCCATATCCTTATCCTTTTTATTCTTCACAGTCTTTGCATATTCTGCCTAATACAGAAAATATAAACTATCTATTTGTGGCAGGGTATCTTTAAGCAAGCAGCCAACTAACAGCTTAATTCTAACCACAAAAACCACCTAAAATACTAGCCTAAATATAGTTGAGTCTGAAAACCACAGCAGCTTCATCTTCCTACCTGAATCTTGCATAAGCATTCTCACTCTAAAAAAAAACTCAATCTAGTCCTACCTAGATTGGCGTTCCTTCTTTGCGCCTTGCATGGCAGACTTTCCTATTCCAGAATTAGCATTCAATCGGTAATAAGGATTCCCAAGACCTAGATCTCACAGATTTGGAGACCAATGACCTTATCCTAAAACTAACAACTAGAGTGGAAAGACTTCCTTTGGTGTAGGCAGTAAAAGTGAGCCTAAATGCCCCTTTCTCTTTCACAGGTGAAGGGACCGGAGATAACAGCTGCCAGTGCTCTTCAGAATTCTGTGAGAAGTTCTGAAAGAAAGAATTCTTCATGCCAAATTTTCTCTCAGTATCCCCTAACCCTATACAAAAATAGGCACCTTCTTAGAAGTGCACGTGTCATACTTTCTTTGGAAAACACTGTAGAAAGCTCTACCTGTGAAAGCATTCTCACCACTCAACTGGTTCTTTCTTAAATTAGTGATCTCAATAGCTAGTGGAACTGAGGCAGAAATAGAGAAAGATTAGTTAGGAGTAGATTAATTTCCTGTTTCCATGTCTTTATGAGAACTCCAGAAGTTGTGAAGAACAAGAGAAGAGAAATCCTGAAAGAAGTCTGGAGAATCTGCAGCAGTATCAGCTAAACCATACACCAAACTAATATTCACACCATGTCATTCATTTCAAAAACTCAGCTAGAGCAAAACAGAACGGGTGTTCCTTTTAGACAAGAAATCTGATCTCATCTGTAGGAATCTCTTTCTTTGAGGAGAAAAAGAATTAATATTTTGGGTGCAGATGTGAAGCTAGTTTAAGCAATTAGACAGAAGTGATTTCCAGTATTCACTCATCCCGTTTTTATCATTTTCTACTGAAGCATTCCAAAATCCTAAAAAGCACAAGGAAGATAAACTAGTCTTATAGAAGCAGCTGATAAACACCTCTCAAGGATTCTGTCAAGCAGGCATTTAATAAGGACACCAATGGTGATAGAAAAGAAGGCATAATATATCTTCTTTACAGCATCTTCTAATATTTTTGTAGCTATTTATAGAAATCACTTATTAAAAAAAAGTGTAGAGCAGGCCACTTGAGATCAACTGTTTGCCATCAAGCTCCTCTTGACTGAAGGCACCTATGTGTCTAAGGAGTCCTGGAATGACATCTAAGCTTTCAGGATATTGAGAAATTGGAAGAGGAGTAAAAAAAAATAATAATTCATCTTTTCTTACCAGGGAAACTGTTGCTTTTCATCAGCAAATCTGCCATCACTGTCAACACTTCTGTTGAAATATATGAATGCAGAAAACACTTTAGAAGTTTCATTTCTACAGCAATCACAATAGATGGCAAGGCACAATGGCTGGATGAAGATGTAAACAAAACTTAGCTTCCTTATGATTGTCAGAAATTGCTCCTTGCTTTCCTGAGGCAAGGTGTCAATAAATTCAATCTGCTTCAATTAATATTCCTATACTACTACAACTAGATGGTTATTTGAAAAACAGAATTGCAAGCAAAATGACAAATAACTCTTGCCCTCAAAAGGTCCTTTTTGCTTTTTTCCCCCCCCAGTATCTTTATCAAGCAGCAGTAATTTCATTAGTGTTGTTCATTCTTTTCATCACTCTTTCAGTCTACAAAAGAATTTGATATGCAAAGTGAGCAAGTCTCTTGCTGGAATAAAATATTTCCCTTCTGTTCTGTTTGAAATAAATGTAATAGCTTTAATGGCAGGAATCTACCATACTATTTTGGCATGCTCTACAGTTTCATCATTAACAGAAACAGAGCTTTATTAGAAAAGTTATTTTGGTGAAAGGGGAATAAAAAGTTCCATGCACTCTCTCCTGTACAGTGTACTATTTCTATAATCCTCTTGCTTAATTCCTGCAAGGGTTTTAAATCACTGGGATACCAAATTGAGGCAGACATAACTGCTTCACATGGAGAATAACAGGACTCCAGGTAATAAAAGTTTTCACATTCCTTTAAGCCTTCATCCTATTATTCCTGAATACAATGTACTTTGAATAGAAAATAACTTTTAACTTCATACAAGATGCCTCAAGTATTTATGACATAGAAGCACATGCAACCAAATCATAGCAATCATCTAGTACCTGCAAACACATTCTGTTGAGAAAGAATTCCAAAGCTCTGTTACTGCAATGACCCCTCTAAGGTACTGTAACCTTTTATATATATGACTCCTATCAAGACCAAACTCAATGAACTATATTGAAGGACAGGTATGTGATAGCTTTCAACCACCTTGTCAGATGAAGAATGACATCTCTAAACTCAGAAAATTATACATATCAAGGTCTGCCTGACTCACGTAGTAACACAGGCGAACACTGAACCAACATGTGTATTGGCGTAAGTCTTCGCAATGAGTTAGAATGGATGAGAGTAGCTGAGATTACCGAGAGCCGTTCCATCATACAATGGCAGGAACTGTTTGGACTGATCTAGACGAGGGATCTTTGTCCTTTACTAAGAGGAAAGCATTTTGTATTATTTTTGTGCATATTGCAGCATTGCAGGTATGTCTGGTACTCCAAGCCACATGAGCACCTCAATGTTGTTAGTGATCCTTGGTGCAAGTGTATAAGGCAGCACAGACAGCATCTCTTAGGCAGTACTGGCAAAAATAATCTCTGTCTCAAGTCGACAGAAAGCATGGACAACTCACAGGAGAAGGTAAAGATGCACCATTCAAAAATACAGATCTTGCATTCAACACAGAAAGAGGGAGGAATATTACATAACTCTTCTATTTTGGAGAAAACTAGTCAAAACAAGATTGAAAAACAATTTTCTGTATTATCTTAAGGCCAGTAATTTGAGATCTAATTTAAGTGATGGGTGAGATTCAACTACCTCTAGTATTATTCTCTCTAGTTCAAATATGGATATGACAAGCTACATGCATTAACATTCTATCTTTTATGGTTAGAATCATTAGTATGTTAGTTATTGTGTTAAGAGTCAGAAAAGTAAGTAACAGGTTACAAAGAAATTAAGCCTTACTCAAAATGAACCTTAACAATCTATTCTTCAAATATACATAATGATATTAGAAGAATATGAAACTGAAAATACACAATTTTCCCCTTTCAACTTTTTGTATTTTCTAAAATTCCTCTTACACATAGAAACTTAACTGAAAATGTCCTATAAACTTCATGTCACAATAAGCACCTTTTGGTAATAGGCTTCTTTTGCCTGTTCCTAAGAATATTTCAATAGATAAGCCAGTCATTCTCAAAAATTATCAAGGTAAATCATGACATTCTGAGATTCAGGATACCAGAAAACTCAGTGATTATGATACACAACACCACATGACTGGGTGATTGTGTAAAGCACCAGTAGCAAAAACCCATAATCAAAGACTTGTGGAGCTCTCAAGTTTATGAAGGAGAAGCCCAGAATTTAGAATAGATAGCAAGGTTGTACAATGAATTAACTGTTAAATCATACCTGCAAGTTTTAAAATTATGACTCAGAAGGAATGTCATTCTTTCCAATTGGTAAAAGTATCAACTGACTCTTCCTTACTAGACACACTTGGATACCATTAACTAACTACCCATTCCAATGGCAACACTAAAGTACTTCACATCACACCTTAACTAAATAAAAGTGAAATTACATTAACTTATGTAGTATGATAATCCATACAACTTTACCTAGTTTTTTGGGTCATTGATTTTAATGGAAGAAAATTATTTTGCACTGAAGTATTCTCCTTGGTGCTTTACTTTCCTTCAATCACAGTTTTTCATCGCTGGGCTTATTTTCTTGTTTTCCCTCTCTCCATACTCATTAAATTTTTTCTTTGCTCCCACAGGTCTCCAGTCTTTCAGAATCGTGTTTTGTTTTTTTTTTTTTATCCTGCTTTCAGTTTTATATAGAAGAACAGTGCTACGATAGCTCTGCTCTGTACCATTTGCTGTAACAGCCTCAATGGACAACATTCTCTAAACTATTCAATATTATCATCAAGGTAGTAAATGAAAGGTGTGTCATTTTATAAAATTAAGAATATGTGACACTTTAATATCAAAGGTGCTTAAGAATATCCAGAGAAATATTTTTTTCCTAAGCATAAAAACATGCTAGAATACTGGCAAATGTTTATATTTAATAGTGACCAAGTGTTTAAAGGATATGTTTTGAAAATAAACTGCTATTCATTCTTTGTTGTAGAGGCTGTCAGATCTGTCAATGTTGTTAGCACAAAATGGTTGTTCATCAACTACTAATGCAGCAACTGATACAGAACTGTGGCACTATTGAACATAGTACCACAGACTATTCCTCCCTGTGCAAGAATTCAGGTCTGAATCAAAAGAAAAAAAAAATTACTTAATTGTGAATTAGAGAATGGATGTAATAGTCTAGGTTCAGTAAAAACAGACTGCATGCACGTAAGTCTCATTAATCTCTATTGCCAATGAGTTTAAGCCTGTTTTTTTGTGTATGATCACGTATTTCCACAATACCAGAACTGAAAATACAGCTCTACACATCTGTGGAGCTAAGAAAAGAACGTACAGCACCTTAAAACAAAAGGCTTGAACTGTAAAAGCAAGCACATGGAATTTAAACTTGAGTATTCCATATGCGATTATTAGAAGACTTAGTTTTGAAATGTTAATAATCAAACAAAATTAAAGTTATTTCACAGAATCACAGAATCACAGAATATTAGGGATTGGAAGGGACCTCGAAAGATCATCTAGTCCAATCCCCCTGCCGGAGCAGGAACACCTAGATGAGTTCACACAGGAAGGCGTCCAGGCAGGTCTTGAATGTCTCCAGAGAAGGAGACTCCACAACCTCCCTGGGCAGCCTGTTCCAGTGCTCTGTCACCCTTACTGTAAAGAAGTTCTTCCTCAAATTTAAGCGGAACCTCCTGTGTTCCAGCTTACACCCATTGCCCCTTGTCCTATCATTGGTCATCACTGCAAAGAGCCTGGCCCCATCCTCCTGACACTCACCATTCAAATATTTATAAACATTAATCAGGTCCCCCCTCAGCCTCCTCTTCTCCAAGCTAAAGAGGCCCAGCTCCCTCAGCCTTTCCTCATAAGGGAGATGTTCCACTCCCTTAATCATTTTGGTGGCTCTTCGCTGGACTCTCTCAAGCAGCTCCCTGTCCTTCTTGAACTGTGGGGCCCAGAACTGGACACAATATTCCAGATGTGGCCTCACCAGGGCAGAGTAAAGGGGAAGAAGAACCTCTCTTGACCTACTGACTACACCCCTTCTAATGCACCCCAGGATGCCATTGGCCTTCCTGGCCACAAGGGCACAGTGCTGGCTCATGGTCATCCTGCTGTCCACCAGGACTCCCAGATCCCTTTCCCCTTCACTGCTCTCTAGGAGATCATTTCCTAACCTATACTGGAACCTGGGGTTGTTCCTGCCCAGGTGCAACACCCTACACTTGCCCTTATTATATTTCATCAAGTTTTCCCCGCCCAGCTCTCCAGCCTGTCCAGGTCTCTCTGGATGGCAGCACAGCCCTCTGCTGTGTCAGCCACTCCTCCCAGCTTGGTATCATCAGCAAACTTGCTGACAGTGCACTCAATTCCCTCATCCAGGTCATTTATGAATATATTGAATAATACTGGTCCTAGTACTGACCCCTGAGGGACTCCACTAGACACAGGTCTCCAACTAGACTCCGCCCCATTGACCACTACTCTCTGGCTTCTTCCCACCAGCCAGTTAATAATCCATCTCACTACCTGCTCATCTAATCCGCACTTCCTCAATTTATCAGCGAGGATGCTGTGGGAGACCGTGTCAAATGCTTTGCTGATTTCATATCAAGCAACTTCCTACCAATAACTTTTGGACAAATTAGTCTTTTGAGTAAAGAAACTTCCTAAGAAGAGAAGTGTAGAGATTTTTTTTTCCTAAGAACCTAAGCATAGTTTTGTTTCAATGCATAAATAGTGCTACCTTCAAATTCCATCAATTTTAAACATTTTGATATCTGCACAACCAAATATCTAGGAAGAGGGGTGTGTGGAACGTGCACATCAACCATACTCAAGCAATACCAACCTTTCTCCTCTCAGCTGAAACAAAACTTTTCCTGCTGTCCCTTTTAGCATGTCTTCCCTTTCTGATCTGCTGCTGTGATCATTAGAAAGCAATTGTCTACTTTCCTCACTACATGGTGGGCATGACCTTTGCTCTGCTAAGCAGTTATCGTTACTTCTGCAAAGATTGTTCACCATAGCTGGTTCTTCAGAATCTAGCTTTTCTTCATCTGAAAAAAAAACAAAGGGAATATATTTTGTAAAAGTGTTCTTACACAATAAAAACACACGATGGAGCTCAAAATGAATTAGTTTGTCATGTTATATCATCAAAATTTTCTCTATCAATTTAAAAGGTGAGAAAGCTTAAGACTATTTCAAGCAAATTAGTGAAAGTCTTTTTATGAACATAATTTCTTAAAGTCTTTCAGTTTTGTGTTTCAATATTTTAATCTTTCCTCTATTTTTGTTTTATTTCTCTTTTACAGATAGGTGGATTGTACCTTGTAAAAGAAGTTATTATATTTCACGATCTGAATATTATGAAGGAACTCAAGAAAAAGGCAGCTGCTAATCTTGTACCTTGGCAGGCACACATGATAAGAACCTGCACAAAGAACTTACATAATATTCGTATTATCCCCAAAGGGGAGAAGAGGCAAACTCAGGCTATAATTACATTAGGTACTCAACTTCTCCAATTAGTAACATAGACTTATTAAGGCTAGTGGATTAAACTACATATAAGTGTACATGATATGAATATATATTTATAGAATATGTACATAACAATGAAGTGCAATTTAGTACTTTTTGTATATGACATACTTTGCAATAAGAAAAAAGTGAGATATTCAGTTTATCATGTACAGTAACAATCCCAGGCAACGCAAAAACTGTAATTATTACAAACGAGTCTTCATTAAAGACAGAGTTCCAGCATGTTTTATTATGAGCCAATGTGCAGGAAATAAAGATGTCTAGTTATTTCCCATCTGCAAGAAAATTACTTCTAAATCTCACATTTAGTGACCTTTATTAAGTCTTCACTGAAACTCTTAACAACAAATATGATGTTGTTGGAGGCCTGTCACAATATGTAATTCCTTTTTACTCCTCCTTCTATGCTCAGTAATCCACCAGAGAATCTCCTTGGATGACACCATCTCATTATCTCTTTAAACATTTCAGCATTTAATATTAATTTTATCCACTGAAGAAAACTTTCAGTAAAAATTCCATTACTTAGGAACCTATAGGAAAAAAAGGCACCAGAGTAGCTTTCAACTCACTTTCAGAAGTGAAAGACAGTATCATTTTTGGATATCACATTTTCAAAACTGCCTTAAAGCCATTTAAATATTTAAAAAATTTACTCTGAAAGGACATGCAGGTCCTATAATATAATATAATACTTCATATCATTAACTATATTAAAATCCATAATGCAGTTATTTTTCTAGGAAATAACATGTGTCAAAACATTCTTACTCTGATCAGGAGGAACCATTTTAGCAGAAAGGAAACTTCCCTGAGAAGTTCTTCTAAATAAGCGTGCCCGAGCACTGCTGACTTTTCCAAACTCTGCTGCATTGGCAGGAGGCTTTGGAAGGGAAATGGAAGAATCTCCATCTTTTGCAGAAGTGACTAGTGTTGGTTTCTGTGACAAACATAAAGAAGACGTTTTAATAAAAGCACAGATAATTTCATTTTCATATAAGTAAAAATTAATAATAAAAAATAAAATTATTTCTACAAAGAGTTAAGTTCAGAATAGAATAGATAAAAGTTACACAGGTTTGCTCACTAAGAAATTTTCATTTTCATATCCAGAATCTAATGATACCATTCCACTGAACAAGCCAGACATCTATACCATTATCATCACAGAAAGCCATTTAAAAGCAAACAGTCAGGGGTGCAGAAAACAAAGATTAGCCTGAGTAGAGCAACTGAAACTCACAATTATTTATTTCCCTCATGCATACCCTTTTAACATCATCTGCAGTATGCTTATTTGTCAAAAAAAAAAAAAAATGTTCTGCTAAAGACTTGTGCTAACAATTCTAGAGGCACATCTATTCTTTATTTGTTTTTGAGCACTGAAGTACTATTTCCAAAACGCTTCAAATGTGTTCATGTCATATATAACACTTCCTATCACACACTGAGGCAAATCATGCAGATCCAGAATGCAAGTTCTAGTTTTATTTATGTCAGTGTCTTGCATCTTAGAGGATGTGACCAACCCTCTGAACCTCTGTTACAAAATACTTGTGCCTTACTTAAATGTATTGCCCTCTAAGATGAAGCTTCTCTACCGATTTTGTTACAATAAAGAGTCCATTAGAAAGTCTCCAGTCCAAACCTTCAGAGCTCTCCCTAGTATTAGTTGAAGATAGTCAAGAGGTGAAACCCACTCACAGCAAGTATGGTCAGAATTTTTTATTTTGATTCATATAAATACATCACCTTATCAAAATTACTGGAGTACAGCATTTCTTGGAATTTCCTTCCCCTAATCTCCTAAAGAATGCTACATTCAGATTACTTTCTTGAAGAAACAATATATACAGCAAGTATACTTAAGTGTTTTAGTATGGTCTCTTGACTCAGCTACTAAATGATCATGACTTAATCTTATATTTAAAGATTAAATAAAAATACCTGAAAGAGCAGATTTACTTATAAATTGAAAACAATTCAAAATTTTCAGAGGGGATAAAGAATTTCTTACAAGTACCTGTGATGGTTCTACTCCTTTGGCTTGCAGCCAAATACAGTCACTCTCTCACTCTACCCACCCAGGGAGCAGGGGAGAGAATTGGAGGGGTAAGGAGATTCAAGGGTTGAGATAAAAACAATTTAATAATTGGAAAAAAAAGAGACAATAATAATGATAAGTTGAATAAAAAGCACAATCGATTTCAGTTACTATCAAGTTATTGATCACAGAACCACAGAATGGTTGAGGTTGGAAGGGACTTCTGCAGGTCATCCAGGCCAACCTCCCTGTGCAAGTAGGGTCACCTAGAGGCCTAGGACCATGTCCAGGTAGCGTTTGAAGATCTCCAAGGATGGAGACTCCACAACCTCTCTGGGCAACCTGTGCCAGGGCTTCATCTACTTCATAGTAGAAAAAGTGTTTCATGAAGTTCAGATGGAACCTCCTGTGTTTCAGTCTGTGCCATTGCCTCTGGTTCTGTCACTGAAAAGAGCCTGGCCTCATCCTCTTTGCACCTTCCCTTCACGTATCTATACACATGGCTAAGATCACCCCCGAGCCTTCTCTTCTCCAGGCTGCATGGCCCCAGCTCTCTCAGCCTTACTCTAGTCCCTTCATCATCTTTGTGGTCCTTCACTGGACTCTCTCCAGAGGCTCCATGTCTCTCATACTGGGGAGCTCAGAATCGGGCCCAGCACTCCAGGTGTGGCCTTATCAGTGCTGAGTAGAGGGGAAGGATCACTTCCCTCAACCTGCTGCCAACACTCCTCCCAACGCAACCCAGGATACTACTAGCCGCCGCCTTAGCAGCAAGGGCACATTTTTGGCTCATGCTGATGCTGATGACCTTTTTCTATTTTAGTAATCTTACGAAAGAAAGCTGACTCAAGTATATGAGTTCTGATTCTTGTTAATGTCACTTAGAATTATAATGCAATACAGCAATATTTAAATAGTTTAAATTATTTTCAGGTTTCTTTGGGGGAAAAAATAAATTAAAAATTACTTTGTAAGTCTCAGACTAACATTACAACAGGCTTCCACTTCTCCCTAACCTATTTAAACCATATCTTTTCCTAACACTACTGATACACATACTTTTATGTCAGTATTGCATGAGTTATTTCCAGAGTACTCACATGATCCAGTGGGCTAAGACGAACACCAGACACCGGTCTTGATTCAGCCAAATCAAAACTGGATGCATGAAGACTAGCATAAAGAAATGAAACACAACATGAATAAAGCAGACCCAGTGTTTTGTAGTGGTTTTTTGTTTTGTTTTGGTTTTTTAATTGCAAGTTTCTTCCCTTTGACAACAAATACGGGGGAAAGAAAGAAGGAAGAAAGAGTGACAGAGCACATATTTTACAGTATCACTCTTCTTCCATGAATGCTATTTAACTTTACATCTGAAATTCACCTGCCTCAAGGGAGAATTACAAGATCACCTGCACACCTGCCATGATACAGTTTATTTCATACACATCTATAGCAATTCTCTAATATAAGCCTAAATTCATGTACAAACCCAACTGTGGTTAGTGCCCAAGCTATCTGACACAAGCTGCAGAACGTTGCAGGGCAGAAAACCCAGGTTTGTGCAGGCATGAGCATGCTCTTTCCCATACAGAGCAGAAGCCCAGACAGAACAAGCATGGACGCTAGCCAAAGTGACCTCATTACCTGGTCACCAACAAACAGCCAAGTCACTCTCAGGCATCTGCCTTCTGTAGGGGCACAACACTATGCACTCTGGGATAAACACAGCACTTGAAGTCATGCTGCCTTGAAAACTGCATAGACACTGACTTACGCACATGGCCATTCAAACACGTTTCAGCATCCTTTCTGGTACGCCTGACACCCAACGTTACATATACAGCTCATATTTTCTTCCCTACAGTCATTACAGAATTGGCATATAAGGAGAGCTAAAAAAAAAGACTAAGAAAATAGATGTAAAAAGCCCAATATACTTTTTTTTTTTCCTCTTTTGTCACAACAGACGGATCTATTGAGCTCTGTGAATTATGCTATGTAACAAAACTCCACAAAGAAATAATTTTGAAGTAGTATAAATCTTGCTCAAAAATTAGCATTTCAAACTTCAAGATATACAATTTTATATATAAAAAGATCTGAGAAAGCTCTGAAAAAGACCTAGCATACAGTTTATGTGGAAACAAGAAAGCTTTCACAGTTTCTAGGGAAAAGCTGAAGACTATCTCAATTAAAATCAGACACTGTCTTAAGAAAAAGGTGAGTTACAGACCATTTTCCTATACCATTCTCCACACAAAAAACTAGTGTAATGACTGCCTCTGGCAGCTCTAATCCACAGGAACTTCCTGGACATGTAGATTAACAACAACAGTAAGGATCATTAGAAGAAGGCAAAAGATGCAATTAGCAATATAGATTAACATAGGGAAAAAAATCACCAGAAACAATTACAGAATCAAATCTCTTGCTGCTAAAGGATATTTGAAAAAATATTTAACCCACGGTACCTAAAAACTGAAGGGGGTCTATTTTGAAGAGCTCGTGAGGATCCAGATTCAAAAAGTTTCCTTTGAACCTCTGTAGGTGTAAATGGTCTCCGAGTTCTCAGTGTTCGTAGAACATTTCTGGCTTCATTTATAATCTCAGAACTGGTCTTCTGCTTCGGCACTGAAAGCCTGTAGAACGGTTCTGCCTTTTCTGTATTTTTATTCCTTGAAGGTTGCATTCCTCTGCAAAGTAGTGCACAGGAAGAACACTGTACAACAGATATCAAAGGCACAGAATACAATGCTCATTTTAAATTACAAACTATTAACAGATCAATGTTTATGCTAACATAATGCAGTTAAAAAGAATATTATAACAAAATCCTAGACGGTGGTGAAGTAGTAGAAAATAAGGCTTACTGATACTTAATTTTCCTCAATATTCCTCAGTTCTGTAGGAAAATAAAGAGCAGAAAGACTCTGACACAGAGAACCTCCAGTTTTTTGGAAGGAGCTAAAATACACCCCATTTGGTGCCACACTGTTTTCTAGGCTAAACATGGTACTCTCCAATACTACAGAAAATCTATTGTTTAACACCTGATTATTTAGAAAACATCATAATCAAACTAGGAATTCAATAATATGCTGTAAAGAGACACTTTGTTTCAATGAACTTAGGGGCATACCCAATGTAAATTACCAATCCTACCAAGCAGCTTCCTAATAAGTCAAATAGGTCCTTATTATGAGTAACTGAAGCACAGTTATCAGTAATCGATTAGCAGAGACAAGGAAGAAGAGGCAATCCACTTTTTTCCTCTGAGAGAAATGCCTCCCCAACCTACCCTCCAGCACAAGCAAACAAAGATAACACTAACATGAGATACATGATCAACCCAAACTTTCAACCAGTGTTCTGTCCCGCTGCATCTTCTAGCGAATGCAGTGGGCAGTGAAAAACTTGTTTCATCATCTTTCGAGCCCCCCAAAATCAGTCACTGTTCTCACGTAGTTCTCTGGAAATACGATCCTTGTCATTTTACAGCAAACTCATCATAAGCCTTAAACCATCCAAAATTCCTCTTCTACTTTTCAAACTTACCTAAAAAGAAAAATACGTTTCTGCACTATCACTGACTCAGACCATCTGGTAACTTCTATTCTCTCAAATAGTTTATGACAATGGACTGACAGCAGATCAGATGCTGCCATCTTGGTTATTTATAAACTATGGAGCAAAAATCCTATTTCTTTAGTTTCTTAGTTCACTTCTTCCTGTTCTGCATTTTTACATTTCTAACTGCCTCTTCCGTTCTTTCTTTCAGAGCCTGTACATTCTGACAAAGTTTTTTTAATTACTGCACAACCCAACCCCTTCAGTTGAACTACACAAGATAAAATTGGATGTTAAGGAGCAGTGCACCAACCTCTTTCACTAAAAGATGCATAATTACAAAACACAGGAACGGATCAGGAGCTGGAGCCTGTCAGCGTTTTTAATCCTTAAAATTAGCATTAATACATTACATTTCTTCACCATGATTGAATTTGGCTCTCTGTGCTTCCTACTATTCCCGCTGTTGCAATAGGATTCAAAAGTGTTAAGTAAGGAATTCCACTCCAGCAGTTTGTTTGAAGCAATTATAGAGCCTTTCCTCACTGAACAGGGAAGGTAGATTATCATTCCCTATTCTCCCAGCCACTCCAAGTCAAGATTTTTACCTTTAAGTGGAAAGTCTTCTGCATAGGCCATATGTCTGATACAGTTATTATCCCGCATACATGGAAACAACAGCTGTGAATAAATACTAAAACATAATCAACATGATTCCACAAATCAGAAGTCTGAATGAATTCACATTTCTTCTTTTCTGGTCTTTGCATTTCCATCCACCTTGCTAAATTTAAAAAAACCCTAAAACTTCTCAAGTAATCTAGTATCTTACATTTAAACTCTGAAAGACACTCTTTTCTTTAGTTCTTAAAATCTCTGTATCACAACATTGAAATGTGTATTTTATGGGATTTACATAAATGTTCTTAGTTAAACTAAGAAGCAACCTGAGAGATATGATGTGTTTCTGTGGAACAGCACCATCTCTGGTACAATCAGCTTAAAGCTTTGTTAATTCTACTGTCAACTGCAAATTTTCTGTTCTAGAACTGCATTTATTTGCCACTGTTCCATTATAATAACTTTTTGTTGAAGCCTTCACATCTCACTTTTTTCTTTTTAACTGGCAAAGGAACTTTTCTACTATAAGCTTAATTACTTAAGTACTACTATTTGAACATTGTTAGTCACCCTTCCAATTCATCAAAAGCGAAGTTTTAATAATTAACATTGCAAAGGGAACCCATGACTTAGTTTGAATGCTTGACTGAGCTCACTGCTGCACTGCCACTTGCATTGGGTTTGCATGGCAAGGTTTTGGTAACAGGAGGCTACAGTGGTGGCTTCTGTGAGAAGCTGCCTGAAGCTTCCTCTATGTCCAACAGAGCCAAATGCCAGCTGGCTCCAAGATGGACCCACAACTGGCCAAGTCCATCAGCAACAGTGGTAGCACCTCTGTGAAGAAGAGGAAAATATTGCTGTGTAATGGAAATTACAGCAGCCAGAGAGAGGAGTGAGAAGATGAGAGAAACAATCCTGCTGACACCAAGGTCGGTGAAGAAGGAGGGGGAGGAGGTGCTCCAGGCGCCGGAGCAGAGACTCCCCTGCAGCCTCTGGTGAAGACCATGGTGAGGCAGGCTGTCCCCCTGCAGCCCATGGAGGCCCATGGTGGAGCAGATGTCCACCTGTAGACTGTGGAGGACCCCACACTGGAGCAGGTGGATGCCTGAAGGAGGCTGTGGCTGCATGGGAAGCCTGTGATGGAGCAGGCTCCTGTCACAACCTGTGGACCTGTGGAGAGAGGAGCCCACGCTGGAGCAGGTTTGCTGGCAGGACTTGTGACCCCGTGGGGGACCCGCGCTGGAGCAGTCCCTTCCTGAAGGACTGCACACCATGGAAAGGACCCAGGCTGGAACAGTTTGTGAAGAACTGCAGGCCATGGCAAGAAACCAGGTTAGAAAAGTTCATGGAGAACTGTTGCCTGTGGGAGGGACCTCACACTGGAGTGGCAGAGATGTGTGATGAACTGTTCACAACCCCCATTCCCAATCTCCCTGTGCTGCTGTCAGGGAGGAGATAGAGAAAAATCAGGAGTGAACTAAGCCCAGGAAAAGGGGAGCGCTGGGGCGGGAGGGCGGGGGGGGAAGTGGTCTAAAATTTGGGTTTATTTCTCACTATCCTACTCTGATTTGATTGGTAATAATTTAAACTAATTTCCCCAAGTCTAGTCTGTTTTGTCCATGACAGTAATTAGTGAATGATCTCTCCCTGTCCTTATCTCAACCCATGAGCCTTTCGTTATATTTTCTCTCCCCTGTCCAGCTGAGGAGGGGAGTGATAGAACAGCACATGGTGTCCAGCAGCAGAGAGGAGAGAGCATGGCCTTTCCCTGCTCCTGGAGCAGCAAGGCTGGCAGGTGGTAGCCTCTGCTTCCAGGCACTGTGAGGCAGAGAGTGGAGCGAGTCAGGAGCTGTCACGGCGGGGCAGCAGCGAGCAGTACATAAGACTTACTGCTGACCCAATGACAGCATTCACATTGCATCATTTTGGCGTACGGTAGTATTACACACATTCAGAATTGCAATAGTGATATGATGCCAATATATTAGTAATTGATATCCCACAATTATTAGCCAAAAAATTTAAAAGAACACAGAGAAACAAGTAAGCAGTGCTATAAAATGAGATGTGTGTAAAAAACAAACAAACAAATATATATAATAAGAAAGCTTACTCTTTCTTGCAAGCATTTAAGAACCACAAGTAATTCTTAATATGAATGAGTTTGGCTGCTGCGCCATCACAGTACAACCACTGTTTCTTTCTCAAAAGGAAGAGAAAGACAATTTGTACTTTCTATTTTATAATGCTTAAGGCTGAAACATTTAAGCATCAAGCAATTGCTCTGCTGCAGCAGCACTCAAGAAAGAAGTTCTGGGGTGTCCCACACCCCAGAAACTTTGAGGAAGCACCTTCAGCTATATTACGCCAGTTCTCTTCCTAAAAAACTACTACCTACATATGTAAATAAGTGAAAAACCCTTCTAGTCACCAGAAGCTTTTTAAACTTTGATTAGAATAAGGTACCTGAATCATTCAATTGCAATGCCAGAGACTAATTTAAAATATGGTGCAACAAATGAATGCAACAAGCAGAAAGTGGAAATGTGGGATAAAGGAACAGCAAAAGAGTGGAATGGGAACAAATGTACTGGCTGCCTAGCATACATCTGTTTTTACCCTTGGTTTTCATTGTTTCTACAAGATTAGCTCTGTCTAGTTTTGTATTTATTTGTAAGAATTTCTTCACAAAGTCTACTTGACACCCTTTTTAAAATAAAATATCTTGGCTGCAAAGAAGAAATAACTCAAATTATTACTACTTCTTTCAAAAAATCCAGCAGCACTCCCATTTTGCTCCCCAGTCCCAGGAGGGGACAGGTAAAGGGAACATCAAAGCATCAATGGGGACAGTATAACTGGTACACACAGATCTTGTCCTCCACTACTGTCACTGTTTCCCAGGTAGCCTTTAACTTGCACAAACTAAGAGTTCCTCTGTGACTCTCTCTCTACTGGAAGGTAGAAGAGGATTACACCAGTGTCTTAAAAGCTGTACTTCTACTCTTGTGTTTTCCCTACTGTTGTTTACTCCAGAGGTCTGGTTTTTGCTGTACAGGAAGATCTGAAAGCAGTATGTAGCAGTACAGGGTCAGAGAACCCCGGATTAGTCCCAGCTATCTCCAGAAGCAGGACAGCTGCACCCTCGCAGGTACTGATTGATTCTTCCTAGGTCAATCAGTACATGAGAGAAGTGTGGCTGACTGCCTCAGATGTGGCACCACACTGACTCTGCCATCCTATCTCCCACCTCAAAACTAGTCTAATTTAATTGCTATACAGGGTGGGTATACTTGCAATCACTAAGTGCAGTGAGGAGAAACCCTGTACTCAAGCCGTGAACATTCTGCTCAGTGACATCTGAATCCAGGTTCTTTCTGCCCAAACAAATCTCTAGAATAGTTAGCACTCAAATACAGTTTTAGTAAGAGTGAACTAATAATAGGTATTATTACATATAATTGTAAAAATCAGCAACTTATCAATCACAACTGACACACTTTCAGCTTGGTGAAATTTTGAAGCAGAGAGATCATTCCGAGAAATAAATGAGAACAACGTTATGAGAAAATGAGCCTGCAACTCTCAACAGCGCAGGATTTCCAGTGCAGCCATCAGAGAAGGTGTCCAGAAAGAACACCTCAAATAAGCAGCACCTGTGGAGTAAAAGCTGAACGGGGCCTTGCAGAGTAACCGACTCAAACTCAAATGAGACTTTCCCCGGACACGGTGGCCAGGAAGCTGCCGGGGAACGAAACGGAGGTTCTCCTTCTCGCGCCACTTTGGCAAAGCCTCCCGCCCGGTCTACCGCACCCCCAAGCCCTTCGCTGCCCCAGCCCGGGCCTCCGCGCCCCGGCAGCGGGGCGGCAAACCCCGAGGACGAGCATGACGGCCAGGTGGGCTCGGCTGCCGCCGGCACTGAACGCTCTGCCTGCTCGCCGGCCCTGCCGGTCCCCCTTCCCAGCGGCAGAGGGTCGGGACAGGCCGCCTCCTTCCCGGCGAGCCGGTCCCGGCCCTCCTCTCCACCACAGGCGGGCCTCGCGCCCGGCGGCACCAGCGCCAATGTTCCCATGGCAACAGTAAACACCATGGCCGCCGGGCCGCGGGCGAGGTGCGACCGCCGGGCCGCGCGCCGGGGCCGGGCGGGACCCTCACTCACCTCCGCCAAGGGGGACCGCAGCCCCGCCGCGGCGCCGGTACCGTTACTCCCCGCGCGCTCCCCTCAGCCGCACCAGCGGGCGTGGGAGCGGTGGAGCCCGGAGACGCCAAGGCGCCTGCGCGGCACCTGCAGACGCGTGCGCAGCGCGGGCCAGTGCAGGGCGGGCTGAGGGGAGGGGTGGTGGCCTGCGGGCGGGTGGGGCTGCGCTGTGACAGTCTGTCAAGGCTGATGTGCAGGTGCCCCGGGGGCGGTGAGGGGTCCTGCGGCAGCGATGGCCCATAGGATGGTGGTTTTCTGGTGGAGGGTAGTTCCCCCAGCCTGTGCTGACCCACGTCTAGGGTACATTAGCGGATGGTGAATGCCCAGATCAGGGGTGACTGAAGTTACTCGTTTGGGAAATGCTGTATGTGCCCTGCTAGAGAATGACAGAACTGCCTCGATTGGAAAAGACCTTTCAGACCATCGAGTCCAATCAATAACCTCACGCTGACAAGCCCCCGACTAAACCATGTCCCTAACCGCTATGTCTACCCGACTCTTCAATACCTCCAGGGATGGGGACTCCACCACTGCCCTGGGCAACCTGTTCCAATGCCTGATAATCCTTTCAGTAAAGAAATTCTTCCTAATATCCAATCTAAATGTTACATTGTGTCCTGTTCTCTTTGAGCTCAGATTTACCAATTGGAAATTGAGATGTTTAAAGTTTTCCACAGTGAAATCACATGAGGAGGCTGCAGCCACAAAACCCCTTTCCCTGGGCAACGCTGGTCAGGCACCGAGGGTGGGATGGCTCATCTCAGCGGCTTCCTGCCAGGCCAGAAGCACTGTTGCATCTTCTGCTTGTTTCCCCTTCTCTGGAAGGCCAAAAGAGAGATGTTTCCACATTGTCCATAGCAGAGCTTCACATAAATTGGTCCCACAGGCTGGAGAACTTTGTTGGAGCAGCTTGAGGGGGGTCACTCACAGGGTCCCTCCCAGCCTGCCTCCTGGGTGAGGCCCTACCAAAGGTGAACCCACCTCCAGGTTTGGGGACCCCATTAATGGGCTGGGTACACCAGGAGCTCACTGAACAGCTCCCTCGCTACCAGCATGGGTAATGAATGGGTACTGCCATCACAGCCTGTATCAGAAAATCTCCAGACATGTAACAACAGCAAAGACAGGCCTGTTGTGGCAAGTGGGCTGTTCATGACTGACAAGAACAGTCTTTGTTCGCTATCTCTGGATGCGTTTTGAATTGTCTCTAAAAATTGCTATAGGAAGGTGGTTATTATCTCTTTGTGAATAACAGAAAAATGCAACAAATACAGCTCCATCTGACCAAGCTTCTTCCTTAGTTCCTTTATAACATACTTCAGATACATCTGAAAGCACTCACCAAATAAGTTAATCTTGTATATATATTTGTATGTAAATATATATATATATATATATATATATATATATATCTTACTGACTTAAAGTTCCTTTTACTAATTGCTTACTAACATTGTAACTTTTACTTCCTCATGTTTGTTAGACAAGAACCCTGTGGATATTTTAAATTGAATTTGTCTTTCTGAATAGTGTTACAAGCCTGCCATGCCCCTTTCTTCTTTCAGTCCCTCTCTTGATTCTGACAGGCATTATGATAGCAGTAAAAAGATCTCCCTGTGTAACCCTATCTGGTTTACATAACACATGCCATTATCTCTACTAGCTTCTACTTTATCTCTAATTATTAGACATCTAGTCCTCTTTCTTCTGCAGCCAAACTCAATACCTCAGAAGTAATGAAAACCTTGTTAGTATTGTACTTGCTTTTCTTTGTATATTCTTCCTTAAAAGCCAAAAGAATATGTGTGTGTGTGTGCATGTGCATGCACACTATTTTCAGATCATTCACAGTTAGCTCATTCTCTATTATTTTCTTCTGAACCTTTCTTTCATTGAGATAATACAAGCAAAATTTCACAGAAAAATGTGTAGATGTTTCCTGCTAAAGCCAGTTTGAATCTCTTTTTACTTTTATCATCTCATCATTCTTTAAACAATTTTTAAATCCACCCAGTTAAATCCACTAAGCCTTCCTTCTTGGCTTCTTCTTTAATCCTTTTCATATGTACGTTATTTCTCCTCTCTCTATTTTCTAGGTCATCAAATTGAAGAGTTAATTTTTTATTCATTTTTTGAGCTTTGGCAATTTTAGCAAATACTTCTTTTGTGACATTTTTCTGCTATGTCTCAACTGTTACAACTTTCTCACTTGGATCCCTTTTCTCATGTGCTTTTTATTGAATGAACTCTTTCAGCACCTATTTTAAATGCAGGTTCTTAATTAAATCTCCTTGTTTGCAGTAACACTGCTCTAGGATGGAAGTATTGATGATCGTAATGGTCTTTTCCAACCAAACTATTCTATGATTCTATGATTATCAAAACATATAAACTGACTAGTTGGTCTAGGCAAGCCATTATTTGCTCAAAAGATTGCTGAGGTAAAAGCAATGTGTTCCGAGCAGTTGTGCCTAACTAACCAAAAAATACAAAGTATTAAATTCTGTCATATTAATTCAAATTACTCTAGTTTTTAAATTTGAAAATCATGAAGCGGATTTTGTGCTGGTATCCGGTCTCAATTTTCAGTTTGGCTAACTTAAATTTGTCTAGAAATTAAACTTACCTGGATATCCAAGCATACAAGGCCTGTATTTCAATGCAATTCAGAATTAGTTAACTTTGCCTGCTAAGTCTTTATTGATCATACTTGCTGCTTCTTGTTGCTGACCCGTAAGAGCAGCCTTCAGTGCAATTTCAGCAGTGCAAATGGCAATGCAATCCCTATTTCCCGCAGTTTCTTTCCTCTTTTTTCAAAACAAAAAAAACAGTCCCACCTCCAGTCTGGACAAAAATCTTCCTGTCATATTCAACTTCGCATAGACATCTGGCACGTGCTGTTAAATAAGCTCTGTGTTTCATATCACTTGTAGCTCATTACAAAGGCAGGTGAAGCCATTTATTTTATGACAGTTAGAAACAACCCCTATACTAGGTGGCAAAAAAAAAAAAAAAAAAATTAATCAAAGAGGTTTATTAAGATCTCCGTTATATGCAGCAGGGAAATCTGTCATGGAAAAAGAGCACTGGTTATACAGAATCATATAAACATAGAATGGTTTGGTTGGAAGGGACCTTTAAAGGTCATCTAGTCCAACCCCCCTGCAGTGAGCAGGGATATCTTCAACTAGATCAGGTTGCTCAGAGCCCCATCCACCCTGACCTCGAATATTTCCAGGGATGGGGTTTCTAGCACCTCTCTGGGCAACCTGTACCAGTGTTTCACCACCTTCATTGTAAAAAATTTCTTCCTTTGCAGTATTGAAAAGCTGCAATAAGGTCTCCCTGGAGCCTTCTCTTCTTCAGGCTGCACAACCCCAAGACTCTCAGTCTTTCTTCATAGGAAAGGTGCTTCATCCCTCTGATCATTTTTGTGTGGGAGAGCAGTGCACGTTGTTTATCTTAAGAATGGCTTTTGACTGTCTCCCATTATGCCCTCACAGGCAAATTAATGAAGTGTGGGCCATTTAAGTGGAGAGTGAGCTGGACTGAAATTTGGCTTAACTGCGGAGCTCAAAGGGTTTTGATCAGCAGCACAAGATGCAGCTGGAGGCTGGTCGGCAGCAATGCGCACCCTCAGCAAGTTTGCTGACAATGTAAAACTGGGAGGAGAAACATACACTAGATGTTTGTACTGCCATTCAAAGGGACCTTGACGGGCTGGAGAACTGGGCTGAGAGGGGTCTCAATAAGTTCAACAAAGGGAAATGTAAAGTCCTGCACCTGGGGAAGAATAATCTCATGCACCAGTTCATGCTGGGGCTAACTGGCTGGAAAGGAACTTGACAGAAAAGGACCTGGGTGTCTCAGTTGACACCAAGTTGAACATGAGCCAGTAATGACTCCTTGCTGCAAAGGTGGCCAACAGCCTCCTGGGCTGCATTAGGAAGAGCACTGTCAGCAGGTGGGGAGGGAGGTGATCCTTTTCCTCTGTGCAGCATTGGTGAGGCCACAACTGGAGTATTGGGTCCAGTCAGGGGCTCCCCACTGCAGCAGAGACATGGATATACTGGAATAAACCCAGCAAAGGGCCACCAGGATGACTAAGGGGCTGGAGCATCATTCATGTGAGGTGAGGCTGGGAGAGCTGGGATCTCCCAGGAGAAGAGAAGGCTGCAGTTGGGAGGAGCGGGTCTTGTCAGGGTGTATAAATATCTGAAGGGCGGTTGCAAAGAAGATGGAGCCAGACTTCTTGGTGGTGACCAGTGAAAGGACAAGGGGCGGTGGGCACAAATTGAAATACAGGAAATTTCATTTAAGCATAAGAGCAAATTTCTATGGTGAGGGTGGTCAAACACTAGAACAGGTTGCTCAGAGAGGTTGTGTGGTCTCCATCACTGGAGCTAGTCAAAACCTAATTGTAAAAGTCCCTGAGTAACCTGCTCTGGTTGACTGCTTTGAGCAGGAGCATTGGACTAGATGATCTCCAGAGGTCCCTTTAAACCTTAAATATTCTGTGGTAGATGTATTTTTTTTTTTTAATTCCTTAAAATCTTATTCAGATTTGGCTGAAATTTAAGATTTCAGAAATTGGCATGATCAAGCTTGCATTGCTCAGTGTGCTTTGGTCACTGTGCCAGTATCCTGCAAACTCTGCACCTTACCCTCACTCTGGCCACCACTTGATTCCCTCCATGCTCACTGTTCAGTCCTGTCAATAAAAACCTGAGCTTTCCTGGTGAAGTTATGTTCCTTCCCGAGTGAAATTCCCTTTAGTTGGTGTGTTTCTGCTGACACGTGGCATGCCAGGACTTCTTGTACCGACTAAGCATTGTGAGACATCAAGCAGGCGCACCCCCACTATGCGATTGTCCCTACATCAATGGCTGCTTTCACTGATTTCCTGTTAATTCTGCACCTCTGCCAGTGACTGGAAATCCCTGGTGTGTTAGTGAAATGCCTGCTTTTCTTCTAGTCTGCCTTTTGACCCAACTAGGCAGACAGGACTCTGCATGACTTTAGTGCTGCTACTCAGTTTAAGACCCAAATTTCTACAGCCAGAGCAGGAAGGGAGACTTGGGGAAAGAGCCTTTTTTCAAGGATAAATAGATAGGGAAGGAAAATGTGAAGATCATGGAGGGAACAAGCCTAAAAACTGAGATAAGAGCCAGTGCCAGGTGAAGAAGAAGAAAACGCAGGTTGTTTTCTCACAAGATACAGTCTTAACTTTAGTGGTCCAGGTTGTTCCTTTTACGACCAGCTTGTGCACTCCTTATGTTGGTTGTGTACTCCTTACACACAGCATACTGAACCGGGGTACTGCTCTTATCATTCACATAAGCCTGCAGTGAAAAATGACAACTGTTTAAATCAGCAGAGATTTTTGGGAACGGAGACATGGATAGAGTCAAAACTATTGAGATACTGAATGCCTTAGGGAGCTCACTGAACACATGTAGCTAATTTAGGAAGGGAATTCACTGCAACAGGGCTGGTGCATTAACATAGTGATCTTGTTTACTTTCTCAAGGTTTCTACATCAGCATTCGTTGCCTTTCCTCCTAACTCATTCCCCTGTCAAATTGTATCTACCAGCTGCTGGTGGGAGGGAAAGGGGAGCGTATATTAAGAGTACTGAAATGTCAGTATTTGGCAAAAGTCCAAAAAGTTAAACCCAAAACTTTCACAGAGCAGAAACAAAGCTATTGCAAAGCAGCGAGTGAGCACATTCACCATCTACAGAACACACTTGCTTTAAACCAATAGCGTGCGGTATCACTGCAACAAACCCAAATTACTTTAGATGATTTTTAGTGACAGTGGAAACAAATGAGTGAGGATATATTTTCAGTAAATCATTCTATAGACTTGGACTTCCTGATTTCTGTCCAGGAAATCTGTGACAGAAGTCTCAGTCCATGTGCAGCACAGCATATAGAGAGTCATGCCAGATCTTCTGTGCATGTGTTGAGCAGAATATCTGTGAATATGAGATAAACTGGACGTTTCCAGAACACATTGCACTTGCTGCATGTAACCAGGCTGCCTGCAGACCATGTGCTGCATGTCCGTAGCAAGTCAGACTCATTGTTCGGGATCTCACGTTACACCTCTGGTTATGCAGAAGTCCAGCAGGTTCCATGCAAGCCTATGGTCCCCAAGGTCTATGTATTCTTCATCCATCTATATATTCTACATGCATGATAGCTAGCTAAGGAATGCATTTGTCTCTAGTATCTGGAAATGTCATGGAGAAAAACAAAGCACTGCCACTGACTTGGTGCTGAATTGAGGAAACAGGATGAAACTCTGCTCAGCACATGAAGGGACCTTATGAGACTCTTCATGTTTTTTTGCAGGAGACTGAGTTTTGTGGTTTGGTGGATATTTATGTTATCTTTTTTCCAGTTATGGAGTTTTGTTTCTACCTAGACCTTTCCAACCAGAGCTGCCTTGTCTCCATTACCAGAGCTGGCTTTGTAACTCCATTAATGAAAATAGAATAGATGGGAAGGCAAGCGTGGGCTTTCTCCCAAACCACATTAATGCAAAATACCATTTAGAGAGATCACCATGGAGAAGCACTGCTTTCATTTTATGTATTCAAAACAAGATGGGACCGAATTGGACATAAACCTTATTTATTGTTCCACCACAGTTAGCAAAGCCCATAGTATCAGGTTCATCTTTTATTTCCAGTGCATTACGCAGCATGAAAAGACCATGCAGCAGATAATACTTAATTTTGTGTAGCTCACTGGAGACTGAGCACCCCAAATAATGCCAAAATGCCCAGATCAGCACAGCTTTCCAGAAAGCTGGCACCACCTGTTTCTCCACTGTCTCCTCTTTAAGCAGCTCTTAATTCAGGGTGAATGTGCTGTAAGACTGGCATGAACTTGACATCCAACCCTGAAATTTTCTCTCATACAGTGTTCACAGTATGACTCAAAATGACAATTTGTTCTTGTAGTTTAGCAAATACTTACTGCAAGTAGTTAGCTACCATTCATTGTTTCTGCTCCACTTGTCCACAGTACCCAATATTTTAGACTGCTCTTTAGATATGAAAGAATCCTTTCATGTGCCCTAAATGAACAAGAGAGGTCTGTTCTTTAATACACTCTGGGTTTCTGGCAGAGAGAAATCTGCAATATGAAGAAACGACACATATAACATAGATATTGCACAAGATAGAAGAGTTCTTGAAAATCTGACCCAATATTTACACAGATTTTATGATGTGACATTGTACCTCTCAGTATACAATAGCAGATTCACGATATGCTGCAAAAAATTACCAGAAGGCAACCTACCAAACGCAGCACAAGGTATTCTGGGTTAGCCTCCCGTAATGCCAGACTTCTTTTGCTGATAAAAGCCTGATGCTCTAAGGACATACTGCATCTTTAAAAAACAGCCAAATGTGAACACATCCTGCCAAAATAGCTATGTCAGTACCACATGCCCGCAGAACTTCTGCCAGTAAAACTTTCTAGTTCAAACAAGGCCAGCAGCAGCAGCAGCAACAGCGGGGTACACAGCCTCGGGGCACCTGGTGAGCCAGCGTCCTGGTGGCTCCTGGCAGAGCGTCAGCAGAGCAAGAGGTGAAGGGAGAGCCCAGCTGCCCTTCTCACCAAAACCCAGGCCAACATATGTCCCCAGAAAACTGTATCTTCTGTATGCTCCTGTTGCTGGCCTTGTTTGAACAAGGCAGTTTGAACTGGCAGAAGTTCTGCTAGCATGAACTCTTGATATTCAACAGTTGATCTGCAGAGTAGGTCCAGTTACACCAGCATTATGCAGAACTTCTCACTACGCTGCAGTGCAACCGTGTCTTTCTTTGCTGTACTGCCTCTACCGTACCACCGGCAGTCCCCTCTCTGCAGTACTGTGCCCAGCCAGCAAACCCAGCTTCCAGTAGGTCATTCTCTACTAAATGATAACAAGAGGCCATCTACACTTTGCTGGGAAAAAAAATGATCTCTTTCACTCTTCTCAGATTGATCAGCAACACAAATGTAGCATTAGATGCAACTGACATGGGTATGAGCTTTGATTTGGATGCTGAAAATGGAACTTTTCTTTAAAATTTTTGACAAAAGATAATGTACTGCAGTGACAATAATTTTGCACTTAAAATACTATCAGGAAAATATGAAATACCACTCATAGTTATTGGAAGATTTTAATTTATTTTGCTGACACTGACCTCTTCAACTGGAAAAAAGATAAAAAGTTGGAAAGGGCTAAGAACGTGTGAATCTAAGTCTTGTGTTTCCTGTGAGAAGAATGGTACGGCTGCCCAAAGTGGAAAAATGAGGGAATTTGAACTTTCAGACCTACAGAGAACAGGAATTAATGGAGAATGTGATCTCAAGTGTGGGGATCATCTTCTCTAGGGAAGCTATGATTTGCTGGAATAGTATGAAAGCAAAAAGAAATTAAATATAAGACTGGCTAAGGGGTAAAATTGACTGCCAGGGTAAAAATAACTTTAAAACAAATGTTTTAACTACCAGAGTCAAATGCTTAGAAACAATCAAAGTGACCACTACACAATGAGTACAATTCTTAAGCTCCAAATTTTTACAACTATAAAAAGGTGTGTACATGGAATTATGAAAATCCTTATTCTAGTATTCTAACTAGGTGTTGTTAGAAATAGTTCAGATTTTCAAAGACAAGAATTTGGAAAGTTTATATCCACTAGGATCTGAACTTAATTTTCACTGAGCTGAATTGTATTTCCTGCAAATGTGAAATTGAAGACTTCAGTTCCTACTGTTTTGATACCTGGCTTTGAATTGTATTTTACTAACACAGTTCCTCAAGGATACATCTTCAGTCGTATTTTTATTCATTACCTTAAAATAGGAAGATGGAGTTTGTTAATTAAATTTGCTGATGACACGAAAGTGGGATACATCATTAATATGGAAGGGGATGGCAATATGATACAGGAAGACCTGGATAACCTTGAGAACTAGAGTAATAAAAACAGAATGAAACTTAATAGTGCAAGTTGCAAGCCTGTGCCCTTATGAACTAATACAAATTTCTGTCATAAATTGCAAGGGAATCAGTTCAGAAACAAGGATATGCAAGTTGTGCCTGGAAGTGCAAGTTAACCACAAGCTTTGAATGTTAAGGGGAGATGAAAAGGCAAATCTGATCCCTGGATATACCGGGCGAGATATTTCCAGGATACAACGCAAGGGAGTGTGGCTGGAGAAGGCAGTGCTGGGAGCCCCTCTGGAGCTTGGTGCCATCCAGAGTATATTAAAGAGAGAGGGACTGAGACAGGGATGGGTGCAGAGAAGGGTGGCAAGACTGATCAAGGGACAAGCCTATCATGGCATAAGACTTCAAAAATCTTGTTTATTCTGCCAAAGCGAAGGGTGAGAGACTCTATCCATAGGAACTCTTTAAAGATAAAGAATAATTTATCATAGAATCATTTGGTTGGAAAAGACCTTTGAGATCATCAAGTCCAACCATACCTATCCACTACTAAACCATATCTCTGAGCACCCCACCTAGCTGTCTTTTGAATACCTCCAGGGATGGTGACTCAACCACCTCCCTGGGCAGCCCATTCCAGTGCCTGAGAACCCTTTCAGTGAAGAAATTTTCCCTGACATCCAACCTGTACCTCCCCTGGCGCAACTTGAGGCCATCTCCTCTTGTTCTATCACTAGTTACCTGGGAGAAAAGACACACACCAACCTTGCTACAACCTCCATTCAGGTAGTTGTAGACAGTGATAAGGTTTCCCCTCAGCCTCCTCTTCTCCAGACTAAACACTCACAGTTCCTTCAGCTGCTCCTCATAAGACTTGTTCTCCAGACCCTTCACCAGCTTCGTAGCCCTTCTCTGGACACGCTCCAGTGCCTCAATGTCCTTCTTGTAATGAGGGGCCCAAAACTGAACACAGTATTCAAGGTGCAGCCTCACTAATGCTGGGTACAGTGGAAGGATGACTTCCCTGGTCCTGCTGGCCATGCTGTTTCTGATACAGGTCAGGATGCTGTTGGCCTTCTTGGCCACCTGAGCACAGTGTGGGCTCATGTTCAGCCAGCTGTTGACCAACACTGCACGTCCTTTTCCGCCAGGCAGCTTTCCAGCCACTCCTCCCCAAGCCTGTAGCGTTGCATGGGGTTGTTGTGACCCAAGTGCAGGAGCCAGCACTTGGTCCTGTGAAACAGTTGGTTGCAGCCCATTGATCCAACCTGTTCAGATCCCTCTGTAGAGCCTTCCTACCCTCAAGCAAATCAATACTTCCACCCAGCTTAGTGTCATCGGAGGGTGCACTCAATCCCTTCATCCAGATCATTGATAAAGATGTTAAACAGGACAGGCTCCAACACTGAGCCCCGGGGAACGCCACTTGTGACTGGCCTCCAGCTGGATTTAACTCCATTTACCACCACTCCTTGGGCCCAGCCATCCAGCCAGTTTTTAGCCCAGCAGACAGTATGCCTGTCGAGGCCATTGGCAGCCAGTTTCTCAAGCAGAATGTTGTGGGCAATTGTGTCAAAGGCTTTACTAAAGTCCAGGTACACCACATCCACAGCTTTTCCCTCATCCACTAAGTGGGTAACCTTGTCATAGGAGATCTGGTCAGTCAGGCAGGACCAGCCTTTCATAAACCCATGTTGACTGGGCCTGATCACCTGGGTGGCCTATGTGTGCTGTGTGATAGCACTCAAGATAATGTTAAAAGATAGCATTGATTCAGGAACAAATGGCCAATATCTGACCTGGAAAATTCAAAATGCAAATTTTTAAAAAGGTTTAAAACCACTGGAGAGGTAAGATTCTGAAACAGCCTCCCAGAAAGAGTGGAGGAAACAAAAACCTAGCTATATTAAGAGCTGTATTAAAGTTGTATAAAAAGAATGGAGTGAGGTATTTGCCCAAAATAGTTGGAGCTAGAGCCAGTTGTCCTATTCAGTATTCCTGTGGAAAACTTTGAAGTGTTTAGTAGTCATGCATAGAAAAAGCAAAAGGGCCTTCATTTCTAGATGAGCTCTGCCAGAGCACAAATTAATCATTTTTCAATTGGTGAGACAATACTTTGTTTTTGCTGGTAATACAAATAGCAGTACCAGTTCCAAGGACGAGATGAGTACATGTGGAATTTTGTATTTCTAGTTACAGAGCTAAAAAAACAAATATTATTTCTCCCTCAGGTAACACTGAAGTTCTCAGAGCATCACTTTTTCCAGCGGATCACTTGCTGTAAGGCCAGTCACCTGCCTAGTTAGTGAGATTGCCTATTGAAAGCTCAGGAAAAAGGCAGCGTAGCACTGGGAGCCTTCAAAAGAAAACAACTGTTTTTGCTTTGTGTGTGTGTGTGTGTGTGTGTATGTGTCTGTGTGTTTTCTCTGTTATGGTTTGTTGTGCAACAGCAATAATCTCTATTGCTTTGTAGTACACTCACAATAAATGGCTTTTTAGATTGATTACATGCCTCAACTTTGCTTTGGCTATTAATCAATCTCAGCAGCTGTTTATTGCTTTGTACATTACAAAGCAATAAAGATTATCCCTTAAAGAGCTGTTAATGCCTCATGGAAAAGTTTGAAAACCATTATTTTTAGAAATAGTACTGCTGATATATAATTTTCTGGCTTTTCTTTCTTCCTTCCGTGTAATTTTAAGAGAGCTCAGTGCTTGTGAAGCGCACAACCATGTGTCTAACCATCTTTGTTGCTTTTTTGGATTCCTTTCTCTTGCCTTGCATATTTTTCCTTAAATTGCTAAACACAGTGCTCCACTGCTGAGAATGTTTTGTGTAATGGTCCAGATTCATCCTGAGTCAGCAATAGATTCTGCGCACGAGGGTAACATCCCCAGGACATCTCAGCATCAGTAGTATTCCTGTTCTTCCTTAGGTTTTTTTATCAATAATAGTTTTAGGACTTGTCTACACTGAAAAATGAAACAGTAAAAGTCTAGCAATGTCTTTATGAATGTAAGCCTCCCTGTGTGGACATTTTTATTCCACAATAAATTAACTAAGGAAAAAGACATTCTTTGTTATTTTGGAACAAGAACCTCCATGTGGGGAGTGGTACTATCCTTCACACAAAAATATAATTTTATCTGTAGAATTGCATTGGCAAAAAAAGCACTTTAATTTCTGTCAACAGCTGCAGGCTCAAATATTCAGACATTTCAATTATATTTGTATGTCTAATATTCAGACATTTCAATTATATTTGTGTGTCCTTGCAACTACAGCAGATGTGCTTTCTTCATACTTGCCCCAAGCCCACCTCCTTTTGTAACCCTGCTGACCTGCTCAGCACCACCTCTGAAGAAAGGCTGGGCTGCTCTTAAATGATACAAAAATTCCTGTTCAGCAAGGTTCAATATAACCAGAAAAGCCAGATGCTGTGAAACATTAATAGCCAATGTTGCACAAAAAGAGCCTTAAAAATAGCCCCGTTCTAGATGAAGTAAGATTTTTCAGCTATGTTTAAAGACTAAATATGATGTTAGTAGAGTAAGTGCAAGTTGCTAAAACCAACTCTACAACATGATCTAATTTAATTTACACGATATAAATATTTTAAAAGTCCATCCCTTATTTTGAGAGCTAAGGTTATGCTTCGGATGGTGAGCTCTGGACACAGATAACATGTTTTCATCATTGAAGGTAGCGTGGCTGTAGTAATGCTGGCTGCTGCAGTGTCACTCAACCTGGTCCAGGCAGGATGTACCTAGCAATCAGATTAGACTGTCAACGAAGATTCTGTACAGATACTGATATTTTCTTTTGCTGTCCCCATGGAGGTTAAGAATTTCTGTTTCTTTACTGCAAAAAACAAGCAGGCCCCTTGGGATCAAACAACCAAAGTTTGTTTGCTCTACACCACTGGTTTAAAAGTGATGAAGTCCTTCATTCTTTAAAAGGATTTGGCCCAGAATTCAAGCAATGAAACTTTGTCCAAGTTGTTTAATCTCTGTAGGTACAGGAGATCAGTCAGGAACAAGACTATAATTAAGTATAGTCCAGAGTCACGCAGAAAAATGACCTTTCTAGTTTGGCATATGTTTAAACATAGTTGACAGACAGGAAATAAGATAATCGCCCTGTACAGGGTCTTGCAGCTGCTGACACCTTCATTCCAAAGGCAGGGTAATTTTGAAAGGTAGGCATATTTGGTGGGATAGACTGTGGGATGCAAATGAAACTGAGGATACCAGAAGCACCACTGCTAGTTGGGAAGGGTTTAAAAACCCTGATATTTCTTTTAGCTGTCTTATTTTATCACACCACTTTTTTAGGCAATGCTTTTCTACCTTTCAGTTCTCCACTCACTGCTCCTGGAGCAAGCCCACACAAGGGTAAAACACAAGAAATTTTGTTCAGTAGGCTCCCAAATACTTTCTAACAGCCTCCAGCCATGACACAAGCAGAAAAACATATTATTAATAAATGTGAAAAGCAAGTAAGGTTATCTTATTGTATAGCTGCAACCTGAAGGCTACAAACATGTGACAAAAGTTAAGTTACTGCCAAGCTAAAACCAGCCTGTCACATTTTATGGTAACTTCGTACATTGACCAATAATCCTACTTCCTCAGGTGTCTGGTCATCTTTAGGACTGTGTTCAACAACTAATCTAGGTTGTCTGTGGGATTGAGCATCTTTTTGCCAGTATGTTTATAAAACATCTCACATTATGAAGACCTGGCTGTGACTGCACTCCAGGGTGCAGTCTGCAAGAGATAGATGAACCAAACAAATGAAATTGAACCACAGAGAATAGGTTCAAAGTGAAAAAAAAGAATGTAGTGGTCACTCAAAGCAAGTTTTCTAATTTTACAATTTTTAGAAGAGGATTTTTGTGATCTTCTCAGATATTGAGGTTTTGCCTTATGTCAGGGGATATGAAGGGAAAGACATTTATGATGAACTGGTAGATTTCACTTCTGAAACAGCTGTGCCCTTCCCTTGAAAATCTGACTCCTGCCTAGATAATCAAAAGGGAATTTTGGAGCCATCAAGTTCAATAGAAAAGTTCTCTCTTCATACTCTGGCAGCAATGTCAAATGCTAATAAGAAAATATTTGTTCTAGTCCCAGGAAGTTCTGTGGGGATCCTGATCCCAGAGTGAGATAAGAATTCACTTAGTTTAGGGCATGTGTTTCCAAGAAAAGGACACACTGCAAATTTTAATTGCAAATTACATGTGGAATCTAACTAAAAAAAATGTACAGGAATAAAACAAACAAACAAACCTTCCCATCATATTCTTACATAACAATATGAAAAAAATGAAAGATGCTTTACATACTTTCAATTAGTTTTATAAACCAGTCCAGAGGGAAAATGTGAGAAAATAAATTATCCACTTGCAAGCCATCATTACACAATAAGTATTTGTTAGAACCAACAGAAGATAGAAAGATTCTGTGTCCCATCTCCTGAAGGCCATTAAGATAACTCAAAGCCAGAAATGGGGTGCGCAACAGCAGTTTTGATTCTCCACTGTGTCACCTTCATTCCAGTTGAATGTGAGGTCTGAAACCTTCCTCCAGTAAAGGCTGGTAGAGGGACATCCTTTGGTTTATGGCAGCCTATGCAGGCAGCAGAGCCATTCCTCCCCCACTTCATGGTGCAAGATGCCATGATTTCTACCCTGTGCTTCCATCACCAAGCCTGTGGGAAGCCCTTTACAGGATACTCAGAGATGGAAGAGGCAATGCTTGCAGCAAAAAACTTCTCTCCAGCTAGTAAGGAATGCAGTGCTTGCACAAAGCTGGAGCCAGGGCAAGTGCAAAAATCTTCCCCAAAGAGTTCTCACGCTCAGTTCAATGCTTCAACTCAAACTCTTTCTTACTATTAGATCTTACTGCTGTTATATGTGTGCTTCTGTAGCAGTTGGAAGCTTGCTAAACTACCTTACTTTTTGTTCTAGCATTTCATTATTCTGAACAAACACTAATCAAAACAGTATTTCGGGTCTGGCCATTGTTAATCATCCCACAACGAACTGTAGTCAGCAGAACCCTACCATATTTCATGTAAAATATGGTTTCATTTTTTAAATAAAATTAAACATATTTAAATGATTGATGGGAGGTGCCAGCCCTGAAGCAGGTTTTGAGGCCCTTGTGGAAGAGAAATTCTGTGCTAGATAAACAGATGTGGCTTTTGTGGGTCTACTTCACAACAACAGGGGTCAGGTTTTTGGTTAGTAAAACTCTGATTGACTTAAGTGAGATAACAAACAGGAAGATCATAGCTTACAACACTGCTTCTTCATCTTGCATTGACTTAACAATAGTTTTTTTGTAAGTAACAGACAATAAAATATAATCTCATGATTTAAACACGTGGCAACAGCTCTCTAAATAATCAGTATTTTGGAAGATTACTCTACCTTTTTTTATATTGTCCATCCTAATCTTTCCTATCCCTGACATTCAAAAATCTTGAATTTGTCATCTAGATCATAGCATTGGATCAGAAATTCTTCATGTTTATTGTGTCTTTTAATGATTTTTTAAGTAACCTTCTACTTCTTAAGCCTTTGTACATTTATATTTTCATCTTTTCTCCAGAAATACAAGTCTAGAGACACATTTTTCCTCAAATGAAAACCGAGAATCTCATGCAAGTCACTTGACCTTTCGAGCTGGTGCATTAATAACTATGATAAATATCACAAGTGTCAAATACAGTCTCTGATAATGGACTTACCTTGGGACACTACATTCTCCCAGGCCAGACACAATCCCTAACACAGGTCTTTAGTCACACTCCCCACTTGACCTTGCACATTGCTCCACCATGAAGCAACTCAAGAAACTCCTGCTGAAAAGCCACAAGCAAATGACAGAACTGGAACCTGAGCTCAGACCTCTGCTGTCATGCTAACAGTAACTTCTGTAACATGTGTTAATGTGAACTCATGAATAATGATCCAAAGTCCAATTTTCAGTGCAGCTTGTATTAATTTTTTGTACAGAACTGCTGGCTCCCATTTTTCCTCTCTAAAAATTAGAAGTTTGCACTTAAAGAAAGTAATTTCATTTACATCTACATACAAACTGATCCACAGTGGTAACTAGTGGTGTTTGAAAAATGGTCTGACATGCAACAAGCCCAAATCAAAACTGCAGAGCTAACACACCTGTCCTTCAGGGTACTTAGACTGTGTCACTTTGTAAGATGAAGATAAAACAAACATCACCAAGCAGGTTTTCCCTCTAAGTAGAAGTAGTGAACATCATTACTGTGTCTCTCACTGCCATGAATATTTGTTATTAAAAGCAAAAGAAAGAAAGCACGTAGTCTGGGAAAATGAAAATAAGTCCTCATCTTAGTAATAAACCATTCTAAATATTTTGTGTCAAATTATGGTTTGTCATCCCTAGCACACAGGACAGATGCAATAAAACAAACAAACAAAAAACCTAATAAGACAGCTAATTATAATAACATTGCGAGGCTCAAGGATTTAATTTTAGGGGCTCCTTGGGCTCACCTGGGATGTGCTACTTAATAACCTGCATGATTGCAGGACTACATGATAAAAAACTGTACAGTATATATTGAAGGCTGTATTTTTTACTGTATCCTGTGCTCTTTTTTTCCATATTTGAAGTATAAACATTGTCTACAAACATTTTTTCCTTAAAATTTCTTATGATTTTTACTGATGCCAGTTGTCACCAGGTACAGCCAACGCATCATCAGCAACTGCCATTTACTACAATCTTGATTCACCCTTGTTGGGGCCACACAACCTTGTTTATGTGAAACTCTGGCCACCTCTCAACC
This sequence comes from Caprimulgus europaeus, assembly GCA_907165065.1. The sequence goes on from OU015524.1 coordinate 75,343,713, forward strand.
AAATGGGCCATGGCAAGTGCTGAATAAAAAATCAGCAGCCCGATGTAGATTATATTCTAGCTCTGGCTACGGTCAAGTGGGAGAGCTGTGCGGTACAGCAGCAGTCAGAGACTGATACCTTGGGCTGAAATAAGGGCAGGAAAATGAAACACTAACTGGAGCCAAGACCATTGTCCGTGAATTGTCAGAGGGCTGTTATGGGACTAGGTATGCAATTAAATAGGTGTAAGGAGATATGATCAGCCTCTGTTGTGTGTGCCAACTAGTGTGGGACTGCAGAAAAATGGTAGAGAGAAATTTGGGTTATGGGGAGGTGTCATTTCTCTGAAACTCTACAGTATCTGAAAAGGCTAAACCTGCCTGTCTGCTGTAGGACAGCAACATTTTGAGGTAAGGAAGATATGCATTGATATTTTTGTTAAGGTTTAAAACCTTTCCCTCTTCCATTCTATTTTTATTCCACTTGTCTGAGCTTAAACTGTACTTTAGGTGAAGTGGGTTTACCAGTCAGCACACATGGCTAAGTGACAGGCTCCCAACAAGATTGCTAAACCAGTTGGCTCTGCGGGACACTTTCTATATTAGTAAACTAATCAGGGACAGGGCATTTAGTCTGGCTTGCCACTATTCATACTGGTGAATTGTTAGGCTGATATCTGCCATGACCTTGGCTCAGGCACAGCTGAGACCCCAGCACCAACCAGGGAGGATTCCCACTGGGCTGTTTGTCTGGTTCTCACTGCAAGAAGCACAAAATTCAGCTATGCAGCACAGTTACAGAGACATCTCTGGGCAGATATTACAAAGCTAATCACCCAGTGCAATTTTTTTTGTGAATTTTGCTTGCATTTACCCAAAGTACTTGGGGTGAAATTGTGACTTCACCAGGCTGAAAGACTTGCCATTTCAGTGAGACCAGGATTCAGCTGATGGACCTGGAGACATTTCAACCCATGGTTGCAACATATTTCATGTTTCCCATATCTACATGGAGCCTAAGTGCCTGTGCAGTGAGAAACTTCTGCAGCATTTGATACTGGGTATCTGCCCTGCAGCATAAACATTTGACTAAAGATGACCAGGCCTCAAACACAAAAAAAAATGTTCCTTCTAGTCCTCTTATCTTTTTGCATTTCAAAAGAATTTCTGATATTTTTCATTTCCTACCCCCAGAGGAATATGGCCTGCTGAGTAACAATTCCATTTCGGTAGCTCATCCTAGCAATTTCCAGTAGAAGCAATTCTTATATAGTCATATTTATACTGAAGTAAAGAATTATCTAAATGCACCATATTTTAAATAATTTCAATTATGATGCTGTCACTTTTTATAATGGATGGTAGCACAGAAAAACAATAGTCCATCAGTGTACCAATATAAAAAAATTAGTTGTGATTGGGTGAAAAATTGAGCATTTTTCCCTATGATTTAAAATGTTGGAGACAAGGTTTTTCATATAAAAAATAAAATTTCAGCAATAAATCAGTAAAAGCAGCTTTTGGACATGTGCTCTATACTTTCATTAACACGCTTTTTTAGATTGGTTGAGTCTCTTTCTGTTTTGTAATTAACTTATCAAGGAGTAATGGTCTAATTTTAAAAAGCTGACTGGATGACAGAAATACTATTTGTTTTAAATTGAAAATATTTCAGCATCTGCCAAGATTAGATTTCTTTAAATTATCCTTTAAAAACATTGATTTCTAATACCATATTTCCTTTTCTCAATAAAATAGAAATATGTGTTCAGAGGAAACTGTTTTTAAGGATGCATTGCTGAGAAATAAAGCAATTCCAGTAATATTAATCCCTCTCCGATGAGCTGCCAAAAATACAGTCTCCATTTAATGCTACAAGTTTGGTGGGTAGTCATTTTTTATTATCCACCAGACTGAGAATCTGAAATCAAATGTTCAGCAATATTTGTATAAATGAAGAAGCCCCCAGCTCTATACTTTGGCATAACTAGGACACTCTAACATAATAACTTTATAAAGATTAATTCTCCACAAAATTAGTGCCTGATGAAAACATATGGCATGGTGTTTACCAGGAGAAAGAGCTCTGGTTTCATATATAGGCTTGTTGCATTCATGGCATATAACCAATGCTACTTGAATGTGTCCTTTGGATATTTCATTGCTGTTATCAAGGCAATACCAAACTAAATGTAATATTTGAAATATCCTTTACCTATGCTAACCTCACATTATGTGGTTGATATTAGAAGCCTCATTAAAGTAATTAATTCTGTTTGGAAACTAGAAGTTAAAATGTATGTACTTGGGCAGACCACAGGTCTTTGTAGCTTGTTTCCCTCTTCCCCACAGTGGCCAATTATGGGTGCTTAAGAAAAGCTCATTAGATATATAAATTGATTCTTTCCAGGGCATATCCTGTAGCTCCTAGTAATTCCAAGCTGGAGATTTCCTTCTAGACCACTGTATAATAGCCTTCAATGGGCCTGTCTCTCAGATTGCTCTGACTCCTTTTTCAGCCCGTTCCCATTTTTGTTACCATTACAGTATCTTTATTCTACATTTAATTCTACATTATGGGAAAAATTAATTCCTTGTGTTTTGAATCTGACATAAATTCCCATTCAGTTCTCTTACTGTGAGAAGCCATATATGATTTCTTCCTATCTTCCTTTCTCCATACCAGTCACCATTTTCCAAGATTGCTTTCATAGTATCCCCTCAGTTAGCCTTGCTCCAAACAAACATCTTAGTCTGTTTACTTTTAATTTACTATCTTCTCATGTGGAAAATGTTGTATGCCTTTGATCATTCTTCTTAGTCTTCCTTGTAACCTAGAGAAATATGAGATGTGGAGTGCTATACCAATGTTTTCAATTTGTTCTCAGTTTCTTTCCTTGGGGTTTGCCTTTCAACTTTAACTGAGTATTTTCATCAAACTGATCAAAATGATTCCATGGCCTCTTTCTTGAACGGTAGTAAAGTTAGTTGAGAAACCATTAGTCTGTACTGAAAAGTTAGGATTTTCTAAAATTAATTTTGTCAGCTTTTCCCTCATTCAGCTTTTTTCTCATTCAGCTGTTCATGGGGTCCCTCTGCAACACTTTACAGCTGGCTTTTGATTTTCCTATCCTAAAGAACTTAGTATCATCAGTAAACCTCATCACTGTATTCTCCACCTTTTTGACATCACTTAGTAATAAAAGACCAGCACAGATCCCCAGTGAAACTGTAACAAATCTCTGGTGTGAAAAAATTGTATTTTTATCCATTGCTGCATAGCTTTTAAACAGTTACTGACCCACAGAACATTTTGTCTCTTACCTCATCAGAAACTCTTTTTTTTATGAGCCTTTACTGAGGGACTGTTGCATGTTTTTTGATTTCTAAATTACCTCCAGTAATTATTCCACAGGGACCTGGTCAGATTTCCGATTTTGGAAATCTAACTAGATCCCTCTCAGCTCTTTGTTCACTTTCATACACTCATCATCAAGAACTCCAATAGATTTTTGAAGTACAACTTCCCTGTTGTACAAAGCCATATTGACTCTTCTTATTCTATCCACTTACTGTATACACTAGTTCTAGTTTTGGTTACAGTTGTACTTTATTTTTTTGGATACAAAATTGGACATATTGGCTTATGCTTAGCAAATGGTTTGCAGAGCTTTAAAAAAGTTCTAAACCCTCCACCTTGATTCTTCTGTTACTCAGGCCAATTCAAGTGGCACACTACAAAAAACGGTACAGGAATTTATTTTAGCTATGCTGGAATTCAAGAATAGGTACCATCAAGTCCTGGCAATTGGCACAATTCATTTTTATCAGTCTGTTCTAATACAATTTTTAGTGAGAGATTTTACCAGTTTAGGTCATCTGCATTGCTGCTAAGGATATGGACAACCTTACATCCTGCCTCACTCACACTGTCTTCTTACTGTGCGTTGGGACAGGCTCTCATGGGGTTGTGCAGTTGGGGAAGGAACCCGACTAAGCTGAAAACAGACCCTATTATCTCTCCAAAAGCATCTGTTTTGCCAAATCGAGTGAGTATGTAACTGTAGGACCACTTGTGCTGCTGGGGCACAGGGGAAGGGTGCAGCAAAACAGGCTGAGAGCAGCCTAGGCTAATTGTGAAAATGCATCCTGTTCCTTCAGCTTGAGGCAGTTTGCTGTCGTTATAGTTTTACTCATTTATGTGCACAAGGGATTCCCACAGAAACCCATGCCAGCATAAGATTTAGTGATACTGTTGAGAAAGAAGATGGAGTGATGGTCTCCGAGAATGTGTGAAGCTTCTCTGACCAGCAACACCACACATAAATAATGTTTCCTTTGCTATCACAGGGACAAAAGATACACTTAGCCAACAGCTGAGAAAAGTGGGAACTCTGCCCATTCAACTCCCAGTTCAAGAAGGATCAGATGAGACATTTTGAATGGGAATTTTTTTTCTTTGCATCTTCCTGAAATCCATAATGAGAACTGAAATTTAACTTAGCAGAGCTTTCAGGGGTTGTATGGATACAGAGAATAGGCATTCAAGCAGAAGTCTCATTCTACTTTTTAATGTTCCTGTGATTTCAGTTATGAACAGATATATTACTCTTCCCACCTGCCTGCACAGGGCCTCTGCATTTTGATCATCATTCTAGGACTATCTATCTATAAATATCAGTTCATGTCTCATTTGCTCTTCTTATAGGTGTGTACATATAAGCCTGTCTTTTTTAATACATTAATGCAAACATGTATACTTTTAAATTATATACATAGAAGTGTGAGTGATTGTGATAGAGAGGGAACAATTTTGAGTATCCTAAGAAAATTTCTTTGATGGACAATAATGGGAGTACACAAGAATAAAAGGGATTTTCATTGGCAAAACAAGCCCGTACACAGTTGAGTTGCAGCATACCTCATCCAGATGTTGCAGATGATCTTAAATGTGCAATAACAAGCAATAAGGCTTTAATGGAGCCTCAGATTCCTCTGCAGACTGAGTGCTTTCCTCATCTATTAGGGATGTTAATATAAGCCAGGCCTCTGATGCAGCACAGCCAGAACTTGGGCTGTGATTTATGGGCTTGCAGGATACTGGAAACCCATAGTTCAGTAGAAAGGAGGTTGATGAGAAAGATCATCTTTATAATCAGATCTACTGCTAGTAACAGCCCTAATTCAGGAAAGCACTGAAGAAAGGGGGACTTCATCAAAAGGAAATATTTAATTTCTGTATCCTGCCCTGTTATTCCCACAGTACATCCAGAGATCTGTATTACGATTTTTGTCAGTAGTGCAGGAAGAATGGTGCTCCTGAGCTGGGGGAACAAAGGACAAACATTGCACAAATTCCACGTTCCCATCAGGTCTGGGATTTTCAAGTATTTCTAGGGAAGAAAGTCTCACAATCTGCTTTCTTAGTTTTGTTGATGCTCTTTCAGCTTCAGAGACATTGTTAAATTTATTTAATTTACAGAATACATTCAACAATTATATTTTAAAAAAATATTGTATTTTTGGGGAGGGGGAGGGTATACTTGTACTTTTGTGATGGTACAGCCAGATGGTGTCCTATAAGAATCTGGTGAGATTATACAGCTTAGAAAAATCTATTCCTTTAAGTATCTAAAAGAATACACAGTTGCTGAGGTTTTGAAACTGCCCTGTCCTAATATCACAGTATTGCCGCAGTGAAGGTTGATCTGCTTTAGGATCTTGTGAGGGTCCAGATAGGCAATAAAAGTGCTGAATATTGGTTTTAAAAATGAGGTAAGAAGAAGGACTCCATGGCAACTTCAGCAATGAAGAAATGTTTTGTGGAGAAAATCCTGCATCACTGACAGTTTTTATTTTCTCTCAGGTGTATTCCACAAAAATCTCCTAAAATACCCCCTAAAATCAAATGCTATTTTTAAATGAATAGATGAATAAATAAAAAATATCTGTATTTATGTAATTAGGTTTGCATGGCAAGGTTTTGGTAGCATTGCGGGGGAGGAGGTAGGGACGTGGAGTGGCTTCGGCGAGAAGCTGCCAGAAGCTTCCCCCGTGTCCGACCCGACACAGCCAATGCCAGCCGGCTACAAGAACGGACCCGCTGCTGGCCAAGGCCGAGCCCATCAGTAACGCCTCTGTGATAACATAGTTAAGAAAAAGGGGAAGAGGAAAAATGCAGCACACTTGCAGGGAGAGAGAGAGAAGTGAGAAGATGTGAGAGCTCCAACTCTGCAGACACCAAGGTCGGTAAAGAAGGAGGGGGAGGAGGTGCTCCAGGCGCCGGAGCAGAGATTCCCTCACAACTTGTGGTGAAGACCATGGTGAGGCAGGCTGTGCTCCTGCAGCCCATGGAGGTCCATGGTGGAGCAGATGACCACCTGAGCAGAGGACCTGGCCACGCCAGAGCAGGCGGATGCCTGAAGGAGGTTGTGACCCCGTGGGAAGCCCATTCCAGAGTGGTTCCTGTCAAGATCTGTTGCTGTGTGGAGAGAGGAGCCCACACTGGAGCAGTCTGTCCCCGAAGGACTGCACCCCATGGAAAGGACCCAGCCTGCAGCAGTTTTTTCCTCAAGTCGAGTCTGTTTTGCCCATGCCAGTAACTGGTGAGTGATCTCTCTCTGTCCTTATCTCCACCCACAAGCCTTTCATTATATTTTTCTTCCCCCTGCCCACTTGAGGAGGGGGAGTGATAGAGTGGGCTTTGGTGGGCATCTGGCATCCAGCCAGGGTCAACCCACCACAAATACCTAGGAATTCCATTCAAGGATGATGTTTCTCAAAATACAGAGCAAAATTACGACATTCTTAGTCACAAAGACTTTGCAATGTAATTATTAGGAAAAAGAGAGGTGGATGCAGAGGAAGAGATACGGTGTTTATGAAGGAGTGGCTACAGTGGTGAGTGTAAATCCCAGAAAGTCTACAACTAGATTCTGGACATGTTTTGGTGCCTATCATGACAGTTTTGGAGAGTGACTGGAAGTATAACATTTAAAACAGTCTATTGTACATGTTTGTAAAGGCCTACTCAGATTTCAAGATGAGTAAGGAAGAAAGCATTTTGAAGTGTGAGTTGAAACTTGGGTAGGCAAAGCAGTATGGAAACCTTGGCCAATTAAGATAGGAATCAGCTTCCTTGAAAACCAGCAGAGAATGAGGGGCTAGGAAAAGTCTTCTCAGACCACCGAAACTTATATTTCATTAATAAAGCTGTGAGGTTAAGAAAGTCCAGATAAATTTCAATTTTTTCAATAGAAAACACCACTATTTTAGGTATAACTCAGGGGAATAATCAGACAGTTTTACACACTGCATGGATATGAGGATCCTGAGGAGACCAAAAGCAAGACCTGAATGAAGAGAGGTTTAGTCATCTAAATCAGGATACCTTGCAAGAAACAGATAGATCTGTGTTTTACTTATGCTAGGACACAGAGGATGTTATCAATGAGGTGGATAGATCAATTAGTCAAGATTTTAGTTTGCATTAAAAAAGTATCTGGAACGAAGAGGAAAATGTTTTACTGCATCCATGCCTATGCAGTTAGCATTAATTCAGTTGCTCATTTAAGCTAGACACAAATCTACACACTTGTAGCCCCTACATAGACTCAAAGGTATAGAGACAAAAGAGGCTACTATGCTCATCACATCTCTTCCCACTGAGCTATGTATCAAACAGTCACCCCTTCCTGCCTATCACTGTGCTGGGAAACAGACTTTGAAGGGAAAGGGCAGAAACTGGGAGAGGAGCTTGCAGAGAGTGTGCAGGAAATACCTACCATTAACTGATCCTGGTTTAGAAACCTACAAGGCAGGCTTGAGCTGACTTGAGAGACTTTGGCATCTTGTGGTTTAGGTCAGGATGGGCTAAATGCACACATTAATTATTATGCAATAACTGGATCTGTGTGAAGGAGTGTGGATATTCATTACCTCTGTGAAAAAGTTATTAATAATGCAAAGAACAGTACAAAGTTACAGAAGAGTGGTTACCTCTACTTCCCCTTTCCTTGCTGGCAGGACTGGCAGTTGTCAGCAGTCAGGCAGAGTAGCGTTAAGTGTGCTGGTTCCAGCTACACAGGCTTGGTCCCAGATGTTCCCGAAGGTCCGCCACAGTCAGGTGTCCCTGAAGGTAGCTCTGTGTTACTGCCCTTCAGGCTGAGGTAGATGAGTTTTATGAGGTGTAGAGCACCTTTACTGGCTGGTGGTCCACACTGAAATATCGTTCAATGATGGGTGTAGAAAGTTGCTGGGCAAATATTCTTGTATTAGGTTAGTTCTGCTACTTCTATCAGTTATGTTTTCTTTATAACACTTGCTTGATCATGCTTTACCTAACAAAACTTATATCCCTAACAACTACATAGCAACATAATGAAGGTCAAACTGTAGGCCTCTGACATCAGCGTGACTACTCGAGTGATGTCAGCTCAGTAGGCCAAGACAAGGTAGGGGCAGCTGAAGACTGCAAGGGATGTTGCCTATGCCTTGGGAGACAGAATCTGCAGGTCTGGCCTAAATAATCCTTACTCACCTTCTGCCTCCGCTTTGCTTTCTAACAGGAGTCACACCAGCATCCTCTTCTTTTCAGCACAGAATAAAGGCTACAGCAAAGCCACGAGGAGGGTTTTTTCTAGGCAGAATTGAGTTGATAGAGGAAGACAGCTATAAGGTGGGAAGGAGACAGCTGTGGGCTTTGGAAACAACCTGGAAACTCCAAGAACATGAGGAGCCACCCCTGGGGAAGAAGAGATGGGAGCAGGTTGAGAGAAGGGGAAGAGACTGAGTACAGCCTTCTCCTCCTCATTAGGTCTGCCACACACCCATGTCACCCTGCTGGCTTCTCCCACATTCCTTCCCCTCCCTACAAGTACCTCCCAGGTGTCTCACAAATATCTTCTGAGATTTCCCTTCCTAGTCCCAGGAACCTGCTCTGCTGCCACAAAAGCTGAAAAATGGCAACTGCTGCCAAAGAGCTTTAAGATGCAAATTCCTAACAGCATTCCAGCCTGGAGGCTTGCCCCAGGCAAGTAGGTCTGAAGAGCTTTAACCCAAGCTAACTCCCAAACAAGAAACACTTATTTTTTGACAGCTATAGCTGTTTGAACCACAGAACCAAGTGTGCTGTGGCTCTCCTCTTCTTTACTAAGCTTCCTCTCCTCCTACCAGACACATACCAGATTTTGAGGCACCACAAGTGTCAGCATCTGCAGATTCCAGCAGCTGAACTGCCTTTATTGCTTGTCTCCATGTTGGACTGCAGCTTGCACATTACCTGTATTCTAGAAACAGTACAGATAAAATAATTAGATAAGCAGGTCTGCCATGCTAAGCAAACAGCACTGATACACTCTTCAGCTTCCCACAGGTCCTAGCATCCCTAGTTAGGTTCTTAAATTATACCATAATGGTACACCTCTGTTTCATCTTTGCACTCCATGCTTACTCACTTCTGCTTCTCTGATGCCCTCTGCTCTTCTCCTCCCCTATGAATCCTCTTGCATCTTCTAGCTCTTGTCTCCACTCCAGTGCTGTATGCCATTCAAACTCTCTTCCCCAGAGTCCTTCAAATAACATCAAATTTCCATGAAACAGCACTACGTAGTCATAACAAGCAGAAAGTAGAAGTTAAGATGATACCAAGTGTTCCATGCTGGGTTGTTTGGCAGTCACACAAAGCCAGAGACTCTGCCCCAGCTCAGTCTCTTTAGCATTTGAATTCTGCCTGATCAACAGCATGTGACACGAGTTTATGTACAATACTGCAGCTCGTATGAAGTGTCTCACCAGATTTTCCACCAACACGCTTCTCCAAACACCCAACCAGCTTGTTTTGCTGTGCATATTATTTCCACCCACACCTACAACATGGTTATCTCTCTCCAACATCTTATCATATCTGATTTACTGGTAAATTAAATTTACCTAAATTAATTTAAAGAGTAACATGCACCCTCAGCTCTCTGCAGCAGATCACAACTTCTTCTTGGCTTTCATTTTTTTAAGGATGCCATACAGAGTTCCACTCCTTTTTCTGAGCAGCAGCTTACTTGCCACCAGACAGTTTGTGCTTAACTGTTCTTGTTTTTCTTACCCTGAAAAAAGTAATGCAAAATTCAGGCAAATGGTGAAGTGGGACTATGCTTTTTCTTATTTCCTCCTGCAGCCTAGACTGTCACATTCTTTAATGACACCTTTATAAATGCTCTGTGCTTTAGTGCTGTATGTTACCTACCAGATATTGAATGCAATGTACAAAAGCAGGATACTGAAGGACTTGTGACACCAGTGTGCCCATAAATACTTTTTTTCTCTCTTTATTTTCATTTTTTGATGCATGTACTTGGATAACTTAGAAATTAAAATTATGTTCTGTTCTATGTGCTCATTCTTATCAAACAGCATGAAAAGGGTACTTCTTATCCTTTCTACTGCTGCATGCTTTGCTGTCTCATGAGCACATCTCTTTTAATTTATCTGTTATAAATCCTGGTATGTGTATTCATTATGGACTAGGGATTGTTTGTGCAAATGAGTTATGATTCCCTTGGAAAAAGAAAACCAAAACAAGACACCAATCAAACACATGGACACAGCTCTTAAACAGACAAGTAATGCTGGATTCACTCCAGGGGCTTTTGCTCTGCATTAGGACAAGTTAACCCAGCAGCTGCTTGGAGTTCTGTATTGCTCAGGACAAGAAGCTGTGAGTGCTCCTTCTTGCAGGTGTTGCCTCATGAAAGGTTGATGATTCCATTTCAGCCCATAAATTTGATACGCACTTCTCCTGCATGCTGAATTATATAAATTGAAAAGCACTGCGTGACTTACAACTTCTAACAGAATAATTATTCAAAGGATGCAAGAGAAGTTGAGGTTGAGAGTATGTATATTTTTTATCTCAGAAATTAAAGAAAACCTAAGGAAATAGCACTAGAATTTTCCTCTTTCTGTCTACTCAGGAGTCAGACACAATTTCAGTTCTTGTGTTAAAACTATCCCTTTCCTTACTTCAAACCAGGAATTCCACAGAAACTAGAGGAATGTAGCATTTTAAGTCGTTATAGAAAGGGAAACAGTCCCATGCAAGCATGGCAGAGAAGATAAATCAACTCTGAAAACCATGGAAGAGGCTGTGTCATGATTCCACTCATGCCACTAAGGTGAGATCTCTCATCTAGTAAGTGGGAATTGTTGTCTGAGGTGCTGAAAGTCTGACTTCCTCAGCAAGTTTTCTAATGGCTGACCATGAGGCAAGAGGTGGACAACAACCATCTCTGCTGGTTTGCATTCTTGACTGGAACTAGCTCTGTGCTGAACTCAGTAAGCTCCACATACGCTAAAGATGCAGCTGTCTTCATAAAAGCCCTTCCACACAGGATTAAAACAGTGTCACAAAGATGGGAGGTGTCTCAGATGATGAAGAGTTAATGAGTGGTTTACATGGATTTGCTTTTTAGGAACATGGTGCTTAAAGCCCACCTAGATCATACTCTAGTATCAATAAAAACATATGCATACTTATAGGATATAGGCTTTATTGCAGATATTTTAGGAAGAATTTATATTAAATGCCATGCTGGTATTTACTGTAACAGTCATGTCTGGACTTAAATTCTATTGTAGCTATTGAATAGTCTGCTCTTCAGGATTGTGGGGAGGAGGAAGACACCGACATGTGAGAGCTAACTTTTAAAAACATATATAATCCACATACTGAGAAATTCAGCTGACAAGCTTCCCCCTTTATTATATGGGTTTGTAAAAGGACATTCCTCTCAAGTTCCCTGCCCTTTATGGAAAATTATGCAGAGATTAATATTACCTACTGACATGATATCATATCACACTATATTTTGTCCCAAAATATAAGAGTAGTTGATCAAACATGCCAATACTTAAGAAACAGACTTTGTTATATATGTATAGATAAGTTTCATGACAGAATAAAATTTTACAATGCTGTAGGAACACTGTACCTAGGAGATATGACATAAAATTCTTCCTGGTGCTAACTTGAGCACATTCTTATAGCCTTCTTTGGTGTCTCTTGCCTTTTGATATATGGTCCCGAGCTACTAACAAACAAAACATCAAAATACTAGTCATACAGCTTTATCGCAACAGGAAAAATACAATTCAACAGAGTTTTAGAAATAAGGATCAATAAAACTAAAAATTTCTCTAAATCTCAGTGATGGCAAATAACCCTTCCAGTCTTCATAGACAGATTGCTCTATTCTGCTCCCTGCACTTCAGCACACAAGAGTTCACCATCCTCAAATTGCAAATGAGCAGCACAAATGTTAAAAATGTTTCTGTGTGTTATTTTCATTGGAATCAGTCTCAGCAACGTTTTGGAGATTCAAGAGCTTTTGCAAGTATCAGCGGGCCTGCAAGAAAACACACATTTCCCAAGTTTAATGGGCAGAATGGACAACTAGGTTTATTCAAGTCCTTGGTCTTCTCCCTGCAACCCTTGTTGGCCTGAATCAGGATCTGGCCCTTAACAGACCACTGAGTACTGCTGCAAGCATCCTCTTTATAATCCCAGACAGTCACCAGCATCCTACATGTTTGTCTCTGGCAAGCTGGAAGAGGCTTTTCTAAAGGATTTACAAGATGCTTGTTGCAAGTGCTGACCAGGTAACACTGTGGAAGAAGCTGATGTGGGCAAAATACACAACTGAGGTCCAGTGCATGCAGAGATGGTGTGCACAGGTCATGGTCTTTACCTCTATAACATTGTTTAGAAAACAAACTGGATTGGCTACCTAAGCCATGGCTGTGAAATTAAGCAGAGGGCTGCTTAGAGCTCTGAGCTACTCGTGCTATATGAGAGGAGAAAACTTGGAAGTTAGCATATACTCTAAGAGAACTTTTGTGTGTTGTAGGCACGTTTGGTTAATCAACATTTGTCTGTACTCTAATCTAGGGCAACTTCTTCAGGCTGAGAAGCCCACGTCTGCATTTTTTTGGCACATTAAAGCCTCCCACTGACTGCCAGGAGGGCTATTAGGTCCAACATACATGAAGACTGAAGCATTTTATTCCTTCAGGAATGGTGCTGCAAATTGCAGTGCTAAGAATACAAAACCATCTCAGAATTCAAAGTTTGTCTTGAAGACAGCACAAAACAACTTTCTAGGAAAACAGATGTGACAGTTACCATTCTGTGTTGCTTTCCAACGCCTGCTGTTGTAGCCTACTAACAGCACTGAGATGGACACAATTGCCCACAGCAGAGCCAGGGAGACGCTCCTGACACAACCAATTGTTCCAAGAGCCTCAGCAACAAAGACCTGATCATCAAAATGAATTAAAAGGTGATCTTATCCTTCATTCCATAAAAAGAATCGTTAGTAACTCCATTTCTGGGATGAAAAGGTTAAATCTGAACAGGTTTTTTGTGCCAAATTCTTTTTAAAGACAATTAGTGTCCATTGGTACTTAAGACTAATTCATGCAACAGCAGCTGCACTGACAATTTTTTTTGCTGACAGAGAAAAATTTACAATGAAATGTGGAATAAGGTTGTGTCAAAGGTAAGATAAATAAACAACTGTAGCCAATGCCAGCCAAGAAAATAAGATCCAGCATTGCAATCCTTTGTACTTTGAACCACTCCCTCTGTTTTTCCCTTCTTCATTGTGCAGATTTTTCCTTTGTAAACTCAAATGTCTGCTAGGAGTGGGAGTAGAAGAAAAGTTGTGGTTAAACCCTTCTTCTGTCCAGCCCCATTCCTTGAATAATTGAAGTAAAAGAAATAAACTACGAAGTCTCTCTTCCAGTGGTTATAACAAAATAAGTTGTGGTTAATTTGTAGCAACAGAACTGTCCATTTCTTCCAGGCAGGTGAAATATAAAATACACAGTAATGCTTAGAGCACTTGCTAATTATTTAACAGAGGGATTTTCCACACAAAACACATTAAAAAATTGAAAAGCTTCACTAGTCCTGACTAGAACATTTTAAATAGATTTTTATCGTGATATTTTAAAACAGAGGATTGCAACTGACCCCATCTTGCAGGCTGAATTTAGCTGAATCCTACACAGTATCATAGACCCTTTTGCAAAATGTGTTCTTAACAGGAAAAAAACCCCACAGTATCACATATTGCTAGTCTGAAACAGGAATGATTTCTAAAGACTGGCCAGGAAGAAGCCAGAGCATTTCCAGTTCTGCCTTGTCTGAACTTCAGTTACTCATGTGCCCCCTAGTTTCTCCGTGCCTCAGTTTACTCAGCCTTAGCAGCAGCCTTTGTACACCCTGTGGAACTCTGGAGCTGAGGTGCTGCAACACAGAGTAATTTCCAGTGAGTGTAACTTACAGTAACATTTTATTGTTCATCATTCAGTATCCCCTTTCCTTAAGCATCCTAAAATTTGTGTTTTGTTGGATTTTGTTTTTTTCTTTTTCAGTGGAGCTGCACACACCAGCCAGCTGTCCCTATATCCCCCTTTTGAGCGGATGTCGCCACTTCAGCACCATCCATTCATCTTCCCCTGCAGTGAGTGTTCCTTTCCTAGGGGCTGCAAATTTCACTTGCCATTAATTTTGTTCATTCACCATAGTTGTTTAGGATTAAAAAAGGACTGTGAGGAAGTATTGGCATTGCTACTTGCCTTCTTTCTCCAGATCTTTCTTAAACAGATATGTAGGACTGAAAGTGAGGAGGGGTCAGGGATTGCAGTCTCCCAGGGTCACATGAAAAGCAGTAGAAAAATTACTGATGATCAAAAATTGAATGGATTAAGAGTTTGGTTAGCCTTAAAAAAAAAAAAAGAGAAACTGAAGGTGCACATGCTGACAGCTTCAAAATATGTAAATTCTATGGCAAAAAGGAAAGGAAAGGAACAAACCATTCTCTACCTGAAGAGGGCAAGAAGTAAAGGGGTTAAACTGCACCTAAGGAGTTTCTGATTGGAGGCAACAGAAAACTGTCCCAAGCCAAGGAAAGTGGAGCAGTGGAAGAGATGCCTGGGGAGGTTATGAAGTTCCATCCCTGAAGATGTCTGCATAATTTGGATATTTAGCAGGAAAGAGACTGGATCCTGCTTTATGGTAGTAAAATCATGGGATGGACCAGATGAACTCTTCACATTCCTTTCTGTGCCAGTACATTTATGTCATAGCTGTGAAGTCCAGAAATATTCATTCATCTACCCCTCTTCCACTCACACATATTAACACTCCCAACCCCCCCTACCAAACTTAAGGTTTATACTACTCCAGGACAAGGGTTCTGTACATTCCAGCAGTTCTTGTCCCCAAAATAACCAAGTTCATTTTACAAAGCAAACCATGGTCCATCTTGCAGAGGAGGGTGAATGCTTACCCCTTCACTTTTTCGCCCAAAACACAATGGCCCATGTTAGAGAATAATATCTCTCAATTCATATCTGTTCTTAAGATTAGTTCCAAGCTTGTGAGCAAGATGCATGAGTCAGGAGCAGGACCACCACAAACACCTCCGCTCAGCTTTTCAGCTCTTGCTAATGCTGATCTGATATTTCAGAGGAAGGTGGTAATTCCCCAAGTCATCCTGGAAGTAACAGAGCCAGGGACCATGGGGAGAAAGTTCAATCAAAACATCAAATATTTCCTGAGCCTTACAGGCAACTCACAGAAAATCTGGAGTGTGGAATGAATGGACAAATATAATATATAATCAACACACAGAGTGTAGTGAATTAATATTTATCCCAAGCAGCTTTCCAAACACAGAAAAACAAGGAAATGCCAATGGGACTGAGAAGGCACATGGAGTCAGTTCCTGAAAGGGGCACTCACATCCTTCCACCTGACTCTCAGTGAAAGAGCATCAGATTGAAGAGAAAATCAGATTCACCTTGAGGACCCCAAGTTATGACAAGCCTTCTCCTCCCCTTGCAGAAGCCGCCTCCATGGTCAGCCTTCCCCTGCTGTTTCTGACCTCTGTTGCCATATCCTGCCACAGTGAAGAAACATCATTTCAATGACAGCTCCTTCACACATAACAGTAAGGGCTTTCCATCCTTCCTTGGGAATACCAACTCCCCACTCTGTCTCTAATTGCTAAACCCTGCCTCAAATCTTCCCTCTCATACTAATCGTGACTGTGAATTTATGAAGCTCCACCATGAAATAGCGTAGGCTGCTTCTCCTGCTGTCCTGTTTGGGAGACTGTTGAGACCTCCAGTCTCCTGATTATCAGCAACCTCCTTCCTCCTGGTTTCCAGTCCCAATTTCCTCATGATAAACCTTCTCTGCCACCAAAAATGTTCAGCTCAGTAATGCCCTGTGCGTTCAGCTCACCACACCCCCGTACTGGTTTTAGGGAACCACTTTCAAAGGTCACTACACCATATATCCATACATGTGCAGCCACATAGCTGAACATACAACTTTAGGCAACCAAAATGCCTGTAGTTACAGGCTAAAATCTGTGGTCACATCCATCTGCAAACTGATAAAAGCTTGTAGGCTGTTACCCGGTGTTTATGTGTGTCTCCATCATGAGTGACACACCATTGTAGGACAGGAGATGCCCGCAATTTGGTCATATCAGAGGCAAGTTTGTGCCACACAAGAGGGAAATAGCTGTTTAACATCAGGGTATTGGGCATCAGGCTGCAGGCAGGATGATCACACATCTCAGGTCAAGCAACTCTATGTTAATCCTACTTTTCAGCCATCATTAAGCTAAACAAGATGAGCTCCAGGATAGGTCTCCAGCATATTGAAGCACAGAACAAATTACAAGACATTTTCTGCCAAGACAGACCACTGCATTTGGATCTTGTTTTCACTTATCTGCTTCTGTTGTATCATAACACTATTTCAACCCCATCTGTGATTGCTGCGCTGGGAAGACAATAGAGAATGGAACACAGGAAGCTAGAAGTATCTATCAAGTTTTAGCATCTTAAAGTCTGTGACTCACAGAACAGGACCTGCCATTAACAGGAATCAGAAAGGCAAGAGGAAAACCAGCCAGGTGGCTGTGCCCTGCCCTTGGAACGCTTCACGGCCTCAGTGTCCTACTTTACAGTGGTGTCATCACTGTGGCAGCCCTTTGGGATGAACACCAGGGAACCCTGGAAACACCAAGGGGTAAGGTGCACCGTTCCTGTCCTGGTTTTGCTAGGATAGTTAATGTTCTTCATAGTAATTAGAATTGCTGTGTTTTAGTTTCAGTGTAAGACTTGTCATGAGAAGAATGTTGATAAGGTACTAATGTTATTAGTTGCTGCTGGAGCTCAAGGCCATCCTGTTTGGCTGGTTCACAGCTGCATTAGGACTGGGAAGGAGAAGCGTAGCGAATAGCAAACCCCAAACTGGCATTTAGATGTGCCAGTGAAATATTCCATATCATATCCCGTCATGTCAGTACATTAACCAGGGTTGACCAGAAAAGGGCGGGTATTCTCTTGGGGATTGCCCAGGCTCACTCTTCTGGGCTTTCAGTTTTGGGACTGTCTCTGCTCTGGGATCACTGGCTGGCACAGGCTGGGCATCGGTCAGTGGGTGGTGGGCAACTGCACTATGCATCACTCATTTGTATATTCTGTTATCACTGTTATCGTTATAATTTTATTTTAATTAGTAAATAGTTTTTATCTCAACCCGTGAGTTTCCTTGCCCTTTTCTTTCCAATTCTCTCCTTACTCCCTGGGTGAGGGGCAGGGGAGGGTGAGAGAGCAGGCCGTGTTTGGCTGCAAGCCAAAAGGGTGAATCCACCCAAAACACCACACTCCCGAAAGCACGGTTCGAGAGATCAAAGTCAACACACTCGATCGGTTTCGCAGTGTCACCGGGGCCACGGGGAGGCACTGGACGGGAATCGGAGCGTGCGAGAACCGCTCCCCGGAGCTGCTGCAGAAGTGCTGCTCATGCAGGCGGAGCCCTTTGCCTTCTCTTTTAGGGATGGCTTACCATGGAACTCGCAGCGCTAGCGAGCCTCCCTGACCGCGCCATGCCAACACCCCAAAATTCACCCGCATGTTCCCGGATCGCCGCCCGGAGGAGCGCAGTACTGCGGGTGAGCAGCGGGGCGGGTGAGGGATGCTGGATCCCGTAAGGTGGGGATGTTTCGGCACGACGCGCAGGTGCGCCGGGCCGCTCCCGCTCACCTCCCCTCGGCGGCAGCGGCCGGTGACTAACGCGGGCTGACAGCCGCGGCCACCACCCGCCCCTCCCGCCAACTGCCCCTCGCCTCGCCGCCACCCGCCCCTCCCGCCAACAGCCACTGACATCACCGCGCTGGATTGAAATAGCTCCACAGCCCCCGGCCTCCCGGATACAGCGCGCCCCATTGGCGGCGGCGCCAGCCTATGGCGGCGCCGCGCCGCTCCTCTCTGCCAATGGTAGGGCCGCGGCCGCCGTGCACCTCCCCTGTCGCTAAGGGAGGGAAATACAGCGCGGCGCCGCGGCTGTCAGGTGCGCTCTGCGCCGCTTTGCTCGGCTCCGTTCCGTTCCGCCGGGGCTCGGCCGTGGGGCTGGGTGGGTTCGCTTTTATTTAACCCCCCCGCCTTGTTTTTTATCCCTGCTAGGCGTGCTCCTGCAGGCAGCCGCGCTGCCGGCGCGGGGAGGGAAGTGAGTGTGGGAAGCGGCAATTTTTGCCATTGTTTTTAAGGGCTCCGGCGTTGGCGTCCTCGGGGACGGTGAGATGCAGGACGAGCGTCGGGCGGAGAGCAGCTCCGCTGCCCCGCTTCCTCGGGGGGAGCTTAAAATGAGCTGTGTCGGTGGTGACCGTGGAGGGGGGGGTAGCCCGGCTGCTGGGGTGAGTGGCCGCGGAAGAGGACGGGATGAGAAATGAAGGCAGTGGGCTGGGGTGTTAGGAGAGGGGGGAGAAGGAGACGGAGCGGGGCCGGGCACCCCCGCACGCCGCCGGAGCCCGCGGATGTTTGCTGCAATGGACGCTGCCCGCCGCTGGCCGCAGAGCGGAGCCGCCGCCGTCGCCGAGGGAGAGCTGCACGCCAGGAGTCGGCCCGCAGGGCGCCCCTCGCCCGAGGGGGACGGGTCTTTCCTCTTCGGGCACCGCTCCGCTGAACGCCGGCTCTGCAGCCGGCCGCCCACATAGGCTGCGTGGGCAGCCATGGCTCGAGCGAATAGGTAAAGGCCGCTGTGTGGATGTGCTGTCTGGAGGAAAAAAAAATATAATGATAATCAGAAAGATGAGGATGCGGACACCGGGCCTGGCGCTCCCCCGGGGCGGTGTAACGGCCCCTTCCCTTCGCCTCCTGCGGCGGGGAGGGGCAGTGGAGCGAGAACGAAACCCTCGCGTCAGGCGGGTCGGGCCCTGCCCCACCGGCTGCCCTGGGTGGGTCCCCCCTGCCCTGCCCTGCTGCAGCCGTGTCCCCAGGGCAGGCTGGCACCGCTTAGCCCCCAAGCCCCACCCCCCGCAGCCAGAGGATTGTGGAACAAACAAAAATCAATTACATTCCAAACTGAGAAAAAAAATAACTCGTTTCACCTGTTACCAAGCTTACGAGCTTGAAAGGAGAACGTATAAATCTACTTTGCCGTAACAGCATTGCTTAAAACATTTCTACTTGGTTACTGTTTACTGCTTCACACCCTCCAAATATTTCTGGCTTGTTTCTTTCCCTTACCCACAATGTGTTAATACATTGCCTGACTATCCTAAAGATGTCGGTGTGCGTACTCAAAAGGCAAATGTGTGTGTAAGAGCTGTAGGCAAAACACAGAGCAGGGGTGAGACATTTCTTGGATTTAATCTCTGTGCCTGGCTCTGCCCACGGTTTAGAGCAAGGTGATGAACTTTCTGCCTTGCTGCTTCTCTTACACTCTTCCTCGTTCATCCCCAAATTGAGAACAAAACTTACATCACAGTTTTGCAGGGGAGATTGGGGTTTTTTTAAGATAAAAAATGCCTATGCAACATGAAATATTAATTATTGTAGGAGAAGCTGTAAATGATTACTATAGAGGCCATGGTAAAAGTAAAAATAAAAAGTAATACTTTATCCTTCCCTGAAACAAAACCACTGAGAAATTGTAAATCTGAGGTTCATCCCTGTTTATGGCTTTATGATATGATGAAGTTTGTGTCAAGGTTTCTTTCCTTTTGGGAGATGAGAGCCTGTAATAAGAAATCCATCCCCCTCTATGTTTCTGTTTCCTCCGTTTGCTTACCTGTTATCCCTGTCCATGAAGGATAAGGACTCTGAAGGCTTGTTTCCCCTTCTGTTGTTGCAGGACTCTTTGGATGAATGGGAAGTAATGCTGGGAGCGTTCAGTGATGTTCGTGAGAGGAAGGCAGAAGCCACCAGGGCCCCGTTCCCTCCATCTTGAGCCTTCTGTGGTGATTTGCAGCAGCACAGGGAAGTATGAAGCACTGAGGGACTGAAGTCAGTGTGTAAACCTGACTTCACTTCAGCAGAAATGGCCATGCAATGCTCAGATCAACGGAGGACTAGGGGTAGAATAGAAGAAGTACTTAAGGTGCCTCTTTTAAAAGTTATCTTTTGAGTATTTAAAAGATTAAGGAGCTATTTAGAAGAGATGACTCCCCACATGTGTTTATGTTTACATGTCCTAATAGAAGAGGAGAGTCCGCATTATCTTTTATGCTAGATACGTCTTGGGTGAATCTGTATCACCTTACTGATTTCAGGGGAGCTATATTGATTTAAGGTAGTTAAGAAACTAACCTGGCTAAGTTTTAAATAATTGGAATAATATTCTCCCTCTCTTTCAGTCAGATTTGCCCTTCATGTTAGTTGTGTTTCATAATCCTCCTAGCTCTCCATTTCATCATTACAAGACCAGCAGCTCTATTGAGAAGATAAAAAATAAAAGAGGAAAAAAACCCCAAACCCTTAAAAGCTAGTCCTTTTACAATCTGATCTTTAGTTTCATATTTGAATACATTTAAGACACAGGCTCATCCTGTTTTTTTTTAATAGGACAATTAATTTAGTTTCATTTAGTTAAACTGCTATTTTTTAAAGCCAGAAACTCTCAGGAAGAGAATGCGTTTGATGCACCAGAACCCTTTAGGGTTTTGATAAAAGACATGATATCATGAGTAACATATCCACTTCTGTTATTCTTATAGAGCAGCAACAAGATTGAATCACCATTTTTAGCTATTCTTCAGCAGAACTCGTAATCTATCAATGTGTCAGCTCAACAGCAGTTTTCTCTTCACACTGATGTGAACCAGAAAGTCCAGCTATCACTGATTTTGACAATTTTCTTTTATCTGAGATTGCATGTATTGCAGAAGTTTGAAGAAAATGAATTACAGGACCTATCATGTTTTCCTAAAGATGTACAAACATAAAATATGTCATCCAAAACATTTTAAATTCATTTGCACTGGATGACATTACTAAGTTAGGTGTTTCATAAGCCTTAAGCTACAAGCACTATGAAATATTTGTGTGATAAATAACAAGATCAAACGTGGGCCCCATATTTTTTGAATGCCTCGGATTGCCCTCTGTGTTGTTACATAATGCATCATAAAGAAATACGTGCCTTCATTCTCTTTAAATCACTCTGGCATGGGTAGTACTAAGCTTTCCTTCAAGTCCTCGTTATGCAAGTCCTTGCTACTGTTAATAGCTGTCAGCTCGGCATGGTTACTTAAAAAACAAGGTAACCACAGACTTTTTGTGAAGCTCCTTCCATTTCTGGAATTTACAATGAGGCAGTTCCAGGTGTTTTACTTCCTTTCTTTATTGTAAACTAAATTATTATGAACAAATAGGTTTATCCCCATTAGAAGAAAGTCCCATTCATTCCACTGTATCACAAGGTGATCTGTTTTTTTTGTTTAGTTGCGTCTATAAGCATGTTATGAGTATCTGAATGCACTTCTCCAGTGTCAATAGAATAAAGTACTAATTTGAATATCTGTTGAAAAATGCAGGCATATAACCAAGTACTGAAAAAATACATAGCATAGTAAAAATCTATGACCAACCTAGCAAAGTTATTAGATACCCAAATGCATCTAGGCATTAAGTACTATTATTTAAAGTAAAATCTGTGTTACACAGTATAAGCAGCATTCAAATGAAATTGATGAGACATCTATATAGAACAGAAAGAAACATTTTTTTTAAGCTATGATGTTATGACGTTCTGTATTTCTTTACTTGTGACGACGTTCTATATTTCTTTACTTGGGAAGTGGAATTTTCCTTGCCTTTTCATAAAGGCATGAAATTAACAACAAGCCCTTCAGAGAATTAGGTGCACTGCCTGATTTGTGGGTTTTTTCCTCTATCAAACATAGGGATCATTGGTAGAAAAAAATGAGGAGAAACCTATCTGGATTTTCCAGTATCACGGAGATCTCTCAAAGTAGCTTGTCTTTTAACAAGGCCTCGGCTTTAAAGATACTGAAATAGGAATATCTCAAAATTAATATTACTGACTATATAAAGAAAAATTTTGCTCTCAGTTTATACTTGTAGAAGTATGCAAGTAGTAACTCAGTGATGCGTCACTAGGAAAGGAGGGTTTTGTTTCATATTCTATTAATGGATCTATTAGTTTATCAAACCTCTATTGCATTTTTACATTTTTTTAACCTTTCTGTTGCTCTTGTAAATTTGGGGTGCTAGCTTAAGTATTTATTTCCATTCTCCTGCTAGTAATTATTTTAAAAAGCTCAACTATATTCTGTTCAGGTTTTGGTGTGACACATGGAATATTTTTTTTTTATTATTTCTTTTGCAAGCAGTAGGTTGGTGGGAGGAGGTCTGCACTGTAAAACAGTATACCTGATAAATTGTACTACAGTGGGAGATTAAATAAGAAAGCAGAATGGCTGAGACAAGTCATTTGTCACAGATGTTCATGCAGTTCTGTGTTTTGTTTTAAGCTGGATTCCTCAAACATGATAAGGAATAATTTCTGTCTGATATGAAGTTCCCATCCAAGGAGACAAGTGGGTTAAGTTTAAACTGTGGTTTGAAAATACAGGGAAATGTTACCGGACAGTTGACAGGTTGATTCAGTAGCCAAAGTGGACACAAGGAAGTAAATTGGAGAATGCTGTTTTTGCAGGGTCTAAAATATGTCAATTCAGAAGCAAGAAGGAAAATGCATCACAAATATATTACTATGGAGCAGTTACTTTAGCTACAACATGCTTTTGTCTGCAAAGCACGAAGATTTTGCCTTAAAATGTCTGAGTTAGGTAGGTTTTAAACGGTGCCGATGCTGTCAGAGAGCAAGCATGAAATGTTGATGTGATAACGTCTGATACTTAAGTGGCATTTACTGACTGCTTTTACGGCATTTCTTAAGTTTATAAAACTTCAAAACTTAGCGAAAATGCTTGAGGTAAGCACTAGTGTAATATTTATTTCAGTTTTTATACATAGGCTGATCATCATGTTTAATAAAGTATAATACGAATGAGAAGGCCCGGGACTAAGATACTGTAAAAGGGGGATTTAAAAAAAATTAGTATCAAACTCATTCTTAGTTTTTAATAGTTACTATTTCTTTTAATATAATTTTCCCTTTTGTAAGTTCCTGTCTGTCTCTCTTCCTTCAGAAATATTATGTCCCTGCCCCGAAAAGGAGGAATATAATGGCTACAATTAGCTTCTGTTTACTGGAGCAAAATTATTTTTTCACAAACTGAAATATATGCATTAATTTGCTGGACTTCCAGCTATTTTTACCTATGTTATTTCTGAGAAATGGATCGCGATGTCCATTTTAATGCAGCCTACTACAGCGTAGCAGCTGTAATCTAGCATTTTTCTCTTTGGTATTCAGATATACAGAACTATCAGTCTGTTTGCTTTTAAGTACCTGAAAGCTGAATTGGAAAAAAATATTTTTGATACAATAAGTTTGGCTTTTCAATCTGCACTTCATTTTGAGTTTTCTAAGTAAATGCTACATAGACTGATTATCAGAAAAATCGAGGCTTACATAATCAAGCCATACATTTTTCTACTGCCTCCCTTCCCCCACTCAGCTTTCATTTTCCTCTGAAAAATGAAAAATTTTTAATATAAAATTACTATGGAATATTGATTATATGCACATTTTCATGAGACTGCCTAGCTAAGGTATTTGTATGTATTTAGTAAAAGCAATAAACAAAATACTAAAACCATGAGATGGCTAAACTTTACAATTATAGGAATTGTTAAATACAACATTGTACCTAGCTGTGTAGCATTGAGTCTTTTTTCTTTGCATGGGGAATCAGAGTACTTCTATGTATTCCTTATTCAGAATAAGAAAAATAAAAACGTCGTACCCCATTTTTTTTACTCGTCATAAAGCTGATGCTCCTTCGTAAGGGAGTTGATTTTAATACTCATCTTTCAGAGGATGAGCAGTGACTGTTGTTGACAAAATATATAGCAAATGAATTGAAACTCTGTCCTGCTACAAAATTGCAAATTGAATTAATTACAAAGAATAATATTAAAATTTTATCTAAATATGTTAACATGAACTCTTACCCATAGGTGGCAGTCAGCTTTCACTGTAGTAGGGATGACAAACTTTAGGTTCATGGTATTCATACTTAAGCCAGAATAATACTGATGGGGTATGTGTATGTGCATGTACATAAGTATATTCATGTCTGTGTGTTGGGAGGTTAAATTTACCCTAAAATAAATTAGTAATTAGGAGGATTCTGAATTGCTATATATAAACAAAATAAATTCTCGTATTCTGGAGAAAAGATTCAGGTATTAATTTTTAAAACCACACAAACTGTTTTTTATCTGTCCATTGCTGATGCTCATCTAAAATAAATAGTGATAATTCAGAAACATAGAGATGCCCCTAGAAATTAAGCAGAAGGGCAATTATCGTGCCAGTCTTAGAGAAGACGACCCCGTAGAGTCCCCAAATCCTCCAAACTACGTTTCTGTTTCATCACCCATTATCTGTAAATTACAGAAGCGCTGCAGTGATGACACTCTGCCCTGGAAATCCCAGCAATAAGCACCTTAAACATCGAGCAAATACAGAAAAGGTGCTGAGGGTGAGGGTGTCCTTTCAGACGTGAGGAACGAGCAAAACCTGTGGTCTGGGGTTCTCTTTCTCTTTGCAGAGCTGGCACCGACACCCCTGGCAGCGCTGCGCAAGGGGAGGACGCTGCCTGTGAGAGCAGAGATCCACGCAATTTTGCCCTCAGCTTTTTTAGGGCTTTATGAGGTTTATGAGGATTTCCTTTTGCAGTATCGCTAAGGAGGCACTTGGGACCCCACCAAAACTGGAGGGGATAGAAGGAACTAATAAGGGCAAATCATCTCAGTCTAAAACAAACAGAATTTGTGAAACTACGTATGTGACATATGAAGACGATAGAGCTGTTATGAGAAAAAAAGACTGAAAACTGAAATTCATGAGTAGGTAAAGTCAGATTCTTTTTACTATTACAACTATACTGGGACTCCTTTCAGTTAAGATTAATACCATATTGTGTCAAGGTAGGCCACTGTACACGTCTAGCAGAGGTCAGGAATTTTACAAAATGCAAAACTGGAAATATACCCAATTAGGTGTTGCTACTACAATGTGATGTAAGATTAAGAGCTCAGAATGGTGCAGTATTATTAAAACAGAAGGCCTAATTCTCCTTATGCAAGAGTCACAGCAATACACATCATTGTATAAGCTGAAGCAGTCAGTATGATTTCATAGTCAAACAGGGTATTTCCACATAAATGCAACCACGATGTGACTAATTAGATCCTTGCATATGCACAGACCCATTTGTTCCCCAACTGTAATAATGAGGAAGATTGCACTCCACGTTAATTTACACTCTTGTGTAACACTGCTGAGTACAAGATAGCAGGTGGTGATAAACTGGCCGGTGGCGAATGTGTAAATTTGATACGCATTTTGAAAATCAAAGCTTCCGTACTCAACTCTGATGTTGATGTAGGCAAGACTGGAGAAGACCTCCTGGCCCTAGGGCCCAATCCCAGCTATCGCAGGCAGCCATGTCGCACTGTTCAACTTACTTGCAGGGATACCAGACTCCATCTTGAAGCTACCCTTGTCATGAGGTTGCTCCTCATTTTCTGCTCTTCTAAATAGTCAAAGACAACGTGTATTCAGCACCAGCTGGCCCTCTCGTGTTCGTGAGGTCTTTAGCTTCAGTTTGAAGAGCATTTCTCTCTCCTGCTGTGAAGTCCCTTCCAATCTGTCACCCCTTGAGCTTTAGCGCCAGTGCCGAAACCTGCTCAGCCTCAGTTCTGGCAAAGCAGCCGTGCTGTACCTGCCATAGAGGACTATGCCTTTCCCCTGCCATTCTTCTAACCCTTCTTTGCACCTTTTCCACTTTTAATAAATCTTTTAATGTGCAGGGTTAGAAAGGGACACAGTACTCCAGATGTGATGTCATCAGGGCCTTTCATGGTGGCATTAATACCTTCCTATCCCTGCTAGATACATAGCAACTAATGTTTTGATATTTTTTAACTTGTTTATTCAGATCTACATGCTAACAACATCTCACAGGCCTTGAGGACTAACCAAAACACCCAATTTACCCTCTTTTATGGATGTTGGTAGCAAAAGTTCTTATTATTTATTCCTAGTTTATGACCTTGAACTTTGCACTACTATAAAGGTATTGTGTGACAAGGGTGTCAAAAGGATTTTTGTAAGAAGAGTGTCATCAGTTTCATCCAAGCCATGGGCTTCCTGTGAATTTTCTGGCGTGTCCAGATTTGTTCAGGAATGGCTACGCTTTGCACGACTATAGACGTGAGCTGGCACATGCACGTGATATGGCACAGGGCTTTACAGGTGAGCTAGCTTGGCTCATGACACAAAGTTGTCTCTAGTATTATGTTACCTTGGGCACATCACAGTATGTTATTTCAGGTAAGCCTTCAGAAAGTTGTACAGTACTTCTGAGTGGTGTCCTGCATGGGCTTCACTTGACAGCTCTGGGAGCAAGAGACCAAATTCTGAAATATTTTTCCAGGATCGACAGAGGAGATGGACTGAGTGTCACATTATATTGTTTCTATTGATCTCCTAGGTTAATCTCTAGTTTACAGGTTATGCCTGCGAGACTGAAGGGATAGTGGAATGTATGAGAGTTGTGTGGCACTCTTGAATAACATGTGAAAATAAGAATTATTTTTTTAATAGAAAAATCTAGAGGATTTTGGGGTTGTGTTTCTGGAAGTTAAGAAACATTATGTCTGTCTCTAAACAAGCAAAAATCTATTTTTTCTTTCTTCTGTTTGTCTTCCCTTGGAACTTTCTGTATGAAATTTGTATTATGGCATTTTTATATAGCAATTTTATTTGATATATTTTACTTCTGTGCCTGTGGGACAGCGCACCACTCACAGAGATGGTGATGAAACATGGATTTTCTTGGAGTCCTTAGGATGTAGCTGAGAAGACCATTGACATGAGAGCCTCTAAATCCTGCAAATTACTACTCCAAGACTTTCAGACTTCACTTCCAGTCCAGCCAAGGGCTGGTCATATCTTAGAGGTTTTATAAAGTCTTAAAAAGAATCTAAATGTAGCTAAACAGTTTGGTTATAGTTGCTACAAGTTAAAAGGTATCCTTTAAAAACCTGAAGTTATACTCAAACGAAGAAAACAGAAAAGAACATCTATCTGGCAGGTTATATCTGTAAAAACACTATTAAGTGTTTAAAAAAATGAGTTTGAGGGAAAAGTCACTGTCTCACGTGTCACTCATTTTTAGGCTCTATAGAAAGATAAAGGTAACTACAGGCTTTAGGCTTGATGACCAAGACAGGTGAACAAAGAATGAGTGAACAAACGGACAAGGAAATGTGACTTAGGGAAAAAAACAGGCAGCTTTTGTGAAGGGAAGCAATGCCTTGCAAGTCCCTCTATACAGGGAGAGGAAATCCGGTTGATACACCTACAAGGAATTGAGGAGAGGCATTTGACGTCTTTTACCAAAGGCTCTGAAAGAAATTAAGCTGCATGGGTGAAGAGGCAGCTTTTCACGTGGACAAATAACACACAAGAAGATGGGAAGCTGAGTGACTGAGCAACAAACCAGCAGCTGAGCCTCAGCTGGCTGTCACCCCTCCGGAGCAGTGTCGTGGGGCTGTAATAGTCACTTCCACTAAAACATCAATGTGCTTGGCAGTGGTTCAAAAAGCAAGCAAAATGTTAGGAATTGGGACAAATTCCTAAGCAAAGAAAGGGACAGGGAACAAAATAATAATAAAAAAATAGTCCATTATTATGGTACTGCGTAAAACTTTTCTACCACTTCCCAAGTCTTGCACGTTTCTTTGGCCTGGCTGCCTTTAACAGAAATGCATAGCAACGCACGTGTTGAAAAAACATTGCAAAATCAAAGCTAGAAAGCCAGTATTACACAAATAAACAAAACTCGCTGTACTAAAAGAAAACAACAGTTTGCTTCACAGGCTTTTCCTCCACCTTCAGAAAGGCCAGGCGGAAAAGACACAACATAAGAGGGTAGCTGTGGCACGGCTGGAGACATGCTAAGGAGTGATGACAATGAGTATGTAGAATAGTCTGATTATATGTTGACCCTGATTTGCACCTCTCTTCCCCTATCTTATCCTCCTAGATCAAATCTATTAATAATGGCAAGGCTGTTGTTACAATGCCATGCTAAAAAGCTAAAAATCATTGGTAAGCACAAGAGAGCATTATGGCCAGGACCGTAACACACAAGACACTGGGCAAAGATGTGACAGCAGACTGTGTTGACGTGGTTTCCTAGAGGAGGTAACCAGGAGTACCTCAGAGATCAGGGTTATTTAATATTTTCGTTAATGACCCTGCACCAACAACACAACTTGTGTATTAACTGCAGTGGTGAAATCTGCTAACAAGGCAGGAGCTGGGAGTCGCTGTCGATACAGAAGACTAAGGTGGTACAGTAGAAGGGAACAGCTCTGCCCACTGCTTTAAAACCAGGTAAAAAAGAATTTTAAAACATACCTGCTTGCTAAGGAACTAGTAGGAGTTTTAACTTCCTCTGCTCCACCCTGGTGAGACCCCACCTATTCAAGACAGATATGAGGGTCTGCAAAGGTCACGGCATGGTCCCATGGGACACTGAAGTGATGCAGCTGGGAAAGAAGCAAAAGCAGGTGTAGCGTGTAGCAAGTGCATATGATGGATTTCCAGTATCAGTACCACTTTCCAGACCAAATTGCATCTGTGATATGTCATTGGTGATTCGTGTCACCTGTGATCAGGAAACATGAAACATGACCACGTGCAGAAAGCTGCTCGGGACAAGGTGGAATCACAGAATCACAGAATGGTAAGGGGTTAGAAGGGACCTCTGGAGATCATCTAGTCCAGCCCCCCTGCAAAAGCAGGTTCAAGCAGAGCCAGCTGCACAGGAAAGCGTCCAGGTGGGTTTTGAACATCTCCAGAGAAGGAGACTTCACAGCCTCTCTGGTCAACCCATCCCAGTGGTCTGTCACCCTCAAAGTAAAGAAATTTTTCCTCATCTTCAGATGGAACTTCCTGTATTCCACTTTGTGTCTGTTGCCCCTTGTCCTGTCACTGGGTGCCACTGAAAAGAGTCTGGCCCCATCCTCTCAACACCCAACCTTTAGATATTTATAAGTATTTATAAGATCCCCTTTCAGTCTTCTCCAGGCTAAACAGATCCAGGTTTCTCAGCCTTTCCTCGTAAGAGAGATGCTCCAGTCCCCTCATCATCTTTGTAGCCCTTGCAGCTTGTCTTGTGAGAACTGGTTAAAAAGAATTGTGTTTGTTAACCAAAGATGGAAAGGGAGAGGATGTCTTTTTGGAAGGGTTTTTGTTCCCTGACTCCCACAGCCTTCCCCATCCATGCTGCTCAGGGACATGCGGAAAGCAGAAAGCAAGGAGAAAGCAGGGCTAGATGTGCTCTTACCAGCTTCTCTGCAAGATATGGAGAGTGATGGCAGGAACTGGTGTTCAGCCAACGGGTCTGCCATATGTGTGATGGATGGTAACGCTTTCCACCACTGTAAGGCAGCAGCAAACATTTTTAAGCATGGTAATCAATTCTGTTCTCTAGCATCTAATTGAACATCAGTAAATATGTTATTAAGATGCTCGACAGTGTGCTCTTTTGCAATCAAGGCCAAGATGTGGCCAGATACTCATCTTAATCTCTCCAGACACATTTCTAATGAAATTTTACAGTGCCTAGAGGAAAGGTCCTTGGTCTGAAGCTGGACACCTGGGTGATAAAAGCAAATTATTATTAATAATATATTATGTTTATGATGTCAGGTTGTCATCTAAAGACAGTGGCAAAACCTTGTAGCATAGACTACTGCTAGAATCCTGTTAATAAAATTGCTTACTTTAAATCCCTCCCAAAGCATAAGGTAGGATGTTCCTTTGTTGACAGTGCTTTCTCTTGAATATTTATATTTAACTCCCTATTTATGGTCTATCACAAAACCAACCAATACTGAGAGAAACTGTATTTTGAGATAACTCCATTGTATTGCAATGTTTTTGTTATTATTCTGTCCTGTGAAGATAGGGATAAACTTCCTTTCTACTTACCAGAAATATGGCACAAGGTCAAGGCTCTATACCTATTGCGGAATGCAACTAGGGAAGAGAGATGTACCTACTTAGGACTACTCAATCCTCTATGTCTTTGAGTAATCAGTCCACACATCTACAGTGACAACTTTTTGATCTTCTGTTTTCTGCTGGGCTGGAGGAACTTTTATTGGAGTAAAATTTGCAAATTTTGCTCAAAAAAATTGGAGCAAAAGTGTCTGCTGAGTTCCACCATATATTAAAGCCAATCATAACAGTGTGTGCTCCAGAAACGGATTCTAGTTCTCACAGACATTCACATTTCTAGTCAACCTAATTTTACTATGAAAGCATTTTGTTTACCTTTGGCCCATAGATTTTTCTCATTCTTTTGGAACCATTGAAACAGGAAAGATGGCATCCTGGCCCCACTGCAGTGCTGGAAAACATGCAGAGAACTACAATGAAATGAGGGTCCAACGTGTTCAAAGCTCAAATGAAAGCTCTTTGGGTAGTGTAGCTGGCTTTGAGCAGTCCTCTCGACGTTTTAGTTCAGAAAACTTACATAACCAATCTATTAAAAAAAAAAAGTCCACTTATCACCTTGTGCAGTGTAACCACAAAGGTTTGAGTAACAATAAAAGACTGAATTATGAATTTTAGTGGTCTGCCTTTTCTTTTCAATTCTACACACTTACCATTGTTAGTATGTGTGAAAGCATACGTATGTTTTAGTTTGGGGGGTTATGGCATCACTTCTGGAAAAAAAATAGGTGCAACAGTTTTATGGACAATTATCTAATATTTCACAAACTCCAAATAGCTCCTGAATGGCAGTCCTGAGTTAGAAGACATAAAAATTGGCTGCATTAAGGTATTTATCAGGAAAGCCTGAAGTGACATATGATGGACTAATTTTTAGTAAATCATTATTATCAGATCTGAAGTCAATATTCCATTAATTAATTACTAAGGTCTTTGGACAATCATTCTTGACCTATGGATTATTTTACTTTTTTTTAGGAGACAGCAGAATGTGAAACTTTTACTATTGTAATAACATGGCAAAAAATTTACAAGGATTCTGTTAAGCAACTGCAATCAAGGTGGTAATATGACAAGCCTATCTGAGCAGCAGATACCCAGAAAAGCAAATCTCCTGTGCCATAAACCCAGGCAAAGGTCAAGTGCACGAAATCAGTTGTTGGACTGAAGCATATGGACCATCCAAGAAACTGGGATTCCTGTGGTGCATACCTATGCCGTGGTCCTTTTTCTTCCAAAGAGCTCTCAGAGGAGTTGTCCACTGTCACCCAGCAGCAGGATTCATGTCCCCTGAACCCTGTCCCACCCACCAGGAGCAGGTGGAGTGCCTGGCCCTTTTGCCTGGATGAAGGTTGGTGGGTGTGACATGACTTACCTTCAAACTGGGTGCGATGCAAGCTGAAAGAAAAATACTCAGAACATCCTCGTTCTGTCAGGGAGCTTAATGAAACTCCCACTGCCAACTGCAAAATCTGGAGGTCTGACTTGAAGGATGCCACTTTTTAACCTTGGGGCATGGCCACAGAGATAAAAGCAGGGCAGCAGAGTATAGTAATTTTCAGGATGTGTGGCATCATTATCCTCAGCCGCTGCGTAAGCCTGGTACAATAGCTCCTACGGCACCTTGTTTGAACTTGAACTATACCTTCTTTAGGGCAGAGAAACATTCTCAAAATTGCCTGAGCATCATAGCATTTTTTAAAGGTATAATTTTCAGCTCTTCCACTGACTACTTTTTGGGCAAGTCAGTCGTTCACTTTCCCTTGATTTATTTGTCTACATCATAAGGATAACTGTATTTGCCTGCCAGAGCAAAATGCTGGAAGGTCCTGCAATTTCTGTAGTTTCAGATTGTGGTTTATCTTGATGGGGAACACTATCCTCAGATTACAGATATATTCATTTCCTTCCTGGAGCAGGAGGCTTTCAGGAAATAAAAGTCCATTCCTAATCAGGCAGGGAAATGCGTACATCCAAAATGAGACAAAATAATTGCCATTTTAATATAAGATGCACATGTAAGTGTGTTGACTTTGCTTTTTGAAGGACAAAGAAATATGAAAAATGCTAATATTATATGACTCCAATTATACAAAATTCTATTTTATATAAGAGTTAAACCAGTCCCACTGGGTAGAGATAGCCAGGATTTAAGAAGAGGCCAAGGCCACATAGAACCAGTATTCATCTGCTGGGCCTCACTCAAAAGATTATTCAGTGAAATCCTTTCCATTTCCAATGGTCTTTTCTGAAAACAGGTCTCAGCCCACACAGCCAGAGACCAAACTGACTGTGCCATCCTTCACACTCCCCCACACCTGCGTGATTCCTCAATTGCCAAATCAAATACAGTGGCTAAATGAATTTTAAAAGAATAGCAGAGCAGTAAGAATTACCTCTCAGACTAATCATGGTCTGTTGGAAATCCCAACAGATACATCCTTGTTTCCTCTTAGTATTACTCTCATTTTTTAAAATATTTTATTTTTTTAATGTTTTAAAACCCAAGGCCACAGCCACTGCTAAAAGCTGTTAGTACAGCTCCATTGACAAAAAAGTTTAGGTTCACCTCATCTGTCTTTAAACCTCCGCAACGCACACCTCTTCTTCTCTGAACTTCCCGTATATTTGTGAGAGAGAACTAAGTACCAGGTCATCTCAATCTGAACTAGAGGTCTGAAGTAGGTCATGGGGGAGGTGCTCCAGAAAGCGCTTTTTTTCCCATTGTGCTGGGTTTTGTTGAGGTAGAGTTAATTTTTTTCACAGTAGCTGGTATGGGGCTGTGTTCTGGATTTGTGCTGAAAACAGTGTTGATAACACAGTGGGGTTTTCATTACTGCTGAGCAGCGCTTACACAGAGTCAAGGCCTTTTCTGCTTCTCACCTGACCCCACCAGCGAGGAGGCTGGGGGTGCACAAGAAGCTGGGAGAGGACACAGCTGGGACAGCTGATCCCAACTGACCAAAGGGATATTCCAGTCCATATAATGTCATGTTCAGCTTATACAGCTGGGGAAGAAGAAAGAGGGGGTGACAGTCAGAGTGATGATGTTTGTCTTCCCAACTAACCATTATACATGATGGAGCCCGGCTTTCCTGGAAATAGCTGAACATCTGCCTGCTGATGGGAAGTCATGAATGAATTCCTTGTTTGGCTTTGCTTTCTTCTCAACCTACAAGTCTTCTTCCAATTTTCTCCTCCATCCCACTGGGGGGGAGTGATTGAGCAGCTGTGTGGTGCTAAGTTGCCGCCTGGGGTTAAACCACGGCACAGACTAAAGGGAGACTGCACAGTTTGTTTGGATCGAGTGTTTTGATGTGATTTTTTTCACTTGATGGTTAGATCCTGCCTCATTTGCACCTGTATTTTCTCACTAATAACAGTGGAGCTGCACAAGCATACTTAAAGACAAGTTGTGGTCCATTAGCTCAGTATGTTAATGAACTCTGATTTTTTTTTCTATATTTTATGCCAAAACTGGGTATGGGGACAAATACAAAAGAATCTTGTTTGCCAGATTTGACTTCTGCACAGGGATGAAAGGAGACTTTCACTGGGTGCAGAACATATTCTTTTCATAGATTTTGTTTTGCATGTGATACATTTATTTTGCTGGATTCTCAAAACTTCTGGAGAAAAAAAAAAAAAAAAAGAAACGTTGACACGTAAATGCCTTTCCAGAAAACTAGCAAACAAACTGAAGAGCCAAGATCTCCAGCCCGGCGCCACTCATCTGACATCAGCCACTTCCCTACACAAGGAGGGAACATAGCCTGGACCTGATATAGCTGTATCAGTATAGATGAAAAGCAAACGCAAGATTTCCACCAACCAGGGTTTTGTCCAAAAAGAGCGTCTGCTTTCTGTACACATTC
Organism: Caprimulgus europaeus; assembly: GCA_907165065.1. The sequence goes on from OU015524.1 coordinate 75,378,117, forward strand.
TGGCAGCACCTGAGGGATGCGGCAAGTTTATTTCCCAGTGACACCTGTGAAACACCCTTTAGGTGCAAGAAACCAGGGTAAGTCTGGAAGAAACAAGTAGAGGAAAGCAGTGAGTATTAACTACAAATGAACAGAACAGCCTTTAGGAGGATAATTTTCTCCTTTTAAATCTGGTGCCCGTATTAAAATTTCCCCCAGCAGCCCGTGCATGACGGATACTTACTCAGCTGATAGCACAAAGCAACAGTAACCCTGGCACCAATGCCGAGGCAATATTTACAAAAGGATGAACTATTTTCGAACAATGTCTCCAATGTACTAAGCACAAACAGGCTTTTCTTCAACATCAGGCATGCATGTTGTCTCGTTCCAACGATTTTGTTCATGTACAAATGTATTCATTGTGGACAATGCAAGGAAAATGTCATTCTCTATTTATAACCTAGTTTCCTTTTGTCCTCTTTACAGTATCTCGGGGCAGTGATGCAGAGCAGAGTCTTGCTCTAAACTCATTTTATTTTCCTCCCCATCTTCTTCCGAAGCTCTTGCAGTTGCAGAGCCACAGAGAGTTAAAAGGCTCCCTACAGCAGATTTTTTTTTTTGAGACACAAAGATCAGTCTCTCTCCCTCCACTTCCCAGCAGAGAAGATCTGAGTCCTGTCTCTTGCTCCGTCACTCAGAGTACATAGTGGTCTTGGCAGCAGAGGATGTGGTGGTAGCAGCGTTTTGAGCCGTGTAAGTGGATGCACCTGGCACATGAGTGTGAATAGGCGATGTTAAGGCAATTCTCCCCCAGTAATGTATGAAACCACCCACTTCATGAACAGCCTCTCTGTGATTAAAGCTGCCTTTTTGTGGACTTGGATAAGTTCCCCAGTATGGTCAAAACAGAATAATGGAGGACTTTGAAAGAAAGACCCTTGCATGGAAAATAATTAATCTAGCAGCAGAGGGACAGGGAAAAAGATTTAGTGACACTTGAAAACAAAAAACAAACCACCAAGTCCCAGGGCTAAACTAAAAGCATGGGTGCAGACTCACACTATGTTTTTGTCATGGAATAAATAATCTGTTCTGAAAGCATCATTATTGGGCAGGTTTGCCATCTTTTGGGGTAGAAATTAGAAACATTATCTTAAGCGACGTTTCAGGGAAACGCTATTTTGCCTTTCATGTATCATCTGATTTTCTCCAAGGTGGAAATTTCCACTGCTCTCAAGTGCGTCACTCCACTCCGATAAGCTTCAGTTTATCGGTAGACTGATAAGGATCGTTTTAGTACATTTAAGCACATCTTAAAAAAATCAATTGATAACACTTCTACAATTAAAATCACTTTGAATTGGAAGCTCAACCTTAAGCAGACTTTGCCTTTAAAAGATTTCTGCAATCTTTCCAACTATGTGTATACAAAGAAAATATTCATACATGCCTCAGATGCAACAGTGAAATGAATATAACAAATTCCACATGTTCTAAGAAATTTAAAAACTCACATTTCTAAAGAAAGAATATGTGACTGTTTTCCAATGTGAGACTCCAGAGGCCTGTACACTCACTTGACTGGATCTCCCAGTAAAGAACATCCTTTATACACAGGATTCGCATGCAATTCACTATCAAGCATCAAAACATTCACTGATGCTTACAGACTTTGCAAAAGATCCACTCTTTTTTCCCAGATAAAATGTCTCAATCAGATTGAAGCAGTTTTGTTCTCTGAAGGAAAAGTTTGAGACTTAACAGATATTACTAAATGAATTTTTTTTAACCACATAATGCATTTTACATAAAGGTTATATATAACACCAAATAAATGAACTCTTCTTGTAATTCATACTTCTAATAATGCATGATTTCTTATGCTTTAGCACATAAAAGATTAGATATCTTTAAAATTAGAGCAGTCAAACTTTTAGCACAGCATGAGATGAAGATAAGGATTATTCAGTCACTGAAAACATCTTTCCTTCATCACCGTCTTTCTCATCCTTAAGGAATTTTAAAATTGCAATTGAGCAATTCTTAACTACTGGACAAAAATAACTTCTATTAGCTGGAAAATATTTTAAGATTTTTCAACTTTAGGGTATAGAGATAAACTGTCATGTGAGGGCATGCCTTACCATTCCCATGAATTTAAGTTTGACAAGAGTTGATAATTCTGACATTTGGAGAGATGATTAAATCCCCTAAATGACTGAAAGCTCTGCATAACCCTCAAGATTAAATGCAGATTAAATGATCATCTATTATGGATGTATGCTATATATGATTTCAACAGTTAGCTGGCAGCAATCATTCATTCTCATTTTTCATTAGTTTTTCAGGAAGTAGCATCTCCCAAAGTTAATACTGGCATTTCCAAATAAGGATAGTATTGAAATTCAGATAATTTAGTTGTAATCTAGTTTGTTTGTTTTTTCTAAAGAAAAAATTCCTAACATTGCTTCATTACTATATTCAAAACATGCAGACAAAAAACTGATTAGTCTTCTTTCAGATAATGAAAAACCTTTGGAAGTGTTTTAATATGATTTGAGTTTCTAGTGAGCAGAGGGAAAAATATGTTCTTTCCAATAAAGTTTTTAAAACTGGTTTTTTCAGTTTACAAATAGCTTCACTATGTATGTGTCAATATATAAGACATTTTCTGCCAAAATGTATCATTTTATCTAAGGACAAGTCTGGGAAAATGCTACTTATTGAGCTCTTTTAATCAGATGATCTATAATGAATAATTGCAGCTAACGATATTGTATGCTTTTGTTGATTTTGCAGCAACCAGTATTGGTGTTTGTGATAGTTTAACTTAGCTGGCAGCCAAACAAGACACAGCCACTCGCACCACTCCCTGCTTTCTCCCATCTCCACCACCCAGGGAATCAGGGAAAGAATTGAAGAGGTAAAGGTAAGGAGACTTTTAGGTTGAGATAAGAACAATTTAATAATTAAAGTAAAAATAAAATTAAAATAGTAATGATAATAATAATGATAACAACTATATATATATCTCTCTATGAGTGATGCACAGTACAATTGCTCACCACCTGCTGATAATGATCCCAGAGGAATGAAAAGGAACCCCAAAAACAAAATCGCAATCCTGGAAAAGCGAGCCTGAGCGATTCCCGAGAGAATCCCCCCCTTTCTGGTCAGTGCCAGTTAATACATTAAACATGACATAACATGATATGGAATATCTTATTGGCATATCCAACTGTCAATTCTGGGCTTTGCTAACTTCCCCTCCAGTCCTTGGCACTTGCAAACTACCCAAACACCATGTCCTTTTACCTTATCAACATTCTTCTCATAACAATCCCTGATGAAACCAAACCACAGTGCTTTCTAGCAAAAACCAGGACAGTGGTTTTTGTAATTTCACATTTCTTAGCAACAGAAAAGTTTAACTTCTGTTATTGGAAGCTATGCTAGGATTATTTTCTCAATCTGCTCAATTTGTCTACTTTTACATCTGACAATCCACCATAAGCAATTGAGAAACATTTTCTGCATAAACTACATTAAGCCTTGTGGCAATTATTGCTGTCTTGGCTCATCCATTCAAAACCATTTCTTCACTTAATCCTGAAGCCTAAAGCTCTTTCTTTTTAGGCTGCATAACTTGCCTTGTGGAAGGCGCATTACCGCTATAGTCATAGTCAGAATCCAGGTACAGACACGACATAATCAATTAAATTTACATAGGCTCAGTATTAGGTTATAATCACTGTGGTTATTCCCACTCTCTGCTGGGTCAAATCACTCTGGATACTGTGCTAGACTTACAGACATTTTTGATTCTGTTATAAAAGCATGTGGTCACCATTTTTAGGTACTAAAATGTTGAGTATGAGATGATCCTAACTGCAGTTCTTCTAGTGTCACCTCCTCTAGTCTGGGCACCCATTTAAAATTTATCTTTTTACGTTTTGATGATGGTTCAGTCTGCAAAACAACTGAGAATCTGTTGGGTTTAAAGGTACCACATGGATGTAATGCCTGAAATCAGAAGAAGGTTTGGGAAACAAGAGCGATTTCAGCAGAGATGGCTGATGTTCAGCATCCGAGAAATCCTTCTGGGAGAGTGAATACTTAGCACTTTTCATAGTAACTGTGAGATCTTAGTTTTGCTCTGGACAGATTCAGTAATTTTCAAGCTATAGCATCAGTTTAGCATCTGAACCACTGCCTCAAACCCAGAGCCTTGTCTGTTATTTCATTTTGGGCAGGGTTCATCTACAGGTGTGGTGGTTTTAACTCGGTCAGCAGTCAAACACCACACAGCTGCTCGTTCACCCTGCCCTGACTGGGAAATGGGGGAGAGAATCAGAAGGGTAAAAGTGTAAGAACTTGTGGGTTGAGAAAAAAACAATTTAAAATTAAAATTAAAATTTTACATTTTAAAATAAAATTTAAATTAAAATAATAATAACAGTAATAATGGAATATGCAAATGAGTGATGCATAGTGCAATTGCTCACCACTTGCTGACCTATGCCCAGCCCAGAGCAGCAACAATCCCAAAACCAAAAAAATGCTATCCTGGAACAGAGAGGGAGAGCCCCAGTGATCCAAGAAAAAAAAATCCAAGAGCTCTACTATCAGCCCTCACTAATAGACTGAACATGATGTTATGTGATACAGAATATCCCATTGGCATATCCAAATGCCAGTTTGGGTTTGCTAATTTACTACACTCCCCCCCAAGTTTCTTCTGCACCTGCAGACTAGCAAAGCATGAGAAGTTGGAATGTCCTTCATCTTCCAGCAACAATTGAAAACATGAGTATGTTATCAACGTTCTTCTCATCACAATTCCCACACTGAAACCAAAACAGAGCTATTCAAGCTACTAAGAAGAAAATTAGCTCTGTCCTAGTCAAACCAGGACAACAGGTAACACAAATACCCTGCACTTGGGAGACATGTTTGCCACATCCACCCTGCACTGGCCATGGGCTGTAGACAGGCGCTTGGTCCTCTCACTGCCCTTCCCAGGCAGAGGAGCCTTCCCAGTGCAGGTGGCAGCAGGCAGCCAGCATGGCAAACCCAGTCCCATACCCAGCTGCCCTGTGCCCCTGCTGTCCCTGCCCACAGTTGAGTAAATGGATGCTCTTTATTCCCTGGCCTTCACAGAATTGAAGACACATCCTACAGTTAGCTCTTATTTGCATTTCCTTGCAGCACTAGTAGTCTGCATTATGCACATTGGCCACTGAGGTATATAAGTGTATTATAAAAACTGGCCACTGTGAGAAGGAGGACATTTGAGCTCTTGGACAGATGAAATATTCGATGCTGTGGAAGGTGTGTAAACCCCTGTAATACAAATTAAGTATCTGGTTTTACTGGGGCAATGAAGTGCAAACGTTTGTTATTTATTTAATAATTCAACTTGTATTTTTTTACTCTAAAGTTAGCAGATCACTTCAGATAACCACAATGATTTTGCTAGAAAGAAATCTACTCTCTGGCTGGCTGTCTCTACAGATGAATGCTGCACAACTGAATTCTCTCTTCGTAAATGGAAGGTTTTCTTCTCCAGCTGTAAGCACTATAAGTGTTGTTTGGAATCTGTGGTAGAGGCTACATGACCCCAGCAAGGTCTGTAGCTAAGTGGGTCCTGGCCAAGCTGGCTCTGTGTGGGAGCTAGTTGCCTGCGTGCCACGGTCTGACTGCTCAACAGCACTGCATCTTCTTTGGCTTTTATCAGCCTGATGCACATTCACAGACCTGGGCCAAAATGTCTCTCGGACACAGGGGGATTGAGAGATGGGGCCAGGCAGACCTCAGTCCTCAAAGCATTTGGGAGTGTGCTTGTGGAGCTCAATAGAAGCATCACACCCTACTTCTGGTCTAGCTGAGGCTGAGTAGTATCACTGACCTTCTGCTCAGTCTTCAGGTGAATGCTCCCACTCCTTCCTGGCCAAATGTTTTAAGAAGGTGCTGGGCCGCTTTCAGGTTTTACTTACACCTGAGAAGCTGATAAAAACCAGTGAGGTTTAGTTTTAATTTCAGTTTTAAGTGAATCCTTGAGGACCAGATAGTTTTTAAGCAGTGATGAACAAGAGGAGAGAATAAAATGCTGGTACAAATTTGGAAGTTTATAATTTTCAGAAATTTGGCAGCTATCTTCAATATTACCATCTAGTCTGGGTCTCAGGGAGCTGATGGACCTAACCTCTCACCATGACTGAGATAGCCAAACATCAAAATGAGGCTCAAATGTCATCATGATTAGCAAGACCACTACCATGGACTTCCAGAGGGCAAACTTCAGCTTGTTCAGGACACTGAACCTCACAAAAGGGTCCAGGAAGCCTGGACATTCTTCAAGAAGGAAGTCCTAAAGGCATAAGAGCGGACTGTGCCCATGTGCCACAAGACAAACCATCGAGGAAGACAACCAGCCTGGCTGAACAGGGAGCTCTTGCTGGGATTCAGGAAAAAAAGGACAGTTTGCCATCTCTGGAAGAGGGGCAGGCAACTCAAAAAGAGTACAGGGATCTCGTTAGGTTATGCAGACAGAAAGTTAGAAAGGCAAAAGCCCAGCTAGAACTCAGTCTGGCCACTGTTCTTAGAGATTTAAAAAGTGGTTTTTATAAATACATCAACAACAAAAAGAGAGGCAAGGAGAATCTCCATCCTTTATTGGATTCAGAGGGCAACATTGCCACCAAAGATGAGGAAAAGGCTGAGGTACTTAATGCCTTCTTTGTCTCAGTCTTTAATAGCCAGAGCAGTTATCCTCAGAGATATCCCCTGAACTGGAGGTTGGGGATGGAGAACAGAATACACACCCCATAATTCAGGAGGAAGCTGTTGATGACCTGCTACACCACCTGAACACTCACAAGTCTATGGGGCCAGATGGGATCCCTCCAAGAGTACTGAGGGATCTGGCAAAGGAACTTGCCAAGCCACTCTCCATCATTTATCAACAGTCCTGGCTAACAGGGGAGGTCCCAGAAGGCTGGAGGCTTGCCAATGTGACGCCCATCTACAAGAAGGGCTGGAAGGAGGATCCAGTGAACTACAGACCTGTCAGCCTGACCTCGGTACAGGGGAAAATCATGGAGCAGATCATCTTGAGTGCACTCACGCAGCACATGCAGGACAACCAGGGAATCAGGCCCAGCCAGCATGGGTTCATGAAAGGCAGGTCCTGCTTGACCAACCTGATCTCCTTCTATGATCAGGTGACCTGCCTACTGGATGAGGGTAATGCTGTGGATGTTGTCTGCCTGGACTTGAGTAAAGCCTTTGACACTGTCTCCCACAGCGTTCTCCTGGAGAAGCTGGAGGCTCAAGGCTCAGAGAGGTGTCCTCTTCGCTGGGTAAAAATCTGGCTGCATGGCCGAGCCCAGAGAGTTGTGGTGAATGGAGCTAAATCCACTTGGTGGCCGGTCACAAATGGTGTTCTCCAGGGCTCCTTGCTGGGTCCAGACCTGTTTAACATCTTTATCAAAGATCTGGACGAAGGGATTGAGTGCACCCTCAGTAAGTTTGCAGATGACACCAAGCTGGGGGGGAGTGTTGATCTGCTTGAGGGTAAGAAGGCACTTCAAAGGGACCTGAACAGGTTGGATCAATGGGCTGAGGCCAATTGTATGAGGTTTAACAAGGCCAAGTGCTGGGTCCTGCACTTTGGTCACAACAGCCCTGGGCAACACTACAGGCTTGGGAAGGAGTGGATGGAAAGGTATGTGGAAGAAAAGGGCCTGGGGGTGTTGGTCAACAGCCGGCTGAACATGAGCCAGCAGTGTGCTCAGGTGGCCAGGAAGGCCAATGGCATCTTGGCCTGTATCAGAAACAGCGTGGCCAGCAGGAGTAGGGAAGTGATTGTGCCCCTTTACCAGGCACTGGTTAGGCTGCATCTTGAGTGCTGTGTTCAGTTTTGGGCCCCTCACTACAAGAAGGACATTGAGGTGCTGGAGTGTGTCCAAAGGAGGGCAATGAAGCCAGTGAAGGGCTTGGAGCACAAGTCTCATGAGGAGCGGCTGAGCGAACTGGGATTGTTTAGTCTGGAGAAGAGGAGGCTGAGAGGAGACTTCATTGCTTTCTACAACTACCTGAAAGGAGGGTGTATTAAGGGGGGGTGTTGGTCTTGTCTCCCGAATAACAAGTGATAGGACGAGAGGGAATGGCCTTAAGTTGCGCCAAGAGAGATTTAGGCTGGATATTAGGAAAAGATTCTTCACTGAAAGGGTTGTCAAGTATTGGAACAGGCTGCCCAGGGAAGTGGTGAAGTCACCATCCCTGGAGACATTTAAAGGACATGTAGATGTGGTACTTGGGGACATACTTTAGTGGTGACCTTGGCAGTGCTAGGTTTACGGTTGGACTAGGTGATCGTAATGGTCTTTTCCAGCTAAACTACTCTATGTTTCTATGATGATCACTTTGTTTTTTTCCTGTAGCCAATTGCTCTTCCTAATGAAGAGGATGATTTGTTGATTAAAATGCTATTTATTTCAATGTATTCCTGGGAAATCAAGCCTCTAGCACATAACAGTGATAGGCTGCTGAAGGGTGGCTTTCATGTACTCAAGCACTTCACATTTTCTAGATTGGGCATTCTTGGTGCACTTCCTTGTACAAAAGCTTCTGTAGGACAAAGTTTTACTTCACTCCTTAGACAGTGGCATTACATTTGATAGCAAAACTGCTTCCACCCTCTTTATATCAGAAACTACGTAAAGGTAGCTTAGAACACATGGTTTTAATTTAGCTATTAGTGGTTTTATTTGGCAGGGAAAAAAAACGAAACTGTTGAGCACTAACCTTGAATTAGAAGCTGACCTCTGAATTAGTCAGGGATTTTCTTGTAAATGCATTTTGTAGAGTATAAACATGAACCATCTATTTACATAACGTTAGTGACAGCTAAATGATTTCTTACAAGCATTAATGCTGGAAATCCCAGACACTCCTTCTTTGCTGGAAAATGGTTTGTAACTCCTGAGAATAATCTCTCCACCAAGGAACTGCAAACAGAAAAGGCTGATCATTTTCCAACCAAATTTAGGATTTCTCTAGTGTTTCATTAAGAAACCCTCCTAGAATTACTGGACAATAATTATAAGCTACTGTTGACTGAAATGCAGGTCACCTCCCAGGGTGCAGGTGGAAAGCTCTAACTGAGCTGGTGGTGCAGCCTGTGCCTGTACCACAGTGGATTTACGCACCGTGCTACAGGAGACACAGCAAGAGCAGAGTACCAGTGGTGGGCCTGAGGGATGTCGGTCAACACAACCCCATTGTATGCCTAAGTTTCTCCACTGTTCCTGGTCTGCCAGGAAGCTGAGGGCAGCGAGGACCAAGGGATTTTGGTCCTTCTGAGGTTGAGATCCTCCTTTGACCAGGAGAGCCTCCAGCGGGTCTGCAGCCCTCCTCTGTTTTCCCAGTCGGAGCAGCACAGGAAGGCTGTAGAGCAGACTGGTGCCTCTGGTACGTATGTGAACACCTGTCCTAACTGAGCTCGCTGCAATGTCTTAAAGGTTTTTAGCTTTTTTCTCACATCCAGGGAAAATGAAAGCCATGGAGTGCCACCAGGATTTTGAAGTGCCTGTGTTTCTTTGGCTGTGAGCTTTGTTATTTTTAAGAATAAAATTTGATAAAATGGACATATTAAGTATGATGATAAACAAATCTGAAAAAAAATATACAAAGCATTTGTGTGAAATATTCTGCAGGCCACAGGGAAATTTAACAGGTTTTCAGAGGCAGAAAAGTAACTTGGTTGATTTTAGTTTATTTTTGCCCACTTTAAAGAGACAGTATTTTGTGGATCTCATGGCTTTTTTTTTTTTAATTGTTGAATAAACAGCAGAACATCCTTTCTTTTTTTGAAACTGTATTTTCAGAAGGTAATTTTTTATTATTATTATTGCAATAAAAGTACATACCCTAGCACAGCATTTCTACTTTGCTCCCCATTTATTGGCATGCCCTGCCATAATATGCCATAATAAGTCTCTAAATTAAGATGGTATATTTCATGCTTTCAGCAACAACAGCAAAGTACTCTGCTCTTTGCTGCGTGTTGTTATTATTAGCTCCTCCATGATCGAATTCCAGCCTTGGGCACTGGTTGTGTGATGGGGCTGAGCTCTGATGGCAGGTTTCAGCCCTTGTTTTGTCTGGCTGCATTTGCCCTACCGAATTCACTAGAAGAAGCACAAAGACTCTTCTGAGCAGAAGGGAAGTGCACAACCATTTTAGCTATCCTCAAATTATGGCTTATGACTTGTCCCCAAACTAGAGTAAAGTGACTTCTCTTTAACACAAAGGATGGGAAGAGTTTTACTCGAGGCAGAGGTTTATCAGCCCCAGTGCCATCTCCAGCAGGTGGGAATAAGAAACAAAGCATCTGAAGGCTTCTTAATAACCAGCAGCAGACCACTTGCCACTGCCTGGCACTGATTAGCTCACTAGCATCCTCTGTGGGATGGACACCGAGCTGTTGGTGCTGGAAGGCATTTAGGAAGCAGGTTGCAGGGAAAATGGATGGTGTTTCTTCATTCTTCAACATTGCTAAACACGGTTCAGAGAGACCCTACTGCCATTTTGGGCAGTGTGGAGCCTTTCCTGAAGGTTTGTCACAAATATTGTCACTTACCACTAATAAAATAAGGCAAACGTCTTCCCCTCCCATTGGGGGAGGGTGTTAGTGCGACCCAGCTGAGGATGCAATCCATTCCTCCTGACAAATGGCCAGAGACATCCAGAAACATCCCTGTAATAGCTTGTAGCAAGAGGGGAGGAGCATCAACTCCTGTGGGTGTATCTCACAGAATGACACAGAATCTCCTGCCTCTTCAACAAGGCTGGGACATGGTTTAGTCGAGGACTTGCCAGTGTGAGGTTAATGATTGGACTTGATGATCTTAAAGGTCTTTTCCAATCTAGGCAATTCTGTGATTCTGTGAAATTACAGATCACAGGAAAAACCTTTTCTAAGTAGCTAATGATATGGACAAACAACAGGAAATGTTCTTGTCCTTTGTCCATGGCTTGCTATGTGTCCAAAATGGAATACTTCTGCTTGCTCTGGTTTCCAGTGGTAAGGTCCCTTGCACAAATCATGTTCTTCTTTATTTATTTTTTTAAATGTGGGAGGAAAACAAGAAATCTTGGCAAGAATCTCTCAATCTCTCTCACCAGCACCATCACTAATAGAACATTTTCAGTAGTGGATCCATTTGTCTGAGCTAAGAAAGTGAGGCATCTTCTTTGCAGCAGCTCCTCAGCCTGACTACGAGTGGGAGTACGGCACAATGGGATCAGGTGAGCTGGAGCATCTGTTGCCACGTTTCTCTCTGCAGTTCTGAAGGGCAATCGTTCCTCCCAGAGATCGTCACAGCCAGCACTTGGCTGCCACCAGGCTGCCCTTCACTTGTCTTTTGCTCCTTCAGGTTACAGGGCTTTGAATTGTCTTTCAGCTCTGTGGTGGGCAACACTGATGGCAACTTATTTATGCTCCTGCTGTCTCCAGAAACCTCTGATTGGATTCCTCTTGGTGTAGTTTAACACGCCTACTGCCTGCCAAATATTTTTTTTAAAGCCTGAAAGCCTTTCTGTTGCTAGGTGGAAATTTTTCTGCCTTTCAGATATAAAGTGACTAATGGGATACATTTCATAATACATCAGCAAGCATAGTACTTGTTATTATCATATTTCAGTGTCCTTTAAATACTACCAACCTGCACTGGGAGGATGGGGTAGTATGTAAATTCCACATAATAAAGAAAGTAGGGGTAATTCTTTGATAATCACATTTTATAAGGTTAACAGGGTTTATTGCATTAGGGAGATGAGCTTTTAAAAAGTTACAGTTTTTTAAAACTTTTTCAGGAGATGAATCAGTGTTTAGATACTGTAAACCTCATCCTGCTCTGATGCAGATCTCCTCTCATGCTTCCATGTTCACAGGCCAGGAGCACATTTTCTCCCATCCTGTGTGGATAACCACTGATTTTTCACCTCCTGCTGCTGTCTCCTCTGGTTCTGTATTAATACCAAAGGTAAATCATCAACCCATAGGAAAGCAAATGAATGAAGAAGTGATGGTGTTGACAAAAAGGAAGAGTGGACACTGACATTGGACAACATTTTGGGATAGTATCAAGTGTACATCAAGGAAAAAAATGGTGATGATATTTAAATCAATAAAAGTAATTGTAATTTTTGTCCTTTAAGCTTCTGATAACAAGTCTTGGTGCTACTCACAGCCACTTTTGGTCACCAGAGTCACCATCTCACAGGTGGGATAGCTCTAGTTCCTGAAAACCCACAGCAGCCATGCTAACAGAAACAGGCTTGGAAGATTCATCTATGACTTAACAAAATAAACTAACCATTTCCACTTGTGCAGGTTAATGGGTTCTAGAATAAATAAGACTTACATCTTTCTTGGCTTCTCTGGGGGCTGTGTGTGAAGAATGGCATGTTCCTGAGGTTACTGCAAAAGAGAGAGTCCAGCTCCGTACCAGAGAGCCCATCACTACTCATATGATCATGCTTCACCCATTCTCATATTCTTAAATGCCCCATTGATTGATAATTTCAAGGCTTATTTGTGAGAAACTTGTATCACAGACATTTGCCTGTAAAAGTGCATTTGAAATGCCAGGCAATTTAAGTTAGATACAGTGTGATGGGTTTTGGTAATAAAAACATGAGGGTTTTGTTACTATATTGAAGCTGTTACAAGATAAAGCTCAGCTCTAATATGATCAGAGTTATCTTGCTGGTTCTGTTATGCCTTCTTACACAATATTTATAAGTGAATTAGCACAATGGTTTGTAAAGATCCCTCTTGAGCATTTGTTTACTCTTGTTAAAGAGATATGAAAAAGTATCTTTGTAATTTTTAATCATCCCTAGCCTTCCAGTTGAAGGTAGCAGATTTATTTATTGTAACTGATGATGATGAAGAGACAAATGAACTCTGACCCAGATTTTGATAACAAAAAAAGGTGTTCAAATCTGGAATAACTCTATGGTCAAGTAAAAGTAGAAATAATATAGTAAAAATTGTGAAGAATGAAAACATAATTTAGAATTGTGGAATAGTTTGGGTTGGAAGGGACCTCTGGAGCTCATATGGTCCAACCCCCTGCTCAGAGCTGGACCAGCTTCTATACTAGTCCAGGCTCCTCAGCACCTTGTTCTACTGAGTTCTGAATATCTCCAAAAATTGAGATTTTGAGTTTATGCATTCTCTTATTCAAATAGTTTGCAAAGAAACAATTCACTCCTGATGTTTAAAACAAGGGTTGCCTGACAGTGTAGGAATTTTGTTTTCAGTGACAAATTTTTGTTTTTCTTTGAAATTCCTTGACACAAATTCACCATTTACATATGAAAGCATAGAAATAAAAGCATATAAAAAGTCAAATCTCATCATCATATTTAACAGACAAAAATGAAGTTATGATGATACTCTTAGCTACGGAAAATATATTTCTAGGTATTAATTTGGATATATGAAAAAAAACTTCTATGCCAGTCAGTGGTAAATTTGAATCAGAAGTCCTTAGAATCTATTAAACGTACTGAGTACTTGCACAGCTTTTTAATTTTTAACTGTATGTACCCTTGGCAAAATGGAGTGCTTATCAATGGACTCATTATAATGACTCAAACCTGCATCAGCAAGAGGAGGACTACACAGAAGACAGATTTCTCTATGTTTTTAAAAATTTTGATGAACCTATTTAAAAAGAAAACAAACCTTTCAAAATTATTGTTGAAATTTTGAGTGTTTTTATAAGAAACAAATCATCTCGGACCATTCATGTTATTTTAAACAAAATAATCTGGATTAGATTTTGCAAGCCCTTTCATTTATTTTTATTCAAGTTCTACAACTGTCAATATACACTTTTATTTCTTCTTTAACTGAAACATTTTTGTTTAAGCCAAGTGCCCAGCTTTGTCTCCAACACTCACCATACCAATGAAGTGATATTTAACAGTCAGCTTGCACACTCTGGTCACAGACAGAGTGGTCTGCAGGCATGGAGGTCTTACCTGATACCATGATCTTAAAACTCTCACTCTCACATTCTTCATTTCTCTTTAGTTCCCACCCTTGGCTGTTATAACTTTCATTTTTTATGCTACAGAAAATGTAAAGTCAGTAGTGTAAGGGAGAGTCTGCATTTTTGTCTGCACCAGGTTGTCTTGCCCACACATGTTTGGAAGGATGAATAAGTAGAAAATGTTTCAACTGTCCAGGCTTCCCATCACATTTGCATTTACAGTATTGCCAAAAAACAGCTAACTTGCACTTAATTTCTGAAAAACAAAATTATGCAATTTGCACGACCCTTCCCAACAACTTTTCTATACAATTCACCTCTTACAAATCCATCCTACCCAAAAAACGCATAGAAATAGGTAGGTCTTGAACTGAAGATAAGTACAAAACCTTCTGAAGGCTAAAAAGAGAGAAACAAAGCATGGGACCAGGGCCACCCCATGTGAGAACTGAAGCTTAGCGCTGGACTAAATCCACAACTGCTATGAGTTGTCCCAGCTCCACTGACTGCTTAAACATAGCAGTTTCCAAAGAATGAGAGTGCTGGTCATCAGCACTCTAGAGTGGGGGCTGCTAACCAGAATGCAGGCTCTGGACCAGCTCTTTCCAATGGATTCAGATGCACAGCTCACCGTATGGTTGGAAAGGTCTGCGTGCCCACCGCCAGTGGCAGAAGCAACAACATAGGCTTTGTGTGTGTGTGTCTGTGTGTATTGCATAATTCACCACCCAAATTTAATCCAAAATATTTGGATGTCGGCCCACCCCACACTTGCTTGGCAGAGCTGGAGAGGAGTGCCAAGAGCAGCACCAACAGCTGGGGAGCCCAGGATGGTCCAACTCCCAGGCTGGAGGCCCTGCACCTGCACAGAGGCACAATCCATGGACTGTGTGAGTGAAAAGGATCCTGGATTTTTTCAAACAGCTCTGGAGGCAGCTGAGGTTTGTCTCAGTGAAAGCAAAGCAGAGGATAGCCTTAAGCCCATACAGCAGACCACCTCTCCTACTAAAGCTTTGCAGGTCATTCATTTCTTGCAGGATTTTATTCCAGTGGCTGCCAGGAAGCATTTGGCAAGTCACTGCTGTTTTCTGGGTGGGAGCTTAGCTTAACCACACCTAACACCAGCCAGGTAGGGACTCGTAGAGTTTTAATGTACAACTGCTAATGTTCGTTTGCCTTTCAGCGCTGCTTGCAACCCAAGATTTCATTTTAGCTGGTATAATATGCTTGCATCATTAACAACAATTACCAGTCATTGTTCCATTCGGATTTCTCTTGCTAATTAGATTCACTCCAACAATCTATATGGCCTATAAACCTAACCCCAAAAGGAGTATCTTCCCACAGTGAACAGAATGGAATATGAATAATCAGTTTAATAATTGTATTTGACTTAGCTGCTCAACACCAACGTGTTTACCAACAGGCTGCCAGGCTTCCCTGGTGGGAGAGTCCCACTCTTCTCCCAGTTGCTCTAGCGAGAGGAGCAGGAGCCCTCCCGGCAGCTTGGCCAAATCTCTAAATGCTGTGTGGGTCTTACACAAGCTTTAAGAGCCTTCACTTTTAATTCTTGCCATTTTGCATTGGCATCTAGCTTTTTTCCTTCTTATTTACTCTTCTCTCACACTCTGCCTTTCCCTCTCACTCCTCTTTTTAGTAAGGTAACTGTGACCGAGACAACATTAGCTCCTAGGGAAGCTAAAGTCATTCTGAAACATAACCACGCAGTCCCTCTGCAAAGGGCATGGCCCTGCAGCCCAGTTTGGACATTCTTGAGCATCTCTGCTCCTCTTGCTGAGATGAATATTTGGGCAACAAACCTGGGCTGGAAGCTATTTCTTAGCCTCTTGCTGGGTCTTATGTGAGGCCCCTCTCCGACAGCATCTCCAACAAAGGTGGCGATGCAGCTTCCAGACCCAGGTTGCCCCATGTCTGACTGGCTTCAGGTATGATCAGAGGGGTGGACTCTGTCCATACCTGTTTGTTTAGGTTTTATCTGGGGCCCTCCTGCAAATTCCCTTCTCCACAAGACATGCAGAAAAACTTATCTTCTGGTAATTGCTCTAGGCAGAGCAATCTGTAGTTTTATCACTCTGGCTGTGAATCGTGCAGACGGGCAGTTGTTTTTATTCATTTTTCAGTTGCTTGTCCAAGCTTTGAGGAAAAATATGAAAACAAATCTAATTGCACACAACTGCAACTGCTCCTCACCACACGCCATCCCTGGAGTTGGACCTCGATGCTGAGGCACAGCTTGAGCCTAGCTGCAGTCTGAGGTGCTTGTGGAAGGGCTGGTAACTCCCAGGACGGAGGGGGAAACATTGCACCAGGGGTTCATTTGGTACCAAAGCACTGGGAGACACCATTGAGCTGGTCCAGCCTGTCTTTTCCTCCCTCCTCTACCCTACTCCCACCTATGTCACTTGCCCTGGGGGTTGCTTTTGCTCCCAATCCAAAGAAAATAAATGTGAGTGTGCTCGCAGCTGGCAGCAGTGTGGTCTGGCCTCAGGCTAGAGCAACCTCACACAGGGAACGTTTGGATACTTAAGCTCAAGACTGCAGGAGGGTGCCTGCTTCATCAAACTCCATCCCCATCACCACATGCATGTGCTCCAGGACTTTCCTGTGGCTTCCTGGAAGAGAAGGTCTCTGGTCTCCTGGTATCTCTTGCAGCTCTTCTCTGTAGCTGCTCTGCTGTTAATGCATCTTTCCCAAAAGGAGGAGCAGGAAGGCAGGAAAGTCGATCTGGGACATGTATGTTGGCACTAGTATTTCCTCATCTTAACTGGAAATAGATGCAGCATAAGGATCAAGCTGGCAGCACACAACTCTTCTATGACTATCTAATGCTGATCTTTCTTTCTCCTCAGTTATTTTCCCAACTGATTCACTCCCTGTTAATAGCAAAAGGCACCTCTGACACCAGTTTTCACCTGCATGCCTCTTTGTCTTTTACTTGAATGTCATCCTCCTTTTATTACAGCCATTCTCAAGGTGCCCCGCTCATCCTGCCTGGCCTACAAACCACCTCCGTGCCAGTGATGCGTCACGACTGTGCAGTACATTTCATCAGCACAATGCTCACATGGGCCAGGAGCACGCCAGTAATGCAAACAGAATTGGTCCCAAAACTCCTATATGAAGAACTCTCCCAGATAACTCCTCCTGGCCTGAGATCTCCACCCTCGGCACTCATTGCCTCCTCTTCTTACCAGTGAAGCAATTCCTCTGCTCATCTATTTTGTCTCCAACAGCATCAGTTGTTTCACACTTGACATCATAGCAAATGCATTAAAGTAGTCGAGATAAAGGAAATCTGGCAGATATCACCTGTCTGGAAAAATAATTGTCTTATCAAAGAGAACCATCAGGTTAGTCTAGCAGGATGTACCTTTAGTTGCATTTCACCCAATTTTTGATGTGCTTTTGCATTCTTAATTAACCTTCAAGGCATGTTCCAAAGCCTCACATACCAGTGAGGTCAGAGTTACAAGGACGATGGTTGACTGGATTATTTTTTAACCCTGCAAAACCAAACGCATTGTAATGGATATTCTGCAGTCATGGGGTCCCTCACTGGCTTGACAGATGTATAAAAACAGTTGCTATTAGACATGCCACCTCACATGCTGGTCTTTCCAGAACTCCTGGACAGGCATGGCCTGCCCCCACAAAAGGAACGCAGCCTGCTCTTTGAGCTTTGCTTCCCCACAGTAGTGATTCCATTTCCATAGCCTTGTTCCCATTAACCAGGCTGCTTTTGCCCCTAGGATTGTCTTCTTTAAATGAGAACAGAGGTATAATACTCCTTTGATTTTAGGGTAGGCCTAGATTATCTTTAATCTCATGTACTGCACAGCAGCCTGACTCTGGTTTTCTTCCTTTTACATTGAGATTTGAATAAGTTTTTCCCATTTTTTCTGGAATACTTTGCAAGTTTCAGCTCAGATTTGTTTTTGACATTTATACTGGCATTTCAGAGAATCATAGAATGGTTAGGGCTGGAAGGGACCTTAAAGAAGATCTAGTTCCAACTCCCCTGCCATGAGCAGGGACACCTACTACCAGGCCAGGTTGCTCAAAGCCTCATCCAGCCTGGCCTTGAACACTTCCAGCGAGGGGGCAGCCACAGCTTCTCTGAGCAACCTGTTCCAGTGTCTCACCACCCTCACAGGAAATAATTTCTTCCTAATCTCTAAGAGAAATCTACCCTCTTCCAGTTTAAAGCCATTTCTTGACCTCTAAGTGATCAGGTCTTCTTTCTGCACCCTCTGAACCCTTGTGTCTTCACAGCAGCCTTCCTGAAGCTTCCCAGGAATAACTGGAGAACCCAGTGCCATGAACACGTGGAGCGAGCAGGCAGGGTGTGGGATCCTTCACCTCCCTGCCTCTGCCCATGCCTCCCCTGCACTCAAGCCTCCACCTTCTCAGCTTGAGCCAGCTTTGCTGAGAAGCATCACCCACTTTATCAGTTTGCCCACTGGAAAACTGAGACTCAGATGCATACATATTTATGTTTATTCCCCCATTTGCTTCAAGCACTGAGTTCAAAGCTCTGCTCTGTGACTAGATCCCTAGTAACTTAATTGCACATCAAAACAACATCACCTTGTACAAGTTCACTGATGGAGATGTTTGTTGGTTGTCAAATCCAAGCACATCTAGGCCCTACCATTGCTAGCTTGAAGCATCATAGAGTAATACAGTCTCCTCAAATTGCCAAAGCAGTGAATGAAGGTATGAATAATTTCCAAAATAGTTTTTATCATCTCAGCCAAAAACATGAGCAGCAGATAAAGGAACAAAGACAAAGCGTATTTCTGACCCTGCAGCTTTGTTTCTGCTGAGTTTCAGAGGCCATGTGTGAACAACAGAAATGCAAAATCTTCTCAGCAAAACATTGCCAGAAACATTTATGCTGGGAAGTGCATGGTTATCAGCCTGAGGTGTTCTAAGGCACCTCACTACCTGGAGGACAGAAGCAGGCCAAGTCCAAATGGTGTCAGAGAAGATTTTCGTTGATTGATCTCTCCAGTGCAGGTGTGTGTGTGTGTTGTACCCTCAGCACCAAGGACTATCCAGCCTTGCCTGCATGAGGCTGGCATCAGTGTCAGGAGTGTTTTTTTCAAAATCTGCTCTTCATTTCATCTAACCTCATCAATTACCTCTGCGCTCCAAATCCTGCTGGATGTGTCAGCTTAGCAGTTAAAGGAAAATAACTTCTCCTCCCAAGAGCAGACACACCGCAAGTGCTGTCGTGAAGGAGAACCTACAGATTCTTGTTTTCTGTTTGCTTACACTTTTGAAAATATTTTTGGCAGCAACAGCAGTTCTTTAGTGCCTGAGATGGGAAGCTGAGCTGTTAGGATGGCCACTGATGGTTTGGGTCACCAACAACTCAACAGACCATCCCTCCTCAGTTGGGAGTGATGCACAAAAACCCCCTATGGGCAACTCCCTGCCCAGCACAGCACTTTCCAGTGTGAGAAGAGTGAGAGAAAGATCTCAGCCATAGAAAGAACAAGTTTTTAGGAAAAACACAAGCAGGATGTTGCTTTCAGACAGACTGGTGTGTAGCCCCAGGCTGCCCCAGGCCAAGGGGTTTGGTGACAGAAGGACAGGCAGAAGCCAAACATCCCTGTCCCTTCAGAGCACTTTTTTTCTACTCCTTTGGCCTCTTTTCTGCAATTTTGCAATCATGTGTTGGAGGACTGGATTACTTCAGCCCAAAGGGGTCACAGATTCACCCTGAAAATGTACAAGGACTGAAAATCCTGTCAAGTCAGCCCGTGCGCCATACAGCACATCCTATAGCATGCTGTAGAACAGCAGCCAAATCAAATGTGTAAGAGGTTGTCAGTATGCTGAATTTCAGCCTTAGCAGAGAAACCTTAGCAGGGCCAGCTCCATGTCTCTTGTTCTGTGCTCAGTGACCAGATGCAAAACAACAATTACATTGTGAAATGTCGTGGGTCTACTGAGTAGCTCCAAACATGTCAATATGGTCTTCTGGTTGCATCAAGTCATGATGATTTTGCTTGACTGTGTGCCTGGGTGAAACAACAGAGAACAAAAAAACAAAGAGAGACAGGGCCAGAGCTTGCCAGTGCACTACTTTTATCTTCCTGCCTTTCCAGCGCACCCATCGCAACAGCGTCCAGGTGATAAATCTGTCTCTTTACAAAACAGGAAGACCGTGGGCTGGTTGGCTTCTCTGATGAGCTATAAATTACACGGGCTTTACCTGGCTCCCAGCCTGCACTGTACACTAGGTAAGGCAGGTGCTAATGGAGGGTGCTGGGGTGGCCAGCGATAGGATAATTACTGTTATTGCGTTAGGGGAGAATAGCTGAGACTTAAGAGCCGGAGGGAAAAAGAGTCCCAGGAAATGGAGCACCGAAGGCATTGCTAGCTGCACGCACACAAAGGCGACCCAGCTATAAATAATCTGACCTCTTTGTTCCAGTAAAATGGCACAGGAATTAAGACCCCGGTTCAGGAAGAAACTTAAAATGCATGACTAAACTCGGCATAGCTGAGCAGACCCATTGACACCCCTGGGGCCCGAAGGCATTTCTGCTCTGTGAGCCTTTGTGCTCACCTGGGTGAGCAGCTGCTGGAGGTGTCCCACTGCCAGAGCTGCTTACTGGGGTCTGGGGACAGGGGCCAAGCTTAACTACTGCAGGTAAACGAGTGAAAGCACAGCCCCCTGAGTGTGACTTGTCAAGGATACCTGGGGTTCGGTGAAGTACTCTTTCTCAGTTAAGTTACAGCTAAAGAAAGAAACCTGTGTTAACCTCAGTTACCTGATAGTAGTTAGCAACTTGAAAACAAAAAGCTGACATGTAAAGCAAAAATGTTAGGCAAGGTGTTAGAACATAAGCCTAACAAATGTAGCTCAGAAATTTGTCAGTAAAACACAAAAAAACCAAAACAAAACATAAAAAAAAAGAGAAACCAGCAGCAGGGCAGTTCATCTCTAGGTTAGCTTCACCCTGTACATGTATTATTTCTCACCTTTGGCAGAAAACCCACCCAAAAATGTGTTTGTTCAAATGAAAAGACTTGTCATCAAGTTCTGAGGGTCCTTGGCAGTCTTGATAAAGTAAAACTACACCTACTTGTGAAAAACAATAAAGGCTTTGATGGTTGCCTGGCGTGGGGAGTAGCACCACTTACAAATTATTTTTTCCAAGCTCTTGTCAACAGACACTTAGAAAAATTTTATCTGAAAATTATTTGTAAATATAAATATGTTATAAACCTTCCCTAACTTTCCCTTTTTATCTTTGCTGCAGAGAGAGAAAAGAACTGTTTTCCTCATGATGGAGGTGAGGAGCAAACCTGGAGAAGGTGCATGACTGTCCCAGCATCTCCCACCCCACCACCAGCCCCAGGCGCCCCATGACTGGAATCCAAAGCAGATACATGTGTCCCAGGGAAGACATACACAGGATGGGTTTAAGACCCATTTTGTTGCTGTGGGGATGAATAACAGGATTTGGTAAGCATCTTTGAGCCCAGTGGGGTGTCAGGCTTGGTTGTGTGCTACTGGGTTCCAGCTGACTGGAAAAATGATAATCCAGCAGCCTTTTTCCCAGGTGAGGGGGAAACAATAGACAGCAAAATTATCTGCCAGAAAGTTTGCAGTGGCCATTTGGGCAACCACAGGAGGTCCAGCCACTCTCATTCGTGCTGTGAACACCTGGAAAGTGAGGAGCTCTCAGGCGTGTACCTGTCCCTTTTGCCTGCACTGTGTTTTCATGTATCTGGGGAGACTGAGGGAGAGTAGAGACACATTCTCTTCATGTGACTACTTATCCCAACCCACAGCACCTTTCCACTTCACCGGCCTTCCCCATGCCTCGCACGTATACATAGCGCCTAAAGCAAGCACTTTAAAAAGACTGGAAGCACAATCCAGGTTTGCATTATAATTCTTCCTAGGCAGCTTAGTTATTAGTTACCACGGAGCAATTATGAGCTAACAGGTCTGGCAGAGACCGACAGACAATGTTTTCTGGTTGCTTTCTCCAAGCTCCCAGGACCATTTCAGCTGATCTCCTTCTGGATGGCTCTCAGCCCCGTCACAGAGCATTATATGGCAGAAACTCTGTGGTCAACTATTCCGCAGTCACACACTGCATACCTCTTGTGTTTGTACCGTTTCATGCTGGGAGCCACGACGTTAAAAGCCGTACCGTCTGCCTGTTTCTCATGCTCCTCCCGTGTGCATCGTCCTGGTGTCCCAAAGAGCTGAAGGAGCCAAGAGGCAAAGTTCATCTTTTTGTTCTGAGGTAGCACAGTGACTGGCACAGCTATTCCTGGTCCCTGACTCAGAGCACAACCATCTTGGAAATAAATAAAATGAAAATGGAGAACATCTTTGAGCTCATATTTGACACTTGTATTCCAACACCACTTGACATTATATAAACCATACAGATGGGTATGGTAGTTATTTTGACTCATCTGTTTAACAATAACTTTATTTTGATCAGTATTTATTTAACTTACCAGCTAGACAAAAACTCCCTAATATCTTAATCTGATGTAATTGATGTTCCCTGATAG
Organism: Caprimulgus europaeus; assembly: GCA_907165065.1. The sequence goes on from OU015524.1 coordinate 75,400,745, forward strand.
AATGAAGCTAGACTGGATAAGACAGTACAAACTGTGCCAATCTTCTTCATCTTCGCTTTGCATCTCTTCTAATCTCTGTGACTGTTGCAGAGCCAAGGCACATCTTACGTCTCGCAGACGCACTGGGACTGTAGGTGGCTGTATACCCTGGGACAAGAAGCCAAGAAATACACCAAAACAATAAGTGTTGACACAATAATTAGCATATTGATTCTCAATGCAAATTACCTCTTCATACATTGTGAAACACTTCGCAGTTTCAGAGGACTTCAGAGGAGCTTGTAGTTTCTTATAGGCACCGCAACAATTAAATACACGTCTTCAGTTGTAATATTAAAATGCAATTCTGGCTGAAGGATCATAGAAAGAGACACGCACGTTGCGCTGGTAAAAATGTATGGGATACATTTTCCTGATATTCCCCCCACCCCAAACATGCACCATAAGTGGCATTCCTGAAGGAGCTTTCAGGCTGTGGGTGTTTCAGGCTACCTTAGAAGAACTTTTTGCTTTTTCTTCGAAGGAAATGGTCTCTACTTTGTGTCACCTCATCCTCATGTGAAGGGAGAGAAGTGGCTGCAAATTGAAGGATTAAATCACAGCATTTAATCTTAGCCCAGTACTCCACTTGTCTGGAAAAAAAAGTTCATTTTAGCAAAACCTAAAATAGACTGGCTTTCAGAGGAACTGTTTTTTCAAGCTCACTCACAACAAGTGCAGGAGAAAAAATGAACTCTCATATTTGCATACAGTGGAGTCACATACAAACCCTGATCCTGAAGTCAACACGTGGAAACGCTTAAGTGAAGAAGCAAGGCTTTAACTTGCTGCCCAGATTAGTTCATACCAGCTCTCACTGCCAGCATTTAAATTCTTTGTGAAATGCTAAAGTGTAAAGGGTAGCACTCTCTCTCAAGTCCAAAGTCAACTGATAGCGGAAAGGGTGCAATAATTTTACAACCGTTAACGACATTAACGACCCTGTGAGCCAAGACAAAATGCTGCCAACCCTTGTGCCGCCAAAAGCACCAGAATCACCTCTGCAAGCAGGAAAAATCCCCCTCCCTCCACAAACATACTGCAGTGTTGTAAAAATTAGCTACCTAAATTGAAGGCTGAGAGGGCAGAGCTGCCTGCGGGGCTGGAGGCAGATCCCTTCCAGAGGCAAATCTGACACCGTGAAACACCCACCAGGACATCTAGGTTTGAATGGAGATCCAGGTACACCAGAGCAGAGTGGTGAGTACTACGAAAGGAAAATTTTAGGAACAAGTCACTCTCCTATGAATGGAAGGCCCTGAGGTTCATCAAGAAGACCAGAGCTCACACCTGGTGCCTTTCCCCTTTCCTCCAGTAATGCCCTTTGCCTGCTCTTCAACTAGATCTTGCCACATGCTAATGCTACCATAGGCTCTTGATGAAAAACACCAGCTTGCAAGAATATTCAAGTGCTTCGCGTAGGGCTTCTGCCGGGGCTTAAAAAAGACCATGGAAAGACCCAGACCCCTTCTGAAGAGCTCCAGGGAACAGGAGGCAAGTGAAGAAATTTCTTCTTCTGCAAAGGCACTCAGGTCAGCTCAGGATTTGTTCAAGCTTGGTTTCCTATAGAAGGAAGTCATATAAGGTCAGATGCTCCCTGTACAGAAGCTCTTGAAACTGTCAGCTGAACATGAGGATCTCTAATCACACAGTTCCCGTGAGTTTTCTTGCAAACATTACCCTTTCCTGGTATGCATGGGGAGGCATGACCAGAGGTGTTTGGGGTGTCTGCAGAGGACAAGGAAATCCATATAGGTTCACTGGGTATTTGTTTGCCATGGCAGAGAAGCAACAGAACTGGAACAATGGGCTACACCTGCTCCAAGACCAAATCCTGTCCTCCAAGCACACACATAGAGAAATGAGGGGAGGTCCCAGCCCCAGGGGGTTGAGTGGCACCATTTGAAATGGCTTTCATTCTGGTCCAAGTGCAATTCAGCTCCTCTACTCTGTGCCCCAACAAGTCCCGGCTGTTAGTGAGAGCTGCCAGCCTTGAAAGCCGCCCGTAATTGCAGGTTGCCTGTGCTCTGAGGGAAAGGGGAGGGACTGGCTAAAAAACCACCTCAGATCTTTCAAACACAGAAAGGCTGTCCGAGTCAGTTCCACAGCCTTTTGGGGACTCAATAAAAGGTTAATCAAATCATCCACAATGCAAGCAAGTTGGGCTTCCCCGTCCCTGGGTTAGCAGTAATGCAGAATCTTCATGCAGTCTCTTACAATTATTTGAGAAAGGCCTCAAGTGCAGTCCTATGGGGGGTCATAAAAACCCACCCCAAATCCAAAACGCTGCACAGGTAGAATTGTGATAGAAATTTTCACTTTTCCTGCCTGTGAACATAATTCATTCAGTCAGTGCTTTATCCAAACTAATTTAACCCACTTTCTCATTTAAACTATGGGAAAGTGAGTTCAAGTAGATTCCTTTAACTTAAAGGACATCTTTTAACCCAACTTTTGCTCCTGTTCACCCCACCCTCACCCAATGGCTAGAATCATGACACAAAATACATGCCTTATTGTATCGGTTGGCTTCTCTCACTATAGCAGCTCTTACCAACATTCAGCAGCCCCGTTAATGCAGTTCCCTGCAATCAGCAAGAAAAAGTAGCGCTCCACAGATCTCTGATCCGTTCCTTCCCTATATCATAGGCCATTTCTGGTTGCCAAGTAAAGAGGTTTTTATGCCAGCAGTTTGCCCCATTACATCTCGTCTGCATATTACATCTGGTCCATAGCTCTCATCGCTCACTCATGGCAGACCCCAAGCTGCTGATATAGGACAAAGCTGCCCTTGCCTGGGACATGCTGTTGGCTGCCCTGTTGCTGTCACACGGGGGACCCATCTTACAGTGAGGCTGGCAGAGCCCTGTACTTATGTCCTGTGTTGAGCATGTACGTTTAGGGGAAGGTTTACCTGTACAAATATTACACATACCTCACTGCTAAGTGCAAACTGCTCCAAGGAGATGTCATAGATTTGCCTTAATCCTGCACTGCATCTTGGGAAATGTGGTGGGATAATGTGCTGGCAAACCATTCCTCATGAACTGCCAGAATTTTTGCACAAAAATTGCAGAGACTCAATTTTTTTTCAAGAGCAGGCAGTGACAGAACAAAGCGTAATGGCTTTAACTGTAAGAGGGTAGATTTAGATGAGAGATGAGGAAGAAATTCTTTCCTGTGAGGGTGGTGAGACACTGGCACAGGCTGCCCAAGGAAGTTGTGGATGCCCCCTTCCTGGAAGTGTTCAAGGCCAGGTTGGATGAGGCTTTGAGCCACCTGGTCTAGTGGAAGGTGTCCCTGCTCATGGCAGGGAGGGTTGGAACCTATGCAAGAGTCAAACTGTTTGGGAACTGGGAGCTGGACATTCTCACTCAGCACTAAATTTGACTTCTAAACAAGAGAAGTCCAGATGCCAGCAGCTAGATCACCATTTTTTTAGTAGGTTTGCCATGTCTTGGTCCTCACTGCACATATTGACAATTCCTTTACTAACTGTTTTCCTCGGGTTATTTTCAGTCCATGGGTTGCTGTACTTCATTTAAGATTCTCAAGAAATTACAAAATAATGTAAACAAATGTTTTCAAAACTGTTTGTATCCCCCCTTGTTCCCTCCCGAGGAACAGAGGGGGATAGGACCGGGGTGTCCTTGAAATACTATATTTTATCTCAGCCAACACAAGGAGAAACAGGGTTGGCAAAAACAGACAGAGGAAGGGTATTGCAAAACACCAGCGAAATATATTCCCTTGGGATTTTGAGTTTGGTCAGGCAGGCAAAGCTGGCAGGAGGTGAGGGGGACAACCTCTCCACTTCTTCTCCACATGAAGGCAGGCTTGTGTGGAGGAAGCCTGTGTTCTCTAAATGCCTCTCGGGCAGAGTTTCCACCAGGCACAAGAGGTTACAGGTGATTTTTGGGGCACCCACGTCCCCTCTGCAAAGCCAGGGCACCTTTGGCTGCTCTGCAATGTCAGAGAACCATTAGCAGCTCTGCAACGTCAGGATAGCCCCAGCACCTCTGCAACGCTGGCTTGTCCACCGTGATACTGCAATGCTGGGGTACTCCCAGCACCTCTGCAATGCCAGGGTGCCCAGCTGAGCTCAGGACCAAGCCCTGGGAGGCCCCACCGCTCATCCACACTTGTGGGACTCCAGTCCAGGCAAGTCCTGCTGCCGTTCCTCCAGCTACTCTGTCTCCGACCCACCCTCAGCATCCACCCCCCTTCGCCAGCACCATCAGTCATGGCCTGTGGGGGGCAAAAGGTGGGCAGAGAGGTGTCAGCAGGAGTCCCCAGGGGCTGGGGTTTTCCCCTGAGGCTTCATGGCCCTCTTGCAGGGCAGACAGGTCAGGTAGGGAGACAAAATCTCCTCATACAACTTCTGTTGCAAGTCAGAAACTGCAAGGCATGCTTGCTAGCTATGAAAAATTATCCAGGGAGAAGGTTTCTCTCTTACGAAATGCACCTCCTGATCATCCTGCAGAAACCATCCTCACCCGCACTGGTGCTGCCACCCCTCAACTTTTCAGTTCTTACCTTTAACTCTCTTACAAGCTTTTAGGAATGTCTTCACACCAGGCTGCCAAGCAGTGTTAGCCTCGCTCCCTTTCCTAAAACACACAGTTTCATTTAGAGGAAAAGAAACCCCCAAACCCTTCCCTAACTTCACAGTACTGATGCAAATGGTTTAGGTTTTATTCGGGCTTCTCAGAATATAATCCTGGCTAATCTAGGGTCAATTTTTATACTCACAGTGTTGCATTCTTATTCCTTAGTGTACTGTTTGGAGATGTTATTGACACATAAAATGGTGAAATGTAGCAGATCTTCCCTTTAGGTATTTAATCCCCATGTGCACGAAAGCAGAGAAGCTCATACTTCCCTGACCATTTCATTTCTCTATTTCCGACATCGTTCTCCAATGCCTGCAGAATTACTACAGATAAGAAAGAATCATTTCACAGTTAAGTGAAAGTACCTATACTTTTTGTAGGAAAGGGGGAAAAAGGAGTTATTTTCATATTGCCTTTAAGAACTTTTATCAGTGCAGGAATGGGCTAAATTTGGACCAGTGAGCTAGAACTCAAAAACATGTATTGCCAAATGGATTCCCTTCAAGACTTTAGTTTGCATCAAGTTGAACGTGAAAGCAATTTCTTAACACTAACCCCCCCCACACACTAGGTACAACTGCAATTTGAAAGGTGTAAATTGCTAAACAAGTTTGTGGGGAGACACTTATTTAGATATTAATTAAAGTAACTATAGGTTCTCAGTGCCCTCTATGTGAAACTGTTCTGCTTCTTACCATCTGTCCACAAATGCTTTGTCAGGGCAATTAGCGGTGATAAAGAAAACTGGAAAAGAAAACTTCTTTCAAAACTTTGGGCTTGGAAGTATACAAGCCATTGTGTCTGTCACATGAGCACTCAGTCCACAAAAATACACATTTGCTTGTGGTGAATATAATTTTCCTGGAGAAAAGGAACAAACCCTTCTAGCCAGCCAACTTAGCAGGATTTTATTGTTGTTTTCAAGGAGTGATTTAACCGTGACTGGGGAGCAGGCTCTTCAGGAGCCACACACGTCATGGATTACACAACACACATAAAGTGCAATAGGGTCATTACCACACCTCTATTTTTTTTAAATACACTTCCTTCTGCTTTTAGGTTGGGTCCAGTTATTCATGGGGAGCACCTGACTCTGTACAAGGAAGCACTGAACCCCTCTCCTTCTCCACACAGCCAGCAAGGAAAGCCAAGTTTTACTCAGGGATTTCCCACCAGGACTTCAGATCAGATCTCACATTTTCTCAGTAAAATGCAACACATCTTTTTTTGCGTGTTCAGCTGTGGAGGAAAGGCCTTGATTAAACTGGTGAAGCTAAACCACCTCCCCAAATGCCACTAAGACATAGTGGCATAAAAATAAAAATTTAAATGTACCATGAAGCAAGTACAGTTAATCCCAGCAGCCCCTGACAGTCTTTTATGGTGCGAGGCAGGTAGGGATCAGCCATCTCCTGCAGTCCCTGATGATCCCTACATCCTGGGGACCTGCCCCATGGCCAGGTACAGTGCCTTGTCATCCAGGGGACACAGTGGATGGGGTGCAGGGTCTGTGGTCCCACGGTGTGCCAGGAGTCCTCAACACCCCACCAGTCCAGCCAGAGGAGAAGTCAGCCAGAGGGTATTTCAGGACAGCTATTTGCACCATGCTTGTTTGCTCTTGTTTTCTCAAGAGACCCAGGGACGCCCACTCCTCAAAATGCCAACACAAGCACAAGGGAGCAAAAGACTAATTTATTGGTGTTTGGAAGAAACTGGTCTAGTTTAACTCATAGGCAAGGGCAGTTGTAGACGAAACAGCAACACTGTCAAGAAAAGACCCCTGGCAGGTTTTTCTCCAAGTCCGTACTCTGGGCAGGGCAAGCAGATAGGATCTGCAGCACCATAAATCAACTCCTGGCAAAGGGAGGAGAGAAACTGATTGTGAAATTAACTGTAAAATAAACATCTAATGTAAACATCAAAACTCAGTGGTTTGTTTTTTCTGTCTGGGAGCCCAAGTCCAGGACAAGTTACTGGCTGAGTATGCTGGGACCCTTTCTGGGGGGGTTTACTGCTGGCCCCATTGCAGGGCAAGGAGGCAGCAGCCTCTCTTCTTTGCCAGGAGGAGAGGAGGCTGATCCCACCATGAGCACCCTGCTGTCCTTTGGCACAGCCGCATCATGAACTGGCCTGGATGCTTGAGCTTTGCCAGCAGTTACTGGGACGGGCTGTCTGGCTCCTCCTGGCCCAGAGGGATGACAGCCCAACCACCAGCTTTGGTGGCCTGGCAGCAGCAATGGGGACACCCCAAATGGCTTCAGGCTGCGACTGAGTTTTCTGATAAGCAAGTGCTCACCCAAAGCTGCCCCTCCCTACCATGCCCCCCGTGTCCCTGCCCATCCCTGCTGTTCATGGTCAGTGGGGTTTTGCTGCTTGCATCTTCTCCTGGTCTAACCGACCTCCCTCTGGGGGTCCAAGACATGCCCTCAGTGGGGAAAGCTGGCCACCTCTGAAACTAACCTGGCCCGCTGCAGGAACATCTGCCTTTTCACCTCTATTTATACTTCTGGTCCTTCAGATTTGCAGGCATCCAGACACAAGGGGGGCTGACAGATGCCAGAGCATGTGGTGCCCCAAGAGAAGCACTTTCTGCACTGGTTTTCATCAGGAAAAGGAAACTTATAGGGCAGGGCATCTTCTCAAAGCTTCGAGTCTCACCAGGAACAACAGAGCGTGACTTCGCTTTGCAGCAAGATGTTCCTGGAGATCAAATCAGGACAACGTGCAGCTTCTCTGGGGCCAAAGGGAGATGCTAAAAAGCAGAAGGAAAACAAACACCAGACTTTTAGCAGGCAGTTGCACTACGTGCACTTCTCTGGGGTCTGGGGCACACCCTGGCTCATGTGTCAACACACTGGGACAACATTACCCAATACCTGTTACGCTCAAACCAGGGAAAAAGATAACAATTTGCTATTGTACATAGAGACCTGTGCCTCAGGTAGGAAAGGACAGAAGTCTCTGTGGTTTGTTTTGTTTTGTTTTTAAAGCCTTTTTAACTCTTTAAGGCAAGTCATAGGAGCATGAGGTTAGAAGGGACTTCAGGAGATCCTCTTCCTGCTCTGAGGCAGGGCCAATGAAAATCCCAGCAAACACTTTGCTCCCAAGAACAACCTTAATGAAGAAAAGTCCACACCTCTAGGAAATGTGTGAAATACCCTTGTAGCTAGAACATAACCAACATTTGCTGCAGATGAAACACAGCTATGTCCTCTCCTCAGTGGGCAGGAAGGGTTTTTTTAGTAGTCTTCTATGTAAAGGGCAGTTAGTGTCCCCTCTCAACTTGTAACAACTAAAATCAGCCTTCTCCTGTCAGTCCCTGTTCGCTCTAACTCTGCTCATTCTCATTGCTCTCCTTCAGGCTGGCTCCAGCATCCAGGACTGCCCCAGTGCCGCAACAGTGCAGCAGGAGCTCGGACAGATTCTCGCTCATTACTGCCCACAACACATTGCTGCTGCTTAAGCCCCACTCAGCACATGCGTAGCTGATCTCTCCTTCCTTAGCACCTTTGTCTACTGGCTGATTTTCCTTCCCAGTTCTTCATTATGGCATATGGTGGCACTCCTTGTTCTGCACGAGGGCCTTACTTAGGGTGTGGGACGTGTCCCCCAGATGTTGGGCTTGCTGACACACCAGCAGTCAGAGGCTGCTGCCAGCTTTTGGGTTTCTGCTTCCCCATGGCCATGGACATCCAGCCAAGGCTGGGTGGGGCTGGCAGCATGGGGACTGGGGGACAGGTGTGGCACAAGATTAGGCTTACAGGAGGAGGATGAGACAGGTGGGACAGGAGATGGCATGCACATCCTGTTTTGGAAACACACATGCAAGAGCTGATAGTTGTTGAAGTGTCCTGTGAACTGGTTTCTACCTCCAAGTTCCTCTTCTATGGCCACCACCTCTGGTTCTGCCAGGAGGACAGGCTGAAAACTGACACTTGGCCAAAAGCCTGCGGGATAGAGCAGAGAAATCCCCAGGGACAAGGGACTTTAAGCTGATCACCGTTTCCCAATGGAAGTGTTTGCAACCCGTAATGCCCTACCAAATATGGTGGAGGGAATGCCACTGAAGATACTGATTTTAATTGGGGGAAGTTAGCCACCTCCCCTACTCAGTTCACGCTTTCAGTCATACCGACAGTTTTATTATATTTTGAGTTTCACACATTAATTTTGTGCGAAGAAGCCAAGCATGCAGTGATAGTTTAACTTAGCTGGCAGCCAAACAAGACACAGCCACTTGCAGCCCCCCACCCAGGGAATCAGGGAGAGAATTGGAGGGGTAAAGGTCAGGAGACTTGTAGGTTGGGATAATAACAATTTAATAATTAGACTAAAAATAAAATAATAATAAGAGTAATAATGATAACAACTATATATATATATATATATGAGTGATGCACAGTACAATTGCTCACCACCCACTGATAATGATCCCAGAGGAGCGAAAAGTAACCCCGAAACCAAAATAGCAATCCTGGAAAAGCAAGCCTGAGCTATTCCCAAGAGAATCCCCCCACTTTTCTGGTCAATCCTGCTTCATACACTAAACATGACGTAATATGATATGGAATATCTTATTGGCATATCCTACTGTCAATTCTGGGTTTTACTACATACTACACTTTTCTTCTCCACTCCCCTCTTCCAGTCCTCTCTTCTTGGAAACTGCCCAAGCACAGTGTCCACACAGTTATCAACATTCCTTCTCATAACAACCCTCACTGAAACCAAAACACAGTGCTTTCTAGCTACTAAGAAGAAAATTAACCCTACCCTAGTAAAAACCAGGACAGTGCAATACCTTCATTGAGGGCTGTGCTCTGAGCCAGGCTGAGCACATGGCCAGGGTACATAGTGTTACAGACCAGCGTTTGCTCACAACTGGTGCGGGGTACGAGTGGGTCCCCAGAGTTTGTTTCGGATAGCCTTACCAGCTGTTGCAGCACATGTGCTGAACATGGACTTGTGCAGTGAGATCTAGGAGTCTGTACACTTTCTCTGGTGCAGCACAAACCCGTGCTTGGATGCACAAAATTTGCGAGTAAATTGCTTAAACACATAGAAGGTACTTCAGCAGTTTGGCAAAATTAAGATTTCAAATAAGAGGAGTCAAAAGAATGAGATTCCACTCTACCCATTTTTTAACACATCTCCTTTGTTCAGACCCTTATTATTATCTTACATTCCAGATGCCAAATTCAACCCACCTTTAACATTTCTAGTACAGCTTCGTCCTGAGATTCTTAGCACACAGGTGATGTCTGAGACAAGGCTAGACCAAAAAGAAAAGTGTGTGGGCTCTGTGTGTGTGTGTGTACTGATATGTCAGACAAGTCACCTTTAGACAGTCTTTCCTCAACCATGAGCTCATCCAATCTGCCCATATGATAAATTTGACCTTTAAGTTAGTCTTGAAATGCTGAACATGTGTCTACAGAGGACTGTCAATTATACTGGAAAAGAAACAGATAAGCCTTTTGTTAGCTTATGGATGAGGTGATCAGCATAAAATGTTCAAATGCTGTTAACCTTCAAGAGGAAAAGTTGGCAGGATTCTTGACTCACTGAAACAGAGAGAATCAGAGTTTGTCAATTTTATTTCGCAGATTGCAGCCCAGGGAAGTATTACAAGTCGTGAGTGCCAGCACTGCTGGAGGGCAGGCACCATGGCCGACTCTGTAGATGGTTGTTCTAGGCTGCGTCTAGGCTGTGCAAAGCTGCTTCACACTATCCATTTCTCACAGAAAGACTAGGCAGAGCACGAACAAAGAGAGACACTTTTAATAAGAGCAACACATTCATTTTTTTCCTTTTCCTTTGGCTGTAGCAGTTTGCTCTGAAGGGGTGTGCTCGTGTCCCTTTGAGCAGCTACACATGGTAAGACGTCGACAAATCATTTGTACTTACTTACCCTCAGTTCCACATCTCCTGACCTTAGCAGACCTTTGAATAGAGCCAGCAGTTCACATTGGCTGCAAACTTGCTATTCCACGTGAAGCAATGTTCAAAGTTTAGTCTATGTTAGGAGAAGACGGATGACATAGCTAGACCAGCAAACTGCGTCTTCAGAGTCAGATGTAGCTTGAAGCGGCAAAAAGAAAGAATGCTTCTTGCCAGCATAGCTGGAATGGAGTGAGTTGTACTGGCAACAAGTTCTTGCCAGATAACTGGGTTACCTGGGCTTCTTGCTCATATAAAAACATCATTAAAAATAGTCATATCCACAACTGACATTGCTGACCCCACAAATGTTTTAATACTTTGCCTTAGGAAAACACAGAATGTAAAAAAGTCAGAGAATAATAAAAAAAAAAAGACAAAAAAGATTTCTTTTCAAAGAAAGGCTCATGGGGATCAAAAGCTAGGAAGACCATGGCTGACCGCAATGGGAAATATTGCTGACTTCAGACATGGACTGAAGAGTGATTGAAGGGCATGAATCATAGAATCACAGAATGGTTTGGGTTGGAAGGGACCTTAAAGATCACCTAGTTCCAACACCCCTGCCATGAGCAAGAGTGGTTCAGGTGGCCCCATGGCAATGTCTTACTTTAAGGGTAGCATGTTATTTATTTTTCACACACCACCTTATTTACTTGTCAGTGTGAGGTTAATGACTGGACTCGATGTTCTTGAAGATCTTTTCCAATCTAGGCAATTCTGTGATTTGCCATTCCTGTGTCCTCACCTCTCTCACAGTTTTATTTGCTCACACAGAGAAGTCCCTTCTGAGGCACAGTCTGTGAGACAGGTAAGGTGGAAGCCAGCCCCCTGCTCCTCACACATGCATTGGTGAGGGAGAACCAAACCGAGAGAGCTTCTGACTAACAGCAACATCATATCATCATCATCCCTAAGGCCCTTTCTCAAGAAGGGAACAAAGCTCTGGCGAGGTAAGGTGAAGAGTGTGGAAAAGCAAAGATATTCAAGCAGGAGCTTTAAGAGGCTGGAAATGTAGCAAGAGAGTCTCAGCCACATCCCCCATGACCAAGCAATTCAGGGCACTCTCTGCAGACAACTTGTCACCTCGATGTCCTCTGGTGAAAAACAGAGTGAAATGGGCTCACCTTGAAGTGCTTGTTACAGATGAGATGGAGAACGGGAAGCGAGGCTTTTTATCTACCTGTATTAGCTACTCCAGGGTAACTTCCCACATACCTGCTCTTACTCTATGGTAAGCCAGGTTGCACTGACCCTTTGGTGACAGCAGGTAGCCCACCTTACCCAGACTGCAGAGCAAACACAACTCAACTGCAAAGTGAGGACCCCCTGTACATTCACACCTGACCTTCCCCTGCGCTACCTTCTTCTTCTAGGTGCAGGAGCTTCAGAGCAGACACCTGAAGGTAGCTGCCTTCCCCAGGAAGAGACTTTATTATCTCCTAGCTCTGAAAGCAGTAAAATTTTCTAACTGCTCAAGCATGGTAGAGTTTTTACTTAAACTGTGGCTTTTCCATGGGAGTTTGCTAGGCTGAGTGACAGTGCATAGCAAAAATTTTGGTATAAATGAGACAGCCTCGTCATAAATTTTGCTTAACAGATGCACACTGAGGTTGATAACGCAGTTTGATATTGCACGTATGACTCTCAAGAGGAGTGTGAATGACAATGGGTGTCGTTTAATCAGTAAAAGGACTAAGGTTTTTTTATTATTTTATGTCTTTTATTAATTGCTTTCCAAGCACTGACTTTTCTCCAGGACATTCAACCATGAACTAGATAACGGTGTACAAGCCTGGATAGCCTTAACCAAGGGAAGTCCACAGAGATTTAAAATAAAGTGTTAGTGAAGTATGAATTTTCTATTCAAACAACAAATGCAACATGAGAGGCTGTCCAGACACCAGGCCTGTAGTTTGCTGCAGAGGCTTGGAAAAGCTGGACCTCATCCTCCTGGAGGGGAGGGTGTCAGGGACAGCACCCTCTGCTGCTCCCCAGGAAGGACCTCCAAGGTGCCCTTGTCAATGCACAGTTTCCCTCCATCTTTTGCTTTGGAGGTCAGAGTACAAACATATTTCTTAATTAGCACTTTCTAACCAGTGCTGTCCTTTTCCAATGTGGTTACAAATAGAAGAAGGATCTATTGTCCATGGAGGAGATGAAGCTCCAGAGTGGTCTTGTGCAACACATGAATACCAGAGCAGGGTGCTGGCACCTGCTGCACTTCGCTCTCATTGACATCCTCCCCACCCTCCTGTTTTGGCACCTCACTGCACAGCCATGGGGTCTTACAGGGGCCACGGTGGCCCCCAGGGCAAGAAACAGAGATGAAGATTGTCCCCCTGTACTGGGCACTGGTGAGGCTGCACCTCAAGTGCTGTGTTCAGTTTTGGGCCCCTCATTACAAGAAGGACATTGAGGTGCTGGAGTGTGTCAAGAGAAGCTGGTGAAGGGGCTGGAGCACAAGTCTTATGAGGAGCAGCTGGGGGAACTGGGAGTGTTTAGTCTGGAGAAAAGGAGGCTGAGGGGAAACCTTTTCACTGTCTACAGCTACCTGAAAGAAGGGTGTAGCAAGGTGGGTGTTGGTCTCTTCTCCCAAGTGACAAGTGATAGGATAAGAGGAAATGGCCTCAAGTTGCACTAGAGGAAGTTTCAATTGGATATTAGGAAAAATTTCTTCACCGAAAGGGTTGTCAAGTATTGGAACAGGCTGCCCAGGGAAGTGATGAAGTCACCATCCCCAGAGGCATTTAAAAGACATGTAGATGTGGTACTTGAGGACATGGTTTAGCGGTGGATTTGGCAGTGTGAGGTTAATGATTGGGCTTGATGATCTTAAGGGTCTTTTCCAACCAAAATGATTCTGTGATTCTGTCCATGCAGTTTCAGGTGCCGTGGGTGCCAGCAGCAGCCTCAACACTCATCAGGGTGTGCAAAGCAGGACGGTGCGCGCGGCCAGACGGCACCGCCGCAATGCTGATCCGCAGGGAAAGGCAGCACTTGGGAATTGTCCTGTGCTTCGAATTGTAGCAAACCCAATGTTTTAAGGTATCACCCAAAAAAGAATAAAAATTGAGGAGGGAGAATCCTGATCAGAATCGCATTTGCCTTGGAAGTTGTTTTTATGAGACATCATATATTTTTATTGTTTCCCCCCATTTCACCATGTGTCATTCATAAGATATACATCTCTTTAAATCTGCTTGGCATAATGTAACATTAAAAGAATGTTACAACAGTCACCCTCATTTAGGTCAATTGTTCCTCCTTAATCAAGACATTTTATCTCATTTTCTAGATTAAATCTGTTCTGTGGTATGTCATCAAAGCATCAAACAATAAAAGCAGGCGACGCTTTGTTCTAATAAGTAAATGTTGTGGCACATGCAAAACTACCAGTGTCATTAGTATGAAAAGAAAATCCAAGTACAAAAATAAAAAATCCAAACCAGGGTTTCTGAATTTTGTCAGAAAATCCCAAAGTTTAAAGAGCAGTAAAAAAGGGGGTTTTTTTCATTTAGTTCTCATGGAATTTTCTGTTTTGTGTTTACATGGTAAAAGTATTTTCATTTTTCAAAATTCCACAGGCAGAGCCAGTGGGAAAAAGCGCTGTGGGCTGGGTCGGGCAAACAGAGAAGTGATGAGACACTGCAGAAGTCGCTGGCAGCAGGATGAATCTGTGCGCCAGCACGGGCTGTATCTGCTCCATCTGGCTTGGGCTCCACTTCACCCAAAAAGTCCTCCTTCTGAAAAGGGAGATACCAGTCATGATGACTCCACCAGAAAAATAGGTAGCCTCCCAGATTTGCTTATCTCAACCTTCTTGAAAGCATCCCTAACTTCCTTGGCAGCGGTAGCCAAACAAGAGCTGTAAAACACTGTTTTCCCTGGTCTGGTCAAACTTGCAACTCAGCACATATGGTGGGGAGCTCCCAAAATAGCTCTCAGTTGCCTCACCAGTCTCAGCAGCAGCTCGAAAAGCCTTTTGTCTTCTGGGACAACTTGGGAGAAGTTTAAAATGTTTGGACTTATTTTGAAAGTACTCTGAAAGATAAGAATGATCTATTCCAAGACCGGGTGAACTGAAGGTCACTGCTAAGGCATTGCACAACACCACCAAGTAGGTTCAGCACAAAACTCACACAGGATTTGATCAGCTTGTTGCTGTCGCTGCCTCTGCATAAATTCAGGTCAAAGCTGAGGCCCTTCCACTCGGCACCTCATCAGGCCAAACGCTTTCATTGTTTGTCCTAAATACCAGTGGGGAGATGAGAACAAGGTGGAGGACACAGGCCCTTCCCTGCCAGAACACTGATAGAGGAGACTCCAGAAGAGTCAAGCAAAACAACTGTATTTCCGAGGAGAAGCTGTAACTGCTGCAAGACAAGCATGTTCTCACTCTGGGAAGGCTAATGCACAGTTCATCCTGGTCAAAGGCTGCTTTCTGACAGGATCTTGTAATACTTCAGTCTATCTCTAGTGAGGACAGATCCTGAATAGGTCTTGCTATGTTAGACAAGGGATGTCCCTAAGCTGCTCCGCAGTACTTCAGTGCAATGCTCGCATGGGCTTTCCACAGACAACATGGTGGATGTCCCCCCAGAGTTGTGGGAAACCCCTCCCTGTTGCACGTAAAGGCTCCTCTTTCTTGAAAACATCATTTGCTCTTGAAAAATGATTCCAGAAAACCATATACATCTGTGGCTTCATGGCAGGGTGGGAGAAGAGTTTTTTGTTGACGTGTCTCAGCACGCTCTCCTGTGCCTTGGCCAGAGCCCCTGGTATAACTTTCTGCTGAGCCAGGCTCTGGTTTTCTTATACCAAATCCCAAATGGGTGGTTTCAAGTACCCTAGGCATTTTTCAAAGACAGTTTGAAATCCAGCCAAGCCCATGGGGGTGTAGCTCTCCACCCAACTGATCTAAAGTTGGGCTGGTTGTCTCCCAGGACAGGCAAGCTGGGCTGCAGATGCAGGGTGCAGCCGCCATCCCAGAGGACAAACTCCCCTGCCCTCAAAATCAAGTTAACTTTGTGATTTTTAGCAGCAGTAAATAATCCCTTTGGGGGTTATCTGGCCATCAAAAGTATGCTGGCTTGGCTGAAGCATTGAAGTGTGGAGGCCCACATCAATAGAGGCTCCAGCAGATGCAGGATCAGGTCCCCCCCAGCCCCAAACCCTCCCCCACTAGCCAGTTTCACCTGCTGCTTGGAAGTCACCCCTTTTCCAGGACCTGCATTTGTAGACGTCTGTCCATGACACAATAAAACAGAGCGAAGGCAAATGTGCAATGTAGAGATCCATTATGCTTTATTTACATGCGTCACCATCTCTTTTACAAACTAGATTACAATTGAAAATGGAATACACAAGGCAATATCTACTAACACCAAGTGGAGTAAGCACTGCGTCTCTACTTCGTTTGGAAAGGGGCAGGTTTTGCTCCAAAACAAACTTCCTTCCAACCTCTGTGTAGTCAGGTAGTCTATTCCTCCAGGGCAGCATCTTTTTTCTTTTTCTTTTTAATATAAAATCCTCAGTAAGACTGCAACATGAGAGTGTCTGCTTTCAAATGAAAGTACAAGATAGCCCAAATGAAAAGTATAAACTGTTCAGCTCTTCGGTATGTAAAGACGGCCATGCGCGATAAGGCTGTGGATTTAATATTCTTCCAATTTACATGGCTTGAAACAAAAACAGATAAAACAGTTTTACAGATACTGTATACATATTTTTTCCAATCATGCAACTTTTTTAAAAAAAAAAGTTAAACATGTGAAGCCAAATGTACAATCCTTTTTTTCCAACCCATAGTAACGAAATGTATCTGGTCCCCCTCCGCATCTGTTGGCAAATCCTAAGGTATATCGTGTACTAGAAACACTTACAGGACACGGATTGCCAAGCAATGACATCATTTTAGAGAAATACGTGACCTAAAAGGTAACTTTTTGCAGCAGTGGCACAAAAATTTCTGAAGTTAAGCAGTGGTCAAATATCCGATTATTCTCAAGAGAAAGTTTTTTTTCAAAATCATTAAATGATGTGACTAGGAAAAACTAGTGACTAGGAACTGCATAAATGTCACCTTTTCAGACCTTTCATTTACACCAACTGTTTAAACAATAACTATGTAATTGTTCTGGACTTTTATCTGTTTCACATGGTTTCAGAAAGAAAACTTCTAGGTAAAAACATGTTCAAAGACTCAAAAGCCAAATTTTCAAAAGTTAGGTTCCCAGAATTAGTCATTCAAGTCTGTATTTTGACACCTGAGTAAGTGGCCCTTTGAATTCATCAAGATTTATTTAGCACCTCTGGAGAGGAGGGTGTTTGCTGTGCACCTCAGCAGGCACAGAGGGTGGTGATCTTCCCCTGGGCCTGGGGGGACCTGGCACCTCCTTCCTTCCAGAAGTTGATGAGGGCAGAGCAGATCGACCCCTGCGACCACAATGGAGTCCCTCCTGTTCTGTGCCTGACAGCAAGCACTCCCATTTGAAAATGTTGGCCCCAAAAATGAGCAACAGAAACCAAACCAAAGAGGTTGGCCAAGTCCACCCATCTTCTGCCAGTGCTGGGATGTTCTCCAGAGCAGGGGCCCAAGGTGTCCCAGCCATGCTAATGGAAATGTTTTCCTTGACATTGCTGGGAGGCAGGTTAAGCCAATAATGTTTTAATTTAAAAAAACCCAAAACAACCTTCTCTGACATTGATGGGCTGTCTCTAAATCAAGTGGTTTTTTTCTCCACTTTCTGAACAGAGTGGACCAGTTCTCTCTCTCACTTCTGCCAGTGGGAGCTAGCTCTGTTGAACTTAAGGGGGCTAGCCTGCCATAGTAGAGCAGAAGTTCCCCCCATTTGGTTTAAAGCTTGCCTTTGACAAGAACTGCACCTGTACCAAGAAAAAAAATAAAATTATGGAGTTTGGTCACCTTGGCCATAACATCAAGTCAGGCCTTACTGGTGCTGTCAGCTATTGGGTCAGTGGTCTTTGGGCCAGCACCCCGGATCTCACCAGAGGCTGCACACCCTGGCATGGGGAGCCACCAAGTGAGCTCTGCTGGCAGCCGAAACTGTGGGGCAGGGGGATAAGCCCAGCTGCAGGACAGCAGACATGGAGGAGCCTCGGAGAAGTGAGCACCAGATGGAAGTCCTTCAGCATGCACTCCTACTTTGGGGTGTACTGGGAAGCTGAGAGCTAATGCTACATGCTCAGAGGAGGCTGGTGATAACGCTCTCGACCAATTTTGGTTAAAGGTGCCTGCAGGTGCCTGGACTCTCATAAGCAAAGTGACCTCTAGCCCAGGTGACCACTGTGCCACACGAGTGTCCTGGGTAGCTAGCGGCTGAGAGATGGGCGATGAGCATCAGTTACCTTCAATAAATGTAATTAACTAGTCCCCACGCTGATGAATAGACCACCTTGGTGTAAAAAGAAAAGAGAAGGCTGTTTAAAAGGCAAATGATAAACCCTTGGCTGCTTGGAAGAGTCGATATGCTACAGGGCTACGATACTCACAACTGCACAGAGCCTACACAGTCCTAACAGCGGGGAGAAACCAAGAGGTGCATCTTTAACGAGAGAACAGCGTGGGGGCTACAATACAAAACCAAAACTTCCATCACACTAGGAGCTGTTGTTTCACCAATATCACCTCAGGGACCTGGAAAGTAAGGACCGAGGAAGGGCCCACAAAAGCTTTGTGGGTGTGGGTGTGAGTGCATGACTGTGCGTGTGCGGTGGCAGTGGCGAGAGGGAGTCACTCCACATTGCATGGGACACGGGTCGGTGGGAACTCATGCACTGAGACTTTGGGTTAAAATGCTAGTTTGTTTTCCTAACATCCATGCATAATGATCCATTTCTGTACATAGTAAAATATATTTATATATTTATATGCATAATGCTTTTCTGCAAAGAAAAAAAAACTTCATATATCGCTTTGGAGAATTATGTATACACTGTCCTATTCAGAACCTCTTCATACCAAGTTCCTATGTACCATTGGTGTTTTCCCCTCCTTTTTTGTATCCCTCCCCACCCCCAAGATACTAATAAAAAGTAATCAAACTTTCCAGATTATAGAGAGGATCTATACAGCACCATACCTTTTATTCATTATTATTATTAATTATTATTCATTTTACAAAAGAAAATCTTAGAAGCAAAAAATATAAAACTGCCTTGTCTTTCACTGTCATTTATCCTGTTACAATCTATGCTCGTATGAAAAGCCATTGGTATGATACTGTCACCTTGCCATTCCTTCTCCTGCTTCTTCTGCCACAACGGATTATACATAATGAGAAGGAAAAAATAATCAAGGATATGTCCAAAACAACCCAAAAAAAAAAAAAAAGGATTACTAATGCAGTAACACACCCTGCAAAGACCTGTGCCTCAAATCCAGCATTGCCACCGCAAGTCACCTGTGGATGCTCAGCCTCTACGCTTAGCTTTCCTGTAAAGTGCGGTATTTCGTTTAATTTCCCCTGGGCAGCCTTGCCAACATGAGGCAGGAGGGGAGCCTGCAGTGCCAGGCAGCAGGTGGGCTCCTGCCTCGGTGCACGTGCGGGCAACGGCACCCACTGCCAGTCCATCCTCATGAGCCAAGAGGCAAACTCGCCGGTTTCCCTTGGCTTGCAATCAACCCTGGTTTGATTGACGCTTGTGGAAAACAGGGGTGTACCATTAAATTTAAGGAAAGAATAAGAAAGAAACAAACAAACCAACCCAACAAACAAACAGACCACACACATCACCTCTCTCTGGAATTCAGCTGGTTGATGGGTATAACAAGCGCTGTATATTTGGAAAACCCTGATGTCTGAGCAGTGTTGGGTTACGATCATTTCCTTGTGCATGCACAGTACTTCAGATTCCCCAGGGAGAGAAAGCAAAAATGGTCAAAAATCTAAGGAAATCAAACTGGAGGTTGCAAGAGGGAAGGTGGGCAGACAGGGAAAACCTCCAAAAGGAAAAGCCAACTTAAAACATCCCATAAACCATTAATATATTGAAACACCACATACTCATTGACAAGTAACTACTGTAAAGGCTCCACAGTGTGTTCTCAACAGGATGGTGCTGAACATTGTCTCCACAGCAGGTGCTTGGCCATCCCAGAAAAGGAAGATTTTGCATACTTCAGAATGAGTTCAAATCCCAAAAAAAAGAGAAAAAGAAAAAAGGAAAAAAAAAAAAGGAGGATCTTCACTCCAGTAAGGGACCTATTAACAGTCTGCTTCATTAGGAAAATAATGCAGGGTTCACAAAGGTCATAAGCTGTAAACAGTATCACTGTCCACTTGCTGACAGCAGATTTGGCAAAGGGTTCTCTCTCTACATCTCATGTCAGTTTGAGGGCCTGGAGAGGAAGAAGAGAAAGAAGACAGTGAGACTGTGGCACGTAGGAAAAAAACACAACAAAAAAAGGCAACCAAGTAAACCTCAAAACCAAACAACAGCTTACACTGATAAGTAATATGATTTGTTTGCACCCAGAAGCTTCAAACTTATATCAAGCAATGAGCTGCACTGTGACCCCGCCTGAAAATGTTTCTTCCTTGCCAAGATTTGAGTGTGCTTCTTTGCTGGTTTAGCTGCTCCCAAGCAGGACAGAGAGAACCCTCTCTCCAAAGGAAAACAATGGCCAAGTCTGATTTACAGAAACCCAGTGCACTGTCTATTTTTTAAGTATATTTCCAGGTGAAGCACAGAAGGATCCTCCAGCTTTTCTCCATTTTTCACAATCACCCTTTCTCAACATCACCAAAAGGCTGGACAAATCTTCTGTCAGTGTTTGACAGTGACCATCACCCCTGAAGGACAGTCAAAGGAAGCTGCTCAGGAGAAGCAGCAAGGAGCCACGAATTTCAGTTCGGACTTTGGAGTTCTCCATTTTCCTGCTCATACAACACATCGTCAACAGACAGAGTCCTCTTGGCTTTAAAAATGGGGTAAGGGCCCAGCTTATTCTGTAGCCATGAAACTTCTCTGCAGAGGGAAAGACACTGGAAAGGCAACTTGGATGCAGCATGGAGATGACTATGAAGGGACACAGTAAGTAGGTAAAACACTGAAAAGAGATTAATATTTCAACCAAGGAGGAAAAGGGACTCAGTGGCTTGAAGCTACAGGCAGGCACCAAGTAGGGTTTTGGAAAGCATTTACATTTAAACATTCCCACAAAATCCTTTCACATCTTCAGAATGCCCACCTGGTAGCCATCCATGTTGGTGGGCAGGTAACTTCTGGCTCTGAAATGGCTTCTGAAACCAGAGCTTAGTCCTCCACACCACTTACAATCTGTTGCAGATTTTCCCTGAGATTAATGATTTTTTATACAGTGCAAGAACAAGAGAACACTTGCTGAAACCAAAAAGCCATTTGAGTTGATTACAGGTATGTCCTTACTCTCAAAAGATCCTGGTATCAGTCACCCTCATGGAAAACGGTGAATTTAGGTGGACTGCTGGATTAATCTGGACCAGCATCTCCTGCAAGGGGGAATCACCCAAACGCTGTCACAAGGTGACTCTCCATTACTGTCCCTCTCCTTTCTAAGGTGCCAGGCACTGATCCTATGATAACATTTTATTAAAATGACCTATTCTGATAATGCTAAATGATTGATGGAAACTTAATCATTTTGTCTCATGGTTATTAGAGCAACGGCGTGACAGCTGCTCCCTGCGCCATTAGGGGAGAACTTCATTCAGCACAGCTTAGGGAGCAGACAGATTGCATGTTTCACCCAAACAAAATTTGGCTTTAGCCTTAATTATGTGGAGGGGTTTGGGGTAGACTGTTTTGTGAATAAAGGGATTTCCAACTGGATCAACATATTGATTTCTTCGTTTTCAAAGGGCAAATTAACATGAGCCGTTCGTTAATGTGACTGCCTGGTAACAACTCCATTTGGTGTGCCCCGATGGCTGTAACACGGTCAGCAGAAGATACCCAGACAGGCCTGGTAGCCCCCAGTAAAACCTGTCTAGTGGCTTGTATGCAGCTCAAAGGAGTGCATGCCCTTTTCTCTACTTCTCTTTAAAACCTTGGAACCAGGGGGGCTGGAAACGGGTGACTTCCCAAAGTGCAACCCCACTCGAAGGCAAGGCTCAGGTCCTGCTCTCATGCCGCTGCCAGCTACGCCGAGCGTGGCCTTAACTTCGGCATCTGTGAGAAGTCTTGCTGACTTTGAATGGAGCTATTAATTAAAAGTAAATGAGTACAGAAACTCCCGATGAAGTACCAGAGTAGTGTTTAACGTTTAAATTAAAAACAGATGTAAAATATTATACTGTGAAATGAAGTGACAAGAGAAAAAAAATGGAGAAAATGGAGGCTGGATGATGACGAGCATCATTTGTGGAAGTGGCACTGCCCAGTATTTTTTCCTGAAGACACCTGTCCTTCAGACAGTGCCAACATTTAGGAGAGAGATGCACAGCTGAGGAGAAATTTGCTCATAGCAGAACCAAACCACGCTCCATTTTCACAACTCTGTTTACACAGACTTTGCAAATGGATTAAAAAATGAAAATAAGTAGATCAAAGTCTTAACCTGCCTGCCTTCAAATTACCCCGTGAAAGTCCATCACAGACCCACACACTCTTGCTTTCTGTCTCACCACAAAAAACCTCTGCTAACCCTGAGTTAGCGGCCTCCTGCTTCATAGCAATGAAAACTGTATGAAGCAAGGAAGGAAGCACTCCAGTTACATCTCCATTTACCAGTGGTCCTCAACCACAACTTCCCAGTGTTCCTCTCTCCCTGTCTCCAAATATCTCCAGCTGCACCCTGAGCCACCATGAGGTTTTCTCCCATTCCCAACAGCCCTGGGAAAAGGTCATCCTCTGGAGCGTGGAGGCAGATGGGGTTTCTCCTTTGGTGAGCCACGACGATGCTGTCCTCTAAGAGCAACATGCAGCTCTCCAGGTAAAGTACTCCAGGCCCCACTTTATTCTTTTTCCTGGCCTTTACTATTGGGTCCTGTTTGGGGAGATAAGAGCAGTAGAAGTATGAGTACAGGGAGTGACAAAAACTATATAGAACAGAAGTCAAGGAGGGGCACAAGAATCGTGAAGTCTAGCATGGCTAGTGGGTTAAAGCAGCATTTGCCAACTTGCCACAGCAAAGGCACAGAGCCCTCTCTTTGTGTGGCATTGTTTCTTGTTTCTTAGGCTGGGGGGAACTTCCAAAAAGGGCACTACGGGAAAACATAATCTTCCTGTACTTCTTAAGCCACTCCCTGGAAAATTTAACTCTCCCTTGAAAAGCTCCCCTGCCAAACCTGAAGACCATTTTCAATCATCAAGGAGTGGAAAGGAAGGAAGAATTTTAGACTTTCTTCCAAAGTTTCTTAGACTTCCTTTTCTTAAGACTTTCTTTAAAGAAAGCTAAGGTTTTCTTTTGGAGTGCAGTCTTCACAACTGCATTGATACCTGCGCTCTGTCACACACACACACACACACACACACACCCCAGAGGCAATTCCACTATGGCTGTTTTCACCCCCCCTGGGCACAAAAGGCTGGAACAAGATACATCTGCTGGGCATTAGCAGAATCCACAGTACTATATCAAGATATATCTTACAGAAACATATATGCATGTGGTTGGTGAAAATGTGGACTTTAAAACAGAAACAGAAAAAGCATTAAGTGAGGGGCGAGGATGAATTCCTGCTTTGTCACATCCCACAGACATTTTGAACCCTAGATGATAAATCTGTTTATCCTATTTGGTGGAAGAGTGTAAAACAAAAAACAAGTATTTATGATTTTTTTAATTCTTCAGCTTGCAAGCAATTAGGTGGAAGATGAAATGTCTATTTTTTTCTGTCCTTTTCTCTGTCCTCCCATCCTCTACCATCTTAGTGACCATTTACAAATGCTACTCTTGCTTTACCCTGTGGCCGAGTGGTTGGTTGTGATTTCCCTCCAGCATCAACATTTCACAGAATAACAGAAGCACAGAATCATTAAGGTTGGAAAAGACCTCTAAGATCATCCAGTCCAACTGTCAACTCATCACCACCATGCCCATTAAACCATATACCTGAATGCTACATCTACATGTTTCCTGAACACCTCCAGGGATGGTGAGTCCACCACTTCCTTGTGCAGCCTGTTCCAATGTTTGACCACTCTTTCAGAGGAGAAATTTTTCCTAATATCCAACCTGAACCTTCCCTGACACAACTTGAGGCCATTACCTCTTGTCCTATTACTGGTTACCTCTGTCCCACATCGCCCTACCACTTAACCGGATGGCCATCTCCCAAGCCCCATGTCAGCTTGTGCACCATCAAAGCAGCTCTGAAGGATCACCTGTTGCCTGTTGCTTTCTCCTTTTGATTCCCAACAGTGACAATTACGCAGCACTGGAAATTTCTTCAGAATAGAAAGGTGACGCATCGATGCTCCCCAAAGGGAGGCACAGATAACACGCACTGGTGGTAAGTTTATCAGTAAGCTAACATAACATTTAACACAGAGAGTTTTATGTTAGAAGAAAAATTATGCACTCCCTTATGTAATTATGGTATGAGAAACTGCACTACCAACACACTGGTTTGTTGGGAAGGCTTGTTGAGTGAATAGCATCTTGAAAATAAAATAAGTGATTTTCCTGGGTAGCGCTCTGTAACAACTCCCCCGGGAGAGTTATCCCAATAACTGCTTTCACTGTCCAGAGACTGGGGATGCAACCATTTTGAAGGAAACCTGCATCCTTTAGTGATGGATACAAATTCAATCCAGTGCTTCTGTCCCTTGATTTGTCATTGCCACTAGTAGTACAGCTTCTACTCCAAAATGGGGGTAGACTTAAAAAGTAAGACTTGATTAGGTATGGGTACAAATTAATACTCTGCTCAAGGTTTTTACAGCTCAAGACTGAAGAATACAAAGTATTTGTTTAGAAACAAATGAGGAAGATAACTATTGCAGCCAATCCTTCTAGAATGACAACATTTCAGTGTGAGAGTTTTTTGTTCAAGCGGAATAAAAATTAGGAACCCTCATGCCAAGGCAGGTATGCCACAGCGAGGCTTAGCGCACGCTGCACTAGGCTGTCACTGAGCGGAGAGACAACGCCGAGGTCAGGGTGCGAAGCTCAGGGGAGAAAAAGAGCTGGCAACAATATATTTTCTTTCTAATGCCTGAACTTTCAGGCTTGTTCCAAGCCTTCACTTTTTCTCTTTAAATTCTACTCATAAAAATAGATCTTTTCCAGTTCAGAATTGGGGGCAGAGAGTGAGGGAGAAGGATGGAAAGAGGAAGGACGTTGGCAGAGAACTAAAACTTATGGGAGCTAAAAAGTTGCTGTGCTGGTAACTTGTGTCGGCGTGTAAAGCACGAAAGTGTCTCTTTTCCTTCTGTTGCTTCACTTCCACTCCAAGAAACATTGCAAACCACAGCAGACAACCAAGTACTTCGGACGTAAATGTAACTAAAGTCAGCAGATCATTCTCTCACCCTGTATCTGCTCCCTGGGATGAAAGGCTTGCCCAAAACTGTAGTGAGGTGTCACGACTATTGATACATGTGTTATTCTGATATCACAGTTATCTACAGAATCACACCAAAGTCCAGGCTGGAAGGGACTCAGCATCATCTGGTTGAACCTTCTATTGCAGGTAGGGCCCTAGGTTAGGCACTGTCAAGCCAAGTCTGGAATATTTCCAGCAAGGGAGTCCACCGCTCCTCCAGGCAGTTCACTCTACCCTCAAAGGTGGGTAAGGTCCCCTCTACCCCTTTTACAGAAGAAAAGGTGACACCCAGGGAGATATTGGTCCACTCATGCTCACACACTTAAAAGTCGATCAGGTTTTCCTCATGAATCAGAACCTGATACCGAGCAATCAAATTCACGGGAAATTCCACGCTTGCTTGGAAGAGGAGCAGGCGCATGCAGACTCCACTACATGGGTCACTGTGTTGTTGCCCATACAAGAAGACCATATGCTGCCACACTTGTTTTCACACCTACAGACATGTCAGTGTGCAGTTATGCTGGTTTTCCAGCACATGCACTGATGATACCTAGCTGCCGTTGAGAACCATCACATCTGGCTGGGTTCAATCCTCTGCTTTGGCCAGCAGAGAAGAGTTTACATACAAGATATAATCTCTCTACAAGGTCTCCAGGCTTCTTACCTGACAATCTTATGGTAAATTTTATTCCCTACCTTTTTGTTCAGGGGCCTGAGCAGTGGGGTAGAAATCCTGCCAGTTATGGGTGGCCCTGCCATTGACTGAGAGACATCAGCCTGAGTGTTCCACACAGCACCTTTTGGGCAGACTGCTACTGGACTAGAGGAAGAAGGCCAAAAATGCTTGCAAAATACATCTTCTGTTAGGGGTAAAGTACATCAGCTGGAATAATGGTCCTTTCTTTAGGCACTGGGGAGCACTGGGAAGGAGACCTCTCCTGTGGATCAGAAAAGGATGGATAACTACTGCATCTGTGCAAGACCAGAGAAGGATTTTGCTTGCACTTTTGAATCTAAAGAGTAAGAGCCACTTTTTAGAGTAAAAGGTATCTGCATGGCTGGAAACATCCTGAACTATAGGTTTACAGTACTATGGAAACGTGCTATGTACTCTTTATTCTGAATATCCTCATAGAGAGTTTCTTCTTCTCTGCCACGTACCAAGCCTATTTTAAAAACATCTTCCCTGGTAGAGAGTCTTCTCATTGTCCTCTGCAGTAAGTTGAAAATGACAGGCCAATAGTGCTCACACAGGTCACTCAAAAGGATTTCCACCATGTTGATACAAGAGAGGACATCCCTCTATCATGACTTACAAGAGTTAGAAAAGGCAAGAGAGGGAAGATCCTTCCTCAAAACCAGTTTCTATCTACACTTATATGAAATAAATTACCCATGAAAGCCAGAAGAAGCAGTTTGTAAAAGGAGGCAGTACATGGGGAGAAACAATGGGCAAGATATTCAGCTCAGCTGTAGAAGTGCATTAACACAAGCCATTCTCCACGGCATCATCTGGGAAAAGTGGCTTTTTTCCTGGAGTAACTGCAGACAACCGCAGCTACATAGCGGCCTCCATTAGCCGAGCCCCATCTCCGTCCGATTACCGCTCAGCAGATGTCTGCTCCAACAACTGCCACCCTGCGTGGTAACCTGAGTGGAAAAGCTGATTAAATAGCCCCTGTAGACCGAACCAGAACAGAGCATTCCCACCACCCAGCTACAGGTACCTGGCTGAATGGGGTCGGTGTCCCCACACGCCATGTGGGACTCGATCAGGGGCAGCACTGACGGGAGCATTCTGCTGGAGACTCTCCACCAGCAGCACCAGGAGCCGGGGTGAGCATTGCGTCACCATCCTTCCTCCGTCCTCCATCCCCAGGCCAGGAGAGGAAGGCTGGCTATTTGCATGCAGTACTACTCAAACATGTGCACTCCCGCTGCCTGCACTATCCCCGTGCTCTTTGGCTGTCATCAGCACAAGACCTAAACCTCTCTGCCTGTCAGTTCACCACCTTGGTTGAGTGCTGAATTGCTATGAAAAAAGATCTCGGCCTTTCTGCAGCTGCATGATGCTACATTTCTAAAAAGGATCACTTACTGCGCACTTCTTCAAGAAAATATGTTTTTAGGGGGGCTATTTAAAAGTCTGGCTCAAAAGAAGGAAAGAAAAAAGAAAAACCACCTGTAACTATCCCAGCTATCAGGTAACAGAACGTCTGGGGACCAGCATTGATGTGTAGCTCTAAACAATCATTATGGCTCATTCACATGAAAAAGACGATTTGTGAAGACTCATTCTGTAATAAAACCTGCGTGCTGCTGATCCAGGGAGGAAAGCACTGGGGAGACCAGTTGATGTGGGCTGTTCTAAAAATATCAGTTTGTGCTGTCATCTGGTGAGAGTATGTCATCCTGTAATCTTGGCATCTGCAGGGACAGCAAGTTTCTGCCTAATTATTGCTGCTGAATCACATGACAAAGCATGAGGTACTAAAAAATATATCTATATAAAACACCAACAGAAGAACACTCAAACCACAGGATCAGACCACTGTCCTGGCTTCAGCTGCTGTACGCTCTCAACACAAGCCTGCGGAGGCAATCCTGTTTTGTACAGATCTTTTTCCTGGGTTAATAAAACCTCAAAACATAAACCCAGATTAAAAAAACACCAAAACCAAAAAGCCTTAGTCCCAGAAGGAGCAAGCAACTCATCATGTTTGTTTGTCAGCTCCTGCTGCCTTCACGCAGCAAAAGCCACAGCATCCCTGCAAGCGTAGGACAGGCCCCTGAGGGCAAGGGGCTTCGAGGGGCCCTGCGGCTGATGATACCACACAGGGGGCAGTACCAGCAGGGTTTGCCTGGCTTTCCCCTCTCCTCTCCAGCACCACGTTTGCTCCAGTGCTGCTGGTGTGTGCTTGAGGAGCAAGGAGCCTGCTCAGAGCAAGTTCTCCTTGGAGTTAATGGGATTCTTGTTCCCAGCAAAATACATTTTCTACATAGATATTTTTATTCAAAGACTAAACTTGGCATGCATGATGTTCAGCTAGTCACAAAACCACCTTTCAAAACTTGGGCTGGTTGAAACAACACTTAAATGTTAGAAGCACACCACCGCCTTAACCACTAACCTGTTAGAAATGGAGCAGAAGAATTTGCTTCTCCTGTATTTCCTTTAGGTTTTTTAAAGGCAGCCAGCCCCATTTTGGCTCTGTGTAAGAAACCTGACAGCCCTACCCTTAAGACCTCATTTTTGAAAACAAGAGAGCAGGAAGCACAGCTATGGTCCTGAGGCTCTCAGCATCCTCAGGCAAGAGGTCCACCAATTCTGGTTTCCACATTTCAGCTTTCATGAGCAAAAAAGCTTTCTGGTAAAGAATAAAAATCATCATCCTCGTGGCATGTTGCCCAGAGGTTTCTGATTCAAACCTCCATCCAAATGGAGATCTTTTCACTACCTACTTCAATTTTTAAGATGGTGGTGTAGTGATTAGTAAGTCATCCTCACATCTATGCATTCATCTTTGGTATGAATTTCACCCAGAAACAGGTTTAATGCCAATTAACAAATCAGCAAGTTGTCCAAACTGATACGGACTGATGAAATACCAACAAGCATTTTGCTACGTTTCCTAGGATTTTGTTTTATCAGAGATGTTAATCATCAGATTGTACGAACGTTACATGATGTTGCTATTAGTAGTTTGTACACTTTGATCATGTAAGATGATGTGGGACCTAGATGATGCTAGGGCAAAATGAGTGACTTTAACTGATCCGTGAAGAATTTTACTGGTGATTTTCCAACAAGTCAACGTGACTCCAGCACAGCTCTGTTACAGAGCCCAGAGGCATCCCACTAAACGGCACACTGAAATCTCTGTCAGAAGATGCAGCTAGAGGAGTTTTTCCGATGGTGAAACCAGCTCAAGAAGTTCCTCCCCTGCTTGTCTTGAGCCATCCTCCACCCCCTGCCCAAGCCCTGCCAGCATCGTTGCCTGTGTGGCACTGTTGTAAACTGGATCACCAAAACAATCGAGGTAAAAACAACTTCTTGGATGGGTTTTGATGACAGAGGAAATGTTTGCCCAAGCAGTAGCTGCTCATTGGCACCTGAACTTCCAGGCAGCAGTAAAGGTCCCAAATAGTCTCCTCTGCAGGTCTGTTTGGGACTACTCTTTGGCAAATGCTAAGTTCCTAGGGACTCCCTGGCTGAGACGGACCATGGAGCAAAGTGCTGTGGGAACCTCAGGCTGAGAGAGGACCCATTAATTTCAAAACAAAAGGTATTCTAGAGACAGGTGAGGGAATAGTAACATCTTTATTTATTGATAAACAAGCTGAAAAACCAAGGTGATAATTGTCTGATCTGAGTGGGCAGAGCGCATATCCAGTGCTCCTGGGAAGCAGGCAGAGACAGAGGAATGGAGGCCCCAGCAAGCTTAAGAGGGGAAAATTATGGTCGCGTGAATAAAGCAAGAAAAAAGCATATTGATTTTGTCCTTTCTTTCTTGTAAGAGAAAACAAAACAAACCAAAACAAACACAAATTCATTTATATGCCTTGATTACAGCCCTCTGAAAGGCTGGGCATGGCCAGCCTCAGGGGCACAGGGCCAGTGTGGTGGGACCAGGCAAGGCTCTCTCCGGGGACTATGCACAGGCCTACGTGCAGCAAACATGCACAGCCACTAAACCCGCAATGGTGGTGTCTCCTGCAAGGGTTTTTTCACTTTCCCTATAAAGCAACTGTAGTTGATTTTCTTCCAAAGTAAACCCCCCTCTATACCCAGAGTATGTATAAACTAAATAACCTATGTATTTGGCTTCTTTCTTTTCTTCCCGAAAACTGACTCCAACATTTCCCATATTTTTCATAGAAAACACAGCACTCACTATTCCCAGGTATGCCAATAACCCATTGTAACTGCCTCCGCCTGCCTGAAAAATGCACCTGGGCGCCCTCGTGAAATGGATTTAGCGTGAGCAAGCACCAGGCTGCTCTGCTGAAAGCCTTCCCCAGTCTTCAAGCCTGTAAAGATTCATTATTGGGATCACGAACACCGCAGACAGAAGATTCGAATTCAGGGGTCCCTATTGCTACAGTGAAGCGGAGAAGTAGCCAAGAAAGCAATTCAGAACAATTGCATCCAATGTCAAACGAGGTGCTTCTATCAAAATAAGAGATGCTCATAGGAAGGCAAACTCTTACATAGCTTAACAGACAAGGAAGGGTGCATGACGAACCAGCTCAGCAGAAATCATCATCTGTGCTTGCACCTGATACCGGAGGCACCCCGCAACAGCCGGTCCACTTGTCAGAGAGAGAGGGAAAGAGGCTTCCACAGATGACTGGACAGTAATCTGCCGAGGAGAGCTGTCTCGTTAATAAATCCGTCCTCTACAATGAAACTCCCGCTCACACAGATGTGTCAGTTCCTTTATTCAGAGGGAGTAGCCTGAAAAAGATCACGGCAACTACGCTTTCCAGGAACGGCACAGGCCGGGGTGAAGAGGCAGTGGCGAGGAGGTGGCATGGTGTGCCTTCTCCGCACCGCCCAGGCAGGTCTCCCCAAAGCATCTTCTACCTATATGCAGCAAACGAGGACGGGAAAGCAGGAGGCTGCCCTATTTGCCTCTATCAAGCAAAGCTGACAATAACATCTAATTTTTAGGACCCGTTTGGCAGATTGTACTGTTGGATGTTCCAAAGTGACAAAGTTCCTATGGCCTTTTTTTTTCACCTCATGCAAAAAGGGTTTCTAGATCCAAACAGCTCATGCACCTGGAGCAAGAGAGAGCTGATCAGCAAGCATGACTTTCTGCAAGATTTTGCTTCCTGGTTCATCAGTCAATCCTTTTCTTTTTTGTCTTTCCTTTCTTAAATTATCCAGCACTGGAACTGAAGGAAAACCAGAATTCAGCTGTGGCACTGGCCCTGTAGAGCTGCTGTTCTGTGCAGGATCAGCAAGACATAGCATCCTCTACAGCCCACCTCCACAGCCCATCTCCTGGCTGTATACTGCAGCGCTCTCACTTTGAGCAAGAAGATGTGAAAGAACCAAAGGAAATTCTCCCACCGACAGAGAAAGGCCTGTGCAAACCAACCACTCCACTGGAGCGAGGCAGCTCTGCAGAATGACTGAAAGGAGGACTCCGGTGCAGTCTTGTTCTCCCTCAGAGGCAGCAGATCACAGCACACATCTCCTGTGGCACTCCATACACACAGGAAGACATTCAGGAGGTTCACTACTGCTGCTCACCTACTGCAAAGCTTCCCCTTGAACATCTAACTGTGAAACAGAGATTGAAAGGGGCAAATTATGCACCATAAAGTCGAACAACACCAACTCCTTCTTTCCATCCTTCATCTAGAAAATAAGGAAGTTGGAAGTAAGCTGCAAACTGAATGAATGCCTCGTTTAACCTCACCACTGGGATACTCTACATACTATTCTAAAGTTAATAGAACACTTTCAATAATTTATAGCTAGCCTTTTATCCTCCTATATTTTGAAATCAACTCCCTTATACTAATAAATAAACAAAGAAGAAAAGGGCACTTTGTGTGGCACCTACCCTATGACTCAGTGAATATGTACGTGTGAGCAGGCAGAGGCATGGGCAGGAGCCTGCAGAATCACAAAATGATGACAGAAACAATGTTTACAAGTTCAAATGCCCCCAGCTGTGGAAAAGAAGCAATAGGAAAAACACATCAATCTGGAAAAAATTAATCTGAAGAGGCTAACATTTGAAAAGCACCTATGTCAGAACGCAAACCTACAGATCATGCTCTTGGTGAAGTCCAAAAGAAAATGATACCCGTCTCAGTCCTGCGGGAGGGCCAACAATTTTTGCATATTTAAAACATTAAGCCCAGGACATTCCTGGGACCAGGATCCCACCTTTGCTACTTCAATATATAATTCCTCCATTCGCTACATTTTTTTTTCCCCAAGAAATATAATTTTAAAAAACCCAAACAATTTTGCTAGTGTTGCTGTACCACAGCAGCAATACAACTCTAATTCAGTCCAGATCTGTCCCTCACACCCGAACCTCAGTGCGTGCACTGATCTTGCAAAGTCACCCTTCCTCCCCCCCTGCAGTACTGTTGCTCCACTGACTGCAAAGCCCCTTTCCCCGTCCCCACGTAACACAGCTTGGCTACGTGCGGCATCGGCTGCAGAGAAGGATCCATCTGTTGCGACTTCAAAGAAAACAAGTTGGAGCTCTGCGATTCCTAAAACCCACAAATATTCCATCTTGGTTTGCACGATTTGTCATTAACATTTCTCATGCCTAAATTAAGAAGGACGCATAGCATCAGATGTGTGCTGACAGTGTGGCAGCCAAACAGCTTTTGTAGCTCAGCCTCGTTTCCCTCCACACCTCCAAATGTTTCTTGGTTGCGCCTGTTGCATACCAACACACACCAAGCCATCACAAGTCAAATTAATATTATTAGCGTGCACTACCTATTAAGTGTTTGGTGCAAAGTCCAATCAAACTAAGGAACCAAGTATTTTACCACATCTACGGGGCACTGACCTGTTTGCCCATTTTCCCTGTTCTCAAAGATCCTTCAGCCTGGTACCCAACTCTGTGATGAAGCCTGTTTAGCACCAGTGAAGTTCCCCACATTCAGACTGACAACGTTCTGAGCTGAGATGAGGGAATCAAAGTTAAAATCCAGCCCATCTGCATCCATGAGTTCACTGCGGATAATGGACTCCATGTCACACTCCAAGCTCCCATTGAAAATATCCAAGTCCAAGTCACTTGGGAATTTCTCATGTCCCATGACCGGGAGGTTCATGCTAGAGGAGTACACAGAGGAGCCTGAGAGCGGGTCAGAAAGTGTTTGCATAGACTGACTGACAGGTGACTGCTGATGTTTGGTGGATCCCAAGCTGTTCGAGTCACCCAAGCCTATGTTACTGATGGAACTGGACAAGGCACGGCTGCCACTAAGAGAGGAGTTGTGGGACTGGTGCTGGTGATGAGGCAGGCTCTGATTGACCAGACCGCCCTGGCTGGACTGTGCAGCAAACGACATCATGGGGTCACTGCGGAGCATTATATTCCTGCGGGAATTCTGGGCGGACACAGCTGTGCTGGCTTGTGACATGAGTGGGTCAGACTGTGTCATCATGACATCGCTGTGACTAAGTGCATCAGAGGCAAGGAGATCCTGCAGCGTCTGGTTGTTGTAATGAGAAATGGAAGAGAAGGTGGTCTGCTTGTTTTCCTGAATGGTCTGCATGGGCGACTGGCGCAGGGAATTCAGGGACGACGGCCCGAACACGGCGTTGTTGAAACTACTCGACGGGGAACCCAGCCCTGAACTTTTGGAACCATACGGAAAACTGGAGCTCCTCTGCATTATCCCTCCCGTGGGCGACTGCTGGGAGGGAGGGAGTGTTATATTGTCCAAGAGATCATCCATGAGGTTATCTGTCAGTCCATCATTCAAATTCATTGTCCCAGCCATATCAGTCAACCTAGGCAACTCCACAGTACATGGTTTGTTTACCGATGGGGACAAGCTTGATGGACTACTGTACAGCATGGGAGAAAGCGGAGCGTCATCGTCTTGAACATCATCTAGTTCTGTGCTTGCCAAAATCGGTGACAAGCGGCCACTGATCGTACTGGCATTTGAATTTGTACGTGAGCGGAAATCTGTCCACGCATCCAGCTCGTCGCTGCTGCGGGAGGTGGGACTCCCTGGCCACTTGGAGAGCTGAGAAGGGCTGTCCTCGCTCGTCTCCTGGGCGGTCTGCAGGGCTGCCTTTTTCTTAGCCGCCCGCCCTCTGCTCTTCGTGTACTTGTTGCTGTTGTCCATTGACACAGCGCGTCTCCGGGGCGCCTTGCCACCTTTTCCACCATCTGGATTGATCATCCACCAAGAGCTTTTCCCAGTGCCTTCATTCTGCACCCTGACAAATCGGCTGTGGAGTGACAAGTTGTGCCGGATCGAATTCTGCAGGAAAAGAGAAAAAAACCAAAATGTCAAGACAAGCACCCCACTTCTCTTGCTACCCAAATCTCAATCATTGAACCAACATCACAAGAAAACAGCAACATAAATAAAAGCACCGGGCCCTCCTGGACATCATCACCGTGGGTTTCTTGGCTGGTGGATACAGGAGGGCTGGAGTGTGACTGCAGCATGCTGTAAAGCAAACCCCGTGCTTGCACTAGCTGTGCATTCCCAGTGCCCATTGCTATACTCCCAAAAGCTGCATCCTAAGGAAAGGAGTGTGACACAACTTCATTCCAGCTATCAAGGAGCTAGATGTTTCTTCCTTACTTTTGACTCAGGACAAACCTCTATACTATCAGCAATCTTGCCATCAGTTCCTTGAAATAAAAACTGCAAAGGCACCACAAAAGTCTGACTGGAGAGGTAGTCACACTCATTGCAGCCTCTGCAATGTCTTTTTAATTCTTCATGGGCATGTGTGTTGTGTATTTGTTATAATAATACTTGAGAAAACTGCGAGCGCTGTTGCTCCTCTCCCACAGACACTCTGTGCATGACTAAGCTGTGCTTTCTGTCTTGAGTAGAGGCACCAGAATTATGTCTGTACTTCAGTAGCTGGCCAGCTGTCCCCTCGCTATAGGATCCTCACACTCTTCAAAACACGATGTGACACAGTACACAACATATCCCTGCCCCTGTAAGCTGCGAGATACAGACTTGTACAAAGCTGCAGTACACAGCTGGATACCCCGTGCTGTACAGGATGCCACAAAACACAGCACGTTCAGGGGAGCCTGTGCAGTCTGCTCTTGCCTGTTACCCGCTCGCACTAGTCAGCAACGTGAACCACCCAAAAACCACGCTGGCTCAAACTGACAATAATCACCTCAGAATGAGAATGAGATTGAGAAAACCAGCCCACAGTAACCTTAGTGAAAAAAAGTCCATATATATATATCAAAATAACTGAGATGAAACTTCCATTCCACTCATCCTGATAATCTTGGGCTTAAAATATGGCTCAAAGAAAGGACAAGCAAGTTGTATTTGTTAGTGAGAATGCTTCCAAGTTTGGTTTCCTTTTTTTTCCAAACAGATTTAAGTCAAGAAGATTTTTGGAACTATCCCATATTCATTTGACAAAACAGTTGTGCTATTTTTCCAGGTTAAGGGTGATCAAATTTAAAAAGTTGCACAAGCTCTTTTTTGTTAAATTTTGGAGATTACCAGGCATATCTATAAAGAAGATAAAATCCCATTTGTTCTACTAGCTTGCTTTAAAAACACAAAGTCAACAGGATCATAGCGTAATCAAACCATCCAGGATAAGTATCCTTCACAAAGCACTGAAGAAATTCCAGATTTAAATGGGCAAAGATTGGATCAATCAACAAATCATTCACAAGCATCTCGACATTTGCATCCTTAGGATAAATGGATGTCTGACATAAGTGAACTGGAGACACATTTGATGTATAAAGAAATACAGCCCAGCTTTTTTTAAACAATTCTTTTCAGTATAAAATGCCTTTTTTTCCCCCCTGTTAAGTGTTGTGGTTTTTGTCAGATTGTGGAATGGAAAACATGCCTGAAGTTCTTCTTGCACGCAGACAGCAGACGTGGTTGTGATTATCACTTAATGAAAAGAGAAATCATATGGACTATGGTTCAAAATAGCAACTGTTATGTTTTCTACAATTTGCACAAAACAGCAGACCAGACTTCGCAGACATACTCAAGAGAAGTTTGAGTCAGTGCCTCAGCTATAAATTTGTCCATTTCTAAGGGACTATCATGCCATCAAAATATGGTGGATTGAGTTGCAGCATAATAGTTCTTCAGTCTAAGGAAGGAAAGAGCTTTTTATTATTTAACTGATGACATTTTAACTATATTTTGAGTCTGGCAAGAGTCTGTTTCTAACTTCTAACAACTAGGCGCAACTGTTTACTTCCTCAGGTTTCTCTCAACTGGATGGAGAACTGCTGGGTTTTTTTTTTCAAATAACCTTTCTTGATATTCTAGCTTGTACTGCATCAATGCAGGTAGCTCTCACATTCATCCCCTGTGACTTCCATGGGCAACCACTTGTGACAACATCTGCATGGGGATCTGTCCTTGCAAAGAGCCAGTAGCAGGACAAAGACAACTACAGCTAGACCACCACACCAAGCCAGGCTACAAGAGCCACACAAACCACACTGTTCCCCACTTAAAAATTCTGGATATAAGAATACACAGCATCACGACTCTTGCTGATGAAAAAAATCTTAGAAAACACAGAAAAGAAACACCCGAGGTGGCATACGCAGCATGACACATAGCTTCAGATATAAAAACACTCAGCTAAAGTGATAGCAGCTAATAGATCTCAACCTATGGCATTCTCATAAAATGGCTTATTTCTGCTAGTGGTAGCTGTAGTATGAAACTATCTGGCCTAAACCCATGAAAAATCCTAAATGGTAAAACTGTGAGTCTGAGGCACCTTTCAGGATGAGGGCTCCTGCATGTGCGGATATGTGTGTGCACATGTGTAATTTTCTTACTACATCTTTTTGCTCAGTGTTGGTATTACACAAATAATAAAAGAATGTAATGATACTTTTGCACTGAAAATTGGTAGTTATAAAAAAATCCAAACAGTTTGGTTTCCTTTGCATTATGCAATATGCCACTTAGGCTCCAGCTTCTGTTTTTCTTTACTTTTCTTCTGTAGGAAGATTGTTTTCTTAAGCATAATTATGGGCCAATTTATTTCTGTGTACTCCATCTCCACCCTCTGTTCAAACACTGCCTTAAAACCCACTTCATTCACGTAACCTCTTCCGCTAACCTCTTCAGCAAGAGTATCTAAGTTTCTTGGTTTCTCCTTGTGTTGGATGCTCTGCCAAATCAAATCAAGGCTGGATCCTATTAGCCCTTCACACGCGAGTTTTGCTACAGAAGTCACCAGGATTGACAACTCACATCAGTAAAGGCTGTCGTGCTGGGCTACCAGGCTGCAATGTGAATGGAAATAACTGTATTTTCTACCTGGTTTCTGGGCTGTCAAAGAATATTCCCATCTGCTTAAAATACAGGAAAATACCATGGGACAACCTTTGCTCACAATCAATTGCATTAGTAATATATGACCATGAGACAAACTGCAAAGGAGTTGGGGAAGCAAAGAAAATACAGTTTGTTGTTTGAACTTGCTGCTGATCAAACTAATGGGGATTTGTCTTTGACTTTTGCGGGAGATGGATGAGGCCATGATGATGTAAACATAACACATTTTTCCATGCCAAAATGCAATGAGAAACTTTAAAAGATCTATGAAGAAACTTCAATCTGTCCTGGAGACCATATGTAAAAGGGACAGATGCTAGCCAGGCTGCAGCCACCTTGGAAAGAGCTCAGATGCCACCGATGGGTACAACATATGGACTGTACAAGAACAGAGTGGAAGAGAAATACGATGAGCTCCTCCCTTTATTAGTGTTACTATTTATACTGGTCTTGAGGAACGCTGTGCGCTCTGCTAAGAGCCAGAAGACTGAGGTTCCGGCAGATAAGATCAAGAGCATCCCGTATGGCATTGAGCCCAGCCCAGCTGGGTCCCGGTCCCCCAGGGAAGTGGTCCTGCAGGGAAGAATGACCAGCCCTGGAGACGAGGAAGACCTAGGGCAGAGGGACACAGGAGGCAGGTCAGATTTGGTGTGAGCAGAGGGTGGCACAGTGTCACAGGCGAGCAGTGCTGCTCCCCTGCCTTGATGCAGGCTGGCAGCGTCAGGAGGAGGGGTGCAGCTGGGTGCCTGCGAGTAGCCAGGGCAGCAACACAGGGTGACAGCACTTTCCCCAAACTCGGGGCCACACTCTCAGCTGGTGTAGATGTCAATCACTGCATCACATTTTGTTCAGTTAATACTCCTCCAGGGAACCAGCCACATTTTGTTTGCAAAGAAACCCCTGAAATCGGCTACCATGTCCTAATTACATGTGTCTCTTGACATTTGGGTAAGATTGCAAATGTCCCAGAGAAGACACTCCAACAGTTCCAAAGTGCTGTGTACCTGATTTCATATGAACAACTGAATGAGCCTCCCAGAAAGGCTGGACTGTGTGTGATTTCAACACTCCATCCTGGTCAGGCAACAGCAGCAAATGCTTGAGCCTTTAAACGGCGAAAATTCCCCCTCCCTGTGCCTGTTTCGGCCTCTTCCAACCCATGTTTACCTTGTGGAGCCTGTCCATTAACTCAGACACCAGCTGCAAGTGCTTCCACTGCAGTACAGAGTCTTTTTTGTCTGGAAGCAACATGTGGTATCAATTTATCATCCTCAACAACGCAACAAGGAATCCACTCACTTTAAAAATAAAAAGAGAGTTGTGTAACTTAACTCTCAAAAGCCCCTGCTTTAACAAAAAAAAAAAAAAAGCCTAAAGATTAGCAAGATGAGGTGCAGCTGGTGGCTGCTGAGTCCAAGTTACACACTAGTCTGTTTTTATTTCAGTGTTTTGTAGTGAGTGGCTAATTTGTTATTGCAGATACAGGCTCCTAAACTGTAAAGTTAGGGCTACAATTCAAAAGCAGTTGTTTATTTTAACAACTGGGATACTAGGACATGATGGGAATAAAACAAACGCTATCTGCAGACCCATAAATGCTGCTAATGCTCACTGGGGAGAATTATACTTTATTTTATTCTGTATTAACATATTTAACGTTCTAACTTCACCATATGAAGTTGTCTGGTAGAGGAAGGCATCAAATTTAACACCTCTGAAAAGAAGCCATGAAAATAACTCCAGGTTATCAGCCTCTAGCTGACCTGAGGGAGGTCTTCTCCATGGCTCCACTTGCTCTCTAGAATTTCAGTTTCCAGCCTATGTCACCTTGCTCAAAATGTAGCACAGATCTCCTTTGGGAAGAACACCCCTACAGAGGGCCTCCACCACAAATTATTTCTTTAAGAAAAGCAAAATAAAGCAAACTACTTTCTTTGCATTCAGTTGTTGCTGAAACAGGAGGTTGTGAATAATCCAAAACGTTTTGCCCACCTGTCCAGAGCAGTGTCTGTGCCTTCTCATGAAGTGACGCAAAATTTGCTTCAACTACTAGTTTTACATTCTGTTTCTATTAAAGTCCCCAATGAGATTCAAGCACAAGTAAACAACAGATATAGTGACTCCAAAATTACAAATAATCAAAGTTCTGTTCATGTATGTATCACCAGGAATATCTGGTGATAGGCATTTGCGAGTCTAGGCAAGGAGATCTTTAGGAAGTACCAATCAGTTGGTTCTATACAGTCATTTTCCACCTAGCTCTGTAAGGCTGTAGCGCTGCTCTTCTTGAGGAACTGTGAAATCCCCAACTCAAAGAGGTCTCGGAATTTCTTCCTTGTTCCCATGAGCCTTTGCAAACCAGAAAAATTAATATAATTTAATAAAGTAGTGAGGGCTCTCTGGAGATGCAGAAAAAGCAAGAACTAAAACGTAAGGAAAGTCCTCCCACGATATCTATCCAGCTATGTTGTACCAATACACATCTTTCTCCATATAAAAGCAAATATTATATATTGTGGATTGTTCTATTTTCCCTAAATTCTGAAAGTTGCATAGGGAAAAAAAAGCATTAAGCAAATTACGCACAGAAAAAGAAATCTTTCCTGACACTGAAACGTTTTCGATGCTCGATGTTTGGTATCACCCACAAGTTCCTGAGGCAGCTCCCGCAAATCCCCCCAGATGTTCAGCAGAAGCAGGCAGTGAGAGCACAGCAGGGTCCCTCCCGCAGGGCACATCCCTTCGCACCCGGCTGGCAAAGGCCACCATCCTCCCAGCCCTGGTCAGGGTAAGTGGGATGACATGGGCTCAGCCCTACCCAAGCATGCCTTCCCGCAGGAAAAGGAAAAAACAACCCCACAGATTTAGGGGGGAAAAGTCAGCTCAGCATCTGAAGGCTGGCTCCGTGGATTCCCCTCCTCATCCTCTCTCCAAAGGAGTATGTCTGACCTTGGTGGTAGGGGAAGGGCTTGACGAGGCCCTCGCTATAATTAGTCCTCTGCCTCTGTCTCTGCCTATCGTCCCCCACCCCTAGGAAAAGCAGAAAGCCTTGAGGGATGTTAAAGCTCCTTGGGAGAACATTAAGTCCGACAAAGATTTATCCTCCGAAATGTGCTGGCTCAGATAGGAGAGCAGCAGGCCGATCTGCCTCCGTCCCGCACGCAGGGCACTGTGCCCAATTATGGCAGGAGAAGTGATTAGCACAGGGAAAACAAACCCTCCTTAACGAGGCGCACCTCGCTCCCCGCCGCCCCAGCCGCTCCTTGTCACAAGGGCAGGCAGCGAGCGATGTACCCGCCAAGGAGGTTTATGCCCTTCCTTCTGAAAAGACAACGCCTGAAGCTATGGGAACCAAGTCACAACTTAATCAAAAGGTTTTCCTAAAAAATAAAATAAATAAATAAAAAATTAATTCAAGCTAAAACAACTGCTGCCTCACTCTTTGCAAACAGTGATATTGCAAATCACTACGCTGACGTAAATAAAACTTAGCTGAAAATATACACTGCCTGGAAATTGTCTCAGAGCATCACGCTTCCAGTTAGCAGAAAAATCTCCAGTTATTTTACAGTCAGACATCCTCTGACCACAGAAGGATTCTAATAAATAACATTTGTTTTGCTGTGAGTAGAGCATGCCAGTTGTCGTTTATTTTTTTCCACTGGGTGTTGGGAAACAGGAAGCAGAGAGCAAGGAAAATGCTGATACTTTAACTAATGCAGCTGTGGAGCAAGAATAAGGTAAGGCTCTCTAGCAACTCCTTGCAGAACCAGGAGCCATGCATCTCAGAACCCTTTGCTATAGGAAGCCCTCTAAAAAATAAAGCATTAACTTCTGTGGGCTATGTCGACACTTTTCCATATTAAAATGAGATCTGGGAATCAGGAGGCAGGCACTGTCATCGGGAGGTTGGTAAAGGCACCTTGTCAAGAGCCACCTTTTACACTGCTTTCTATGCACTTCGTATCGTGCCTGCCCAAAATTCAAGAACACAATTAATTTCAATCCAAGGATTTAACTTAATTAAGAGTAGGAATTTATTTTAAGGCATTGCTCTTGCAAGGTGCTGAATTCATGAAAATCCCAAGGCTCCTCAGTGCAGGCTTGACTAGGACATGAAGACAGTCAGCGAGAGAACAGAAGATGTTGCCCCTTACTGAATTCAAACCCAAGGAGTTGCACAAAAAAAGCTGCAATGGATACACACGGCTGGGTCTTTGCAGAGCCAAATTTCTGTTCAGAAGTAGTGTCACCAGCAGGTAACATCTTTATTTTTAATTTTTTTTTTTTTTTCTGAATGGCAAGTCTCAGCATTTAAAGCATTTCCACTGTAGGAACTTCAGAAATGACACCACACCGTATTTGTGGAGCCCCTTCAGCAGTACATCACTGCATTTCTCCTCCTCTGTGCCACACAGCCCCAAGAGTTGTGTGCAGGCACACACAACTAATCAACCCAAATATTATATGTACAGTAACACTCATAAAAATAGCTATCACTGTCAGCACAGCACAAATCTGCCAGCTGCTGAAGCTACTGGAAGAGTCCTCACAAACCTCAGTGGTCACCCAGTTAGACCTCAATGAAAACAAATGCAATTTTACTGTGAAGCAGACTTTCACCCTGAGGGCTTTGGGTTTGTTTTGCTAGAAAGAAGAACTAGAAGAAAAAAAAAATTCCCTCTGTTTTTCATTTCTTAGATGCAAAGATCCCAGCCCAGCCCTCATGCAGGGCTGTGGAAACCAGAGTGCTCAATTCTATTTTTGTTCATTCTCAGCATATGGCCCTTACTATACATCGATTATTTAGAAACACGGATGGGTGCTCTTTCATGCCTTTATAAATAAATGAGAATGATGTTGCTGCTTATAATAATTCAGTAAAAATAGTAGCTTCCCATGGAAGATCACAAAAGCCTCTCACTGCTGAATCACCTATTATAAATATTTATTTTTTGAAAACTTTTAGTGGTCAGATGTTGATCTGTTTTTAATACTTCCTAAGCCTGTGAAATTCAACTAAACCAGCAATAACTTCCACAGTGGCAGGGAAAGAGTAAAATCCATGTGCATGA
Organism: Caprimulgus europaeus; assembly: GCA_907165065.1. The sequence goes on from OU015524.1 coordinate 75,442,955, forward strand.
AGAAAGCCTTCCAGGGCTCCTGCCTTACCCAAGTGCAAGGCTGCCTTGCACACCGCTCCGCAAAGCGCTACCTCTGAAATGATAGATTGTTAAATATCCGGGTCAGATTAATTGGAAGTGTTGTGCTGCACACATTAAATTGCAAATCTGGTGACAGTTATGGCTGACATGTGACTGATGAGAGGAACAGATCTGATATGTTGTTGCCTGGCCGAGTTTGATCAGGCCTGAGCAAGCCCTTCAAAAGTCAGCACAGGCACCCGAGACCTTCTCACAAGAAAGCCTTCAAGCAACCTCCAGAACAGCCCCCGGCACTTCTGCTATGTAGACTAATCTGAAACAGGACCCCTCTCCTGTGCTATTTTAAGCACATAATTAGTTTATTATTGAACCAGAAGATATTATCTGATTTTAAAAAATAAATAAGTGCTTCTTAAAATATGATGCGCTTCAGTCGGCAGCTGACGTGGCAAAGGGAATGGTCCTGCTCCACAGACCTGAGCACCAAGGATGCCTCTGAGTGTGATCAGTGGGTCTGATCTGATGGCTCTTAGGGGCAAAAAACCTTTGTGAACCTCACAGAAGGGCAGCCTGGGTGGGAATGCACAACCTGGACTCGGGGTATTCACCAAGTTACTGCTGGTGGGTACAGGGTGTGAATTAGGAGACAAGGGATGAGCAAACAGAACAACTTGAAAAACAGGTATCTCCTCCTTCATGACTAGGGACTGGGTAGCTATGGCACTACCAGTAAATACCTGTGTGCTCTTCAAAATGTAATGGTAGTTGTAAAACATTAATGCCTTTTGAAAGTAGAAAGTGATCAGTTTTCCTTTTGATGTATTCTGATGCGCGTTCTGCTTTCGTCCTGAGAATAACACACAGGTTCTCCTAGCCTTTTCCTGCTCTCCTTCTTACAGTTTCCTGTATCTTCCCTCTGTGTTGGGGAATGTATTTTAAACACTGCTCTTGGGAACATACTGAAAAATCGTACAGACTTACTTTCTGCATTCACAAACCAAGTTCATGACATTCCAAATGACACAAGTGGACAAAAACATCAAACTCCTCACCATCTTTCCTCAGCCCATTCCTCAATCTCACTTCCACAGGTGCATTTGGGGACACGCAGCCCCAAAACCAGCCCTGCCCACAAACTCACCACTGAGGCATGCGGCTGTAGTTTCCATGTCGTGATGCCCTGACTGTAATCTCCAAGTTGACAGCATTTGATTTTTTTTTTTTTTTTTTCTTACAGAGAAAGCTTTATAGACCCTTAAAATTTAACTCTCCTCACCCAGCCTGGGCAGCTCCAAGTCAGATATCAATGCCTGAGCTAGTGACACCAGCCCCCCTTGGCAGCTGGTGGGGAGACTTCCCTCCAGCAAATGAGCCCACCAGCCCATCTTCCCATTGTCCTCTGCAGGTGCCTGACCCTCTCCACTGGTGGAGGTGGATCTCGCCCTTCACATAGGGACGCTCTAGGACAGTTGCTCCCAGCACCTCTCAAGGCATGGCAGCTTCAGAGAACTCGCCTCTGCTGAGACTCACCAAACCCCCCCTTGACCCCTCCAGATTAATCTCAGCCTCACCTAACCCCATTCAGGAACTGTTGTAGTTTCCATCGAACCTCACCTCACCTAGATGACTTGCACGTTACTGGTTTTACTAGATTTTTTACAATTTATTTTCTGTTCACTGCAGAGGTAAAATATACCTCAGAGCTGACAAAAGGGAAGATGACACCTATTACACTGCCAGTGAATCAGCCCTTTGCTACAGCAAGCAGGACATTCCTGTTTCACATGCCACTGGCAGTCGCACCATCCCAGAAACCTCATAACCCAGGTTATGAACAGGTACAGCACAGGTATGGAAGTTATTTATTTATTTGTTTATTTTGCTATTTACCTAATCTGAGAAACTAAGGTCACTGCTACTGATACAATCACAATCACAAGTGCTAAATGTTGAGCCTAAAGCTAGGCTGTGTCAAATGCTTTGGCACTTCCCAGTGCTTTGTTAGCACTCCACCCGACACCAGAGCCCAAATAGCAGAACGGTGAGTGGAGGAGCCCTTTCATGTTTCGGGTTTGAACCTGTACACATGACTAATCCCTCCTGAAGCCAACACTGGGGCCATGGAGGGGCCCCTGTATCGCTCAGTACATAGACTGGGACATATTTCAGAGGCAGCTGAGGAGCCACAAGGGTGATGTGTTTCAGGACCTTGACTGTGCCAACAGCCAAGGTCATCACCATGTTCTAGGAAAAGAATTATCAACCTTAGGTTGCAGTCTAGGTGAGCTCCCATTGTGGGAAGGACTGCACAAGTAGAAGACACTTGCATCTGAAAGTCTACAGCCTCGACAGGCAGACAAAGAAGCCTTAAGCCAATAAAGATGCTACAGAATATAAAACTGAGAGGCTTGCTTGGGTTTCATTTGCTAGCACAAACCAGCCTTGCCTTACCTGCCCTTCAGGACAAGCATCGTGGCAACCTCTAGATACCCTGAGATGGTGTCACTTCACAGACACCACATCCCCTGCTCTGGAAAATTCAAAGTATTGACTTGCTGAATCAAAATCTATGTGTCTTGGGGTTGCAGTAGCTGTACGCACTCTGAGATGGCCCCATAATCCTTGCAGGTATGTGCTCTCTTACAGCGCCGGACAGACAGTTTCTCAGAGAAACTGGTCCCAGACCCCAGGTGGGTTGTGTCACATGTCACATCCTGCTTTTAACTTTGAGTTATGTTAGCGAAACAACACTGCTTGAAGTAAGTCCTTTTTCAACACCTACATGGCCAAGACACAGGGCACATTTTAAAGGATGACGCTAGGAATGATGATGCCTCTGTACATCATCTTTTTTTTATGACACCATCCACAGTATTCATAGCTCAAGAATGCCAGGCCTCCTGAGTATGTCAGGTATCATTTTCATAACAAAGGTACACCAAAAACAAGCACCTTCAAGTTGCAGCTGAACAGAGGAGGACACAAAGAAAGGAGCACTGGGAAATGCCCATGGGGACATTTACTCTCCTTCTGGGAAAGGAAGGGGACCCACCACCAAGAACCCTGAGCGATGTGTGTGTGCATACATTATGACACGTCTGCTAATGTTTTTATAATATGAGTGATACGCAAAATATAAAACAGGCTAACACAAACCAGCTTGATGCTTCTTTTTATTCCTCTTTTTTTTTCTTTCTTTTTTTTAATTTTTTCCTGTGATTAAAGTTTAGAGGAGATGGGATACCTAGAGAAACAGAAATTAACTGAAGTATCTTTTGGTTAAGATTAGCAAAGTGGGGATGAAAAAATTAAGGAGATGGAAGAGTCCACACTTGACTCTAACTTCTTTCAGAGCTAGTGGAAACTTACTTTGTTCATAGGATCTGACCATGTGCCCTGTTGCAAAGTGAGATTCTCACCTGCAAAGGCTGTTGTATATATCTAAATGCATACCCTGTGAGTTGCTTTGTGGACTTGAACAGAAATATCTTCAATAGGATAGATATATACCAGTCTTTGCCAGATTTTGCCTTACTGACAAGGATAAACAAGAGGAAACACACAGACATTTCCAATTTCATCCACAGGCAAGTTTCAAAGCTTGCAAAAGTTAATGAAAACCTTATAGTAGTTTTGTATGAGGCTCTTTTTGAGGTGAAAATGCACCATATTAATTATTTTCAGCAGAAATGGGTTCTTGGTGCCATCCAATCACAGCTATAACCCCAGTGGCCCTTCTGAAGCAGAGTGACAGCTGAGTCACTAATGTTAGAACAGGGATGAGAGAATGAAAATGAAAAAGAAACTAGGCTACTTCCCCTGAGGAGCTAAATACAGTATTTAATGGCATCTTTTTATAAGGTTAACAAATCAAATGCTTCAGCTGTGAATTGTTGCCATCATCATAACTACAACAGGATGACCCTGGACAACCTATCTCCATCTAGGGTTTTTTCCTCCTGTGACACATAAATAAGGAGGCAGAGGCTGGGAGGCAGCCCAGCCTTTCACCATACTCTGGGTGTTTGGGGAAATGGGCAGTGATAGCCACGTAAGGATTCAGCAGGACAAACAGCAATGCTGCCAGCTGAGGAGGAAGACAGTGGAGGGAACAGATGGGGTACTTGTCTTTCCCTGCATCTGCAGCAGCTGCCATCTTCATCAGCTGTTGCCCCCATGGCTCTCTGCCCGCACAGAGTTTAACAGTTCCTCTTGTTTAACCCAGGCTGAAAAGTCATCCCTCCCACTCCACTGCCCTTAAATGAGTGTGTCAAAAGCAATTAAAGCCAGGAAGACAAGAAACCTTAAAGCTATATGCAGAGAGGAGCATCTTTTTTCCAACGCTGCAGAAGCCTTGGGCACTTTGGACTCCATGTCACTCATAAGTTGCATTTTAGCAAGTTGCACTTTAGTGAAGTAGCTTAATATAGGCATATACCTGAAAATATCTGTCGAGCAGAACTGTAAGGACTGAAGTTGATTTTCCAGGGAACCAACTGCAGCTACCTGACAGGCCTTCTGTATTAGGAGACCTTAAATGTACTCATAAGGCATTATGGCACAACAGGGTGAATTTTTTTGCTCTTTTTCATCTCCCTCCTGCTGCTCCAGTGCCACACTTGCAATGACCCTGGCTCAGGAATGCACTGGGTGAGCTGATCTGCAGCAACAAATGGTTCCCACTGCAAGAGCGGTGGTCTGAAATGGTGCCTCCTCATCTGATAGCAGTGCCATACAGGGGAGTGCACTAGGTACTGGCATGCAGGGAACTGGGCCACCTGGGCAGTTAACTCCTGGAAAGATCAGGTACGCTTGAACCAACCTTCCTCCTTGGGGCGGATGTCAGGGAGTGCACGCTGGACACTGGTGGTACTGCATTTATATCTGCATTTTAGGGAGCCACTTTCTCTGAGTTCCAGAGTTTGGCCTAACTCAGTCCTTCTTGCCAAACAAGCAAAATTTCTATTTAATTAATCCCACGTATGTCTTCAGCAGACTCTCCCTTCAACTGGCTTAAAGTGCTCCATCCATGCCTTATCACAAACTCTGGCCATGTTATTGTGATTACTTTAAGCACAATCCGAGCATGATGCTGAATAGCAAGTAATTGCTGTTTGTGCAACAAGTCTGGCTGACCTCTGCAGGACTCTTCATGGGAGAAAAAGTTTGCAGGATTAGAACCGAAGCCTGAAGACAGGGTCATCTCTTCCCTCTGCCCACCCCCACTCCCTTGGCTCTAGCCTCCAGTACATGCTGTCCTTTTCGCTGCTCCGACACAGTCCTTAAGGCTTTAGACCTGAATGAAGGAAACCAAAATGAGCAAGCTCTGCAATTCAGAGGCATTTAAAAGAGGAAAAAAGGGGCAACTGCTAGGCAGAATCTGCCAGAAGGATGAAAAAGGATTGGTCCATGTGCCAAGAGGCAAGAGTCCATAGTCTTTCAATTTCAAAGGCTTTCAGGAAACACGAACTCAAGATACTTTCACAAGCTACTCTGAACGAGTCACAGTCCGGTACTCTTCTGTTTTTTTCCTCCTCTCCTTTTTTCCACTTAGATAACTTTGTTTTTTTCACTTGTGAAATGCAAAATAACTTTACTAACTCTAAATAACTTTACCCCACCATTTATGGGCACTTACATGTCAGTTAGTTCTGGATTGCTGCTGTATATTGGGACAGTGTATATGCTTGGAAAAGAGTCCCTGGGAATTATAATGCCATAAAACACCTCAGTGCTTCAATCCTACCCCATCACTGATACACTGGCCAGCAAACACAGAGCGCCTTCTTCTGCCATGTCCCTTCTCCATCCCCTGCTCTCTCTCCAGAATTAAAACATTGCTGGAATAGGGTAAAATGCTCTTTGCAACCATGCATGTTTAAAATAAAAGATTAAGTCCTGTACAAAACCAGGATTGTATCTTAGGCTGCCTGCGATCCAGCAACCTTACACTGCCTAAAAACACAAAGCTGGAGCTTGCACGTTCAGATAATAACTGCAGCAAAATGAAGATAAAACCTGTAAGCAACCCCTTTTAAATGCAGACAGGGCTGCCAAGAGGCACTGGTGCTAAGTGGGGCTGTATGAACGTTTGACTTGTTTCACTCCCAGGTTCCCACCCCGAGTCCCGGGTGGGTGGAAGTCATCTGGGGACACAGGCGGGCAGGGGACAGCCCCACACCTGGAGCTCCCCTCCCACTGGGGATGGGGCCAGCTGGCAGAGCCAAGGAGGGCATAATGTTCGGTGACTCCTGGCCAACAACCCAACCAGTGTGGGGGAGTAAGGCCAGCCCTGTCTGCTCCGTCCCAGAGAGAGGTCAGCGTGACGCTGGGCGTGTTGGAGAGGTCTCTGCTAACCCGGGGCTCTGCCTTGCAGAGGAGCAGTGCTGGCGGGAAGGAGGTAACAGCACCGGAGCCTGATTCCTGCGAGTATTAATAGCCATCACATGCTTGTCAGGAGGGCATCTATACCCTTTCAGGAGCACACACTGCCAATAAGAAGTCTTATCAACAGCAGATGTGGGACACCCCAACAGAATGTTTTGCTAGGAGAGCGTGGGGAAAAAAAATAATCCACAACTCTAGTCTTATTGATAACCGGTCCTTGCGATGTGCTGAACGTTGTCTGCCAGGTACTAAGTCCCCCAGTTCATGCTGACTCTTACTGGGGAGAAAAACAACTTGCTACATCACTCACCTACTCCTGACAACAGGATTGGGTTCACTATTGAAGAACTTCTGGAGCCCCTCGTGTCAAATGACAAGCCCTGATGTCAGGGTGTTGGTTTTTTTATCTTTGAAGTATCCACAGAAAAGCTGGGGGAGAGTTGCACCATCAGCCAAATTTGCAGGGGTGCTACCGAGAAAAGGAAATGAAACTGGCTGGGAAGAGTTACGGTGTCATGCCATTGTCCTGATGCACAGGTTTTTGGTTGTTGCCGCACACACTGCAGCGAGGTTTCCACCCCAGAGCCCGGGCACTGCAATACAGGCACTTCATGGGCTAAATCACACCAATCCTCCAGGCTGGCAGCAGTTTACAGACAAGGTCTTCTTCAGCAACAAGAAAAATTCAAAGCATCCTCCAGGACACGATCCGTGTTCCCCCACAGCTATCCCAACAAGTAAGGGTAAAATGGAAAGCCTGGGACAGACGTCAGCAGCTCTCAGGGGCCTGACAAGCACTGGAAAGGAGCGCTTTCCAGCACCAAGAAAAGGCTGGGAGTATCACCTTCCCCTGGGTACATAGCAACAGTTGCTAGTTTTGGCAGGCAGCGAGATGCAGTGCAAGATGTGAGGGTGACATCATTTGATTATCACCTCGCTTCCCTCAGATTCAATTGGATTCCAATAACAAATTATTTTTAGAATTGCTACAGACAAAAGCCTCAAAAACTAATTTATTACAGATTTGGGTAGAGGAGGCTGGGGACTGTATTACTAGCAGAAAAAGCCTTAACAAGGCCCAAGCATTTGGAAACTGAAACCACAGCAGAAATAACATGTACATATTACCAATGAAGGTAATCAGCCTTCTGAAAAACACACTTAAAGGTGAGGTGGATTCCCTTTTGCTTTAAGGTTTTTGTGTTTAAGGCTGGATATTCTTCCAAAAGGTGGGATGTAGCTGAAACTGAATTTGGGATTTGCTTGTGAAAGAACTGGTGGGAGCTTTTATTCAGAAGTTCTGTGCTTAAAACCTCAAAAGTTTGCCTGCTGTCTGTACTTGGGAAATTCAGTTCTGCTTTGCTAATATAAGCGTTCGCAGTTACAAAGAAAGTTAAGAATTACTAGAGGATATTACGACATATGATGTAAAATACTCCAGGGAAAGCAGTACAGGGGAAAAAAAAATAAAAGCCCTCCAAAACATTAAGCCAGAGGTCCACTGCTTTTGCCCTGGACACAAGAAATGAGTAATATCATGTCTTGTTACTCTGCAGCACTGAGAGCTTGAAAGTAATTGATCTTGCCTCCGATTTCAAGTTAGCTGTGGTGTTTGTTTAGGAGAAGAGGTTCACATGACAGGCTGGAGCTCCTGAAGGAGACCTTTTGCTGAAGCGGTAGCAGCTCTCTGGAAACAAGCAACTGCAGGGATTCCCAGGCAGCCGCAGCTCTGCCAGCAGCTGTCCGCTGCTTGGCGGTGCACAGCACTTCTTCATTATGTTTATCTAACTACAGGTATTAGTATTTACAGCAAACAGCTTCTTTTTACATCCCTTACTTTGAGTATTTGATATCCTTTATGAATTTTAATGGACCGTTGTACTGTCTTGTGTTTTTTAGCTTGTCATTTAATATGCTTGTACGGTGACAGACTAATGAACTACTGAGTGAACCATGTGGTGCGTCACAACAACTTGTTTTATAAAATAACAGGGCAAAGCTTTTTTTCTCTGCTTTTCCAGCAAGGACAGATTGTCTGCTCTGCTTGCCCCAAATGACAGCAAGAAAAAACATTTTGAGCAAGAAAGAAGTGGGGGTGGGGGGGGGTGGGAAGCAAGACAGAAACAAAACTGCACTGTCAGGTTTTCATTTTGTTACAGCCCTCGTAATCAAACCCAGGGAGGCTGGCCAGCGAGGGGCCCTGGACTATCACATCATCCCCAGTGCAAAACTTCTGACTGACGTAAGCAATTGACTTGTCTGCTAATTTGATTTCCACAACTCACTGCGTCGGGACGTGACCGATAAGAGCTGACTAGCCATTCCCACAGATAGGGATTTTGCAGAGCCTTGCACACTGTACAGTGTGGCCAACTCCACCCATTTCTTTCTGCACATGCCACTGTCGCCCGCAAATCTGAGGCAGACACACAGGACTCTCTATCAGCAGGACCATATGCGTCTGCAGAGATAGCAAAAGCCAGGGACTGCCATCATCTAGCCAAATAAACAACTTCACATATAAGATATGACATGTGGCAGGAGAGATCCAGGAAAGGACACGGTTTCAGCCTCCTAAATTCAGAGGCTGTTGCTTCAAGTAACACCTCTAGCAGATGCAGGAGGCAACCCAATAGCCACAGATTGCTACACAACACCGGTTCCTATTACAGAGAAGTCAAAGTCAAGAGGGACAAACCAGACCCAAAGCAGAGGAGGTGGACTTCTTTGAAACTGATGCATCTAAACTGAAGGTTTTTACATGTGTGAAAGGCTTCAGATACTTTCCTAGAAGGGAAAGAAGAGAAAAATGGACAGTAAAAGGCAGGCCAGCAAGTAACATGTGTCATTTGAAAATATTTGGTGGGGTAGGTGGGCAATAAATTACAAAACATTCGGCCTGCAGAGATTTATGAGAGGTTGTCTGCCAGCGAGGCCAAGCAACTCCTTTTTCTGGAGTGGGATGGGCAAGGAAACACAAGGCACTGCTGAGACTCCTGTTTACTGGAAAAGTAGGTTTTTAGAACTCTCAGAAAAGGCAGGAAAGGCTGAAAAGGAGATCGCTCAAAAAGCTCAGGCTTTCTGGAGCTACATGACTTGAACTTAAGGCTGTGCTGACACCCGTGGCCATGACTGCCTCCTGCAAAGGATGCAGCACTGCTGCTGGATGGAGGGCTGGGAGGTGCCTGACCTGACCTGCCCAAGTCCCATCACACCCTCCTCCTCAAGGGCCAGCAAGGATTTACAGCCAGCCCCGGGGTGTGCAAGGGTCAGTGCACACCTGAGCGGTGAGGGATGCGCTCCCTGGCATGGCTGCATCCCTTCCCCCTCTCCAACATCACCCGCTGGGGCTCGGGGACCACAGCTCTGTGGGGCAGCACTTAGAGGCTGGCACCAGCAGCTCCACAAAACCATTTTCTCAAATCAAAATATAGTTTACTACTAACAGAAGACAGGCAGCACAATGTTTTCTAAAATCGATACAAAAGAGGACATTTGTCTCTCCTAGCTTGGTCCAGTGCCACCATGTTTCTGGAGCTGCTGAGAAGCTGAGATTCCTGCAAACTCACAGGCAGGTGTCTGTTTCCAGTGAGCAGCTCCCAAACAACTGCCTCCTTTCAGCCTGGAGAGGTCTTATTAACTGTTTATAGTTCCTTTGATCTGTTCCTTCTTAACATTGGCAAAACACACTGGAGCTGAGGAGGTAGGATCTTCCCAGTTAATAGCTTCGGCATTGTATCTTAATCCCCCCTGAGGCATCTTCCCAGAGTCATTTTACCAGCAGCCACTGTCTTGCCTGCCTGGTTTTCAAAACTACTTTGATATTAAACAAACCCCACACAGCCGTACAGTAAACATCCCAATAGTGGGGCGTATGCCCTCTCCATCCCCAGCAGGAGATGCACACCATGCCAGGGACAGAGGGCGAGAGAGAGCAGGACGAGCCCCCCTGCCCACCTTTAGGCATCTTGGGTGTCCAAGCTGGGAGTTGAGGCTCCTGAGGCATCCTGAGACCTGAGGCTTCTTTCACAGCACTCCAGATCAAAACTGTCCCACCATGAGGCACAGAGGCACCTGAAGTTAGATCAAGACGATTTTCTCCTCTTCTCTCTCCTTAAAGTTCTATTTTCTTTTAGCTTCTCTATTTTCATCACTAATATTGCAGGCTCTGTGCAAGCTGTTCCCATCTTTGCATGCTCAGAGAGATAAACCAAACTACAATAATAATACATGAAAAGGGTAAATTTGTCTCAAGACCATGGTGTTTCTATTAAAGTGACCAGAGGCACAATACCCATGCCCCAGACAAAGGGGGAGGCAGGCAGGCAGGGCAGTATGGGAAGAGGAATTAGTAATAGCCAGTACACACGCAGTAATTCATCTGAACCAACAGAAAGGGGTTACCACCTTTCTTCTTGGCCTTTTCAAGTAAACGACTCGTTAACAAACAATAAATGTTTCTCTACCAATAAAACAGACAAAGCACTTAATACCTGTAATTTTAGCCTCAGAGAGTAAACTATTTAATCTTCTTCTTTTAATTTTTTAATTTCTTTTACTTCTGAAAAGAAGCACTCTGGTGCTTCCACAGCAATTTAACAGGCATCAAATGACAAGGTAACAACCTGATAAAACTCAATCCAAAGGAGAAATCTCTCTACTGTCATTCAGAGCAGAAACTTTCCTATTTAGTTCCCTCTGAGAAAATCCAGCATAAATAAATACAGTGCTTTTCCTACCCTCTTCATTCAGAAAAAACCCACCATCACCACGTGATGCAGCCTTAAGGCCACGGCTTCCTAGAAAGAAAGGCCAAGTGGAACAGTTGTTCCTAAAGAGGTTGCCTGACTGCAGAAACAGGGTCACACCAAGCAATGAGCAGCCAGACAAGTGCCTTAAATCACACATCACAGATGCTTCTCAGTCCTCCAGGAAGCTAAGACAAGGAAGCCAACTGCTGTGGCCAGCAAATGAGAGCGGGTAGGTCGTGAGGAAATATAGGGATGCTGCCACAATTTGTACGCTGACCGTACTTCTGCCTGACAGCTCCCTGAAAAGACAAGACCGCCTGGCCACCACCAACGGCCAGGCAATGGGTTAGGGAAACAAAGGCTCCTGTATCTCCGTTCTGCGGAGGTGGAGGTGTGACCGGGTAGCGGAGCAGGCAGGAAGCAGTGTATCAACTGGAAAACTACCATGAATGAAAACCCAAGTGTTACCATAAAAATACAAAAACCCAGAAGAAAAAAAAAAAAAAGTTTCTATGAAAATACAGTAATAGGTTACCTTTATGTGGATGACTCTTCACACTCGCCTAGACTGAGTCACTCTGTAAACTGCCTTGCGGTCCCATCTGTCTGCCAACTCCTGGCTAAACTTGAACATCCTGTGACTGAAATGAATGCATCAAAGACTAAAGCCCCACAAGGCAACAAGGTTTTCTTTGTCCAGCACTTCCAGATCATAGAATGTCCTGGTTGGAAAAGACCTCTGAGATCATCGAGTGCAATAATACCTGTCCACTACTAAACCATATGCACCAGCATTTCCCTTACTCTAGCTCTTACATATCCTCTGGGTCTGTAATTGGTACGGTTCTGACTTTCAGAGCCTGTAAAAAACTGTTTGACTCGGATTTTGCCTCGGACTTTGCCTCTCAGCCTGCTTTCAGAGAGCTCCTCAATCCATCCCTCCTCACATGCCGGCAACATCCCCTGGAAGCCCACTCAGCCCCAGCATCACACCACCACCATTTGCAGAATGCATAGGGACAAAAACTTTTGCATGCCATGGCTCGCCCTCTTGCTCTTTTGAGCACTTTTGGCGCAGAACTTACCTGAGCATGGCTGACAAAACCTGCCCTCTTCACTTGCAAAGTATCACTACAACATGCACCACGTCTGCTGGTCCCTCAGTGATCTCCACACTTCCCATTTACCACCCCCAGCTCAGAGATGCTGCACCATCGCCTGCGTCTCGCACTGGAGCAAGCCCTCCTCTCGGCACCGGTTAGCACTTGCTTTTGGGTGCAATTTAGCCTGAGCTAAAAGTCTCCCTGGAAAGAGGCTTGCAATATTTCGTACAAGAGATATCACAGGGGGAAAAAAAAGTACGGCTTCAGATGTGGATCTGTTCTCAATTTTCATTGCTTTGGGTAGAAAGTTTTGCTGACACCTATGTAAACAATTTTCAAATACTGGAGGACACAACTGCTGCAGATGAATACGGGCACAGAAACCTCTCCAATACCATCTCTTACAGAAAGCAAGCCTGCATCGCTGGATTCTGCACTTCCACTGTCCGCCTTTCAACCTACTTGCAGTTGTAGTGAAAGGGAAAAAAAAAAAGAATTAATACTTACATTCTCAGCTTTCCTCACCAAATGTGGAACACCTTTCTATCTCTTAAAGGACAATATAAACTTAAATCATCTTTCCTGTCCTCACTAAAACCATTTTAAAACCAGTAGTCAGGAACAAAACAAACATCCCAGCTAATGTAATGTGTATTACTCAGTGATGATAAACACTATACACCCACCTAGAGTTTTTACTTGATGTGGTTGGAAACTGCAATGTAAGGTGGAAAAAGTAAGGTAGGCTGCTTTTATTTTTGGCATTTATTTAAGCATTTAGGCTTACTGCAGCAGTATATTTACTCTGGCTCTTCATGCTATTAGCAGCCAACTGTGTAAAGGTATTTTGTGGGCTAATCCTTGGGGGGAAGAAAGAGGTATCACCCCACTATGTCTCATACTTCACCGTGCTGCCAGGCTGCAAGAAGGGAGGGCCGCAGGGAGGGGACCTTCTCTTCCTCACCCGCCGGAGCAGAGCTCGGCAAAGTAAAGCTCTGTCTAGCCAACAAAGCTCTTTACCATGAATATCCTTATTAAACACAGCCTTATCAGAGACCAGTTTCTGCAGTCTGAAGCAGTCAGGAATTAACTCTGTCAATATTTAAAATTTCAAGCCAGGATTAGTGCCCAGACCCAAGGGGATACAAGCAGGCATGCGACTCACAACACCGGCACCCAACTGTGCTCACACTGTGCCGGGTGCCGGGGGGGCTGCCCGAGCGGCCGGGGCTCAGGCTCTGTGCCCACCGCCCTGGTGGTACCCCGGCTCCCCAAAGGGCTTGCTCCTTGGGGCTGCTGCGGCAAGGGGAGGGGGATGCCAAAACTCGCCTCTCTCGTGGGATGCAGGGAAAGGCCCAAGCTGATGCTTGCACAAGGGTTTGGGCTGGGGAAAGACCCCAGGTCCAGCAGCATCAGCTGTGTGCAGAGGGCAGGTAAAGCCTGCTTGGAGGGGGGCAGACAGCACCCCACAAGCCTAGCCTTGGGATGGGAGGCTCTCCAGCACTCCCCAGAAGGGTGTCACTGACCAGCAAGGTGCATGGCTGGGATATAAACCCATTCAGTACACTCCTTTGGCAGCCTCTGGCTTCAATCCCCACCCACGGGATCAGGCTATGTCTCCTGCCTTATCCACAAGACGAAGCTGTCTATCCCCGACACAGCCCTCGGGACAGGGCTGGCAGGACCAACGCCACCTGCCTTCCCTCCAGGCTGAGCCTCCACTGGCACAGCAGAGCTGCCCAGCACGGAGAAGGTGTGAGGTGTGCGCTTCACCCCACCGCACCATGAGTCAAGGTCTTAATGGAGACGTTTCTCCTCCTGCTACATATTGAAAGCTGGCAATGATATTGATGGGGACTCCATGAAACACGTTCTTAATACTGCACTAATAAGGCAGCAGCGAGGCTATTGTGCCCTGTCATTAGCAATCCTGGTGAAGAGCCTTCACGCTGCCCTTTCCTACAGAAAGAAATCTCTGCAAAAAAAAAAACAAACCAGCATTGCTCTACGGTTTCTGTCAGATCTACCAAGCTTGGCATGGAGTCCTCAGGTGTAGCTGCTGGGCTTCTGCCAGAAAAAGTCAGCCTGGGTAAGTGGTGAAAATAAACAGTATGTTACGGGAAACACTGCAGTCTGCATTTTCTTTCCCCTCAGATAATCTATTATCCCAACCCAATATGCTGCTCCTTACATTTAGTGCAAGAGAGGATGCTTGCAGTGACTGGCACTGTAAAATAATAGTTCACATGTCATGACATTAATCTTAAGACTTGTGACTGTAATAAGGGATATTCCAAGCCTGTAATACACTCTGTAGTATTGCATTGCCCTCTCAACTGAAAAATGGAAGCAACTTTCCTGGGACTCATAGTATTGCTGTTAGCTCCCTTCCACTGAAGACATATAGAATTGGTGAGAAAAACATATATAAACAGGTAGAATGACATGAAAATCGGAGATTATGCCTGCTAGCCTTTTATATTTTTCCACTGGCATTGTTAAAAAGCCCAACAAAGAACTGGAAGAAAGGTTAGAAAAGTTGTAGGAATAAAGGAGAAGAAAGCCAGTTTGCATCTTACCTTCATTTGTACCATATCAAGCCTCTTAGCTGAATTATAGCTTTGGCTCAAAAACCAGAACATGTATTATTTGTTGTATATTAATCTTCATATCAAAAACATCTATGCTAATAATTGCCTAAGATTTCCCTGAAAGTGCCCCTGTATTTCTTACTGCTCAGAATATCTGTGAACCTCCCAGTTAAGCTGCAGTAAATATATTTCAGTACATGCCTGAACTACAGTGATTTTTTAAACCCTTTCCCTGAGCTTACAAGAAGAATTATATGGTTAAACTCATTACTGAGTCCAATTACAAACAAGAGGAAAATACTTTCATCGCTTTTCACATAAAGTGCAAAAAGTTGCCTTTCTGCTTGACTAAAAGCCTGAAAAATCAACAATGCACACAGTTTACATTGTTCAAGAAGTGAGCATAAACAAGCTTTCAAGCAGATGAATTTTGTAGGTGTCCTGTGGAAGCAGATTGGGCAGAACCTACTGTTCCCATCCCATTGCCCCAGGCAGTGGGTACAGAAGCGTCTGTGCAGTACTGATTGGGATCATGACCATTAACCTCCATGTCAGCACTGGGAAATCCAAACTTGCACCTCAGAAAATAAGTAGCTATTAAAAATAAGAAAAAAAAAAAAAGTACCTCTGTCTCATGCCAGCAGGAGCTCAGTAAGTGGAGCGAGAGCAGAACATGCCCCATGATACGGAGGACTCTTGTAAATGCCTGGGTGTTAAACCCAGCCACAGACAGCAAAACAGAAACACAATTATATTGCATGTGCAATTTTAAATTATTAAATGTTTTAACTTGCTCTGATTTAAACATAACCATATCTAGGGAAAGTTGTGTTTTTAAGGTGCTTATGCTATAGCAAGAACTGGTATAAAGAGACAGGAAAAGATCTGAGATAGAAAGGGCAGACTGCACTATACGAGACGTTTTCGGTTTCCTTCAAAGAGGTTCCCTGTTTAAAAACAGGCTTTGGGTGTGAGCATTTGAAACCTACTAACCATGCAAAACCTGCTATTACCGTGTGATGTTATTTCTCCAGCGCCTGCAAACTCCTCGTGCATCTAACAGCCCGTGCCCCCGATAAATACAATAACCAGGGTCAACTCCGTTAATCAAAACAAAAAGCAACTGAGAAATTGCACTTTGGTGTTGCAGGAGACAACCTGGAAAAAAGTGTGAGGCTCAGAAAGAGGTTCCAAGGAGCAGCCATCACACACAGAGCACAGGTACAACCCAGCTTTAGAAGTCCCTGTATGCAAACTCCTGCCTGCAAGCCTCTCTCCCCAGGCTCCGGCAAATGGTGTCCGTGCTAGAAGCCAGCCTGCTGTAGCAGCCCCATGGAGACACGGTCCACCAGCACCGAATTTAATAAAAGAAGGAACCAGGCAGGGCAGCAGAAAGTCCTGGCTGTCTGCCTCACTCCCTGCAGTGGAAATATGTGACTAAAAAAATCACTTAACAAAGCTGCTACTAGCCCTAGCATTGAAGGCTCCATTTTATTTAGCTGGCATACAAAGAGCTTTAATAAGACAAGGCCTTCACCCCCCAAAGAGCACGCACTCCTTATTTAAAGTCTTATTCATCCTTTTCCAAACAAAATGAAGACGCTTTCAGTGAGCCAAAACCTGTGGGGAGATTTTCAATCACCAGAGGCAGAAGTAGGTGCCTTGATTCCTACTCAAGTCAGCAGAAATCAGGTGCCTAACCCATCTGCGCCTCCAAAATCCCCTCAGTAATAGCTTAATGCAACAAAAGGGAGAAGCAAATGGGTTTTGTCTATAGGCTGCTTCTCAAACAAAGAATACAAATTGCATGTGACAGGCTGCTGTGCGAGTTTGACTGTATGTGTCTACGTGCAAGCGGAAGAGCAAATGGAGAAGTATGCCAACTTTAGAAGGGCATATTGCTGCCAGTCATTTTTAATTAAAAAAAAAAATTAAAATATTTTTTAAAAAATATCCTGTAGGCCCCATTACGCAAGACCACTTGATTCGAGCAACCTACAGTTTGGAAGCAGCATGGGACACTGCCTACCCATGGCCACAGACCCCCACGGGCCACACATCTCAAGCATCATGGCTGGTTGCTCTTGCCAGGCACCACGCACTAATGAGACTCTCGCCCTACTGCCCTAAGAGCTGACACCAGTCACCCCCAAAACCTTCCCCTTTCTCTTTAAAGGCATTCATCTTCATGTCCCAATACATCTGTTTGCAGCAGCATCACATCTCTGCAGCTACATCTGTGAAACACGTACCTGCCAAGCAGGGTGAAAGCCAAGCTCTGAGGAACACGTCCTTCAGAGGCAACGCTGCCTCGAGCAGGTCTCTTCTCCCACTGCCCAAGCCTGTCCCTGCACTGGCCCTCAGGATTTTTTGGAGATGCTTAGGTGGTTGCATGAGTGGTTAATCAAGTCCAATGTAAAAATACTCTTGATTTTCCCTTGGTGCATTATTTTCCACCCTTAGCAGTTCCCTTGTCTATAGAGCTGCCTGCCTACTCACAGCTCCACCACCACCATGTGCGTGCAGGCTCATGTTGGGTGGCACTGGTCCAAACAGGGCTCCCACAATCTTCATTTTTTTCTTTTTTTTACTTTCCTTCTTCCTGGCCAATTTTGTCCAGATCAGTTCTCTGAACTGGCCCGCTAAAGAGCAGAAGAATTGACACTGATGAAGAAAGGAAGGAAACAGGAAACTATGGGCAACGTGGGGAGAAGAGAGAGGACACAGGACAACCAAAGCCCTTCTTAGGGTCAGCTTCCAGTGCCGTGGAAGACGTGGCTGTCAGAAGCATCATTCCTCTCTGCGCCCTGAGATGAAGCTAGCCTCAGTGAGCATGGGAACACCCCCTGGGAAGTTGCAGCCATTGCTTCAGATTGAATCAGTCTGACCAAGTACTCAAAATTCAAGGATTTTCTTTAAAGTTTTGCCTCATCTTTCAAAAGCAGAGAAAGAGTAAATTACAAAATCTTCCTATGTATGATACCTGGACTAAGGTAGGGGGTCAAGTCAGGCACCTACTCATTAAAAATTACACCTTGACCCTGCTAGTTTCTAAAAGGCTCTTCTGCTCATAACTTCATAGCACTGCAACTGAATCACCATCCTCCCCACCCTGCCTTTATCTTCTGCAATTCTCTCTGGGTAATAAATATTAAAGTTTGTAAACACACCAGGATTTTGATGTGGTTTTTTAGTTCACAAAAATATTCAAAGCTACACCAGTATTTGGGAATACTGGAGGAACCATAAACAAAGAGTTACATTCTCATACTGAGCATCTGGGGAGAAACACCCAGTGAGGTGTTGGTGTGCCAATGTGAAATCAGATCATAAGAGCCAGCACCTCGCTCAGTTGTTAGCAATTAAAAGAGGTTGGGGCTTTCAGAGGGACCCAAGACAACTAGGGGAGGTGTGCAGGACTACATGGTCCTACTGTGGGTCAAACCACCACAAGTGCCCTCCTCCTTTTGTGTGTATGCAAGTCTTTTCTGGGGAAAATCTTTTGTGTGGATGATTAACTTCAAACCTGCTTAAGTATTTTTTGAAGTAAACACAACTTGAGCACATTTAAATTTAAGCAGGTGCTTACCCGCTTTTCTGAAGAAAGATGAACTTAATAACATGTCTACCTATTTCTCTAAGCAGAGGCCCTTCACACATCTAGTATCACTTTTTGCATGTTTGTTTTTGTTTTTAATATGTTCAAACCACACTGCAGAGTTTATAAACTCAGTTATTTTTAGTTCCTGATAATACTCTCAGACTGAGATATGTCAGTACAGAACACACTTACTTATTCTGAATGTATTAATTTTAATCTGAAGAAAACCATTTACACATATCCTGTTTCACTACAAATTTAAGCAGTATATAATTAGCACTAATTGTTGGATATGCCATATTACTGTATAGTATGCTGAGTTTCTAAAACCTTGTGTTGTAATCTTTAATAATCTGTCCCTAAATAGTGGTCTAAACTCGGCTTCTCCACATATTTTGTCTTACTGTATTTGACTTGTTAATAATCTTCCCAAAAGCTGCTCTCAAAAGGCAGTAAATGTAAAGATCTATGTTAAGATAGACATTGAATCATGGCATGGTATGGGTTGGAAGGGACCTTAAAGATCATCCAGTTCCAACCCACCTGCCATGATCAGGGACACCTTCCACTAGACCAGGTTGCTCAAAGCCTCATCCAACCTGGCCTTGAACACTTCCAGGGAGGGGGCATCCACAGCTTCTTTGGGCAACCTGTTCCAGTGTCTCACCATCCTCATAAGAAAGAATTTATTCCTAATATCTAATCTAAACCTGCCCTCTTCCAGTTTGAAGCCATTACCCCTTGTTCTATCACTCCCTGCCCTTGTAAAAAGTCCCTCCCCAGCCTTCCTGTATGTACTGGAAATCCGCTATAAGATCTTCCCAGAGCCTTCTCTTCTCCAGGCTGAACAGCCCCAACTCTCTCAGCCTGTCCTTGTAGGAGAGGTGCTCCAGCCCTCGGATCATCCCTGTGGCCCTCCTTTGGCGTCTGTGCAGTAGGTCCATGTCCTTCTTATGTTGAGGGCCCCAGACTGGATGCAGTACTGCAGGTGGGGACTCATGAGAGTGGAGTAGAGGGGCAGAATCACCTCCCTCGACCTGCTGGCCACACTTCTCTTGATGCAGCCCAGGATACAGTTATTGGCATCTGGGCTGTGAGCGCACATTGCCGGCTCATGTTGAGCTTCTCGTCTACCACCACTCCCAAGTCCTTCTCTTCAGGGCTGCTCTCAAATCTTTCTCCACACAGCCTGTATTTGTGCTTGGGGTTGCCCTGACACAGGTGCGAAACCTTGCATTTGGCCTTGTTGAACTTCATGAGGTTAGCACAGGCCCACCTCTCAAGCCTGTCAAGGTCCCTCTGGGTGGCATCCCGTCCCTCCAGCGTGTCAACCGCACCACACAGCTTGGTGTCATTGGCAAACTTGCTGAGGGTGCACTCAATCCCACTGTCCATGTCACCAACAAAGATGTTAAACAGCACTGGCCCCAATATCGACCCCTGAGGGATGCCACTCATCACTGGTCTCCACTTCAACATCAAGCTGTTGACCACGACTTTTTGAGTGCAACCATCCGACACATATTTGGATTCATCTTGTTTGAAATCAGTAGTGCTAACTTTTAAATTCTAAGTAATGCTTAGATGAAAGACAGGCACTAAAGTACTTCCCAATGAAAAGTGGGAAAGTCCTTGACAGCTACTTATGCAAGATTAAAAAAAAAATTTAAGAAGCACAAGCACAGCAGACATTGAGTGACCACCCTCATATACATCTATGTCTAATTTCTAGTCTGAGGAACCTGTACCTTGAATGTACCTTGAACCAAGCACAGAGCTTGGCCAGAGCATTGCTGTGAGAACCCAGGACGGGGGTGAGGCAGGGACACCGGCTGAGGTCAGTTTGCTGGCTAACACACAAAAATTTATGAAATCCATGAAAATTTCAGCTCCAGCAGAGTGGAGGTTTTATGCAGAAAGTGAACCAACTCTGCCCTTTTGCACATCTGCGACACACTGCACTATTAAGCAAAATTAACTGATTATGTAGTAAACACGGCAAAATGAAGCACTGACTCCTCTGACAGTGCTATCTCCTTTTTAATGAGGCACAGAACAATCTGTTACCAGGACTAGCGCTGCAGACAGTGTTTATGGTAACGGGTCCCAGCTCATCTATTTTTTTATAGTTGAGTAGGTCCCTCAGATGCCAGAGGTATCATACATTAAGTGCCGAGCCGACAGGGGCACAGTATCTGGCCACATCACTGGACTATTAACGAACTTGTCCAAAGGACCTCCAACAGTTTAATACATTTAATGACATCTATTCTAGTCCTTCCAATCTGTTCCAGAGGCCTCCACCTTGCCTTATAAACACTCGGACAAACACATTCACTGTATGGCTCATCCTCCTCCTCCGTTACCTTGAACTTTCCTTGCCTCTGGTATGTTGTGCTGGCCACACTTAACTTACTGGGCTTTTGCAAGCCAAGGAGCGGCTGAAGAACACTGCTAGGAAACCCTACAGGCAACTGCAGAATCAGCTAAACTGTGCACAAAATAGGTCACTTCTGCATTATCGAATGTACTTAGTGCAATTACAATCACAGAGAACCATTCTGAACTGAAAAAAAAAATATGGTAAGGAACAGAGAAGAAGGAAAGTCAGCAATAGCAAATGTGAAGAGCATGGAATAAAGCATTAAAAATCTGTAACAACAGCCTCTAGAAAGGAACCAGTAGGGAGCTGCTACCCAGGTCATGCAAGAACCTGGGTAGGAAGTTCATCCTTCCCAAGAACCCCACTATCTTTCCACAAAGCCTCCTCATCACTTGAAACATCTCAGAAGAGCATGTTCAAAAAGGAGTAATGTGCTTTGCAGGGCACTTAGCCTGTAAGATAAAGTAAAAAACAGTTTTCAATTATCTGTTCTTGAGAGGCTATGCATTTTTGAAAGAAGGCCTCTGAAATCTGCTCCCCAGTGACCATCCACACCAACTCTTCTGCCTGGATATCCCACTTAAAATTCACACCCAACTAACTCCAGTGAACAACCCTCGCTAAAGTGAGACTCTTCCCCCACGGAGACAGAAAGTCTTGTATTAAACATATCCTGACATGTGAATGTCTTGTATTAATGAAGCAGGTTGGCAAAGAAGGCGAAGATGACAAGTGCATTAGTGAGGATCTTTCCTTGCACAAAGCAGTCCGTAGGCTGCATTTCTTCCCCTTTCAGGCAGAATCCCTTGCAATCCATTACAGGCTGGAGTGTTTCCTTATGTGAATGCACAAATGCAACTTAACACCTTTAAAAGTAGTAATGGCTCACCTTGGACGTTGGGATTCAAACTGTTTTGAATGAGACAGCCAAGCAAAGGTGTGCCATGATGAGTACAACTCTTACTGTGTAGCATGCAGACTGATAAGAAAGCAGCATGAAGTATGGGGTATTTCATGCCAATCAAAGTTTTTCATGTCAATTATCAAGTTATTTCATGTCAATCAAAATCACTCTTCTCTCTGTTCTTAAAACACTCTCCAAAGAGGCCATAAGCACTACTGAAAATGACAAGACTCTTTCGTTTTCTCTGCAGCATGGCTTCTTGTGCAAGGTGAATGTTCTCATCATCTAAACAAGCAGGTTTCATAAATGAAAAAATAAGTGAAAATAGAACTGTTCTGATTTCTTGTTTGTTTTCAGTACTTCACTTGAGAAATATAGGTTTAAAGATTACATACAGGATAGCATTGATGCAGAAAGGGACTGTGACACCACACAAAACCATAACGAGAATAATTCTTCCATCTCATCCTAATCCCTCTGAGAATGCAGGATATTTACTTTTATCATCACCATCGTTCAACTTCCCAGCCCTGACTGCCAGTTACAGTAGTACAGTATGTACAGTTCAGAGTTGCTGAGTCAAAGAAAAAATAGTGCAAATAATCAGAAAACAAACAAACAAAAATAGACTTTTCTTTCTCTCCCTCCCCTCCTCCTCAAATAAAGCAACATCACAGACTGTGAATCACACCGCGGCCATCGTATGTCCATATCACAAGCCTTGTACTTGCTATTTCTTCTGCTGTGCATGTAGACAAGAGAAGAATGTTTCACTGAGAGTTAGTCATCATAAAGTACCTGCTGAGTCAATCATTTATCTTTGCAGTGCAGAATATCTCAAGATTTCTGTTTCTGGACTGTAGATCTTCGGAGGAGGGAATATTAACTAGGGAGAGGTCACATCGTATGTTTGATCCTAGTATTTGTTGGCTTAGGAGCAGCATGGTTTTCCATGACTTGTTCAGTTTTAAAATGCACCTGCTGATACTGAAAGCAATTTCATTTTTACAAGAAAATCAAGAAATATAATATACTGTGTTATATACCTGCTCTTTCTCTCTTTGTGCCTCTATTTGGACCATATATATTGCTAACACAAAAACCAGGCCCCTAAAAGTCCCCCTCTTGGACTGAAACTGAAAATTAACAAGGTATAAGCACCCCAAGCAGTAGGTGAACAACAGTTCCACTTAAATATCACCAGAAAAACTGGAAGCAATTCAGAGTAAGTTTTCAAAACCGGCGTTTAGTGCAGCAATAAAGCTTCTAAGTGACATGAGGATGCATACTTCCAGGTAGAGATATGCTATGGCTGCATTGAAAGGCACGGGCAGAATGGAAAATATATTCACTTCAACTAACTGCTGCCAGTGTATTTCTCTCTAAAGAAAGCAAATGGCTGAATAATCAACTGCAAATGACTTCTGGGTCACAGGAGGAGGCGGAGGGGTTGAAACCTTGAACTACAGCTGCTGATGCATAGTATCTTTATCTCCCTGCTCCCTGTGGCGTGTAGTTGCTGGTTATCTCACAGGATGAATGACCTGCCTGCAATGAATTATGCCTGCTTATCTTCCAGACGGGGTATACACTAAGTCATTAAGTCATCTAAGAGTATAACCCCAAGGGAATTACTAAATGAATGTGAAATCCTGTCCTGCTCTTAGCTGTTGTGTGCTGCTGGTGCAGGCATGGGGGGATGCAAGGAGGGGGCTTGAACACCTCTCACCTGTTGGCTACCTGTTTTCCACTACTGACTTTTTCTGCTTCTGATGTTGCAAAGTTAGATGATGACAGAGTAATAACAGCAGCCGTTTCCTTCATAGAAAGGGAAAAGGCAGCCCCCTCTGACCATCAAGATTTCCACACCACACACTCACCAGCTGAGACAAGCAGCCAACATGAGAGCTCATGGCTATCGTATTTGTGTTGGGATATAATGGGTTTTATCCAGATGAAAGGGTGCACTTCTTCTGAAGAGCAGCACGGTTTTTTTAATTAAAAGAAATTGATTTAGTGACAGGATTTACAATAGGGTATCTGACAAGCCCACTGACCTTCACACATACATACAAACGACTGAGGCTTGATGCATTCAGAAAAGCGGATTCTCGCTGGAAACAATAAAACTGTTAAACATTTGAGATCACTGACTCCTGCAGAAAATGAGGAAACCCCCTAAGCAAAGCGTATCAAAGGAGGTTTAGGGTAAAGACTGATCTGCACAGTGAGCCTTTCCAGATAACACCTCATAAAGTCTGGGAGATAAATAACATCGTTACATCAAGAGGCAAGAGCATGCCTGGCAAAGGGTCACTCACGCTTTATTATAGCCTGGCAAAGCTCTAGCTCACCATTTGCCTGGAATGCTCCTTTTACTGTTCCTATTCCCATTGCTCCATGTACTGAGCAAGTGGTGCAGTAGTTAAACATCTCCTTTTAAGTACTCTCAGTAGCCACAAAAGAAAGAAGTTCAGCAGCATCCTTAACGAGGAGGGATCACACTAGCACCTCCAGACAGCACTGAACTGTTTGGCACCAGCCTCTAGAGCTGTTTTCAAGGGGCTGTTGCTCAGGTTTGGTTTCAGCTTCCCACTATCTGCAGCCAGAGTGATGAGCTCCCTCAGAGGTGTTTTCTTGGAAGTTGTGGTGCGGCAGCCTCCACGCTCCACCCTGGCTGAACAGCAACTGAACTTGAGCTTTACTGGGAAGGAAAATAAGCAGGAACCTCTGGGAAAGAACAAGCCCATCTGAATGGAAATCTGTGCCTTTACAAAAGGGCAACAACAATCTCTAACATTCTGCTTGGCAATACCTACATCACACACGAAGGAACGATGCTGAGCATCATTTCAGCATAGTCTCCTAAATTTAAAATCATAGAATAAAAAATAATAATATCTTTAAAAGCTCAGTTTTCTTCTTGGCTTACAGGTTTTACTTAATGAACACCCCTCCCAGCCTGGTCACCCTGATAGGTTTCCCTGAATGTTACCAGATAAAAAATAAAACCTAACCCTTACTTGAATGTTCCTGGGACAGGGCCAGGATATTTATATCTTTCCAGGGCAAAACTCAAACTAGGCCTTGCACTGTCACTTGTGCCAAGAAAAGTCTTGCTAGGACATGGAAAGAGGAAATTGCTCCCGTTTCCATGTGGACATCAGAAAACTTTGTCTGGAAACAGAAGATGCCACACAGACGGTCAGAGAGCAACCAGATTTCCTTTAGAAAGCTCCACACACCACACTTGTAAAAATTTTCTGGAGGAGGTGTGTGTTTTGATTTGGGTTTTTTTTTTTAATCAGGACTTTCTACATGAATAAAAACCCTTAAGTAACCCATGTATCTTTTTCAAACAGTACTTCGCACCAGAGACTTACCAGGCACCTCCGGAAGCGTGATTTTAATCTTATTTTCCTATGCATAGTGGTTTATATAAGGACTTAATTTTCGTTCTCTTATATAACACCTATTTTTTGTACACTGTGCCTCCAGCCTCTACCACGAACGAGGAGTTAAAACTGCATAGTGGTGAAAAGATTTCCTTAATAGACTAGCTTCTAAGCTTGTGAGCAGTTTGCTAAAAGAAAAATAAAAGCAACAGATTTTCAGTTTTAGTAGACAAGGACAGCAAGGGCTCCCTTGTTAGCTTCTATTTATGGTCCCACAGCAGATGACCTGAATCTCCTCCATACTCATCCCCCTCTACAGAGCCTATAGCTTAGATTATTCAGTTCTTAATGAAAACACCACCTGCCAGATGGACAAGAGAATAATTACATTACACTTACATTAATAAAATACATACAAGTCCCGTTCGCTGTGCACAGAGCGATGCTTTACATCTGGATCTGTGTACAGTAGAAAGACTCTCAGAAATGGGATTTTCCTTGCTGTATTTTATGGTAATGAAGATCAAGATCTGATTGATGCAATTGCCTGATGCAAATCTACTTGATGTGGGAAAGGCAGCTCTTGGAGTAATAAACTGTCCTTCCTTGTCATCTGAGCTCGCCGGGTTTTGTAGGACAGGGTTCAACTATTGCATCCGCAATGTGCTGCTGCTCCTACCCGAAACCCCAAGCAGACGGAAAGAGGCACCACCAGGAGCTACACAGAAGGACGCAGCTCTAATGGGAGTCAAATAGAGGCAGGGACCTTATCTGAACTTGATAAAAAAGCTTCAGATTTAATTTCAGGGGTGAGCAGAAGTTCAAGCCAATTATGCCCCTGTATCCCTAATATTATCCACAGCATCAACCAACGTCCTGCCCCGGCGGTGTGTCTCAGGGAGCATTTCCACCTCTCTGCTAAAAGCCTCATTATTCATGTTTCTGGGAACCAGGGGTAGAGAATTAGAAAACAAAATGCCTGAATGGGCGATGTAGCACATAATAGTTCCATCATTAAAAAGATGGCCACAGAATGAGTCATTTACTGTACAGCCACGGCTGCACCTGCCTTGCATTGAGGAGTGCAGAAAATTGATTTCCCTCCCCAGGAACGTCCTGAACTGTTATGGCTTTTATCCAGGAGGGCAAGACAACCAGCAGGCGCTTTCTGCTGGTTGAATCCATTTCTCTCTTCCCCCAAGAGAGGTTACATCTTTAACAAAAAAGGCCACACTCTTAAAGTTTAACCTCCAGAAATTCTGCTAACATTGAAATTTTGGTGATACCATTTCTTTCTGTCTGTCCCGCTACTCCGATCAGAAGCACTTCTCTGGGGCTAGAGAGACTTTTCCAACCTATTCCTACTTTCTTGGCTCTTGTTCCCTAGATGAAGCAGAACTGTAGAAGATCCTCTGGGGACTTAATCAATCCATGTTTCCAGACATTTGAGGAAACTACTGTTTGCTTTGACTGAAAACTGAAACTCTGAGATTCAGTTCAATGTTACCAGAAATGCATGATGTTTGCATCTCCTGGATGGGCAGTTCTCCTCACAGGGTGAAAGAACAAGAGCACAGCCTTCAGTTTACACCTGGTTCACTCCCTCTGCTACTGGAAAAAACAGTAAAGCTTTCCCTTAAAAGGACTATCATGACCTGGGGAAGTAAAGAAGATGGAAGAAGCCCAGAGCTAACAGTAAGGCAATGCTGCAAAAGCCTTGCACACAAGCCATTCTGCCTTTCTGGCTGACTATTAAATGCAGATTTCCTTGAGGGAAGAAAACAGCTCCATCAGTTTGCCTGAGACCCAAACGGCAGTCCTAGCCAGACAGCAGTCCTAGTTTCACCGGGAGCCAGACTCCAGCCCTGGATGGTTTCCATCAGGATCCCATTAAGCTTGTGCATGTGCAGCTCGCTCAGAATTTGCAAGAGCCACGTGTGTATTCAAGAGCAGATTTGGTTGTTTTGTTTGTTTCTGGCTTTGTAATGGTTCTCATGTCTCTTAAATCACAGCCTGTTTTCTGGAAATTCAGTAATTTCTTAAACATGTTCACAAGTTTATCCTTCTTATCTGGCAAACAATATTGAAGCTATCAAATGTCTGTAGCTTTTGTTTTTACGTTTGAAGACCAAAGATTGATTCTCTGAAGAAATATGTTGGTTAGACCACATACGTCAGTGCTCAAGAACCTTTTTCCCTTACCATACCAATGCTACATACAGCTCCTGGTTCGTCTGCCAGGTTCCATCAAATTAGTCCAAGCAGATGCAAGGTGTCACAGAATTGGACTAACAGCTGTGTCACAAAACCAAAAATCACCTCAGAACGTAAAATGTGCAAAGAAGAAAAACTTTGCACAGAGCAGAGTTCAGGTAGCCCATGCTGCAGATCATCTGTGATCCCAGGCAATTCCCAGTGTTCTTGGCAAAAGCAGGGTACAGATCTAAATTCCCGAACGCAGCAATGTTTATTGCACTAGCTCGGTGATTCACTAAGTACAGGATGTGCCCAATTATTCTGTGTATTTTTCCAATCCTATTTCATAAACTTCAGTTGCACAAGTACAGCAATACATTCTTTCTTGCTTGTCCATTAAAATTCATTTCAAGAAAGGCCATCCGACTGGAACAATAAAATCACCAACTGGCTATATGCACGCGTTTTTTTGGTTTTGTTGTTGTAACCATGGAACCAAAAACCTCAGCTGTTGAGTGCATAGATTCTGCGATACAATCGCTTTCTTTTTTGTCTCAACCTGCTGAGAAAAGTTTTGCCTTTAACTTAAGATGCTGGGTTTGTTCCAAATCCAAAAATTAAAAACAGCAGTTCTGAGGGACACAGATATCTAAGCCAACAACATTTGGCTGACTAACATAAAAATTAGCAGAATTGTTATTACTAAAAACAAACCATTAGATCTTTCCAAGATAAATAAAAACTTCGAATTTTGACTATCAGTCCACAAACAAAGCTCCGAATTTAGTTTGTTTGAACACTGCACCATGGATAAAATAGATACAACTTCAATTTCTGTATCTCTAAAGCTAATTTCACTACTTTAAGCAAGCTGGCTGGAAACTGAAGCTTCACCTTTTTTTCCTTCTGAGTTACTACAAGTAAACACAAATCTTTCTATTGCCATTGAAATATCATCAAGGTAGCATGGCTGACAGCTTGACTAGCATGTCCCATACTCAGGGCTTACACATTCGAGATTTTATGAATGATGGATGGGTTTTGTTGTGAAAGTAGCAAAGACAACAACATGAAAGATTAACGTGGTGCAGGGTCCCCATCTCCCACCACAACATACACGCACAACATTTACCTCAGCAGCTAGGAAATATAATGAGAGTAGTTCATAAATAATGAACCAGTTTTTACCTGGAGAGCCCACGCCACCGTGCTTAAAGCAGACAGGGCAGTCCCGATGCACAGTGGCTTCCCACCAGCCACACAGCACCCATTGGTGCCAGAGATGCAAAGGAAGCCTGGACTTCCTGTGCCCCCAGCTAGGATCACCCTGGCTGTGTCCACATGAGTGGGTGATCTGGAGCAGTTCTGAGGCAAACTCCCCCTGGCCATCCCTCCTATCGCATCCTGGCTTCATTCACAGGGTGGCTCTGCTGGGCTCAAGCTAGGTTTCTTTCAGAGAAAACTAAATGGGAAGTTAAGCTCTGAGGATGCACCAAATGCCCTCTCATCTTTGTTAAAAAGGTGAGACTGAAGGATCTGAAACAAGTGCTTGCTTGGATAGCTAACAGCAGAATAGAACAGACTATTTCAGTTGGAAGTGACCTACAACAATCATCTAGTTCATCTGCCTGAGCAATTCAAGGCTGACCAAAAGTTAAAGCGTGTTATTAAGGGCATTGTCCAAATGCTTCAGACACTGACGGGCTTGGGACATCGACCACCTCTCCAGGAAGCCTGTTCCAGTGTTTGACCAGTAAAGAAATGCTTCCTAATATCCAGTCTAAACTTCCCCTGCCATGGCTTTGAACCATTCCCACGTGTCCTGTCACTGGATACCAGGGAGAAGAGCTCAGCACCTCCCTATCCACTTCCCCTCCTCAGGAAGATTCAACACATACGTGGTGGGGACATCTGGTCCAAAAGGACTAGGCTAAATCTAGTCAGGAATAAAATACTCAATTTGAATACAGGGTAGATACAGGAGCCTCTGCACCTGCTGCTTCGATCTACTCATCCTCTCCCACTGTGCCAAGCAGGATGATGAAGCCCCCGTCTCTCCAGCACAGAGAGCTGCCAGGCCAGCCAATGCCTCCTGCTCTTTGTGCAGGACAGACGCTTACCGCATTTTTCCTGGAGAGCCATGTATTGCACTAACACATCATTTTATGCACTAAATTTGATGAAGAAGGTATAATTGACCTTCTTCAAATTCCAGATGACAAATTCACAAGGCAGACTAGACTTCTAGTTTAAAGGCGCAGACAACACAGGGAATATTTTATCCCCTGGTCCAGCCCAGATGTGTGCTTCTTTGTCAGGACTTGCACATCTGTTGAACCCCATCATAGCAAGCACTGTGGGAGCAGTTCCATCCTACAAACCTACGGCATCTACATCACTCCACAAGGCCAAGTGACACCTGAGAGGGAACTGCCATCCTAATGTCACCCATTAATTTGACCACCCACTCTCTCCACTGCAGCACAGAAGGCAGAGACCGAGCTGCTTTGAGACACTAGGATCTGACAAAGCAATGCCATCTAATATAGGTTGGACAGTTTGAAGCAAGCCCCTCTCCTCTTCCTTTTCTCAGCAGAGGTTTACCTCTGGCAGCTGCCCAGCACTTCAAGGAAATTAGTGTCACCTCAGCATTTGGTTACTGCTTGTGCTTTGCAACCGCAGTGGAGAGAGACACGAGAGTAAGACAGGCCAAATTAAAACCTTAAGCCCATTAATCACACCCTCATGACTTCAGATAATGCAACGTGCACCATGCACCATATGCTTATGTAGGTCTTGCCTTTGGCCATAATCTAGATTATGGAATAACCTAGGAGCAGGGCTGCAGTGAGAAAAAGAAACAAGACAAGTGAGGAGGGACAGGCCAGGGTCACGTGAATTCACTCCCTCGATGAAAGGCAGTTATGCAGAGAGTTCATACCTGAACTCAAATGGCTCCATTAACATTCCTGAAATGAAACTCATCAATTCTCCACGTAAAACGAGGCCAAAACTGATGGCACGTACCCACTCTTTGACACGCTCAACGCCTGAAGTGGAGTTCAAATGGATCATTGCAGCTTCACAAAGTTCTCTGTGAAGAACTGTCAAAGGACTAAAATTATGTGAAATACCACTTCATCATTCCTACGGTGGAAGCAATGTGCAATCACAGAAATGGCAGTGGAAGAATGCAGCTGAAGTAGTTCCTCTGACCTGCTGCAAGGCACTGAGAAAGCTCTTCAGCCTCGATGGTGAATTGCAGGGAGCTCAGCAGCACAGTCATTTCACACCTGTATTTGCAGACAACATTGCATGGTATTTTAAGATCTGCAATAAGAGCAATCCTTTAAATAAAAAAAATCAAATGCAAATTGGACATACTCAAATTACATTATTTCCATGCTATGTTAAATATGAATTCTGTTTGCTATAACTGCAGAATATTTCATGTGGAAAAAATATAATTTTGAGGGGGAAATGAGCCATGTGGAGATTTACAAAGATTTAAAATCAAACATATCAGAAAATGAGTAATCCTATTAGACCATTTGTTTAAAGACAATGTCTTTCTAAAAACGTGCTGTATTTCCAACAGATTCCAACCTGATATAGGAAGGTTTGGATAAATTGATACGGTACACGGCTACGCAGTTCTTTTTGATCTAACATCTGTCTGTGCTACCAGCTAAACTAGAAAACACCTAGCCTGTTTCCATCTCCCTTGCATCAACAGAGTGCTTTCTTAGGGAGTTTTATGAATGTGACTTGCTGAAGGAGCTTGTTGCGTCCTGCAGCAGTGGCTGTGGAAAACACAGCCTCTGACAAAATACTGGTGGGCCCTAGTGTCAGGGCAAGGTTGCAGGCTGCCCATCGAGCCAGGTCTGGGACAGAGAGGTGTCAGAAGAGAGATCTATTTCTAACTTGGCTTCAATCACTTCTGTGACTTTCAATCCTATTACTCAGTGGCAGAAACATCAAAAGATAGATGTGCATTTGGAGAAATTGCAATATTTGTTCCACTTACATGCGGAAACAAATCTGCCACAGACTCAGACTGCTCTGGAGTCCCTGACAATGGACACGAACAGTGGTTGAGGCGGAGGAGAGGAAGAGCTGATCCCAAATATGCATGTTTTCTGCATGCACGCTTCCCCCCAGCTCCCCCAACCAACTCACAGACATCTATGCCCAAGTTTTTGCAGAACAGGGGTTAGACTGAGGAGGACAAGTCACAGCGGGAAGCTGTCTCTGTGATCTTTTAATGCTCAACATGTTCTCTCCACAGCCTTAGTCTTCATATACAAAGCACCCGAGTTTTTATTCTATCTCCCAGAATCTTCTTTTGCCTGCAGACAGAGAAAGATTGTTTCTAGGTGATAAAACTGTGTTAATTCCTGCAGCTCCACCTGGCAGAAACAGCAGGACACTTCAAACTATGGGGTTTGCATTACAGTTACCTTACATGGGGCTTTAATGAACAAAATAGCAAATGTCTTCTTATCTTCATCAAAGACTTGCTACCAGCTCAAAATGCCATGAGCTTAATAAAATAGAAAAAGGGAAAGGGTGGGTTTGGGGGGGTGAGATGGCAACTGACCAGAACATCTTGTATTTTTATAGTCCCATTCAGCCCACCTGAAAGGGCTTGTTTATATCCAGGTGGAAAGCTGCGCCTGATGCTAGGATTGGGAAAGAGTATTTTTCTGACCTAAAGAGACCAGATTTAGATACCTGCGGTACCTAGGTGCCAGAATGGGCAAGTGTAAATGAGTGGAGATGTGAGCTGTGGTGCAGAGGACCCTCTCCTCCCTTGCCCAGAGAAAGCGCCTTGGGCACGCACAGCCCTTGTTGGGTGCCCAGATGTCAGGGGATGCAGCAGTGCCCAGAGGAGCTGATGGGGGGAGGCAGCTCCAGGTGACACCACTTCTCCCCAGCGAGGCCAGGAGTGCAGGGAAGTCTGTGGGGGCAACTGTGTTTTGCCTGAGCACTTTCAGTTAGAATAATCTTAATGACAATAGTAGGTAATAAACAAACACATAAATATCCAACCCTAAGCCTCCTGAGCTGTTCCTGGCGAGCCACATCGTCAGACACTTGAGATGCTGCAAACCCTGCCAGGAGGCTGGGGGAGACACCAAAAACACACCATCGAGCATACCATGCCGCATCTCAGTAAAAACTAATCTGCACTAGCTGCTCTGCTGAAAAGCAAGCCACAGAGCAGGGGAAAGGAGAGCTCACCCTCCAGAGCCGGTGCTTTGCCTGGGGACACACACCAGCCAGCCAGCATTCGCTCACCCCTGCTGCCACCACACAGCCTGGGCCAGCATCCCACCTGCTCAGCCAGCATGGGTAAGCCATGTTCTCTTGTGTTTAGGGCAGAGAGGACTCAAAGGTTAAATATCCTTCTTGGACAGGCATTACAGGGACAAATCATTATTTTTATTAGTAATTCCTGTGCTGCAGACTGATGCTTTCTCTAAAAATATCAATGTGCACCATTAGAAGCATACGATGCTTCCATACCTCTCCTCAACCAGTCTTGTTAATAAAACACAAAGGCGTCCTCTTAAGTGACCTTCCTCATGAACTCCCCCTCAAGCCAACAGTAGCCAACCACTAAAAATAGTTAAAGGTAAAAGCTGTTCCATGAAGGTCCTAAAGACGACAGCAGCGCTACGTGCCTTGAAGGAATTGTTTGTCCATAACATCTCAAGCATTCAGACAGAGATGGACAGAGAGACGCTTGGCTTAATGCTCCTTCCCCTCTCCCCTCCCCTCCTTCTTGGAAAGGGTATTACGGCTGAACACTTTGCTCCAAGTACCGGCTTTAAATGCCTCTTTCCTCCAGGAATCATTTCAATGTAGGCCACTCTATTTATGCTGCTCTTCTGTAATCGGGGGATGAAAGAATATCACTTGCAAGACACGACTGCGTGGTTCACAACCCGTCTCCAGGCGGTGCCAACAATAGGACTGCTTACGGCTAATCCATTTACCCAGCTTACCTGTTATACTCCCAGCCCCTTAATAAGCACTACACGGCAGATTCACCGAACTTGGAAACTGCTAAGTGACCCGTAGTAACCTCCCTGGTGCCACGTACTTGGAAAGCTGTGGATGTGGATTAAGACAGAAGCAAACCAAAATTGCCATGGAGCACTCAGTGGCCTGCCAATGGAGAAAAAAGTTTACGCCTTTCCCTGCATGGAGACAACGCTGTAACCATCACTGGATGGAAGCACCTCCCTATCCGTGGCTAACCTTCCAGGAACAGAAGCCAGAGATGACACTAACAGCAGCTCCCTCTTCAACATCTGGAAAAAAAACATGTTATACTACACTCTGTCTCCTCTGACATTTTTACATCTTTATGCAGGCAGAAGAGGTTCCTAATGTGCTGCTGACCTCGCTGGTAAAAGGGCTTGCAGCCTCCCACAACACCTGAGCTCACCATTTCCCTTCTTCTCCTCAAGAGCTTCAGCACTACTTCCCTGTGCAAACTGCTGTGCAAACAACAGGCGAATAAACAGCAGTGGGAAATGGAGGCTGGGGCTTCAATGGTTTTAGAAGAGCTGCAGCTCCTGCATCTATAAACCATCATAAGGTATCAACCTTCCTCCCAGGAAAACAGCTGGTGAGGTGTATGTTTGAGGATATTTTGGAAAGGGTCAATCCTTTACAAATGCCGCGACCAACCTGTAACATAAGTAAAAGCTCATTCATCCAGCACATGCACAGCAGAGCTGGAAAGTGGATGAAGAATACAGAAAAAGAACTGGAAGACCCACATTTCCACTTAAATCAAAACAAAACACTTACTGTATCTGGGTAGGTAAGAAATCTATCTTTACCTACAGAGAGATCTAGAGAGGGAAGCAGAGATTTTGTAACTCTGACATGACATAAGATATATATTCAAGCAAACAAAATCCACAAAGCAAAATCAATTATTTTCTTAAAACAACAAACAACCTAATAGTGACTATAAAATTTATTACTAAAACAAAATTTCTAGTAGAAACAAATTTTTATGGAGAGTTCAGTTAAAAAGATACTGCTAAAAAGATATTGAAGTAGGCAGAGAAGCGAGCTCCTGTCCCCAGTCCCATGGAGTACAGCTGCATGCCAAGCTACAAAGAAGGTACACAAGCAGGGTTCTTCTACCACAAAACTCCAGATCAACACAGGAAAAGGTCCCCTCCTACCATCAGCTTTGGCCACCTGCAAGTCAGGTGTCCATATGAAGCACGGGGTCACGACTACCTCAGCTGACAATAAGATGGGTATGAGGAATGTCCCTCTGTCTCTCCTTCCACTGACTACACAGGGGACACTGACTATGCATTTAGACTTGGTGCCCAACCTGCTACAGCTAAAAGTAGGGGAAACAGGAAAACAGACTTGACCTTGACATGTCTGTGCTACAACAGAACACTCCAAGCCTCATGGCTAAACTGGGAGTGCAAAGGGCAGCGTGCGTCCCAATGAACGTCTAATCTAGAGTTTTGCAATTTCTCTGTTCAGTAATATATTTATCCCTAATGTTGCTGTTCAGTAACATGCTCATCCCTGTAAGTCCCTCCTGATTATTAATAAAGCACCTAATTTATTCATATAAACTTTTGTAATCCAAGATAAAGAAATGACCAGTAGTCCTGTGTCTTGCAGTTGACAGTGAACAGGCAGGTTTATTCAACAGTAAATACAACCTTTCATTTAATTTCTACTTGTGGTATACGAGAAATCATGACAAATTTCCCCACACTCAGTGGGACCAGCGGTGCCTCTAGCCCAGTAACCACATTGGTCTGCAGCTGGTGTCTGGGGAAGAGGCCAAGACGAGGGATGGCACAGGGTGACCCCTCCTGCTCAGCGACACTGGAGAGCATAAGTAAGATTTTTGTGTTGTAAAAAGCCCATCTAACGAGCCTGCTCCACTAATCTCTGCCTACTGAATTCCACTAACTGAATAAAATAATATTTGTTCCTTTATATCCCATGTAAACAAAAATCTTCTAAGAAAAAAAGGCACAATTAGGAAAAAGAAATAATTTGTAGATAGCTAATTTTCCCATCAAGACCACAGAAATGCTCTGGAGCAGAGAGTAACATGTGGAGTAGCAGCACTGCAGGCTGTTAAGCAAAAGGAAAGCACATTCATACCTTTAGCTTCATCATCAAACTGAATTCAAAGTCCTGAGTCCCTAGCTGTGAGAAGCAATTTATTCAGCATCTGGTGTATATACAACACTTGACACTACAGAGGGCAGCTTGACTGGCTTTCACTATACATAATTAGTATTTGTTAGACCTACAATTTATGCTGAACTAGCTTATTTCTTGTCTTCGTCTACTCCTTTTAAATATTTCCTTCCCAGTGAAACTCCTCAAGTTTGAGAAACTGTCCTCAATTCTCAGCTGTTTCTGAGAGATCAGTTCCTTGTGAAACTTCTCCCTACCATTTGGTAAGTGAAGGTCCACTTCTGCTTTCACTTGCTCTGGGAGATCAGATGAAGACCCTGGTTTCCTCCTACAGCCCCCTCTCCCTTGTATCTTTATTTTAACTTAACTAAGCCCCACAGTATTTTATTTTGGCAAAAAATGCTGAACAGGAGCTTTTGCTCCTTTATCTAGACTGAAAATTTTAGTGCTTCCACTTTTTTCCAGATTCAGGCCAAAAATGTCAAACCCAAAGCTCTCTGTGAAATGCAAATTTCTATTCCTCACCACCCTCGTTGCTAGAAAATGCTTCAGGACAACCACGCCAGCAGGATGTCCCAGCACAGCAAGGTTCCTTCCACTGCTTCACCGACTGACCTGCACAGGAACATCCCAACTCTGGGGCCTGGTGTCAGTCTCCAGAAAACTATAATCAGCCAGGGAAGGGCTGGAGGAGAGAAGTCAGAGAAAATTTTCTAAAACGTGACATATTTGTCTTTCATCACATCACCTGGCACACCTACCTAGCATATAACCCTCCCAATTCTTGGAGCAGCTAAAAATAGACAATCCTACAGTCACTCAATGCACAAATAGTTGCCAACATGTACCCTCCACACCTACCAAACACAAATAATACTTTGTACTGCCCCAGATGAACACGGAACTAGTACTTGATAGAACAGGGTTTTAGAGAATTCCATTATTTCAGAAAGCTTAGCATGTCTGTAATAGAAAAAAAAACAAAAAACAACATAATGAGTAATATGTACATAACTGATATTAAGAAAAGTAAAGGACTATCAGAGTAAAGCCCTAAAAGACACGTCTTTCAGGTAAGCTAAGAGAAGCTTTAGCTAAGAGAAGACTGAGAGGTGACCTGGTCATATGTACCTTCTGACTACGCAAAGGTCTTTGATACCAGACATCAAATGAAGTTAGCACACGGAAATGGAATTAAAAAAACCAAAAACAAACCAACAAACAGTGGCTTGACAAATTCAGAGTTGAAAAGCAGTGCCAAATTTATTATTAAAAAAACCCCAAACAAACATAATTAACCACTGAGAAAACTTCCAAGAGATTTATTGTCTCATGTCTTTAAATCAGGACTGGATACCTTTAAAGTACTGTCAAGCTCAGCCAGAATTTATGGGCTTGATGCAGGAATTATATGAAATTCGGACAGGTCCTGCAGGTCACACAGACCTCAGACAATAAGCATAATGGGTCACTTCAGCTTTAAAATCTATTAATTCTCCTCTGTGCTAGGAACTTGATTACATTTTGCAGCTAGCAAAACTTACAGAATTATTACCACATTGCTGCAAAACACAAGCTAAAGAAACAGTTTAAAAGTCACAAAGCATCACAAAAGGAAGCTTCTTAGTGCACCTTAAGACGAAAATTAAAAAAAAAAAAAGACACTATATAAAACTCATCTAGATTTAAGGTAATTTTCCCTCACATTAGCCCAGTGGTAACACACATTTTTTTAATAACATTTCTTGCTTAATGATTAGTATCAATAATTATAACAAAATGTGTTCACCTATTTTTTTCACATGAATGGAAAAAAAAAATAGAAAAGACTTCTCTTTTCAAATCCACCACCTGGACCTTAGTTGATAAGAAGTGCTCTCTTTACAGATGCTTTATTCCAGCATGCAGAAAAAAAATCTTAGAGAATAAAATATTTCTCAGTTGAAACAGCAATTTCCATTATTACCACTAGCAGACATTAGCAGTTAATGTCTTTCTCATAAGGATGCATCCTACTTTGTGCCTGGCCTGGATGAGGGACTCCTATTAAGTACTAGGTGCTATATGAATGCAGAAAACCAAGAGATGCTTGCTCTCTTAAACAGCTTATTTAGAGCAAGCTGTCTCTTTTCCACATCAAGGAAGTGCAGGTAGGTGAGAGAAATGTACTTTTCAGAAACCACAGCGCCACTTTTCATCACTCCAACGTCTCTCCCTTCCCCTTTGTGCCATCATCTCCCATCCCTTCTTGCTATAAGGTCGAACTGTACGTGCTTACTTACCCTTTTGAGTTGATTAATCAAGGTTGCTGCTACATAAAGTGAAGTAGATAGGGCTTCATCATATTTCTACATTAATGTCACTTCACTTAATCCAATCTCTTTATTATAGCCAATCATTAGGCATAGTTTTCAAATTTGCAGATAATTATTAATAGAAAGAATTTTCTGGTGCTTTTTTTCTTCTCCCTAACAAAACAGAAAAAAAAGGACTAGTCTGTCTTTTTTTGAGAACAGGCTTTTTCTTAGTAATAAAAAGGATCATATGACAACAGTTTTGCAGTGTATCATGCAAGCTTTGTTGGAGTCAATCCAATTTCTATACAAGTGCTGCCATTTGGACAACAAAGCCGCCTTATTGAAACGGGCAGGCTTCATCTTAATTCTGGCATTACTGAATGGAGAGTACACACTAGCCAGGGAACAATGAACCAAGAAAAGAGTTACAAATCTCTCGTGACAACTGCACGCCAAGGAAGAGAAGATGCATTATGATAGCGTTGTTTGCTCTGCTCCTTCCCAAGACCACTTTCAAACAAAGATGGCTTTTTTGCACCCAAAACTGAAAGCTTGTTCTAGATTTCGCATGTGTATCTTCCAACCCCATCACCCATCCAGTGAAGCCGTCCATTACAGCTCCACTCCTTGAATAAAGGTGAGAAAAAAAGAGGCCGCCACCTTCCCACTCCATTCCCCTTCCTCCCATCCTCACCTCTTACCTTTGTTATTTAGAGCCTTCCTTTCTATTTTCATGTTTAAAGCACATACAACCAGACTAGTGTCTCATTCTAGGGAGAAAAATACATTTGGCCTTGATTTTATATACATTACTTAGCAGTGAAATTTAGCTTTTGAATTCCTGAGATTTCCTGAAGTTTAGCTTACTGCAAGAATCCCTGCCTTGACCTCGGCTCCTGCAAGGATAACTTGGGGGTAACTGGCCCACACTGGTCCCCTGCTCATGTGGGGACACAAGCTGAAACTCCCGACGTGAGGTGTTTTGATGCATCATTACATGTGGCTGTAGAAATAGATGCTAAATATATCCTAAAGTATGTAGGTGGTAAGATATGCTGTTCAATAAAGTGTGCATCAAGTTCCTTACAGAACAGGTTAAAAAAATTTGTCTCCTACCCTGTATTTCCTTCCAACACATATTTTTAAGTGGGAACAGAAGCAACCAAGGTAACTTCCACAAAGGGAAAACAAATAACAAAATTTCAGGGTAGCAGAAGATCACCTGCACACCTCTTGTTGGTGCCAACAACTCTCACATGGCTGCATGTGACACTGCTGAGGGGAACACACGCTCCTGGGCTGAAAGAGTTGGTGACCCCAGGCCTGGCTCTCGCTTGCAGCAAAGCTTTTCCACTTTGCTTTAGGTTGCACAGCAGAGAGACTCCGGCTGCCTACGTGGGAGCAAACCAAACCTCTTCTCACAATTCCAGGCAGTTTCACCAGTGTTTGCAGTAGGTCTAGAAAACACGGCAATGTGTATTTATCCTGACCAAGGATGATTACAGCTCTTCGGGCTGCTTGCTTATTGGTAGGGTAAATGCAAGGACACACATACACCCATATAAACATGCACACACATAGGAAGATAGGACAAAACCTTGTGAAACCTGAGAAACAGGCCAGCTCAGTCCATGAGCTTCAACGTAATGAGTTTCTTAAAACCTTTCAGGTATTTACTCTGGCAAATACAACTTGATAATACAGGTATTTGTAATATAAATCAAATACAGGTGCATGCATTTTTTTTTTTAATTAAAGCAATTACAATCTTTTAAATATTTGAATATAAAGCTTTGCTTGGTAATTCTGGTAAGAAGTTTGGGAAAATATCAGCTTCAAAGGCTCCTGGAGAGAAACACGAAGTCATCACAAAATGGTAGGCATTTACAAAGAGATTTTACAAGGACAGCAGCAACAGCTTTTTTCTTCATATCACAGTAAAAGCCAACATGAGTTGAGAGGCTAACTCCTCTAGTACCCCTGAAAGTCTCCTTCTTACTGTTCAGATGGAAACACTGGAAAGCAGAAATGACTTTAAATTAAAAGGCATTTAAATGAAAGCCATTTCTGTCACACCTCGTTTCAGAAACCTACTCATTCTAATGCTGACTTATACGGAATGTCCCTTGGAAAGGGGGGCCAAAAGCAGGACCAGTACCCTTCATATGTCCACACATACAAGACAGGAAGGAGAAAGATCTGGCACTTTCTTTTCATTATTAATAAATAGCTTTGAATTCTCACTCAGCAAAAAGGAATTAATTTTTTTCTCCAGTGGATTGCAGCGTCTTGGCAGCAAACGCAGAACAAGTTTAATCTTTCTAGACCAAGTCCTCAACCTTGGATGATATGAATGAAAATATGCGAAGGGAGTTTTTCTCTTTGCAAATAATTGCATGGGAGGGAGATGAAGCAAGTCACAGACCTAATGAGCAGATTTGCTCAGCTCAGCCATTTTGCTGTCCGGCGAGGGAAGCATGGCTTTTGTTTTCTTTGACGAAATGGGATTACTGCTCAAGTTTCTTCTGAGACTAGGAACCTGGGTCCACAGCCTCCAATAATCACTGCCCTAATCTGAATTACTGAAAAATGGGGAAAATTAAAAGCCTGGAAACCATGAAATTTTGAGAACATCAGAAAGAGGTAAAAAAGTAAAAAGACCAGTCACTCAAAGTACTCGGAGAAGCCCCTGGAGCTAGAAGGGATGTGTAGGAGCATGTGGTCCAGGCCAGGGGATGTCCTCCAGCATCGCTAGAGCAATGGGCATAGTGAGACAACAGCAGACTTGGGCTGCGCCTAAGAGGCCCTCCCACCAAAAATAAACTACAAAATACAATGTGAAAGGTACCCTAAGGCAATAATCACCTATCTGCTAATAAAGGCAAAGGCTGACTATGTTCAAAAAGCTGCTGTACGAGCTACATGGAGATCTCGATTCTCCACTGAACACCCTACTTGAAGAACACGTAAACCAGTCAAGAGTTCACCTTTCTGTCCACCAGAGCCAAGGCTCACAGTGCTTAGAATGCCATAAATATGGATACAACACACTGCAAGGGCCATGGACATCAAAAAGACAGTTGAGGTCTCTCAGGAATCCTGAAAGTCTCCCAGGACCCCTGCCTTTGAACCTTGGAAAAGGTTCATCAGTACAGAGATAATCTGGGTCCAAAAGCTTGGAGTGCTCTGGGAAAAATCTCCAAGGAACTCTCATCTCAACTGTGTCAACGTTGTTGGAGAAAAAATTCAATTATCCAATGAGTCCATCACAAGTTCTAACTGAGAAAAGTTGCTGGTCAGGTCACTGAGAGAAGACACCATGTCCTTCAATTTTAGAAAAAAAACAGAAAAATGTGATTTTGGTGAGAAAAATCTACTAACGTACTCCCTAATACTTTTGACCAAAGCTCTCACAGAAGCAACTGAGTGGTGAGTACAAGCATCTCCCTCATCACTGTTCAACACACTCAAATCCATAGGTAATCACTCTGAAAAAATATACCAGATCTTGGATTAAATTCTATTCCACTGCTCGTAATTTCTGAAAAATAGAAAATAAGAAGACTTCGTAAATTTATTGCTAACAGGTGCCTAGAGAAGAGGGTTCAGAGTATAAGATTACAACTACCACCGTCCTTCAAGCAAAGGAAGATGGAAGGCAATTGCTGCGGAGCCAGCCCTGTTGTCCTTCATCCAGGTGCCAGATTTGTGATTAGGAATGCAAAGCAATTTAAAAAATCATCAAAAAGAGTTTGTATGCTCTATCTGATTATAAGGTGTCTTGAGATTATATTAAAATAATCAGATTAGCAATGCAAAAGGGAAGAAACACAGCTTTGGTGTGGAGTGGGGGTTTTTTGGTAATATTTTTTGTTGAAGCATCAGGGAAGGCACAGATAAATTTCCAACAGAGTAATACTGGAAATCTACTTCATCTGATTCAGGAATTCCAGGGGGGGGAGGGGAAGCTGTGAATAAGGAGACATTTAGAAGTGCCCAGTCTATTCAAGAGAACTTTTAAAGTTCAGGAACAAGCTCTTTTAAATCTTCTGCATTTGAATTTGTTTGCAGAGTTATAAATTCAGCCCAACTGAGGGGAAATGAACATAGATCTAAAAAGAGATGCTAGGGAAATAAGATGAGCTCCTTTATGTTTCCCAAGCGAGGAGAGGTCACACTCTAAAACAATGTAAAATATGGTATTAATTTAAGTTGGCTTGTCATAACACACTGAAGGTCTGAGCTACTTTCCAACCACACGTGGAGCCAGACTGAAAACAATAATAATAAAAGTCCCAACTCCCAAATGACATTCTTCTCGAGCACAGAGGCTCCCAACACTGAGAGGCAGGCAGCAGAGCCTTTGGACACCTCCACATGAGCCAGCTTTTCTGCTGCCTTAATGCAACCATCGTCCATGCCCAGACATCTCCTGCTTAGCTGCAGAACCGCCCCAAGTCACAGCAATATCCCCCTGTTTTGTTCCTCCCCATCTTGAGAAGAGGATGCTTCTGGGAAAGTGCCTGACTTCTTGGACAGAAGTTGTTTAAGTACAGCCTAAACACTCTCCCCATACCCAGCCACACCAGCTCTGAAGGAGCAACTGTCACGCTAAAGCAAGAGTTTGTAAAATGATGCCTAAACGCAGTAACTGGGAAAAAAAAAATAGTATTTCTCAATACATTATTTTATTGTCTGGGAAAGTTGTTCACACTGTTCCTTAAGAGTCTGCGGAAAAACGTTATTGTAGTCCAAAATTAATGTCATATTATGACATTAACTCAACTTTCATTC
Organism: Caprimulgus europaeus; assembly: GCA_907165065.1. The sequence continues at coordinate 75,485,586 of OU015524.1, forward strand.
CCTCCTTTCTGAGTCAGAAGACACAGAATAACATCCTGCATTAAACCAAAAATATATGGAATATTAGGTACATGTAAGACTTCTCTGGCATAATCCTGCATCTGTATTTCAATAAAATCAAAATGACAAGTATGCAATTACAAATTAATTTCCCCTTTTTTCCTACTTAGAATCCAAGTAACTCCTGTTGGGCAGTGAACTCTGACCACCATGCACACAGAGCTAATGAAACAGCCGCACACAAAAATAATCACTGCAGACAAAGAAAAGGGAGAGGTTACTGGAGAGCAAATAAACCTAACCACTGAGAAGTACCCAAAATAAGCAAGGGATTTACAAAACTGTTCTCAAGTCTGTTACATTACATCTGAATTCTGAAATTATTTCTGCTGAGGAGGAACCTTTTCACCTAGCATATTATGCACTGATATAATTATTAATACATCTTCATTCTGGTATGGAGAAGTAGCTCCTGACCAAAATGGTGATCCAATGATAACAACAACCTACTAATATTTGCTATAGGAAAATGAGGAACAAAATACATGGCCAGTTTTATGTTTGTTCTGAATATACCTAATTGCCTACGACAGAATGAAATTTTTAAGATACTGCAAAGGAAATGTTCCGATTTTAGAGTTACCCGCCTGGACTCTGCAATGAGCAGAGCCTTTTGGTCCCTCGGCTCAGCCTGAGCCTGGCACCTCCCACCTGAGGAGTAAATCACGCCCTGTGAGACTGTGTCAACAGCCTCCATCTTCAAATGGCCTGGTAGGATCACCCCATACCTGGCAATGCTTGCAAGATCACGTACGCAGTTGCCTCTCAACCTTTAGGATTCAAATTTTGCTGGCCCGACATGCAAGGAAGTCAGAAAACCTCCTGAAACACGCGGCCTCTGAGAGAAACCGCCTGCTCAGTGTAAAAGAGGCTGGGAGGAGAGAGGAACATCTTTGGTTTTGCCCATCTTGTAGAATACCAAATGATCTTAATTGCTTCATGTATTAGAGACAGTAGTGAAGGATCTGAGCTGACTCTATGTGGAAGCACAGCACTGATATGAAATGAACTTTCAGGCTGAAAAGAATAAACACAACTGCCCAAATAAAATATTAACTGGAGATGACAAAGGCAGGCAAAGATGGGAAGACCAACTGTGTCCCAGCACCATAAAGAAATATTTATTTCTAAAGGAAGAGGTTTGCTTTCCCCAGGTGGCTGGGGGAAAAAGAGACAGAAAGTTCCTAAAGACAGGTTGCCTTTGATCCTCTTAATAAGCTAGATTAAAAACAATTTAATTTATTTTTGCCAGAGGTCTTGGGAGTATCTGTACCTTGGACAGCTTTAAAATACTTAAAAAACAACTCAGTCCCATCTCTTGCTATTTTTTTCCTGTAAATGACAGCGTTAGGCACAAGAGGTTAGTTCCTGCAGCCAAAAAAGTATTTAAACGCAGCCATGCTATCTGATTGAAGTATCACATACATTTACAGTCTTTTCTTTACGGCTCTCCAGTCCCTGACTTGGACATCTCCCCATGTGAAGAAGGGAATCCTAAGGCAGATGGGAAGTTCCCACCGCTGGGTCTCCCAAAAGGCTGCAGAAGTCCTGGTGGACACAGCACTTGTGCCCTCGGCACCCACCCCGACTCCAACATACCACCACCCACCTGTTTGACATGCCAGGGCCAGGTTGCCCAGGCAGCTCAGGGTGGGGGAGCCTTCACACACAAGAAGGAAAGAGATAGCAGCCACTAATTGTCATTTTGCAATCATAAACCTTCCAGCATTGGTTTGGCTGATTTTCACATTAATTCATGCTGTTTTAAACAAGGAAGGACTCGAGTTCACCAGGGTAAGCAGTAAGTACAGGGTGAAATATTTCCTTGGCTTTGGCTGATAAGGTGTAGAGCCAACATCTGGAGAAGAAGCCCAGCCTCACAAGAGGAGCATGTCAGCCCAAGGCACCTCCATCCTCACACCCCAAAGGCTGGTCATTGTCTTCCCTCTGCATTTCACCACCCCCTGCAGTGACAGCCAGACCCTCAGCCTTAGCAAGTGCTCCCCTAACCTTGCTGAAGATACACCTACACACCATGCTGCTGGAAGCTACGGCAGAGACTCGGAATACCCAGCCAACAGGGACAGCCAGGAGGCAGCCAGCAAGGGAAGGAAGCACCTAGGGAAAGGGGGATGGGGGTGGATATTTCATATGCCACCACGACAGAACAGTACATATAGGAGTGAGCATATGCTGGCCTCTCACATGCCCCTACTTGTGTTTGCAACAGCATGCTAGGGAGTACAGACCCTTTTCCTTTGGTTGTCCCCAGCAGAAGTGGGGATACTTCAGCAGAGGGGGTGGAAATCTGTGAGCATCCCAGCTAAAGCTGCTCTGCCTGGCCTGCCAGCATCCTCCCCCATAGCCCCCAGCAGCAGGAATAACCCCGAGGTACAACAGCTGCTCCTAAAGAGGAGAAAAGTCTCTTATCTGATGCAGCATCATCTGGGCAGAGGAGCCTGCGAGAGGCATGCAATAAAAACAGGGTGGTAACTGTAAATCGCCAGGATCTTTTTGGCTGTGCAGAGCCCTTTCAGAGCCACAAGGCAAGGCAAGGCAGGGCAGGGCAGGGCAAGGCTGCTGCCCCACGGGAGCTGCCTTTGGGCTGACAACCACACAAGCACACGCACACAAATGGGCACAGAGCTAGAAAAGCCAGGGGTGAAAGGGAATCACATTTAAGGATTAAAAACAACAACGCTGAAAAAAACTTTCCTCCCTACAATATCATTAGAGGGTTTTGAGTTCCTTCAGTCATGGCATTTTCACACAGGCTTTTTTTAGGTAAACAAATTGCTTTTAATGAACTGGTAGCCCTCCCAAGCCATTTGTTAAACACAGGCTAACTGCAGAACACAGAGGAGTCAGTTTTACTGAGAACCTTTTTCCTCTAGAAACTTTCTTCATTTGCTGCTAAAAACCAATTTGCACTTCAGATCAAAACCGCCCTTAAAAAACCCTTCCCTCTCTTTTGGGAGAAAAAGAACACAATCTCCAAACTGTGTCGCTTTCAGAACCAAGTTTCAAAAATACTAAATACTAAAACTTGCTAGCTAACACCCAAAAGGTTTTATATTCAATCAGGAAGGTAACTGAGGCTGCCTTTTCTAACCAAACCAAGCCAAAATCAGGCTGTGTGGCACTGGCCCAGCCCCTCTGCCTCCCAATAGATGGATAAACTGAGTTCTTGGATGCGGCATCAACCCCTCATGAAACCCACGGGTGGGACAGCAGCTCACACTCTCCCAAAAGCACATCCTGAGCCTTCTGCCTTTATACTACCAATAAATAAAACCCCAAAATTCAGCACGCTTGAATAACAGCCTTTGATAACAGTATTGAACTCTTCATGTGTATGCCACTAGCCTCACATCTGAGGTCTTAAAAATGTTCTTCTACTGGTTTCAACCCCCCCTTATCCCCATTACACTCATTTCAAAGAAAACAAAATGTGAAAACTTGACCCCTCTGCAGCTCAGCTTTTCCAAGCTCCACCCACTTCAGGCATACAGCAATATTTAAGACGAGCTGGGAAGGCGCCAGATTCAACAAAGCTGGGTGCGGGACGGCACGGCGGCCGAGCCCGGGTTGCTGTACTGACCTACATTCACGCCCCAGCAGCTGAGCGGGGCTCAAATCATCCGGTTGGCGTGGCTGGGGGAAGCAGCCAGGGAAAACCTGCAGGCCAGCAGCCTGCACAGCCCAAACCTCGATTTTTTTCAGAGGTACAAATAAAAGATCACATTCAACGCACTAATAAATGTTACACCTGTGGCATAGCTCAGCTTCACACAGCAGTCCATACATCTTCAGTGTTTCAGAAGACCTCAGACTCTGCAGAAAACGCTTGGGTTGGGTTTGGTTTTGTCAGAAACCACACACAGAGTATGGCGATGGGACTGGTGATGGGGAAGGGCCTTTAATTTCCCCAGCACTAGACCAAAATCCCACTCGGGTCAGCTTCTGCTTGCTGCCTGATAGCTGTTAAAAAGCCTTCGTAAAACGAGTTGGCTGTTTTAATCCAGTTTCAAGTGGATTGTGCTTAGATCCCAAGGAGGTAAAAGCTTTAGCAATCAAGTGGACAGACACATACCCTCCACATAAAGCTCAGTACAACCAGTCCTAATCAGCAGCAGCCATGCAGGAGAGAAGCCAAGGACAGAGAGGAGGCTGGAAATCCAGTTACCCACTCCATTCCTAGAAATGATTCAGCTAGATTGGACTTACAGCAAATGGGCAGAAGCACAACAAGTAGCTTGTCTTTGCTCCCTACATTTTATGAATAAGTATTTCAGCTCCTGAACCCTTGATCTTTCTTCCCATAAAATGCTATTGCAAAAGCCAGCTCATATTTTCCACACACATGGAAAAGTATTTGCTACCCATTTGATTCCTTAAACAAACAAATGCACTTACTCACCAACTTTCTCCCTTACCCTCCTTGCATTTTTTCTTGAAAACATGCTTAATTTTCTTCTTTTTAGGTCTTTCATTTCAGTATTACAATAGACTTTTTGACTGTGCCATGACTAACGTTTGGAGGGCAGTAGATGACTTCGGGACGATGCAGTAAGCCATTAAAACGAATACTAGGATTTCTGCTTTCTGTTCACAACCTTATCAGAGCATGGCATTTTCCTGTGAGGTTTTCACTCTTGCAGAGCCGCTGACAAGTGAATCAGAAATCAGTAAATGACCTGTCTGCTTTGTAATAAAATATTTTTTAAAAAAATCTTAAATCCCTTGAAGCACAGCAAATAGGAGGGGCAAAGGAATTGCTTTGGAATTGTACACGTGCAGTAACTATGTGTCACTTACAAAAACATGCTTCCAGCTGTTATGTACAAATACTGGCTTGAAAATGGAGCCTTAGACAAAGTGCCGGCACTAGTTAAAGCTGTCGGCTGGTGGGGCACTGCTCGGCTGATACCGTGTACATGCTGTGCTGTCACAGAATGTGCTGGTCCCTCCCGTCCTGGTGTGTCAACGGCATTGCATCACTGCCAGTGAAGTAACGCAGCTGCCTCGACCCTTTTTTTTAAGTGACAGCGAATTTCATCGCAATAAATCTCTCAGCCCATGCTCAGCTCTGTTGCCCAGGCAGCCCAGCTTCACCACAGCACTCTGCTTTTTAGGACCCTTCTTTTTCCCGCTGCCATGGCCTCATTTAGGAAAAATAACCCTCTCCCCACCTGAAAGATGTCTTGATAAGCTTAAAGATTGGCAGCTATGTTATTGCCTGTCATTATCCCCTTAGGCCTCTGGGATTACTGCTTTCACTGACCATTATTGGTGCGCTCCCAGGAGCCACGTTGTGTTAAATGGCCTCTCCGATGGCTCCTGCAATCCACTGCAAACTGTGAACGCTGCTAAAAGGCCCCAGCAGCCGCTGACAAATCCCAGCAGCAAAACACATGGAACTTTTCTCAGTGCTAACATAAAAACTGCAATAGGTGTGATAAGTAACATCTCACCAGGTTGCTGCTCTTTGTTACTGCTCAGCAGGCAGACAGTCATGGTCACAGACAGGCTGCCCACACGGATTTCAACGAGTATCTCGATGCCACGATCACAATGAAGAAAAGTTCTTTTTTCCAGCCATTGTACCCGCAGCAAAACTTCCAAGTGCCGCTCTTTACAATGGCAGAGCTATCCATGGCAACTGCTTGTCGTTTTAGTAAGTTTGCAAAGGATACCAGCGACCATGAAAGCATAGACTCATAGCATGGTTTGGGTTGGAAGGGACCTTTCAAGGTCTGGTTCAACTCTGCAGTCAGCAGGGACACTTTCAACTAGATCAGGTTGCTCAGAGCCCCATCCAACCTAACCTTGAATGCTTCCATGGATGGGGCTTCTACCACCTCTCTGGGCAACCTGTTTCAGTGTTTCACTACCCTCACTGTAAAAAAATTTCTTCTTCACATCTACTCTAAATCTACCCCTTTTTAGTTTAAAACCACTACCCCTTGTCCTATTGCAACAGGCCCTGCTAAAAAGTCTGTGCCCATCCTTCTGACTGCATGGTTCAACCACAATTTTAGAAAAAACACTGCAGTTTCCCTCAAAAAAAATTTGTAAGATGAAGAACCCTTTTTTGTGTATTTTGACAGCAGAGGAAAGAAACACTTTGAGTGAGCTTTCACTAGGGTTTTCCAAAGGATGGACACAGAGAAACCATTGCTGATCTCTCCAGAGCACCTTCTTTTAATTTTGACAATTAAATGCATTAGCTTAAAGCTCAGCATCGGCTGCAGCTGCAAACACTCTAGCTGAAACCTGCAAGCTACATACTTGTTCAACCAGATTCATGTTATTATCTTTTTTCCCTTTCCCTTCGTTGTGGCAAGAGTAACAATTTAATTAGATGGAGGAAGAAAAAAAAAAAAAAGCCCGTATTATTTATAACTATAGCGCAAGACATTATTTTTAGCTGAAGAACTCCTAAGAAAAAGAAACGGTGCCCAGACTGATTTTCATGTGCAACTTCCTGAATTTGTGATTCAGAGCCAAATTTCAGGGACAGTTTAATTTAGGTTCTGATCCTTTTGACCTCAGCAGCTTAGCAAGAGCTCCGGTTTTAGTGCCTGCAGCTTCGCTGCTTCTGAGCTCTATAGATCTAAAACTCAACAGGTCCATCAGCTGCAAAACCAGCAATGGTTCAGAAAAGGCAGCCTTTGGGGAAATAAAATTGTCAGCCTCTTGCAGTTCTCAGGGAAATTTGGGAGGCAGGAGAGTGTCTATCCGGGCACAATACCACGCTGATAGGAGCAGGACATATCCCATTACGGGAACTGTGCGTTCGCAAACAGGCGCCGGAGTCACAGGCTGTTCTGTGCCGTGCGGCAGAGATAACACCATCAGGCTTCACACTGCAAATCCACTCTCCCCAGCCACTTTTTCTTTTTTTTTTTTAAAACTAAACTATATTTGACTTCCCTGTCATGTATTTCAGTGCAGCTGCTATTCTCAGGTTCTCCTAAAATACACATAGTAGGTACTGTACTATTGCACATATAAACATCTACCTTCCTCTACCACAGCTATTTATGACTAAAATAACTTTTCTCCATTTCAGATTTCACTTCCTCTCACCAGGCCCCATTCTACATTGCACAGGAGGTGCTTTCAAGACTGCACCCAGAACCAACCTTTAGTATGAAATAAATAAATAAAATGTTAGCCTAGTTAGAAGTTTAGAATTTAACGTCCAGTTTCCCTTATGGGTGACCTACAAGCCGGACATGATCTCTGACACTTCACAGTTTAGGGAAAAGAAAGGATTGAATGTGAGCAATAGGCTGGGTGTGGTGGTGGAGGGGAGCTGCCTGGCATCTGCCCTTCCCTCAAATACCACCAGGCTGGTTCCAATCTCTGCTGGGCTTATTACAAATCTTATTGGGGCTTGCACAGGACTTGTCATCTCTGAAGATCTGACCCAACTGCAGCAAAAAAATTGCACAACACTCATACAACACTGACACTTAGCAGTGGTGGATCTTACTCTGTCTAAAAACAAATTCCTTGGGTGAAAAGAATATACATGCTTTTTGGCTGCGCTGCAAGAGGATAAAATGGTATTGTGCAATTTAACAGGCTCTTCCACTCTTCTGGGACACTTTCACGATCCAGGGGTTCTCCAGTGATGTGATGCATGACAAGGAGCCAGCAGATCCTCTGTGTCTGGAAGATGGCTCCTCTGTACTGAAAACCACTGCATCACCTCCTAAACTCACCCACCCAGCTTGGCAAAGGGTCTCTCCTCAAGCAAACACATCTTGTTTCCATCCACCCTTGCATCAGGCAAATGTGGAGGCAAAAGTATTAACACTGCAGTTATGGAGCTGAGGGGTCCATACACAGGAACAGACACCTCCACCTCCCGGGCCACACAAGTTTTTAGCTGAGTTCCAAGCAATAGCTCTCTACTGCACTCCGGCAGCAAGTGGTCAGATGTTCAGGCAGATGTTCACCTAGTCCTTATCCAAAACCTGCCTTAGAGGCACCCATTCCACTCAAGAGGGTCTTGCTCTCAATGCATGTGTTCTTCCATAATCAAATACGTTTAAGCCCAAAGCTTCTTTTCCTCGCAAAGCTTTTGCACAATTGGTAACTTTGGCATAGGATTAGCTCTGACACTTCTGGAGGGCTAAGGAAAACTCCTAACTCTCAAAAACATTAGTCTAGACATAGTCGAGCAGCCTCATGCCTTGCCTGTGACCATCCTGCCTACTATTAACAAATAAATAACCCACACTGAGGCAAAGGCTCCTTTCTGCCTGACGGGATAATGTCTCAAGTTTTCAGAGTGAAGCTCCTTTGTACTGATCCCAGTATACTCTAGAAATCTTCCTGTGGGCAGCTGTATCTGTATGAACAGTGATATAAACAAGAGAGATTAATGGGGTTCATCACTCACTGTTAAATGAAAATAAATACAACTGTTACAAACCATTTTGAGGCTATAAGGGATTTGGGGTGAGCGATGCTGAACCCAGACTCCGTGATCCCATGTCACACATCCAAGCACAGCAAGAGGAAGCTCCCACCACAGGGCACAGGATACAAATTATTCAGCTCCTGAAGCTGAGCCACAACCCACGGCAGCAGGTCCCAGCCGTGGGCACAGGCACTAGCGCCGCAAGGCTGAGTTTCGGCAGCACCGCGCTCTGCTCTGCCTACTGTTCTGCACTGGCCGCACAACGGAGGTTGCACTGGGAGACGTGCAGCAGCTCCATTTGGTTTCGGGGGAACGCAGAGTACGGGAAGTGGCTGGATCTGGCTCGTGTACTTTCAGTCTCTCTTGGATGCTACGAAAAGTTGCCAATTGCCAAGATTCTTGCCATTGACACTAATTCGTAACTGCAGAAAAATGTTATTTACCTGGCCCCTTCCTCAAACAAGATCTTAACCAAAGGCTTTGCCCCACTGGAATGGAAACGGTGCAAATTCACAATCCCAAGCAGCACATTCCCCTCCAACAACCACAGGGCAGCTACCTTAATCATAGAATGGTTTGGTTGGAAGGGACCTTAAAAGGCCATCTAGACCAACCCCTCTGCAGTCAGCAGGGACATCAACTAGATCAGGTTGCTCAGAGCCCCGTCTAGCCTGACCTTGAATGTTTCCAGGGATGGGGCTTCTACCACCTCTCTGGGCAACCTGTGCCAGTGTTTCACCACTCTCATTGTAAAAAATTTCTTCTTTGCATCTAGTCTAAATCTACCCTCTTTTAGTTTAAAACCACTACCCTTTGTCCTATCACTACAAGCCCTGCTAAAAGTTTTTTCTCCATTTCTCTTACAGCCCCAACTCTCCCAGCCTGTCCTCACAGCAGAGGTGCTCCAGCCCTCTGATCATTTTTGTGGCCTTCCCCTGGACACACTCTAACAGGTCCATGTCTTTCCTGTGCTGAGAACTCCAGAACTGGATGCAGTACTCCAGGTGGGGTCTCATGAGAGCAGAGGAGCAGAATCGCCTCCCTCGACCTGCTGGCCACGCTCCTCTTGATGCAGCCCAGGATACAGCTGGCCTTCTGGGCCGCAAGCACACGTTGCCAGCTCCTGTCCAGCTTTTCATCCACCAGTACCCCCAAGTCCTTCTCTGCAGGGCTGCTCTCAATCCCTTCATCCCAAAGCCTGTATTGATACCAGGGATTGCTCCAACCCAGGTGTAGGACCTTGCACTTGGCCTTGTTGAACCTCATAAGATTCACATGGGCTCACTTCTTGAGTTCATCGAGGTCCCTCTGGATGGCATAATCCTCGGGTTGAGCCCAACCAAGCAGCTGGATACCTCCGTAAATACACACACTCACTCTGAACCTGTTGCTTCCTTACACAATTTGGTAGTTTTCCTAAACAGCTGATGTTTCACAAGAGCCTTAGTCTTCCTTTTCCTTGAAGTTCGCCTTTATTTATAATTAAGGAATCTGCACAAGGACTTTACAGAAAATTTGCACTTCTAGGATGGAGAACTGAAATTTGTGATCAGATGCTCTAAATATCCCTATACATCAGTAAATCAGGGGGCAGGGGTCAAAAGAAAAATACCATGTCACTATGGCCTGTGCTGCCTGTTCTCTCTGCTCCAAAGCCCATCACTGGAGATATCAGGCTAGAGCTCCTAGCGCTTTCAGGTCCCCGAGGCAGAGCAGGGTACTCTTCTGACACCTGCCCATTTAAAACAACTGCTGGATTTGTAAGCAGAGGAAATCCCCCTTCTTTGACCTGCCCTGTCCTCAAAATCAGACTGACAGGGAAGGCTGCTGGAATATTGTTTTGTCCTGACTTCTGGCATGGGATCCTCTGGACATCTCATTTAACAGACACTCTGCACCTGCAATGCCCTCAGTTTCCCCTGGTCTTTGCACACAGGACATTAGTGTTGTGGCTTCTGTATTTTAACTACACGGCCTTTGGTTTGTCTTAAGGTGACAGAAAAGCATTTGGTCTGACATGGTGTGTGGGATTACCTGTCCAGATCTCTGTGCACTCTTTGGAACAAAACACTCATTGCTTGTCTGCTATCAGGGACTGGGCTCAGCAGTGTAGGTGACTGGCCCAGATCCACCAACTTCAGGTCCATTAAACCTCTTTCTTTGTAGAAGAGAAAGGTGCACATAGATTGCAAAAATAGAACTACTTCCACATCAGAACCTGAAGTCATATGGTTTCCTTTGAATTTTTTCTACCTACTTTTCAGACCTTTTAACTGAAAAAAGTGGTGTTTTCCAGCTTGGACACTTGCATCAAACAAAACTCTGCCTGATAGCCTAATCTCAACCCACATCATGTTAACTCTGAGTTGTTAGCTCTCCTAGCTCCTTTCCTCACGCACTGGAAAACAAACAAAAAACACAAAGGACACACAGAAAAGCCTCGATGTAGTACGGACAGGACAGATTTTCTGATTCACCTTCAATCTCTTCACTTTCCTGTTTCCCTCAGACACTAGGTGATATGTACAGGTTCTTGTATCTACGTAAGTTGCCAGTTTCTAACTGACGTAGGCTTCAATGCACGATGTGCAGCATGGAAAACAGCAGTTATTTAAACTCCTCCACCCTCCACAAACGCATAGGAAAGCTTCAGCTGGCAGCAGCACACTGCAGTACTGACACTGTTTCCAAAACTTAGAAACCAGCCCTCAGCATGTATTGCCATGCAGACACTTACTTACACTTTAAAAATGTACATTTGAATTTGTTTAATGCACAGAAAGCACACAATGTAAAAAAGAAACAATTTTAACATGTCACAGAGATGCACAGTAATGCTCCCTCCGTGTTTCGCAGCTGAAGCTTCAGCCAACAGTGCCGGCTACAAGACAGAAACTGAGCCAGCGCTACAGCTCTGCAAAACTGTAAATGATCACAGAATAATGCCCTGCAATCAAAGAACAAAATGTGTGCTGCAGATTAATCACTTTCCAAGATGGGAAAGGAAAGATAGGCTTGAGAGATAAATCTGGCTGGGGTGTTTATGCAAGCGTATCATGCTCCTTAGTACTGGATGTCCCAGAACTTACAGAGGAAGTAAACAATGTGCTGGGGGGGCGTGCGGGGGGTGTGTGAGGGGTGTGCATGTGCCCGCACTCACAGCCTGAAATAGGACAGCTTGTGAAAAACGCCTGACTTTCAGTTGTGAAACACTGGCATCAGAGGTCCCCTGGTTGCCAGCTATATTGCTACTGCCCTGGAAAAATATGAAACAAGGACCTGTTTAGATACAGCCAATGCTTCTCTTTCTTAGGCATTTCAAACTTTCCTATAAAACTCCACGAGGATGCCCACGAACTCGTGAGCCCTGTCCCCCATGCTGCCTCAGCAGACAGAGAGTGCATCAGAAGGCAGGGACTGCGAGTGCTTCTGGTTGGGATTTACTTCTTGGAGGCGCGCTCCAACAACCTACATTTTCAGTGTCCCTATAGCATATAATCACACTGCTTTTGGCTGCTTTAGCAATGCCAGCTTTCATGCATTCCTTGCTTTTGTGTAAACATATTTACATTTGTAACTCCTAACTGGCTTAACGCTACACAGGCATTTTGAGGAAAACCCTACCAGCACTTGAATTAAATGCAAAGCTTTGACAGTCAATTATGAACACAGTAAACAATGGATCGGCTGGATTAGGGTGGGCTGCATTTCCATGGAGGGCTACTGGTGACTTTAGCAACCGTGTGAGCAAGGGCTAATCCATGCAGGGCTTCAGCTGACGAAGCCTGAGAAAACACCACACTGCACCGGCACGAACTGCACAGCCAAAGAGGGAAGCAGCTCTAAGCCTGACCCCCATCTCAGAGCAAAACCGTGCAGCTCAAAACTTGTGCTGGTGAAGTGGGGTCACAGCACCTTTGTCACCTGCAAAGAGGCACATTCACAATCTCTTAGGTCATAAATTAAAGGTGTCTGAGCATATTGCGTCATGACTGCTCCATGCCACCAGACTGCAACGACTGTGGGACCAGAGGCTGCACATAAAAACTGACGGGTTCGCTGGGAAGCCCCTCTGCAAAAGCTCTCTGGAGGCCCATGCCACAGCAGCCTGCATTACAAAGGTGTCAATTCCCCTTATCATGATTCAGCACATTACAAAAAGTTTAAAAATCTCCATGCAGAGAGTTTCAGTTGTCACCACCAGTTCTGAAGGAGATTGGGGCACCACGCAATAATTCTTCACCTGAGGACGACAATTCTACACCAAACATGTATTACCACACAGGAGCTGATAAAAACTTCCAGAAAACAAAAGGGAGATACAGCGCCAGGGTATGCCCTGCAACAGTGCTGCGTGTAGGAAAATACTTCACAGAAACCAACTGTTTAAGGTCCCTCCTCCCTGCAAATATCTGGCTCTGTATTAAAACCAATTAACAATAATCTCCTAATGACCACACTGTGATGTAGCTGCAAGATTCCCCCAAAGCAAAATCCCGGCCAATGCTAGTAACTGATTCGGCAACAGTGCACCAGCTGAATGGCAGAGGCATCTCCAGTTCTTGGAAACATTATATCCAGTCTAATTCCCCCCCAAGGTCACCACAACCATCAGAAAACCCCTGCGAATTGTGACACAGAGAGCTGACACTAAACAGCTGTTATCAATAACCTGGGAAACCAGAGCGCGGTATCGGAAAAGCGTCAGCCAGCACCAGAGAAGCCCTCAGCCGCCTGAGCTGCTGAGTCGGCTCGGGGAGCAGGGGCAGAGAACACACCACAGACTTCTCTTGCGGGAGAGGAAGCAGGGCATGCCAGGTCTGCCTTTGCACTATTTCTTGCAATGCGTGTTTGCACGCACTTTAATTGTGATGGAAAGAGGAGAGGCCACTCTGTTACCTGATTACAGTTTTGAATTTTATCATGAAGGAACAAGGGACTCATAAACTGCACATTCTATGCATAAGCTCTTTAAAAGGTCAATATAAGGTTATTCACACCATTAAATGACTTGATCGAGCACCAAGTCCATTGGAAGTTGCCCACTGACTATGACAGAAGCTGTCACACCCAGTGAAAACACCAAAGGTGTCCGTCCTACCCCACTCCAAGGCATCACCTTGCAGTTTTGAGCAACAATTCAGTATGAGTTTCTCAGTCAAATTCTGGTAACAAAAACCCTATGATCAGCTTCCCACCTAGATGTGGAGGCATTTACCAGAATCATTAAACACCAGGCATGAAATTAGCAGCAGAGGTAGGAGATACAAGAAAACTGGGGAGCTATGTAAGGAAAAATCTCTTTATATTTTCTAGTCTAAGTACACCAAGTCAGATGGCACCTACTTGAGGTCACAGAATAAGGTGTGACTACAGACTGTATACTGTCATCTCTTACATATCATCAGTGAGGAACTTGTGCGTCTCCTCTCTTCTCACGAATACGAAAGGAAAAAGGAACAGTCCCTCACCACGGATATGAGATCAATTACCACACACACCATTAAATATTTTAGGGACAGCTCAGTAGCCCTATGAACTGTTTGCTGTCTAGTTCAGGCCACACAAAAACAGAGATCAAAGTCTCTCTTAGGCTGGATACTCTGATCTTACACAAATGAGCAACCTCTCTGTACACAGTATCAGCAGAGGGAATAGGACGATCCAAATGACTAAGGATTTGCACACTGACAGCACCCGGACTGCACCCGGACTGCTTACCTAAGGGTGGATTAGTTAAAAAAAATAAACAATGTTGTAAATTATAGGTGGTGTTATGAGCCCCACCTACACCTCGTATTGTCCAATACTTCCTATTATAAAATCCTGGTCCCCATCGCTAATAGCTTTGCAAATCTGAACTGAAACTGGGATTAGAAACAGGGTAAGTGGCCTGAGATAGGCAAGACATGGGAAATAGGGGATCCTTGGGCAGAAGAAAAATGTGGAATGGGGAGCTGGATATAAAAACGAGGCAAGCTGGACAAGGAGAGCAGATCTGGAAAGCAGAGGAGGTCGGCAGAGGAGAGGAAGATCACAGGAAAAAGAAGGAGGGATGCATGGAGCAGGACTGGAAATCGTGGGGAAGGAGATTGGGACAGGAGACAGTGGGGGGCGAGGAGCCTGAAGAGAGGAGAAGAGGGTGCAGGGCTGGGACAGTGCCCATCAGAGAAGTTCACAGGCACTGGGCAGGTGAATGACACAGAGGAACACACCACGAAGGGCGTATTTCTTTACTCAGAGCTGAATGCAACAAATATGGCACAGAGCCCACACAGAGATCAGAGGGGATGAGCCAAAACCCTGAATACCCCTTGAAGCAGCCAGCCCAACAAGGAGACTGGGGGTGGGTAAAGCATGTGAGTGTGTTACTAATGACAGTGTCATAGCCAGCAAGAGAAGTCATTTCAAGGGTTAGAGGCAACTTTAATTCAGACATTGTGTACTTCCCAAGCACTTGGCTTTTATATTGAAACATTTTTTGGTGCAGATTTTCGTATAAATGAAGTACACTCTTATTTAGTACTTCTGCTCAGCACTTCACTGAACAATGTTCTCTATCCACAGAGATACTCCAGCTATTTGCAGTTAATGGTCAAGCCATGCGAAATCCAACTCTCCTACTCCGTGTCTACTCCTGGAAAAGGGGAAAGGCCCACCACCGGCATTGCTCAAATCCACATGCTGCATCATGGTGCTTCTAGGGAGAAAGCTGCTGCCCCCCACACACCCATACCCACTGGGAAGAATCAGTGGTTTGACAACTGGTACAGTTTCCTGCAGAAAATAAGGGAACTATCATCTCTCAGCCCATGCAGAGCTTTGGGGAAAAACAAAAAAAACCCCAAAAAACAACACAACAATCATCCAATTAAAATGTCAAGCCAGAAACTAGGCACTCAAGACTGGATAAATTTAGTAATGTCATGATTCAACTACAATCGAAGGAAATCCATACTTAATTTCTCAAACAACTGCTATCATACTGTTCAAGCAAAATGTTTTTCCTTCAGGCTAAGGGGACACCAAATCCACACTATTTCTCAATTTACTACTTTTTTTCCTTTTTTTTTTCCTTCAGTTAGAAAACTATATCATTCCACATGCTTAGTACAAGCAAAAATGACACATGAGAAGTTTTTACCAGGGTTAAGTCCTGACACAGCTGTTGGAAAAACCCAAAATGAACATTTTATCCTGGCCAAATCAGTGTTCTTTTCACTATTTATACTCTTGGATCCAGCAGCTGCAAGTGACGCTACAGGTCATGTTGTCCTAAATGGACAAAGAATCTTAGGATCCTCTCAAGCTTTGGAGGCTTGTTTGTACTTCTGTTCTCTCTCTCAATACTTTGCAGCACTGCTGCACCGATGCCAGTTTGCTGTGAGTTTAAGTTGGGTACCAAACTCTAGTCAGAATAGATTTTTCAGCTAAGATTTTCCATCTTAAAAAAAAAGAAAAACAAGACTATTTTTTTTCTCCTTCCATTTTTCAGCACCATAGGATCAACACTGGTTGTGCAGTTGATAATACCCCTCTTTATTTGAAGTTATTTTTCTCCTTTCACCACCCACATTCATCTGGGACTTATTCAGTATTATTCTGTCTGACACCAGTCCAAAACAGCAAACAATTTCTATAATGGTACAATAAGCAGAGCAGACCCTAATGGAGGTGCTTCGTCATCTAAGAATCCCTTTATGCAACATCCAGTTACATCCCAAAAACAACACTGAAAAACTTTTAAGGAGGTTAGATACAACTGTGCCTTTAACAGAACAACTTCTCTGGTATCAGGATCAGCATTTTACAAGCAGGGAAACATTTCTGCTGTACTTTGGCCTTTTGTCATCAAAGAGAGGTGGAGATTTATGCCCTTTCTCCTTCTAAATTAAGACTCCTTCACTGCCCTATTTTATATTCTTCCTGACAGGTCCCTATTTTGTATTAAAAAAACCCTGCTGTCGCTGTGTTGCATAGCAAAAGACCTTTCCAGCCGAAAGAGAAAACTCCTGCCACCAAGTCAAGCAGCAAGAGGTAACTATGCAGTTAAAACTGTGAGGATAAAATACTTTGCCCAGCAACATACTCATTTCCAGCAGGATTTGATAAAATTATAATTCACTGTCCAGAAAAAGACAAAAACATTAAACATATTATGCTGAGAAAGTCAAAATAGGTCATTCAATCAGCGTTATTCCCCCTTCATTTCAAACATAATACAAAGCAGTTAAGTAGTTTCTCTTGCAATTAGCATCATCTTTGTCTCCTCAGTGTCTAAAATACACTGGAGATACCGAGCTGTTCTGACTGTACAGCCCAGGCCCTGCTCCCCACCACCACCAACTTCTTAATAATAAATACACACAGAGATGAAATCCTATCTTCAATTATTTCAGCTGTGATTGTTTTCTTTGTTTTTTCCAATTCCCTGGTCTATCACCTCAAATGAAAAACCTTTTTCCACTGATTAAAGAGGAGTATGAATGCACTCAGGAAGAACCCAAACATCTCCAACTGCTAATGGATGTTCTACTCCATCCTCTGACCAGGAGGACTTGCTACCTGGCATAGCCATGAAGAAGGTGAGCTAGAAACAGCCTCCCTGGGGAACAGCAGGGCTTTAGAGATCTTTCCTGGATGTGAGAAGTCTGACATATGCTTCAAATGCATTTTAATTTAGAAAAATGTTGGAAAGATTTTATTATGCTTCTAATTAGGTAAACAGTATGCTTCCTCCACCTGCTCCAAGCTACCCCACCAGGCCCAGTAGACATCAGACATCTATGAACATACATCAGGTTGATTTACTCCCTACTGCTAGTTCAGAGAATCCTTCCTCCTCCCAAGCCCAGTAAGCCACTATCTCATGACCTACACACTTTCCCTCTCTTTTTTAATGTAAAATGGCCTCACTATGGCCTCACTTGAGAAGGTTTTCAAAAACCTTCTCAAGCACACAGCTCCCTTCCCCAGAGCTTTCTAAAAAATAGCTCCTCATAAACGATTTCTCTCCTACCCCAAGTGTGCAAACCATCTAGTACAGTTTAATCAGAAGTATTTTTGCTGTACATGAACCAGGCCGTAAGAGCAACGGGGCACAAAATAAACCTCAGCATGCCATGGGAAGCAAGATTACACTGTTAACATTATGATGAAAATAATAATAATATTAAGTTTGAAGCTTTTGGCTGTTACACAAACTAGGCTGGAAGCCTCTGGCCCAATCCATGCAGAGCTCTGACATGATGTCCATTTGAAAATCGAAGATTTTAGATGTGGCCCATTTATCTGGGCCACGTATACGGCTCAGGCTAAGCAAACGCAGAAGCTGTTTGCACAAGATTCACAAAACACCCCAGAGTTTTTACAGCACCTCAGTGGCAGCATCATTCTTGGTGCCAACATTACTCTCCTACAAAGGCATCGTAGGACCAGTAGCCTGCCATTGTAGGTCTTGATGAATACTTAAAGAAGCACCATTCACCCTGAAACCTGACATCTCAGACAAATGGTTTTGAGTTCCCCCATACAGCGAAACTTTAAAACACAACAGATCGTGTTGCACAAAAACAGGGACAGCAGCTCTGCGTGTCTCAGCTTACAAGCATCTCAGGACACGACTTGAACTGGCATCACCTTCTCCTACAAATTCCTGGAAAAAAGCATACTCTGAAAATTAGTTAAGGCTGAGAGCAGTTTTGCAGAACAAACAGTAGGTTATAAGCTTTCAGGAAACCACATCACTGCTCTCAGCACAAAACCAATCAGTAAAAAAGGTGATAATGTGGGAGCCTGTGAGAGCCTCACACAAAGACATTCTTTGTTGAGCACTGTTCTCACTTATCAGACGCCAAATTTTATGTACTAAGCATATCTAGAACTTTATATATGAAACTGATAAATCCTCCATGAAGTACTAGGAAGTATATTTACACAAGATAGGGGTTCACTGCCTGACTTCACAAATACCCGCAAAGTCAGAAACTTTTGATCTGGATTAAGTCTCGCATTTTAAGGTATGTTTATACTGCTAATTTAATGTGAGAAAGTAGGGCTAACTTTGGTTATAATGTGTCTTTGGAGAGCTGCAAAGAGGAAAAAAAAGAAACAAATACAGCAGGTTTTAAGAGCACTGACACATAACTGGAGTATATCTCAAGGTAATTCACTCTACATTCTACATAAAGCAAATATGGCCTTGGAAGTCATGTCCTAAAGTTATTTATTTAGGATAATGTATTTATTCTTCTTCATCCTATTTTGGAAAAAATTCAGAAACCAACATGATAAAGCATGAGAAAACACTTGATCGATATGGGCAAATCATCTACAGTGTCAGAGGTGCTGGCTGTCTAGACTAGGAGGGTATTTGTATTAGAATATCAGGTAATTAATATGTTTTTAAACAAAGCTTCATTTACTTAAGTGCAACATTGTTACTAACAGTCCCTGGTCATGCTCAGCCCTCGCTGGGAGCCCGAGATCAGCTGCAACCAGGATTTTAAGCACTGCTGGCTGGAGTCTTACTTACATTAATGCAAATGCGTGCTGCTGTGGCACGGTAAGAGAGCCCCTCTCTGCTGCTTTAACGTGGCCTTTAAGGGGGACAAGAGCCAGACCCCGCTCTCTTATTTCATGCATCCATGAAACTCGCACTGTCATAAACTGGGCTGCATCCACGCAAACCAGTTTTCATTCCCACTACGAATTGCTTTGGACTGAGCAGCTGCAGCAGCCAGGAGGCAGAGTGAATCCCAGGCAGACGCGTGTCGATGTGTTTGGGTGCTCCTCTATCTGTCCCCCCCAGGAACGCTCTCTGTCCTCATCAGCCTTCTGACTTATCTGCTGCCTCCCACTCCTCTGGGGCCAGGATAAGCAGATGTTACCTCCCTGTTCAAGCGCTGGCATCCAGCCCAGACCTGCCCTTTTCTGTTCAGGCGACTCAAGAGCAAACAGATCTACCGAAAACTTTTTCTCCTAGGACTGCATCCCACCCGCTGGTCACAATCCCAGGCATCCCCATGGCCTCCACTGCTCCTCAGGGAGAGTCGAAGGTCTCGGAAAGACAGGGATGGGCAGGTGGGTTGGCCCAAACGCAACTGCAAGGCAGAGGGCTGAGTTACGAGCAGCCTCCAGGCAGACCCATAGTACAACAAAAGTGTGAAGGCAGTCTCAGAGGCAGGTGTCAAAGGAGAAAAACAGCACCTTTGGCAGTGCTCCTGCCTCCTGCCCTCATTCTGGGGCTCTAGACAGGACTTTGGCATGGAGACAACAGCACAGACCCACCCTTGGCCGTGGCATGGGCAGTGGGTGAAGGGACGCAGAAGTGGCATGATCCAGTGACTCACCCCACAGAAACACACCTGACCGCCAGCAGCACTCAGGTGTACAGCAGCTAGGGATTGCACAGGCCAAGCCCCACACCTGCTGTGAGCAGCCCCCTGCCCCCCAAAACTGGCAGGCAGCACTCGCTGGGAGACCTGGAGGCACGAGCTGCAAAGGGCCTGACGACAAGCTGTCAGTGCCGCACGCCATCCCCCTCGCTTCGCGTAGATCTTCCTCCAGCAACAATCTGCAGGCTGCCTCTGCCCTCCTGTCCCAGTGCAAACCTCCCTGCACGACCCTTTACACCTAACGAGTGGCAACTCCACCAGCAGGGGAAAAATAATAGAGAAAAGCAAAAGAATACCTTGACAAATAAACACGTCCAAGGGAGAGCCCAGCATTTCATAATTCAGCTCTTAACTACATAGCATGTTGCGATCAAGCAAGTAATCCATTCAATTCATTAGCACAAGTCTGTTACAAGAGCTAATTTTCACCAGGCATTTCTTTACTAGCACAAATCCCCAGAAAGGCATCTGTAGGCATTCTGTCAGTGAAATCTTACAAAGGTGTTTTATATCTGTAGAAGTATTTAAATAGCCTTTATTTTTAACAAGTCCCAGTGTACAGATAAAGAAAATTGCCCCAATAAGCAAGGTCCAGGTAGGACACACAGACAGGGTTATTAACAAGACACCAATGCTGTTTACTCCTCATCTGCCTCGAATTCCCTGCAAAGCAATGTTATGAACATGTCAGTCCTTGAGCAAACGTGCAAGGGGGGTGGCCCAGAGAAAGGACTCTGGCTTTGCAGGGCAAGACTGGCTCCTCCCGAACCCCACAGCTAGGCGCAGCCTCGGGAGGAATCACTCTGCCAAAAAGCAATGGCGACACCGCGATGCCCTTCTCCTCCAGCCCCACTGGCAGGCAGCTCCCTCGCTGTTTCACCACAGGGATGAGGTAGAGCACTAACGCAATCACTCGCTCGTTCCCAACCCCTTACACTGCCCTGAAATTGCTCTTTGTCAGTCCTGTAGCCTAATCACCTCCACAATGTATCCCCAACCAAAATGCAGCTGTGCTCTGCAACACGCTGGGCACCGTTAGGAGCCAGCCCTCCATTTCCCACAGAGGCACCCCATGCCCCATGCAACCCCCTCGGCTGGCGTCACGAAGGGAAGGATGGGGAAGGTAAAGTAGGACATAATATCCCTGGAGTCTCCCAAGACAGGAATGAGGAATCTGGGGGATGAGGAATTGAGGAATGGATTTATTTATTTTTTTTAAATATTGGTCTTTGGAAATTGAACAAGGGCTCTCTGCTTGTTACTCCCCTCATCTCACAGGTTTTAGATCAATGACCTGTGACAACCCTTGCCCAATGGACTGTCCAGGAGACAACTTACATAGTGCAGCTGATGGCTACAGCAAGACATAAACTGCTGTTGTAGGAGACTGTGCTCCATTCCAGCACTGGCCTGCTCCCATCAGCTGTGGGAGCCTCAGGGTCTACCATCCTTGGCCACGTAGAGCTGAGGACACCGCCCTCTCTGCAGGGCACCACAGTGCGCCCCAGCAACTCCTGTGCACCCCCTCCAGCCTTGCACACCTGAGCTTTTCCTACCCCTCCACCCCAAACAGGGATTGGGGCCACATCACCACACAGGCCTCGTGATTGCCCTGCAGTACCTGGCCAGCTGAGAAGCATGACTCTTTCTCCAGATGGCTCAATGAGAGGAGCAAGAGCTGGTCCGAGCTGGTCCCACTGCTAGTAAAAACTCCTTGAAAAATCCTGGTTTGCTTGGGAAAGCTAAGCCAATGTCAAATAAATGTCAAATATACAAGGGTAAGGAGCTGGTGTCTGCCAGTGCTGCAATGGTATCCCACACACACAACTGGAACATCAGGAAACTGGTAGAGCCGCAGAGAAGCATGGGATATCCCATCCTGACTTTGTCTGAAGCAAGTTAGAACAAAACATCTCACTCTGAAGGAAAATCCCCTTCTGTAGACAAGCCACTTTTTAATAATAAGTGCTAAATGGACTATTCAAGCAGGTAATTAATGTTAATTAACATATGTCAGGCCATAAATTGGCTAAATGCACCTCATTTTCCAAGCTTAGTGTGTGGCAATGCTCAGGAAATTGTAACAGAAAAGAACAGCCTAAATATGTAGAAGCACAAAAAAGAGCAAATAAAAGGTTAAGCATAATCTTCACTTAACTCATGGTGTGCTGAGCCAGCACTACTGAAAACTGAATGACTGTGCACATTAGTTGAACACTTTATTTTGCTCCTGAACCGCTGCACTATGCACATATTGTCAGCCCCAAGAAAAGCCACATCAAAAAAACCCTGCAGCTCCCCAAGCATGGTGTTATCAGGCAGGCCTTTATCGGGATGCTCGCTACGTGCTGCGGGACGTGGATCTGTCTCCTGCTCCAGGACCTGGCAAGGCTGTGGCCCCCTTCCAGTGCCAACTTCGGAATTGCAGTTTTTCGTGGTGGGAGGAATGAAACAGCGGCAGGAGGATGCTCAGAGCTTGCCCTCCTCCAGGGAGAGTCTGCCTCAAAATGTGTGTGGGGGGGGGGGGTCATAACTTTAAAAGAAACTAATGCTGCCATTTTATAACCTTGCCCTTGGGCATGTTTTCTGTGACAGAGATAGTAGGAAGGCTTTTAAAAAAGTAGGAGAGAAACAAGAACACACAAAGATTTTAGCCTAAGTAACAACTTGCATTAGGAAACACTTTCAGTTTCTCCCTTGGCAAGCCGCCACTACACTAAGACCCACTGTAATTGCACTGCGAATAAGAAACAATCTTCACAAAAGATTTTCCATACTTCCATGCAAAATAGCTAGCTGCCAAAAATCTTGCAGGGCACCTTTAGGAGGCTGCCACCTAGAGAAATGCTTTGGCTCTTTATCCTTCGTCTTCCCTTATCTCCAAGGCAATCCTTTCGGCCTCCCTTTGAACCCAGCACACCCATGGTAATTTTCTGGGCTGGTTTCACGCTTGTTCTCCCCATCCACCCCATGTAAGGTGGCTGAACACAGGCTGGCTGCTGCCAGGGTGTTTGGGGAGGGCTGCACCCCCAGTACTGCCTGCCTTCTGCAAGGGACGCCACCAAAACCACGCTTCTACTTTGTCTGTGTCAGCACAAAGAGCTTTCACAAAACCACTGGGCTAACCCTAATCACTCGCCTTTCTAAATGCACCAGCACGTGCTCAGCCTCCTCTAATCTCCCAGGATTACAACAAAGTGGTGTAGCACCACCAAAATGACCCGAATACAAAATGGCCTGGCGTGTAAGACACTGCTTGCTTTACCAGGACAAAACCAAACAGAAGCGGGACGTCCCAGGCAGGAGAGCCAGGACGCCTCTCTTCCCCAGCCTGGTAAGTCTCAGTGTTTGTTCAAGCCAATACAATACAGTGGATATAAAAGCCACTAAGGTGATTTAAGTTTTATTAGCATTAACTGTGTACTTTCAAACACACAGGCAAGTGTAGGAGCCAACCCCTAACTCTCAAGCTTGCTATTTTGAATATGCTCAAATACTGACACCAATAAGCTATTACAGACAACATCAGCGTTGCATGACTGTTTTAGGTAACTTTCTGTCTCTAAAGAACTGAGGAACACTGATTCCAGTATGTATGATGCAGGTCTACCTGATAGTGATACTACCTGGTATCATTCACTGAAGATTTCGCATTCACATCAAAAGTGAAGTTTATCGGAGCCCGTGACTCCTCGCAAGTGATGATATCCACCAAGGCAATGTGTTTATATCTGCATTTAACAAGTCCTTCAGTGGAGGGAGGTGCTCCTCACTGTCACACTATGGATCAAACAATGTCAATGATCCTGGGAGAGCTACTCCATGTTTCTCTCTCTCCTCTAATGGCTGTCACCTGCCTGCACAAGCTGGGGAAAAGTGAGGTCTTTGATGTACGTTACAGATATAAAATAATAATGCATGCTAATATCTCTATATGGTTTCTGCTGGAAAGTTTAAAAAGTCATTTGCTACTTTGATACTAAAGTATACCCCTCTTTGATGCAAGAAGCTTGTTATCTAGCGGTTTTGACTTTGGGGCTGCAACCGCACGTCTCTCTACCTTGCTCAGCACAAAATTCACTTACAAATGTTACTGAGTATTTTGTTAAAGCACAACGCAGTAAGGCTTTGATCAGGTAAGATGCTTAAGCAGTAAGTTTAAGAACACAAGTAATCCCAGTGAAGTCCTAAGGATCGATTCAGGTGCTTAAACCCGTGCTCCCTTCAGTAGATCAAAACTTAAAATAATCAGGCTACAGTTTGTAACCCAAACGCTTCTGTACATACTAACAAGGCAGCTCAAAATTAGGAAAAAAAAAAAAAGGTAAGAATATAACAGAAGGCTGGAAAAAAAATTCATGCTAGCAGTTAACTAGGAAACAGAGTCTTGGGGGGAAAAAAAAGAAAAGAAAAAAAAGACAGAAGAGAAAAACCGAAACTAACGCAAACTCCAGTTTTACACTGCCGCTCCTGATAAAGACATTGTGTGCCACTCCGAGGAAGGAAAAATAAGAAGAGAGAGTGGCGTTGCTTCCTTCCCACATCCTTTGCAAAAAGATGATAAAGAAGTCCAACTCATCTTGCCAATCAGCATCTGGCTAACAGATTTAGACATCTGTCTACATCGCTGGCAAATTTCTCAGGTCTTTGCAGGTCTCAATAATTAGAGAAGAGACTTGTGCATCTGCTACACTGAAGGGACTGCAGCCCTTCAGTACGTACTGGTCAATAAAACGCAGTCAGGAATGATGAAATGTCCACACACAAAGTTTACAAAAATCTCCCCTTCAAAGCAAATATCCCTAACATTCTGTGATTCTGTGATCCTAGCAGCTAGTATTTACCTTTCATGAGGATGATGAATGCAACAGGTGTAAAACAAATAGGCTTCTGATATAAAAAACAAATCAAAGCAAATCAGCTGCATTTAAATTTGGGAATTGCTGGTATCTGTGTATAAAAGACTAGACTCATAGCCTTGCCATACCGCTCAACAAAGAGGAAAATAGTCCCCCTAGTGTACTCTTCATGTAGAAAAGACTGTTTCACAAGACAGTGCTGCAAGAAATTACAAAATAACATTTATAGGAAAAGATACGGAAGTACTTAAGGTATAGCGAAACCGGGTGCCTCTACCACGGACACGGGCACTGAGGTGTTTCAGATTTCTGTTTCAAGATTATTGAGTGAAGTGAGTTACTGCATCCTAAATATCTGCGGGGTGGGGGAGGAACTTAGGTTTGAAGTCAGCACACTGGTTTTGTGACTGCAGAACATCGACAGGGTAACGGATACCTGAATTTGGAAAGATGGGAAGATCTGCTCACGGAGGAGCTCTGTGGAAGTACCTGCAACAGCCGCCTGGCACAGTGCATTTCACACAGGCAAAACCAGCTCACACTCTGACCTTTTTCTCCCCTCCAGTGATAATAAATATAAATACTGACCCTCTGTAAGTATTTGAGGCAGTAAGTGGATATTGAAGCATGCACTCAAAGCCTTCCTGGTGATTTGGTAGTGTATGGGATTGCATCAAACCAGGCTGCCCGTGGCACACGACAGTGTCCACAGCGTGCCCGCTCTACAGCGATGCACTGTACGCTACTGCCCTAGTTAGCAGTCAGGCAGTATTAGGCTAGCTAACATCCCACCAGGGCCACAGGGAAGCAAAGATGATTGTTGGGGCAGGGGGTGAGGGGAAGTATTGGGCAAACCTTATCTGAATTAGCGGAAACATAATATATGCCTTCTTAACCACATCTGAAATATTCACTTCTGCTTTAATGCCCTAGGCAAAAAAAAAGAAAAAAAAAGAAAATAAAAGTGATAGATGCAACTTTAATTTATAGCTCTTAAAATAATTGTTTTGAGGAGTATAATTCCAGCTACGTTTACGGATTATGGTATTCAGCACATCTCATTGTAAACATAAAATAATAAAACAAAGTTCTCTTCTTCCCTTTGTTTAAAATTACGGTTTTCCCACTCAGTGCCAGAGCAGAATATTGTTAAACAGGCTTGCTGCCTTCAAAGATGAATTTAGCTGTGTAAAAATATTCTAAATTAAGATAAAAGCCTTGTGATTCAGAACTCTCTTCTGTTCATTTAAAATCTCAGTGTAACTAGCAGTCTGAAAAAGTCTGATGTGAAAAGCTGACATTAGTTCCTGAAGAGTTGTATTCATCACCTGTGAGGGAAACAAAGATGATAGTAACATACAATGTGGTTTAGCATTGGGAGACTAAGATGGAGTCTCCATTTGAGAGTGTTGCCTCTGCACAAACTAATTTACGTTCCAGCCAAGAAACTGCAATAGTCCCCTTCTGATATTATCCTCTTCTGAATGTGTATGCATACATTAAAAGAAACTCTAGCCCTGCTAAGGAATTAAATTTTGCAGTTTTGGATGCCTGGCAAATTATTAGCTCCTGACCTCTCCTTTGCCCCTTTCAGTACTCCTCTGCCACCCACACACAACTGCACCCGCCGTTAACTCGATCCAACGCCTCGCCCTAACTTCCAGAGACAGCTCGCAGCCATGAAAGAGGCAGAGTTTTCTGCTACCAGTGTGCTTGCATCTCCTGAAGAAAGGTCATCTTAAAGGCTTGTGAGAAACTTCTGAACTAAATTATATCAGAGGAATCTCAAGGGATCCAAGTTTTTAACATTTTAATTAGCTCCAAGTATCAGTTAATGCTGCTCAGCAAAGGAATCAATATCAAATTAACAGTATAAATTGTCAGAAAAATTGTGACTGTATTAAGCATACTAATCGATGTAAGCACTTTGCGTTATGGCCCAGAAACGGCTTCTGCTGAAGTGAATGGGAGATTTGCCACCAAATTCAGCCAAAACAGTATCAGTCCCATTGTTTGATAAGTCTTCGTTTGAATCAGGCATCGAGAATTTACTGAAAATTCCGAGTATCAGAAAAAAAGGCTGGATTTGTCATAGCAGCTGACATCTAAAGCCACTGCTTCTGTGTGAAACCAAGCAACTTATAAAGGCACAGGCTGTCATTGGAAGATGTAACCGTGTCGCACTTGTAAAGTCAGATCAAAATTCAACACCTAATACAGACGTGAAAGCTGTAAAAAGGATCCGTGTTTTTAAAAGCCTTGTCTTGAATTAGCTATGCCACCGATAAACTTTGTGTTTATATTTTCCCCAGCCTGAGACAAGTCTGTCAGTGAAACACTTCCTCTACAGTGCTCCATTTGGAAGGTAAAAATCACACAGCTGTACTTCAATTCCTAGCCGCAAGTCCTACTCAGGCACCAAAATACAAGACAGGGCTGCTAATACGAAAACTGCAAGAAATGTTTCATACAGTATTTCTGACTGATTTGTATACTGCAAGTTATCCTCTGATCCAAAGCTAGAGAGATTCAAAGAGGAAATCTAATTTCTCTGTAACAATAAAACTTCCCGGCAAATTCGCTCTCAGCCATCCATTCAAAAACTCGGTCTCGGATGCTGCCAGCATTGGCCCTCAGCAGCAACTGAACCGTACCGGGATTTCCCTCTGCAAACAGTATCGACATCGAGCACCACCTGCATTTCTATACAGCTGCAAGTACGCGACATTTCCACATCCAACAGACACTAACAGATGGACGTGGAAAACGAGGAGAGAAAAAGCAGTTCTGGAAATCCCTTCCAATGTGCTTTACGTGCAGCACCGGCTCTCGGTAGGCCTGATGAGAGTCTGTCTTTGAGAGCAAAACCCTGCCTGCCTGCAACGTGCTTTTGCACACGCCAAGTAAACAAGCCACGAAACCACTTTTTTTTTTTTTCCCCACTTACTAAAACGGTAGCAATCTTAGCTGCTAACTGTCGCAATGCTGGACAGAAAATGCTCGGATAGACAGGATTTATCAGTAGACTGTGCCCTCGTACACTATCACCGCAGGAAATGCAAACCAAGCGTTCCCGTGGCTGAGCAGCCAATAACTCCATGCTTTGATTAACTTTATGAAGAAATGTCAAGACCCGAATCTCCCTCTATTGCCTTTGAGGAACGTGTGGGAAACCACAGGGGTATTTCTTGATGCAAATAATACAGTTGTTCTGTATTTGAGCTTTGAGACTCAGACTGACCTGGCATAAAAGCAACTCCGCTTATTTCCAGTACGAGTTAAACTGAAGGTACCTATAACTTAGAATACAAAACCTCACCCTTAAAAGTTTGGGGTTTTTCCCTTTTTTTTTCCCCCTCCTCTTTTGCTTTCCCTGCTTATCTGCTTGTGCACCAGAGACGCCAGCTTCACTCCAGCACCTCCCCTGCTCCCTGAGTTAGGAGCCCTCAGCTCCTGTACACAGAGACAGGAAAGAACCAAAACTTTTCTTACTCCCTCCCTTAAAAGAAAAAAAAATATATATAGATATATATATACACATACATATATACAAGCAAAGGCGACAGCGCGACCACCAGCGCGGGAAGCAGCAGCCCCTGGTCGGCTGGCTGCCGTCGGGGAAAGCCGCCGGCACCCCCCGCTTCCCCGGCCATCTCCCCCGCGGGCAGCCCGCTGGTCGGCGCGGCGCGGGGGCTCCGCCGCGGCCCCGGGACCCCTCCTCACCTTCCAGCCGGCCGAGCTGTTGCTGTCGCCCTTGTCCTTGAAGTAGGGCACGCAGCGGACCATCCAGTCGTAGATCTGGGAGAGGGTGAGGCGCTTCTCCGGGGAGCTCTCGATGGCGCGGGTGATGAGGTCGGCGTAGGAGAGGTTGCCCCACGCGTTGCGCCGCGACGAGCACTTCCTCGGCGCCGCCGCCGGGCCCCCGCTCAGCCCCCCGCCGCCCGCCGCTGCCGCTCCCCCCGGCGAGAGGCTCGGCCCCTCCGGGCCGCCCCCGGGCAGCGGGACCAGCAGCCGCGCCGCCTCCTCCGGGACGGCGGTGGCCGCCGCTTCTCCGCCCGCGGGGGCCGCGCTGCCGACGGCCATGGCCGAGCCGCCCCCCTCCTCCTCGTCGTCCTCCTCCTCGGGGATCATGGAGGCGGCGTCGGCGGGCGGCTCGCCGGCGGGCTTGGCGGGGCTGGCCTGCAGCTCGGGCCTCTGCAGGGGCCAGGTGCAGGAGCGGGGGCGGCTCTGCGGCTCGAACTCGGGGTCCAGCTCCACGTCCAGGGGTGAGAGAGGGGCGGGGGGCGACGCCTCTGCCATCTTGGCCTCCCCCGCGGGCGGCTGCGGCGACGGCAGCGGGGCGCTGCGACGGGGCGGGCGGGCAGCCGCCGACCCCGCTCCTCCTCCGCCGCCTCCTTGGTGCCGACGGGAGCCTAGCAGGCGGCGAGCCGCCGGGCGAGCATGCTGCTCTCCGCTAAGGGCTGGCAGGCTCCCCGCTGCACCCCGAGCCCCGCTCCCCGCGGGCGATGCGCACGCCGGAGCGGGGGGGTAAGGGGAGGGAGAGGGGGAGGGAGAGAGGGAGAGAGGGAGGGAAAAAAAAAAAATCAGCTGAGGAGCCGGGGCGGCAGCGCGGGGCCGGGCGGTGCCGGAGGTGCCCGCGGCGCTGCCCTCCGCGCCGGTGGAGCGGCGGCCGCTCCCGCGGTGCGTGTGTGCGTTTGTTTATGTTTCACTCCATGCGGATGCAGAAGTAGCTCCAGCGGGAAGCGCGCTGTATCCAGCCGGGAGAGGACCAACCCTCCGAGCTCGCTCCTCGTCGCTTCCGCAGATACCTTCCCTTTTGGAGGGGTGGTCTTTGCACCCTCCCTCGGCAGGAGGGCAGGGAGAGCGGTCCTTCAGATGACGCCGAAGACTTTTTTCCTTCTTCAAAACGCGCTAAAGGGAGCCGAAGTCTTAGCGTACATCCAACTGCACACTAGCGTAAGCCTGTCACTTTGCGGTGCCCCCCAAGCCACTCGCAAGCAAGCCCCCAAAATCTCACCGCCGACGGAGCAGGGGGCAGGAGAAAGCCACCCCGGGGGTTGGTCGGTTAAAAAAAATAATAATAATAAATCCTTCCTCTCGCAGGGAAAAAGCAAACACAACGGGAACAAATCAAATCGCCAGTCTTCCAACAGGTCCAGAAGCTTTAAGCCCTCCCTAGGGCTGCCAAAGAGAATAGGTTTTGTTCCAGCATCAACACCACATTCATAACCTCCTTGCTCCTGCTGCTGCCATCTTGACAGTTTTCCCCCCTTCACTCAAGTCATTTAAAAAGCGCAGGCAGAACGAGCAGGGAGAACCACATCGGGAGGGCAGGGTGGCGGGGGGGGGGATCAACAGCCACCTCCACTCCGGCAGAAATCGAGATCCGAATTCACAGGAGGAAGAAGCAGCGCTGCTGCATGGTTCCTGCTGCTCCTGCGCCTTCAGCTCCGAGGAGCCTTCCCTTTAAAGGCGAAGGAAGGGAAAGCGGCAAAGCGCCCGCTCCCTCTGCGAGCAGCCGGCGATAGGCAAGTGATCCGCCCGCGCCGAGCCAGCCTGCCACCGCCCGCCCGAGCAGCCTGTCACCCTGCTCGCCGCCGACTTCCACATCCCTCCTCCTAACAACCACCGGCAGCAACACAAAGTTATAGACACACGCAGCGAGCCTCAACCTAACCGCACGGCGCGGCACGGCCCGCCCACGGGCGGGCGGTCCCGCGCAGGGGCCGCCCCGACGGGGCGGGTGCGCCGGGCCGGGGGGAGCCGCCGGGGCTGGGCGGGCTGGAAAGGCTGGCGGCAGACGGCGGGGAGACGGGCTGCCCGCTCGCCTTCCCTCAGCTCCGGAGCGGCAGCTCCGAGCCACCGCGGCGGTGCGTCCCCGGCCAGCCCGGGGCCTGATCGCGGCGGGGGGAAGCGCTCAGGTCTCTCAGAGCACCCGGTAACTCTTTCCGAGGGTTGCATTAACCCTGGCTCTCTGCGCTTACAGGGATTTAAACGGCAAAACCAGAGGCAACCGTCTCACCTTTCCGCACCGCTCACCTTTGTCAGGCCCGCCTGCCCAGGAGGCAGCACAGCTTCAGCGCTCGCGGCCTGAGCTTCACCACAGAAACAGCTCCGGCTGCCAGTGGCAGCAGCGGAACAGCGCGCTGTGTCTTTTCTGACTTGTTTCCACTGGTCATAATTTACTGGTGCACGAGTTAGTCTGATAAGCTTTCAATTTGGAGTCCAATTTAGTCATTTTTTGAAAACGTTCGTTCTGCCTGCAGGTGATACGGGAGCACGTTCAGACATGTCCACACGTGAATATAATCCCGCTGTACTTCCTCCTCGGAGGCTGTTCCCTGGCAGAAAGCCCTCCAAAGTAGCTCACTTGAAGACGTAGCTAATTACGGGTTGGATAAAGGGGTGACCCACAAAGCCAAGGAACATAAAGCTATTAATATAGAGGTAGTTATAAATACATTATATGGCAACGTATATGTATCAGTTCTCGCCCAGCTTTGTATCAACCTCAACTATGGGCTAGATTTAGTACAAAAGTAGTGTTGTCTCCAATACCAGATACAGACAACTGCATGCGCTGAGAAGTAGGTGTACTTCTGAAGCATTGCTGAGTAGAATTAGGAGACAAATTAAATTATTCCTGATTTATTTAGCATCATAGACAAGCAATGAGATCTGAAAACCATTCAGTTTGATTAGAAAACAGCAAGGCCCTGATCCTGCATGCCTTGCACATCCTGCTAAGTAAGGGTGAAGGCCCTCAGGGTCTAGTTAGGTTTCAAATTCAAGTGGCACTCAAGTTAGGAATAGTTCAGCATGATTTTATTACAAGGGACAGCATTTCAGCATGCATACAATTAATCCTCAGTTATCTAAATATAGTAGGAGACACTGAATTAATCAGAATGAATGCAGGTTCGAGTAATGGAAATAATTTTCACTGCAGCTCCATTTTGGGTCACAATGTTGTGTGTGCCCTGTCGTGGCTTTCATTGTAACGTGGCCCCTTAAGGGAATGTCAGGCAGCTCAAAAAGACTCTGCAATTGCGATACTGGCATTCGTGTGTATGATTTAGCAGTTGATAGGGGAGGAGAACCACAGTAGCACTGAAGAGCCAGGAACCGAGATCAGATGAGTAGAAGACACTTGGTCCAACACCATGTCTCTGAGGAGCCATTACTTGTGGCTTTCAGCAGTTACCCAGAGATGGCCGTCTGCGAAGCTGTGGCTGATGCTCAGCCCCTTCCCAAAACCCTCTGCTGCGGGCTGATTTTGACCAGTACAGAAATCTCCCCGTGAAGCACTTCCTTAGGTCCCAGCGTTCCACTGTGACCTTGGGCTGGATTACAAGTTGCAAATCTAGTCCTGAATGATATTATCAGCTTCATTTATTTATTTAATTGGCATTGCATTACTCTACAGGCATTGCCATTAGGTCTCATTGTACTGGGTGAAGGCTCTGCACGTGGTAAGAAATGCTCCACTCCCTTGCAGAATTGCAGGCTAAGTCAGGGAGGCCAGGGCGGGAGAAAGGAAATAAGTAGGTAGTAACCCTATTAAAGAGATGATGGACGGAGGCACCAAGCAATTACATGCTGTGCTGAGATCATACAGGAAGCCCATGTCAGAACTGAGAAATAAAACTAGATCTCCTGAGTGCCAGCCCTAGGCCTTTACTGCAAGATTATCTGCCTTCTTCAGAATTCATGGGTGTATCAGCTGTACAGCCTTTATCATGTAAGTCACAGTACCAGTTCTTCACAGCTTCACACAGTATGTGTGTGCCCATGATATTGCGGTTTAGAGGTGGAATTAAAACCACAGTATCATTGTTCATACACATTTTACTGAACAAATATGCATAAGCGAAACAGAAAGACAGCAGAATCCTTCTTATCCATGTTCCATGGCTGGGCCCACTGAAATACGTATAAAAACTGATCAAAATTGAATCTAAAGCCTGCACGATTTCCAGTCTCTTCCTTTAAGTACTTTAATGCCCCAAGGGTGGGATTTTAAAAAATGCTTCATTTATGGGAATTTTATCACTGACTTCAACAGGAATAAAGTTAGGCCAGCCCTGACACCATTTTAAAGCCTCCCTCACTTATTGTGCCTACTTAGATGACAAGTGTTTCAGTGCTGTGTCTTCCTCTGCATCTCCTTTTATCCACTGCCTCCACTCAAGTTGATATTGAGATGTGTAGCCATCATGGTACCTGATTATATGGATCTGGTGGGGTCATAGTTACTATGCAGCTCCAAATCGTCACCGTGGGTGATCTCAGCCATACGTGGACCATGCAAGACCCACGAGACGTGGGACCCGGGGCATACTGCTTCGGGGAAAGCAAGGTTTGTATGACAGCACTGTGGGTAGGAATCCTCATAACTGACTTTTGTGTTGAGATTACCTCTTTTGAGCTGCTCTGTCCAACTACAGCAGGCTATCATCAGCTCAGTTTTCATTCTCATTCTTCCATTTTGTCGATTCAGAGCATCAGCTTCCCATAGGATAGGAGTGCACCAGTTCATGGTGACAACCCAGATGTGATCACTCCTTCATTCTGCCATAACCTACATTCTCCCAGGCTGGTAGCTAGAGAAGTGCAGATCATGTTTCTGGCTTTCATTCTCTTGCACAAATATCTTACTGAAGAACCATGGTTGGAATTAAAGTTGCATGGGGGGGTGGGTGGCCTGGAACATTACATCATTATAGAAATCTACTGTAAAGTATACTGCTGCTCAATAAAACTATGTTATATTGCAGTTACACTAAACAATGGCTGCATTGTCTTTGTGAACTTCACACAAACAAGTATATGATGGGTTGTTTTGCAAGCCACCTGCACCCTGGTCTCCCAGCGGTTTGTGTCGGCTGCAATAACCCTGGCTACTCCTCCCACCCACCCCATGAGAGAGCGGCTCGCTCACTGCATTTCTTGTTCTTCCCACAGTTCCCTACTCTGTGCTTTAAACACAGACTGGGCAAAGGGCAGTACGTTTTGTGGCTGATTCAGAACAACCTGCGTGCTGATTAGAAAGAAATGTCATCTATAAGCCAGCCAACTTCATACTTTGAGACTTTAACCTTTCTGCCCAGTTTGGCTAAAACTGGCTAATGGGTTCCACAGTTATTAAGGGGAGATTGGCTGACTGGCAGATAGACTCAGAGCAAGGATTCAGATTGTGCCATGGAGACATTACAGGTTTGCCAAAGATGGCTACAGAGTTTTCACTATAAAATTTTCCTCAAAGCGATGAACAGCAATTTAAAGATCAATTAAAGTTGGACTTCAGCCTGTGAATTGGCTGGCTGACTGCTGGAAGGGAGGGGAAGGAAGAAAAGTACAGTAGCAGAAGGAAACGGTGACACTACTGTGGAGAGAAGAACTCTTTCCTCAAGTGACATTGCCAGTTTGGGGACTGAACACTAAGGCTGGAAGCATTCAGCTCTGCATACACTTAAACTTGAGCACCAACTGTTGAGGAGTTCTTGACCGTTTCTGCACTGTGTGGAGTACAGTGACTACAGTCATCCACGTTAAAAAACAGGATCACCTTTCTGGAAGAAACACTATTTAAAATGGAACCTCCAAAAATACTGGTCAAGAAAGGAGCTGTGAAGCTGAGGGAGTGGGAAAATTCAACCCTATAGCTTCAAATTCAACCCTGTAGCTTCAAATTGTCATTAAAGTGGCCTCGCATCTGCTGAAGCCGCATTGCCAAGGCCTACTGAAAAGCTGAGCTTTGTAGGCTGAGAAAGACTCTCAGTTTCTCGTGGACAGAAGTAGTAGGTTTCTAACAGTGTTTCATATATTTAATAACAGGCACAGATAGCAGCGCATAGCAGCGTTGCCAGCTCTCTCAGCTTCATTTATGAGTCCTGCAATACCGGTGTTTTCCTGAAATCCCTGTTCTTAAAATCCCATTAAAGGAGCATCTCTGCATCCATTTTAAACCAATAGCCAAGTTCCTGATGCACCATGGATGTGACCCAAGTATACTTTCAGGGCCAGGAAGAAAGCAGGGGAAAAGAAAACCCTAATTGCATATTTTAAAACCTTTTTAAACCTGATTTTTAAGCTGACATTATGCTACTCAGAAGCTTGCATCATAATTTTTGAATACTCGGGAGTACGTGCAATTACTGAGTTTATATCATTAGGGTGAAATGAGTCAAACCGCTGAGATCTGGCAAGAAACTACACTTTTTTTTTAAATTCAGTTTAGGTGATATGAAAGGATTTATCTTCACAACAGCAATTTTTGTTAATGATTAAAGGAGACACTTGGGTCACCTCCCCTTGCCTCCTGCCCCTTCAGGACACCTCCACGGACCTCTCCCATACCTGTGCAGACATGCAGACAGCTCTCCCGCTTGGCTTGGAGAGCCGGGCCGTTCTGCCCGGCCACCGACTCGTTGTGCAACCCGGGCATGTCACTGAACCCGTCTCGGTGACCCCACACGGGCTTCATTACACCCACTTTTCGCATAATTACTCCATTATCACCATTTAACACCTTCCTTAGCCCACACAGCGGGGGGCAGCGGCCCTGTCCTAGGACCCGCGGCGGGGTCACCTCACGGGACGTTTAACCGGCGGCTGGGCGCGCGCCGGGGAGAGCCGTCCCTCAGGCGCCGCACGCCGCGAGCCCAGCGGCCGGCAGCTACTCCCCGCCGCTCGGAAGGCCGCGTGGGAGCCGCGGCCGCCGACGCCCCGCCGGCAACAGGCGAAGCAAAGCCAAGCGCCAGGCCACGACCGCCCGCCCCGCCGAGCCCTAACGCGGCGGCCTCCCCGCCGCCTCGGCCCCGCCCTTTCGCCGCCGCTCCGCCCCCTTTGCGGAAGCCCCGCCCCTCTCCCCCGCCCCGCCCCGCCCCTCCCGCACCAAGCTAGGCTGCGCCGTGCAAACAGATGATGTCATGCTCTAGAGCCGCGCGTGACCGCCGGGGCCCGCCCTCGTCTCCCATTGGTCGGCGCCCGTCGCCCGTCAGGGTAGCGACGCTTCCCATTGGTCGGCGCTGCCACCCCGCTACCGCCCCTTGGAAAATAATAAACAATCGAGTAAAATGCGGCGCGGGGAGGGGGCGCGAGGTGGGGGGGAGGGGTGGCGGACGGGGGTCCCGGCGCGGAGCGCTGTTGCTCCCCGCGATGATCTGGGACGGGCTTGGCCGCGGCCGGGTGGGGAGTGCTGGGCGCCGGCTCTGCGGCGCGGCTGGCGGCCGGCCTGGCTCGGGGTGAGCGGCGGGCGCCAGGCCCTGGCTGGCGTGAGGCTGGCGGGGAGGCGGCCACTGGTGCGGTGTGGACGCGGGGCTGCGGTAGAGCCCCTGCCCGCCCTGTCCGCGCCCCTTCGCATGGAGCTGCCCCGTCGTTCAGCGGGGCAGGGGCTGCAGGTGCCGCCCGCAGCGGCGCGGGAAGAAAAGCCCTTTCTGAAGGTACCGTGACACGGGCTGAGAAGCACCTTGAGCCGGCAGCTGCGGCTGGTCCCAGCGTCAGGCAGAGCGGGCTCTCGGTTCCCCGGCCCCCTTGTCTCAGGGCTAAGCCGAAGCCAGCTGCGAAGGGAGGCAGCGGGGGTCGGTGGGCGGAGGGGAAGGTGCCTGGGTGCCGGTCTGGCCGCGGGGCCGGGTGCCTGGAGGCAGGGACCTGCAGGGAGACCTGAGGGCGATGGCCTCTGAGAGAGGCTGTGGTGGCCGGTTGGTTGTCCTCACGGGACGACAGATGTCCCCGAGGTGGTTGTCCTGTCTGCATGGTGCTGTGCAGCCTCCATCCGTGCATTGTCGTGGTGGTGCTTACGCACCGCAGCCCTAAAATAACCACCTTTCACAGTCGTGCTTCCCTCTACCTGCAAACATAAGACACGCTTCTGCCGCAGGGGCTTTCATCAGGGACCAGGTGAAGAGGATGAGGGGTGCAGGGAAGGATTTCCCTTTGGGGAGACTCACAGCCTGCCCTTTCCTTTCGAGAGCAGGTGCCTGCATACGGCCTATTTCAGTGCCTTCAAAGAATTTGTTACTTTCTCCTGCAAGTGGCCCCTGGAAGAAAAAGTCTAAGCACCTCCCTGCCTCTGTCATTCTGTATCTCCAGTGATTGGAGCACTTGCTTAGAAGCTGGAGATGTGGCTCCTGGTCCTCTTCCCAGAACTTTGTGTTTTGTCCTCTGACAATGTTCAATGTAAAGTACATAGAGCAGACTTGGAAAAGGGGACTGAAATCCAAGGCGGTTCCCCTCCCTTCCCCATGGCAATGTTATTATTGCTAGGTCGTGGCCTCTCCTTGATTGCTCCCATGAATCCTGAATCCCCACCCTTTCCCCCAGGCAGCAGTACGGGTTCAACAGGCTGGTTGAAAATGGAGTCTGTGTCAGGCTAGCCTACCTCCCTCCTCCTGGGGAAGTTACTCTTCAGGATGGTCAGAGGGAGACATCTGAACCCCATGGGGGAGAAGTGGGGAGAAGTTGACCTTGGCTCTCCTGGCGTGGGGGACACCGCAAGGCACACAGCGGGGAGGAATTTCCCCTCCTGGGGAGTTGAGAAAGGGTTCAAAGGGGCTGGTGAAGTGTTAAGCAAAACCAGTCAGTGGCTCAGCACATGGTGGGGAAGTCAATGATAAGCATTTGCAGCTGGTTCTCTCTCCCGCCCCAGAGGAACTGGGTGGCTGCTGACTCAGGAGCTGCATCAAGTCAGAGGAATGGGAAGGGGGTCACATTTCCTGAGTGCCCAGGACACGCTGCAGCAAGCGATGGGCACCTCCTACCTGCTGTCCCCTCTTGGAAGAGCGATCAAAGTAACGTGCTCTTAAGGAGCTGGAGCCCGCTGGTATGTGCTGGATGTGCTCTGAGGAGGCTGCGCAGCCGGGGCCGCGGGTCTCGTCTTGCATGGAGACTTGTCTGGGCTCCAAATTCCAGCTCTGGGCCCAGGGGGAAGACAGGCACAGAGCTGCCCAACGTGGGGTGGTTCTGGGCATGCCAAAATCAGAATGTCCTGTATCTTGGGATGCTGACAGCCTAAAAATAGGACTCCAGAGCCTCCAGGATTAGGCATCCGTTGAGCAGGAACTTTTGGGAGGGTGGTTCTGGACTTTATTGCCTCACTTCTGCCCCAGTCCTGCTTCTCATATTAAAGGCCTCACATTCCTTGCAGCTTATGTGAATGTCACTTAAACGTGCCCAGGGTGTGCAATTGCCCTGAGCTAAATGCCCTGCAGACTCCTCCTGGAACCTGAAAAGTTGAATTATTCCATTTGTACACACCCTCACCTGCCTCGCAAAATCATTTCCTTCAGTGTAGCAAACCTCTGTGTTAAAGGTGTGCACCTGAAGTTGTTCGCTGCTGTTTTACCTGTTGAGAGCCAGTGAGAGTGAAACCTGATTTATTTTTTTTTTAATTATTTTTCGGGGGTACCATTTAAATGTGCACATGTAATTGAATACACGCTGAGAGCTGATCTGCTGAAGAGCCTGCTGTTTCGAAATACAGTAGCTACTCTTCATAATAGGCATGGTAAGCTTAAAATATATCCAGGTAGCAGTATCTTAAGCCTTGTTTTACCAAAATGGATTTTTTCCTTGGAAGTAAACAGGGGAAACTGGGGAGGAACTGTAGCTGAGATCTGACAGATGTTCTAGTACGTGCAGCTTAAAGAGGAACGTATGCTATTCAGTTTGCTCACAGAGGCTTTGTGACCTGTGCCTTTGCAGTAATGATGACACAAGCTTTTTTGAATAAAAAGAAGAAATTAACTGCCTTGGCTAATTGTACCCTTGCTAGCTAGCTAACCAAGGACACTATTTGACTGTGAAAATTGTTGGTGCACCCAAATCTCTCAACTGGGGAGAATATCTGAAGTGAAAGTGTTCCCATATCTGTGGGTTAGAAGGGCTATTTAAAAATCTCCCTAATTGGAAAATTAAACACTATTGCTTTAAAACAGTGGTGCAGTGCTTTGAAAAATTAAGAACATATGGAATCATTTATTACTTTTCAGTATGTATTCAGTCTCTGGTGCAATTTTATGTACCCGCTAATACATAAAGTCTTTTGGAGCAGGAATAAAGCACCACAAAGCATGATTTAATGCTGTAGGGTCACCAAATCTGTTTCAGATTACTGGATGTTTCAATCTGCTGAAAAGAAGGGGATGTCCCTGAACCAATGAAACAATGATGGGGAGGGGGGGGAAGCCCATAAATCTGAACCGCTTTGGAAATACAGTGCACATATCAACAAAAAACTTTTAAAGGATTCAGTGGGGATTTGGTCATGTAAAAGTTATGAAGCAAATTATACTAAGTAACAGGAAAGCTAAAACAAAGTCAGTATTAATAGTACAATACTTGGTTGCAATTTAAGAGGTCTTAATGAATCATGTTTTCAAACAGTACAGGCCCACATAAGCATGTGACTGTAAGAGAAAATAAGAGCAAGTAATCCGGGAGTGCACAAAAGTGCTTTTGTTTATAGTTCTGCAGTCACTGGAAGTGACTATTCTTGTGCTTATTCACAAACACCT
Organism: Caprimulgus europaeus; assembly: GCA_907165065.1. The sequence continues at coordinate 75,524,854 of OU015524.1, forward strand.
CTGGCTCTTTCTTCCAGAAATCCTATCCAAACATTTTTGTTCTGACTTTGTTAGAAGAGGACTTTGTGCTTCGGTCCTTTTTGTACGACTTCTACAAGGTTCAGTCTCACAGTGCCCTTCCTCTGGCAAGGGGCTGAGATCAGTCTGATGCCTTAGCCGCTTTTTTTTTTGCTGCGTGGCAAGCCGTGGGGCAGTCTTTGCTCTGGAGGCCTGGGCATTTTCCTTTCACTGGTTCAGCAGGGACCAACAAGAAGAGGTCAAGGCTGACAAGTTAACCATGCATGGTTCATGCCACCTGGCAGTGATCTCTGCAGGCCTGGGAGGCAGTCGTTATGCCTTTATCATGAACCTGAGAGCAGTATAACCGTCTGGCTAGTTATAATTTAACAGAAACCCCATTTTTCATCTTGCTGTGGTGTTGTGCTTTCTTTTAAATGTCATCTGTAGAGTCTCCCAGTGAGTGGGAGCTTCAGTTTTGCTATGTATTTCTTGCAGATACTGACAAAAACTTTTTCATGTGAACATGATCCAGTAAGTTACTGAGAAAGAGATTCTTTGAGACATAAGCAAGCTAAAAATAGTTTGAAATAACTTGTATACCTCAGTCATACTATTTTGTTGGTATATATTTGTAATTTATAACCAGAACAGTAATTGACTGGTTCTTCTATTAAGGTTGAAATCTTATGTTTTTAGAAGAGTTAAGCAAGTAAATTAATCTTCAGCTTTTCTGTAGTACTGAAGCTTGTTCATCACTGTTGTGCTTTCCATCATTCTTTAAACATTTGATAATTGATAGTTGTAATTTCAAATAAGTTCATATCTTTATTTAACATACAGAGCATGGATACTTCTGAATGGAGACCTTAATGTGACCTGTCCCGCCTGCTCAAATTATAGCATCAAAATAAAATTCTTCAAGCAAAGTGAAGCCAGTTGAATGCATACATAATAAGGATTGAAACAAATACCATGGAAAGTAATTGCTGTCTTTGATTAACTTTTATCCAGTTCCTACATGTTAGCCATTGGAAAATCTTAAATAAAATCCTCTTTATTAAAGTCCTTTAAAACTTTCCTGAGAGTAGTTGTCAGTTTAGGTATGTAGTCAAATTTTTAACTTGTACGTATGACTGGTAAGACTGTTACTTGCCCATAGATGGCAATAGCATTACACTGCTGAAGTAGCCCCCAGCCTATGAAATGAGATTGTGGTGGTGGTAAATACTAACTTGGGGAATGGAAAGAAAAAAAAAAAGAGGTTTTTTTTTTTTTTGGGGGGGGTTTTTTGCTACAGCAGTAGTGATGGGGGCTGTTCTACTTGCAGGAATGTTGGGACTAATCATGTGAGAAAAGATCCTAGAGTGATGAGGCAGCATATTTCCCATGTCTGAGGTCAGGATTTGCTCTGTGAAGCTGACCTTTAAAACAGCTTGAAAATGAGGAACGTGGCACCAGAGAGCAGAGCAGGAAGCATGAAATGATGTAAGATATGTTTCTTCTGCATGTGAAATACATTTTTTTTTTAAAGCTTCAAGTTTGTGATTCAGCATTTTCTGATGCTGACCGAATAAAAGAATGGGGAAAAAAATCTGTGGAAAAAGAGAATTTTCTATTGTTTTAGTCAAAATCTAATAAAATATTAGCCATCAAATATTTTTGTTCACTTCTGTTGAGATGCGGGGAGGGTGTTATCTTTTCTCCAACTCACTTTTCCCTCAGCCTTCTGATCTGAGAACAGTGGAATGATAGAAACAGTGGTATTTAGGCTCAGCCTGGATGCTTCATCTACCTATAACAGGTGTGAAGTGCCACCAGCTTTGTTGGCCTTGGGCACCTGGGGAACTGCCCTGTGAAAACTTGGGGGTACTGGTGCTGGGAGGATGTTTGATGCAGAACAGGCAGCTGAAGGAAACTCCAGGGCTAAAGCATCAGCCCATGTGAGGTTGCCAGCCTGGGCTTGGTCCAAGCTGCACAGCGACGCAAGAGCTCAGACACAAGCGCTCCTTTCTAAACTTAGGCAAAAGTGCCTTTACTGCCTCTTCTTCTTATTTCTTGCTTTTTCTTCCTGTGTCCTTTCTTTTTCTGAGACACACAAGGCTGTGCTGAGAGGCCTGACGTGCCTGCCAGAGGCTCTGCTGTGATGGAAATCTTGCCTTGCCATGTCAGTGTGAGCCCTCGGACCACCACTGGGCAGGAAAAGGATGCCTCAGTCTGTTGCCACCTTTCTCATCTGAAGCCCTGCTGACCTGGCAGGAAAGAGGGTTCAGAAGGAGAAAGTGAGGGAGTTGCTTCATCCTTCTCCCTCCTTGGAGGCTGGTTATGTGGTCAGAGAGCGTTTCTCTCTCTTGGTAAGGGGTTGGTGGTGGGGAGCACTTTCAGGTACCGAAGCTCAGCTGGGTCCACAGCAAGACTGCAGAATGGTCCCTGGCACAGCGTTGGCCCAGGCTGCTTGCACTTGCCCAAACAATTCCCAGGCATGGACGTAAAAAGTCTGGCTGCAGCCACTCCACATTGATGGGTAAGAGGGTTTAATAGCCTGGACATGGCTGCTCTGTCCCTGTTGGCTGGTTTATCCTGATGGATGTGGTCTGGGTGTGCCTGGGTCATCTGTGCTCAGAGCAGTACCCTGCGCAGGGGCAGCCTTGCTTTCCAATGTTGAATCACATCGCTGTGAAGGTGACTGATGGTTGGATTTTGGTTGCTCCAAATACCAGCCAGAAGGAAGCCAGCTTGCCTCTGCATAAGGCTCTGAATAGATTTTATTTATTTATTTATTTATTTATTTATTTATTTATTTATTTATTTATTTATTAGAGTCCTAAGGGACAAGGAACTGGATATGAGCACACACTGCATTTGTGAGACTGGCACTGGGATAGCTTGCCTGTTTTAAATTAATGTTGAAAAATGGGCAGTGGAACATTATAACCACACAAAATGATTCGGAGCCTGAAGAAAATGCTTTGCAATGGGAGACGCAAAGCACTCGCTCTCTCTACCTTATCAAAAAAGAGTAAGCAGGAAATTGATTATGATGGCAAAGGAACTTCCTTGGGAGAGAAATATCAGGTACTGAAAGGCTCTTTAATCTAGTAAATTATGGGAAAGAGTAGCAGCAAGCTGAAACCAGATGAATTCATATGAAAAACTAGGCACAAATTTATTGGAATGGAGGTGATTAATCACTGTAACAAGCTGTTGGGACGGTTGGCGCGTTTTCCAGATGTGTCCGAGCCAAGACAAGCGTGTTCCCGATGGATGTGCTCTAACCGCAGTTCAAACCGTGAGTGGCACTGCAGTCAAGTCTCAGGCAAGGTAAGCAGGTGAGGTTTGAAGGGCTGTGATATACAAGAGATCTGCCTAACAGTTCCCCAAGGAGCTGTGAAGATCTAATGGTTCCCATCTGTCCTTAACCTCCGAGAGACTGAGAGAAACAGCCCTGAGCGGAAAGCAGAAGGGGAGAATCAACATGACAGCCCTGTCACTGGCACAGTAATGTGCCCTCTGTTTCTCAGAGGGACGTATCTTTCACCTGCTCGGGGCTTTACTAGCGTATTCTCAATACCTGTCACAAGACTGATCTTTCTCCAGTCCACAAGCCCCCTGTATGGATTGGCATTGGTGTCTTTCATCTGAGGAGAGCATCAGTAAAAAGCCCTGATGTGCAGCAGCTCACGTGATAGCTCAGATAAGTAGTTTCCTTTTCATTTGCTGTTGTTATTTCATCTTCTGGAGCTTTGGACTTGCCTATTCTCCATGCCTTCTTTTCCTAGTACCCATTTCCTTGTATTGCCTTTCCCACCAGGCTCAGTGCATTGTGTTGTGCTGACCGTCTCCAGTGCAGTAGATCTTGGAGGCTGTTTCATACTCATTCTGCGACCATTTGTTCCTCATAATTTGACCAAATAAACCCTCTTTTTCTTTCACTGATTTCACATGGGATGAGTATGTCAATGATGTCCTGTGTAGGTAAGAGCTTGTCAGGAACTTTTTGATAAAGTACATTTCATCCAGAAGTATAAATTTGTAGATGCTGTAGCTATTGACAGAAACGCACTTAAGGTGTCTTTGCAAAACACCCTGCAATCTGTATCTAGAAAAGTGCTCTAATCTCATTTTAAAAATAAGACTTCTCTCCTGGAAAACCAGTTGGTGTGGAAGCCAAGAATTTCTCATTTCCTGTTGCCTTCTCCGGGGTCCCAGTGCTTTCCTGCTTCTTCCCCACGTGCTTGGGATGAGAGAATTTAATTCTCTCAAGCCCTAAGTCAAGTCTGCTGGCTTCTTCATGCTCCAGAGAGTAATTCTGTACAAAGCCAGAGCTGAAACAAGACAAATGAAGGGGTAGAATTGCCATCAAGTTGTCATCAGTTCCCACAAGCCATTAACCTGGTGCATGGACTCTCTGGGACATGGGAAGTTAGAAGTGAAGTGAGAGCCCTGAGCTTATTTTCTGGGGGGAGAGGTGCAATTTTTAAGAATAAGAAATGTTTTTAGATCTTGGTTTTGAGGAAATACAAGCAGTCTTCCATGCAGTTTTCCAGAGGCCTGCCTGCCTGTGGAAAGCAGAGGAGGATCTACATGAGCAAAAAGCTCCAGCCTGGGAACATACAGAGAGTGTGAGAAGAATAAGGCTGTGTCTGGAGAGGTGGAAATGGCTTAGTTGGGGCATCAGGTGATGTTCTGCAATGTTTGTTCTTATTTGCAAAGACTGAAGCTGAAAACAGATGCAGGCAGGAGCTGATCCAGGCTATTCTCAACCTTTGGGGAACATTTCTGGAACTGAATAACCCAGAGTTTAGGCCAAACTAAACCCATGAGTCTAAACTTCAAAACTCTGGGGAAATGTTGCTTTTGACCCTACTCTATAGCTTGGATCCATTTGCTTAGTCACTAGCCAGATGAAGATTATTCTCAGTGTCAGGAAAAGATCTACCCTTGCTCTCTGGCTCAGGTTAGTTTATTGTCGCTCCTCCAGTTTATCTGCTTCCGTATACATATCCTGCTGCTAAGTGTGGGTAAAAAGTGGCTTTTACTCTCTTTCCTTTCAGCTTGTTGATGACAGGATTTAGTCATATGCATAGTCATGTGTAACTGAAGGATGGTAGCTTTGCCCAGCTGGCTTAGCTCTCACCTCTGAGCCTGTACTCAAGAAGACCTACCTATTCTGAGCAATATGGGAAGCTCTTCAGGGCCCAGAATGTGACAAGTACTCAATTCTTGCAGAAATGTTTCTGGGATGCCATGGAATCCAGCCAAGAGACATGATGAAAGTGAAGATTGTTTTCTAGGACATCCTGTTTCGTTTAATTTTGTCATGCCCATAGAAATTCTCAGCAAACATGTACCCTTCCATGTGCTGGTTGTGTCCTGCATCCTTTTGTGATTTGGTTACCGTGGCAATCCAGCTAATTTTCCAGAAAAGTCAGCTCCATCAAAGTTCATTGCCTTGTTACATTAATGGCCTGCTTGCTCCCTCAGTAGACTTCAGCATTCATTGATTGCAGGTTCTTTCATGGGCTTGGGCCCTTATGGGAAGAGATCTGCAGAGAGGGTTATGCCCTGCCGTGCTTAATTGGAGCCGGTATCTTTTTTTCCTTGTTTCTCCTTCACTCTAGCTGGACTGATCATCTTTCTTGTTGCTTGAAACGCTGAGGCAGTTTTTCTACGTATTAGCAGGCTTCTGTTCCACCAGGTTCTCTATAGGAGTGAAGTTTTCTGGTAAAAGTCTTTTACTTGCCTCCCTTTGACATATTTGGGCAATAGTTTGACTTGAAAGTTTCAACATCATTTCTGCTTCTAGGCAATCCACAGAGGGAGCAATGCATAACAAATTCCTCTGTATTTTCTACTTGAATTTAACATTTTTTAGAGCTTTAGGATTAAGAGGTAAAGCCTAAAACATACTTAAGTGTGCCACAACACTGAGCAATCAAATGCCTGGCTCATTGAATGCCTTGAGGGGTGCTTGCACCTTGCAGTCTATATGGAGAGATCAGGTGCCTCAAAAGAACAGAACCTGACTGCACAAGGAGCTGTTTGCCCCAGCAAGCAGAGGGTATGTGCCTGGATGGGGAAGTCATATGGGGAAGGTCATGCAGTCAAGAGCTGCTCACATTTAAAAACCAAAAAATAATAGTTAAAAAACCCCCCAAACCCTAAACATGGAATGTTAACCAGAGCCTGACCCATCTCCTTTGGTATCTTCCTAATTTCTTCACCCATGTTTTGGAGAGGACACAGCCTGCACGTTCTCCTCAGGATACCGGCAATGGAGAGGATTGCTGCAAGCTGAACCACGTGGGAGGAGGAATGGAGAGACTGTGGTAATGAATGGGTGGCAGAACAGGACTGGAGAGCTTCCTGAACCTCTTACTGCAGCAAGCCTAAGCAAAGGCCATCTTTTTTTTGTAAAGGTATAGTCATGGGTTTTTCTGTGAGGAGTCCGCCGTAAGCCAAATCCTATGAGGCCTCTGGATCTCAGAGCATTGGGGTTTCACGCTTGTTCAAAAGCCGGGCTCCTCCCAGCTGGAAGGGCACTGGCTTGCACTATTGGGGAAGAAATGAGGCTGTATCAACTCCAAATCTGTTCCAGGTGGTGTGATTTTTTGAGAGCAGCATCAGAATCCCAGTAGATGAAGCAGAAGACAGATAGCACTAAGATGATCTCTTCACTGAGACAGAGTGAGCTACTTGTCATCACACCTGCCCTTGAAGCTGGGTAATTCACATCTGCACCTGAAGTTGAGTGATTGTCCCTTTCTCCTAAGGCCATCTGTACATGCAGTGAGCACCTCAGAATTAAATACTAAAACCCAGGCATGGATGGCACTGCTTACCAGCTCCACTTGCCAAAAAGCCCCCAAATGCTTGGGGGAAGCAATGTCTCATCTGAAGGGCTTCTGCACCCTGGAGTGGAGAAGGCCTCCCAGCACCAAGCCAACGTGGTGCCAACGTGTGTGGAAAAAAGTAGGCTGGAGACAGTGGTCCGGGCGGGGACGTGCCTGCCTGAGAAGTCACCAGGAAGCTATGCAGAAGCCCTGGGCTTTCCAGACTCTGTTGGGGCCCTGCCTGTTGCTCCACTCTGGGGCAATCTTGTCTCGTACCCCTCACCGAGGGGTCCTGCGTGGTGGTGGCACTGGGAGGACTTTGCTGGAGCCATCGCAAGGCAGAATCTGGCCGTGAGGGGAAGGCTGGGATAGGACCAAGCGATGTGAAATACCATATTGACCGGAATATAAGGCAGCGGCACTTCCAAGGAAGCCCTCCCTTAACAAAACCAAAACTGAGAAATAATTGACTGGTTTTGTACCAAAACCACAAATCTCCTGTGTCCTGGTGAGGGTCAAGTCATCCCAGTCCAGCACGAGGCCCCGCTGCCCACCTGCCTCACAGAACAGCCTCTCCGCAGCCCCGTGTGACCCCTCTGCACCCTTTTTTGTGATCACCCTGCCTGACATGGGGTACAGGGTGTCCCCAAAGCACCTGGTGTGACCAGACGTGTGGCTTCTGTCCCCAGCGTGCCCAGAGCTGCTGCCAAAGGGCGCTGGGGAGGCACCTGATGTTCTGTTCCATGCCAGGAGCCTGGGTATTTGGAGTCTCCATTTTAAAACAATCTTCTGAACTGAACCTCTGCCCAAGTTAGCACGGGATATTTATTTTACTTGGCCCTCAGTCTGAGGGCGCGGTGATAGCGGGCCGATTTCATCCACTTCTTTTTGGAATTACCTTCGTGGAAGAAGTTGACCGCCGTGTGCAGTGAGCTGGCTCACCCGGCCCGGCCTGGGCTGGGCCCTCTGCCGTGATGCCGTCCTGCCATCTTGTGGGCTTCCCTTTCCTCGCAGGCCACCTCCTGTGCTCACCCAGGTTATTATTTTTCATAAGTTTTCCAAAGCTGTTTTAAAATGTGAAAGGTATTTTTTAAAATAGGAGAGGGAGAAAGCCTGAGGCACCGTCCTAGGGCACACCGTCCATCTTATCATCAGGGAAATGAGTGACTGGAGAGCAAGTGGATGTGTTTTCAGGGCCCCAGTAGATGCAAGCTTTGCGGGGGACAGAGCCTGTCCAGATGTCTCCTTCTGTTATCCTAAGGCCAGGTATCCCAATATATCTTTGCCGATCTAGTATTTAATACCCCAGCACGCTATTTTTTTACCACAGGAGAGCCCAGTGTATGCATGCTCTGGAGAAGGTGAGCGAAGGAGAACAGGGAATGCATTTTGATTGAAAGTGCTACTGAACTGCACAAACAATGAGCGTAATGTATGTGAAATTCCCCGCTGGGTACTATTGAAACACCCCCCCGAAGACAGAGCATTGCTGGCGTTTGCTCGTTGGTGTGGGAAAGGGTGAGGAAAACGAAACAATTCTCTCCCCTGAGGTGAGAGGAGAGATCCCAACGCACGGTGGAGCCAGATGATGGCGTATGATGCACCCAAGTACAAAGGCATCCCTACAAAACAGGGTTAGGAACTAGCCCGCTCTTCTCAGAGTCAGCCTTTCGTGCTAATTTACTGCTTATCCTGTCTTAGCCCGGGTTTCCCGTTTTGCCCAGATTGTGGAAAGGTGGTGCCTCAAGTCACTGAAAACACAGCATTGAACTCGTCTGTCCCCGCCGATGGTAAGTGCACCAAGGTTGGGGGCGAGGGAGCCACACACCCTGGCTGCGGGTCTAGCCTCCCTTCGTCAGGAGCATCTCAGCCAAAGTGAAATGGTAAAAATCTCCCCAAGAGCTGTAGCACAACAGGGCTTTGTGCATCCCCCTTGCATGACCGTGAGAGAGCTGTGGAGTGAAGGGAATGGAAAGAGATGAACTTTTGTGTCTGCTTTTAAGCCAAGAAAAGGGAAGCTCTGCTGAAACTCACTTCCCACAGCTTTAAAGCCTCTGCTTACCCTGTTATACACAAGACAAAAAATCAACAATCTCCTGTTTAAAAGACACGAGTTGCTAAAGCCCAGCTCCTCCTTCTGCTCTAAGCAGGTACTCAAGTCCATTGGAGGATTTAGACCCAAGGGCTGAGGCTTTTGCAGCTCTTTTCTCACTTGGGACTCAAGCAGGAGCGTGTGGCATTATCAGCTCCATGGCTTCAGCTCCAAATGAGCTGGCAAAGCATTCTCAGCCCAGAAATCTTTTTTGTTTTCTTTCTGGCTGTAGCAGTTTATCAGAGAAGCAGGTAGTTTACTAGGTGATCGTGCTCTCCCTGCAAACCTTGTTCCTCTTCCACACCAAGTCATTTACAACACCCAGCCTTTGATTCATCACCACTTCTCATTTTGGAAAACTTTAAGTCAAATAAACCCTGGACCAAACGGAGGCAAACGGCGGGGCTGCCAGACTGCCGTGGCGGATGGTTAAGCAGGAAGCGTCTGGCTGTCGAGCCGTTTTGCTTCACAGAAGGAAAAGCTGAGGTGGAGAAGTGCAGCTGGGGGAAGAGGTATTTCTGGAGGTATTTAAAAGGCAGCTAGATGAGGTGCTCAGAGATATGGTTTAGTAGTAGATAGGTATGGTTGGACTTAATGATCTCAAAGGTCTTTTCTAACCAAATGTTTTAAGAGGAACAGAGGGTGCCCGAGCAGCACCGTAGAGCTGACCAAAGGGCAAGCAAAGGGATGGCAGGCAGGTCCTCGTTCGGCAAGGGGACACTAGTTCTTGAGCTGAACAGGAAAAAGCAATCTGGCAAGGACAAGAGCACAGCTTTATAATGGTACAGGAGACCCCTGGAAAGACCGTAAAATGAGAACAATCAATTAACAAGCTGCTGTGGCTTCAGGAAAGCCATTATAGACGTACTGGTGTAATGAGCACATCTGATGCGCAGAAGCTATTTAACCTTCAGCCTTGTGCCTTATGAGGCACCTCTGGGGCACTGGGTAAGGCTGTTAATTATTGGGGTCCACCTTAGCAGACAGAGGTGTCCTCAAGTATGGGTGGCTGTGATACACTTGGATAATTTCTCCATTATGTCAATAACTAATTTCCTAAATTGTTCAAGAATTGACAGATTGGCATCCATTAACCAAGCCTTAACTCATGGCCTTGGGAGCAGTTACAAACCACAAGGACTGCAAAACCCATTCAGAGGTCCTTGAGTACATAAATACACACACACACACACACACACACACATATATATATATACATACATACAGACTACAGTAACAGCTTGGTATTAGTTATTAGTAAAACAAATAACCAATGCATATAAAAAGCCAAAGTAGAGAATGGCAGACATTGGCCTGAGCAGGTGTCATGATGCTTGAACACTGTCTTCAGGTGCTCTGAGAGCAGAAGATGAAGTCAGTCTGACTTTTAAAGAACTGGGAAATTGTAAATGAGCAGAACTGTCATCAGACCAAAATACCAATTATATTTACTACTAAAAGTGCATATTTTTTTCTGAAAAAAAAAAAAAATTCCATACAGCAAACATTTAACAGATTTCATAAATTGTGACATGCTACATCGTTCACTCTTACGCTGCAAGACAAATCTCATTGTTCTTATTAATACAGGCCATAACTTTTTTTGTCCTTAAATGCAAACATGTTTTTTTCCAAGCACAGCCTATGAAGAACCGGTATAAATGGGAACTGCAACATAGGTAGGTAGAAAATCCCACTGAGTCATGAAGTGGTTTTATTGTTTTATCTCAGAGCTGAGCACAACTGGAAAAGCAACTGCCCTAAGTGGAGCTGCTGTGAAGGGGCGTAGCGCTGAAGGCCTTGCTGCTCAGGCTGGCACACCGGCTGCAGCCAGCGTGTGGAGGAGAAGTGGCCGTGCTACTGTGTCACAGCATCGCCTGTGTCTGAGCTTACCTGCCTGAGACTCCTCTGCCTGCAGTTAAATCAAAGGAGGCCAAGGAGAGACAGGAGAGAGGAGGAAATGAAACAACAATGGCAATAAAGCCTGATAATGCTGACGGACCTTCAGGGGATCAGTGGGGAGCGAGGTACTGGAATAACTGCTGCCAAAAGGGTGACAAACTGTTTTTCCAAGGCCAGTGATGAACGCAAAAAGATAATAAACCCTCCTCCAGCACAGATGAAAGGCTGGGGAGCGGGGGGAATGGGTAGGAGGGAAGAGCAGCTGCTTAAGGAGAAGCATTACCAGAGCTGCAGATGCACCTGGGTGTGAGCAAAGCCAGGGACTGATGGGCTGTAGAGGGGATTTTGGGGGCTTGTCTAAGCTGCTGGAGAGGTGATGAGAGTGATGTCCTGGGGCACTGAGAACTCCTGCAGGCTTCACTTATCTCCTGGTTTGCAGTGGGCTTTCGGCTGTACTGCCAGCCATTCTGCCCCAAAGGGCCCGCTTCAGCTGTCCATGCCAGGCTGTTTGGAGGGGAAGGGGCTGGCAGGCAGTACGTTCAAAGAGAGCAGCCCTGCTGATATCAACTCAGGGAGTGGGGTGGGGGCAACAACACAGAGGTGCCAGCCCAGTCACAGGAACATAGCAGCAGCCCTCATGTGCTGAGCTTGTGCCCTGAGAGAGCTGGCAAAGTTGGGGTGGAGAGGGACACTGCTCCTCGACCTAAAACAGTATCTGGCTTTTCTTTTTTTCCCCACAGAGATCCTTTATGAGACCGGATGCTATCACCTTTCCCCCCAAACCTTCTATCATCTGTGTCGTTAGACTGCCACAGCCGCAGCATCACTGCTGCAGGTCACTGCTGTACCTGTGAGCAGGGGCAAGTGCCCACAGGAGAGGCTGTGGGGGGAAGAGTGAGCCCAGGTGCCCCATACGCTGGAGCCATCTCCCCACCGAAACTGGCCAGGCGGCTGTGACTGAAATTTAATTTGCCTGGTGTGTTCTGTGGACATTTTAATCAGCATTTCCTACAATCTACTTGGCAAAGAGGCTCAACTGGCAGCTGCGTGACTCAATGGGCTTTGCACCCAGTCTAACCCTCTCCATTCGCAATTTCCAGTGCTGGAAAACCTCGCTGTCTCACTCTCAGAAGTTTCTATAGCAATCATGGCTGTCCTAGCAAAGCACTGAAAATGGCAGCCCATTCAGATTGTAATTTTGCTGGACAGTAATTGATCCTCTCTCCATCAGCCTCTGAAACATTACTTTTCAGGAGATACCAACTACAACTGGAGAAGACTGGTCCTCTGCTTGTGTTGTCAGCAAACTTTGTCCTCCCCACCCCAACTAACTTTGTTAGCCATTTGCAACGTGTTTGAACCTCTGCTAACAGGGAAGCATTGTTGGACGCTTCATATTTCAGCTGCAGGAAAGACCTGACATGAGCGATGCTCTTAACAAGCTTGCAGGAGAAAACCTCGCTGCCCAACATGTCATGTTGTGACCTGAACATTATTCATCACTGTAGGTAGAAAAAGTTAACACAAGCATGTTTTGGCTTTACTAATTGTAAAACCAGAGGATACAAAGAAAGCTTTTTCTTCATGTCATTGAGCTTACTTTTCCTGGTTCAGTTAACTTCAGCTTAAACAATCACTTGATCTTTTGTTCTGTGCTTCATCTTTCAGTGGCTGTGATCGCTCTTAATTACTGTGACACCGAAGAACCGTGCACTAAAAATATATTTAGTAACAGAATGAAAAGTTCTGCTTCTTGCAAGAAGAGGATGTGGTAGCATTATACCCCAGCTTGTGAAGGAATCAATCAACCATTCCTCAAGCTCTTCTAATAATCTTTCCCTATACTTTTATGGCTATTGTTGCCTGCTGGAAAAATTATCTAAAAGCTGAGTAAGGGGAATTGATAAGTGTTTGCAATTTGGCTTTGGACTGACACAGTGTGATTGTACTCAAAGAATTTTAAGTCTTTGCACTGGCAGCAGTACTTGAATCTGGGAATATGGGATTCGCATTGGAAAAGAGTGGATTTTTATAACCATTTAAATGAACAATTTCAGCTAGAGAGTGGATTAACAGCGCCAACTAAACCCTTCACCCTGACAAAGAACTGGCGGGAGGACTATAGAAACTCATCCAAAATTTTACCAACATGAATGCAGAGTAATAGGTCAGTGAGAAGCATTTCTGTATTTTAATGGTGCTCTTAGAATTCAATTCATTTTAAAACAAAAGTTGTTTTACAAATATATGGAGAATGCAGAAGGCTGGAGAGGAAGCAAGTGGGCTGCATCCTCCATCTGCTCCATCCTCCCTCTGCTCTCGCGCAAGGAACTGCCACTGCAAGGCCTCCTCGGCAGACAGAAAGGCAAGCGCAGGCACTGCCCCGACCCAGGGGTCAGGAATGTCTCCCATTTTGCAGGGGCGTGGATGCACCCCCAGACCCCACACCCCTTATTTCATACGTACCAGACCTCTTGAGGCCCAAAGCCAAGCAGCAGCAAACCCCAAGCCCAAGGGTCTGACAGCAAAAGCAGATCTTGAACGGTAAGAATCCCAAATTAACAGAAAAAACAAGTACTTTAATTGTGGTTTGCACTCAGCACCCCACCCTCACATTACTGAAGAAAAGAGACAGAGAGGTGAAAAAAAGGTTCCAAAACCAAAAATTAGGGCTGCCAGCAGCAGTGAGAGGAGGACAAGTCTAAACTGCCTCTGGAAGAAGACCTTTATACACCTACCAAAGCTGAGCCACATGTAGGGCAATGGCCTGGGCTGCTATGGCTCATCCAGGCAACCAGGTGCCCAGAAACAGGCTGTGCTGCCACTCTGGGGCAGCCTCCTGCAGAAAGAGAATTAAAAAAAAAACCAAACAAAAAAACCCCAACAAAAACCCAACTATCTCACAATGTAATTAACACAGACCAGAACAACAGGCCTAAAAATAGCATGAATAATAAGTAAAATGTTTATAAAATCTGGATTTATTAATTTTTCTTTATTACAACACAAATTCTTCTCAAATAACAGAAGGTTTTAACAGTGTTCAGTTTATTTATTAGACTCAAAATTATGTATTTAAAGAAAATATATATTCTAGTGTATAATACAAGGAAAATCCCACCAGAATTCACAAAGCCACTGCAGTTCCCAAGTACAGGAGCTAAGGATGTAATGAATCATATAGGAAATTTGTCATTGCAGAAGTAAAACTACATTAATTGGCTATGGTTTTAATCACAAACCTTAAGATTTTTTTTTAATAATGCATCTATTTTAAAGAAAAAAATCATCAGTACAAAGAGGCACGTGGTGTTTAGTTGATGGCATCAATTCTGTAACCCAAACAAGGAAACTATTCCACTTTGAGTAGCTATTTTTTTTTCCACTATTTACATACTTTACTGAAGTATTTTCATCCCAGAGCCTCAGCAATCATCTTAGAATATTAATGAGTGAAGCCTGGCAGCACTCCAGTGTTAGCAAATAAAAAAGTAACATAATTCCCATTTTAGCAACAGGGAAACTGAGGCACGGGCGTTATTCAGGTCCAGGTAACTGCAGAAAGAAAACTCCTGGATCTTGATCCTCTTAGGCAGGTCTTGATGGAGAGCTAAGTCTTCCTTCTTGTTAGATGGCTGGTGATCAAGCTGAGCGCTGTTTGAAACTTGGTCTTTTTTGTTTGTTTTCATGTTTAAATTGCTGCAAAATAGGTAACATCTATCCAGCTATAGTATCATTATGATCACCTTTACTCAAAAAAAGTCATTAATGGTTTTCCTTTGTAGATCAAAAAGTGGCAACAGCGAGAAGTGCATCTTCAGTTCCTCCAAAGACCTTTTGAAGGCTGTCTCGTAATACTCAAAATACTGCAGTTGTTCCCGTGATTTGTGCAAAGGTAAACACAGAAACCCAGTAGCTTTGAAAGACAGAATTGCATTATTCATCAAAATAAATAAGAGCTACTGCACAAGAATGCAAAATGAAAATACAGCTTTAAAGATAAAATGTCTATATGGATAGAGAAACTATGCTCACAGAAGCAGTAATTTATATTTTTGGCATTGGGAATACTCCTTTTCATCAATCAAGTACTTGCAACAAGTTTGCTGAGAGATTCTCAGCCAGGACATGGCCTTTATAAACCAACATGAAGTGTTTCACACAGGCCATAATCACAAGCATTTAACTTCCCATGACAGCAAAATATCACACCACATCAATAAGGTTACTCTAAAAGTCCTTTAAAAATAACTCAGCAATAATGTTTGCCGAATGACTGAAGGGGAAATAAAAACATGTTGCAGATCTGAAGTGATGTGAATTTGCAAGTTAAGAAAAACCTGAAAAGCCAATACTTGAAACTCATAATAGAAGCATCCAGCAAAAATCCAGCGATTTGAAGAATATTAATTTAAGGCCATTAAATTATATAATAAATTATGCGTATACTTTATTCACAGGCATCTCACTGTTTACATTATTGACAACTAAAACATCTTGAAGTAGGAATAAAAAGGTCAGGGGCCGCTGCAGCAAGGAGCCAGGCAGGCAGGCAGCAGGGGACAGGACTGCTGGGAGAGCAGGAGAGCCCCAGCGCCCTGGGGCTGCACATACCCATTGCTGTCCATCGTGCCCCAGTGACAGACTTTGGCCAGCACCAGTTGTCTGGCCTCAGAAGAAGCCCCTCCAAATTCCCTGTGGGAAAAGGCCTGGATGCATGCAACAGCATTATTAGCAGCATCATAAAACAAGCACATAGGGCCTCACTTGCTTTAGGGAAGTGGCTGGAAGTACACTGCTTCTGTGGTTACTGTGGGGATCTCTGCCCCAGTATCTGGGCTGGATGACAAACTGGTCCCATCAATCTCTCGTCGTGGTCCTGACCTAAAAGTGTCAATTCACACTGTGCAGTGCAACTACAAACACTGCACAGAGATTTAAGCAGCTTTTCTTGTTTACAGCCCCAAAACCCTTCTGGAAGACCCATTTCTTCTCTCTGATGACTGCCAGTGCCTACCAATGACTCCCAACACACAGCCTCCTTGCTGGCCAAGGAAAGACTGCACCATGGTTTTATTTAGCAACATGCCCTGGAAGCAGCACTGGCACTGGAAGCTTTTGGGAAACTCCCTCCTGTAGTTTGATAGAGCTCACCTAATCCCAGGAGGTTTACAATGATTCCTCAGTTCCACTGCACTTAGGAGCTTCCAAAAACCTGGGGTATCCGAGTTTGGAATGGGCACCCAGATTGCAGAAAAGCCTCAAATACCAACAGGCAAAGCTGCACCAGTTTGAACACCAACAGACCTGCCCAGGGAGCTCCAGGGATGCCCTGGTTAAATGAGGTTGGTCATCACCCACACAGGCTGTGGAGAAACACCTCACCTCCCTGGCCCGAGATAGTCTCCATGGGAATGCAGAACCTGCCAGAACCTCCTCTCTAACACATCCCAAGTGGCTCACCTGTTCTGCAAGATTATGCATTTCCCCTGTACCACATGATGGAGGAGGACATACAGGCTATAAACTGTTTTAAAAATAATGCAAATAAATATCCAGATACAAGATGCTTTAGGACACCTACCATCACCTCCTATTTTCCCACAATATATTCTGGTTCAGACAAGGCAGGAAGTACTTGAATGCTACTAGAAAAAAACCTCAAAGCTGAAGCTTCAGGAGAGTTACCAGCGCAGGCCCAGGCTGATGAGATTAGACTGCCATATATAAATATAAAACCAGAGACATTTAAATTATATATATTAGTTTTATCTATATTTTTTATATATATATATATGTATAAATTAAGTATACATACATGTGTATATACCGACACATGCATGAATATCAATAGTCCCTCTGTTGAGAAACCTAATAAAAATCTCTAAAAATATACTTTTTTTTTTTTTTAAGATTCTTAAGTATAAGCAACGTATTCTAATTGGGTTTTTCATAAATATGTATTAAAATTCTCCATGGTAGTCACCCTTGTGGGAATGACAACATAATTGCCTAAGTTGGAAACTATAAATATAGGCTTTAAAAATACTTTGAAGAGCAGGTATAGCCAGTATAAGTAACTTCCAGGGCAAGCAGAAGCTATCAGAACAGAAAACCACACTTCAGCACATGGCTCCAAAACACCTGTATTGCCATAACACATGCAAACACACAGGACTTCTCCAGTCCTCCCCGCCCCCCAAAAAGTAACTTTTAAAAGTTTTCTGCCATTGTGACAGGGGTTATGATTGAAGCAATTTAATCAGCCTTAACACAGGCAGAAAAAGAGTATTTTTTAATAACAGATACAGTACAAGAAAAAGGTCACGTTGCAAAATCCAGTAAAAGCCCTCTACTCCGCTCTGGCAAGACCCCACTTGCAGTGCTGAGCCCAGTTCTGGGGCCCCCAAAATAAGAAGGACATGGACCTACTGGAGCGAGTCCAGAGGAGGCTACAAGGATGATCCGGGGGCTGGAGCACCTCTCCTATGAGGACAGGCTGGGAGAGTTGAGGCTGTTCAGCCTGGAGAAGGCTCTTCCAGTACCTGAAGGGCCTACAGGAAGGCTGGGGAGGGACTTTTTACAAGGGCAGGCAGTGACAGAACAAGGGGTGATGGCTTTAAGCTGAAAGAGGGTGGGTTTAGATGAGATATGAGGAAGAAATTCTTTCCTGTGAGGGTGGTCAGACACTGGAACAGGTTGCCCAGAGAAGCTGTGGCTGCCCCCTCCCTGGAAGTGTTCAAGGCCAGGTTGGATGAGGCTTTGAGCAACCTGGTCTAGTGGAAGGTGTCCCTGCTGATGGCAGGGGGGTTGGAACGAGATGATCTTTAAGGTCCTTCCCAACCCAAACCATTCTATGATTCTATTAAATCTGGGGACAGGGACAGAGTTAAATACCTCCTCCCTAAGACACTCGGGCAATCTTTTCAGTTCATTTGCATAATATTTTTCCCTGTTCAGGGTTTCTAAATATGCTCTTTAAAAGACTTCTTATAAAAATACAGTATAAGCCAATAAGTGCAATACCTTATTTTGTTTCAATTAGATTAAAATGAAGAATGACACAATTGCTTTTTTAACTAAAAGAAAGTTTCCAACTACAAACACAAGGTTGGGTTATGTGTTTTGGGGCACCAGCTAATATCCCATCTTTTCCATAAAACACATTGTATTGTAACATGACAAATTGCCTCAGCATTACCCAGATCAGAGCAGGTGTGCTAGCAGCAATACAGGAGAGCAGGAAGATTTAGATTAGATGAAGCCTGAGAAAATTCAGGGTAGAAATATGTCACTGGTGTAGAAGCAGCATATCCAGACTTTCAAGAACCACAAAATTTAGGGAGAGCATTAACTTGCACTTACATGTTACAGTATACCCTGTCTTATCATAGTTTCTTTTCATATCCATGATTATTTAGATCTTAATCCTGTGTGGTTTCAAGTATCTTCAAGTTCCTCCTCAGGTTTCTCTCTTGGTTCAAACAATTAGTTTTCAATGAACCAGACTGAGCAACAGCCTTATTACAAGAAAATCTGAGAGCCTGAAAGTCAGCAGATGGTTCCACACAGAAAATAGAAAAAAAACCAACCCAGAATACACCACAAAGAAGCTCTAGGATTCTTAGCAGGGACCTATACAGTACCAGGAGTTTCATAAAGAAAACATTTGATTTTTCTTTTGTGCAAACTGCATTGTACATGACAGAAGCAGTGCATGAACCACAAAGTGCCCTCTTCACGTGACATTATAAATCTACTGTTGAACGTTGCATGGGCCATTAACTTTGTCTCTAGACCCATTCTCCAGAAAAGTTCCAATCCCATTAAACTTCCTGGACATCAAAGTTATATTTTACAGAAAAGAAAATGAAGGCAAAATTTCATATGTCCACACATTGCTGCTACAGAAAAATAACTGAATCCTCATGTCTTAAGCACATAAATCAGCTGATGAAAGAAAACATGGTCCAGATGATAAAGTGCAATAATAATTGTGCTAAAAAACTTTCCAGTTCTGTAGTTTTACTTCTTGGTGATTTTATTAGGCTTTTAATTATAGTGGTTTTTTGCTTCTGTCCCCATCTTTCCAGTACTGTTCAGTTTGCATTTCTGTAAGCCGTGAGATAGTGCGCTGAAAGGCAAAGATTTCCTCTTCTCCCGTAAACATGGAGAGTCCTTTGGCAGAATCCTACATTAATACACAAAAACAGTACCACAAAAGTGTGAGGGACGTAGCTGTACTGAAGGGCATCCAATCTAACTCCTAAGGCTTTACAGGCTTGGACAATACAAGATAGCAGCATGACATGGGAAAATAAAATTAACCTCCAGAAATCAAAGCAAACCATCTATTTCAGCTAGATAATCCTCTGAGGAACACAACAAAGCAATAATTTGGATTTAAAACAACATGATGACGTTAACCATCTATTTGCACTTTTCTGTTGACTAATTGTATACTGATTTAGACAAATAATTTAAAAATCCATTAACAACAACTAAGTCATAGGGAAAAACAAAACCAGAATAAGCAACACGCAAAACAGTTCTGTTTGTGAGGCAGCCCTGTACAGTCTACAAAGAGATAGAACAGACCATCTTTTATTTCTGTATTTTAAATGTAGGAGCTAAACTTAAATCAGTGTTTTCATACATGATTGAACAGATATTTTACAAAATGACCCTAAAACTTATGCAAAATGGTTCTATATATTGTGACATTTTCTTTGGCTATGAAGAAATAACATAACCTGCAACTACGAGAGCGACAGATACACTGCAGAAAAAGCAGCAAATCACTAGTTAAATGTTTACTTGATTTCCTCTTCCTAAAATGCTGCTGTAATGATGAGAGCAAAACCAATTTTGTTACAAAAGGGAGACAATGTTAATATCATGTACCTGGCTCAAGTCCAAATCATCCATCAACACTCTGTGGTCCTCTAGCTCACCATTGTCATGTTCTACCAGGAACAAGCTTTGGAGAGGAGTCGCTGCAGAACAAATAATACGCACCTGAGAGAAGGAAAACAGGCAACAATATAATCACTTGGGCTCCGCAGACAAGGGACAAAATACATGTTTTATGAGAAGCAAGCTTCAAATTATAACCTTGGGTTTTTTCCAAGTATTTTCCCTTTCTCTTGTTAGACCTGCTGTTACAGATTTGTCTGATTTAGTAATTTGGAATACCAACCTTACAGGATCTTTTTCTCAATAACAACTCGTGTAACTTTTACTCAGAGAACAGCGTAACTGTGCTATTAAACATTCAGAATATCTGCTATGCAGGCTATGAGTTCACAATCAAGTTTACTTTCTAAAATAACAGCTATAAAGTATTAGCAAGCAATGCTTTCTTTCCCCCCATAGTTAGATTCCTCTGAGTAGGTAAATGCACTGCACACATATTTCCATCTAAAGAATGTTTAAATTCCAAAATTCCCAGAAGGCTGAGTTGAGCCATTCTTGCCTTCATCTATGTGCATTATTTGCTAATAACATTATTTGCTAATACTGGAACAGGTTGCCCAGAGAAGCTGTGGCTGCCCCCTCCCTGGAAGTGTTCAAGGCCAGGTTGGATGAGGCTTTGAGCAACCTGGTCTAGTGGAAGGTGTCCCTGCTCACGGCAGGGGGGTTGGAACTGGATGATCTTTAAGGTCCCTTCCAACCCGAATCAGTCTATGATTCTAACAATAACGATGCTGTTTCCATGTCTGCTGGGAGGAGATACAATGTGCAGTGAGATACAGTATCTCCGGGGAGGCTGCAATGAAGACAGATTGAAAAATTACAGAAGGAGACACGTGTTGAGAGCATGAAGGAAAAGTGTCTGCATTGTGGACAGGTGTCCACAAACATGCTCTCTCAGGTAGCTTTTCCAAACAACTGCTTCTGACAGGAGTTTAACATTTGTACAAGTTTCTCCTACGGAGGAAGCAATAGAAAGCAGCTGTTTGCTTGCAGTTCTTAATGGCAGCACATAGATAGAGCAGATCACCCTCCCATTTCTAACACACTACTATTAGTTTATAAATATTAGCATGTCCTCTTAGAAACTGCCCATTTCCAAATCATAAAAACCAAAGAATCTGGCTGACTTAAATGAGACTACTCCTATGCTCAGTTAATTCAATACCTTGCTGAACCAGGGCCTTTCTGATCTTCTTGCCAGGACATTCTCGAAAAAAAAATCTCATTCCATATTTCCTGATTGCATACATATTTAAGTGTGTGCATATATAATCACACATAAGATAGGGTTTCACATCCTGTATTACTTTTAAAAAATCATCTTAAACATGAACTTCTCTTTGTTTTAGTAGTGCTGATTTTGCTTCCATGATTGAAACCTCTGTAAATCCACATGAAGTGCTGCATTTATCATTACTATTCCATTAGCAGTTCTGCAATTTAATGTAAAGCCTATAGTGACTGTTTCCTTTAAACTTAATAATGTAACTGTACTATTAACTCCTCAGTACTCTGTTCAGGAAGGCACTGATTCCTGACTAACCGCCCACACAGATTAAAATTTTAAAAATTTCCATTTACTCCAGCACAGTTGGCAGCACGATCTTTCATTATTAAAATGATGACATGGCTTCTGTGATTTTCCTGGGTTAGGAAAGAAATAACAACCCTATTAAAGAAAAGCAAATTAGCTCAGGCTTCTTTTATGGTCATGCTTAATACTCACAGAAATTAAAAAAAAATAAATACCTGCTTATTTGCCTTTGTTGCAAAGAGGCCTTTTTTGTGAAGCTGGAATGATGTTTCTTGGCAGTGCTAGTTCAATTCTGCTTATGCTTTCCAAATCACTACTACAGAAAGTCTTACTTCAAACCAATTATAACAGTCAGGTTTTAGGGCTTCTGATATTATTCCTATACATAGAGGAAAAGCTTGGTTCTCACCTTATGCTCATAAAAGGTATCAATAAGAGTAATGAACCGACGAGCTTGCGTCCTTTTTGCCATTGTAAGAAGCGGTATGACACGAACAAAGACCGTGTCAAAATGCTTTGATATTTCCAAATAGTCACTGGCCCCAAGAGGCTGAAACAAAACAAACCATAAGAAACGGAAATTCAAGATACACAGACAATGTATTTTGAAATACTACAATTAGAGAAGAGAGGGTGTTAAGTTCTGATCATATTCTTATTTTTGCTTCTTTGTATCTTGCTTCAGGAATGCCTGTTTGCCCTTCCTGACATAGGTACATACATATGGGTGCTCATTCATACTGTCAGCTTTACTTGAAGTGTTTGATAGCTAAAAATGTGTCTCTTCTGCATCCTGACAACCTCAAACAAAATAATAATTATCAACCATAATCCATAGAAGAAAATAAAAAATATGGTTAAGCTACAAAGTCAACCTAAAGCATAAATAATTTGAACAACTATTAGGATGCTTTCCAGCAGCAAGATTTTTAAATGCAAATGCACAGGCTAGTTACTAAATCATAAACAGACCTGCATTTAGTTCACCCAAGACTATCCCAGACTAAGTAAAAAGCTTATGTTCTAAGTACTGAAAGCAACAGGAAACAGACAAAAATACAATTTTGTAGCAGTTCCTTTATTCATGGTTTCACCTGTAATGATGAAATAAAAGTCTATAATAAGAAGTTACTAGTTTCTATTTGCATAGCTGAACCATCAGCAGAAGATGTGCACAAACAGTACTAGCTCATTCAAGTACACATTCAGATACATTAATTTAAAATTGCTTTTTCATTACATAGAAGGTAATTTTTCCTGCAAGATCTACCCTATTAGTACTGCAGGCAGTACTCATCTTGAGCTTCTAAGTCACAGCTTTATCTTGAGCTATTAAGTCAACATATTTAGGAGAAAAACTTCATACTGCTGAAATTCATCCCGTTGGCTTTACTTGTGCGAGCACTTCAGTGTCTTGGCCGCAACGACTCCAGAGAGCAAAGCCAGCAGCATTTTGCATTATAATGTCACAACTCCCTTCCCAGCTAATGAAATGTGCTGTACTAACAGGATAATATGGTTATAAAGCACTGCAATGCTGCTAATATCTTAAAAACAGGAAATAAAATATTTTCTCTAACTGAAATTGCTAGACAGATTTGCTGTAGGCCAAGCATAACTGCTTAACTAGAATCCTTCTGCAAGAAGTTATTTTGAGCAATTATTACTGGCTGTCTATGACCAGGACTTTCTGTTTTATTTAGATGCAAGAATTAAAAACCTGTAGAAATGGTCTATACGCAAGCACAAGAGAGTGAAGTCCTGATGGCATTCCAAAAATTCTTCTGAAAATTAATGGGAATATTCTAGGGCTTCTCACCAGCTAACCCCCGCTGGGGCAGGTATTACAGTCTCTGACTCTAAGCCACTTCTCCCATTTGCAGTCTCACAAATCACCCTACTTTCCCATTCACAGCCATGCAACTTCCCTGTGGTATCTATGGAAAACAACTATTACAAAATTTTTAAAGTATTAATAGCAGTGTTTAAGAGCAGTATATACTATATCCTCTCCTCAAAGTTATATATAATGTTTATTTTCCCCCTCCATTTCAGTCCCCCAGACAGTATTATGGACTCCTTATCCAAAATCCAAGAAACTTATTATCATGAGGGCCACCAGCAACAGCTTCACACATCACCTCTGAAGTAAAATCTCATCTGGACAAAGAGTAGCTGAACTGGAAATGTCCTGATTAAATGAAGCACAGAAAGGTTAAAGAACGTGAAAGGAACTGGTGGATGGAAACATTCTAGAGCTAGTCCTCTGCACACCTCACCATGAGACACAAGCAATAGCCAGGTCATATCAAGTGCAAAAGAAAACGACGGAAGCGCTAAAAGCAACACGTACTAGGATGCTGCTGGAGATTTTAAGATTGGTGGTAAGCAAACAGTTTAGGTAACGGTAATTTTTATTCCATACTTAGGACTGAAGTACTTTTAAGTACAGAGAAGATCAAATATGCCTGTGCCCTGAGTACCTGAAAGGGACACAGCAGTGACTGAGGGAAGCTGGACAGAGGAAACAAGTGGAGGACAAAAATAAGGCTAATGCATTTCTAATGGGAAGAAAGGAAGATGGAATAATTCTTTTACTTTTTACACAGATATAAAACCACAGCTCGTAGAGGGTTACAACATGCATATTTATCACAGCCAAACAAGAACTCAATCTACTTCAGCAGTGCAAAAAGCAGGCCATTCAAAAGTTCCTCTAATTAAGGACATAAAGGCAGATCATTTTGAGCTGTTCAACAAGAATTTCTGAAACACCCACGCCAGTGCTAAGTGATAATATTCTGTAAATGTTGGCAGAAACGTGCCTTTGGAGACTCCAAAATCTTGTGATCAGAAAGATCTGAGACTAAGAGCCATGAGTATTTTAATAGCGTAAGTTTGTACCTCCCTGACAAGACTCAAGTCTGGTGAGACACAACTGAAACTCCAAGTCAGCCAGCCTGCTGTTATACATGGCTCAGCTAGCATCAGCTGTAGTTCTTTACATGGAAAAGTTTTCAGACCCTCTCCTTCTAGCATTTGGAAAGACATAACCCTGGAGATTAAGACAAAGCTCTCTATTTTGTTCTCAGCATGACTTTCTCGCATATTGGACAAGTCCTTTGATTTCCTTCTGCCTTACTCTACTTACTGTAAAAAGAAGGAACAACCAGCAAATTTGCAAATGCTCCATAGACTGTTTAAAGCCCTTTTTGTATTCCTTTGGCCTTGGTATTGGCCCAATTTCCATGCTCCCTGCAATTGGTCCGAAGCTTTCTAACTCACTTAGGAGTTAGGAAATGCTTCAAATGCAGGAGACCGTGATGCAAGGGCACCCTGACAGCTTCTCAAGTCACATTCTCCCTTGCCTGTTGCCCTTGCGGAACTGGCGTGGGGCTGCACAAGTACCCACGTACCAACTCTGGGCCACATGCAACACAGAGCCAGGGAAAGCGGGTTCAAGCCCAGACTACCCCACCGCCAGAGATTCTGGCTCTATGGGCTGTATGTAGAAGCTCCACTGAGGAGCAGATTTCTGCTATTTCAGCAGCCAACACCCCTCCCCTCACCTTTACAGTACTGCCTACAGGCCCTTTTTCCTCACCTTGCAGCAAGTACTGGCTTGGGACAAGATGACAAGGCCAGTGGCAACCGATCTTAGACACTTACCATTGTCCTCTGTATAACCCTTCAGTGCTGAAATTTATTTTATGAACCAGCCACAGAAGTATTCCATTTCAGTCAGTAGCACACATTAAGGTATTACCTCCTCTGAAGTTGCTAATGAAGCTACAAATCCTCCTAATATTGACACATATATAATCCTCTTATTAAAAGTTTAGCCTGATTAATCTGGTCCTCTGAATAACACTCTAAAAATAACAACTTGATTTGGTGTGTGTTTCTGGTACTGTCTGCTCTTTTTTTATTTCATCAATTATTGATCAAAACTCAACTTCAGAACCAAAACACATTTATGTAACAATTGTCACTGACCATTTGTTACCAGCTCTTTCACGCGCTGCAATATTTTTATTTTTTTTACAAAAAGCATTAACAGAGACGAATCTTTCTTATGGTATTACTGTTCCTGCATGTGTATATAAGGTAAAACTGTTGTAGATTTTTCTCATTAACTCTGATGCCAGGAGTCAGTATTTTATAGGCATCATACTAATGCAAAACGCATTAGCACTAACAGGGGCTACCCTACTGACAAAGTGTTTACTCCACTTCAGCCTGCTTGACTGAGTTCTCACCTTCATTTGTTTTTGTTTCTCTGTCTACTTAATGCATTTTCAGCTATTACCATCTCAGTTCAAGTAGGATGTTTATTATTTGGAGCTCTCTGTGGACGGTTTTAAGAGTTAGTCGTCTCCTGTTTCTATTATATATTCCATTTAATTAAAGTATAAAGCATCCTTCTTCTTCGTTGACTCATCAAAGTAGCTCATCTTTTAGAGATTGTCTGAAGAATACAAAACACTATGTATGTTAGAAAAAGATATTTCATCTCAAGAGAAAATTTATTTTTGTTGATGTTGGAAGATATTCCAGGGCCAGTCCCAATAACATCCTGAAGAGTTGTGATTGACAATAACTATAATTTAGTGCAGACACTCCATCACTCCAAAACTCCCTAAAACCAAAATACAGTTTAAGACTAGATAATATTTACAACTTGCACATTAATAAATAACAAAAAAATTATAGAGCCCTTTCTGTTGTTTCCAAAGGAGCTGCACTCTGTCACTAGTAGGGCTGAAAAATAGAGCACTGAGGTAATATTTCAAGATCATAATTCAAGAAAGGAACAGAAAATCCTAAGTCATGATCTGTGATGCAGCTGCACGCTGAAGTTTAAATAAAAATGCAAAATAGTAAGGGCATGGCTAACTTGATTAAAAAATTTAAAGACAGTGATGGCAGCACAAATCTATTAGAAAGCTCTGTAAGTTACAGGCAATGATGAAAAGTTCATTTGAAGCATTATTAATAAACTGAGAATTTAATTAAGAAGGCAATTTCTTATCAAGTTTTACTGAAGGTTTCTGGTGGCAAAAAAAAAAAAAAGGCATGTCATTGTCTAATTAAAGATCACATCAGAGGGCACACTGAGGAAAGATTAAAGTACCATGCAGTTTTGTTTTGGAGCTTTCTCACTAAGAACTATGAGTTGGCCTCCAACTTTAAAATCATTATTTTAACTTGTTTGAACGCCACCTGATGTGCTATACAACTTGTTTATGAAAATATTCACTAACTGATTCATTATTTTTTCTTTTAAAATATTCTTTAATATATGCTAAGATGGAAGAATCACAGAATGGTAGGGGTTGGAAGGGACCTCTGGAGATCATCTAATCCAACCCCTCTGCCAAAGCAGGTTCCCTACAGCAGGCTGCACAGGAAAGCGTCCAGGTGGGTTTTGAACATCTCCAGAGAAGGAGACTCCACAGCCTCTCTGGGCAGCCTGTTCCAGTGCTCTGTCACCCTCACAGTAAGGAAGTTTTTCCTTAAGTTGGTGTGGAACTCCCAGTGTTCCAGTTTTTGCCCATTGCCCCTTGTCCTGTCACTGGGTACTACTGAAAAGAGCCCAGCCCCATCCATTTGGTCCCCACACTTCAGATATTTACAGACATTGATCAGATCCCCTCTCAGTCTTCTCTTCTCCAGGCTGAAGACATCAAAAATAAACAGACTAATGATGTTTCCAACAGTAGTTACACAAATGAAAGCTACATTTTAAAAGTTGAAAAGTCAGACACCAATGTTAGACAGCAGTTACCTGTGCACCCTTAATCTTTATCTCTTAGATATATGCTATAGTCTTAGCTTCTATTAACTGATGCTTCCCTCTCCCCCAGGACCCCTGACTGCCTGTACGCCGAACAATGGTTCCCATACAATGCGCACTTGGCAAGAAGTGTTTTGTCCTCACTTCTTGTGTGTCACAAGATTTCATTTTTCATGGACTTTTCAAATGCCTGTGTAGAAGAAGAATTATGCATTTCTTCTTTGGCTTTTGTTACCACAATGGCTATGTACTTCACCTGCAGTAATGAACTTAGTTTAGAGATTTAACTACAGCTGAGAATCAAGAAAGTGATACTACCTTCATTTTACAGAGGACAGAGAAATTAAAAGCATATGCGAGCTCTTGATGTTAGGTTAAGCACCTCTGAAAGTTGATTTTTCAGATTTCATAGAACACTACCAATTCAAAGTACGACACCCAATGACTTCAGTTAGAGCCGTGACTACGGCAGTCTAGGACTCAGTGCCTCCAGAAGACTGTTGAGAAAATTAAGATTACAATTGTCAACAGTGAGTGAAAAGGTGGTGGTTTGGTTAGGATTTTCTGTTGTTTTGTTTGGTTGGTTAGTTGGTTTGGTGTTTTTGGGTTGCTTCATTGGTTTGGGTTTTTTGGGGGGTGGGTTGGTTGGTTGGTTTGTCTTGGGGTTTTTTTGGTGGAGTTTTTGGGGGTTGGTTTGTTTGTTTTTAAATAAGAATGGTATCACGCACTAACTCTGGTGCAGACTATGCCAGAAGCCAATTATGCAACGCAGCATCCAGCTGTATGTGATCATGTAATTAAAATATCACATAGCAATGGTTATTACTGTAGTGCTCATGCAGAAGGAGGGATAAACTCAGATAGCACAAGCATTCTGGAATTTCCTAACTGCATTTTGGTGTCAATAGCACCTTACCTGATATCTACTGCACATCCTTTGTGTAAGTTGTTTTCCAGCTTTGTCATCCCCATGGGTGATCCCCAAAAATAGTTAAGGTCTCCAAAAATAGTTAAGGTTTAAACAAAAAAAAGGTTTCTGTTGCTTATTGTTTGTACAGTAAGGAAACAAGCCTACAAACTATTTCAACAGGTATAAGCAAGTAAAACTCAAAAGGCCATAAGAAAGAAGTGTATATACATCAAGATTATATGTAAGTTCCTATAAAATAAGCTACTAGATCACAATTCAAGTGATCTTGTGATTCTTTGAAGCTTTCAAAAGCACCTAGAAACTATGGGAATCAGGTATATAGGTCATTCTGTTTATAGGTCCATTTAAATATTGGCACTTATTGTTAAGATTTCAAAACCATGGTCAACAAAGCTTAAAAAAAATACTTTTGGGAATTTAAGAAACAAAAAAAAAATTAAGAAGTAATTAAAAACTTAAAACTACAATCAGCTACAAAAATCTTGTCTTTGTATATTCCCTGGTCTACAAAGTATAGGATCTAAAGCCTCAAGGTTTATGCAGCTTTCACTGAAGTGAGTGCTTTCTAAAATTAAGCCTGGGTACACATAAAATAAGGTATAAAACAAAAAGGAGGTTTGCCTAACCATATCACTACATTCCAGTATTTCTACCTGAGATAAGTTTCTTAAGTGTATTTTATAAAATGTACTTGCAAGTTAGATAAGGTAACTTTTTTTTTTGAGTGTAGAAACTGATTAAATTCTTAAAGCAAATGTAGCTAATGAAAGACAGACTCTCAGTCCAGATCTTAAGCTGCAAAAGCTAATCTCCTGCTGGGAAGAAAACTAAGATCAAAATCAAACTAAGGAAAACTATGACTCTAAAACGTTACTGAAACTAGTACTGACTTCTGACCAACTCCATGGTATGTTCATTTACAACTACACCTGACAATTCTACAATCCTAAAGATGACACCAAATTATGGAGTAGATACATTTAACAGTTTTTAATGAAAGTAATTCCCTCAAAATTATTCAGAACTGTTAAACTGCAAACACAGCTGAGTTGTGTCATTGTGCAGGGGAGACATTAAATTGACTTGAAGGCAGATACGAGCATTCCTAAATCAATCACTTGTTGCCTTTGAAAATGGTGACTTTTGCCTTTCCTTTTTTTTATTTTTTAATTTTTTTTAAAGCTTAGTTACATCTTTAATTTTCAAGTGCAAGCTATTCAAGTTGGGAACCACACCTTCTTCCTGGTTTGTGCGTACTGCAAAGGAACAACAACCTAACAGAAATTGTTTGCCACTTCTTTGTTGTGTTAATCTACACAAATACTGTATTTTGCCAATTACAGATATACTAAACTAGGGAAAAAAAAAATCTCAGTAAGATAACCTTTTACAACATAGATATTACGTTTACTCTCTTAAGCTTTGTTATGCTGTAGTATGTTTGGTAATGCTTAGTAACCAAAATTCCCTTGCTCTGTGTTACAACTCAAATTGAAAACATGACCTTATTTAAATTACTTTAAAAATAATAAACCCCATAGATTTATCTAGCCCCATATCCTCAAATACTGGCCAGAAGCAGTTGTCTAGGATGAATACAGGAATAGGATATGCATATGGCAATACTTTGCTGATATACCTTCCAGGTACCAGTGACTTGTTCACGAACTTCCATGCACTTCTGTGTTACACCTTTTGCATTTAACAGGACTGTTTGTTCTTTATTTTACCCATCCACAAAATCAGTTTTACAGATACATTTTCCTGTCATGCTAAGACACTATGTTCATTGCTACCTGGCAGCTGGCTATGTTTAAATACCTAATGAAAAGACTACAGGATCCGTGAAACGATGTTATTCCACTTCTGTAAAAAAAAAAAAAAGGCTCAAATGTGTTTGCCCGCACTCTGAGGTCCCTACTCCCGGCAGAGGGCAGTGGCTGCTACGCACAAGTGAGAGGAAGACTTTAAAAGGCAACATTGTGGGGAAGACTGCATCTCCCTACTCCCTTAGGGCCTTGGGAGATTATATCTAAGGCACGTTCTTGTCCACGTTATTTACACCAGATCAAGATTCAAGCCATTGTCACAGTTACCAGTTTTTAAACAAAATTTTTAAAGCAAAGTGAAGAAAGAGGACTGGCAGAGGGTGATTTTTCTACGACATAAGGAACACTGACCTTTATGTGTAAACACAGAGAAATGAAACCACTCTAATGGGGTAGTAAGACTTACATTTGCATGACTGTTAGCTCAGGACATAGAGATTTTAAAATCAAGTTAATACAAACATTTTATTTTAAAAAGTATTTTCATCTGAACTTTGGCTATACATACAACTGCTGAGAAAAGGGCTAAGGGAATAAAAGGATTTTTTTATAAACACCTCATTGAGTTCAAGTTATCACATCTGACCATCCAAAAAGCTTCCCAGAATTTGCCAAGGATAATTATAACTGTATTTGCTTGTCAAGAACCAGCTCCTTAGAACCCACTATCGTGGCGATTTTTCATTCACACGCTAATTCCATGAAAAAATTAACTAATTCTGTTTTGCAACAGTCTGACTCCGTTGGGTAAGGTATCCCTCACTGACAGCTAGAGAAACTGATAGGAAGACATTAATTAAAGGCCACAAAGAATGGGGGAAGCTAACGTTAGCATTAAAATTGAGGAACTCTGTGTGGGTATTCTGCTTGGTGCCTCTCCCAGCCTTCTCTGGCGACATCTGTTTGTTTGGTGGGACCTTAGCAAAGACGGTGTGATAAC
This sequence comes from Caprimulgus europaeus, assembly GCA_907165065.1. The sequence continues at coordinate 75,555,685 of OU015524.1, forward strand.
AGCTTGGTGAAAACCAAGCACAGTTCTGGTGGATGATTACACTGGAGAAGCACATTTACAGCACTCCATTCTAGTCAGAGGGAACTACTTTTTCAAGCCATGACAAACTCTACCACATTCTGCCACACTGCCACATAAACCCTGGTGTGTCAGATCTGAAAACCTGCTTCTCATTTTGCTCAAAAGCAACTAAAATAGATCAATATCCTCTCGTTCAGCATTTTTTAGTTTTACATGTGTTTACATCAGGCAGTAAAGCAAAAAAGCTAAGTATATGGATTTGATCTTAACTAAATTAGCTAAAACTTGAAATTTTCCTCAACTGGGAAACTATGATTTAAAAACTGATGCACACAATAATGTAAAAATATGTTTTCTACAAAGTCAACTGCATGTCACATTGCATACAATATATTAGCTGTATTTTCTTTTTATAAACACTAATGAACAATTGGTAATTACCAATATCTGATGCATTTTTTTAGACAGAAATAACTCCTTATATTCTTGACATGAAAAAAAATTAATGCTAACACATGAAACAAGAAAAGAAAGACTATAATACTAGAAGGGCACCAACTTTATCTCCCAAGGTCCTCAGGTATTAATTTCAAACACAACTATTTTGAGAATTCCACTTAAAGCTAGGAGATGTTTCAAATGGTATAAAGTTACCAATTGCTGATTTGCTATTTTTATCCATTACATATTGGGTGATATTTCATGAAACCATGTGATAGTAAAGTGGAAAATGTTTTAATATTTCCCTTTAAAACAGAATTTTGATTCTATTCCAAAGGAAACATCACTGAATTTGAAAACATTTTACACATTGTTCAGATGAAATATGGTATTACGAAAAGTTACCACCTAAATAAGTAATTGTCTGAGCATTTTCAAACACATCTCCTTAAACCAACACCAACAAATGTTAATAAGAGTTTTTAGGTCTAGATGTTTATCTCTCTGGACTGCACTGTAACAGTTATCCAAGACCAGACCACAAGACATATAGTCGCAATAACGTGAAAGCGGAGTCATCTGGGTGAGAAACCATTTCTCCAACATAACAAAAGCATCCATCCTTTCACATGGGCATTCTTGCCAAACTTAATTTTTTCTTTCTGGAACCATTAAGGGTTATGGATAGCCAAAGGAATCAATTCACCAAGTTCTGAGTATAATATTGTCTGCTCAAGCTGCAATTATTATCGACAACCACACGAGCACTGGTGTATGCCTGTTTCAGAAAACTCAAAAAAATACCTTGCAAGATAATATTGCAACAATCTAGTCTAATCCAAAAAACAATTTCCCAAAACAACTGATCCCCTTCATTACACTCCCTTATCTCTCTACCTTAAATTAAATAATGTTTTTTTGAATTATGAACCAAATTTAACAAAGGAAATAAGTTTAACCAAAGTTAATTGCATTAACTAAATCAAGTTATATGATATTTTGAGTTGTTCTGCCAGAAGATGTTGACAGCGTAAACTTTTTCACACAAAAAATGTTGCTATCTTGTATTTATTAGATGGGAGACACGTAAACAGAGTTGATACTCACCTTCCATTATAAAACTAGTTTTAATTTTAAAACTTTCCTATTCTGAATGGATGACTCACACTGCCTTCATATGAACATGCACTTGTGTGTGTGAATGAATATTTATTTGTAAAATTTTCAGTCAAATACTGTTTTTCTGAGAGTAAGGCAATCATAGACCTTGCTCCTCAAGTGAAGTCTTTTCTTTGGCAGTGGCTCAGTGAGAAGTTGTAGTGCTCCCATGCTGTGGACCAGCAATGTCAAATTTGGGAGAAAGTTGTTTGGTATCAGGGAAATGTCTCATACAAGTCCTGTGAAACCCCAGTGAAATCCAAGGAAGCTACAAGCCTTGGAAAAATGCAGTCTAAACTCACTGCACAGACTGACAGTAGACTAAGTATTGTCTACTCCCAAAAGCACGAGGGGGCTGAGTGCAGATTATCCCCTCAAGATGGACTGGGCACGTTCCCCTGCCGGCTCCTGAACTCTCTTAACTGCACGTGCAGGTTCAGTGAGACAGTTGCCAACAGGCAGCAGGGACTCTGTGTCTCTCACCTCCCGAGTTTCAGGCAATTTAACACCAGAGGAGATCAAGAGATCCTCCAGTTTCCCGAATTTCAGCGACAGCTAAGCCTAAGAACTAGTACCTTGCTCAAACACAAGCACCTATTCCTAAAATGACACCCAGTTTTGACTCAAGACATCGTACAAGGAGGCTCTGCCACTTCCTTCACAGTTTCAAATAAACAAATGGGTGCTTCTTCTTCCCCCCCCCTTTTTTTTTTAACCTGAATCTCTCTGTAGTTTCTGTTTTTCATTTGCCTTCTTCTGCTGCATCTAGGAGCCCATTAATACCTGTAGTTTTTTCCTGGGAAGACACTGTACATTAAAATTGTCTTCCAAACTTCTTTTTGATAAGCTGAACAAATAAAACTGTAATTCTGTCATCTGAGGGCTCAAATTCTCCAGCTCAAATGATTTCCAGCTTTTTCAACAGCCTCTTCAGGTTTTTCAATGTCTTTTCACAGAATCACAGAATGTCAGGGATTGGAAGGGACCTCAAAAGATCACCCAGTCCAATCCCCCTGCCAGAGCAGGAACACCTAGATGAGATCACACAGGAAGGCGTCCAGGCAGGTCTTGAATGTCTCCAGAGAAGGAGACTCCACAACCTCCCTGGGCAGCCTGTCCCAGTGCTCTGTCACCCTCACTGTAAAGAAGTTCCTCCTCAAATTTAAGCAGAACCTCCTGTGTTCCAGCTTACACCCATTGCCCCTTGTCCTATCATTGGTCACCACCGAGAAGAGCCTGGCTCCATCCTCCTGACACTCACCCTTCAAATATTTATAAACATTAATAAGGTCACCCCTCAGCCTCCTCTTCTCCAAGCTAAAGAGGCCCAGCTCCCTCAGCCTTTCCTCATAAGGGAGATGCTCCACTCCCTTAATCATTTTGGTGGCTCTGTGCTGGACTCTCTCAAGCAGTTCCCTGTCCTTCTTGAACTGTGGGGCCCAGAACTGGACACAATATTCCAGATGTGGCCTCACCAGGGCAGAGTAAAGGGAAGAAGAACCCCTCTTGACCTACTAACCACATCCCTTCTAATGCACCCCAGGGTGCCATTGGCTTGCTTGGCCATAAGGGCACTGTGCTGGCTCATGGTCATCCTGCTGTCCAGCAGGACTCCCAGATCCCTTTCCCCTACACTGCTCTCTAGGAGATAATTTCCCAACCTATACTGGAACCCGGGGTTGTTCCTGCCCAGGTGCAACACCCTACACTTGCCCTTATTGTATTTCATTAAGTTTTTCCCTGTCCAGCTCTCCAGCCTGTCCAGGTCTCTCTGGATGGCAGCACAGCCTGCTGGTGTGTCAGCCACCCCTCCCAGCTTTGTGTCATCAGCAAACTTGCTGACACTGCCCTCTGTTCCCGCATCCAGGTCATTGATGAATATATTGAATAATACTGGTCCTGGTACTGACCCCTGAGGGACTCCATTAGACACAGGTCTCCAACTAGACTCTGCCCCATTGACCACCACTCTCTGGCTTCTTCCCACCAGCCTCTCCCTCTTCCCCAAAAATCTCAGTTCTTCTGAGAAATAAATTGCACCCAGCATCCTCATTTTCCTTGCTCCCCCTCATACACACACCGCTCTTTGTATTTACAGCAAATCTGTATTAGCATTTATGTTATATTCAAAACTGATGGGGGAAAAACCCAATTGTACTGTGTTTAGCATTAAAAAGTCCTCATTAGAAATTACACTCAACAAAAATCCCTCAGCAATAATTATTTTTACGTGTTAGTTGGCTAACTTATCAATCCATTTAACAAATACTTTCTTGACACTGCATAATGACAATTTCTTAGCAAGAACAGCATCTACAAAACTCAACCTTTTCCACAAAATCAGGGAGACTGGAATTAATTTAATTTCAACTCTTTAGTTATCCACTGTGTGAATCCAGAACCAGCTTCTCCATTACCCTTTCTGGACTAAAATCTGAATGATAGCCTGCAGTTATACCAGTCATCATGCTTGTGTGAATTTTGCTCTTTTATTTTTTAACATTGGCACATAGTAGCATTCTTCTAGTGCCATGGAATTTCTCTTGCTCCAACACTTCTGAAAAATAAAAACTAGTTAGAGATCTCAGCCTAGTTTTTCAGGATTCCCAATGATTCAAAATGCATTTGCAGGCCATTTTTAGCATGATAACTATTAACAGACTTAAAGTTATCTTCTTATCCTTCAGTGAAACAAATATTTCACTGTTTCACCTAGAATAATTATTTTTTGCAAAACATATTCCTTTTTCCACATCATTATTAAAAGCTCAGCCATCTCCATCTAAGAATAAGCCCATAATTTTCAGACAACGTAAACCATATAAAAACTCCCATTTTACTTAACAGTAAGTCTTACAGCTGAGCAGACATGGTATTTGCCCATGACCTTTAATTTCTCTTTATCTTTCCCACACTTAACAACAAGCTGCCATTCACTCTATGCTCTCTGACTTGACAGTGACACAGGACATACTTTTACTACTTTCTTCCTCAAAAAGTCCTTCTTGTTCTTTTTTGTTGTTGCTGTTTACACTTCCCTTTCCAGTTAGTTTGAGTCACATTTCCCTTTTGCTTTTGAAAATTACCCTTCTTGAACACTCAAATACGTAATCTCACTGTCGGGAATTATCTTTTCTTTACTCTGAATGTTAGAAAATTATGGAGAAGATTGTCCCTGAGCAACACAAATTCCTAGGTCAATTCATCACTGTAAGCTCCCATAAAGCTGCTCAAACCAAATGACCTTGTACTGGATGCAGTACATTTTATGCTAGAAAATTATCATTTGCAATTTTCAGGCTAATTACATTTCACCATTTTTTACATTTCATCTGTAGCACAAGCTTCCCACACAACGGTATTTTTCCTTTATATGCTTTTTACAGCCAAGTGCTCAAGAAGCAATGCACCTCATTCTCAATTTGCAACAGACTCCTATGAGCACTACCCTCTCAGGTTTGTTAATTAGTAGACTGATTGATATGTATTCAAGATCCTTGTATTAATTAACTTTAAGGCAGGTACTAGTGTCCTTAACATTGCATACTGACCTCCACCTCTGTTAGCCACTCTGTCCTCAAGTAGGCTGTAAGTACTGATTTCATATTCTTATTTTATGAATTGCCCCATGCGGTTTCAATAAGAAAAATTATACCTCATTTTACCCATTAATGAAAGTTTCCCATATATCATGGTTGCCACCAGGTCTTATCACTGATATAAAACCAACTGCAATTCTTGTTTCCAGTTCTGTTATAAGTTTAATTGGCTCCTAAGACATTAACTTTAAATTGTACTTACTTGGTCCCCATGTTCTGCACAAATAAACCTGCAGATTCACCCTAGCCAAATCCAACAAATTCTCCTCCAGGAATTTATTTTGTGGATCTTCCTTATCACTAAATCTTCCTCAGCCTCCTAGCTTACTTTTTCTTAATAGCTGTATTCATGACGCCTGTCAATTTATCTACCATTTGGTATCACAAAGCAGTACCAAATACCTTGCAGCTATGTCTCCTACAGCCATCTGCTTTGCATCTCCACAAACAGTTCCACTATTAGCCAGCATAATTCAATATATATGAGTAACTTTATACTTCCTGTCATATTGAACGTCTCCCGACTTTGGGTTGGGTTTTTTTTGGCTACAAACCACCAGTGCTCTCTTCTGGATCCTACCTATTTTTCCTTTTCTTCTGTGGCATCAGTGGGAATGACTTCTTATTCTGACTGTTAAAAAAAGATACTGCACGTATAAATGTTTCCATTAATGAGTTAAAAGATTTAATGGAAAAAAGGAAGATGGCTGCATGGTTTGACAACTGAATTTTTCTTTTGCCTTTAGCAGATTTCAAAGGCAACAGGGCAAGCAAGGTCTTAAATGCAGACTGTACCGACGGGATTTTTTTTTACTATTGCTATGAAGCCCTATAAAAGTTCAGAGTCATGAAAAAAATCCTATTAGAGGCAACTCAAGCCGTTCATCCAAATTTAATGGACAGTCCTGAAGTTCATGACTAGACTTCTCTACCTTATGAAGTGAACACCTTACCAATACACTAATGTAATATTTATGAAGTTATATCAGTGATCCCAAGAGAAAAATCATGGCAAAAGAAATAATCATCCATGATAATTAAAGGTAGAAACAAATGGAGGCATATACAAAGAAAATATGCAATGACCGAGAAAGCTGTTAAAGGAAAACAATTACTGCCTGCTGTGTTGGTTTAGTGTTAAGCACGTGATTATTCCATTAGAGACTATCATAACATATCTGCAGCAGGTATCTGAATTGAGACAGCATGACTTTCCAAGTCCTGGGTGATGAACGCAAGAACAATATTGTTAAATGATGTTTAATGTTTCATGAGGATTCTCTTTACTTGTTCTGAGCACAAAACAAGCATGTCAGCTCCATTACACCAAGATGGTCTGAACTCCACATAATTCTTCAATGGCATTAGAACTTTCAGACCCAAAGCAGAGGCCACTGCCACATGAGCTACCAGAGCACTTCGCCTTAGAAGCAATTTATCATCCCATTTAAGTACTTAAGGCATTTACTGGACTAAAGAATTTTACAAGTGTTTGCTGACAGCACAGTTTTCTAATACATTAAAAGGCACAACGAAGTAAAAGTCTCAAAACTTTTAGTGAAAAGCAAGCTGTTTTACCAAAGACATATGTCCATTCTCACAAATGGCTAACTGGTTTTGTCTGAAATGAAAAACCAACAAAGCCTAAAACCTACAGTCTGAAACATAATCAGTGAAATTTCTGTCCAAATAGTTATCAGCTTAGTAGCTACAAGGAAGTGAAAATACAATGTTATAACCAAACACCTGGTCAGTATCCCGAATCACACCTGCTAACAGCCCAGTTTAGAATTGTGATCATTCAACAGTAACTTCAGGTGTCAGCAGTGAGGTCACTGAAGTGCTTCTAACAGTCTGTCTTCAAACCCGCTGGAGGTCATATACAAAGACTGCTTTTCAGGAATCACACCCCATGAGTTTAGCAGAGAATCTGGCAGTATTTATCAAAATTTGGCAAATTTTGAGAAGGCCTGGGAGTAAACAGCTCTTGTACAGCTAGTCACAACTAAGGCATACAACAGCTTTACCCTAGTGGTGCCAGGATTGCTGTTCCTTTGCTTGAGTATCTATCAACTCAAACCTCAGAATTTAAAACCAGTATTTGTATGCTATTTAAATATTGATATGTTGTGACTAGTAATACTCCAGCAATGATGTTTGCCCAGGCACATACTGTATTAGAAGTTTTGAAGACAATCTGTGATATACTTAAGAAGGAATTTACTGCATCATTAAAAACAAAATTATTATTGTTCTTTTGGGGAATTATTTTTCTTTTTTTTTTTTTTTCCCCTGTTAAATTTGAAATCTTTCTGCCAAGTTAAAAAAGCCCTTTCAATTTAGTACAATTTGGGAAAATAGAGAGTTTTTGTGTTTGGGGCTTGTTTCTTTTTTAAACTGTGAAGTCTGAGCGTTAACTGATCTAGATTTGACCGGGTACTCACTCTGTCGCACAGCTCTTCAAATGTGAAGTCTGCAATGGTTCCACACGCTTTATTCAGCCTCAGCTCTCTGCCTTGCACTTTTAGAATCCTTGGTCTAGTTACTATGGGAACATGAACAAAGACTCAATCTTCTCTGGATAATTACTATAAAATTCATCTCTTACAGATAGGAAATGCATAGCTTGATGAATAATAGCACATGATTCAACACATAAATTAGACAAAATGCTGATACAATGACTGCCACTTGAGTGTGGCATCAACCCATATACAGCAATGGAACTTATTAATTGGTCAGTGGAGATTGGGCATTGTGTTCTAAATGTATTCTCTTTCAAGAGAAATTAACTTACGTACAATCATTTTGTTTCTGAGCCAGCTCATCAAACAACTTATCCATGACAGCCTCCACATCAGCTTCACTTGTGCTACAGTGAAAAGAATAATAGAATATGAAATTAATAACACTTGAAGCCAACATCAAACAGCTGCCTGAGCCTGCTTAGCTTTTTGCCCATAAAAAAAGAGAACAGGATGTTATGCTCTAAATACAAACATTAGATTTAGAATACACTTAAAAGTAGAGAATATTAACTCTCAGGTAGATGATTCTGCCTTATTTGCATACACTGAAAGACTTCTGTGTTTTGAGCTGTTTCCAGTAATGAGGCAATACAGGCAGAGCAGATCCATTAACACTATGTGTACACAATGAGAAAAAAGGCTTCTGGCTCTATCTTGCATGCAAAATAAGAGCAAATAGACAAGGGAAGGCAGTCAAGCACCTAAAGAAGTATCCTTTGAAATGTCTGAGAGGGAACTTTGCGAAATTCAATATTGGAGCAGCTTTTTCGAGGGGTGGGGGGGTTGGGGGAGTGAGGGGGAAGTAAAGTCAACTGATTGTATTGATCAGACAATATGCAAAATTAAACTATGAAATTGAAAATACCACCATGATCTCCACATTAGTAATTTTATCTGTTTTCCCACTCTGTCCCCAATACTATTTGGGAAAAGATCAACCACAGGCAGTGAAAATGCAAAATATCTGCAGTGAGAGTTGAAGTAAAAGTTTATATACATCTTCTGGTGGCCACAAGAATTACAAATCAGTCTGATCAGAGAATATTTTTTGTCACTGAATGGGTTAGAGGGCCAGCCTTTCTATGTGTCATTCTTAAAGAAGGTAGCTAATATTTCTAGCTGTTTGGTTTTTCTCAGCCAGTTTGAAAGCTGAGAATCGTAAATTAATGCTACAGTAGACAATAAACTAGATCTAGAATATAGAATGCTTCATTGAAGTTTGTATAATAACTTTTGGTGTGAAAAGTTTAATTTTATAGATTGTGGATACATTCAAGTTACATTGCTGCACACAGTTCTAGACCTCCTCTAAATGCCAAGTGATGATGAGCATGTTACACAATTACTTTCACATTAGTTAGACCATAAGCACCTTAAAAATGTTAACAGTAAAACTGAAATAACTACTTTTTAGCTCAAGCTTAATGATAGCAAATCTTGTAGATACAAAGAATTTGGAAAAAAATCCCACAAACTCCTGCAAGTGCCATTTCAAACACTTTAAAAAAACTTTTCTGAATGGGAGATGATACAAAATTGTAACTTCAAAAAATGAAGTTTCTCTCAACATTGATATTTGTGTGCTGCTTTCCCCTGACAAAATGACAAATTAAAAGGAACAGAAAAAAGTCATAAAAGGGGGTGAAGAATGCATCTATATCAGGGAGTATGCACACGTGTATGCAACTATCAAAAAGTTTGATGTAAAGGCTACAAGAAGAAACAGCCAAATATGATGTCTAGGTGAATATTTGCACCTAAGTGCCAATAAAGTTTGTTTTGAAAATAGATACCTGAGGCTGAGATGAAGGAGTTGCTTTGATCAGGAATCTTGTAATTGTGTTACACTGATTGCTTTCAGATGATGAAGAAACAACTTTAAGCAACCATTAGTTGCATATTTTAAATGAAGAAAAGACTATACAAATTATGAAGCATCAAGAGGATTTTAAAACAAAAGTCATTATGATACTATAATCATTAATAGGGGAATGTAAACACTGGACAATAACACTTTCTTTGAGGGCAAGATTGATAAATAAATTCCAAAAATCTGTATCAAAATACTGTATAGTATCTAATTTAAAACAAAACAACAAAAAATAATCCCACATACTGTGCTAGTTCTGCAGGGTTGAAAGCTGCAATGAACAAGTTTGAGATTCCCTCAAGAAAAAGAAAGGACAATGAACTAAGTATCTTATTTCCATCAACAGCTACAGGATTTTTGTTTCCCTCACTGCTTCCTCAATGATTAACATGACAAATTCTAGAGGTAACCAACATCCTTCCCCTGAGAGAATATGAAAGGGACTTATCATCAATCTCTGCCATTCACTTGATCCCAAATTTTGGAGCAGAATACCATGAAATACTTCGGCTGGGTACTACTACCCGGGCTTGTTTTTATTTCTTCTCCTCTGAGAGCTGATGCCACAGGCACCTCGTTTAGCCTACTACCTGCTAGAAAGCACATACGTACTTTTCCTTTCTCAAGGGTATGGACAAAGATCAAAACATATGGTAGGTGCTTTCCACAATTACAAAACAAAAAGTCACCAGAGTGCAACGGGCACAATAAGCAGAGCCGTAAGCAGGGACAAGCCACGATGAGCAATGCTGAGACAACAGTGGCAGATTTGAACTGTACTTCCGAGCAGATGCCGCAGAACTTAAAGAAAGTGGAGTCAGGCAAAAATATAGAAAAAGAGCTACTTTTCTTGAGTTCATACAGTGACATGTTGTTTGAAGATACAGAACCTGCATTTGACCTGTTTTCCATATATGAAATTCTGTCATTTCCTTCCAGAAGCAGAAAGAGTTGTTACCTGTTGTAACTCTGCTAATCCTCCTTCCCCACAAACAACTACAAATTCTAACTTTGTTACAAAGTGATACAGTGCCCTGGTTTTGTTTGAAATATCTGTCACATCAATGGAAATACTGCACCTTTCTTAATGGAAACATGATTGTTAAATCAATATTGTATGTTGGGTTGAAAGATACAATGGTTATAAATCTCATTTTAAGTTATTGCTGTCTGCCTTGCTCAGGTTGTCATCGATTAAACAATACTATAAGAGCAAATAAGAGATAGAAAAATGTCTGCAATGCAAAGGTTTCCAAGTATGTAAAAAAGGAGAGAATGTTTCTATTAGGCAGATATATGCTGCAACCAAAAGCACAACCATGAACGTATTCTTAAATATATTTATTTGCAAATATAGAATAAAGTGCTAAAGAAATTTTGACATGATAAACAGAAACAATCTGTCAAAATAGGAGAGTGGGGGGTTTTTTTAGTCCAAAGCACTGGAAAGACCCAACATTAAATGATTCCTTGTCATGGATTTCTATAAATACTTAATTACTTAAATACAATAAGGATGTTCTTCTATTATAAGAGAATTGTGCAATCTCTTACAAGAGGATATTCATTACTTTCTAACCATCTGTCACTTCAGTTCTCCAAATACCACACCTCCCCAAAAAATCTAATTAGTTTTTATTCACTCACACATTATAAACGATGCTAGTGTGGATACTGAAAATGTAGTTTAATGAAGTTAATATCAGGCCATAATGGAAGGCGGTTTGCTGAACAAAATGGACCAGAAGGCAAAGAAAGGAAAAGTCACACTCTGCTAATTCTACTATACATTATTCATTTCCCATTGATTAGGAAATTATTGGCTAATAAGTAGTAAAAAGAGGGCAAATATCATATCATAGATAAACTTACAGGTAGTAAAGTTTTCCAGCAGCAGGAAGCACTCGTTTCCTGTAGTCTATTCCAGAATCGAGCTGGACTGTGCTGCAGTGTTTCTACAGAGACAAAAAAAAAAAAAAAAAAGAATAGCTCTCCTCAAGCCAAAGCTATATTTACTACTGTCTACCTTAGAGAGAAGATACACTGCTGTGATAAACAATCAGCACGAATAAGATCTGCAAAACTAAATTAAAGATGGTAAAATTGAAGTCTCCTTTACAATTATCGAAGCAAAGAAATAAGCTGGAAATGATTCACACATTCCAAACAAAAAAGTAACTATTTCAGAAGTCCATCAACTAGAAACTTAACATAGATAGAAAGCACAGGGAATTAAATGAGGGTGGATACTACTTGCTTTCTCTGGGTAGTACTTTGTTGAGTGTGTAAAAATAATTATTTTCACATTAAAGAATATACATTTAGAAATAGAAAATTAGGAGCAGTAAAAGTTTAAGAGACCACAATCAAATTCTAGCAGAGACACCTGAGACTACTTCTACTTTATTAGCTAAAAATTTTAATTTTTCTGTCTACTAAAGACTAAAAATTTTCTGAGTCAAACATCAAATATATGAACACCACCAAGCGTTGCTGCAAAACGAATGGAAGTATAAAGGGGAATAAACAAAGCTCTATATCAAAAAGATTTTGTTTCATTTTTGTAATGTCTGAAATGACTCAGAAAAAGATCTTCCCCCCCCCCCCTTTAAACAACATGTAAGATTCCAAGTGTAATACAGATGTCCCTGAGTAGTCACAATAATTGCTTCTGTTAGAAAACTCATAATCAGCTGTACTAAAGGGTGCTTTTTTTGATACAAGGCCTGAGGCTGAGAGCAAAATTCTCACTAACCTCAATGGGATCAAGATTTTACATCCTCTGGCAAAGGGAATAGCTCTGCTTATCTGTTATTACTACTGCCAACATACACAACTTCTGGGTGTTATATAGCTAGAAGCAAAAGAAGCCATAAGAGAGGAAAGGTTTTGATATTTTAGAAAATATACCTCTATCAACAATTTAATTAAAGCAATAAAACCTTTTTTGTAGGTAATTAAACACCATTAAAATTCTTTGGCTTGCTAGAATCCACTCTGCTTTTTCACTGCACTATGAACTATTAGTTTATCTTTAATACTCTCGTTAAGCATTTCATACTCTGTGTGTCAAATTTTTCAAAGCCTCCTTGAGGCCATTCAAATATCAAAATTGGAAATGTAGAATCTCATTTATAGCAACTACATTGAAACAAAAAAACCCCTTAAATTTTAGAAGAACTATCATCAGTGGTTTAAGGAACAATGGCCCTTTTGAAGAAACGTGTTGCATAGGATTTACAGATTACAAATATCTGCAGGAGTGACTGTGATGACTCACTGAATTAATTTTTTGCCCTTGGCTATTACTGAAGCCTCTATACTTATTTTAAAATCTCCAACTTCTCTACAAAGATACACAGCTGAAAAAAGAAGGTAAAAAAAAAAATCACCCTGAAAGCACAGAATCCAAGGAAAATCCATGTGTCTTTAATTCCGGTAAGTGAAAAAGCCATGCTAATCAAATCATTATCTTGGGCTAAGGCTACTGCAAACACAATAGCATTGGTACTACAATATTATTATAATCTATTCCCTTTCTTTTCATGAAAGCTTACAAAGAAAGAGAATAACAGAGCAGAAGAAAAAGAAGTTCCAGAGGCATGTAATAATATGCATAAGGGAGGGAGGATGTTTAAGCTTTTCTTCAGCATCAGTCTGGCAGTCAAGGCTAGAGGGAAGATTCCTGAAATTTCACAGCAAAGCTGGTGCACTTCGCTTTTCTTTGCCAGACACTGACGTTCAGCATCTTTCTGCCTAATGTTTTATTTTTCCATTTTTATTAGTTCTAGTATTATTTCCTTCATGTTAGTAGAGGGGAAAAAAAAACATCCCAAACATTTCATTACTACAATTATGTGGACTGAGATTCTTTACATTAACTTCAGATACTCGGATATTTAGTAATGCTGCTTATCACTTTGGGTTTTTTTCCTGGAAACAACAGATAGGAAATTTTGCATTAATTCAGCTGCAATTATTTGACCTTCAAGATGGGTTTACAAACTCTACCGCTCTCTCAAAGCGTTGTGTTGCATATAGAGCGAAAAATGAACACAGAACTGCACGTACTTAAAGAGTGTGGCATGGTTATGGTATGGCTGGAAGGAAAAAAAGTGCACCTGAGCACTGTAGCTGGTGTAAACGTATTGTGCTGCTGTTTACAGTGGTGCTTGTGGCTCAGCTGCTAGTGACTGCCGAGTAAAGCAGACATACTGGGTACTCAGATACATACTGATCCTGGGCTAGATTAAGCAGGTCACTGTAGCTTACCAAAATATAAATCAGCACTTGGTGCAACAGTATTTTAGTTCACTTGTGTTCTGCTCACAAACTTACCGCTCCTTAAATGCACTGACAGTCTTTTACGACTCCACGATCTAACTCTACAGTGAATGAATTCTGGAGGTAAGAATTGTAGATGTAAGTGCAACCAATATAGCTATGAAATAGAGGCATTTCTTCTGTCTTCCTCCCTTTCCTCTTTCTTCAAAGTAGTTAGTATTATCACTGTTCAGGGAAAATCCCTCTCGCTAGTGACACCAGTTAAGAAGAGCTTGTGTGCTCAGAAAGCTTATTTATGGTTTTGGGCCCTTTCAAAGCTACAAACAGTTGCCTACATGACATATATTTCTTTTCCCTATAAACCTTGTCTTGTAGGTCTACAATAATGTACTGCTACTGATTCTAATGCAATGTAGCATTACACAGTTTATTTCAAAAATACCTGTTAAGATATTCTGGGCTACAGGACCTTCCAGCTAGAAAGGCAATAGCAGCTTCCTAGAGATATATAAAATACAGTTATTATAGTCCTACTGATTTTTTGCTTCCTTAGGAGCTGAAAATCAACTGCACCAAACAAACAAAATGGAAAGAGAGAATTCTGATATACAGCAGTTTTATGTAACACACAATACAAGCATAGAAGTAGGGGCCAGTTGACAGGAACACAAAGGTACTTAGTCCTTTGGAAAACATTTAGCATTTTACTATCCTGCTCCTTGGATGTTCCTAATTCATTTCTGGTTTTTGGTCTTAATTCTATCCTATCTTTCAAACACAGTTCTGTGTCCTATTTTTCAAAACAGCATTCTCAGTCAAATTCTGGTTTATATTTTACTTTTAATCTCTAGCATATTTTTCACCCATTATTGTCTCAAGAACCACTGACTTGGGCCTCAGGGCCCGTTTCCTTTTTTTTTTTTTTCCCCCCTTGTCCTCTCCAGACTGATGCTCTCTTCATTAAGGTACTCCAGCCATTTAGAGCCATGTTCTAAATAAAAATAAAACAAACACAAGAATTTCCTAACCATTCTATATGTTCATGTGAATAAATACTTACCACTGTTTGTCATTAATTATTTTTACTGAGGCATTTCAAGGCTGACTCACACCTATTCTCTTAGGCACTGCGTAAATATACATAAAATGGATGGCCCCTGCCATCAACAAACAAAACATTATCATCTGTGTAGCAACATGCTCCCAGAAAACAGTCCATTAAAATACGATTGCTGCTTAAAAGCTTTGTAGGGTAGGAACAAACTTCTCTCTATGCAAATATATGACAGTAGAATACAGATCTATAGGTGCTACTGGAAAATAATGTAACAAAAATCAAACAGATGTATGAATAGAGAAATCAATCACTACATGTTAATGTGGAATAAACTAATAAACTAATGCAAAAAACCAGCATGCAAACGTGCACTGGTGTGGGCAATGCTATTTACACAAAATGAGTTCTACAGAGCAGAGAAGAGAAAGAATGTGATAGCAGTACCAAGGAACTGAAGTAATGGGAGGATTGCTTGCACTGCCCAGCAGTAACAGCAGCATTTCTTCTCCAAGTCAAGAATGTACTGGTGGAGACAGTTCTAAAGGGGGATTCAGCTCGTGGTCACTTTTACTCAAAGCCAGAGTCAGAAAGGTCACAGAGAACCTATGCACTGAGCAAAGATCCAAAAGTTTTTCCTTTTGGGGTTTCCTTTGTAGACACGGGTACTCACTGCAGTTCTGTGTTTCTACACAGATAAACATTCATTTATCTGCTTCACAGAAATGCAGAGGGTAAAATCTGTAAGTATTTTTTTTCAAGAGAAATGCTTTAAATGTTAAAAAGACAGCACATAATCAGAATGTATAATAGACGAAAATAAAAGCACACCAAAATGTCGTATAGGTCCGAGATAAACACTTAAAATACTAGACTTACAAAAATGAAAACCAGATACATGGTTGCACAGTAGGGAAAACATCAATACCGCTCACAATTGCAAGAATGAAACACTGAGTCTCAGAGAAAGTGCACATGTGAGTAGCACCACCACTTCTATACCTTTCACAGGTGTCAATAACATTACACTCTCGCATCACAGAACTAGAAAATCAATACTATCATCTCAAACTGCTAATTTGGGGTGGTGGGGGGAAGGTAGGTCTCTCTACTTGTTACCCTTCATCTTTTTGCAGCCTGGGGAAAAACCCTCCTAAGATTACATATAGATGTTCTCTCTCCATCTTTGGACTAACTTCTCCAGCACTGGACTGATTAAACCCTACAGATGTGATTGCATCCTCACACTCACTAATCCCCATCACAGAATCCTAATCAACAGCCAAAGAACTAACCGGAGTGCTCAGAGTGTCAGTACTTAATTGACAAAGCCATGACTGCAACTACCGGTTTCAATTTTTTTAAGATGGAGACTTAAACTTTCAAATTTCATTTACTTGGGCTAAACACTTACTTTTCTTTTGAAATAAATACTTAAAATTGAAGCTACAGCTAGTTGAGTCTGTTCTTGTGAAACTATCTACAGTTTCCAACAGATTTGTTATTCTATTGAGATATTTCAAGTCTGACTTACCCTATTCAATTCAAATGCATAAAATTAATTAGTCATACAATTTATTTTGAAGTCATTTATGTATTTATGTATACAAAGAACAAATACAATTACAGAATTGAAAACGCAATTAGGAAGTTAAAAATACAGCATGATCATGCACTCATTTCCACTGAAGTGGCAGAAAAACTTTTTATTCCAGAAGGAAAAAAGACAAAGCCTCAAGGCTCAACTTGCGAGACAGAACACCTAAAATGACAATCTTCATATAGAATAAATAAAATCCGACTTCCAGTATACCTACAGTAGAAAGTTATTAAATATAGACTAACAGAAATACATTTTTCTTCCTGTATCTCTAATATTCCTTTGTTGCTGCAGTCAAGAATGTTGGCTATTAAGATATTTAACTGCTCAACAAATTAAATTACACATGTTAAGTAGAGGAACAAAGGTTTCAGAAAATTTCAAAAGGCAGTCAAAGTTAGCTGGATAAACCTGCAAGTTCTTAAGATGTTGTGTTTCCCACGTGTCACAAAAACCCACTGAAATGCTAACAGATGGCCTTGTGGTCCACATTAAATACTGTATTAAATCTCATGTGTCCCTGCGAGCTCAAATACTGTGATCACTTCATGACCCTTGACAATGCAGGTGAGCAGATATCTCTTAACCTTATCAAAGACCACCATAAGTAAACCAAATTGTCAGTCTTTGCTCTGAATTTTAAAGGCATTAAAAAACAAAAACATACAAACTCATACAAATCATCCTTTCAGCCCACAGGATCAGACAAACCCTATCTGAAGGCCTTTAGAGAAAGTGGAGGGAGACAGAGATGTGAAAGTGCTTCACCTTGGGATGATCATTACCTTAACTGCCACACCTGCTGAGCTTCCTCAGCCTTTCAGGCTTGGGTCAAACCAGACACCTGGAAATGCAGCAGTAGCCCTGCATCTGCAGTATCAAATACAATTTCCAGATGAGCAAAGAAGAGCATAATCCTATCCCCAGGCATGCAAAGCTGCACAATTAATACTCTTGGCCTCTGGTGCAGCTCTTAACAAGCGCATTAGAACACTCGATATTAATAACCAAGCTAGGTCTAACCGAGACATGCAACATCCAACCACTCTTTCCGAGCAAAAGGAATCACCATTTCCATGCAGGTAACATCTTCCTTTTCCAAATGCATTCTCTGCATCTAACTCTTTGTATTAGCTTATAGCCAAAAAAATACCTATCCCACTAAAAAACACACCATACCCGATTTGGTCTCCATTAACAAAACACAGGATCACCAATATTCCTTCCCTACAGCAAATTAGAAAATAATGAGATTGTTCATTGGCAATCATTCTCCTCACACATTTAGATCCAGCCTAAGCAAGAAAAATTCTCTCACATCACACATGTATGATGAGAACCCTCAGCCAGCAACAGAGGAAGAGTTCCTTGGGAACTAGTAAGGAAGAGCTCACTAGACTTAACTATTTTTATTATTTGACTCCACGTAACGTAACATTATCAACTAGGATATTGCTTCTTTTTTCTTAAAATTCTTAATCAATGTCAAAAAAAGATTTCTTCATCCAAAAGGCACCATTATAATTGGCATTTTCCCCAATGATTCATAACTGTGGTAGAACAAGAATCCTCTCAAGCAAAAACACAGTGAAAAAATTATTTCTGACCTACAAAGCAGACCCACAGGTTTTAACTTTGGTGTACTCGTAAAGTTATCAGCAAGGGACAATCACCAGCATGTTTCAGAGTGTGAAACTGGTCCAGCTGGAACTCATGAGCTGGGTAGGTCTGTCCACAGCCTGCTGAGAGAAGTGTATGAAGTGCAGTGTTTCCTCTCTGGTGTAGCTATAAAAGGAGATCAACCAGACCATTAGTCACAAGCAAGCACGGTACAAGTGCAGGACCTTCAAAGGGCTGCTCCTTTTACCCGTGCTTAAAACTGGCTCTGTTTAAAAAAGAGTCAATCAAGTTTGCAACATTCCTAACTTTCTGGCTACACTGATCCATGGGAATGAGATGTACTCAGGGGGAGGGAGAAGGACAAAGGGAATCATCAGGTATTTGGTGGTGGATAAAAACTTGGTCCAAGCGTTGTAGGGTGTGCATACAGTTTTTGTCTCCCTGTTCAGATGTTGTTGAAACAGTAGACTTTAAAGAAAATGTCAATGAATCCTCATAAGCACTATACATGACCTCTGGGGTAATTAGCAATCATTCAAAAGCAACAAGACTAAAATGTTCTATTCTTTATTACTGTCAGCTCTTGTCTTGATCAGCATTTTAATAAAGATGGTTCATTGCTAAGACAGTTTCATGAATCAGTCATAATTACATTCTGACATGCAGTGAATAGTAAAGCAAAACTAAATATCACTTCATCAACCTTTCTAACCTTTATGCAAGTATTAACTGTAAATAATTTTTACACAATCTTACAACAGAAAATCTGCATATTTCTTAGCTTTGTACATACTCTACCCTAACTGAATTTCCTGTGACCTATACCTGAAAAAAACCCCTTACAATCAGGCATAATTACTTATTTTTGCATGATATTCAGGTGTTGCCTTTCACAGATCAAATCAACTTCAAATACAAAAGGCTATTTGTTCTGCAAAATAGTGCTATGCTTTAAGGCTTTTTTTTTTTATCGTCTTTTTCTACATATTCTTCATTACTTGCAGTAACAAAATATGTGAAATTGCTACAATAGCCTTAGACACTTTATGCTTGTTCCAATTTTAAATATACAAAAAACTCACAAACAAATTTTGAAGAAAAATTCCAAAATGTCATCCAAGTATACAGTACAATATCAGTGAAACTAATCATGCTCAGGTTAACTTTGGGTGACAAACATTTTATTTATGGATTATTTTTAAATTGACTTAGAAAATAGAAATCTGTGAAATACTGACAAATATAATTTTTAAATGAATTTTTGTCTTACACTTGTGACAAGAACACTTTAAACTTCAAAACTGAGAGTTTAGCAGAGATAAATTTAGAGGTAAAATTAATTCAATGAAAGTTGCAAAAGTTTACATTACAGCCTTCAAAACTTTAACAACGAAGAAACCCCACTATTCTTGCTACCACAGGGAACATACGATCTATTGTACAACTTTTCAATAACTTATTTTAATGTCTACCTACAAATCAGCTACCCCCTAAGAAGAGGAAAAATAGACAATTAACTTGTAAAATAATGGTGCATGAATAAAGACAGAGACTCTAAAAAATGTACTGTTCTGTGAATAGTATTTCAGATATTCACACAAAGGTGAAAGAATTCAGGAGGTACAGACGTGGCTGTGCTGTGTAGGAGACAAGTAGCCTCTCCTTTTTCCAGTCAGGGAGCAGAAGAATGGCAGAGTAAACTTCCATGCAGTAAGAATTACACTGAACAGCTCTCCCCATTTCACATCACTTAGGAAAAAAAATCTTCCTTACAGAATAAGTATAAATAAAAAAACTCCCAAAACTCACTGTATAACATTCAGTTTTGCTAAGAACCAATAATGACTGTAACTTTCAATCTCCTAATAAACAACCAGGGGCATTCTGTGAAAAACAAATGCCAAGAGTTCGTTTTAAATTTATAACATGATGTTTTGCAAGCTAAAGGTCAAATTCACCCCTAACACGTGTACTTCATTGGAATTATATCCTGGATTAAGTTATTTGTCCAGATTTCTTTTTTGCTGTTGTTTTTCTTTTTAACATTTGGTTTGTATTTCTTTTCCCTGTATTAGCCTTTGCTCCTGCCAGAACTGTTGGCAGGCAGGGGAAAAAAAAAAAAAAAAAAAGTATTATTGATTTACGAAACTGGATTTCCCAGAATAAAAAAAAAATGCGATTAAGATCTAAACAAAGGCGAAAGATGGCTTACGCTTAGCTCTGATGAGGTCCGCTACCTCATTACCAACAACTGAAAACTTCTGATGCATTTTGTTTCAAGGGAATCCAAAAGTCCTTGCTGTAAAGCAGGCTGGGGGGTGCAGGGTCCATTCACTCTTTCTGTATCCCAACCATTATGTAAGAAGTATAAAACACTGCCTTTATGCTGACAAACCACAATGACTCTTCTGACATCAAAGCTTTTTCACCACTAGGGGTTTTTTTCTCTGAAATTTATTCAAGCCAAGGGCAGGGAGACAACAATTCATACACGCTAATTACACCTAATTATCTATTCCCTTTTTTTTTTTTTTTCCACCAGCTTTGGCCAGTGTTATTTGCTATCTGGGTTTCTCACAACCTCCCCTTGCCCTGTCCATCCAGCTCAACAGTAAAGTCTTTGAAGAAAACAGTTGTGGCTTCTTAGAATTTCAACAATATAAGGTTCAACTCAAATTAAATTATTCTATTATTAGTTTTGACACATTTATGTGTTAAATATGAAGGCCTCTTGGTTAATTTGGCAAATTCCTCACATCTCTTCATAGCTAGAATTGCTGCTAACACCCTCTCTTGTAGGAGCTTCTCCTCATGCTTTCTTTTCATGACCTAAATGAAATGTTTATTGGATTAAAGTTCTTCTCTGCAGACCTCCATGGTGGCCTGTGACAAAGAGCTTAAAAGCTTTATTAATTGGCTCGGGCTTTTTGGAGGGAGGCAGGACCTCATTTCACATTACATCACAGGCAAATAAAACTGCCACGTGTAATTAGACTAATTTACCCTGATACAGCAGGAATCAACTATTTCATATCTATGATATGCTTTGATTTACTCATTTTAATCAAGGAGTAAACAAACCAAGCAAAAACTTCAGAAATCCTAACAATTAAAGGAAGTGAGAAAGCAGGGAGCCTGACACTGAGCTACAGTAGCAACTATTTTATCCTTAAATAAAGTTTTGATCTGCATCTAAACAAACTGTCTAGGAGCAAGCATGTGTGCATAAGACAGACATAGAAGGTAAACAAACTGAACAGCTTAATGTCTAAAGATGACACTAAAGCAATGGGTACATTATAAAATATTGTAACAGTTAAGTGCTCTGAACTACAGAATCCAAATAATCCTTCTCTTTAACACACACACAGGCTTAGAACGATGAATGCAGAAGGGGCTGGTAACTTCTACTCTGACACCTTGCCTTACAAATACAATATTTTGTTAGTTAATACTCTTACAAATTTGTCCAACCAAAATTACTCAGAAACTATATTGATGCTCAGCACAAAAATACTTGCAATCATGCTATATTTTCTAATCTTATTTTTTTCTATGTTTAATTAGGTACGCTTCACAAAAGATGAGTAGTTCTATTACTTGCAGGGAGAGAGAACAAGAACAAATGCTCCTTCTACTTAGGAGTTTGCTTGGTTACATACTAAGAAAGGAAACAAAAGGCCCAACATCTTCAGTAATGAAAAAGTCAATTGATAGGCAAAGCCATCACAATATCAAAGGCCTAATCCCTGCAATTCTGACTCAGGTGACAGTTCACAGGGGTCAGAGTGGCTGACACTGACCTCAAAAGCAGGTTTTAACTATTCAACATACTGAAAGCTGCTGGGCTATCACACCATTAGACTGGGACAAACTGACAAATCAATTTCATCAAGGAGATGACTTTTTTTGGGGGGGGCGGTGGGAGGAAAGAGGCAGATCCACCAATCAACAAATCCCTGCATTTCTCACACAGGTGGTTGGACAAAAGCTGAGTGCACCATCAAAGACATTTCATATCTACCAAATGCCTTTGTACAAAAATAACTCCCACAACTTCCTTAAGAACAGCTCTAAATGTTTTAAACCAATATTTTTTGCATATTCAAACTAAGTTATTGAAAAGTTAAAATACTTTAAAATTCCTCAGTCTCTTGCTTTGAAAGAAAGGGTATATTTTAATTAAAACCAACCAGAGTAGGAAACAAAGTCAATAAATAATCATTAATCAATTTTGAGAAAGACAACACAGCATATAAAAACACATTACTTTTTATTTGAGAGAAGTATACAATGCTTACCATTAAGAGTCATTTTAAACAAACAGTTTTAAAATAAAGAATTATTTGGTCCCTAATTGCAGGAGGAAAAAAAACAGTTCATTATAGAAAGCTTACAGTAATTTCACGTCCTACTGACAACAGGTTTCTGATTGATTCTTTCTCTTTAGTTAAAGCAAAATGCAGGTAGCCAAGCACTTTATTTTAAAACTGTACCTTTTAAAGGCATACTGAGGCTATAAAAGGCCCTAAAACCCCACAACTTTAAGTTAGAATTTAGTGCAGTGTGGGTCTGCTGGATGAAGAAAACCTGACAAAATGCAGAAGTTAGACATTTGGTATTTTGACTTGGCTTGACTTTTTAAAACTTGATGCTATGGTTCCCAAAAACCTTTGGAAACTCAAGAACTGCTCATTTGAGTTATAGATCATGCACAACAAACCATTTGAGGAGCTTTCCTTCCTGTTTGTCTGAAGAATTAAGTATCGAACTAGCCACTGAATTAGGATTCCAGAACAGTTAAGGGTTGATGTAAATGTCTTAATTAAATGTCTGCAAAAAACTAAAATGTTGCTAAAATTACTACCAAACCAGTAAAATAAAGCATGCTTTCCCTCCCTTTTTTTTTTTTTTTTTTTCCCCCAAGAACCTCACTTCAGCTCTTACATGAAGCTGTTAAAAGATACATAGATTTATTTGTAAACCAGTTTTAGAATGTTTAGAAAATGTTTATATTTTGTACTGGTTTAGATTAACAATTTTTGCAGTATTGATGCTCTAAGCATTTGAACAAAATAACTGTGAGGAATGAATGTTTGCTTTTTCAAGAACTGGCTTCGTGGGGAAAAAAAAAAAATCACTTAGGAGTTCCATGCACTTTAAAATGCTTGGTAAGAAATGCTGCAAGATTAAAAGCTCAATCAGACAGGACAGAACCTAATTGCAATTACAGAATTAAAAGATTTTCCTTCCTAATGCTTCTTATCTCTGCAAAGCTTTATCTTTATAAAATTTCATGGACTGAAGAAGTACTCTCCTCTGTTGCAGAAAATAAGCCCTTCTATAAAGAATACTGACTCAAAAAAATTTTAGCCACAACAACGAAGCAATCAATTGAGAATTTTTTTCTCTTTAGGAAAACTACCACCTTTAGTTATAGGATTAAAGAATGGCGGAAAAATTAGATCTCAAACTATTTAAGCTTTCAAAAGATCAGAATAATGGGGCAGGTTCAGAACTGGGCAGGGAACATACACAGGGCAGGAAGAACTACCAGAGTCTGGCCTGCCCAACTACACACACCTGGAGCTTTTATGTGACCATCAGCTGTAGGACCCAGAGTTTTTATGTGGCCCTCAAAAGTGGAATTTATCAACTGCACCTGCCACTGCAGGCATTCAGCAACCACTTGTCCCAGTAATCTAGCACCTAGAAAGGCAATACGGACACATTTTGCAAGATAACTGTATCTTCCCCAGAGCACTGTTTCACCTTTTTACTTATTCCACAGAATTTGATTTGTACTTATCTTTGTAAGAAATATGAACCCGAAATGATATAGTCTGAAGAAAACAAAACCAACAAAATCAAGGATGAGCATGGGCAATTCTACATCCAGGAAAGAAACAACTTCTTTTCACCATTTGAAGACAGGGAAAGATTTCTGTGTAACAGTTATCAGAGTATCTAGGAATTATGTGTTCCATTTATGAAGAATGGAAACAGACAGAAATCTATTTCAAATCAAATATCTCTTCATAGAAATGTACTGTCAATATTTCCTATTAATCCCATCTTCCCAATAATATTTTAAAGAATTGGGGGATCTTATTAACGTTTACAAATATCTAAAGGGCAGGTGTCAAGAGGATGGGGCCAGACTCTTTTCAGTGGTGGCCAGTGATAGGACAAGCGGCAATGGGAAAAAGCTGGAACACAGGAGGTTCCACTTAAACATGAGGAAAAACTTATTTACTGTGAGGGTGACAGAGCACTGGGACAGGCTGCCCAGGGAGGCTGTGGAGTCTCCTTCTCTGGAGATGTTCAAAACCCACCTGGACGCTTTTCTGTGCAACCTGCTCTAGATGAACCTGCTCTGGCAGGGGGGCTGGACTAGATGATCTCCAGGGGTGCCTTCCAACCCCTACCATTCCGTGATTCTGTGATTTTTAATTTTTAGAGGAACGGAAGTTAACAAATGCAAAGCTCCTGTGTTGAACTTGAACAACTTTTAGTACTAAAGCCTTATTTTAAGATTTATGATCAGAAAAGTTAATTTCTGAAAGAAACAAAACCAACCCACTCGTTCATTCCCACTAAACCCCAAACAAAAGCCCTGCAGGAAGCTCTGAGCCCAGAGAGAACAAAGATAGGAGTTAATTTCAGTTGTCAAAGCCACTGTCAGGGAACAGGTTAGATGAGACTGACACTACAGCAGACACACATGGCTTGGAGTGAGGTAAAGGTAGCGAAGACAGTAAATCAAACATTTGCAAGCATCCAATGCAGTATTTTTCCCTTATATTTCCATGCAAAACCTTGGAAGATATCATCCCTACATCTCCTAAAGTCACACATGGAATCATAAACAGCTGAGTCAGAAGCTACTCCATTCATTAACACCAATGCCATGTTACAGGTCACACACACATCGGGGAGGCCTATCTGTATTTCCCAAACCACGACAGTCAGAGCATCAATTTTGTTCTATCCATGCCTTTGTAATGTAAAGGTCACTTGTTAAAAACTTACTTTAAAATAGATTCCAGTGTGGGTTTTTTTAATGCCTATCTCTGATGTGTTGAATTCAAAATGTAGATTTGGAAATTATTAATATTCTTAATACCTTGCCATTACCCTTCTATTTTCAAACTAAGGTCAGAGAAGCATTTGTTGATAAGCTTCCTCTGATTCACCTTTCAGGCATTATGTTTTGGGAAACAATCACATTACATTGGTAACATTTATTAAAGTGGCATTAAAGGCAGGTACATTTACAGCAGTGTTAAAACACAAAAATGTAGGGGGAAAAATTACGACAAGTAATCCAGAATTTTAGTAAGATCCTTGTGAATAAAGTAGTGAGTGAAACCATTTTTCTCCTTTCATTATTATGGTAATGTTCATCAACCTCTAGTGTGGGTTGTGCTACTTTTTTCTTTTTGCACTACTCCATCCTCTGTGGCAGCTCTAAACCAATCCACCTTTAGGGCTTCTCTTGTCGTTCTATCCACAAGGTCCCTTCTAAAAATTTAGATTATTTTCCCAGTCATGATGAGGTTTTCTGTATGCATAAACTGTATTTTTTTTTCTTCAACTAGCCAAAAAAGAGAAAAAAGGAAACTACAAATAAGCATACATGATAGAGAGAAGTCTGACCACCAGTGAAATGAATGATCCTTACATTTATCAAACCTGGTAATTGCTCAAATGTCAACATTAGATGGGATTTTCAAAGGTGCTTAGGTAATTAAGCAGTCTCATGATTCCAAAATGCCTCACTGAAAACCCAAGGCACTGTCAACTGCTTTACTGATGATCACCTTAACAAAAACATCCAACCAAGGTATCTATTCAGCAATTCCAAATTTCTTCTCACTAAGCCAAGCCTATCCTAAACTGTACCTTACCTTTCTCTTGTCTTAGATACAGATATAGTTAACATTATTTATGTATTTATGCTGGCAATACTGTTGTGAGGTAGGGAAGTTCTATCATTTCCATTTTATGTGTCATGTCAATCCAGGCAGAGCAGGACTGTATGCTAGCTCTCAATAATGTAACAATACAATCACATTTTGTGAATTAAAAATACCTGTGACTTGCCCAGAACTTACAAGTGTGAGTTCAGCATATGTTCTTTTTAATAGTAAAATAAACACATTGCATTATTCACATTGAGAAAGGATGCTACATTTTTTAATCTAAATGAATAAATTATAAAGTTTATGGCCTGACACATCACAACAGGCAGACTCCAGGAAGTTCACTTCAGAACTGCTGCGTGTTGAACGTTACACGGCGCCTCACTAACACCCATTCAGAAAACTACTTACACATGAGAAAGACCCCCCCTAGAAACAAGGTAACTGAGGGGTACCTACCGAACACGACCTTCCTTACACCAAAAGAACACCGAGTTTTTGCACCATGATAAATGTAAGATGTCCACAAGTACAACACAGTGTAACTGTTAGAGGAATACTATATTACACGGCATATATACACCAGTAAGAAAGTCCTATCCAAACAAACAATTCCTGCTACCTTAGTCAACCAGGTAATTTTCTGTCATACTAAAAATGTCCAGCTTTCAAGACACATTTATTCTAAAGAGGAAGAGTTCCTTTTTGCCTTACCTTCAATTATTTTTGCCACAAACAGTTAAAGCACATACATCTTATCTGGAAATGAGTACCGAAGCAATCCTGTACAAATCTCTAATTTATTAATACAGCAGGCGAAACTGAAAAGCAATTAACGAGTGACTCTCCTTACCTTCAGCACAGCAATGAATGGTACAAAATTAGCCCTCTGAAGACCATTTTTATAGAGATCTGAAAGAAAGGAAATCAGTACCATTTTTCTACTTAGTCTTAATAACAATGTCAGCTTGTCTTTTAGTCTGGCAAATGAAACTCAGTGTTACTAGAGAGAGGAGGAACAAAAGAGAGAAAAGGGGAGCTGAAGTTGATTTTTCTTCTTTTGCTCTATGAAAATTCAGTACATTCTTAAGGAAAAAAGGAACATCCTGAGAAAGGGAAAAAGGCAGGGAGTGAAAGATTACTTAAATCTCTAACAACATACAACTGATTTTAGCAGAAGAAATAAGACCAGCATCTGGTTTAAAGTGCAGATATAAAAAAGGATTTATAATATTTGGTATACATTGGTATGATTATAAGGCCAAAACTATGCAACTGTTAAGTCCCAAGTATTTGGCAGAGAAGAAAAGCCCAATATAAACTAAAAATATGCTATCCGAGTTTACAAAGTTAGTATAATTCTTATTCAGTGTACTGTGGTACACTTTATCTTCTAGTAATTACATCAAGTACACTCCTTTTTTCCAAAGCAAAAAAAAAAGTCATCCCCAAGGCAAAAAAAAAAGAAAATTAAATAAACTAATATGTAAACTTATGCAAAGTTGCTAAAAATACAACTGAATTTAAAAAAAAAATAGAATGTGATGTAACCAAATACAAATCTGCACTCAAAGAAAAGACAAATTCTAAAAACAAACTGCAAAACATCATTTTTTATCTTACTTATTTCTGTATTTTATACAGCATAGAGTTCTCTTTTCTGGAAACTAT
Organism: Caprimulgus europaeus; assembly: GCA_907165065.1. The sequence goes on from OU015524.1 coordinate 75,583,456, forward strand.
CCAACTGCCCAACATGTTCATAACAATGAATTGTTCATTGAAAATGTTACCACTTAAACTGTACAATGGGCTGCTCTTCCTCATTAATATTAGGAAGCCTTATAAAAAGGCAGCACAGCAGCTATGGCTGACAGGAGGAACAAATAAGAGAATACAAACACCTGGCAGAAATGTCACCAAAATTCCCTGCAAAGACCATGCCAGGTTATTAATACTGCCTATGTTCCCCATAATGCCTGAAGGCTACAACTAGGCTAAAGCTGTTATACTTTGCCAGCACCTCATGGTAGACAGAAGACACAGCACACAGGAGAAACCAACAGGACACCTACAAAATGCCTTTCACAAAACTGTATACATACGCAGAAACACTTAGGAAAACTATCAGTGAGGGTGATTCCACACTCTAATTACTAACAAGGTTGTATGAAACCATCTATTATTCCCTTTTGCAGCTCTGCAAATCACAATAGCTATACACTTGTTAGAACAGCAACCAATTGCTTATTTCCTTAAAAAAATTAGTGAACATGTAACCACACTGCAAGACAGCTACTTCTGTTAGTTCTTCTAGTTAATAAGGTTGTGAGTTTTGTCTTTATTTTGTGAGGGTGAGAAAAATAAAGAGTAATTTTGGTGGAGAAATGAAGCCAGGATTCCTCAAACAGTGTACCTGAGTATTCCCCCTCATATTCCCCTGGGGTAGAAGTTTAACATGGTTAAGCATATCACTAATGATCAGCAGCTGGGCAAATCTCTCATGAAAAAGCCACTTTTCCCCTTTGTATCCAGAAAAAACAAATCTCTCAATTCAGTCTTAAACCCTGATGCAGCATACCACAACTCTCATACTACTCAACTCTCCTTCCTGTGGGAGGATTTCAGACATGCACCACGGGCACACAGGAGTAGTGAGAAGGGAAGAAGAGACAGGCATTGACCAACGTCTGGACTGCAACATAGGTCAGTTCTGGAGATGCCATTCTTGACATTCTCTGTTGGGTAGCTAGTAGAAGTGGATGTCTTTCAGGTTGACACAGTGACTTAATATGTATTACAAAAATCTCTACAACAATAATGGTCACAAATTGACATCTCGGTTTAAGATGTGGGATACAATCCTCAAGTTACGATAAAACCTCTCCTAAACTTCAAAGAGTAGTGCTTCAAAAAACACAAGGGTTCTTGCTAACTGAGTGAGGTACTAGCATCTAATTTATCTGTAGTTAACCCAACAGTTATGATTTCGTTCTTGCTTGCTCAAACAAGGAAAATAAAGCAACAGGAAATTATTTCCCCCTCTAGAAAAAACATTGGAGAGTTTTCATCTCTTTTTTGGTTTTTTTTGGTTAGTTAGTTGATTGTTTTTTAAGATAAAGTGCATTCTAAATCTTTAATGATTCTTTTTTACTCAAGTTGGGCAGAAAAATTAACTGGTAGTTACAGTAAATACTGTAACTCTTCAGTATTTTTTGCAAACATTTGAAATTAATTATTCTGAAGTGTCTATAGAAGTTGCATAGAAAGCATGCATTATGCTAACTGCTAATGCTCCACTATGACAAATGTTTATACGTAACATCCTCTACAAAAAATTACAATTACTGTTTGGTTAAAACCCATACAGATTTGGAGACTGTTGAAGGATCTACCTAGCTAGTAATGATCTAAAAATCTAGAAATTGGAACAACTCTCCACCTAAGTAATTCCCAACGAGTGACATCAAACCAGGCTGTAAAAACGGCATCTTGATATGGATTTCTCCTTTGAGCTGGTGGATCAAGCCTGCAAGTTTCCAAGTTAGAAACCAGTAAGAAAAGTACTCTCAATTCCCCTATTTTCTGCAAAATACATCCTTTTCCTTTCCTGGAATACATCCAAAACAAAGGCAATATCTCACTCCTCCTCAATTCCCCTGTCCCCAAATACCCTCTCACTGGTTTGGATAGAGTACAGAAGATGAGAAAACACAGCAGGATCTGGGGGGAGGTACACCTTGAGTTTGAGAGAAGAGAGGAGCAAGACTTAGTAAAAAACCTTTCTTCCTTAAGAACAAGAAAAAACAGGGAACAAATTGGAGTACCACGATTTCTTGAAGACTAGAGAGCTTATTAGTATTAAATACTATATTACTTTAAAACAATTGTTTTGTAAGATACTGAGATGCATTGTATTTGGATAATACTAATAGCATGTTTGTTTTTACCTTCTGGAGGCCTGTTAGATGTTGCCACAACGACAACCCCATTTTGGAACAGATTTTCAAAAAGCTGCTTCAGAATCATGGCATCAGCAATGTCAGTGACCTGTAGAAGACAACACATTTGTTTTATCTTGCTTTCAGCTTCTGCTGCAACAGAGCTGCAAGTGGCTTTATAGCTAGGGAAAACGCTTGTTAGTGAAAGCCATGGAGAAAGATTCTAATTATTGCTTGATGAGCAAAAAAATAAAAGGGATAATTAATAAGCAATGAATGTACCACGGTCTTTCAAAACTTGCCCGCTCTTTATTGCCTAACTCCATCATTTCTTTACCAACTGCTAAATGATTCCACGTTAACTTCTATTATCAAACTACAGGTGGGAGACACAGACAGACCTAAACATTTAAGAGGTCTAATTAATTAGAAACAACCTGAAAAAAAAACAGAAGACAGAAAGAAAATACACACCAGCTGTTTTACATTTCCATTACCTTTGAAGCAAAGGTTTGCAGAGGTGAATTTAAATGGTCATGGGACTTCAGAAATAAAGACAAGTAGCCAACTATACATAATCAGCTGCTGTTGAAAATAGAATGATATGACATAGATACTATTGTGTGATTGTTGCAAAAAACAATTCAACAGATGGCCCATCACAAAAATAAGCAATTTCATTGTTCTTTTTAAGTGCCTTCTATTACTGTCCATGAATAATCAAAAGGCACGGCAGTCACTTCCAGCACAGTCAGCCTCTTCTAACCTTCAGGCACAAAACACTGACAAAAAATAAAAATGGGTGGGACAAGTGATACTGGGGAGGGAAAGAAAGAAAAAAAGACTAAAAAATAAGCCATAAAGTAAAATTTCATTAAATATCTACGTTTAGCTTAACTAACTTGCTTTACAGTACCAAGAAATAAGAAACCAGAAACCAGCCTGTACAAATGAAAAAAAAGCAACAATTTTTTCCGAACAAAAAGCTCCCATTGTTACAACAGCAATTTATATTTCACAGGAGTTCACCAGCTGAGATCAGCAATCCTAATAAGTAAACCAACTTTATCATCACCACACTTGTTTCTCCTGCATTCCCACTGATTATATAGTCACTTACTTGTTGCATTTTAACTTACCAAAACAGACCCCAATGCTGGGGAAATAAAAAAGTGGTGGCATGCTGACAGTTATACACACTCCTTGCACGACAGACTGACAGATTGCTGTGCTTTGCCAGTTTAAACGTGTGTGTTGTCACAGTCACACCTCTACAGAAAGACTTGGACCAGTCTTGGGTTTTTTAATCCCCTACTCCACCATCACCCCATTCCCCATCCTTCCTTCATTGATCCTTCTGGGCAGCAAAAAAAATGTAATTCTACACTAAAGACAGTAAAAGACTTAGGATCTGACAGCTAGTTTGGAAGCAATAATGTTCATAAGGAACCATAAGTGAAACACCAGTCTCCCTCTTCCAAAGATTTCTTCTAATTAGTTCTATGAAGTGCATTAATATAGTCTTGTTCCTTTTTCAAAACCAACCCTTACACAATCAGTAACACACCCCTCAGATTTGCACATCTAAGATCCAATATTCTAAAAGCATATATAGTAATTCACTGTTGTACTATACATCTAATACAGCTGCTTATGCACCCATCTATCAATAATATATTTTTTCTGAATACTAAAATCTAGGAGTGTTCCCTGTTCCTAAAAAACAAGACAGACAAGGAATCTGTATATATGTGCATTTAGGGGCAACTCTATTTCTTGTATCACAATGCAAACCTAATAGCCAAGTTTTAAAAATGAATTATATAAGTCACTTTGATACAATTTTTTTTGTTTAAAAATACTATGAGGCACACTACATTTAGAAAACAGGAAAGAAAATAATTTTAATGCTCATATTGAAGAAAACAATTACTAACATTCTCTTATTAATGAGAACTGTTATTTGATGCAGAATACTGATGCTTTAAATTCCATTAAAAACAAAAATAACTCTCAAAAGTTCTGTCAAAAAGCAAGAGCCATTTTGAGAACTAGGATGCAAATATGACCTCTTTTTATATAACACAGCTTGGGAAAGACAGAAAATTTCTACAAAGTAAAGCAGGTAGAAGACAGTAACTAAAGCACTGTCATTTCTCATGTTTTTTACTGTATCCAGCAGTCACTGCAACAGGGAACAAAAGCAAAGGCTACAAATTACCAATAAGGAGAGCTTGCTAATGGAGAGAATGGAGAAATTTGATTAGCATTTAAGATAAAAGATTTTTATGACCTAGTGCTGCTTTCCATTATGACTCATGTAAAAAAAAAGAAAAAAGAAAAAAAGAAAAAACACTAGACTAATAGTTAATTTACATGTGTAAGTGCCCGAGACTCAGTCATCCACTGATTGGTACAGTTCCACGTAATGAATGACAAATATAAGCATGTATTATCAGTAATTAGTATTAGCACAAAAGTAAGAGCCTAATTTTTATTAGAGGCTTTTAATAGCATGCAGGTTAGTAAAAACTCCCTAAATTGCAGTTTGCTTTAAGTCCAAGTGGTACCAATGGTATATATAAAGACTAGCACTGTATGATCATCCAGCTTCCCAAGAAGTAGGGATTCTGTTTTCATTATGAATACTAACATAGGTTACAGTCACATGCCAAAATTAGAGTTTCTAATTACTTGTGTATAGTTATTTGATCACTAAACAATAACTAGTCTCTTTTTATTGGCCAACCTCTGTGTTTTGAAACACCAAAATGATAACTACAAATGGCTTCATTCTAGGGTTTTTCTTCAAAATGAGAACACATTTTTAGAATGGCTTAAAGGCTTTTGTGATTTAAAAAAAATAGACTTTAATATTTACAGTAAACTGTATGACAAAGATCAGTAAAAAGTAGCAATGCTTTAATAACCTGAGACTCTGTGGCTCAGGCAAATGCTGATGAAAAATCTGCTTCAGAATGGACAAGCTCAGAAGCTTAGTGCCATCACTGAGGTCCTGGCTATCACACGGTATTTGCAAAAAGAAACATTTAAGACATAGTAATTATTGTTTTCAATGCAACAATATTTTAAAGCACACTAAAAACTTTTAAAAGTACTGAAATATTTTTCTACAGCAGTCAACTCCACTTGTTCGAAAGTTCTCTAGGCTTTGCAAGAAGATTCACTGTAGAGTCCTGTTCTGGTTTAGCCCACTGTCAAAGAGGAATGTGCAACCTCAGCAATGCTTTTCTCTTTTGAAGTTGTGCAATTGGTTTCCTCTGAAATATGAGCATTAACAATACCTTTTGCTGTCCTTGTTACAATATCTCTCATGCATGTTTCTGATCTTAAGACAAACAAATAAATAATTTCCGCTTATTCTCCTTTTCTTTCCAACAGGCATTTGAAAGCAACCTGAAGTGTTTAAAGCAAATCTCAATAGTTTTCTGATGTTTCCTCCACGCACAAGGATTTTGCCAAAGTAGTACAGGCCCAACTTGCCTTTCCATCTGTCAAAAGACAGTAGCTTTGTCTGCAAGTCAGAGCGGCTTACGTTCCGAGTGTCCAGCTCTTTCCAGTTTCATTTAAATCTAGCATTCTTTACATATGAGTGAGTCAGACTCTAGTGACATCTAGCCATTATCTCCACTGGGGAAACAAGCTGCAAACATCCTGAATTAGATATGGCTCCTGAATTAGATATGGCTCTAATAATTAGATATTAACATTTATAATAATCAATGTTAATTGTGTCACCATGTGAGCTGCTCTTCCAGCCACTGCATTTCTTTATGACTATTTAAGCAGAAAGTTTCTTATCCCAAGTTCAGTGCATTCTGCAATATGTCAGAAAGCTGGGATTCCTCTTCAGTAGGCGAAGCCTGCATAGCATTCCATGCTACAGAAAATCAGTCAAGAAATCCAGCTGTTCATAAATCTGTGGATTTAGAACATTAGTACATCCAGAATAAGAAGATTTTAAAAATCCACATAAGAATGCAAACCAGGACAGTTCTAGATCACACATTTTTAAGTATAGTTCTTGTATTACTTTCCCAACTGTGACCCACCAACAGAAACAGGTGATTTTTACAACTGAGGTGATTGATGTACCTGAAGCAAGTCAGCAGGGGGAGCAGGCAATCAACCTGGAAACAAAAAATACCAGAGTCTTTCCCCTTAAAATGTAAAACGGGCACTCTGGAATCCTAGCCAGGATATGAAAGCAGCATGCTTTCAGATACAGAAAAGCAGGTATTTACATTAATACATGGTACAGCAAAGATGCCTCTTTCTACCACTTGAGCCTTTGATGTCACAATAGTTATCACTCCTCCCTGCCCCCTCCAAACCTTCCCATTTCTTCACAGCATACATACAACTGTCTCTGTATTTAGATTTTATACTGCAAGTTTTGGAAGACCAGCATTCATATTCACTAGATAAAGCACAATTTAAATAATCAAACAGCAGCAATTGCAATGACCCCACACATTCTGAAACCACAGATCAAAGGACTACCCCTTGTCAAAAAATGCAAGAGTAATTTAAAACAAGAATACCTACTACTTTACAGCTACAAAAATTCCCTTAATGGGAGCTAATCATAATCCGGTTATTTTGGTGGTGCGCAGGCTTGTAAAATAACAGCTAGGAGATATATCTACTGATCTATCCATTTCAGTAATATATTAATTTAAGAGCATAACATTTACAGTTATGAGTATACAATTTACAGTTGATAGATGATCCTTTTACTATTGGTGATTTGAGAACTAACACGGATTTGTTCTTATCTTGCTCTGCATTTTCTCTCTGAACTTAAAAAATCTCAGCTGATAAGAGCTGCCCAATACCTCTACACTCCCTCCCAAAAAATTGTATAAAGCAAATCTACACTTAAAATTTGTGACATGCCCTTTAAACAAAATTCACAAGCTGTGTAAAAGAAATGAAACAACCAGGTTAGCATCTTTCTATGAGTTTATTTTTAATTTTCACATTTAATTAAATAAAAGTTTCTTAAACTGTTAGTTATGTTGATATAATCTGGCACTGCCATGCCAAAGGCTCCAATAACTTTAAGAAAGGATTTAGGTTGAATTTACGTGTTGTTTCCACATCCTTAATCACACTGAGATGATTTTGTTGCATTATATGAAATACAGCAAAGACCAGGCATGCCAAGCAAGTATCAGGAGGGCACTGTACAGACTCAGTACAGGGTGATGGTCCCTGCCCTGAAGTACTCATGAGATTCTCACCAAACTCGAATACCCCCTTGTATCACCAGTAACTAGAACTGATAAATGAAAGCAGTATAAGGGAACTTAGACCACCAATGTGCATCTTGCCTCCTGGAGCAAAAAACCCACCATCTTAAAAAGTGCAAAATTACTTCTGTTGTTCAACTTCTACAGTTCATTACTGGCCAATGATTCAAATACACTATCAGCAGTAACAAGTGTCATATTTTAAGATCAAAAGTAATTTTATTAAGTTTCTCTTGAAGCTAAGGAGTAATCTTTGACTTCTTACCTGAAATTCATCAAAACATAAGAGAGCAGCCTCTTCGCTTATTTCCTCTGCTACTGGTGCAATTGGGTCATATGACTTGGCCATAAATCCTGCCTTTCTTTTTGGCAAGCTCTGCTTAAGGCGATGTATTCCTCAGTTGATAAAACAGAAAAGAACAAATACTTCTTATTTATTTTTCTAAGACAGGGATAACAAAATTATTTAGCTACCAAATAAAAAGTAACCCAGTCCAGTAAAAATAAGAAAGTCTCAAATTTAGTCCAATTTCAGCTTTCAACCACATCCAGGCAATTATTAAAAGCTCACATATTCTGCCATTTATATTTCCTTGTTTAGAAATATGGAAAACAAAAATCAAAGAAATGTTGAATGCTATGCACCTATACTTTCTCTTTTAAAAACTGATATAAATTACAGTTTTATCTTGCTCCAATTCAAACTTTAGTTTCAGTTTCACTTTGTAATTTGGCATTTTCTGTCTTAACCTTGTCTCTGAGTAGGAAAAATCCTTATGGTGTTTACAAATCAATGGCACAGCTCTGTGTGTTGCATACTCTGAAGGCATACTTAGAGTGCATTACTGGCACAAAGTAAGATTATTACACCCATACTTTACTGTGTCATGGATTGTATTCCATTTTACTATAAACAAACATTTGCAAAACAAAGATCCTGCTGGAAGAAGCTACCTTGGTTAAGATCAAGCACAACTGATGAGAAATGGAAACAGGAAATCTCAACAGTGACCCAACAACGATAGAAAAGAGGGCATTAAAGTGGCAGAAGTTGTTTACACCAACGAAAGCTTCCCAAGAAAAATGCAACTGTCACAATACTCGTAAATGATTGCATTATTTAACAATTGCACAGTATTTTAAGGTCATAGAATTTAGAAACAGAAGAAAATTTGTAAGTATCTAAAACAGTATCTTCATCAAAATGAAGTGCCTTATTCACCCTGTCAGAAAATTTTCTGAAACTTAGGATGAACTTCCTTCTATTATTTTTTCCTCTAAATTACTGATAGTATTACTAAGTTTGCCAACCAGAACAGTGCTCATTCTCCTTGGTGTTTATACCGAATTTAGTTATTGCTTATTCAAAATGCGGACTGAATTTAGCCTTTACTGTTTCGGTTTTAGCAATTGCTTTCTTTAGATTGCACGTAAGCTAACTGGTAACTGGAAAATATTTAGTTAAGGATTTAATCCTAAACATACACTGAAGTTTTCTGTACAACCATGTACACAGAATCTTTGAGAAAAGATACTTGAGAAATAATATGCAATTAATATCTTCTCTGGTATTACAGACAATGCTAAAATCCTTTAACTTCTCTCCTTTTTTTTTTTTTTTTTTTACTTTTTTTGCTTACTTAAATAAAAGTTACACTGATTAATATTAATACAAGACAAACTTTTTTTACAGATACCATATTTCACAAAATTCTTATAAATACCCATATCTGCACTTACTCTTGTGTACATCTAGCATGAAGCCATGAAAATGGACTCTCTTTTTCCTTTCTACTTCTAGGTGAGAATAAAATATGTCCATCACCATTGTCTTTCCTGTGCCTTCAAATAAAAAACAAAACAAAAAAAATACCCAATAGGTAGTTAATTTAAGAACAGTATGTACTGATTGCAATAATGATTGGTCATTAGCTTTGAACTAATGAAACTATAGTCTTCCACAGAATAAATACAAGACCAGACTGTTTGTGAAGAACAGTTATATTTTCTGTTCAACAGCTTGGAACAACTGCATTTTTATTTTTCTTTTTTTAAAATTTTGATCCATAAAGAGATGGCCCAAAGGTTGCACAGATGGCTCCATTTTCTTTTGAAAAGTGAGTATGTTTTCATGCTGCACTGTTGCAATTTGAATACATAAATTTTCTCCGTGACCCTTTAAATTACTTCCCAAATTCTTAAATTGCATTCTTAAATATTAGCGAGTAAGTGATGTTGAAAGAAACTACACATGGCAATGTGGTCCAGTCCAACAGCTTCCAGAATTCAGAGTGTAATTGTATTAAACAACATCATAATGTGGAAGAAAATGAATCCTGGAAAATTCATCAAAGCAATAATGCTACATAAACATAAACCTTTTAGATGCTTCAGAATTTGAATAAACATGTATTTAGAGACAATTCCACTGGAACTGATGCAATTGAAACTTACCAACATCTCCATACACATAAAGACCTTTTGGGGGTTTGTTTTTTGCAAAGAGCTGCAAATCAAGAGAAAAAAGTAAATAAGAATATAGGATAAAATAAAAGCAAACATATGGCTGTGGTAAAGAAAGAAGGCAGCTACCACCAAAGTAGCACCAGCTATCAAAGTGTAACCTTGAATAAATCATTAGCTCAGAACTGGTAAGCAATCTTAATGTTGGGTTTGTGTGAATTCTGTTAAAAAGACCAAAAAACACATGCAGGGGTTGCTTGTTTGTTTTTTTAAATCATGGTGAAAATATCCCCAATCCTAACACACATGCCGTTTTACCAGAACACATATAAAATTATTAAATGTTTCCCAATCCATCATCACCAAAAAAAGTCCTTTTCCTCATCAAGCCATCTGAACAAACAGTCTAGGAAAAGGATATAAAATAAGGAGTATCATAGTATTCAGATATATGCACAGTGTAGCTCTTAAAGCAGCTCTCCTTAAGATATAAACTATGAGGATTTAGAAAATCAGTACTGCAAAGCCAGTGAGCATTGTAGGTCCTCTTTCTTCCCATTTTGAATCTTAAATGCAGAATCATCTCTGTTTTAAACATGATTAAAATAATGGAGTCAGAGTAAAAATATGTACCTATATATAGGTGCAAGTGTGTGTGTATATATATAAATATATAGAAAAGGTTATTTTCAAAGTATGCCCTTTATTAATAATTTTCTCGAGTTATGTTTATCTTGAATTAATACTGCTTAAGAATTTTTAATCTCAATATTACTCAGGACATATGTTATGACACCTCATGGTTTATTCTATTTTACCCAAATATATATTTTTATGGAAAAACTTCAAACAACATAAAGACTTTCTATTTGAAACAGTCTTCCTCATTCAGTATAGTGAACAGCCACTTCCAAGTATGATTTTTAAAAGAAACCGTTTCTAAAAACCTGAAAATTTTAACAAAATTCTAATAAAATCCATGAAACTGAACTGACATCCACAAAAACACCGCAGAAGAGTATTTGGTTATTTTAAAGTGCTCCACTTTCAGAGTTCTATAAGCTGAGCCAAAACAGAGGAAAATTAAAACTGCAACCCTGTGCTCTCATTTGGAGCTGGGTAATTGCTAAGCAACTTGAATCTAAAGCACTTTTCAAACTACAGTGCCATGTTAAAGAAATGGGGGAGTCAGTAGCAAAACACTAATTAAATATGAAAGAAAATACATGACCAAAAGGTAGAAAGATCATGTCTCAGGTCTATACTACCAGTTTATTCCGAAAATATGCCAGCATAGCTCTTATATAAGACCCACTTATAGATTCAATTTAGTGCTATATCAATAGGATAATAAAAAAATTGGATCATCAATCTGTGGCTAAACAGGGTTTCAGATGTTCTGGAACTGTTCCATTAATAGACAAGGTTTCAACTATTTGCTAGTGCTTTGAAAGCATTGCAAGACAATTTAATTGACGAACATTTTTCAGTGTGTATGTCTTAAGAGCTTGCACTCATTAAAACTACTGATGCTCAAAGTTACACAGCAACCAAAGGAGAAATGAGACACATTCATAAGAATTTTTTTTAATTTGAGATTAACAACAGTCATTTTAACAAGTTAAAAGACTATCACATTAAATGTATTACATAAAAGGTTGTATTAATGTGATTTGCAGTTTCACAAAGCTAGAAAAACAAAGCAATGTTTAGAGCATTGCTTTACCTGCCTTTGTAAAGGTTACGTAACCAGAACAAGTAGCAAGGTCTACTTTTTTTTTTAATTGTAAAGTGTTTATTAATTACATTTAACCATCTTGAAATTTGTCTTTTTAGGCATACTTCATTCTCACTCCAGTACTTACCATTTGTAGAAAACATGTTACAGAAAAAGGGGGTTTTTTGGCTAAAGGAAACAAATATAATGGCTTAGGCTCCATAAAAGTCTAAATCAAGTTCTAGTCGATTTTTAAAATGGAATTTTTATTTTTTTTTGTGAAGACAACAATTTTTGAGCAATATCTAATTGCTAAAAAAACCCCAACTGGATGGATACTGTGGCAGATCCAAACCCATTTGCTGAAGCTGATCATCTCTAAAAGCAAACGGAATGCCAGAAAAATTAATATCCTCTTTGAGTAATTAAAGAAGTTTGTAGGAAATATTTTACATATACTCTTGCCAGAAGTGACATGACTGACACTTTAGGATACTCACTTCCTCAGTCCTCTCAAGTATTGTATAACACTAAGAACTTATTTTTATATTCTTGGGGTTTTTTTTTTTTAACATACATTTCATTTTTAAACACTCAACTCAATCAGTAGACTTTTAATACTGAAATTCAGACATCCTACCATTCTCAAGCTATTCTGCATGATCATAAAGTGCCTTTTTTTTTTTTTTTAATTATTCTCATGCATCTTCTGAAGCCTGGAAGTTGCGTAAGAAAAAGTGCAACTTCCACTAGGATTTCTGATTAAAACAAATCAATGCTGTTGGCTCAACTTAGAGCACAGCAAACAGTCAAGAAAGTCAGTGGTGCACAGGAGTGAAGAAAGCAGAAGACTGATCTTGGTTCTATCAAGACACATACTCCAAAAGAAGAAGAAGGGGGGAGATCTAATGCAGAAGATCTTCCAGTTACCCTAAAATAAGGGTAGCGTTGATTAGTTCAGGGAGAAAAGGGAGAAAAGAGGGAGATGGAAGAAGATAAAGTAAATGAATGAGCTGCTTCTTGCTCCTTGCTTCCATATTACCCTGAGGTATATCTGGGGTTTCAGTATAGTAAGGTTCAATTGGCTGACAATAAATTTGTTTTTGTAACAATGACAAGATTTAAGGATGTTAAAGCTAATATTTAAAATTTACCAAACCAAAGATATTGAGGGATGCAAAAAATTTGAATTTGAAGGGAAGAATTTTTAAATCCTTAGATGTGTATTTTGAACACTCACCACTCCTTTCAAACAAGAGCATCATCACAAATGTGCCAAATCCCTTGAATCCTCCAAGTCTTTTAATTCCCATAACATTCTTTGCAATAAATTAAGAAAGCGTAACTTAGTGCTTCACATTATCATCAGGATATGCTACAGCAGGAGCCTTTTTTCCTTTTATAGATCCGTTGACTTTATAGGCTTTCATTTGAAAATTACTCATATGCTAAAGTATTTACAATTCCACAAGATGACACACACATTAGTGTCCCCAGATTTACAGAATTCTCTCCTCTACTATCAAAATGTTTTACACATTTCTGTTTCAAAACTGCACGCCTTGCTGTGATTCTATCACATCAGATTTTTCTGCTTTGTTTAAACTTCACTTTAATCAATCAATATCCTACCTCATCTAAGGAATGATATCGGTCAAAACATCTCCTTCTGACAACTTCCTATTCTTTCCTAAATATCTTTATTGATGTGCAACATCTTCCCACCCTCTCCCATGCTCCCCACCTCAGACATCAGAAGCAAGCAACTCATTTCCTGGGATTATTTACACTCTGATTTGAAAAAAAACTTTAAAGTGAAAATGCATGTCAGTACAAAGATGGTTAATTAAAATACACAAAACTCAAGAGACGAGTCTCCGAACAGCAGATTTTTTTTTTAAACGCTAACAAAACTGCCTCTTTCTACCACTCTTTCAGGCCTCCTTTTTGGTTGCTGTTGTAGCTGCAGACATTTTCAAGGTCTTGAATGGTGTTTACTATTGTTCATACCTCTTTTCAAAACATGACCTCACTTATAATTGAGCTTATTTCAAGTCATTAGTACAGCAACTCAACAACTCTTAAGATGTCCCAATTGGTATTATTTTGAAAAGCTAGAGATCCAAAACACCCATGCAAACTCTTATGGCCTTGAACTTCAATTCAGAGGATCTCAAAATATTTCAACATGCAAGGCCATGCTTTCACCAAATTGAAGATCAAAGTCATTGTTCAAATTTGAGTAACAATTTTGAAAAACAGAAGCCTACTTAGTTTGCAGCAAGACTAATTTTTTTTTTTTTCCCCCTCAAATTCATTCTAAGCTGATGCCCCAAAAAATCTACATCGTAAGAAAAATAGTGTTTTGTCATCATAAAGGAAATGCCTGCTGTTGTGTGTCGCACTCCAAACTACCGATTCCAGAAAGCTTTCGCCTGTGAGGTAATGCAAGTCTCTGGGATAAACACTGAAATGCTTCTTTTGTATCTGGTACAAATATTTGTTCCCTAACCCTACCCATGTTTTTAGTGAATAAAACTATTTAGATAAAAAGTGACAAATGAACAAAACTAAAAACAAAGCAGACCATTCTTGCAATGGTTCAGAAGTGCAAGGAGTTTCTATTTCTGGAATAACTTATTTTAGAAGAGGCTTCTGCAATTCTACCACAGAAGAAATCAGGCCATAAAATAAGGAATATCAGGCTACAGAAGAGGCTGCCAAAGAGAGGCTTCTCTCTTTCTTTCTTCTCCCTTTTCTTCACTGCAACCTCTCAACCACATTCTCTTCAATGACAGAGCCAGGAAAAATGAGCTTGTTTGAAATGCCAAGCACCACCATTTTTTATTTCTAAAAAACTGCCAGTAGCTTCTTTTCAATGCAGGAGATTCCATACTAGAAGCAGGTTAGTTGATTTGCTAGAAACCTCCTAAAAAGCAAAAAGTCAATCTACAAACCAGACAAACTATTGTGTGTAACCGATTCAAGTGTTTGACTTATTTCCAAAAAGTCTTTAAGTAATTTAAAATACATCAATTTATCTAATTTACATCTATTAAAACCCACTGAGTACAAAACATTAGGCAAAACCAATGCCAATTGTTTTACCATAAAAGCAATTGAGCAACTACAGCATAAGATTTCTCTTTTACCTCCTAGCACATTCAAAGTTACAAAGGACCAGGCCTTCATAGGAGGAAAGTGCCAATGAGCTATGCACAAATACAGGATTTACCTGCGCCCTGTATCATCAGTACTTCCTGGAGATGCCTTCCACTGGCTACGTGAAGTATTTCCACACAGAAGCTGACACAAATCCTATTAAATCAAGGCCAGTTCCAGAGAGTAGAACTTTCCACTTCTTCTTGGCATGCAAAGCCCCAGTTCTAATCTTCAAAACTGAATCAAGTCTGCAACAGCATCCTTACCCCTAAGGTCCATCATAGAAGAACATCTACTTTGCTTACTTAGAAAACCCCTCAGCAGATGCAGACATATGACAAGCATACGATGCCACTGTCTACAGCTGGTACAGTCCTTGATGGCTGTGATTTTACCAACTACAGCTGTGACTCTTATTCTGGAGAAAACCTTCATTAAGGATGTTGATTACAACTTTGCTGAAGCAAAACCTGGCCAGCACTAGAAATTAAATCTTACTTTATTTGGCTTCACTTTATCTCAAAAGGAGTTCTGTTTGAACTGGCAAATAACTTCCTCAAAGACAGCAGGAGAGAATAAAGTTGTTGCGACTTCTTCTCCATCATGAATCATTATTTTAATTAACTTCACAAGCTAGCAAGCTTTATCATATTTACACAAAACTCATTACTCTTCTCCTTTTCTGGGGTTTTGATGTACAGCACAGCACTATAGTGCTCAACCTGGTTATCCGTCTTCTTAAGATTTCCACACAGATATCAAGCTCTAGAAGAAAAAAACAAACTGCAACAACACCTATGGCACTAGCAAGTAGTTCTACAGCTACTTCTCACTGACTGTGGCATTAGTTCCCAGCTACCAGCAAGCCATGCAACAATTTTTAAAAGCTGGTTTAAAATTAAAGCATAGAATTGAAGCAATGTTAAACAAAAGAGAGGAATGCTTTAAACTAGTGAAAACCACAATCTCAACCTAAAAAATGGCATTTGATGTTTTCCTTTTAAGAAAGTGTCAGTCAGTCTGGCTTTACTGCGATTAGCTCTGTTATACAGGGACAAAGTAGCATCACAATTTCCTAAATAGAATAAGATTAGTACTTGTTCTTTGCAATAGAGACTTTCTTCCCTATTCATGCTTCCCAATCAAAGAAACAGTAAATAACAAGCCCACATAATGCTTGATCTACAAAGCCATTACAAGACACCTGCGCTAACAACTATAATGATTCAGGGCACTCCAGTTAACACAAGTCAGCCCTCAAAACTATTCTCAAAGGCAATGCTTTTAGAACAGAATATCCAAGTTTCCAAAACAGTTTACCAGAAAAGATCAAAATGCTCTAGCCTACTGATCCCCAGGTTTGACAGTCAGACCAATGCCTTCATCACAATATTTTTTCTAAAGAAAGAAAATGACCAAAAGCCTGGCTGTATGGCCAAAAGACAATGCAGGATCAAGCTAGATAACTGACTTCCTTTTGAATGACTCCCTTGTTTACAGTCCAGGTACAGTATCTAAAGACAATTTTGAGATAGGAAATTTAAATGATTACGAGCCCAACATCAAAGCTTAAAAAAAAGCCCAGACAGATGAAAAAAAAAAACCAAAAAACAAACCTTCTCACATCAAGTACTGTCAAGATACAAAACTCCGGCCTGTTGGATTACACTTACAGAAGTAGTTTGGCAACCTGAATCCAGCTTAATCTCCTTACACTTATGCAAAACCAGTTCTTGTTCAGGCATACTGCCATATTGCTTTGGATACCAAAGTGTGGTGGGTTAACCTTGGCTGGACACCAGCTGCCCACCAAGCCACTCTATCACTCCCTTCCTCAGCAGGACAGGGAGGAAGAAAATAAGATGACAAAAAAAAAACCCCTCCACCCCACCATAGGTCAAGATAAAGGCAATTTAATAAAGCAAAAGCAAAGGCCACTGTATTGGGTTTGCATGGCCAGGTTTTGGTAGCGGGGCCCAAGGGCACAGTGGTGGCTTCTGTGAGAAGCTGCCAGAAACTTCTCCCATGTCCAACACAGCCAATGCCACCGGCTACAAGACGGACCCACTGAGCCCATCAGTAACGCCTCTGTGATAACATAACTAAGAAAAAAAAGAGGAAGAGGGAAAAAAAGCTGCACACTTTGCAGCTAGAGAGAGAGGAGTGAGAAGATGTGAGAGAAACAACCCTGCTGACACCAAGGTCAGTGAAGAAGGAGGGGGAGGAGGTGCTCCAGGTGCCAGAGCAGAGAATCCCCTGCAACTTGTGGTGAAGACCATGGTGAGGCAGGCGGTCCCCCACAAATGCAAGCAAAGAAAAACTTAAGATCTATTCTCTACCTCCCATCAGCAGGTGATGTCTATGTTTTAAAATACCATAAACATACAGTTTGATTCAGACTACATCTACAAGTTTTACACTGTTTTCATGTTTTTAATAATTTTAATTAAAGAAATCCTGAAAGTAAAAAGGTAAGTAATGTGATGAGCTGACCTCAGGGGTCAGGGGAGGCAAAAATATACCCTAAATAATTGTTTGGCTCCAATTCCCATATCAGAGTTAGAATCATTGAATGATTTAGGTTGATGAGAAGTTCAGGGGATCAGGTGGCCAAATCCTCTGTTTAAAGATGGGTCACAGAATATCCCAAGTTGGAAGGGATATTTGGGTCAACTGCTTCCAGAACAGAACTTCCAAAGACACACTCATTCCCTCTAGGAGCAGTCTTGCCTTAGCACTTTGCTTCCTGTACTTCACCACTTTTGTGTTTTCCCTTCCAGAGTGCCTGACTTCTCCTCCATGGAATTATTTCCCATTTAGGTTTCTTCTAACTGTACCTCAGTGAGAAAGAGCTTCTTCCTAGATGTTTAGTCTGCCTCCTTTCATCAGGAAGCAGGAAGACATTTCTGGCATTTCTAGTCAAGCATATGATTAGCAAATACTCGATTTCCAGCTACATGTCTACGTTTAAAGCATTCAAGGGATGTTGGAGGCAGTCTGATAGGCAAGCATGTGTTGCAAGGCTCTCTACCCTGCCATTCTTGCCTGTTTGAAACAGGCACTTCTACAGGTACAACAAGGCCATTTACAGGTGTAATATTTGTTACCATCCCAATGCTTTCTTCTTGATTTTTTTTCATGCCTTGAAGCTAATATATATTACAAGAGCCTTAGAGTAGTAACCTGTCATCTGGTGCCTAAAGGGCAGAGGACAGCACGTCATTTAGAGGCACTTGAGCCCTATAGGCTTTGGCTCCCATGATTTCATGCTACACCATGTAGGCTTGCCATGCAAACAAAATATAGTATTTGTGCCAGGTAATAGGAGGGGTTGCAATGGGAAGTATATGGTTAGGTAACAAGTTCAATAGAGTAAGATATTTAGATTTATGCCCATGAGATGAGGTGTTGCATAATGGATGCTGAGAAAGGTTGACATGGAGATTTATTAGCAAGGTCTGCAGCTGACGGCATACATTGACTGTAAATGTGAAAGTTACTTCTGACAAAAAATAAAAACAAAAGTGGTGCAAAAGAAAGAGAGAAAGAAAAAGGAAAACACTCAGTGGCTGGCTGGGAAGAGCACTGACAGCTTCCAGACATCCTCCTCTTAGTGGCAGGGAGGTGTCCCTCAGTGCAGGCACAGAAAGTGGAGATAATGATGGCAATGAATCTTTTGCCATATAATGCTTTTTTTTCCCAGCACTATACCTTTATCATCAGACCCACTCAAACACCCTATTCTTGTTGTTTTCCCTCACCATGTTTATGATTATTTGTGCTGACTGGAGAATGTTAATCAGGTGCAAATGAAGCATATTAACTGGTCATTCAGCTCCTGTGCACATTTGTGGTTGACTAATATTTCCTAAATAATTAAATGTCTTATCTACTTTGCTGGGCACTACATTCAGTTTTCCAGGATATAAACTGAAATCTACACAACAAGAGGCAAGGAAAGCTGAGGGGGGATTCTCACACCAGGTCTAGCTGCTTCCCACGAGAACCTGCCATAACAACACTATCAAGATTTGCAGGTGCAAGGCCATAAGAGCAACAATCTGAGAATAACACCATGAGAACAAGACAGGAAAAATACTGGCCCAGAGGCTCTGGAAAACACTGTGTCAACAGCTTCAGGAAAAAGTTACAGAGCTGCAACAGCAGGCTAATTATTAGCATTACTAATGCTAAGGCAGTACGGTTGCTAGGGTGCTGTGCAACAGGGTTATGTCTGAATTTTTGTTAATACTTTGCAAAGGAGCTCTTCTTTCCTTACCTCACCTGGAGACTAACAACAGAGGAAAGAATTGACTTTTTAAAAAAAAAAGTCATGTCTGATCTATATTACCACATTTTACAAAGCTAATTTATTTAGACTCCAATGGTTAATTTCACTTATATTCATGGAAGATCTGTTAGAACACAAAACATCAGTGTTCAGTATGTGTAACGCAAACATCTATATGTTATACCAGCACTTTCAGAATTGAAGCCTGCTCTAGGCCCCTCTCTCCTATAGCCAAATGACATTTTTGAAAAGGCAGACAATGGACATAACCAAAATAACATCAGATTTTCTTATAGAGTTATTTCAATAATATTTAATTTGGTTACTTCTAGAGTGCCATTGGAATTTTACAAACCAAAAAAGAAAGAACAGAGATCCAAACATGAATAAAGATCTACCTGTAAAGACCGAGCCACAAAAATAAGATTTGTGTTAATGACAGAAATTTATGCATTTTAAGCACATTCTTATGAGCAAATATAAATGCAAAATAATAATTTTATCACTGTAAACCTCACCTTTGAGAGAAGATTTTTTGAACTGATGCTGTAGCCTTTAAGATTATCATGCAACTTCTGCAGGTGCTGCACAACTCTTCTTTGTTGCTCATCATTCCTCAGCTCTTCTTGCTTAATCAGAAAGTCGTAATGTTCTAAAGGTCCATTGCAAACCAACAAGGCTCTGGCATTAGCATCTGCAGGAGTACTGGGGACTGTCTTCTCATCTGCCTGAGCTGTGTATGCTGTAAAATGAAAAGTTTATTATTAATAGACACGTTTTGAAAAGTAGCCTCTTATATTCATAAACAACACATATTCTCAACAGTTTACACAAAGAGGTATATACATTATTTACCTATACAAGGACTAGAGTATGTTACCCCTTCATTTTTCATTAAATCAACTTCTAAGTGAGGCAATACCATTTTAAAATTCCAAAATGCATATCTCTGAATAGATTAATATCCTTTAGAGAGCAGTGGACTGAAATAGAGAAAAAGAATTTAACAGCCAGCAAACAGGTGACCAAAACAGGAGCTCTGTAAGCAAGCTGAAAGAGTCAGAGACCACACTAAACAAGGCAATAGTTGTGAAGCCCTGCAACGCCACAACCTGCTCTGCTGGAAATCTTCTGCCTAGAAGAGACAGGGCCATGAAGGAATTCTGTTTATTTAAAAAAAAAAAAAAAAAAGGAAGTCAGAATCGCCAGACATGAAATGAGATATAACTAGGAAAGCAAAAAACATACAGGATTATAAAGAAGCCTTGCAAATCAGTAAAATCAGAAACTTAACAATGGAATACACTGGAAAGGTGTTTAGTATCTTCTTTGCTTCCACTTTCACTTAAAAGGTTAAGTATAATCATGATTAATACAATTTGTAGCAATGATAAAAGAAATAGATTTGAGTAAGAAAAATGTATATTATAGACTACATAGTTAGATATTTTGAACATTGTGAGATCTAAGGAAATTCATCCCTAAATGCTTTAGGTAAGTTTCCTGTGCAACACAATGTCCTCTAACAGCGTTCTTTGAGACCTCTCTGAAGGCAGGTGAGGTTCCAAAATACCAGGAAAATGAAACAATTTTTTCTTTAAAAAGGAGAGAAAAGCAAATCCAGAAATTCAAAGATCAGTCAAAACAACTCCAAACACTCAAAAATACTGGAACAAGTACAAGCAAACATATTTTTTTTTAAAATAAAGATAACAACATAACAAATAAAAGACAACACCAGCTCCTCAGGAACAGTGTGAGATTAACAAGTTTTCCTCTCTGATCAGGCAACATGCTTTGTGGGTAGAGGAAAAACATCTTAATTGCAGTAACACTTTTGTCATTAGGTCACATAGCATTCATACACATAAAGTAGGAAAGTAAGTTGCAAATGAAATTACTTTTGAGCAGGCATAGAAACAGCTAGAAAAACTATATGTAACGAATAATTACTACAGTTAAACTAGGTGCACATTTGCAGTAGTTTCAGAGAGGGCTCAGAATCTCAGCTTGGTGCAATTCAGAATTTCCATTCATGACCTGTACATGGACTGGGAACACAGAAAACAGCAAATCAGGAGGGAGCTGCAAACACCCTGGAAGGCAAGGCTTTTCTGACACACTGGACAAAGAATCTGATACAAATAGGATGCAATTAAACAGTGACAAAGTATGGCGTGTAGGGGAAAAATAACTGAAGAGATGGGGAATGACCAGCTAAAGAGCAGCTCTGCAGAAAAGGATCCAGGGGCTCCACTGCATCACAAACTGACAGTGAGCAGCACCAAAACACTATTAGAGGCAAAAATAGAAGAAAATAAAAAATATGGAAGTATTCTGATGCATATATATGAGGGGCATAAAAGCACACATAAAAAAAAAACCCTGTTCTATTCAATACTGGTATAGTCTGCCCTGGAACACGCTTTTCAATTTTCACATCGTTATTTCATGAGAGGTATAAACTAAATGGAGTGGTAGAAGATGATTTCAAGGATTATTAAACCTCAGGTCACAGCTCACAGAGAAGTTGTAAGAGGCACATGAAGAGTTTTAAATTGTTACAAGAAACATAAAATGAATATAGTTATAAAAGGATAAAACTGAACAATTAGATCAAATTATGTTTATTTATCACAAGTAACACCTTAGTTTCTCCAAAGCAAGAGAGTCACTGTTTACATCTGCAGCCAATAATTACACCAAATTCTCCTGCCCTGAAGGAACTGAGTGACTGCTATGAATTAGAAGTAATTAGCTCATCCCTAGCTAAAGAAATCACAGAGAGAGCTGAGTTCAAAGTCCATTATTGCAAAAATTTGAGTAAAACTTTAAAGGAGACTGAAGAAAAGCATACAGCTATCTCCAGATACACACTGGGTACCGAGAAAAGGAAATAAACTGTATTTATATAGTTACCTTAACAACTGTAATTAAGGCAGTGAAATCAATTAATAGTCTAGAAGTTGTAAAAATTTCATTGATGGCAAATGAATTTTAAAAATAAGTTTGAAAAATATCTGTCAGGAACAGGTCAACAATACCTGATCCACCCCCAAAGGAAAGGGGGAAAAGGTATAGATGGTCACTCAAAGTTTTTTCATCTTGTTCCCAAACATTCTGCTCCCACATAAAGTCAACCTCACTCTTGTGATCTGTACCTCTAAAATATCCATGCCTTCCGAACATGTAGAGCTTGATGGCTCCAAAAGCTCCAATGTGAGGGACATCCAGTGCCCCATTACACCTATAAAGCCACCAGTTCCAACTGCTTACAAGACTAGAGGAAAAAAAAAAAAAAAAGAAAAAGAAAAAGAAAAAAAAAAGTTGATTTAGGGTTAAGAAAGGGTTTGTCAGCTCATGACCTTCCTGGTCGTGGACAAAGCACACCCAAAGGACTGCTCAGAAGCGTGTTTTTTGTCTCAGATTACATATGCTTACAACTAACCATCCTGGAAGTGGAAGAAAATACTTTGTCATTAACAGATGACAGAGATGGAGAGTACATGCAAGTGATGGCAGAGGGTGTCACGGGACAAATTACTCACTGTTCTCCTAAAATAATATTGAATGTTGGGATTTAAATATGATGGGGGTACACCACAATACACTAGCAGGAGACACCAAGTAACTGGTAAGTGATAAATTCAAACTTGTAGCTGCAGAACAAAGGCCCATCCTCTTAAAAAGTGTGTAAGGGTTTCAGAGGTAAGTCAACAGAAGACAGCTATTCAAGTGGTAAACTATCCTAAGAGACAGCAAAAAATGCGGGTCCTTCATTCTAACCTGCATTTTGTGGTATAGATTGAAAAATCATTCACACAACTGTGCTTCTACAGTAATCTATTCCTGAACTGATAAAGAAAAGGAAACTTTAGAAATTTTAGTACATACTAGAGGAATAGCAGGCAATTACCTTCCATAATTTTACAGCAAGAAAACTACTGTTAGAATAGGAATTGCCTGTGATTCAGCGCATTAATCGTAGTCCCACAACCTTCTCATCCACATTGCAAAAGATGGGTTTTCATTTACCTCTTCCTGTTTCATTATCTAATCTTTCTATTACATAAACTGTTACTTGATTTCTATTAGCTCCCTTCCGAAATCTTTAAGTGTCAGACACAGAAAAAGCAACTTCTAGCTCTGTGTAGTGTTCTAGATACGACTATAGGACAGCGCAGTGTCCATTCACTATTCACCTAGTTTTACATAAAACTGTGTAAAACTACAGACATGTTTCCAGGTTGCAGCTTTGTATTAAATTCCTGTTCCTAAAATGAACAAATTTAAGAGTAATTTCACTTTATTTCAAGACATAAAATTAGCTGTTTACATTTGCCTATCCAAGGATCACAGACCAAGCTGCGATGAAGATCTACTGTGATACACACACAGAGTCTTGCCTTGGAGAAATCCAAGGGGAAAAACTCACCCAAGATAAAAGACAAAACAACTAACTTATTAATGTATAAATGCCTACTTAAAATGCCAACCTGAAATTACAAAAATTTCCTTTAAATTGGGGAACTTAAGACACCTTCAGTAAACTGGCATTAATTTAGCACTGCAAAGATAAGTACCAACATAAAAATATACAAATTGTCCTTAACTCCAGGGACCTTCTACTCTGGAAAAGAACAGCAAATTGAAAAACTATCAGTATGTTGTCGAGTCTTCCTACTGACACGTAGAACTGATGTCTGAGATGACACAGGAAAAAGGCATGCAAGTTTCAATGACACTGTTTAGGAAAGCAACAGCCACAGCTGAGGCAGGCACCAGAGTTATTTATGTAAGGAGACAACCTGAAATGGAAGCTAGGTTGTGGCATATCACAAACTGATCCTGACAGCAGCCAGAAGGTTGAAAGCACAGAAGGGTAACTGAGATAAACACTACTCACCTTGGTGATCCTTATTTTTTCCCTAGTAGTTGGATTTAATTATGTAAGCTTTTGAACTGTGATATCTAAGATCTGTCAGAAGACAATTCCCACGACACAAATCCTAGCAAGTCCTTGCTTCTCCCATATTTCAGGGCCTAGGAAAAGAACCTGGGCTTCCCTGACATGCAATTTCATCTTGGCTGTCTTTCCATGACTGCAGAAACTCACACCTTCAAATTTATTAATCTGTGAGTTTTCAAGTAATGCAAAAAGATTTTGTGTGAATTTAAGATGATTTTTCACTTTTAGGAAAGAAAAAGTATTGTATTTCCACTGATTAATTCAAATTTGATCTGCAAGATCTCTTACTGCTCTTGAAATAAACATAATTTAAACACATGATTAGAATTGTAGACCTTTAATGGAATGAAAAATCATGACAGATAATATCCAGCTAAAGAAGCGAAGATCAAACAAATGGAATCAACTTCTTTTATTGCAAAGGTAAGTCATGCTTCAGATTACAACATTCACCTCACTAGAGGGTCACTCCCATGCAGTACATGTGAAAATGCGCATTATTAATTCTAGAAACAAAGTTGAAACAAGCAATTCAGGGGACCAATGATGAGAAAAAAAAAAAAATCACCTTTAACCCTTGTGCTGTATGCATGCTTCAACCCACTCCCTCATGGGAATGATCATACACGGTTTTCATTCATGGAGATTAAGGCTGGAAGACAATGTTGACCTTTCTAAGCGTAAGGGAAGCTAAATTTATCTAATTACCCCTGAGCTACACTCAAGAATTCTGTTTGATTACTGCATATTTTGAAGAAAATATATTCTGAAGACATAAGAGATGGAGAATTAACCATTTCCTATGACCCTGTGCTGTAATGGTTAATTACTGTTTGTCTTAAAGACAGAAATTACTTCTAGCTAATAGTTGTTCGAGAACTGCATTAAATCAACTCATGGAGGTTACAGTGACACCAAAGTTAATGACCCCAAAATCACACAACTGCCACTCCTGCTGACAGTCACAATCATGAAGCTGAATAAGCTTCTGCTAAACCAGTGTTATGGCAACATACAGGAATCACCGCTGTTTCATTACTGCTCTGCAGACAGCATTCTGCTTTGAGGGGTTTTCTCAAACACTGGAATTTGTGTGGGGGGAGGAAAAAAGGTAATAGAATGCAAATTTTAAAGACTGTCCTGTCTTAAACAAGCCAACCTGAAGTTCTGAATATTAATTTGGGTTACAATTAAGCCAAACTGCTTCAAATCTCCAAACCTTTAATGTAAAGCTGCTAAAACTGCTTATGAAACACAGCTGGCATGACAGAAGAAGAGCACTTTGAAGTTAGAGGGCACTTTTATCAACAGGCAGATGGTGGTATCAGAGACCTTGCTAAACTCATAATTAAGCTGGTAACAGAACTGATGCAAAATCTTTCCTTCTTAGATGATACTACAGTGATGGAGAAGGGCAATGGTATGGTCTTGTGGCTCCAAAGGTTACTTTCCTGCAGAAGAATGGGAGTGAATTTGGCAAAAGATCAGAAAATAATTTTTTTGCATGCTCCCACCTGTAGATAAGAATAATATTCTCTTATTTTTTATTAAATATATGCACAAGTTTTCCAGAATAAGCCTCAAACAGGTAAACTGCCCCATGCTGTTCAAGGATTTGGATGAGTTAAGTGCATGCATTGAAGGTAAGAACATGTGTAAACCTGCAGAGGAACAAAGACTTGGCATGTAAGCTTCTCAGGAAAGAGATTGTGTGTTGGATATAAAGCAGAAAATACATTTATAGTCCTATAACAACACTAATCAATTGTTCCTTTCTAACTATTTTACAATGCTTAATGAGAAGAATGGAAGAAAAGGTTAACTGAAAAAATTATTTACTTTCCAATGCTTAATACAATGCTTAGAAAAGCAAAGTCCAAATTGAAAATGTTAGGCCAATATCATATAAAACAAATAAAAAAATACACCTGCTGAAATGAGCAGTTCAAATTAGAAGAGTCAGGTTGCAGCTAAGATAGCAGAATGAGGACTGTACTCCCATCTTTTTCTCATGATATGACCTTAGATTAATTGAGTCACTGAACACCTATTTAGCCTTCTTGCAGTCCATTCATTCGAGCAGTATATGAGGCAGTATTCAAGCTTTAAGAGAAATGTATGAGTTGGAACTAGAATTCTGCTTTTTTGCATATATGCCTGTGACATTATTCTGAAATAAGATCACATGTACTATTTCCACATACACCCCATTTAACAATTTGATCTACAGATGAAAGCAGAAAAAGACAGAAAGTTTATCAGTGAAACTGCAACTTTACACAAATATTACTTGTGAAATCTTTTAAGGAAAAGGTATAAAAGTGAGGAAAGCAAATCACAAAAATAAATAAAATAGTATAAACTAGAGATCATAAAAATAAGATTATAAATCAATTCAATGATGGCTGCGCAGTCCTGCAGATATCCTCAAATAACACATGTAAGGACTACCTTCCCTTTAACATGGAAGCTGAAGAACTCTGCCTAAAGCCACTGTGCTTGCTCTGACAACACTTTAGAACCGTAACACGTTGGTTAAAACAAACAATCTACATAGGTTTAAAGTGTTAGACTAATGTCAAATAAAACACAACTATAGTACTAACTGTAGTGCTTGCCTGTTTTCCTTAGGATGTATAAATATTATACAATCACAATACAATGTGTGTATGTGAACATTTATCAGTCCTCCTCGATCTGCTGGCTGGCTGTCTGACTGACTGCCTTTCAGCCCTCTGGGACCCACCTGACCTCCCACAATCTCTGCTTCTAACCCAAGCCCCAAGTTAACAAAACCCGGTTCCCCATACATTTGTGTATGACGCTGACTTTTAAGGCTGCCAGACTGAGCTCAGCTGTGCTACACACACATCAGAGGACCCTTAAGGGAAACGCGTCCCCCAGACCACAGGAAAAGCTCCGACAGACACCACCGCACTGGCCGCCCGCCCAGCTCCCGGGGCAGCGCACTGAAGCCCCGTTTACCAGGGGAAAGCAGCATCGCTAACGCGGGAAGTGGCGGGGCCGCCCGCGGATCCCCCCCGCCGCTCTAGGGGCCTGGTGCCGACTCCCGGCGCCAGCTCCCGGCCGCACCGCCCGGGGACGCGAGGCCCCTCTGGGGCTGGGTCGGCGGACAGGCCGCCCCGGCCGGCCCAGGCGGGGGAACATGAGGACACGGACAGGGCACGCCAGCGCGGCGGGGCCGGTGCGCGTCCCAGCGACAGCCGCCTGCCCCGCCCGCCCGGCACCAGCAAGCCCCCTCCCCTCGGCTCGGCGGGGAGGGACGCACCGGCTCCCGCGGCCGCTCCACGGTGCCCTCCTTGCGCGGCGCCCGAGCAGCCTGCTCCTCACCCTCCCTTCGCCCGGCTGCGGGCAGGGCAGGCAGGGCAGGGCAGGCAGGGTGCGGGGCCGGCGAGCCCCCTCCCGCGGCGGTACTGACCTCTCCGCAGGGCGGCGGCCCGCGCCGGTAGCAGGCGGGAGGCGCGCCGCGCCGAAGCCCGCAGCAGGCAGCGCGCAGTAACCAAGGGCGACACGGGCGCCGCCATCTTCCCTGCCGGCCTTTGTGGCGGGGGCGCGGAGCGCGCTGGGAAATGGAGTCCCACCGCCCCCGGGGGCAGCGGCCGCTGTCCTGCGGAGGAGCCGGGCCTCGGGCGGGGCGGGGCGAGTCGTGCCAGCGGGGCGCCCGGCTCCTCTCCTCCCCTTGCCCATCAAACTGAGCCGCAGGCCGTGAGGCAGCGCCTGGGGAGGTGGCCGTGCCCGCTTGAGGGCCGCGATCCCCGCGCAGCCGGTCGGGCCGCTGCACAAATCGCACCTTACAGACCCAACATGTGCCGCGCCTCACGGCTCGCAGCCGCGCCCCCATTTTCCAGACAATTTGCTTGTCGCCTGTGATTTGTATCGCGTTGCACCGCGGCCGCATCCGATGCAGCAGCTTTCCAGCCAGCTTGGCCACCACTGACGAGTTTTGGCAACTGAATTTGCGTTCGTCAATCATTTTCAGCTTGTGTTGTTTAAAATAATGGACTATGAAAGATTAAGGACAAATATTTGTAAAATACTCCTGGCTAGAGTTACAGCCCATCGGCACAAGAGCAGTACAACCACTTTGCGCCTGTGAATGTATATTTAAACCACAACAGCAAGATATGTTAAAATAAAAGCAATTTCCCTGAAGATAATACCAAATCAAGAGGCTGATTCAGCCCCATACGGCTGGTGTGTGCTGAGCACACGGCAAGCCCTGTCTGTGGCAGCTTCGGGTCAGATACCCACGCGGGGCTCCTGAGAGCCCCCCGGAGAACGCCGATCGCCCACCTCGTTTGGCCGGTACCTGACTGTCTTACCCAGCCACCTCCGCTGTGACTGTGAAGCTCTGTTGACAGAAAGGTTCGATGCAAAAAGCCTATGCTCCAAGGGAAAGGCCCTGCCACCCAGGGATCACAGCGCTTGCCTGTTTGCCGGCTGGCCCTCCCTTCCGTCACAAATGCACCCAAAGGTCGGGATGGGGCTTCAAAAGATGTTGCCTGCAGAGTGCATTGTGCAACAAACAGGTGACAAAATGTCTGCTCGCAGGAAAAGCGCCAAGGAGATGCTTTAACTGACTGTCTGCTTTGCAACATCAGAATTCCTGCACCTTATCCTAACCTCAAATTCCAGTGCAACATGAGAAAGCGATCAAGTCAATTTCATAGACTATTAATCAACGCTTTTAATAAGAGTATAGCAAAGTGCTGCATCAGGGCACTATAGAATGGCTTGCAAACAGAAGTTGATTATATTCTGAATAGTATTGCTAATTTTAAAAATAATGTTTATGATCTTGAAAATATTAACAGTGAAGCTATGTTCCAACATGCGCAGCTGTTTTAAAATATGTAGTTGCTCCAGACACATCTTCAGTGCTATATACCTAATTAAGAAGTGAACTAAAGTGCCAATTTATCACATCTTAAAAGAGCTGTTTTCTTTCATCTTTCCTTTATTGAGCATTTATTGGTTTTGACTCATTCTAGCATATTATAGCTATCAACACCTGTGCCCATTTAGGAATGAATTCCAGTACAAATCATAGTGAATTGAATAGACGTCTCAAAGATGCATCACAATTGTTGCAATATTTTTAGAAACTCAAACAAGGAAACAAACAACTTCAGTAAAAGTGATTTAAATAACAAATAACTTATCTTTATAAACAGCTTATCTCCTTGAGAACAAAGAATAAACAAAGCAACAAGAGCCGATTTTTCTTCCATTATTAACTCTGATCACAATACGAATGGGTGAAATGTCAAGAATAATTGGAGAAAATGACAGCATAATCTTCAGCAAAAACATCTGATTTATTTAAATTGCCACTGTTTTTTTCTTAACCTTGTTATCCAAGGCAGCACAGAAAAACTTCCCATTTGGGTCTATTCTGACATCTTCCATCTAAATGAATAAACCCTCTGCAATGCTACAAGCCTTCTATACACTGTCAAACTCTGAAATGCCACCACACACTGTACTGCACGCCCCAGGAAATAAATCTTCACTGTCTGTGAGCACTTGCCAAAACCACATTTTGGTGTAAACCTAGACAGGACTGTCAAGTATACTTCTGTAGATGAGCATGGTTAATGTTCTGTAACAGATACAAGCCCATTCGGTGGTACGTTTGTACACTTTATTCCCTGTACCTGTCCCTTTGCTCACCTCCAAAAACGCAATATTGTGACTGTGTAGAAATTAAACTGACACTTGTTCAACCCAGCTGCACGATTAGTCTCCCAGCTACCCAAAAGTGTGGATGCTCCTTAACATGAATGAAAATCAGAGGTGTCATAAAACCCCTCCAGAGGCCCTCCTTTGGCCTCCTGTGGTATAAACTGCACTCCTTTTGGAAAACCTGATGTGCTGAATCCCATGGGGATGTCTGTGTCCAAGGGTCTGTGGGTCTGTGCCAGACCCTCTCTGAGCTTCTGCAGAAGGAGGGCAGGGTTTACCTGCCTGCAAGACTCCAAGATATTCCCACTGTAGGAAACATCTTTGGCTCCCAAAACATAAACGTACTTTTCATATAGAACTGAGCATTCACCCTACACTACGAAAACTGATTTTGTGGCTCGTTTTCATCAACATCGTTTCCATCAAAAGCCATTTTCCTGAGATTATGTCAAAACACTCTGGGGTAAACTTGATATTAACTTCATCTATTTTGAGGCAATTAATATGCTATTAATAGCCTGCAATTGCTTATAAAGCCTCAGATTAATAAAGCTGCATAAATCTTCCCAAGTTTATGGACTTACAGCTATTTTCACTATCTGTTTACAGCTTGCATTTCAGTCTGCTCAAACAGCTCAATGTGTCAGAAATTTATTGCACAGTTTTCCAGCTACACAGGCACTACTCAGCATCTCTCAGAACAAGGAGTTCACAGTAAAAATTAATGCCATGAGGTGATGGAGGACATTTTAAGCATTAAGGAATCTAGAAATGTGTATGAGAATCATCCCTTATTGAAAAGCATAATATTGTGTAAAAAAGCAGAAGGGGAATTTAATACAATAGTTGAGAACATATATATATATATATATATATATATATATATACACATACAATAATTGAATATATATATATATAATTGCAGATATTACAAATTATAAGCTTAATATTTTTATCTGGCAGGTAAGTACACCATGCAGATGTTCAAACACCATGTTTCAAAGCACTGGCAGATAATGCAGGGATCAGGAAGTCATTTTTCCACATAAAGCATTGCACAATTAGTTCAATGCCTTGTGGGTTTTGCCTTACCCTGAGTCAGCGTTCCCCACACGTTTTGACAAAATATGCCTGTGTTGACTCAAATGCATTAACCTGGGCACTTGTCAGAAGGCTGGACAGTCCTAACTGGATAATGGAGAGATTCAGGTTCCTTTCCAGTTACATGTGACTTTTTCTTTTAAAAACAAAGAAACAAACAAAAAACTACTTGAGAGGTATTACTATACCAAATTTAAGAATTAATTATCCATTAATACCTGCTTTTGTGGGTTTGTGCTATGAGACTGGTATTCATATTGCCAGTTGAAGTTATGCCAGAAAATCTTTGTGTCGTAGTTGAATAAATAATGTGTAGTAACAAATCCATGAGTACCTATCTTGGTTGTTTCTCTAAACGCTTGATTTCTTGCATCTAATCTTTGGACCTACAAACACAGCTGACCTCTCTCCCTCCAGATTTGAAATTTGGCCCAAAGTTCAGGTCAGAACCAGAATCGAAACTTTCTTTTCTGAATTTATCCTCACCTCCATCCTTAAAGAACCTTTCTAGCAAGCAGAAAGGACTGCAAATAGCATGACTCCAGTCTCATGGATTGCAAAAAAGATCTGAAACACAATTCAAAAAAAAACAAATGCATTTTCCGAGGACTGGAAGGAAACAAGGAGGCTCACAGGACTCTGATTTTCCCTCACCTTCATTCCTTCTCTTTGTTTCATTAGCCAGGGTGGCATGCGTGCCTTCACGTGATGTAAGGAGGGGCTAGGCATGAAGCAAGGCATCTTCCCCTTTGTCTCCCAGATTAGAGGATTTGTATTTGACCTCAATGAAAAAAGCAGAGATGGAGACCTCACCAAATCACTGTGACCTCCTTACTTACCAATGCTGTTGACACATGGGCACTGAAACATTCACTCCCTGTAGCTTGCCTCCATAGGGCTCTCCACCACCAGTTATCTCTTTTAGGAAAAGCAGACAGAGCAGTGGTGCTAAGATGGTATGCCACAAAAAAAAACATTCAGCTGAAGCCTCACTCTTAGTATTTACCCAGTGTGAGAACAAATTATATTATTGATTCATCATAGGCTCACCAACTTCCCCAGTGTACAGTATTAGGCACTTTTTTTGTTTCTTCGGGATAGATAATGGAACCAGGCTTGGCCAGAAGGCTGACAATATATTTGAGACAATACCAGCGCTCTGCCATTTGCAGTCAGATGTAGTAGCACAGGTTGTCTAACAAACAAAAGCTTATCCAGATGTGTGCATATGTAACCTCAGGAGAAGGAATGAGTTTTTTCTTGCCTTGCTGCAAAACCAGTTTAATAACTAGTATAAGTCAGGTAAGGCTCCCCCTTTCACTCCCACTAGTAAAACTGTATCAGCTTAATTTCTGTTTATAATTATGAAGTGAATAGTTGCCAGCTATTAGCAGAAAGAAAGGAAGTAAGGAAGGTGCACTAGTAAAGGGGGAGAAATAATACTGGAGGAGTGATGAGCAGGAAATACACAGAAAAGTTACCAAGCAAACCACCTACAGCGTGCTGGTTATGTGGATGGGCTGTGTACCTTGGGTTCATCTCTGCTTTCTGATTATCCTTTTATTAACATAGACAACTGCTAACCAAAATTGCCAGATGTTAACTTTGGATCTCTCAGATGTGATCTATGGGCACCAGCCTGACATTTTACCTACTGCCTAGACAGAGATTCTTAGGGAAAATATAACTAGTTTTCCTACAGTCTCATGTTACCTGCATAGTAATGGAGTTTCACCAGAACTCTTTCATAAGGATGGAAAGAAAATGATATATGCTTTTAAACATTGGAGGGGTACTGTTAAGAGATATAAAAAAAAATGATTCATATAATTTCTATCCACTGACAACCTAGGTGCATCAAGAAGGTAAACATTCCACTTCTGGCAATGTTTCTTTTATCATAATACACCATCTACTCCTATCAGGTACTGAAGAATCAAAGACTTTATGTCTTGGAAGGGAACAATTCCATCAGCTCCCTTTCTCTCATTGTCTTTTTTTCTTTCTATCTCTCTTCGAGTTACTAAAATACCTTTTTAAAAAAAAATATTCCGTAAACACAGTTTTCCTTTCTTATCCTTTATGAATGAAAAGTAAGCAAACTCTTAATCTTTGTAAGCTATGAAGATGTAAAATCTGGGGCAGTTGGTTATACTGCTATTAAATGCATCTCTTCTGCGAAATTTCAAGAATTTTCAAAATCTTTAATGCTAGTACAGACAACATTGCCACCTTGCTTGCAGTTTGGGTCAACAACTTTGACTTTGTTTTCAATGCAGGACTTTTGGTAGGCATCTCCTCCACCCTGCATTTGTACATGTCTGGTTCCTTTGCCTAACACCTTGCATGTATGGCATTTCCTATCCAGTCATTTCATCCTGGCTCTTACCATTTCATTATCTTGATTACAGCACTGCATTTTTCCCTGATCTTGGTATGTACAGTTTTGTTCATGTCCATCGACAATGCCACTGCAAAATATAATTTCTTATTCTCTTACACTGAGACCTAGGTTATGTTTCTGGCTAATACACCAACCTAACCTACCTGGGGTTCCACACCCGTCACGAAGAACAATCGTTCTTTTCTACTCTAAGGGCCACAGGTGAAACCCCGCAGCCCGCAGTAACGTATGGGTGTTGTTAAAACCTTCTTTGGCTTTTAAAAAACCGGTCAGATCGCTGCTGCGCCGACTGAACCGCACCGCCGTTGTCTGCCTGTGCTCCTGATCCGTGCTACCGCATCAACAGTGGCCCTCGCCTCGGCCCCACCGAGGGCCGGGCCCAGCCCAGCCGCGGCGGTGTCGCCTCACGGCGGCGCGGCCTCCCACACCGCCCCCCTCCGCCGCCGCGACGACCCCGCAGAGGAGCTCCTTCCCTGGACGAGGGCAGGGGACTCACTGCGGGCCCCAAGGCGTGGGGGGCGAGGGGGGGGGGGGGGGGGGGGGGGGGGAAGCGGGGCAGGACAGCTACGGGAAGACCCAGACCACCCCGCCCCGGAGCCCCCGTCCCGGCGGCTGGAGCCGAGCCCCACAGCCCAGAGGGCGGGCCCGACAAACCAGCTCACCCGGCGACCGCCCACCGCCCGCCGCGCACGCCGGGATCTGTAGTTCGGGAGTCGGGCAGCCGCGCGGGGCGCAGCGGGCGGGTGGCCCCCGAAGGACTACAATGCCCAGCCTGCCTTGCGCGCGGGCGGTGGGCGCATCCGCTGGCGGCGGCGTGGGCGCGCGTTGCCGGGCAGTCAGCTGGCCGCGGGGCGATAAGAGGGCGGGCGGCGCGGGGTGGCGGCGCTCGGTGCTCGCTGCTTGCTAACGTCCTGCCGCGCTCCGGGGGGAAGGCGCCCGCTCCGCCATGGCCGAGACGATCGCAGACACCCGGCGGCTGATCAGCAAGCCGCAGAATCTGAACGACGCCTACGGGCCGCCCAGCAACTTCCTGGAGATCGACGTGGGCAACCCGCAGACGGTGGGGGTGGGCCGCGGCCGCTTCACCACCTACGAGATCCGCGTCAAGGTGAGGGCCGTGCCCGGCCTGGCCCGGCAGCGGGGGGCGCTGGGGGCGGTGGCGGCCCCGCTCCTGCTCGCCGAGGGGCCGCCCCCGCTCTGGCCCAGGCGGGTGTTCGGGGGCGCCCAGCGGGCAGCTCCGCGGGGAACGTGCCCGCCCCGCCCACGGCGGGGCCCGGCGCCTCGGGAGCGAGTACAAGGTGAGAGAAAGCGAGTGCGGAGCCTGCCGGTCCATGTTGGGCTCCGGCCGGCTCTGGTGTAAGCGGGAGGGGTGTCCCCGCCGCCGCTGCCGTATCCTTCAGGGCTGGTTTCGCAGCAAGCGCGGTGGGTACCGCTGTGAGGGGATGGCTGAGCGTGGGCGGACTTCATCCTCGGCGGGAGAGCAGGCCCCAGCCTGTTCTGGACCTGGTAACCCTGACGGTCTGGTGGTAGCTGAGACAATGCGTATCGGTTGAGATAACCAAAGGACAAATGCTCTTTTGGCACAGCTGTGCAGAACTGCCCTAGACTGAAGTGTTGCTGTACTGTGAGCAATCACATACCTGTCCCTAAGTAAAAAGAAGAGGGCAAACTCTCAGCTCTCTGAGGTGTAGTAATATGGGTGGATCTGCCCTGAGAAGGAGGTCAAGTTCAGGATTCCAGCAGCCTCAAAACCTCCTAGAGAATGTGTAAATAAGTCTAGTGGGCACACGTGCTAGCTCAAAGCTAGCTGAAGTGATAAGGTGAGTGCTTATGGGGGAGGCCTTCCTATTTTCTTCTGCACCTGAAATATAAATTGAGTGCCTAATAAATAGGGCTGTTTCTCACCATGTGCTATCAAATACTTTTTGTGGTAGCACTAGACTCCTTCCTAGCTGGAAGGGCTGTGTTTGCTGACTTGCCCCAAAGGCTAGTAGTTTAGAACTTGAGAAAAAGCTATGTGAAGTCATTACTATGTTTCCTAGTCTTTCTAGTTTCATAAACAGTGCCTGGAGGAGTGCACAAGAAAATGCAATGTCTACAACATGGTCCTTGCCGGTGGTTGCTAGAGACTTGAGGCAGGGCACGCTTTTAGTCTGTGCTGCCAGGGATAAATTGGATTGAGAAAGATGAACTCTTAAAACTTTATCCTTTTTTTGTAGCTTGTGGTTGAATCTACTACCTTGTATAACTTTATTCAGTCACAGCTGGTGGAACCTCGTCAGTTATTACAGGCAGTAATAGAGGGGGAAGAAGCCTCATTGACACCTTGCCACATTCTCTACAATATGAGTTCTTTCACTGAACACCACGGAGTGTATATGCCTTCTTGGCAAGGAAAGCTTCAGCTGAGGGCTGCTGCCTTGCTTGCTAAAATTCTTTGGATAAGACTAAAACTCGGTGTGGATTTTCTGATATTAAAGGTCTAAGTTCTCAGCTTGATGTAACTTTAAAAAAAGCAAAATCAACTGAGATCTAAAGCTGCTAGGGAAGACACTTCCTTAATTCTGATGCTCTTAAATTGTCATGTCCAGTAGCTGTTCTTGTGTTTCAAGATGTGTCCATAGGACAGGAAGAATAAACTGAAACAATTGTAGCCTGTACTTGGCCTCTGTGTGAGGACAAACTAGAACTTGCCAACTTGTGTTGCATTACACTGCCCTTATCAGGACCCTAGCTGTCTGCTTAGCAGAAAGATGTAACTCTATCTTGCTGGAAAGTATTTGTACCTTAAGTTCCCAATGATTTTTCTTTCTGTGACACTGAGCATTTGGAATTGCTGGATCCAGGGAAGATGATACAAAAGGGACTTAGCCATGATATGGCCTTGAGAATGAGACCAAATTTGCTGGGATTAAAAAATAATAACAATTTTTTAAAAACTC
Organism: Caprimulgus europaeus; assembly: GCA_907165065.1. Next base: position 75,619,685 of record OU015524.1, read on the forward strand.
CCAGCTGAAGTTGTTCTGCAGGAAGGAAAGCAGAAAAACAGGTTTTGACACAGGTTACTCTTAGCCCATGTGCTCTTTTAGGTAGAAAACTGTGTATTCCTGGTGCAATGAAGACCTAGAAGTAACTTGAACAAACATACGCTGTGATAGTACTGTGACCTTCCTCTGTTCTTCCTCCCAGTCTAACTACTATATAAACACTGCTTCCTCCACCCTCCTTTTTGCACCTGTGCATGCCCGTATACAGGACTATCTCTTATAATATGATTATTCGCTTTCCAGTTGTGCACTGCTGTACACACAGCGTATCCATGCTGTATACATTCATAGCTATCAGGAACTGTAAAATTGAGTTTTATGTCTCTGTATGCTGGAAGGCTACAGAGCAGGTAATACAAGTAATGCAAAGTTATATTTGCTGTCTAAACTTATATCAATTAACTGCTTCTCAGCAGAACACAGACCATGTTGGTAATATGCAAGTTTCGGCATAGGGGAAGAGTTCAGACTTGAATTGCTGCAGTATTGTATTTCTAAAAGGTAGGTTTCTACTATCAGCCGCTTGTTGGAGTGATGCAGATGATAGCCACCAGCTAGCCTCTGTGGTTTGACAACTGCTTGTGATCACAGAAAGTAGCAGCTGACACTTGTAGTTTCCCTCAGCAGTGGTAGTAGTGGCAGCAGAACAAACCTGAGAAGATGGATTGAGTTACCTGTGTCATACCTGGAAAGCTAGTCTTCAATTAACACAAACATTAAAATGTTAAGTGGTGCAGAAATGGATGGCTTAACTGCTGCCAAGTTCTGGTAAAAGCTATTGGACAGCATCATGTTATGGCTGGAGATCATGCTAAGCCACAAACCTTGTCAGAGAAGACACTGGGATTCAAGTTTGTGTTGAAGTAATTAGACTTGTACCATTGTCATGATGTTTACAAACTTGGTCCAAGGGTAATTCTACCTTTATTTCTTTGTCTGAATCTCAAAGCTTAATTTTTTTGGGAAAGACTGAGCTTGCTAGCTAACTAATATCTTGCAAAAAGTGTTTGTGTGAAATAGTGCAGAGTTCCCCCAAAGCTTTTATCAGCAAGCTTTCTACTGGTATTGCAGCTCAAGCATATCTGTTACTTGAAAAGCAACAAGTGGAACAACCTCATGCTTTAGTTCTTGTATTGCTGTACTCATCAACTTTTGATGGAAGTTGGAAAGTCTAATGGGGAAGTCAGAAGTTTTGGGTAGACTGCTCAGCAGTGTACTGATGGATAAGTGAGTCAGTGCTTAGGAAAGCTTTTCATAGTGTGTGTCTCTGCAGGCTAGTGGGATGGCTGTGCATTGTGGTAAGTGCATGGTATGTTCACAAGCAGTTAAGCTCTGAGTGCTTCAGGTAGCACCTATACAGCACTTCCAGTGGGGCAGCTCACTTCACAGATGGTCAGTTGGCCAAAGTACTGACTTTCTGAGCCTTAACTTACATTGGATAATATTCTATTCTCAGCAAACTGGACAAGGTGATGATGGGAAGCTTTCTGCTCTAACAACCACTGTAAGGCAGGCAGTGTGGTGATATGCCACTGCAGTGCAGATTGGCAATGAAAGTCCCAGCTCGGTAATGGTAAGTGATAGGAAATGCCATCCTGCAGTGCTAAAATAGCAAATTTGAGTGGATCATGTTCTTGACAGGGTACTTGAGAATTTGCTTTCCATCAGCAGCATTAGACAGTGAGTTTGTACCATTCTGCTGTATCCTTTGTGTGAAGGCTTAGAGTGAGCTAAAAAGGAGAACAGCGCAGTAAGGTATAAAGCTCCAAGTACTTTATCTCATTAAATAAAACTTGATAAAGTAGTCATCTCATCTAAAGGTGTCTAGATGATTACAGCATGGTGGCTATGCAGTGGTTGAAGCGAACATAATCAACTACACTGACTGCCAAAGTAATACAACACACTACTTCGCTGCCCTTGCCTCTTGAGGAAGAGTGTGAACCAACAGTTAAGTTCTCAGTGTAAATACACTTGCATGCTGTATGCTGTTTCTCATGGCTCCTTACTGGCTGTTCACTTGTTACACCTTTTCAGGGTGGGCTTGTGCATGTCAACGCTCTTCAACAAGGGCGTGTGAATACCTGTTACTACTCATGGGCTCTAAGCCACTCCTCTCTCTGAGTTCCAGGAAGCAAATATAGAACAAATTACAGTTGTCATATTGCCATCCTACAGTATGTCTGCAGTCCTCGATTCAGTTCCAGGTATAATTTAACTTCTGTTGTAAATGAGACAAATAATTTTCCTGGTAAGTGGGTCAACAAGAACATCTTTACTCAAACAGATTCTGTAAAACAGCTTCAGCTGCTAAATCCTTTAAGGAGACAAGACTTAAGTTTTACAAGCTAATGCCAATCCCAGCAACTGGTGACACACCTAAGAGCCATACACCCACTGTAAAAGCAGTGCCATAGGAGATAAGTACATTGGTTAGAATACTGTCAACAAAGTGTGTGGATATCCAGGAACTTGCTACACTGGTGAAAATATCCCTTTGTTAACACTATTTCATCTGTTATTTTTTTTTTCCTGCAGAAGTAAAAGTGACTTCTGTGCTGCCCATTTTAGTTGGGTTTGTCATCTAGACTAAAAGGTTATCTGTTTATGGTTAGTGAGAACTTGCAGGGAAGTCTTTAATATTCAAACTGACAGAACTAAAATAAAATACCTGTTAGAGGAGCTACTAGTCCAAGTTGTTAGAGAATTATTCTTAGTCAAACCAAAGTTAAACAAAAAGCCTTTGTCTTCTTAATTATGTTCTTTAATGTTGAATGGCCTGTTGCTGCTAATCAGTGTGATTAAACTCTGCACTGAAGTATACCTTAGCTTAGCTTCTCGAGGTTCCACAGCTCAGTGTCTTGTCTTGAGCTGTACAAAGGTGATGCCGTGTTGCTGTGCTCCTAGATGTTGCGAAATGCATCACTCAGGTGGCACCAATGCTCTTTAAGGCAGCAGTTGCCTTTCCTGTATCTTCTGCAGAAAGACTTTTGTACACCTGCAGAGGTACCTGACTATGTAAGGCCCAGTGTGGGGAAGGAAATGAACACTCAGGCTGTGAACTGCCTGCAGTGTTAAGAATAATATTGGTCTCAAAAGATTGGGCAAGTATATCAAAGTACTGGTAAGCTTGAGCCAATTTTGAAAGTCTGTTGTCATCTTAACTAATTTTTTTCAAGACCTAGCTTGGATAGAATATTTGCATTTCAGCTTATTTATAGTAGTCTGACTTGAATGACTGAGTGATTTGAGTCTGACCTCTGTGATCAGGTCAGAGTAAGATGGTAGATGAACTGAAAGTATAACTTGCTCAGAAAGCACTTGTATTATGCTGTGGTTTTACAAAGTGGCACTCTTATTGAGGTGAATGTCTTTGAAATGTTCTGTCCTCAAATGGTACCAAGTTTCCTGGCCTTCATGTGTTTGTCAGGGTTTGAAGTTGCAGGCTCTTCTCCCACCATGAGAAGAATCAAATCTGCTGGTACATGTAGCTGACTTCAGCATTGTTCAGTTTTGTAGTCAGTGGAGCTTGTGGTGGAGTAATGACTAAACACTGACTCAGTGTGGATGCATTTAGGGATGCATAATCAGCACTAATTCTCTATTTCTCTACTACTGCAGATCTTGCATCACACTGCAACTCTGTCTTAACTGTAGTTACTCTTTTAATACACTATTCTAGATACTGCTACCAGTTAGATATTTTTAGACTCCTCTTCAAAGAATAAAAATATGCTGATTCAAGTGACTTAGTTTTTCTGTTTTATTAACCCTATCCTAGCAAAAAAACCGGGACAACAGCCCAGGTACTGCACCTTTACAAACATTAACTGTTCCATCAAGCAATAACTCAGAAAAGGATAGCTGGAAGGCTAAGAACTTCCCAGGACACTGACTAGGAAGGCAGAAGTGGAATGGCTTGGATGAAAGAAACTTCTGAAGCATGGGGAGTGGATTTACAAGTCTCTTGCATGTATTTGCTCTGAGCAGCTGACTTTTCTGTAGAGATTTTTTATTAAACTAGGTTCAAGAGTTTAGTCCGAAGGTACTGAACTAATTTGGTGTTGATATCTGTTACTGTGTAAATAAAATAACCAAGTCTATGAATAAGGCTTCTTATTAGTGTATTAGTTTAACTGTTGACTTGAACTCCATTTATTTCTGTGCATACAATGCAGGCCTTGATTGTCATGTATTAAGAGTGCACTCCAGTACAGTGCTGAACAGACCAAATCGAAGGGAACAATGACTAATCTTTGTAGAACAGATGGCTGTGATCCAGGTAGGCATGTGATGCCAGAGTATTTTCATACATCTTATTTTTAGATGGCTTGCCAAAAAAGTGTCAGCTTGAACTTTAGAGCAGTCAGGTCTCCACTGTTTTTCATCTGGCAAAATAAATAATGCAGTGTAGATTTATGAGCTCCTAACTTGAGGGGAAGTATTTTCTTTAAAGTTTTTTCACTTGGATGTTGGTTGCACTACTGGAGGCTGTTTTGGCAAGTACCTAATCCGAAAGCCCTGTGAAGCTGTAGCATTGAGTGAAGGGTTTGAAGTTGCTATTGTAACTTTTTATGTGAGAATGATGGAGAAGTCCTAACCTTCTGGTCAAGGTATAAAACCAAATATTCTACTGATTGAAAACTGGTCCATGAATATATTCCTTCTGTGGCTATTTCTTGAGAATCCAGGTCAAATTCTGTCATGGGAGGATCTTCTGGGACACTTGACAGTATAGTTTGGCCACAAATCCAGTCTTGAAAGTATAACTATGTGCTAGTGTATAGCAGATTTATTCTACAATCTAGAAGAAAATGAAGCTACATCTTAAGTGGTTTAAAGCCACCTCTATACCTGGAAATAAAGTTTCAGAGACTATTTCTATGGGTCTAAGCTGCAGTACTCATTAAGTGTTAAGATATGCTACAAATTAATGAACAGGAGCTATCAGCATTTCTGTAGCTGTTAGGTGGCTACTTAAGAATGTGAATGTTACTGCACCAATAAAACTGGAAATAAGAAAATAATTTTTTGCTACTTAAGTAATTAGTATGGAAGCAAGTATACTGTCTCCTGTTTCTTGCGTGTTTGTGAAGTGTACAGATACTGAACTCTTTAGCTCGCAAAGCACAGTAAAACTTTCATTCCTGATAAAAAAAACCCCATCAATTGTAGTAATTCACTGCAGTTTTGTCAGCCCTGTTTGACCATAGCTGGTAGATGTCGGCTAATGATGCTAAAGCATCAGCTTAATGTGATCCCTCTCCGGTCGTTCTCAATGAGCAATGGATGGTAACGTTACAGTAGGCCAAACCAGAGCACAGGGCAGTTATACCTTGCAATTGTGTGGATGTAGCAATCCCTTCTCTTTAAAAGGAATATTTGGTATTTCAAAGGAGACTTTGGCTTGCTAACCCTGAAATAATTATCTAGAGTTACTAATTTTGTCTGGGTGTTGTAGAAGCCTTTGTCTGAATGTGCCCTTCCTAAAGTGGGCACCTGTTTTTATCTTTGCCTTCTGAGCATGGAACCTAAAGAATAAAAGATCACTAAACAGTCTGTTTTTCTAGGCTTCCCCTGCTTTGAGCCTTTTGACCATGGCACACCATAATTCAGCTGTTCATGATGTTGGTGAACTTAATCAGGTGATGATGGATGCTGCTTGGCAAAAACCCAGACAGCCCTATGCTTATTTTCATAGGGCAGCTCTGGACTCAAGGCATTGGACTTGCCAAAGGTTAACTCTTGTCTAAAGACTGATAGTCTTTGTCATTGTATTGCTGTTAGGATTTCACTGCCTTAGTCTTTAAGGTGTCTCAGTACTGTGGAGTGGGAAGCTCTATAGTCCTTGGTATAGCTGAAGTCAGCATTGTTTAAAGCTTGGGTATATACATATGGTCAGATTTTTCACTGTTCTATTAACTTTGTATTTTTTGCATGTAATGTACCTTCAGTAGACCTGGACACTAAGTGTATAAAAGGGGAGGTAGAACTCTGATCAAAAGGACTGAAAGTCAGAAAAATAACAACCTCTTATCTGACCTTTGCAGTGGGGAAAGAGTTTTTCCTTCAGTAAAGTACACAGCAAAAATCTAAACTTCTAGCAACTGAAGTTTAGAGTATGTTTCTTTCTTGCTTTTTATAATTGTAGGAAATGGGCAGGTAGCTGCTTATGTCAAGTTGGGATGGAAACAAACCACTGACAAGATTCTGCAATAACAGTGGCCTGCTGGCACTAGTTTCTTGTACTAAAGGACAGCAGGCTCTTGCATTAAGAAAGCCATAAATACTTTTTTATCCACTCTGACTGCTACTTACTGTGATACCCCAGAGCTTCCATGGGCTGACTGTAAATGTAGCCAAAGGCTGTAGTCTCCTGACAAAAGATTACAGCTTGTATGAAGAGGTAGTAAGAAGCTTGAATTTAGCTTCTGAGAGTCAAGGTCACAAACTTCTGTGAAAAGTGAACTGAGTGTTTTCTTTCACTCTATTTTAATGGAGATAGGGTTGTATCAAGGCTACCATAACCTACTTGAAAAGACTACATCAAAGTAGTGCTATGGCAACAGTGCAGCTTTATTCTCAGACTGTTAGGAGTGGAAGATATGGTCAATGCAATGCTGTTTGAGTGTTACATTGACAGATGAGGAAATTCAGATTTACCTGAAACTATCCTGGACAACTACAGCTGTGGAGTTTCTGCAGTTGTGGGGGTGGACTGGGCTGCAATGACATTCAGAGTCAATCTTGTGAAGTGTCAGCATGTTCTTTGAAGGAACCCAAATACTGTTTGCATGCAGTTTATGTCTGCAAACAAATTTGTAGGAGCAAGTCTGTCTATTTGCAAGGCTTTTTCCACTCAGTGGATAAATGAGTCTAGATAACAGAACACTTAAAATTGCTTAGAATTATAAACTAATGTATTTAAAATAAAGTACTCTAGTTTTCCTCCTGCACTTAAGGTAACTTTCATACCACAATAGCTGCATTGGAGAGCAGTGTGTCTGAAGCTGAATGGACACTGTTGACTAGTACTCAAACTACTTGCATTCTGCCTGTGAAAGTCTCCTTGCTTGTCTACATAAACAATTTTTGGACTTCTAACTGGGCATAGCCTGGGGATGGACTGTAGTAACAGCTGGAAGGCTGTTAATTGGAATTGGTTGTGCAGACTATTGTCTTATGACTGTCATTTGCTTCTAAGGTGAATTGGGAACCTCCTTAGCTTGGAGTTGGACTTGTAGTTTGATTGTTATAGTCATATAAATGTAGCTGAAGAAACATGCTTTCTGTGAATACAGGTTTTGCTCTGAAATCTGTTAGCAGGCAACCACTGTTTCCCATTACCGGTTTGAACACTAGCCAAGTGACTGTAGAAACTCATTTGGCCTCTGAGTGGAAGAATGCAGAAGTGACTTAAGGGTCTGGGTTTGTTGTCTGCTGTTTAACTATGTAATTTAACTTGGCACCAGTTCTGACAATGTTTATTCCAATATATTGGCTTAGCCATTAACTCACCCAGCGGAACACAGGCTGTTGGGTTGACAGTAATCAGAGAAAGCCTAATGGGTGGACACACAGTCTGGTACACAAACAGAGCTTGACAGAATCTGTCTTGTCTTAGCATCTTTCTGTGCTTAGGATTTGGGGCTATGTGAGACCTCCACAGAGCTGGTTTATTGGTCCTTCTGGAATAATGCTGTATCTGCAATTCTGACTAGTGACTTTTGGTTGTCTAATGTCCTGGTTAATGCATAATCCCTTCGGGTTGAAGACTTGCATTCAAACTGCTAGGAGGCATGATTTCAGACTAGGAAGTTGTTGAAAATGCTTTTGATAAAAATGAGACTAGTTATTACACTGTAGAAGAAACAATTGTTGCAGTAGTTATGCTGAATTTATCAGAGGAATGAACTATGCTCCAGGGACTGTGCCAAACTGGGTCATGAGTTTCATGACAGTAGAGTTAGCAGATCACTGGGCCAGAAAACTGACATTATAATGCTGAGTGAGCATGGGGATAAATGTTTGTAAAAATGAAACTAGTCTGACTTAAAGTTTTGTGCCTTAGTCTCATCTCTGTTCTAGCAGGCAAACAAAGCACTAAGTGTTCAGAATAGCTACTGACTCAGTGAGTAAACAAGGATAGCTCTCAACACAAACTGCAAAGCTGAGAATAACTTTGTTATGCTGTATGGTCTTGAAGAAACACTTCAGTAGAAATTTAAAGTTTCTGCTAACACCTTAAAGTTGTTGCCTTCTACCAAATTTTTGCCCAGTGATAGCCCATGCTTCAGCAGCTGTCTGGTTTGCTTAATGAAAACCATCTATCCATGGTAGATAGAGGCACTAGAACATGCAGAAATCCTTCCTACTGAAGGAAAAAGTGGTCTGCTCATCCTTAATGAGAAAGGCACATACAGTAACTTCAGGTTTGAATATGTCCCAAGTTAAAAATAGGAACCTAAGAGGTTAAGCAGCATAAAACAGGACTCCTAAATTGCCTTTTTAAATAGATCCCTTCTAACACCTGTGTATCTGAAGAATGCTGCTGTCAGTACTAATTTACGGAGGAAGAATTGTTACAGTTTCTGGGTTTTAAGGAACATAAGATTTAGAAGTTGGTCTCAACAGATAGCTCCATTTCATATCCAGACCAAAGGACAGGGGAGACACACTTTCCTTTAGTGTGTAGTTGTCAAGTTGTGACTTGTCAGCCACTTAGTGCGAGCCTTCCAGCATATGCTTCAGTTTGAACATTTCCAGTGCTCATAATCAAAATTGGAGATTTTTCAACTTGAAGGGGAAAACAAGTACTCTGTCCTTTTCTCCAACTTGCTGGCTGGGCTAGCATGTCAAAAGTTCAAAAGGGAATGTAGATGGTAAAATGAGCTCAATTGGCACTTCTACCCTGACATTGTACCCATAAGCCTGATAACGTTGTTTAGAGATTAACTTTATAGACTTCGTGCCCAGAGCATTAAAAGAGTTCCCAAAGACCTGGGAACTCATTGTTTTTTAGCTGCTTTTATTCAGTTCTAATCCCTCTTGTAAGTAACTTGAGAGGAGAATGCAATATTTTCTGCAGGTGAGAGCCTATATGTTGGATATTGTAAAGGACTTTCTACCCAAGACACTGACAAAGGGTCGATGTTGTAATGTGGAAGGCTGAAGTTGGTTAAAAAGCCAATAGCTGAAATCAGAGAAAAATAATCCTGTACTTCACTTCTGGGAATCTCCTTCATGCACTCTGGGGGACCTAGCTTTATTCACTCTTGAGTATTCTTATCTTCAGGATGAGAGTGTTTATTTATAAAGCCTGACTTCTGACATAATAGTCTTAAGTGCAATTTTATTATTAGTCAGCAGTACAATCAACAGTGTTTTACCTGGGAAGGAGAGCTTGAGTACTTTTAAACATTTAGCAATAAGAGATTTCATAACAAAATACTGTTCTATACTTTATCATCTGTAAATTATGGATTAAACAGCAGACTGTGAAAGTACACAACTAACTTTTCAAGTACTTTTAAACTGTGACAGTCAAAAATTTGTTGTTGGCTGGCAGTAATGCAATGGCCTGTAGTCATAGGCCTGCCTAGTGCAGGAAAGTACATCGGCAGCTAAACCTGTTTTGAGCAGCCAAAAGTATCACTCAGTGACAGCTTAAGCATAACAGCCTACAGATAATATCATACAGGGATGTCCACTGAAACTGGGACCAGAAGCTGAGTGAGATGGCTTGCATACAACTTAAAAAATAAAACAACAAAACCCAGAAGGCACTGGCTGAGAATGATTGCTGTGCTTCTGCCAACAGGAGAACTGGGGGTAACTGTAGTCCTATGTGAACATCAGCTTCCTAGGGTACTCCTCTAGACTCTGCTTTCAAAGTGCATAAGATGCTCAATTTGCAATCTGGCAACAGTAAGCTTTATTCTGTTAGTGCTGGTTATGAATGGCAATTACAGACTCTTGGTCGTGCTTTTGGTAGGTCATAACTCCTACAAACATTTTGTAACACTCTAGCCAGTTTGCTGTCTCAATGACATTTAAGCTTCAGATTGTGGTTTTGGAGTTTTCCATTCTGGAGATGTCATTAGGAGAATGCTCTCTTGATGTCTACTCTTAAAATAACGTGCAAGTTGGATTACAACAATGGGATAACACTGCAGCCCAGGAATGAATAGAAGAAATACAGGTTCTTACACAAGTTAGTGTAAGGACACCTGTTGTGCAATATTATAGCTTGGTTCCCATTTGATGTCCCTTTCAAGAGTGTTAAGAGTTGGGTGCTGACTCCTAGCCTTGCTTAGGAAAGGTCTGCTTCATCAAGCTCTGCTTGGTTTAACTTGGTAGCAGAACAGTCTGATCTCGTCAACACTAGATGTTGTGTTGCATCTCAGCCTGTGGGCTTCTTTGGAGCTATCCAAATGTGGGCTTCTTTGGAGCTATCCAAATGTGGGCTTCTTTGGAGCTATCCAAATGTGGGCTTCTTTGGAGCTATCCAAATGTGGGCTTCTTTGGAGCTATCCAAATGTGGGCTTCTTTGGAGCTATCCAAATGTGGGCTTCTTTGGAGCTATCCAAATGTGGGCTTCTTTGGAGCTATCCAAATGTGGGCTTCTTTGGAGCTATCCAAATGTGGGCTTCTTTGGAGCTATCCAAATGTGGGCAGCTTGTACTAGCCGATCTTCAGCTTCATCTGTCCTGAATGAATTCACTGTAGGACTTAGTGGTTTTGCTTTGAAAGATATTGGAGACCATGTTGTATCAGGTAGCAGAAAGTACAGGAAGCTTGGTTAATGTCCTGTCCTGGCACCTGAAACACTCCCTTGATGAAGTAAGAGGAGCCTGTGTGGATTAAGGTGACTCTCCCCCTTCCTCACCCTCCCTCCTGATTTTGGGAATCCAGCTCCTGAGACAGTAAGAACAGTAGATGCTTGTGCAGCATTAGGAATGTCTCTGCAAGTAACCAGCAAATCTGCTATTCTGATAGGCAATGTGGTGGCAAAATACTAGTGATTAGGGTGCCATGTAAGTGAGGCCCACAGTTAAGCAGCTTGAGGCACAGCTTACTCATGTAACTTATGGAGGTTTATCTGTATTTCTGTATCTCAGATGTTTCTCAATGCTGTTGTTTTTGCTGAAGTGGAACTATTTTGTAACTTAACAACTTCTTTCTTCTGCTTATCAAAACTTTTAATTTGTCAAATCAATAGCTTATGTTCTTGTCTTTAGACAAATCTACCCATCTTCAAATTGAAAGAATCTACAGTCAGAAGAAGATACAGTGACTTTGAATGGTTAAGGAATGAACTAGAAAGAGAAAGCAAGGTGGGTAAAATGAAACATAAATACAAGTCTTCACAGATACACAAGAAGTAGTGATGCTGAAATGTTATAGTTATGTTGTAAAGCATATATATCATATAGAGCAGATATTGTGATTGAAAATATCCAGAACTAAACGCTGCCTTTTAGCAAACCTTAGTTGTACAATGCTAGAGGCTGTTTGATGGTTTTGAGCTAATCCAGAGTTAAACTATTTGAATTCAACTTGCCTCTATGGCAGATACTGTTCTTCTCTGTGTTTTTTTTACTTCACTAGGTGTGTGATTAATGAGTTGGGTTCTCTAGGAGGGGGAGGTGGCGTGGGAGGTGTGTAAACTTGCTTACAGGCAGCACTTAAAGACACTCTTCTAAATCTTTCAGGTTGTGGTGCCACCTCTACCAGGAAAAGCTCTTCTCCGTCAGCTCCCCTTCCGAGGAGATGATGGCATATTTGATGATTCCTTTATAGAGGAAAGGAAGCAGGCTCTTGAACAATTCATAAACAAGTAAGTGTTGGGTCTAGTTATCTGGAGATAAACCTGGAACTCAGCTCTGGAAAACTGAATTAAAGCTGCTAATCCTCTTAACTATGGTAGCTGCACTAGGTTCAGAATAATAACTTTCACATAATCTTGCAGTAGGGCATACTAACATTGCTCATGCAATGTTTAGTTTGGATATCTTAATGCTTACCTGAACAGCTGAAAGGAATGTTAGTGTTATTGTTAATTTATGCAAATTACTACTAAAATTATAGCATTCAAAATAGTTCTACTTTTTAATTTTTGAAAAGGTAGCCTCCACTGGGTGAACAAAGGAGCTTACAATGGGCTTACAGCAGTTTACTTTGATTGCAGATGTGAGGTATTATCAGCCTGTGTAATGATGCATATTTTCTCTACTTACCATGAAAATCTTTCTGAAATGTAAAAACACTACCTGAGGTATGCACATATGTAGTTTGAAATAGAAACTTTGGGTTTTGTCACTGCCTTCCAAAGGGTGAGCAGAAACCATGGTAACAGTCTTATGGTTCTTTTTCTACCATCTGACACAACTAACTGCTCTCTGTATGGTGACCTGAAGAGCTACTTTAATCTCTTTAACAATGTGGATCCAAACAGTGGGAAGAAGGAATACTGTCAGTTAACCAGTCTTCTGGTCTGAAGACTGTTCAGACCAACTGGATTTGGGACTGCTCCCTTTAAAAGTTCAAACTTGTCAGTCCTACTAGCATTTTAATATTGTTCAATAGTAATGCTGTCTAACAGGGACAGAAGATGTCCAAATTGAGCCAGAACTTCATCTGCTCATCAGTTATTGCTAGTCACTTTAGGCATGTGGCTTAGAGTTCCAAGTGACTAGTTCACTAAAACTGTCTTGTGTAGATAAGCTAAGTGTGATTGTGTGAAATATCTCAAGTTTTCCTTCATGTAATTGCTTTTTAGCTTAATTAAGAGATATTGCTAATGGTTCTGAGTAAGTAAAATGCTTCAGAATGCTCTTTTCTCTGTTCAAATACAAGCAGAATTATTTTCCAAGCATCTAGTTTTGCAGTTACACTAAGTGAAGGCAGATGTGCTTATAGTAAGATGGAATGTGTTTTACTTTTTTAAGGCTGTACAGTTAAGGCAGTCATGACTGTAAAGTACAACTTCTACCCATGTAGGCTTGGGACTCCACATTAAATGTGGAAGAAGTGTACTTACTGAAAGTTTTGTATGCTGAGTATAGCAATATGTGGAGGAAAAGGGCTGTTTATGTTCTGAAGCAGCTGATGGTGAAATAGTCATCTTAACTGGAATCTCTGGAAAAACTCAATATAGCTGACAGAAACAGAGTGGCTGGTTTACTGGTATTGCTTGTTCAGTCCTACGGCAAGTAATACATTGATCTTGGAGTGTAAAACTTTTTGATCAATTTTTCCTTCTTTGAGACATAAAAGCAGGTTGTTAACATGAACAGTGATGTAGTGGCAAACTTGAGTACAGCTGGAACAAGATTCTTCAGGCAGAACACCTAGCTGTTCAGCCTCATCAATTTATTCTAATGGCATGGCCAGCTCATCAAGCAACTATTAGTAAATAAGGTTTTAAACCATGTGGAACCTTTAAGGCTTCTACCAAGTACTCTGGGTACTAGTGAAATTAGTTCTAAAGTTATTTTGCATAATACATTCACATTACTATGTTCTCAAAGCTGGTCTTTGCTCCTAGAACTGGAAGAGTCCCCTCAGATAATAATCACTGTACCCAAAAATGCACCAATGCCAATTCTTGATATCCAGGATGTTGTTGAGAAGCTTTGTCCCTCTACATCTAAAATCTAGAAGGGCTAAATCACAGCAGTGCAGCTTACTTGAGTCAGCTCTCTTGAGCCAGCTTGCTGGCGCCACCGTCAATACTACCTACAGTGACTCTCACAGGGGTTGCTATGTTGCAAAACACTTGTCTGCCTGAACCCGACTTTGGGATACAGGAAAACTTTGAAGTAGCAGCTGCTCTTTGTAAGGATCACCTTAAAGAAGAATACTGAGGAGAAGCCAATGCAGAGTGAGATATTATTGTGAAACCAAGAGCTGACTGTGAGAGATCACATCTAGTCTTGCAATTCAGCCACCAATCTGCAAGCCTTGCTGAAAGGGAGAAGGAATATGCTGCTGCTTTGTCATCTTTTCCTGTGTATCTTTCTCTTGAGGTTCAAGGCCAGCAGCTTCAGTCTGATGGGAGTCAGAAACTAGTTATTCCAGACTGTCTTCCCTGTGAACTAGTGCTTGAGGCTGCTCCCCGTTTACTAGAACCTGGCAAGGCTGATAGGTTTTGTGACTGCACCTGAAATAATCTATCAATGCTGAATGGGAGAGCTCAGCTTTCTTATTAAAGGACACCCTTACTGACAAGTGAGTAGTGACAAGTGAATTTGTCCTGTGGTGAAATAAGCACTAGCAGATACATTTGGAGAAGACACACAAAAGTGCTTGGAAGTACTGATGCTCAGCCACTGGAGCTGACTGTGTATTACATGTGTTCAGCTAGGCAATTTCCATTTAGAGTAGAAATGTTCTGACAGATATGAAGGCCATAAGGCTGACACAAGTTGTCCTAGAGAGGATGGTGTCTCTCAAAGGGAGAGAGGCCTGTCTTGGTTGACCAAACTGGATATAACTTTTTTCAAACCAAACTGGTTTTGGTCTTCATATCCATAAGTGATCAACTTTCAGGGATTCTGATTCTCTTGGGTTTTTACCTACACAGAAGACTGTATGGTGTTTTAAGGATTTAAATGCAGTACCTTGTGGCTTTCTTCCAAGCTTGGGAGTGTTTTCTAATTCAATTTCAGCTCCTTTACTGTTAAAAGGATGGTGGCTCAATTTATTTGGGGGGGGAGTGGAACTAAATCTATAGTAGAGCTGCTGGTCTCTTCTAGAGCAGACAAGCTCTGTCTCCCCTGTGTTTCATATCTAAAGACATCTGCAGTTAAGAGAATGGCCAGTACCCTTTGGCTGTGCATCGTTGCTGCTTGTAGGTGCTAGGGATAGTGACCACAGTAAGTCACTGCTCTGAACAGTGCCAGAGCCTTCAGAAGACCTTCACACCCTCTGGTGGAGTAAGTCCTTAACTCTGCCTGGGCTAACTGCTACTGAATTAAACTGAGAACTGAGGGGTTAAGCTGCCCCTTTAGAAAGGTGCCCTGTTTCAAAGGCATCAGGACCTGTAAAAATCTGCTCGGCTTGCTTAACTTTGTATTTCCTAATGCTGGGATAGGCACTTTCATAGACCTTCTCAATTGCAGGTGACAGATGATGACATAACATGCTTCCAAATGATCAGAGGTAGCTCAGGGTTCCTATGAACTAACTTCATCTGGTGGAAAATGACAGATCTTGCTGTGAGACATCATTCTAGTCACCAGCATGAACTGGAAGTTTGGATCTGTGCTGAAGTGCAGACCCATAGGTTAACTGATATAAAACCTTGTTCTGCTGGCTAGCTGCAAGTAGACTCAATTTGTTAGCACTAATGCTTGTTTTTTTCCTCTCCAGGGTTGCAGGCCACCCACTGGCACAGAATGAGCGCTGTCTTCACATGTTCTTACAAGATGAAGTAATAGACAAAAACTACACACCATCCAAAATAAGACATACTTGAGTTTTGAAACCACCTTCTCAAACATTAGTGGTTCTTATGCTTGGTTTTAAGAGGTTGTAGTTTGTCTTAGCATGCTGAGGATAAACAGACACGAAGTCTTCACTAACATCAGTACACTGCTTGGTCTTTGCATATGCTTTATAGCATTAAAGAACTCACTTGTCTTCTAGCTAAATCCCTCTGAATCCTTGATTTAAGAGTATTATACTATGAGACTATCCACCCCTTGCAATGTCTCACAAACCTTTCCACTCTTACTTGCAATGACTTAACAATGTTTACTGACTTGGCCTTACTTGAACTTGCACAGTTGTAGTGTCACGTGTTCACATGTATTTGACTAAACTGCTATGCTGTTTCTGAGGTAGTCATCTGTCTGAACTTCTGTAGAAAGACTGCTTTCTTTCTGATACCCTGTGTGAGAAACACTTATGCAATTGTCTTCAAGCTTGTAAAACACTTTATACTGAAGTAATGAGGGAATTATCTTTATATTCTGTAAGAGGAAAAAAAAAATCAAATTTATATACTAAAGTAACTTGTCTAAAGTTTTGAAATAAAAGTGAAAATGCACTTCAGATGTTTTGTCACTCTTGACCTTGAGTGTGGGAAATCTCTTGCTTTCTGAGAAGCAGGGACTTGACTGTATGAAGTGAACTGATATTTCAGCCTTGCTGTGATGATCTTCTGCAATGTTACTAACAGCCAGCACTAAATACCCTTAGATGCTGGCACTCTGCTGAAGGGTTAAAGAACATATAAAGGTATTGAAGGCTGTTCCTGTGGTGTGAAGCCAAAGCTGGAACCCCATTCATGGTAGGCAGTGAACAGATCTGTGGCTTCAGGAAGTTTGAGAAGATCACTTTTCTACTTGAGATGAGAAGCATCAATCTTGCTTCAATTGAAAATTGTAACATTCCTTTCTCTGTAGGATTGTGACTTAACTTATAATATAAAGTTAAGTCCTAGATTAAAGTGGCTCTGCTCCCCAAATACAGCTGGGGACATGAAGGCATACAAGCCTGCTATCAGAATGTCATCACAGACCACTTGTCTGAACCTTAAAGGAAGGAGAAGCTGTAGCGTTGTGCTTGTATGACCACTGGTGAAATGCAGGTTGTTGAACTGCTGTTCAGACATCAAGAGTGCTGAAGTCTTTCTCACTAAATACTTGTATGGCTGGAGAAGCTTCCTTAGTGCTTCCAAATGTGATGTGGGAGTTACTTATCCAGATACTCTTGAAAACAGATTCAAGAACACTCCAGTAGCAATCTGATCCAGTGTTTTGTGCTATTTGGTAACAGGACATGTTGGCTTGGACTTGGCTCTGCTGCTTTTTCCTTCTTATAATATTCCTTATCACTGTTGAGAACATCCTACAAACTTACTGGCAAAACTATTGTTTTCCTTTTATATAAAACCATTAGCCTCATTTATGGAAATGTGGATGTAAAAGACTGAACTGTCAAAACAGAGGTGGCCGACTGGATTATATGCAGTACTAGTAGCTAGTACTAGTCACACTGAATAGTTAGATGCTTAACAAAGACTGTTGCACCTCTACAACAGTCCTATTAATGAAACTGGAGACCAAAACTGACAGAACCCACTTGCAGCCTAGAGCTGTCTAACTTTTCAAGAAGCTTTTGATAATGTAAAATGAATTTTAAGATCCCTTATACCTGTTGAATCACACTTCAAAGTTGAGTTACTCTTGGAAATGGGGAAAGAAGGGCTAAAGGTATATGAAGTTCTCATATTTAGGTTTAGATACATAGTAAGATATTATTTTTAATTTCTCAAATGTTCTTTACTGAGAGAAGCTTCTTCTAGAAATCAAGGTAAATGCTCCATCTTATCCTTAGAAGATGATGACACAATCTGTATCATATGCTGTGGACTAAATTAAGCTGAAGAGGGAAAAGCTGCATGCTTGATGTCAAAGTATTCCTGTTTCCAAAGTGAGGACCACAGGGATCTGGGCATTGTTCCCAACTCCTGAGTCTGCAGCTGGGCTAGGTCCTGCAGGTAAGAGTATGAGATACAGGTGTGCATCTGTTGCCCTGCCTGCTTTGCAACTGGGAGAAAGCCAGTACACTCAGTATCCTGGGTCATCCATCTAGGGACTGGGGCTACAGC
This sequence comes from Caprimulgus europaeus, assembly GCA_907165065.1. The sequence continues at coordinate 75,637,344 of OU015524.1, forward strand.
ACACTGCAGAGTATGGTTGCCTTGCAGCACAGGTGCAGTTCATGTTCATTGCTGCTCTGGGACAGCAGCATGAATCTTACTGAAATGAGTGTTCTGTCATGGGTTCTGCACAGCACTGGGTTCCACTTCTTTAGCTCAAACTGAATTGTTGCAGAGTGGAGAGTCACATTTGATTTTTCTGCCCTACCCAGTTCTTTTTCGGGTAGAGAGCAGAAAATGGTTGAAGATGGTTACAGGTGCAGATGGTTTCTGTCAAAGAAAGTGCTGTGCCCTATAGTAAATGCATTCCCATGTGCTCCATGCTAGTTTGTATAAAAGATATTTCAAAGTCCTGTAGTCCATGCTTTGTTTTGCCAAATTCATTGAAAGACTGGTCTTGTATATTTTATGGTCTGGCAGGAAAGGGCAGAATGTCAGACCTAGCAAATGGGAGAGAGAGAGTGTGAAAACTTTGAGCTCTGAAATGATGAGATATTTCTGCTTGGAGTCAGTGGAGCTAGCATTTTACACGTGATCTGTGTTCCTTGACACTAAAAATCAAGGAGTTATTGATATATACACTGTACACTTCCACCTGTCATTTTAGTGTGCATGGCTCTTCAGTCACTCATTGCCATATGAAGAATATATTTCCTTTCTCCTATTGCCAGCTTTCTTGTGCATTGGGAGTTGCTTACCTCTTTCATTGGTGTGATTACACAATTGGACACCTTAATAAAACCTCAATGTTTTTAATTGAAGCAGTGTTTTTGTACTCATCACCTTTTGTTAGCTGCATAATTCACTGATATTAAAAATTGTAATAATATGAAACAAGAATTATACTAGGTTGGACCTCTGGTCCATTTAGTATTCTGTCATAGAAAAAGCTCTGTGTCAGCTCCTGAGGAGGAAACCTTGCAGTGGGTGTAAATTTGAGCTACAGAAAATAACTCTATGCAGGACCTCCAGGTCCCTGTGTCCCAAGGCAGGATCACCAAAGCTGTTCCTTTAATCTTTGTCTAACCTCTATTTTAAAACCTCTGATGATGGAGACTCCACAGCATCAATTTATGTTCCTTGTTAAGTAGGGTACAGTGGAAGAAACTAATCCAGAAATAGGACAAGTGTTAAAAGAACACTGGGAAGTAATTTAAATTCAATATATTTTTATTCTTTGTAAATACAATGAGTACAACTTTTTAACTTCACAAATCAGTTAATCCACTTTGTACAAGAAAAGTTTTACTCATTCTATGATAGTCCAAGTGCTGATTTTTCTCAGTGCTAGTTCCTAATAACAAATCAGATTTTGAAAAGTACAGCAGCTATCTTTAAATGTTTTTTTCTACATTTTTCATACATCAAATAAGCAGCTTATAACATTTTTGTGTGTGAGAGGGTGTAGGTGAAGAAGGCTTCAAAATTAGAACCTGGAGTTTTCTAAAAAGGCATTGGAGACTTTTGGAAATTGTTAGCATTGTATCAGTCGAAAACCTTTATTTCTTTGAAATAAAATTCCTTCTGTGGATTTTCTTTTTTTTTTAATAGTCATTTCACTTCTCTGCACACCTCATTGACAAAGAGTTTGGCCACTGTTGCCTTTGGTTTCAGCACTGTGCCAACAGGACAGCCAGCAGGTCACTGAAGCGGTCATCTCCATTGTATTTGGTTTTGCTGTTTTTAGTCTTCCTTTCTTGACTTGTCTCTTTTCAGATGTACATGTGAACGTGTGTCTGTGTGTGTGGAAGGAGGGAGAGTCGGGGAGGAAGTGTATAAAGCTTTTCTGTTGTTGAGATGTTAACCAAACAGATTGTGGAGACATCCGCATCAAAGATCACCAGTTCATTTTGCAGGAAGAATGGAGCTGCTGTCATAAGCTACTTTTTAATCAGTTCTGAAGGACACTTCATGATGTATTATAGCAGAAGCAATGTTTTGGTAACCTGGTCTTAAATGTTGCCTATCATATTAAAAACATTTTCCAAACATAGGCTACTTTTAAAACAGTTCTGAAGGCCACCGCATCTCATGTTACAACAGAAGCCAAGTTTGGTCACTGAGTTCCAAATACTGAACAAACTAAAGTACCTTCTTTCACATTTTGTCTCAGATCTGCCAGTTAAATGAGAGAATAGCAGAGTCTTTGTTAACTATGACTGGCATCTGAATTGCCTCCATCCTGTAGTAACAGGAATAGCAGCCAAATTGCAACCACTTTCACTTTTTCTGTAGAACAAAGGATTCTGTCCATGATCTAAATCACTCTGTTCAGAGCAGCAGAATCATATCTACTGGGGTGTTTTTTTGTCAATGAGTTTAAAGGCTAAACATTCCCAGGCTTATGCTTCCTGTAGATTTTGTTAGTTGAGGCTTATTCTCCATAGATAAAAGTTCTTCTCAAACTGTCCATCCTGATTGTTTATTTTAAGGTAATTTATATATCACTGGATTTGTACATATCTGAAAGCAGTCTTGTAATTGGTACATTCCCAATGGTCTTTTTGAAGAACACTTCTTCTATTGTCGATGGACTAATCGAACGTAAAGCTGGTAAAAGCAATAAAAGTTTTCCGAAACGACAGGGTTGTGTGGGATACCTGGCAGAAAGAGAAAGAAAAAAATGTTGTTTAAGTTTTTAAGATATTTCCCCCAAGAAAATCTTTTACTTTACAGAAAAGGCTGATATTCAGCAAATTCATGAGTGCTAGCTGTGCTAAAACCCTGTGTTTTGTACTCATGTGAGCAAAAAGGTTGACCTCAAGGAAAACTCTCTCCCTGGAGGTTAGCGGAATATAGACTGATGGCTCTGAGTTTTGCTTAACTCTTTATTCCCACAGAGCAGTAGCAATACAGGGTCTGCTCTGACTCGTCCCTCAGACAACAGCTATGTTCTTGATGCAGTTCAGGGAAGAGCTTGACCTATAATAAATACCCTGTTATTTAAACTGCAACTTAAACCTGGCTGAATTATTGTGGTAATAATTTTTTTATTGCCTTATCCGTTTTATTGCCTTATACATTGAATACCAATTGACATTTAGATTTTTTAAAATTTTTTGTTGTTGTTAAAGCAGCTGTGTTTTATCCCCAGGTAATGTATTTGTGTAGTAGGATATTTTCCATCCTTTCTCCCATCTTTTGAAGTCAGCATAACATGGGATATATATTCTAGCTGTGCTTACGCAGACTTTGCACCAGTGATTCTCAAGCCTCTGTTTACAGTGGTCTCCCTAAAAGAAGGAGTAGGTTGTTTGGAGAAACATTCTGCTTCTGCAGTCTGCCCTCCCATGCATCCTGTTGAGAGTAACTCCACTGAGATCAAAGGGCTGACATTGCTGTAACACTGGCAGGAAGGTAAACTGGAGCCTGAGGATGAAACACAAGCTGAAAGCCCTGTCCGTCGACTGCACTTTTTTCCTTGTAAAAGGGAATTTTTTACAACAGATTCTGTTTAGGCTAGTGGCTAAATATTTCCAGGAATGCAGAAGTGCAATGGAAAAGTTTCCATGCCTGGCATGGAAACCATGGCCATGTAAAACCATTGCTCCCTGGCTTCTCCCTCCAACAAGCCCTGGCTCACTCAGAGTCTCCAGGGAGCAATCTGCATGGGCAAGGCCTTCTGAAAGAACAAGAGGAGGTTGTTATGCAGTGATTATTGGTTTTGCTCTGAACTAGCCATAACTGGATGCAATTTTGCTCCCAACCCCAGGGTGAGCCATTCCCTTTAGACTAAATAGCAGTGCTTCAGACTGCTGCCTTCTAACCTCTGACAGAGTTGACTTCTGCTAGGCAGAGCTATTATGAAAGCAGATCAAAGTTTCAGAAGGAAAAAATGGTATAAAAGTTCCTCTGCCTGTGGCACAAAAATGGGATTCATAAATTCTGGGTTTTTCATTTCAACCTGAGAACAGACTCAGGGTAGAGTCTTAGAAGAGCCACTTCAGGTTCTTGTGTCCCAACTTCTGTGTCTGCAAAAGGGGGGAAATGACATGGGGAAATGTATCAGAGATCATGGGTCAAAAGTGTTTATATGGTCATAGTGTTGTGAGATGTGATGTTGTTTTGAGCATCACTGGCAGTATTTAACTGAATAAAATGTAGAGAAAAATGTAGCCTTCTGCACTGCCAGATGTTCCACAGCAGGTATCACTTCCCAGGGAAGATCTCTCCTGTTACTGCATTTCCATTTGTCTGAATAAATTGAGGCACTGGGGCGTGTCCAGAGAAGGGCAACAAAGTTGGTGGAGTCTAGAGCACAAGTCCTATGAGGAACAGCTGGGGGAACTGTGGTTGTTTAGTCTGAAGAAAAGAAGGCTGAGGGGAGATGTTATTGCTCCCTACAGCTACCTGGAAAAGGAGCTTGTAGTGAAACAGGTGTTGGTCTCTTTTCCCCAGTAACAAGTGATAGAATGAGAGGAAACATCCTCAAGTTGCACCAGGGGAGGTTTAGATTGGATGTCAGGAAAAAATTACTCACCAAAACAGGCTGTCCAGGGAAATGGTGGAGTCACCACCTCAGGGACATGGTTTAGTGGTGGACTTGGTAGTGTTAGGTTGACAGTTGGACTGATGGTCTTAAGGGTCTTTTCCAACCTTTTCTATGATTCTCTTTCATCAGGAAATGCCAAATCCCAGCAGGCTGCCAGCCAATGTATACGTGCTGTGACAGCCTGCTCCCCCATTTCAGTCAGTGAAAATGTCACCTTTGCTACAACGAGAGCAGGATTTTACCCTTGTGCCTGCAAGAAGTATTGAGAGAGCACCACTCACCTGGTATGAATGTAGCTGTTCAGCGTGAGCTGGGCTTCATCTTGAAGGGCCGCTATGGCTGCAGCGTTTCGGAAACTCCTCAGTTCAGAACCACTGTGTGTAGGCACTGGAAAAGAGATCAGTTCCTAGTTCAGCATGACTCTTTGGTGGGTCAAAACAGTTCAGCTAGAGCTATCAGTGGAAATTAAATGTTCCAATTAGTTCCCCAGTACTCCACTGTCAGCCTTCCACAATGTGACACTGACTATTGGAATTCAATACTGAGAAACCTGTTGGGTGATATAAAACTATGTCTGGTTTAAAACATCATTTTTGCTTTTAAGTTGCAACTTCATAGTTACCAGATGAGATGAGCAAGAGATTCTTTCTGCTTACCAGCTTTAAAAGTGACAATGCATTTGAGACAGGCAAATTCGGTAGCATCTAGCCGAAGTTGTCTAAATCTAGCCACAACCTCTTGTAAAGCCTGTATTTCTGAAATAATTTTATTCAGCTTCTGAGAATCTGTATTATCACCATTCATGCCTAAAACAGAAAGAGATGAAATAAATATTATTAAAGGCATTTTCTTTATTTTATATTGATTTCTGACAAAATCCTGTGTATCAATACTCACTCTATTGTCACACTTGTCTATCTGGTTCCATGTAAACTGACTATATTGTATGAAAGTTAATATAAAATCTTCTCTTGGATGATAACAAACATAGTAATTTGCATTTAAATGACAATGCAAGCAGTCATGAATACAACAAAACAACATTATTTGCATTTAAATATAGATTTATAAATGACAGGTATGCTCTATTGTTCAGTAGGAATTTGTTATTCTTTACATGTTGTTCTTTTTTCAGTAATGTATTTTTATGGTAATTTTTGTAACAAAGTCATTAAATTGTGCAATTCTTACCAGATACAGCCAGTAGAGTGTTAGCATCAACTGGAATGGCCCATTGTGCTATTCCTAGAACAAACAGTTCTCTCCAAGCATCTTCCAAAAGCATCAGCTGTCATACAATAGATGTACAATATAACATAGTGTATAATTTATAGATTTATAAACAATTTAAATATGTAAATTTCTGTTATTTTAAAAACTACTTTAAATGCCTGTCATGGTATTTTCCCCACAGCATCCGTTAGCTCTTCTCTTAGCTTTGTGAGAAGGTGTCTAGAAATAAGTCTACGCGTTGTAGAAAAACACTGGGGGTTTGCTCACTGTGCACCATGTTGTGGACCAAAAGGGAAGAGAAAGAGAGGGAGAGCTCCGGCCCCAGAGAGCTTGCTCACAACATGAACACTTGCCTGTGTTTCTCAGCATAGGGTGGGCTTTCTCCTCCTCTCCCTCGGCACATACAGCTAACGTCCTAGGACAAGTTGGCCAGGTGCTCTCCTATTGCTCTCTAGGGATTCCCCACCTTCCCCTGGGAAGGCAGGATTTGTGAAGAAAAGCCTGGAATACATCCTGAAATTACATCACTCAGTAGGGAGTACTGCTTTAGAGTACCTATGTATCTTTAACCCCTTCCTTACTAAGCAAGTCTTTAGCTCTTTCAAGCACACACATATGGTTTCTCACTGTCACCTGTTTCCTCGCTTTTTGCTTAAAATCACTCAGAAATTCCAGGCACTAAGAGATGTTTCCTTTCAGAGAACTGAGTGTCCAAGCAGCTACGCTGATGGCATTGCTAGTTCTCTGCAGTTTTTGTGCATTGCCTGGTTGTATGGCAACATGTGTTTTTTCTCTGTTCGGAGGCAATGTCTTTGGTTTCTGTGGAGAGGCAGTGGTGCATCTGAAGAGGAGACATGACTGCTGGTAATGCAGACTGGCAAAGCCAGAACAGACACGTTTAGTCTTGAGGGCATCTTTGGATTGTTGGCCTAGATCGACTCTTAAGAAAGGTTTGGAGGACCCCCAGTTTAGCTGAAGTTCCTGCCCTAAAGGACATGCTGTGGTGTGTACACATTGCTGGGACCTCATGTCTCTCAGTAGGGTGGGAGAGATTTGGAAGGGTGAGAATTGTAGTGGACTCAGGATGGGTCATCTGGTGGCTTCATGCAGTGAAAACAGATTGCCCAAAACTCATGCAGAAAAAAAAGGAAACCACAAGTATTAATATTGCTATGGTCCCTGAAAGTATCAGCAGCTCAGCTTCTTAGGAAAATAGGAAGGGGTGTATTTTAAGTCTATAAAGATTCTGTAAAAGGAAGAACAAAGTAAAAAAATACATCTTACCAGATGCATTATTATTGCCTTGGAATCACATATGAAAGTAATAAGCAATACGGAAGGCATGCAGTAAGAGTGAATCCCTTATTTATGTGCTAACTGTTAACAGTGTTATGAGTTTTAAACCATCCTGTTCTGAACAGAATGAGAGAAAGAGCTCTCAGAGTCCCTGCCCTCAGCTTGTCACTGCAGGTTTGTGCCCATTTTGTGCCTTTTTGTGCTCTGTGCTTTGCAGAATTCCTATATAACTGGACTAAGGAAATGATGACAGGAAAGTATTTTGTCTCTGTTTGCATATAGTTACTGTTTGAAATAATTACACTGGATTTTACAGTACTGGGAGCTGCCCAGATCATTGTATGAAATATGGAGGGGAAAGGGGCTCTAGGGTGCAGTGCTCATCTCAGCTCTGTTTGAGAGCAGCTTAACCTGCTCCTAATTCTGGTAACTGCTGCTGCCTGCGAACTCAGCCCCTCCTCCAGGTAATCCTGCCTGATGGATCTGCAGGTTTCTATATGACATAGGAAATGATTTGCCAGCCTTTCATTTGCTTTTGTAAAACTTTTTTTGTCATTCATTCATGCAGATACAATGGTAATGAGTGGTGGTTCCTGGAAGATATCAATTTCATATGTTCTTTCCCACTAAGTCTTTAAAGTCAGAAGACTTTAGAAATAAGATACTATTCTGATAGCTGAAGCTTTCTTCATGCCTATACATAAGTCTGTAAAACCAACAATTAAAATAATTCATGTTGAAGTCATACTCAGCCCTCCTTTTTCAAAGAAACAAGAAATACCAGGCTTTCTGAAGGACTGTTTTTTGCTTCTTAATCAGCCCCATCCTGTTAGTACAATCTTTTGTTTGTGACCTGCATTGGGCCAACCTATCTTACAGACAAGCTGGGCAGGTGTGCAGGCCAGCAGAACTTGAAGCATGGCATTTTTGTTGTGTGGCTTCCAATCCACGTCGGGATTAGCTCTGTGGAGCTGGGGAAGGGACACAGTCTCTGTTTTACCAAGGGTAGTAACACAACAGTCCTCAAACTTGTATTTTGTCCGCATCCTGCTTTCTACTTATTTCCTTGCCTTTGAAATGAAATTGTCACAGAGTCCTGGAATCACAATGTGTTTGCCTTTTTGGAATAGCACAACAAAAGCAAAATCCAGGAGAAGGTTTCAGACTCTCCTCGGGCAGATGTCAGGAATACAAAAAGAGAAATGCAGACATTTACAGCTGGGCCATTGTCAAATTAAATAATGCAATGGCACTATTATAAGAATCAACTGTCTGATTATTCATGAAACAAGGTGATTAAAATCAGAGTTATTTCTTCTCCAGCTCTCCTGAATATAGCAAGGGAATAATGCAGGAAGAGGCCCATGTCAAAGCTTTAGAGCTGAACAGCTTGTGATTTTTGAGGAAGCTGGCTTGCACTGAGGCACAGCAAGTCAAGGTGATGTTAAGGAAAGGCTGTGATTTTAATATGTAATTCACTAACATTAGTCCCTGATGTGAAAGTGAAAGAGGCAGCAGGTTATTTACAGATAACAGGAACATTCTGGTATCCATGCTGCCTCAGACATGCTTGGTCATGTGCAATAGAGACTTCCTTTGCTCCCAAATCCCACTGCCCTCTCCTCTGCACACTAACAGAGATGACCTCGTGGGAAATGCATCTGGTTTGTGTCAAATGAATCCTTTGCCTAAGGACTATCCTCTGGACCTCACTCATCTAGAGAAGGACCCAGCCTCTTCCCGCGTACTCAGGCTCCGGCTGAAGTGGCACGCTTGCTGCTGGCCCTGGTGCTTGTGCCTGTTTCTTCAGCTGCTTAGTGTGACAGAGCCGATGCTCTGCAGAGTAGAGGCAGCAGAAGACAACGTTAGAGAATAGCATGCTGCACTGGGACCGCTGTCTTCCTCCCAGGCTCTATCTCATCGCTCCCCTCACGCTCACTCTGTAGCAGTTTTGCAGCCAGAGCTGAGCAGTGTCCTCCTTTGATTTCATGACAGGGATTTCAAAACACGGGGCTGGTGCTAGAACAGGAAAATTTCAGTGTGCCTTAGCTTTATATCATGTTGTGACTGTCATTATTTACCCTTAGGTAGAAAACACTATTGGTTTCCTAAGAAGCTCTTCTCTTTCAGTTCAAAGTATGTATTTGCATATCCACTGCGACACTCGCAACCCGCATCCATGGAAGGGAACTAGTTCCTCGGCTGACTGCTGTGTAACGTCTCAGGCACAACATTCCTAGTTACCATTGTGGGAAATTAGCTCAATCATATCAAAGTATTAGACGTCTTTTATGATTGGAGCTTTGCACAGATTTCTCCCCTTCCATTTTATAATTATCTGATTACTTTTTTTTTTTTTAATTAGTACATTATACAAAGCACACCGAGTCCTCATCAAGAATCAAGTCATTAAGAAATTGCTTCAGCTTATATAGTTCACATGTGATTTACCTGAGGCAAAGGCAAATTGTCACAGAGGAAAACAAGACAAATTAAGGAAGATTTTAATTAATGGTGAAAAATTTGGGGGGCTGGCCAAATTCTGCTTTCACCGAGTTGGTATAATAGTAATGTAAGTTCCCTGAAGCCAACATGAATAAGAAAAAATGTTGCCTGTGTAAAGAGGAGAGGAGAGGAGAGGAGAGGAGAGGAGAGGAGAGGAGAGGAGAGGAGAGGAGAGGAGAGGAGAGGAGAGGAGAGGAGAGGAGAGGAGAGGAGAGGAGAGGAGAGGAGAGGAGAGGAGAGGAGAGGAGAGGAGAGGAGAGGAGAGGAGAGGAGAGGAGAGGAGAGGAGAGGAGAGGAGAGGAGGATTGGTCTTCAGAAATCACCTCAATCATATCCTGAGGCCATATGCTTAACCAAGCACTTCTCATCCCAAAATAGCAAAGATGCTGTTCCCCATTTTATGGAGGGGAAAGTTGTCTCACAAGTAGAGAAGCAGTTTTGACATGCTGAGCTTGGTCTGCAGCCTGATAACTTTTCCTCTAGAACTTGTCCTCTCATTATATTTGCTTTACAATAGCTTTTTTTCTGACTTGATTTTCATTTGCTTCATGAAATAACAGTTGGGGGAAAGCAGCTTCTAAATCTGTTTTTTAGGGACAGACCAAAACTCTTCCCTGAACTTCAGAACTGCTGAACTCCATTACAGACTTAAAGATCAAGGGCTGAAGGTTCAGGAACTGATCTGAGCTCTGAGCCTTGTTTAACAGCCGGGCCAGACCAATGCCACTCCCACTACAGGTGCCTTACCTGGTCTTGTAAGGACAAAGTGGAGAAGGCTGGGACACTCTTGGCCCACTTGATGCTCATGAACAGAAGTCTGGCTGCTGACTCACAGACGGATTCAGTGGCCACTTCGTAGAGATACATAGGGGTGCCGTTGACTTCGTGTGGGTACTAATGTGAAAAAGAAAATAAAGTAGCTTCATGCAACGTCACCAAGGCAACTTGGTCTTCCTCTCCCCCATAGCTGCCACTCCCTGCATCATGCTCATACCCAATACAGAGCGTGCACTCTCCTGTTCTGCAAGCAGAGGGCATTGCTTTCAGCTGGCCCACTCCAAACTGCTCTCTGCTGCTCATCTGTCTGGATGAACTGTGCCACAGAAACAGTTCTCCAGAGATTGGAGGGAGAATGTCCTGAAATTATCATATTAGGGAAAAAAATTTGCCAAAATTCAGTGTCATCCTTTACTCTGTTACATAATAGCTCATCTCTGGTAGCAAAGTTAGAACAATACAAATTTGATTAAGAATTGGTAGTTTGTAACCTGTGCTTCAGAAGCTGATTTCACACTCAGCAAAGCAGTGAGTACTACTTTAGCCTTAACCTTCATTTAACTCCCTGACTGCAACAGGCTGTAAGCAGATGTATAGAGCTAAGCATAAGCACCTAAAGGGTGTGTAGGATTGGAACAGAGTTACATTTTCAAGCATGTGCCATGTTTTCTTGCCAAATAATTTCTGATTCAGTATTTTCCAAAGTTATAATGTAAAATTATATGTTGCGATCATGTTCATGATGGATCCTCCCAAGCTGCCAACTCTGGAAATGGAGAACTATTTAAGTTGTCTCTTCTGTGATTTTCTAGGTGCTGTAAATATGCAAAATGCCATTGCAAATGGGTTGATGGCTAATTCACTATTGGTTATTGCTTCATGGCTAATTCCTGTGCAGTTGAGGCCATGGCAGTGGCAGCACTGGGGTGCTTAGGAAATGTCACAGACAAGAAGCACAGAGCCAGCTTAGACATGTTTGTGTCTGTGTGGACAAGCTGCAGGCTTTGGTCAGTACAGTTAGTACTTTCTGGGCATTTTGCTGAGGAAAACTCAAGTGATTGCAGCTCACCCTCATGAAACAAGGTTTAAAATTGACTTGCGGATGGGCTCCAGGCAGGAGGAGCACTTCTGCAACCATAAGGGTGTAAGGATGTAGTAGAGACAGGGTTTGTACAGGTTATCAGTCGGTCCTTCTGCAGAGGGCCTCTTACCCCTTGCACCTCGTAACTTCAGAGCTTTTTGGGACATAACAAAAGAGTCCCAACCACAACTCGCAAGGCCTTAAGCTTTGCTCTTTGCTATGTCTGCCTCAGAGTCAGGAAGGAGCTGGTGGGTTGCAGGCACCCCAGCAGCAGGGTCTGAAGGCCCACCGCGAGTCCGGGCAGTGGCTGACCTTTGGAGTGGGCTGCGCCAGGCCCACCAGAGCCTGCCTCTCGGGGGTGCCAGTGACGGCGGCCAGCTCCAGGCCGTGGGGCTCCAGCTGGGAGACGGCGGTGAAGAAGGCGGGTGCTGGCAGGGCGGTGGCAGGGAAGTGTGGGGCACCGCCGCTCTCCTCCTTGTGCCCACGGAAGTAGAGGGCCACCTGCTTCCGTATCGTTGATGTCCGGGGCCCCCGCTCGTGCTGCACCGCTGTGGGGCACCAAGGAAAGGTGAGAGGGTCACCACGAGGTCCCACACCAGGGAACCTCGTGGCGCTTGGCTGGGCTTCCCTCCTCCCTGCAATTTTTTGGGGCCAGCCCCATGCCTACCCACGCTGGGGAGTGTCTGGGGAAAAATAGGTGAGGCTGCCACGGGATGGGGGGTCATTAGGGGCCCGAGCTGGAAGACTCCACAGTGACACACTGCTCCCCGGTTCAGGGCAAGGCCCGGCTCCCTCCCGCTGCCCCGCCGCCCCGGCCCCGGGAGAGTGGGAGTGGGTACCGTCTTTGTTCATGTTGACCTCCAAGCACTTCTTCAGCCGGCAGGCCCGGCACTGGTTCCTGTGCGTCTTGTCCACCGGGCAGCCCCCCTGCAACACAGCCAGCCGTCGGGCCGGGGGAGTAGCGCCATCACCCCGCCCGTCCCCAGCAGGTGATCACCCCCGGTCCTGCAGCGGCGAGAGGCACGGAGGGGGCCGCCCCTGGGCGTGCGTGGGGACCGGGACGGGACGGGGTGCTCGAGTCCGCGGAGGGGCGGGGGAAGGCCAAGGTGGGGCCGTGCCGTGCCGAGGTGCTCGGCAGGGCGTGCCGTGCTGTGCCGTGCCGTGGCGGGGTGCACGGCCCCGCGGCCGGGCGGGCCGGGCCGCCTTCAGCACCCGAGACAGCGCCGTCGGCACCGCCCCCTCGGGGCGCCCCGGTCCCCCGTGCCCCCCCGACCAGCGCTGCCTCCCCGACCCCTCATCCCCGCGGGGACGGTCCGGGGTGGAAATGAGCGCGGATGGAGCGGGAAGGGGAAAGAGCGGAGCTGCCTCCCGCCGGGGTGGAAATGGTGTCGGTTTGTCCGTCGATCGGTGATGGAGGGCGGGTTAGCGAGGGGCTGCCCCTCTCTTTCCCCGTGCCGTGAGCCGGTGAGCTGGCTGCACGCCTCTCCCCGCCGTCACCCCCCTCCCTCCTTGCACAGCCTCCCCATCCTCCCCGGTGGGCTGCAGCCGCACGGCCCGGCGCAGGGGGATGTGCCGGGGGGAGGTGGGTTGGGGCACTCAGCGCCCGGCCTGGGCCCGGGACCCCCTGGGAAGGAAGGGGGAGGCTGCGTGGCAGCTGGATCTTACTGCTGCGGGTGTCTCTGTTGGCGGGGGGCACAAGACGGGGCCCTGGGGACATGCAGGGTAAGAGGCGCAAGCGGTGAGGGGACTGCGCTGCGGTTGGTACCTGATTTCCCGATTTGCAAACATAGGTCCTATTCCTCCTGATGCTCCGCTTGAAAAATCCCGAGCACCCATCGCAGGCGTAAACCCCATAGTGTTTCCCGGAGCTGCGGTCCCCACACACTTTGCAAGGGATGTCTAAAATGCGACCTGAAAGCAGAGAAGGGAGAGAGGGAGAAAGAGAGCGCTCAGCAATCTGACCTCCGGAGGGATTAGCCCCAGAGCCGCAGTACAAGCAAATAATGAAGTGATTTTATAGCCAACTTTCTTCTCCTTGAGCAAGTGTCAGTTTTCTACAATGAGCATTATTCATGCCCCGCTACGTTTATTTGGATCTTCTATAATCGCCAAGACCCATTTTGGAAGGGAAGATTACAGCAGCGGGAGCGGCAGACTTGCCTGCTAGACGTGGGGATGCGGGGCGGGGTGGGGGGATGCAGGGGGGGTGACTTAGGGGGAGGCGTTTCCCTCCCTTTCTGGCGCTCGGCAAGCAGAGGACGGCACTTTCCCTGGGCAGGAGAGCGAGTCACAGAACAAATCAAAACAAAATAAAATGAGCGGGAAGCCAAGTAACCTTCTCTTCCCCCCAGCAGCCCCAGGGGAAGGGTGCTGGTTCCTGCCACGGAGGAGTCGTGCCATTTTCTTCACCCCAAAACCTGCAGCAAAACTTCCCGTCTCGCCTTTGTGTGCGGACGCGGCTGCGGGCGGGCCGGGGCGCGGGCCTGGCGGGCGGGCAGCGCCGATCCCCTCCGCTCCGCTCCGCCTCGCCCGCAGCCCCCGCTCCGCCGGGCTTTGCTCTCGCACCGACTTTAACTAGAATTGCAAATGCTCTGAGGGTGATGTGAAAACTTGAACAGAGATTATTGCAGCCTGATTCAAGAAACGCGCCAAAACACTGATCGGCTTCTGTATTTTCTCTGGCTTTGCTTTTCTCTTTTTTTTCTTTTTCTTCTTCTTTTTTGTCTTTTTCCTTTTCTTTTTTCCTTTTCTTTTTCTTTTTCTTTTTCTTTTTCTTTTTCTTTTTCTTTTTCTTTTTCTTTTTCTTTTTCTTTTTCTTTTTCTTTTTCTTTTTCTTTTTCTTTTTCTTTTTCTTTTTCTTTCGCTTTCTCTTTTCCATTTTTCTCTTTTTCTTTTTCCCTTCTCAGTTTTTTCCTTACCAACTTTCTTGTATTTTCTTGTCTTTGCTTTTGCTTTGCTTTTGCTTTACTTTGCTTTGCTTTACCTTGTTTTGCTTTGCTTTGCTTCACTTTTCTTTGCTTTTATTAACTTTTTAAAAAAATTTCTTTTCTTCTCTTTGATTCTCTTCGGTTCTTTCTTTTTCTTTTCCTCTGCCTTAAACAGCCTTCTTTCCTCCTACCTCAACTTACGCTGGAGATTCAGTCCCTCTCACGAAGCCTTCGTTTACGAACTCCAACGGTAGAGCACTCAGGGCCGCTATCTTTGTTTGGAAGCAGTTCAGGGAGATCCCCGGTTGCGGGTGGGTGGGTGGAAGGGGGAAGGCAGCAGCGTGCGGTGCGGAGCCCTGCTGGGGGAGGGGGCGCGGAGGGGGGGAAACAGGCCACAGGGGCTCCTCTCGCTCCCTAGAGAATTTAAGAGCCCGAGATACTTTCAGACATGTCTACGCTAAGGCTCTAAGACAATGCCTGCTAGCAGACAATAGGGACATTAGATAAAGTGTTAACTTAATGATTTTGCCCATTGAAACTCGTTTGACTGCCTCCAATGAGCACAAGCTGCCAGCTTCTCCCCTAAATGAAACCCGACAGCTGCTATACACAACACGGCGAGAGAGACGGGGATTAGGTTAGGGACTGCGAGAAGGGGGGGTGGCGGAGGGAGGGGGGTGGGAGGGAGAGAGGTTAAAGAATAGAAAACTTTTACGCAATTAATAAGGAGCGCAGCTAAAGGAAGCCCCCCCGCCCCACCGCCTGCGAGCAAGCCGCGGCTTTGGAGCTGCAGGTAGGCGCCCGTGAGGAGGGCTGAGGCCAAGGCACGGTTTCTGGGAGTGTGTAATTACAAGCCCTCCTTGCCACCTGCCTATTGGGGCACCAGTGACCCGTCAAAAAGTGTAGCATGGGAATTCGGATATCTCACAATGCCAACGGGGGAAAGCGCTCGACTTCCCTCTCCAGCCCTGAGCATCCACGGGGAGAGAGAGGGTCCACACGCACGCACACAAAGGAGGAGGAGGAGGAGGGGCGGGATGGGGATGGGGATGGGGGGAGAGACATTGGAGCGGTACGTGCAGCGGTGGTGCATCCCGGTGCAGAGCCCGGCACCGCCGAGCCGCCCCCACGCACCCCGGTCCGCCGCCGCTGCCGGTGCCGGGGCCCCCCTTCTCCCCCTTCCCTCCACAGCTGGTCCCAGCCGCGGCCACGCACCCGGGCCCGTCGGGGGGCCAACCCCCGGCCCACCGGGCAGCCGCCGGGGTCCTCGCTTCCCCTCGGCCTACGGCTCAAGGCAGCCGGCTCGGCTTCGTCTGCGCTAAAAGGGGGGAAACTTGGGTTGGCTTTACAAAACAGTTTTCCCCAGGCGTATTTTAAGTTTGGGAGCCGCTTTGAAAAAATCGTATGCATTATATATCTCTATATATGTCTCTATATATGTATACAGATATCCACACCATGCACGTAAGCGTGTGATCCGTATGTTCTTTACATGTCCACAAATTCTATCTATAAAAACCGAACACCTGAAGCACCGCGTCAAACCCAAATAACTGCGTTTCCAGCCGCCGGAGCGGCGCGGCCCGTCCGATCAGCTCCGCGGTCCACGACGAGGCAGAGGACGGGAAGGGGGAACACGGCAAAGGGAGCGGCCGGAGCCCCCCGGGCCGCCCCGTCCCGCCGTCCGCCCGCAATCCCGCCCGCTCTTTGCGTCCTCCGCCACCCCCATCCCCGTCCCGCGGAGCCTGTTATGAGAAAACTTTCGTGCAGGGTAAAATATGAAATGAGTAGAGGGGGAAGAGGCAGGGCGGGGGGTGGGAAGAGAAAAATGTAAGCTTGACACGGGGTCATGAGATAACTGATTAACTCTGTTTAAAAGCGCTGCGGTTCCCCGAGGTACCTCTTCATCTCAGAAGTTTCGCGCTCAGAAAATGGGATTTCTGTTCAGCTGGGAAACCGTTTTGAACATCCCACGACAGGGGGTCCTTGGGGGCTTTTTTTGTGTGTCATAATTGCTTAAAGGATATATGGCAGCCCCGATTACTGTAATTACCATCAGAGGCTGTTGAAAGAAGTTAGTCTGGGCTCGGGGGACGGCGGGATGGGGTTTTGTTACCACCCAGGCAGACATCGCAGTTGACATCGCCTGACGCCCACCGGCGGGCAGAAAAGCCAGGCCGGAACCCGCTTGCCCGGGAGACCCCGGGACCCCCGGGACCCGGAACAGCGGGGTCGGGCTTTCGCATGCGCTGCCGAGGCCGGCTGGGCTCGGGCCCAGGCCCAGGGCAGTCCCTGCGTGTCCACGTCCCCGTGGGGCTTGGCGGGTCGGGCCTGGGGTTTCCTTCTGGGGGTTCCCGGGGGGCTGGAGGGATCAGACTCAGCAGCGAAAGCGGCGGCGGTGGCCGAGGGTGGCCCAGCGCCCTGCGGCCGGAGGCGCGGTCCAGCCTTGTGGGATTTCTCCTCCGCAAAATGTCTCCGGCAGAAGCTCTGCCGTCCTTTGGGGTCGAGGGTCCCTGGCCCTCCTGCCCCTTCGCCGACACTCAGAAACCTGCCAGGCGCCCCGACAACGTCCCGCCGCGGCTGCCCACGGGCCCGATCCCGGCTCCCTCGCACTTACCGGGCAGTCCGGGCAGCGCGGCTGGCGGGAAGCAGCCGCGGCCGCCGCAGCTTTTTTGGCCGCTGCCCCCTTCCCCTCCGCCGCTTATTACTTCGACCGCGGCCCCGCTACTGTATTTTCCCCCTCGACCCCCATCGGCGGGCTGCCGCGGAAAAATGCCACTCTCGGTCCCACGGGGGAAGAAGGCAAGCCGACCCACGCCGGAGCAGCGGCAGCTCGGCAGCGGCGCCGGGCCCCCGCCAGGCTCAGCGCTGCCCGCCGCCTCCACGCGCAATTTCCACGCAGCGGCCCCCGCCTGCCCTCCGGCCACGCCGCCGAGGCCCCCCGGGTTCCCAGCCTGCCCGGACAAAGGGCGGACCCGGGTCAGAATAACGGAGGGAAGGAGAAGGCAAGGAGAAGGCCGGGGAACGGCCGGTGGCAGGTACCGCAGAGGGTCCCTCCCGGCTCCTCCTGCCTTTTCCCGCAGCCCCGGGAGCCCGCCGGGGCGCAGAGGAAATCACTGTCCGATCCGTCACTTGTCAGACATTAAATTGGATTGGGTATTTTTACCCCTCTTTGTTACTGATTCCATCCATATTACAAACTCCGAAAGTCCCATTGGGATTATACGGATTGAGCCATTCTGTAAAAGCGGTTAGTCATGCTTTAAATTCCCCAGTTATGAGGTGCATGGATTTAGGATTAAGGAAAATGTGACTTTTAAGTTGTTTCTGCTTTCCTCGTTGCAGGATTATTTGTTGTAACTGGAAACGGTGTGCAAAGTATTGCATTTAAATCCTCCTTCAATAGAGTTGCTTACGCGATTCCGTGTAATTGAGTGACCGGAGTTTCAAACTCTTAAAAAGAAATTATTATGTCGCAGAAGGTTGCATAAAGTCCGGGAGAAAAGCAGCACGTTTCACCTCCCTAATGCCCTTTAAACCCAAACATTCCCCCTTCTGCCCCAGTACTGGAGACCCGCAGACAACCGCCCACGCCCCAGTGGGACGAGCCCCCTCCCCGCTGCCGGCGGAGCGGCCTCTCCGGGCTCTCGCTGCCCCCGGGCTCCTGCCCCGGTTCCCGGTGTGGAAAGCCGGGGCGGGCAGTTGGTAAGCGGCGTTTCCTAAGTCCCGGGCCCAAACTCCATCGGGGCAACTCCGAGCTTGTATACTCGTTGCCACTTCGGTGGAAATACACACTTCTTTTTTAATTCGGGGAGGGGGTGGGGGTGCAAACCCAAACCACAACCCCCCCTTCCTTCCCCCCCCGCCACCCCCTCACCTCCCGCCCCCCAGGCCAGGCTGCAGCCGGTTTCGGAAAGGCTGCTCGAAGCCTCCGCCGCGTTATTACCCACTTGTTGATCCCGCCGGCTTGCTCATGCTCGAAGCCCCCGGGAGTCGTTAAACTCGGGGCGAAGTGTCGGCGCCTGGGCGAGGCGGTGCCCCCCCACCCCCCCGCCGGCGCGGCTGCTCCGCGGGGCAGGTGCCTCCCTCGGGCGCTCACTGCTGGCTCCGCCGCGGGGGCCGGCACATCCTCGCCGCTGCCCCGCTCCCCAGCGATATCCTCCCGAGGGACGGCGGGGACGACGGCAAGGAGGAGAAAAAAAAAAAAAAAAAGAAAAAAAAGAAAGAAAAAGAAACGAAATGAACCAAAGTCGGCCGCCGCTCGCTGCCCCCCCGTGAGCAGATGCTCTCGGGACCCCGGGAGGGTGCAGGGGGTTGCGAGGGCACTCGCCACCGCGCTCCTGGAAGACAAGCGAGAGCCACAGCAGCCAGGACAACAATGAGGCGAAGGAGAAGGTAGGATGGGGAGCGGGGCTCTGCGCCGAGCGCCTCGGTACAGCGAGTAGGGAGATCAGAGCCTGGAAAAATAATGGAAGGGGGGAAAAGGCGTCAGAGGAGGCTGTCTCTGCCTCTCAGAAACTGAATGGTATAAAAAGGGAAAGGTTTCCAGAAGTTCATTGCACTGGCTGACTTTGCGCTTTGAGCTCCAGGCTTCGGCCCCTATAATATCGGCAGAGAGGCTGTGACAGGCAGCGGCGGGGAGGGGAGAGGGACGCCCCTCGCCCACTGAGCTTCCCTCGCTTTCCCCCCAACTCCTGCCGCCGCCTGACGTCACCCTGCGCTGGGAAGGGGAGGGGGCAGGGAGGGGGTTAAATGCTAATGATATTAATGAACCCCCGAGCGGCTTCCACACAAAATGCAGCGGCTGCCGAGATGATTCCGCCTCCTCACTCGCCTTGTGCCCTCGCTGTCACAAAAAGGGACCACCTCTCCCCCCCCAAAAAAAAGGAAGAAAAAGAAAATAAAAGAAAAAAAGAGGAGACAAAAGCAGAAAGAACGGATCAAGATCCCGTTTCTTTTGCATTTTCCCGTGGCGAGGTGGGGCCCGCCTGCTGTTCGCCCCTGCCCTTGCCCTTGCCCCGGCCCGGGCAGCGGCTGTGCTTGGCGGCCGGCGGGGCAGGGCGGGGAGCGGGACGGGGCTGCGGGCCGAGCCGGGCCAGGCCGGACCAAGCCAAGCCGGGCTGCCAGCCTTTTCCTCCGGGCGGCCGGACCTCCCTCCTGCCGCGGGAGCCGGGGGCTGGCACGGGGGGAGCCGGGGCGGGCGGGCTCCCGCAGGCTCACGGCGGGGTGTGCAGGGGGCAGCAGGGCAGGAGGGTTGTTTCACCCTCGGGAGGAGCGGGCAGCGCTCTGCTCCGCTCCAGCCTGGAAAACCGCCGCGTCTCCTGCTGCCCGGAACGAAGTCCCCTGCCTCCCGCTCCACCGGATGACCCGGCCCTGCCGGGCAGGGGGCACCGCAGAGATCAGCCCCGCGGCTCCCGGCTCCCCGGCACCGGGACTTGTTGCACGGAGCCCGCCCGCAGCCGGCAGTCACTCCTCCTGCTCCCCACACCGGGCCCGGAGGGCGGGCACCCCCGGCCCGGCCCCCGGGGGACTGAGGACGGCCCCGCCTGCCCCGCAGGGTTGCTCTGACCCCCAGGCACCGCCGGCCTGGCCGCGCCTCCGTGGCCCGTCCCGAGCGTCCCAGCAGCGCTGCTAGGGCCGGGGCGCAGCGGGGTCGGCGAGAGGACAGAGGTGGGACCCCTTCCAGCTCTGGTTACACCGATAGGCTGCCGAGCCTCCCGCTCCGATTCAAAACAGGTCCCTGTGAGGTGGGAGCTGGTAGAGCAGCCCAAGGGTGGGGAGAGGTGAGCTCCTGGAAAGGGAGGGAAGATCATCTCTCTTGATGCCACCTGAAATGAGCAACGGCACCAGAGAACGGGACCTAAAATTGCTGAGGAGTTTGTGAAGCCCTTGGATGCCCCCTGGTCCCTGCTTTCTCATCCCTGCCTCTGGTGCAAGGTGTTAATGCATCACAACTGACTTCCCCCTCACTGATAGTGATTCTGGGGGAATGCTCAGTGCTCAGCCCAGCCCCAAACACGCTGTCCCTATCCTTCTGCACCTCATATTTTGCCCTTCTGTCTCAGGTCGCAAGCAATCCCTCCTGTGCCTGCACCATACCCGTGTCACAGGGTTGCAAGACTCTGGACAGCACTGAGATCCCGATGACTTTCTGCTCTTTGCTCTCCATGGGATCGGTGCCTCCATGGCACAGAGAGAAGCATTCAATTCAGACAAGCCTGGTCCTGCCTAACACTGAAGGACACTGTCCACAGGGCTGGGAAGTTGCTCAGGGAGATCCCAGAAAGCAAAGAAACTGGTGGGTGAGGGAATGCAGACAGATTGTAACTCCTAGACTGCTTCCAGGGAGGCAGGGAAAGGTTCACCTCTTTGAGCAACTTCCAAAGTAACAGGGAAGGAGATGACCATACTGCATCAGCAGGGCCTGGGGCCAAAAAAAAGGATGGAGGATTAATCAGGCACTGGGCATCCCCTGTGCTTAGTGAGGCAGATCTCCAGTTCTACAGCAGTGTTGTGGTTTAACCCCAGCCAGTAACTAAGCCCCACACAGTCACTCGCTCACTCCCCCCTCATGGGATGGGGGAGAGAACCAGAAGAGTAAAAGTGAGAAAACTCATGGGTTGAGATAAAGACAGTTTAACAGGGAAAGCAAAAGCCACGCGTGCAAGCAAAGCAAAACAAGAAATTCATTCACTACTTCCCATCAGCAGGCAGGTTCTTCAGCCTCCCAGTTTTATTGCTCAGCATGACGTCATATGGTCTGGAATATCCCTTTGGTCAGTTGGGATCAGCTGCCCCAGCCATATCCCTTCCCAGCTTCTTGTGCTCCCCCAGCCTCCTCGCTGGTGGGATCGGGTGAGAAGCAGAAAAGGCCTTGGCTCTGTGTAAGCGCTGCTCAGCAGTAACTAAAACATCCCTGTGTTATCGACACTGTTTTCAGCACAAGTCCAAAACACAGCCCCACATCAGCTACTATGAAGAAAATTAACTCTACCCCAGCCAAAACCAACACAAGCAGCCACAACTCTCTGCCTTGTAAACTCCAAGCAACCTGAAAAACACTGAGAAGGCTGGTCAGACTGTGTCCACAGTTTCCAGCCACAGCTGAGACAGGCTGCTCTGAATGCGAGCAGGGCTTTCCCTTGCCCTGTACAGCATCAGGCTCTGCAAAGAGAGAAAAAAATAAGAGGTACTTGAACTGCTCACCTCTCCATCCAAAACTCCACTAAGGTAATGTAAACTCCCAAACCTGGATCTGCATGTGGGCTGGGGCTGTGAGTTGCTGAGAAGGGAGCAAACCGCCAGCTCTTTCCTGTCTCCTGGGCTGTGCTTGGTGTTGCTTTGCAGTCCTGCACCAGCTGAGATTTGTCCTTTGTCTCTTCAGAGCCTTTCCTGTGGTTTCTGGGATGGACAGAGGTATCTCAGCCCCAAAAGTGAAGGCAGGATGCATCTTGTAAGAGTACGAGGAAGAGCTCTCTCCCCACTCCAGCTTTTTACTGCAGCTTCTGTCAAAGCTGTTGCCATGGTCATTTGGTGGAAAGCAGTCCAGCTCCAACAAGGCAGGAAATTTATTTACTGTTATCACCGTTATTACCATTTAGCATTTACCATTATATTTAGCATTTTGTTTATTAAGCAGTCCTACATATACAGAAGATGCTAATACAGTAAAGAAATTTACTGTCTCCTTGTAATGCCTTGGAAGTACAAACAGCTATGAGTTCTGCTACAGAAGCTGGCATGTGTTCCCTTTTCCTTATATCTCCTTCAGCACTCTGGAGTGTGACTACACTTATGTGATGGCATTGCTCAGCATTGTGCCTCAGTGTCCTGGTTTTGGCTGGGATAAAATAATTTTTCTTACCACTAGCTGACATAGTGCTGTGTTTTGGATTTAGGATGAGAATAATGTTGGTAACACACTGGTGTTTTAGTTGTGGCTGAGCAATGCTTACACTAAGTCAAAGACTTTTCAGCTTCTCATACCACCCTGCCAGCAAGGAGGCTGGGGGTGCACAAGAAGTTGGGAGGGGACACAGCCAGGACAGCTAAACCAAACTGTCCAAAGGGATATTCCAGACCATGTGACATCATGCTGAACATGCTGGAGAGGAGTTGGCCAGGGGACAGCGACGGCTTCTCAGGGACTAGCTGGGCATTGGTCAGCGGGTGGTGAGTAATTGCATTGTGCTTCACCTCATTTGTATATTATTTTACCATTATTATTATTTTCCCTTATTTTCCTGTCCTATTAAATTGTCTTTATCTCAACATACACATTTTACCTTTTTTCTGATTCTCTCCCTCATCCCACTGGAGGGGACTGAGAAAAAGGCTGTGTGGTGTTTAATTGCCTTCTGGGTTAAACCACAATAGTCTCTTTTGGCACCCAACAGTGAGCATGAAGGGTTGAGATAATGATAGATCTGACCGAAGCATGTTAAAACACATTTGTTATAGGCATTCTTTATACTAGTTTAATAGTCACTGATCACAATGTTGATTTATTTGCTCTCAGAAATTTTGTGCTCATTCTCAGAGCTGTGTTATGTGACACCTTACTTGCTGTATATGTTCACTGTTGTGCTGTTTATCACCTCTGGGGGCTGGATTAAGGTTACCATTTT
The DNA here is from genome assembly GCA_907165065.1 of Caprimulgus europaeus. The sequence goes on from OU015524.1 coordinate 75,660,261, forward strand.
GCTGTACTGTGTAGCACTGGCTTATGATATGATAAAATTACTGGTTGTGAGACTAATCTGGTATTTGTCCTTGGCATTGGCGTCATCTCTATACTTTGAGAACCATCTCTTGGAAGCTATTAATAGTTACAGACTTTACCTTTTCTCCTCTGAGAGCAAATCTACGGGAAAGACAAGTGGGGGAAACTTTCCCCTGCTCCTTCACCTTCCCCGTCTCCTCCAGGCTACTTACAATAGCTCTTGTCTTGAGAATTGTTAATATCCTTGGGATGTCCAAACCAGCATGTTTCTATTGTTATGTCTCCTGAATGGGCTTCAGGTCTTGCTTAAGGTTAAATAACTATTTAAGAATACCACCTAGAGACCTGCCCTGAGGCTGGATAGTTCTGAGTGGCGGGGTGTGTGGGATAGTATGGGCAAGTATGTAGGATGGCGGGCACCTCCAGTGTTTTGGACCTTCACCCCTGAACAAGTACAGAATCCTGAGGACTAAGTAAAATATTTTAAGAAAGTACGCTATCACCCTGGCAAACCTAGAGAAACACAAATCACTGCAATGTGCTGGGGCCTGGCACATGCCTACCAAGCCCTGTTCAACCCTTTTCAGTACCCTCAGGGGGAAGGGAAGGTCTCTGGATCTGGCTACGAAACAACAGGCACTGCAGCTACTCCAGTCCCTGCGACAGGCACTGTGGCTGAACCTGAGAACCAACTTGTGCTGGTATCACACAGTTGCCCCTATACACAAGAAGAAATATTGCATGTGAATAATTAGTCAGTTCATTTAGGAAGGGAAGACACTCCTGCTTAGAATGGGAGGGAGGAAAAAGTGGATGAAGCAAGCTACTCTGAAGCAGGGCCATCATGAGAAGAGGAGGAGGAAGAGGCATAGCTCATAAACAAGGCGGTAGCCACCCAATCTCTATCCCTCAGTGAGCTGCTTTGATATGCAAAAATATTTCAGCCGTTGTCCAGGTGAGCACATTGTCACCTGGCTGCTCTGATGCTGGGATAATGGGGTCAGTAGCCTGGAATTAGAGGGTAGGGAAGCCAAGCAGTTGGGATCTCCCTGTCTAGAGAAGGGGGCATTGACAAGGAGATTGGAAAAGGGGCACAAGCCCTCAGCCTCTGGAGGCAACTCCTGTCAGGTATGAAGGAAAGATATCCCTTCAAGGAAGATCTTTTATGTCACCCAGGCAAGTGCACCACCATGGAGAGAGGTATCCAGTACCTGAGGGAATTAGCTGTGCTGGAAGTGATTTATGATGATCTGGACAATGAGCAGTTACCCAAAGATCCAGATGAAATCAAGTGCACACAACTCACATCGCCAAAGTTTGTAGGGAGTACGCCATTGTCATACAACAACTCATTGGCAGTAGTGACCTGAAAAGATGGAGAGAGACAACTGGTGGGTGAACTTACTGGCCAACTCCAGCCATACAAAGGAAGTCTCTCTTCCTACATGCCTGTGGCTCAGCTGTGGTGGAACTGTCCTGGTTGTTCCAGCAATTGAATGATGAGATGTCCCACTCCCCACTTGTAGGGGCCAATATCTCAGCTATTAGGAGTAAGCATTCCTCTGCTCAAGAGAGAGGATATAGAGGGTACACACCATGAGCCACCTTGTGATTTTACCTGTGTGACCATGGATAGGACATGAGGAAGTGTGATGGAATATCTACTTTGATTCTAGAGGCATGAGTATGTAAGTTACAAGGAAAAACAATCACAAAAGGGGGTTCTACAAAAACTGCTGTTCCAGTTTCCAGTGGGCAGCTCCCTAGACAGAGTGGAAGGGCTGATCTTACTTACAATCTTAATAACAGGATTTCTGATTTGGATTTACAAGAAGTGAGTAACAAACACTATCACTAGGACTAGAAGGGCCCTGCCTCCAACCAGGTGGAGGAAGGGGACAAACAGTTTTACTGGACCATGTAGATTCTGATGGCCTGGCACATCAGATCCACAGGCTCCAGTGGACACCACTATACAGTGTAACCTAATGCCATCAAGATATAACGGGGCAGAACCCATCTGTATTTCTTAAGTGACAGGGGGATTCCAACAGTTGACTGTATTGGAGGCCGAAATGAGCCTAGCTGAAATGAGTGGCAAAAGCAGCCCATTGTGACTGGCCTAGAGGCCCCATACATCCTTGGCATAGATTACCCCAGAAGGGGGTATTTCAAGGACCCAAAAGGGGACCTGGAGGGCTTTTGACACAGCTGCTTTGGAGACAGAGGAAATCAAACAGCTGTCTACCTTGCCTGGTCTCTCAGAGGACCCTTCTGTTGTGGGTCTGCTTAGGGCTGAAGAACAACAGTTGCCAATTGTTACCACAACAGTGCACTGGCACCAACTGAGACTCCACGATTCCCATCCATAAGCTGATTCATTGACTGGAGAGCCAAGGAGTGATCAGCAGGACTCACTCTTCCTTTAACAGCCCCACATGGCCTGTGTGGAAATCAAATGGGGTGGAGACTGACAGTGGACTATCAAGGCCTGAAAGAAGCCACGTTGCCACTGAGCGCTGCCGTGCCAGACATGTTAGAGCTCCAATATGAACTGGAGTCCAAGGCAGCCAAGTGCTACAAAACAACTGATATCACTAATGCTTTTTTTTTTCAATCCCTTTGGCAGCAGAGTGCAGGCCACAGTTTGCTGTCACCTGGAGGGGTGTCCAGTACACCTGGAATCGACCGCCCCAGGGGTGGAAACACAGCCCCACCACTTGCCATGGACTGATCCAAACTACCCTGGAACAGGGTGGAGCTCCAGAACACCTGCAATACATTGATGACATCATGGTATAGGGCAACACAGCAGAAGAGGTTTTTGAGAAAGAGAAGAAAGCAGTCCCAATCCTCTGAAAGCTGTTTTTGCCATAAAATGAAGCAAGGCCAAGGGACCTTGAGATCCAGTTTTTAGGAATAAAATTGCAAGATAAATGTCATCAGATCCCAGTGGATGTGATCAGTAAAATAACGGCTATGTCTCCACCAACTAGCAAAAAGTAAACACAAGCTTTCTTAGGCGTTGTGGGTTTCTGGAGAATGCACATTCCAAATTACAGTCTGATTGTGAGCCCTTTCTACCAAGTGACCCAGAAGAAGAACGATTTCAAATGGGGCCCTGAGCAATGACAAGCCTTTGAACAAATTAAACGGGAGATAGTTCACGCAGTAGCCCTTGGGCCAGTCCTGGCAGGACAAGATGTAAAAAAATGCTCTACACTGCAGCTGGGGAGAACGGCCCTACCTGCAGCCTGGGAGAGAAAGCACCAGGGGAGACTCGAGGTCAGCCCCTTGGATTTTGGAGTTGGGGATATGGAGGATCCAAGGCTTGCTATACTCCAACTGAAAAAGAGATATTGGCAGCGTATGAAGGGGCACAAGCTGCTTTGGAAGTGGTTGGTACTGAAGCACAGCTCCTCCTGCACCCCAACTGCCAGTGCTGGGCTGGATGTTCAAAGGGTGTCTCCTCTACACATCATGCAGCTGATGCTAAGTGGAGTAAGTAAGTGGGTCTCTCTGATCACACAACGGGACTGAATAGGAAACCCTATAGTCACCAGGGAATCTTGGAAGTGATCATGGACTGGCCAGAAGGCAAAGATTTCAGGATATCATTAGAAGAAGAGGTGACACAGGCTGAAGAGGCTTCACTGTATAATAAACTGCCAGAAAATGAGAAGCAGTATGCCCTCTTCACTGATGGATCCTGTTGTATTGTAGGAAATCTTTGGAGGTAGAAGGCTGCTGTATGGAGTCCTATATGACAGGTTGCAGAAGCTGCTGAAAGAGAAGGTGAATCGAGCCAGTTTGTAGAAGTGGAGGTCATCCAGCTAGTTTTAGATGTTTCTGTTCAAGAAGTGGCCAGTGCTCTATCTCTGTACTGACCTATGGATAGTGGCAAATGCCCTATGGGGGCAGCAATGGAAACAGAGCAACTGGCAGTGCAGAGGCCAACCCATCTGGGCTGCTCCATTGTGGCAAGGTATTGCTGCCTAGGTAGGGAAGTTGGTTGTAAAAGTACATTGTGTAGATGCTCACATACCCAAGAGTTGGGTCACTGAAGAACATCAAAACAACCAGCAGGTAGATCAGGCCGCTAAGATTGAAGTGGCTCAGGTGGATCTGGATTATAAGGGTGAATTATTTATAGCTTGGTGGGCCCATGACACCACAGGCCCTCCAGGAAGAGATGCAACATATAGATGAACTTGTGATCGAGGGGTGGACTTGACCATGGACACTGTTGCATAGGTTATCCATGAATGTGAGACACGTGCTGCAAGCAAGCAACACAAGCAGTTAAAGCCCCTGAGGTATGGAGGGTGATGGCTGAAATATAAACATGGAGAGGCCTAGCAGATTCATTGTATCACACTCCCACAAACCTGCCAAGGCAAGCACTATCCTGGGCCTTAAAAAGCAAGGCTTGTGGTGACACAGCACCCCAGAAAGAGCTGAGGTAGACAGCGAGACTCATTTCCCAAACAACCTCATAGACACCTGGGCTAAAGAGCACGGCACTGAGTGGGTATATTATAAATCCTATCCCTTGTCATGCACCAGCCTCCAGGGAAATGGAATGATGTAGTGAACTGTTAAAGACTACACTGAGAGCAACGGGTGCTGAGACATTCAAACACTGGGATACACATTTAGTGAAAGCCACCCGTTAGTCAACGTTAGGGGATCTGCCAGTTGAGCTGGCCCTGCCCAAACAAAACTTTTATGTACTGAAGAAGAGGATAAAGTCCCTGTAACGCACATTAAAAATATGCAGGGGAAGACAGCCTGGGTTATTCCTGACTCTGGCAAAGGCAAACCCATCTGTGGGATTGCTTTTGCTCAAGGACCTGGGCGCAACTGGTGGGTAATGCGTAAGGATGGGGAAGCCTGATGTGTACCTCAAGGGAATTTGGTTTTGGGTGAGAACGGCCAATGATTTGAATTGTATGCTGTTCGTTGCTATATAATACTGTATGTCACTACTACTATGGTTGCTATATGCCATAGCAATGGTATTACAGTTAGAATCAGTCGGATTAATGAAAAATTAATTTTAATGAAATCAAGCAAAGTGCAGCGATGATAGAACTGGACAAGTACAGCAGTGATGGAATCAGAACTGTCTTCAACATGCAACAATCCAATACCACACACCATTTCTTCTGCCCTGAAAGACTGTCATGACAGACACAGCCTGAAATCATGGACTAGATGAATTCAACTGATATTTTAAAGGGATGGCCTATAGTCTATGGGAGTGATATCCCTGTGTATACAACAAGGTTGTGGTGATTAACCAGGATGGAAACTGGGATTGGAAAATGTAGGACCTGGGCACAATGTAGATGGTAGAGAATAAAGGGTGGATATTGTCCTGGTTTTGGCTGGGATAGAGTTAATTTTCTTCCTAATAACCGGTATAGTATTGTGTTTTTTATTTAGGATGATAATAATATGAATACATTGATATTTAAGTTGTGGCTGAGCAATGCTTACACTAAGTCAAGGACTTTCCAGCTTCTTGTACTGCCCTGCCAGCAAGAAGGCTGGGGGTGCACAAGAAGCTGGGAGAGGACACAGGCAGGACAGCTCACCCAAACTGGCCAAAGGGATATTCCATTGTGCTGGTTTTGGCTGGGGTAGAGTTAATTTTCTTCATAGTAGCTAACATGGGGCTATGTTTTAGATTTATGCTGAAAACAGTGTTGATAACACAGGGATGTTTTAGTTACTGCTGAGCAACGCTTACACAGAGTCAAGGCCTTTTCTGCTTCTCACCCAAACCCACCAGCGAGGAGGCTGGGGGAGCACAAGAAGTTGGGAGGGGACACGGCTGGGACAGCTGACCCCAACTGACCAAAGGGATATTCCAGACCATATAATGTCATGCTCAGCATATAAAGCTGGGGGAAGAAGGAGGAAGGGGGAATGTTTGGAGTGATGGACGTTTGTATTCCCAAGTAACTTTTATGCATGATGGAGCCCTGCTTTCCTGGAGATAGCTAAACTTCTGCCTGCTGATGGAAGGTGTGAATGAATTCCTTGTTTTGCTTTGCTTGTGCGAGCAGCTTTTCCTTTCCCCATTAAACCGTCTTTATTTCAACCCACAAGTTTTCTCACTTTTCCAATTTTCTCTCCCATCCCAACCATGGGGAGTAAATGAGTGGCTGTGTGGGGCTTAGTTGCCAGCTGAGGTTAAACCACGACATCCATACCATATGATGTCATACTGAACAATAAAACTGGGAGGAGTTGGCCAGGGGGTAGCAGTGGTTGCTTGGGGACTGGCTGGGCATTGGTCAGCAGGTGGTGAGTAATTGCATTGTGCTTCACCTCATTTGTATATTCTTTTACCATTATTATTATTTTCCCTTCCTCTTCTGTCCTATTAAACTGTCTTTATCTCAGCCTACAAGTTGTACCTTTTTCCAATTTTCTTCCCCATTCCACTGAAGAGGAGTGAGTGAACAGCTGTGTGGTGTTTAGCTGCCTTCTGGGTTAAACCACAACCATCCACAGCTCCATCCCAGCTGAAATCAGGACACACGGTCTCTTGCCATGTACCTTTTCTTCTGTTGGAGTCTTAGCAGCAGGAAAAAACCAATGTATGACCCATCTTTAAGTACACCATTCTTTCTGCCTTTACCTTGCTTGTCCGCTCTGCTCTTTGGGTGGTGAGCCAAAAGACCTTCACTAAAAAAAAAAAAAGAAAAGAAATAAGTGAAGGAGGTCAGGTGAGGGTGAGGGAAAAGTTTAATCTGCCAGAGGTTTACAGATGTAGCAGAAGAATATGCAGATGTGCTGTTTCCATCTGTTTCTCTCAATGGGAAGCAGGTGGGTAATATCAGGCAAACCTAATGTATCCTTTTTCTGTGCAAGGAGATGAGGAAGGAAAGGATAGAGCTAACTTCTCCTGGGAGGAAGAGCTGCTGTTTGTTCAGGGTGCATGAGAAGCTATCTCCACTCCCCTCCTTCACTGCCCGTGCCGAGGAAGAGCCAGGGGCGTCCCTCGGCACCCCAGCCAGGCTGGTGCAGGGAGGTGAGCATGGCGGCACCCTCAATGTAAACACCCCCCGGCTTTAGTTCTGGATTGCTAAATGTCCCCTGAGGTCTGAGGCACCTTCCCTTCTTTGTAGGTCAGTCCATGTTTTTGCAGTGCCACCACAAACCCCTTTCTGCATCCACGTGCAGGCCAATGGACAGGCAGTGGCACTATAAAGGCCGCTGAAGGGACTGTGCTGCTCCTCATCCACTCCGCCACGCTCCTGGCCTGTGACATGGCTGCTCAGGCTGCTCCCCGTACAGGGGGCGGAAATACACCTAACAAGCTTTTTGGTGGCATTGAGTCTTCCTTGCGAAGCCCCTGCCTCATGGGACACCTTCCCTGAATGGCCCTGCACCACACACCCAACGATGGCAGCACTGGCCTTCCCCACACCCTGCCTGGGCCATCACACCCAACATGGCTGACACCAGGGGCTGAAGACGCTGCCTGGCAACTGCCCTGGCAGCCATCTTGGCACCTCCTCATGGTGCCCCGGGGCTGGGCACCTTCCAGGGCTGCAGGGCCATGCTGAGAGCCACGGCTAATCAAAAACAAACCACCACAGCTTCATGCTGTGGGTGCCTCCAGGCAGAGTAAAAAAATAATTTTTTTCCAAAATGTGAAAATCCAGGGCGCAGAAAGATGACCCAATGAAAAGTCTGTCCTGTGAACGCTCCCCCTCTCCTGGTGCAAGAGAGATTTCCTTGTATTTATGTATCCACCTCCCCGCTGGAGCCGGGGATGATTTTCCCTGAACTGGAAATCCACCCAGCAAAAAGTTGGGGAAGACCTGCGTTCCCTGCAGACACCAGTGAAAAAGTGGTGAATTTCTCCCCTGTGTGCATGCTTGGCTAAATAAGTTAATGACTGCAAGAAACAGTGACCATATTGCTCTTTCCACACATGCATCTGACGAGTGTACGTTAGCAAAGCCACTTTGCTCAAAATGGCTGGGAAAATTATATCTAAGGAAGATAACTGAGAAAAGAGTATCTCCCTAAGTCATGGCACTTCTCCTCAATACTCGCATTCAGGGGTGGAACAAGCCTGAGTTCACTTGCAGCAATGAAATGCCCCATTAATCACGTATGCCTTTGAAAGGGATATGTCAGGCTTGGCTTATACGCCTACATTGGTACCTGATCCCATCTAAACAATGCGAGACAAGTGCTTAACAAAGCGGCTCTAGTTAGTAACTTGACTTATTTGTTAGTTTGCTAGTTAGATATAAATCAAAGTGTCGTAATAAGCCAATGAAGTAGCAGCAGCTGCAATCTAATTTAGAGAGAAACAGCCTCATTTTAGTTTTCCTGACGTGAACACAAAAGACAGTATCAATATTGAAGCTGGTAGAGATACAGCTGTATAAAACTAGTGAAAGGTCCGAACACGAGGGCAAATATATTATTATCTCAATTAAAAAAAAAACTTAAAATAAGATTGTGTCTATACTTTAACAGTTTTAAATTGCCAACAAAAGAATGCTGACTACAAAGAATAAATGCATCTTGGAGATATACTGTGACATTTAAAAATCATTTTACCAATCTGTTAAACGAATGGCTCTGATTACGTCCTAAGCACTTGTGTGTGCATAGGAAAGGGTTGCCTCAGCTATGACCCTGATTGATTGCACTTTGAGAGTACTCTTTTCTATGGTAGATTGGCTTCCCAAATTTTGCTGTAGAAGCCTATTAACAAGCTGACCTTTGAGGCAATTGCACAAAATACTGTGTAGTGGCAACAAAGAATGCTCTTAGGAAGGACCATATTTCTGGCTAGCAATGTAATGACTCAGCTCCATTGACTTCAGTTTAGCTATATCTCTTGATATTGGCTGGAAACCAGATCTGTGGTATCTATTTCGGGAAATGAATTTAGAACCAACAGAAATAAATACTTCCAGATGCAGCATTGAGTCAGCATATTGCATTCAGAGCTGCTTGAAAGTATTGAGTCAGTTGGTGCAGATAGATTTTTAAGAATAAATTAATAGTTTTATGATGGTCTATGACATTTATAGATGTGCTTGCTCTGTCTCTTGCTTCATAAAATATAGGTCACAGAATATCTTTGCAGGTAGAGCAATTACTGGCAAATCCAAGCAGAGAAAAGTGTGGTATGTGTCACTCTGCAACTAGCTAGATGTATTATGAGGTTGGCTGGGGTTTTCTGCCTTTTGAGTTTTTGGACATTGATGAGGCCAGGACGATGAGTTTGAGAAACCAGTGGCCTGCGAGACAAAATCTAGCACTCTTACCTCTAAGAAAAAAGGAAAGCAGAAGTCTGCCATGTTCCTCTGTAAAATTATTTAATTCCTGCAGCTATTTGCATTTGTTCTACCTGAACAGAAAAAGCAGTCCAAAGAAAACATACCACTCCAGCAGATTCTGATCCTGTGGTCTTCCATTGTAGATATGAAATAGGTAACAGTTTAATAGGGTTTCCTGATGTGCACAAGATCTGCAGAATTTGGCAAGAACACAGTTTTAGGAGCCTACCTTACCTGAAGAGTCTTGTCACTCCTCAACTAAGATTTCACCATTCAAATACAATGCATGTCCTTGAACTTGCAATGTATTTTTGTGGTTCACAAGACCTGGTGCCTGGGGTGCTTTCTGCAGTGTGAGGCAATCACATGCTACTGACACAGGGATTCCAAACTCTAAATGCTCTTAAAAGAGACTTTAGATATTTTCACTCACGTCCTCACACGATTCTGCCAGATGCAATTTTGCCACAATTGTCACAAGAACATTGTATCACCATAAACATTAGGGAATTACAGGTTCTTAGACATGGAAGAGTATACCTCTTTTGTGAGATGTGATCCAGTAACTGCATAACCCTCTTTTCCAGGAGGAATAGCTCTTACAGAGAAATACAAATCAGTAGAATGTGTGATGGGAATCCCAGGACAGAGCTTTGTCTTGTGACTTAGTTCTTTGTGCGGCAATACAGAGCACAAAGTATTGAAGCATTGAATCTAAAACTCTGAGGACTGGCATGGATGGCAATTCAGCATGGAATGGTGTATGTGAAGTAATAACTAATAATGCTTACATTAACTGCTTTTCATAATTAGCCTTCTGTGGCAGTGCTGACACTGGTAAACAAAGTTGTGTGGCAGATTGCTTAGTTAAAGCAGTAAATGTGCAGACTATTGCTCAGCAATGGTTTTATTCCAATTACAGCTGCAGAGACTGTACTGCATATTAAATCATTATGTTTAGGAAACCCCAAAAGTGATCCAAATACTGTAATTTGGCTGCAAATACACATGGGAAGTTGTTTAAAATCTACTGTATGGTTAATGAACCACTTCTGTACAGTCAGGTGCATTTGTTTTATTATTATTATTGACACTTTCTATATATTGTTATTGCAGTCAGTGTTGGTTGATGCTGATCAAATCCACCTAGAACTTTTGCTGGAGTGAGGTTGATGTGATTCAGCACCTGACAGACGAACAGAGGAACTGGGTTCTTCTTCAGTTCATTTTTCTGTGCACATGGTCAATACATGTAGCTGAGAAAATATTTTCTGTCATATCCAGTAGCTGGATTTTTCTTCTATTGGAAGTCAGAAGCAAAAACACTACTTGAAGAGGAAGAATAGTTTTGGGCTTGGGAAACCCAACAATTTGATTGATGGCCAGGACCAGTCATGCTAAGGGAATAAGGAGTGGGACAGCTAAGCTTCCTAGGAAATACCATTGTCCCTGGTACCAGTGTTCTTCCCATGCTAGGGAAGAGCAGTGTTAATTTCCTTGTGCATTTCCAGGAGAGTTGAAAGAGTGAGGCCTCCACAGATGCCTCTCTCTCCTGGACTTGCTGGAGAAAAATGTATTTGAACGTATTTGCAATTGTACCACTTGACTTTTAGCCCATCTCAGTGCCTTGCATCATTTCAAGGTGTGTCCATCCTTACTTACCTGCCCTGTGGTCTCTTAAAACTCCTCTGGAGATGGGGTGGGTCTTGGGTCTTACATCTGTCTGCTGCAACCAAGAACACTGCTGCTCTGCAACTGTTTGTTGAACTCTGTCCCCTCTGTTGAAGGCCACCTAGAACGTGGCACCTACTGGTGTCTTCAAGTATGTAGCCCGATGTTTCAGTTTTAGCTCAGTGTGTTCTAGGTTTGCTGTAAACCAGTCCACTTGGAATAGCCCTAACCTAATTGTAAACAACCCCTGCTTCTGGCTGGCTTATAATTAGGTTACAACCACTTGTACCCTTTTCCCTTTCCAAGAGCAGGCTTAGGGGAACTTGGTGGGTACAAAGCAGGCTGGTGACAATTTTTATGTCAGTTTGAACTTGGCCTTCATTTTTCTTGTGTCTTTCAGGAAATGCCTTAGGAAGGCCATCAAATAAACACCAGTAGGCTAGGCAATACTCAGACAATGAGGTTCTTTTGAGTAATGTAGATCAAACCCCTTTAAGATACAGCGAGACAAAGTAGTCTGACAGAAGAGCTGGATCGGCTGTCACCCAGCAATGGAGTTTCCAGAGTTCATTGCAAAGTTTAGAGGGCTTTATAGCTGCCTTGCATCCATTCTCATGCCCCTCCTTTTGGTCAGATAGCTGGAGCAGATCTACTTCAGCGAGCTGGGTTTCTTCAGCTTTGTTTGAGAAGCCAAACTGCCTGAATAGCAATAGATAAGCACTGTGACTACAGCAGAACTACTTGTTCTCCTGTGAATTTGGCTTCTTTGCTGTGCAAAGGCCTCTGGGACAGGGCAGGCTATACTCACTGTCTGGGTGATGAGATGATAGTTTCTTGTATGAAAAGGGCCAACGATCTTGAGCTGAACAACCTCTTCCAGTCTTTCCTAGGAAAAAGCAGAGCTCTAGTTTTCAGCACCATGGTGCTCACAGAAACCTGCTAGCCACCCCCTCACCACCTGCCCAGCAGGTGTAGCAGAAGGTGGAGTCACAGGTGAGATTAGGCATATTTTTTCCATTTTCCCTCAGATTTGTGCTATTAAGAGAGATTAGTCTGACAGGCTTGGGGACTTCCCAGTTGCTGCTCTCCAGTGTGAGAGTAGGGCTGTCTCCATGCTGCTAGGGGAGGCTGTGTATATATGGACCTGCATCTGCTGGAGCCCAAGCTGGGAGAGAGAGTTTCCTGCAGTTTCTCCCTTTCTAGTTTGAAGTATGTGGGGAGGTGTTGGGGCGAAGGGCAGGTCCCATGTGTGAGCCAGGGATATGGGGCGGTGCTACAGTCTGAGGGTGGGAGCAGCAGCAGTGCGTGTGAAGAGCTGCAGTTTGCAGTAGCGCGGCTTCGACCCTCCATTCACACAAACAGTCCTGGAAGTCCAGAGTGGAGTGTGCCTGTAAGGAGCATTGGTGTGGGGGCAGGAAATACAGTGGGTTTCTTTCTGCTTTTTCTGCCTGGGACACGGGCCCACTATGCGTAGGAAAAAACTACACCAACCTATTTGCAAATACATTGCTTGTGTTGGTTTAATGTAGATTTTTGGTGGCAAGGCCAGAGAGAATGAGGCCTGCTGCTCTCAGAGTCGCACTGCCGGTGGAGCGTTTGAGGCTGGGAAACCCTGGCCAGGCCAGCGCGGTGCTGTGTAGCAGGCATGACAATGCCATGTAAAAGAAGTTCTCTGAAAGGCTTTCAGAAGTCAGAGCAGCTATAGAACAGCCTGGGAGCTTGTTAGCTCCCTTGCTACATCTGCCTTGAGATGAACAAGAGCCCCCATCAATGCCGTTTCGCCCTTCTGTACCTCAGGCCCTGCGCCCACCCCACCTGCTCAGGGCAGACCCCTAGACAGACAGATAGATGGACAAGGATGCACTTGCTCTTCCCCACACACTTCTTTTTCTCCCCTTTTTCCTCCATGGCTTTTTGCTTTTAAAGGTTGCTGCTGACAAATCTATCTATTTGGGGCAAATTGTCAGTGAGAAACTTCCGCTCGAACTCTTTGGGACAAAACTGCCTCTTTGAAAGGGTAAATCCCGTTGCATGAAGGTCTGAACAATGGCCAAATGTGTTGCTGCTACTGCTGCTGCTGCTGCTGAGGCCGGGGCTGTGACAAAGAGCGGATTAATTGGTGCCGCGGCTGACTGGTTCGAGATGGCTCCACTCAGCCCGCGCTGCGGGGAGCCCCATTGACTGGGCCCCGAGTCCCACTTTTCACAAACTCCAAACAAAAGTCAATTTCTTTTTTATAAGGCGAGGGAAGAAAAAAAAAAATCAGTTCATGTTTGAGCTCGGGAAGTTGACTTGGTGGATTATAGGGCGTCATGCTCTCTCTGTCTGTCTCTCCCATGCTTTAAAGTTGCTTCTCCCCCTAAGAGAAGAGCGAGGGGGGAAAAATGGAAGCACAAGTGAGCCGTCCTCATCAGTGTGAAAGTGAGAGTGGGCTCTGGGGATAGAAAGCTACCAAGCAGCTTGGACTCTGTGACTGCACTGGGGACTCAGCTGGAGCTCTCATTTAGTGGAGATAAACTTCTCCAGCCACCTAATGCTGTTCTCAAAGGTGTCTGCAGCGCATTCAATCCTTAGGTAGATAGTGTTATCAGGGAGCGAGACTGAGTTAGTGTGATCAAAGTCAGCATACACGAACAGGACTTCATGACTGGCAAGGTCTTCTGCCCTCTTCTAACAGGAATGGTTTTCTCCTGTGACAGTGGGCAACACAACTAGATGTCTTGTGTCCTCCTTGAATAGCATTTAACTTCCCCTGATTCTAAACAGGTACCCCCAGGGAGTGTGGAACGAGGCTTCCAAGTGAGGTACATCTTGTACACTCAGAAAAACTGTAATTTTTATATATATATATATATATATATATATAGGAGCAATCAGGGAGAGAGAGAGGAAAAAGAAACAAAATTAGGGGGTTACTCTTGTGTTTACAGATGTTAATAGCCATTACCAAGCTGGCACAGTTTCTGCAGCTGAGGTTATACTGGAGCATTTTGGGAAGTTAATCCCTGTAATTGCTTTGGTAATCTTGTGGTATTTGAGATATCACTTAATCAATATTTATCTTTTCTTTTGGAAAATAATGATCCCCAAATAAAAGCAAGACTATTATCAGATGTAACTGCTGACCCTCTCCTCCTGGCGGTGGTATAGTATCAAATCTCACAGTTACCTGCAATTTATTTGCATATATTTTGTCTTTACAGGGGGACACTTCACACTGGATACTATTTCTGTCTTTTCTGCAGAGTGGATCCTGTGATCTGACTGTCACTAATTGCTTTGACACATTGGGGAGGAAGGCATCTATCAGTTAAAGTTAATTCCCCTGATGATTTAAACATAATTTTGTGCAACTTATTTTAACAGTGAACACGGTGTGTTTTATCGTCCACAACTTTGCTGCAGACTGTATGGGAGGCAAACAGAGCTTGAAACTAGGGTGGAAGGGGACAGAGTGTGGCAGTTTCCATTTCCCATTTTCATTTGAAGTTCATGATAATTCTTGCATGTTACATCTTTCTGTACTCTGCACATGAACTTCTGATTTTTTAAGGTCCACATAAAGTGATTACGGATTTTATTCTGTCCACTTTTCAAGTGGAACTAACTTTGTAAAAATGGGCACAGTGAGAGCCAAACAGTAGGAACGTCTGTTCACATTACCCATGTACACTCTCTGCAAGTATAGTCTAACTTGAAAAGAGCCTCTGGCTTCATTGCTGAGCTATAGGATTTAAACCCCCCTGAACCTTTGACTGTGACCTTCGCTGTGCCACAGTATTTGCTTTTACCCTGTACGATGTTCTTTGGCATTTGGCTAACCTGACACTGGAAAGCCTCTGCTATTTTCCCAGCCTGATCCTCTTTCTCTCTTTATTGTATAACTAAATATAGTTCAGAATTAATCCATCTCTGATTTTATCAGTAAACAGAGCTATGAAACAACAAATCTGTAGAAAGTTGAAATTATTGGTTTAATTTTTTTCCCTTTTCTTCCTCGTTACAAGAATCCATCACGGAAACTATGAAGACATGAGAGGTGAAATGTCTCGTATTATACATGAAGCCTGGCAGAGTGCTCTACAGGACACAGAGAGAACCTGTGCTGGGATTTTATTTACTGTCAGATTTGCCCTTAAAATCTTCATGTTTTTGTAAGAGGAGCTTCGTTAATGTGCAGAAGACAATTGTGCTGGTTTTGGCTGGGGTAGAGTTAATTTTCTTCGTAGTAGCTGATGTGGGGCTGTGTTTTGGACTTGTCCTGAAAACAGTGTCATAACACAGGGATGTTTTAGTTACTGCTGAGCAGCGCTTACACAGAGTCAAGGCCTTTTCTGCTTCTCACCCAAACCCACTGGGGGAGCACAAGAAGTTGGGAGGGGACACAGCGGGGACAGCTGACCCCAACTCACCAAAGGGATATTCCAGACCATATGACATCATGCTCAGTTGGGGTCAGCTGACCTGGCCGTGTCCCCTCCCGGCTTCTTGTGCACCCCCAGCCTCCTCACTGGTGGGAGAGTGTGAGGAGCAGAAAAAGCCTTGGCTCTGTGTAAGCACTGCTCAGCAATAACGAAAACATCTCTGCATTATTGACGTTGTTTTTAGGACAAGTCAAGTCCAAAACAGCACCATGCCAGCCACTATGAAGAAAATTATCTCTACCCCAGCCCAAACCAGCACAACAATACAAAGAATTATCCCTTTCATTGTGCCCCTATTCTTATGTTTCTGGCTGTCAGCTACCAAGCTCTCCTAAAACTAAAGATGACAATTTTCAGCAGAGCAGCTGAGTTATGGGGAACTCCAAGGGAAGGAATGGTCTGATATGTCAAAGGTGTTGGAAAAATCAAAGGGAAAGAGGCTGGGGAAAAGGCGGTTAGAATTGACTAGAAGGACGTCATTAGTGATTTTAGAGAGAGCAATTCCTGCAGAGTGAAGTGGCTGAAAACCAGACTGCTGAGTGTCAGAGAGCTGAGTTCAAGAGAATGGGAGTAAACTAGTCATTTGAAAGGATAAGAGGTAAAGGAGATGAGAAAGGCATAATGGTATGTAGAGGAGGGTTGTTTTTGCAGGGACTTCAGAGGCTTATTTGAAAACAGACGAAGAGGGTGATCCATAGAAAGAGTATACTGGTGAGTCTGGAGAAGGAAAGTGCTAATCAAAGAATAAGTAAGGATGGGAGGAGGCTGAAGAGACCCTAGCAGGGAGTGGGTGAAGAAAGGATTTTTTCCCAAGGATAAATGCAAAGATGCAGAGGGTGAACACAAGGGTCCACAGACATTCACCAGACCATGTGTCTGGATGAAATAAGGCAGTATAGAGGCTGGCAGTTAGTAGTTAGTGCTTGTGGAAAGGAAACAAGGAAAGCTGAGAGCAGAGTTATGGGTAACTGTCATCAGATTGATGGGCTAAAAGGAGGATAGAGGAAGACAAAGAAATCAGAGCAGCCAAAAGGTAACTGGAGAGTGCACAAGGTGTAAGAGGCAGAAACAGCCATGCAGCAAGGTCAGTGATTCTCTGTTGAGCTGGCAGCTGAAACCTGAAGCTCTTAATATATGACTAAAGCTGCAAAAAACCCCAGAAGAAACACAATCAGCAACAGTGAGAAGAAGAAATGGCTACCAAGAGCACTATAAGGCACAGATAAGAAAAAAGGGGAGAAAGGACTGGCAGATGTATTGGAGTTCACAGTGAAGCAAAGAGAACTGGGGAGACGGCAGTGCTGTTATGTACAGGGGATTTTGACGCATTCATCTAGTTTCAGGTGTGGCCATAAGGGTTTCCAAAGCCCTTAGTCCTGCCTCAGTTGGTGTAGTTGGGAAATATAGAGGAGACCCTTCAAATAAAACAACAACAACCAGGGAAGAATCTGTGGATTCTCTTGTTTTCTTTTTCATCCATATAAAGCCTTGGAAGCCTTAGACCTTCTCAGATGCCAGGATTTGCATCTTGGACAGATGGACCTGCCTCCTGAGCCTGTCTTGATTGCCCCTTCCCTAGGCAGTCTAGTGTTCAGCAAAGGCTTCTCCTGCTAGGGCTGAGCAAAGTGCTTGCATTTCATGCCTGGATTTCCTTTGGTGCCTAAGATGAATGTGCAGGTGCCTATATCAACCTGGACACACTTAAAGTTCTTGATTTTGGGGGTAAATCCTTTGCTTTCCCCATATCTCTGCTATTGTGTGGTGCTGAGCAGCTCAGTCACCCTTCCTGTTTCTAAGACTGCTTTGTAAGTCTAATCTACCTCATCCACAAAGCTCTGGCAGTATAAAGTGGCCTGAAGATAAATAAGAATATGAATTGTGGGTTTTTGTATCACAAGATCCATGTGTATGGCTCTTGGTTTCCAAGAGAAGCAGACCTCTTGCATTGAAACTTTACTAAGCTGATCCTTGCGTTGGGCACTATGTTTACTGGCACAAGTTAGGCAACAGAGCAGAGTTGGTTTTTCATGCCTGCCAGACATGCAGATGTTATAGTACCTACCAGGATGCTGGTTGCACTGGTTGCACTGTGCTCACCCCAAGCAGAGCCACCTGCTAAGCCCCACTGGATAAACATGAGCAACCTTGGTGTGGAGACAGCTGGGTATTGCTGAGTGTGAAGATGAGACTGCTGCAGAGCATCAAGGTGATCATAGATGATCAAGCCTCTTGCTTCTCAAAGCCCAGGCTGCCTCTGCCAGAATACCAAGTAGGGAAAGAGGCACTTTTTTTTTTTTTTTAAATGTAAACTGAGCACATTTGGTATGGAAACCACCAAGGGGCAACAAATGTGCAGCCTTGCTATGCTTTGTATAAGGTCACATTTGAGAGTTGAGCTCACTCTAAAACTGTGAAAGACAAGGACTGACATCTCTGTTTCTAATGAGTCCGTGGAGCTTCTCATCCACGTAAAAGTTCAGAGGATGGAGAAAGCCCATGAGAGCCTCTGGGCTGGGAAGCCAGCTCATCATACGCCTCAGGGCTGAGAAGGTGGCAAGGTGGAGTTTCTAGTCCAGGCAATAATACTGGAGTTGGGGCATTTGAAGTTCCTGAGACCCAACTCTAGTCCTGCCAAGGCAGTGGATTCAATGAGCTATGTGCCCAGGACTTTGCTAGGAGTTTGACTACAAAAATATAATTTTTGTGTTGTGAGAAGTTAAATGCATTTCAGGAGCTCTGGTTTACACTCTCTGCCTGTAACTTCTTTTTATGGTTATTTGTATGAAATTGTTGTTGTTTCTGGATAACAACCAAGCATAATTTCATCTAACTGCACACCACCAGGTTCTGCAAGGCTACCTGGTAAAATATTTCATTTCCTCCAGGAAAGGGTAGGCTGAGCTGGAGGGAGGCGTTAGCCTGTAACTGCTGCCTTTTTCACAGACTGTAAAATATGACTTAATGTCAGAGTTAGAAAGTCCAGTTCTGGGTACACAAAACCCTGTGAGTTGTGTCAAGAAGAGAGATGAATGTCTCTGTTGCTGTGGAATATTTCCATAGATCATGTATTTAGTTTGGAATAACAAGATATAAAGTGTCTGTTACGTTCATTACTGAGGAAGAAGTCTTATGCTTTATTCTAATGAGTATTCCCAATTATTTAGTCATTGGATTGTTTAAAATGCAAAAGCAGTTAAAACAATATTACAAGATATTTAAACTCTTTTAATCAGAACCCTCTGTTGTGCTTGGTATTGTATAAACAAACAGAAGAGATTAATTTGACTTGTCTTTAGAAATCTGAACTGCAGAATTGGTATCTTCATCCCCCTTCATGGTTAGGTATAAAAAAGGCATTTTTATGATGCATTCCTCAGATCTATTTTAGATTTCTGCTTTGGATGAGATCAATTACACTGTAAAAGTACCAATTTAGTAGACATCCTAAAAGTAACTGTCTGCTTCCTGCCAGGTGAATCCCAGACAGGGTCTTTAAGGACCTTACTGTTTAAGGGGGCAAAAAGGGCAAAAAACAGAAGAATGGAAACATCATTATCTCCATCTCACAAATGAGGAACAGAAGTTCAGAGGGACTGAAGGTGGGATTCATTTGACCACAAAAGAGACATTTGCAGTACTAACTGCAAATGTTCAAGTCTGGTATGTGAACTCTTCATAATCAATTCAGAGAAAACTCTTTTGGGGCGCAGTTCATCCTTCATGTACCAGACATCCAAGATAGATAGGCACTTCTGGATTAGTAGTTGTATGACATCTTTCCTTCCACTGACTCTCAAGAGGTCCAGTTTCACAAAGCTCAGATGCAGATATCTTCACATGGATATTGAGAGTCAGGTGAGATGAATCCCCTTAGGTCCATGTCACATGGGAGGTTTATGTTGGTGCCTGAAAATGAACCCAGTTTTCCTGAGAACCTTAACAGTGACGCCTTCTCTGAAGACCTCTTGCTTTGGTACAAATAACCCTTCTGAGGCAGAGCCTGACACTGGGGACCCTGAAAACTTTCATCAAACTATAAAGAGCAATGTCTAGCCATTGATGTAGGATCATTTTTATCCCAAAGTGTCTGTCCTTTAATGGTCAGGTAAAACATTGCCAGGTTGCGGTGTTCAGTAGGAGCAGGGTAGAACCCTGGGCCTCCATTCATCCTCCATCTGTCCAATGGTGGTGATTGCCAGAAGGAAGGTTAGCTTCTGCTTTGCTGTGTCCTGATCCCATACATGTCATTTGACTGTCTTTCCTCAGCAGTCAAACTCACAAGATACCAAACCTGCACTGGGACCTTGCAAGCAGAAGTGTAGAAAGCGTGTGTAACTGAAGATAAGTTTTGACAGGTGGCACAGTTCAAATCTGCTCAGTTATGTGTCCACCACCAGGCTATTCCTAGGACATATAAGGAACACTTGGGAGGATGATTAATATACTTTTTGCCACTCAGTTGGAGAATGCAGCAAAGAAGCAGTAGACACCAACTTACCTGCCAATTTTTCTATTAGAGCACGTGTACATGGTGGCAGAACCAAACCATCTAAAGAAGAATTTGTCTGTTTGAAAATTCAGACTTTTGGTTTGGCATGTTGCATTTTGCATGTCTACAGCTTTCATACCAAATCAATTCAAGATCTTTTTCTTAAAATGCTACTTCAGTGAAACACAACTCCTGTAAAGATGGAGAAACCAAATAAAAGTCAAAGTGATCGTTTCCCACTGTGAACTAATGGCAGTGAGGGATAAGACTGGAGATAGCCTGATTTTCAGGCCTCTTTTAATCACTGTGTCATGCTTTCTCC
Source organism: Caprimulgus europaeus (assembly GCA_907165065.1). Next base: position 75,680,510 of record OU015524.1, read on the forward strand.
TTAGTAAATAAATTTTTAAAAATCTCCAAACAACTGTCCTACATTTCCCCCCTCCCCCACTTTTTTTTGTGATGTAAATTTTAAGCTCAGTACATTCTGTCCAGGGATATGGATTGCATGGTCAGATATTTGGGCAGGGATGTACAGCTGTATGTTTGTAGTGGGGAGCAATTATTACTCTCTTTTACCCTGCTCAGTTGTTCTTTGCTGAGTACAGAAAACTAGGAACAATTAATTTCGTGTCTCTTCCATAAGCCAAAGAAGCACTCTCAACCTTTACTTTCAAGAAGCAATTAACTTCAGGTTTATTAGTCAAGTTGTGCTATGAAGTTTCAATCTTTCATTGTACACTGTGAATTTTAATTACAATTTATTAAAATAATTTAATTGACTTTAGTCAATGGGTGTGAATGAGGGCAGAATTTCCCTGAGAAAGCTGTAGACAGAAGAAAAGGCCACCCATCCTAAATGCCTTCTGCCTGCCCTTTTTTGGGTTGCATCAGACTGTTTGAAAGAAGGCTGCATTTATCATCTTTGATGCCTCCAGCTCAATGGTCAATTCATATTAGATTCCACAAAAGGCAGTGAACCAAATTCATCTCTGATACAATTCCATTGACTTCAATGGTCTTACCACAGGGATTAATCTGGCCTAATATTATAGTATTAGAATGCATGTGTGTGTGTGTACTATTAGCCCAGACTCATTGCTGGAGATCATGGCGTGTAAAAGCTGATAGCTGCTGCAGTTGCAATTTGCTCAAGAAATCCAATTCCTTTTGTTGACCTACTGAAGTTCACATTCCAAAAAAAAAAAAAAAGAGAGAGAGAGAGACCCAAACCCCCTCCAAATCCCTAGCCAGTTTGAAACCACAGCTGAATTTAGATGCATATTTGCTAATTTGGTTTATTATGCATGCAAATATTGGTATAAAAAGTGTTTCAATTATTTTCTAAGGCAGGGACCTATGCATTCTCTGCAGTCACAAAGAGTTTAAATGGAGTTATTTTTCCCTGCCTATAATCGTTCTCCCTTTTAAGTACCCAGGCAGAAAAAGTAAGTTTACTGCTTCTAGCACAATGGCTCTCTTCACTTTTAGGTTTGGGAGACCTGGGTGACCTACGAAAGTTAATTAGAAGGTTAACAAAGACTAAGGCAGAGTAGAATACAGCGCCTCTCCTCCAGCCAAAGATGTCATCCATTAATTAGGGAAATCGTTAAGGTGGCCTTTATTGAATCCATAGAAAATCGGCAGTTGGCGGTCGACAGTTTTGATCAGATTTTCCTCTCCCCAATAGTACTACCCTTAGTCGTAGGAGACGCGGAGGGTTTGGGGTGGGGCGGGAGGGGTGAGGGGGAAAGTGTGTGTGCGCATAGGGGGAGTGTGTGTTTCGGCGACATTACAGTTAAACAGCCGCCAATTGTGACGGCTTTGATTCTCAGGCTTACATGGCATACTTTTTCCATGATGTAATCTTTATTGAACCTGGAAGCTTGGGGGTGGGAGGCAGGGGGCAAGAGAAACTTGCTGCTGCTGCTGCTGCTGTGGCTGCTGCCTCTCAGCCTCAGGAAGCCCTGGGAGTTAATATTGCAGTCATCATAGGCAGAGCTTGCTGCTTTTGCATGGTAATACTCTATCTGACTCCCCTTCCCTCCTAACCGAAGACTGCTTGCTTCTAGCAGTGAGAGCAAACAGCCATCTGCACAGCAGACCCTTCGTTTCTCCACAAATACATTCACTTTAAAGTTGAAGGGCCTTTTTGAAGACCTTAGATTTTTTTTTTCCCACTACAGTACCAAAGTGGTGTTGCTATGGAGAATTTCAAGTGAAACGTTAGACAGTCCTGGCATTTTAACATGTATATTTTTTAACCTACTGGGAGAATTGTCTGGGTGGAGGTCTTTCCCACTCTAGTTTTGACATTTTTCCCTATACATTGAATAAGCTCTGTCAAGGACAGTGATTACAGCACATCCAGCCTGCTCAGTTTTGTAACTAAGAGACCTAGCATCGAAGAAGTGTTTTGTTTGAACATGAGAAGCCATCACCTTCCAGGGGAGGAAGGCAAACACAAGGGCTACTGCAATCTAGGATGTTTATGTTAAAGCAGTGCTGTCCCAGCTCTGACATCCTGAAACCTGTTGCTTGGAGCCATTGTTTTGAGGGTTTTAAAAAATATGGAAGCAATAACTGTTTGGAGATCTATAGGACTATATCCTAAGCAACACATGGTACAAAATATCTTAGAAAGATTTTTAAAATAAAACAATTGAATAATACTTTAATTGACTAGTCTTCTTCAGGAGAGATTATACACAGTTCTAGGCCATTAAAAACTGACAAGTTACTAAAAAAATCTTGTACTTACTCTTTCACCTCATATTCTGGCAAAAACTTCTTCACATTAGCATAAATTTCTCTACCAAAAAGAATTCAAATGTGAAATACTAAGAAAAAATAGCTACATTTTAGAAATTAGTTTTAGTATGTACAAGGCATATATCTGCCTTATTGCCTATATCTTTCTGTACACTGCAGTAGATAGTACTTGATTTTATATGTAGCCTGTAATTCAAGCTCTCACATTAAATAATTCAAGCTTGCTTATTATTTTTAACATGCAAAATGTGTCGTATCAAAAGCAAGCATCAGCGCAGAAACAGCAGGGAAGAAATGCCATGCTGCTTCCGGTGCGACCCTCAACTTTTCTGTGTCCTTCTTCTTGTGTCAAAGGGAGATGGATCAAGGTACACTCTGTGAGCAAGGCTTTCTCCATGCTTTGAAGAGCTCCCAGAGAATTGTGATTTGACCTGGAGAGGCGTCGTGTTCCCACAGCTCTGTTTTGGACCTTTTCCTCTTTTAGGCTAAGAGACAAACTAACTCACCCATTGTGTAGCCACTGAGATCCTCAAATAAAGTGCTATAAGAGGGCCACACACTATTATTCTTTTCTTAGGGAGCAGCAGTGGCTGTTCAAGAGTTACTGTGGATTTTTATATGTTTTCCTACTGCCTTTTGTCTTCTAGTAGCAGTCCTGTGGCTTTGAGAGCTTTGGTCTCCGACTAGAGGAGGGTTCCTAAATTTAAGGTGGCATCTTTGGGAGGCTTTGGGAATCATTCAGGGTAGGGGAATGCAGGGTCCCCATTGCTTAAACATATTTTTGTATCACTTTAGCTTCCATATCAAAATGCATGTGAGGGTGAAGAGCTGGTGTCACTCTTCACTTCAGCACTTGTGCGATGAATTTCCTGGCAATATTGAACAGCATTTGTACAAAGCCCCTGGTAAGCAGTGCATTAATAATGGAGATGTTGAGAGCATGGGCAGGATGAAATCTCAAGGGTGGCAGAAGATTCTCGTAGATCTAGCTATAAGAAGCATACAAAGGGTGAGAAGGTGACTTACAGATGTTTATTTCTCAGGTGTTTCTAGAGTTGCTGCCCAAATTTGTATCCTTGTCATGGAATTTTACTGGATTTTTCATGTGATTTTTTTTCCCTTGATGGCTGTGACTGGGTGCAAAGTAAACACAAATCATTGCAAACACAATTTTACAATGATTTCACAGTTAATAGAGCTTTGAGAAGGCTGATAAAAGGTGCACACTAGTATTACTTTTTAAATATGTTCAACATAACAGTACTTGTAAGTGACTAAGAAGGGGGAAAGTGGGTTTGGTGAATTTTTAATCCACTCAGTTTGAATTTCCTAAAATGGCACAGGATGGAATCAATACAAGAGACAAGGCAAAAGTCCAGTCAAAACTAGGAAGTTCTCTTGATGTCCAGGATCCAGGTTTTGGCTGCTTCTGCAGTTTCTCCTGTTGCCATTTTCTCTAAAAGCATCATGGAAGGGATTTTTGCAGAAGTCTGTGTATCTAGAAGGTAGATAATAACACCTAGCTTTAGGCATCTGCTCCTACTTTAGTGTTCCAAGTGTCTTTTTCTATTCAAGAGGGGCAGGGGGACACCTGTAAACACTTGTTCTTTTAACCTGTTTCAGACACCCATGTCAAGGTGACATAAGCTGTGCCCTCAACATGCCTTTCCCCTCCTTGGAGTATAAAGGGGATCTGGACAACAGCTTCATTTGAGTTAGGCTCAGCCTTGAAGTTGAGTGCTGTAAGAAGCATTTTCTAATGAAGGGGCTCCAGCATATAACACCCTGTGGGAGGAATGAAGGATCTTTGGAGACCTATAAGGTGGAAAATAAGCTGGCTAGAGAAGAGGAGACAGTTGGCTATGTTGAAAGGGGAGCTGTCAGATCAAGGTAAATCACTCCTGGAGTTTCTCAAGAAGGTGCCCAATTTATATTTTTAATAAATATCTGTGTGCAAAACACAGCAGCATCAGCTATATAGAGGACACAAATACCCAACAGGAAGAGCTGATAGCTTTTACAAATAGAAAGGAGATGATTTATAGTCATGTAAAATGCCCTTATGGATGAATCAGAAGGATTTCTGCTTGAAGCTAGAAGCTCTTTACGTAGAAATTCAAAAGGAAAAAAAAAAGATTTTCTATCACTGGCCACACTCTGACCATGAGACACTAACATTACAGGGTTGACAAGTAGGGAAATGCAATTCTAGTTTATATCAAATGAGCTGTTTCCAGTAGAGAAAGGAAAACAGGAATGCTGTGCTCTGCCATGCACTGAGACTTCCTGTGGAATTCTGTGAATAAAACCTGCAGAAATGGAGGATATCACAAATGACTAAAATAAGGTCTAAAGACCCGAGAAAAGAGCATGAGGTTTTGCAGAAGGGATTAAAGCAACATCTGAAGGCTTTGCTGAAAGGCTTGAGAGATGGCCTGAGACTGGAGGTAACATTTTTTAGGGGCAGCAGAAGCTGGAACAAGTTCAAAATAGATGAATAAGGAACCAGTAACCAGATGGCTGAGGACCAGCAGCTTTTCCGGGGACAGGGGAGGCCAAGGAATCTTTGGCAAGCTTGGAGGTTACTAACTGAGCAGGACGGCAGTGAGGATTTAAAAAGCTAAAAATACCAACAGCACAAGGAAATCAGAAAGTTGCAAAAGTCAGAAACCTGATGTGGAACTAAGGCTGTCAGAGGGCTTCTGTTGCCTAGTCTTACTGTCACAACTGCAGAAACTAGAAGAGAAGAAGCCAGACAAACTGTCACAATATATAAGAAACTGCATACAAAATGCAGTGAATGATCTGAGGACGTAAGCCCAGAACCTTTCTGTCAGCATTTAATGTATAGCCCAAATCAGTGGCAGAGATGGACAGTAACAATATTTCCCAAGCACCAAACAGGCCTGCAGCCTTATCTCCAGCAAAAAAAAAAAAAAAAAAGACTCAGCTGTCCACTCCTTTTCCAAACTGGGACACATGGTCTGAAGCCAGAAACCAGTCTGGTAGGCTGAGGCTCCGCGGGGATGTCAGAGAAGAGAAGGGGAGAATCTACCTAAGCTGGAGGGGAACCTGAGGAGCCTTCCCTTCCGGCACCCCTCCAGCAAAGGCTGCCAAGATGCTTTGGCAATGAACCAGTTTAGAGGGACTCAGCTGGACTTGGCCTGGCCTGCAAAGATCAGCAAAAGGAGGGCAGAGGCATTCTAAGAGGTGCTGGAATTTGCTGCAGGATTCGGGTGCAGCTGTATGCTGAAAGGGGACATAGCTGCAGGAAAAAGACAGGAGCCCAGTGCTGTGGACACGGTGAGTATGGGTGAGAGTCTGATATGTGAGATGGAATCCTCCTGATGGCACTTCTGAGTGGTTAGAAGAAATTATACAATGGGTTGCATGACAAGGAAGATGGTTGCTAAGGAAGCAGCTCTGTTAACTGTTCATTTAATGGGGGCAGGTAGGAAAATGCCAGAATAAGGCTAGCCTGGAGTGTGGCCAAAATGGAGTAACTGGTGATACCAAATGAAAGCCCTTGCCCAGCTTTGAAGGAGAAAAGGTGCAGCTTATGACTTGAAAGTCAAAGTGTGGTTGTACAAGGGTCAGAGCTGCTGACCTAGCCATCTTAGGCAGGTGGATTGGCTGTGGCCAAAGGTGTGAGGGGTTACTGGCTCTGGGGAACAGTGGGCACCAGCTGAGCATACAGGTCATTGTGTGGACATGGGCTGAAGTGTGGAGACACCATGGTGGGGACCTCTGCAGCTTGTTGTGAAAGGCTAGTCTCTGAACAGTGGGGTCTTGCTCCAGTGCGAGTGGACTGATACACTTGCAGATGTTGCATGGTTGAAGCAGATGAGCTGAAAGCATCTGGTCTGCAGGGCATGAGTAACCTTGCTTATAGGAGCAGAAGGCGTCATAACACAGTCTGTACTCTGCTAGTATAAGAAAGTTGGGGATGATCCAAAGTGTGCCTTAAGGTCTGGGAAATCTTGGTAGTGAATCCTCCTGTGCATCAGGGATGTGCCTGCATAAGCAGGTTGCTTTGGAGCAGTGATGCAGCTTTGAAGCGAATCCCATGATGACCCCCACTTGCTGCATGTTGGCTCAGTGACAGAGCAGATGCAGTGTGTATGGGCTCATCTCCTGTCAGACAACACTACTTGGGAAGCTCAGATGCCCACCAAACATGCTCCAGGTATCCCATCCTCTTGTGTGGCAGGGTGTTTGGTCTGGAGAAGCTGACTAAGTGTTATATGAAGGAAACCTCTCATGCTGCATGCAGTGTGGATTTGGAAGCCAATAACTCTTTCAGCCCTCTGTTGAGGCAAAGTGCTTGCTAACACCATCACAGCTGGAGGACACGGTAACGGTGCAGCTGTGAGTTGTGGGCAGCAAACAGAAAGAGTGAGTGTTGGGTGAAGAGGTCTTTTAATGACTTTACTTAATGAAAACCACTATGAAGCTGTGACTCTGGTAAGGGTTCAAGGATGGTTCCTCTGAATCCTGGTTTTACTTCATAATGAAGACTCAAGGCTCATCTTTAGAGGCAATGACCCATTAAACTGCTCCACACTGTCTGGGAAGAAGGCTTTGTACGGACCACCAAAGACCTAAAGGTGCCTTCAGCAGTAACTTGGATATCATCCACTGGTCTTGTTAAGGGAGACAATAACACGTGCCTCAGTATAGAAAGCAATAATGCCATAGTGGGTGCAACTGTGGTTGTGAACTGGTAATACCTTGGATATTGCAGCGTTTCCGACTGGTTTCCATACTCAGTTTTAAGAAAAATTGCCAAGTGGCAGTAGAAGCACAGAGCAGGGGTGAAGGGCAGGAGACAGCATTTCTACTGTGTCAGTAGGCAGCACTTGAAAGTGCCGGCTTCTGGCTGACACTGAGTGATCTTGGAAGCGGTCACTGTAAAATAGGTCCTTCTCAGCCTGTCTGCTGTACCGAGATGGCTCTGGGCACACTCAGAGACTGCTGCTAAGAAAGACTGCATTTACAACCAGCCTGGGATCAGATCAAGGCTGCCACTGAACTTGAGCTTCCTGAAATGAAAGCTGTCTGAAAGGAGGTACCTTCTCATGGACACGCAACCCAACGAGAGAGAGTTTTCTTTAACAAAAAGAAAAATATGGCTGTGCACAGGGCTGGGTGATTTCCCAGGCAGGCACAGATGTGCAGAGTTTTGTGGGACTCTGAATTTACTACGAAGGGCTTATTTGTGGATTTGCCAGTATTGCAGGGACACCAACTGCAGTGGCATGTGAGAATTACCAACTTTCAGAATTAGAGTTGCTTTTGTCTTGGCAGATCCAATGTTAAAACCCTTTCATACAGGCCCAGATGCTAGTCTGCTCTGGAGGCTGCTCTGAAACCAGAACACAAGGGATTTGTGAAGCTGAAGATTTAATAATTAACTTACAAAGTTGAAGATATCAACAGTGGTCTAAGTAATCCAGAGACTTTGTAAACAGGGGTTCAGAGAGACAGTTTGCCTGGAAATGGGAGAAGTGGTGGGGAACCCATGCTTCAGAATAAGAAAGGCGCTACAGACACCTTGTCCCAGCTGCCTGGTGGAAGTCAGTTGCAAATGTTGCCCTGAGTCAGATTGCTCAGGAGAGGGACTCTAGAAGAGAAGATTATCTCTCCACTTTCATAACATGTTCAGATGCAAAAGTTTCTGGTGGGTGCCCTGAATGGTACTAGGCACAGGATCAGATATGCCAGAGAAATGTCGATACTTCCCAAAGACTCTGCCTTGGATGTAGCACGTCAGGTAACTAGAAAATCTATTGGCGAATGAGTACTGCAGAACTGCCATCGCAACAGAGATTGCTAAGAAAATGGTGTAAAAGATGGGAAAACTTATCCAGGGGTGGTTCTGGTACAAGCTAATGATCTGAAATACCTCATAGCTCAGTTCTGAGCTACACAAGAGTTTTGAAACTGCCAGATATTTGGAGAATGCAAAAAATCTCAGGCAAACTATTAGAGGATTTGTGCTGAGTAAAGCACTAGAGAAAAGCATAAGAAATTTGGCAAGAAATGAGCTCTTTGCAATAATAAAGCTGTTGGGATAGACTAGACATACAAGAGTAAGGAAGAACCTGGTTAAGGATTTATTAAAGAAGGGATGTAGAAAGGTAGCCCAAGAACTTTTTTCAGTCTCCTGAACTGCTCCTGCCATCAGGAACATCCCCGATGAGTCTGCCACATGGTTGTACACAGCACCAATATACAGCACACATTATCCCGCTAAGGACTGTAGGTCACATCTTCAGCTGGGAGAAATCAGCACAGCTTCATTTAGTTTCATGGAACAGCACCCGTTCCCCCCAGCTGCATGTTGTGTTCCGCTGCTCTGTGCTCTTCTGCTCCACTAAATGAGCTGTTTTTCCCAGCAACTTGGGTTTCTGGGTGTTGCTTTTTTGCTGTAGGGCTTGGAAGAAGTGCATGACACATCCTCCAAGAGCGGGCCTTGGAAACAGTAGGGAAGATAGATAGCTCCTTACACAGCCACCCGTTGCCACCTTCCCCTGCACCTGAGGTTAACCCAGCATGCTCAGTTAGGGCAGTAGGGCAGCTCTCACACTCTGCTGCAGAGTGGGAGCCACCTCCCTGACTCCTGCCAGCTCTGCTGTGCCTCTGAGGCCTTAAACTTAGTCTCAGGAGGAAGAAAATTACTTTTTAGGGTAGGGTGGAGGAAAAGCTGAGATGGATCTTCAAAGGTTACCTGTGTTCTGATTGACATGAGCCCCTGTCTACCTCTCCAGAACATATAGCCAAAGTGCATTTATTTCAGAGTGAATAACATAACCGCACCTGCTGCAGTGGGAATGGATGAAGGGAAAGACTGGGAGGGGATAGGATAAACTGGGAATATGACCTAGGAGATAGCGAAGGGCAGAGACCAATTTTCACCCTGCATCCCGTACAGCACTTCAGCCAATAACTTCAACAGCTGAGAGGCTATGAGGCTTCGGAACTGAGGAGGAGGTTTTGGTAGGACCAAAGATAGGGAGCTCTGCCCCATGAGCTGGAGGCATCTGGGAGAGGCAGCGGCATCCACAGGGGATGCTTGGAGGGAGCGGAGGTTGACAGGCACACATTGAAGCAGGTGGGAAGTATGAAGGAATTGGGGGTATGTCAGGTTTGCACTGCTGAGAGACTATACTGGGGACAGAAGGAGCCCAGCAGGTGTGGACATGAGAAACCTCTGCTTGGAAGGCACATCTGCACATCGGTATCTCTCTGCTCTGTGTCTGTTCAGCAGTCCCTTCTAGCAAGGCAGGATGAGGAGAGAGGTGCCCTGGGGTACCCCCTCCTTACCTAGCCCTGCAGGAGTCACTGCCTCAGCTCCCAGTCCTTGCACTGGCAATGCCTGGAGGTCCCAGGTGAGCTGGGAGGCCCTCTGTGCTTAGCACCCTCAGTGTAGCAGGAAGGAAGGGAGAACGCTGCGTGCCTGCAGGAGCCCTCCTGCTCCAGGGACACCCATCAGAGATGCAGCCTGACAACAAGATGTGCCACTTCTTATCAATGGATCGTGCTCTAATAGCCCACAGAACAAATGTTACTTCCTACCATGCCATATTGCTTGCGAAATAGCCACATAGCAAATAAACTGAAAACCCAAACTTTCCAGGTCATGAACTCTAGGCTGTCGCAGTCTGTGCCAGCGCACGCCAAAGCTCAGAGCTCCCAGCGCCAGCGATCCCACCCCAGCGTACCGCCGCATGGACAGCCCGGCCTAACGCTCACCCCGCCCGGGCTGTGAGCCAGGCAACCTGAGGAGCATCTGCTCTTTAACTCTGGTGGGCTTGGGATCAGGTTTATATTCCTTTGAAACCCTTGCCACAAGTGCAAAGAAGTTGCACTGGGTGGTGCAATTTGAGAGCAAAATTAAGTGAAGAGGTGACACGCCAAGGGCGTACACAAAGCCAGGGAAGTGCTTCCAAATCGCAAGCTGCCACGGAGCGAAGAGTTTTTACATAATAGCAAAATTAGGGTTTGGATGACTGGTATTCTTCAACAAACTTTTCAGAAATATTTCCTGGAGCAAACCCAAAGAGAGAATCCTCATTTACCCTATTCCTTTCAGAGGTAATTGAATTCACTTGTTTAGGGTTTCTGCCTCCTCCACCTTTCATTCAGCAGCGATGTGAATTCTGCTAATCTCTCTACAAAACAGTCAATCTCCTCTAGTCTCACTATCCATTATTCAGCCACCCAGTAATGAAAAATTGCTTTGATCCTCTCTATTTGCTTCATCTCCAAAAAATATCTCAATTTAAAAAAAAAAAGTTAAAAAATCTTTTACAAACTCTGCCACCAAAAGGAATGTGTATGATTAATTCAGTAGAATTTTTTTTTCCCCTGCAGCGCGTTGTTTGAGAAACCCTGGCAGTTAAGAAGACTGCAAAAGTGGCTCATAGCTTTGGGAATGGGTATACAGCATTAACATGAATGGTGCGTGCAAGCTGTGGTAAATTATGTAGAGGAAAAGCAGAAAATGCAGGGAGCGGATTAGTAGGCACTTTCTGGATGACACATCTATGAGTAAATCTCAGCTACAGATTTTTCAGACTGCAGCCATCCTGCTGCATGCAGCTACCCAGTGCTGTACCTGCACCCTATTAACTCGGATAAGCAGGACGGCGCATTCAATATCTATTTGGGGAGGAGATGTGAAAACTGTCTCCCCAGGAGAATACATTATTTGCCAATCATCTATCTACTAGCCAGAACACACTCCCCACATTTTTTTGGGGCAGCTTACTGCAGCCTGTCCACCTTCATTGAGTGTATACTTTTTTACTGATCCATTTTCAAATATGAATTTTCACAGCAATCAAGGAAAATTAAAATCTGTTCTGAGAAAACACACCTACACTCCTTCTCTGTTCTCCTTGGGAAAAGTCCAGAATTGCAGAAAGTGTAAAAAATATTGTCCTTCTGTCCAAGAGGGGATACATAAAAATGAATCCTTCCTAGTCCTCATTTTCTCGGGTTCTGTGGAAGCTGCAACCCCAGTCATTTCCTCACTTGTAAAAGGGAATGCCTTTTCTCATTCCTCTAGATGCCTTGGAAGAGAGTACAGCCAGCCTCATGCAGCACACATCTCTGCTATCTCTGTGATGAATTTACAGACTAATTTCCTCCTGCCTGCTGCTCCGAGTCATCAGATCATGATGATCTGATGCTGTGAAATATTCTCTAACACCTGGAGAAAAGTTACCGTGCTTTGAAGTCATGTAGCACTCTTCAGGCGAGACCCGCAAGGCACGCTGAGAACACTTGGAGCCAGATCAAGGGAACGCTGCAAGTGAGTCATTTTACTTGAATGAAACACACTTCCATTCCCCACACAAATATGTGTCTATATGTGTGCTTTTATTTTCCTAGACACATTAGTTTTAGTTATTTACCCATTTGTGCTCCAGATAATTACATGCTGCGAATTCAATTGGATGCAGATTTATTCTTCACTTCCTGTCCTAAATTCTCTGCAATTAAACAGCTGCTGTGTGCTTGGTGTAATAAATTTACACAAAATCTGGGATGGTTTGGCATAGCAGAAAGGTTGCTTGGCACGGGCTTAAGACGGCTACATTACGTACAACTGGCAACCCCTGTGTGGGTTATGCTTTCTCTCTCAAATGAGAATCGCCCTACTGCTATGCAACCAGAACGGGCCGTTTGCATGACAGAAATGTTTACAAATTTATAACTTGTTTTACATGGCTGTTTTGAATATTCTCTCCCAACCTGAAAAAGAGAATTTCCTTGGCTCTCCTGGGCTAGGTCTTTTGGGAAGACCTCGTTGGAAAGGAACAAGAAGAGGAAATTCTTCAGGAAGCCTCTGTCTGTAGAATTACTTCCACATCATTCTACCAGGTAGAGCTTTCTTCTCCCACTACTGAGAAGGGTGGGAAAGAGATGAGGGGGCTTCTTTATGCATTTCTGTGTCTACCATAATATTCTGCAGCATTTTGCACTGTTATTAATCAACCGCAGATCGGACAGTGATCTTATCCTTTGTGAGGGCACACAGTGTGCAGCATCTCTTGGTCCTTGCTGACCCACAGCCACCCACCTCCCTTGGGAGCAGATCTCACAACCCTGAGTCAGCTCCCCTTTGATATCTGCCTGTCATCCACGCAGTGTCCCTCTCTCCCGTGTCATTTGTGGCCTCAAATAACTGTGGTTCGTGTGCTAGAATGAGCAGCACACACTTCCTTTGGGGGAGCAGATGTAAAGTCTGCTCTGGTGGGGCCTGCAGACTAGAATTAGCGATTTACTTCTGTTTATGAGTTAGCACATGTGTCTTTTTGTTTCCTGATACCTTCTGCATAATGAAGTCAATGAGAGTTAAACTCCTCAGCTGTGATTCACAGATTCATTAATCTCCTGCAGTAACAAGTACAAATTTTACAGCGCATACTGTACGCTTATTACCAGTGTAAAAAACTCACTGCATCCAAAAAAAGTGTTGCAAGAATTAGGTCCCATTTTATTAAACTAAAGGGAAGATGAGTTAGAAAAAAATTTGCTGTGCACTGCTGCCTAGGCCCAGATGACTGCACTCTGGTTATTGCACAGCCCTAATTCTGAGTCTTTGAGAGAGAGCTAGCCCCATCATTTCCACAAGTGTCCTCAGGGTCTGCTGAGGCTCTGCAGGAATTAACAGGGATTTAGCAAACCCTGGGACTCGCTAAAAAATGCCTAGAGAAACAGCACATCTGAAAGCAAGGCAGATTATTTATTTAACTTATCAGTTCTGGGGTGAGATGCCCAGGCAAAAGCGGAGAGCAGATCACATTGTGTTTCTTTAGCAGGAGCTCCCAAGATAGCTTCCTTCCCAGAGACTACGCTGCAGGGTGGCTTTTGGCGTTGCATGCTAAGGCATGCCCCTCTCCCAAAGGGCTCTGAAGGCATTTCTGTGCCATATCTGCTCCCACTCCCTCCCGACAGTTACACTATTGTGGTTCCCTTCAGAAACCCACACGTGGTGCCCGTGCAGCTGCGCAGATGCCTCTGGGATTAAGGAGAATGTGACATGCCCAGGATAATCTTCATAGGAAAGGCTGAAGGAGGTAATTTCTTTTCAAGAAGAAATATCCATCTCTTTCTTCCCACTCTTTCCACAGTCTGTAGCTGTGCCTACCCCTTCCCTGGGAATATCCAGGTTGCTTTGACTTAAATAAACGACAAGCCTAGCACCCTTTTGGCCCTTGGGCATTTGGGGAAGGATAATTTTCCATTTCCCTTTGATTCAGTTTGTGTTCAGGTTATAGAGGATCCCCTGCCCCCCCCCCCCCCCCCCTTTTTTTTTTTGCCTCCATTGAGCTGAAGAGAAACAGGATCAGGGCCATGATACAATACTATGATATTTCTTGTGCATTCTGCTCCTCGGAGTTTCAACTCTAATCCACATTTTCTTCCTCCTTTGAAATGAATTCAGAATTACCGAGGCTTCTGGTCCTCCTATGAGGGAGCTCTGGGCCTGATAAAAATACTGCGTGGATGGGAGCAGTTAGCAGGTTATTAGCTCAAGGCTGCCTACGAAGATGCACGGAGAAGAGCATCTCCTCAAAGGAGGCTGACATGTTTAGTGACATAAAGTGGCTTGACTGTTAGCTTCTTTTTTTTTTTTTCTTTCTAAATGACAAGACAAAGCCATCTCTGCTCTGCTCCAGCCCCCCTCACCCTCCCAGCCGTCCCCTTCCCCCTAGATGCTTGGTGTTTCTTCTTTTTAGAGGGGTAAAAAAAAAAAAAAAAGAGAGAGACATTTTCTTTCACACAAGCCCTCAGAATTACAGTTCATGAACTATTCAGTAAACTGACCGGCATGAACCTCCCTTCAACGGCCTAATCTAAGGGGTGGATCTATGTGTTTTGTTGCTTGTCAAAAACAATCACTGCTCGGCCCATTACATTTACAGCACGTCGTCCTTTAATTGGTGTAACACACTGAGGGCTGAAAGGAAGAAAGTCCTACAAAAGCCCCCGAGTGAATGAACCCTGACTCACACAAAAATACTCTTCAGAAGTTCAGAGCTGGGCACTAACAAGGGAGGTAGAGAGTTAGTTTGAAAAGGGGTTAAGTTCAGAAATGTGCCACCTTGAAGACCCTCCCATCAAAGCCATGATAGCATTGACAAGATGCAGGGGGAAAAAAGTTAAAATTCCGGCCTCTGGGGTTTGAGGGGAAGGGCTGGAGATTCCTCCCGGCACCCCTTCCCGGTCTCACCCTTTTCACTTCGGGGCCGTTCTCATTGTGCCCTTCTTCTGCTTAAGAAAAATACGAGAGAAAAAAAGAAAAGCCCCACGAAAAGCGAAGCGCAGCCCGGGCCGGGCCGGGGCAGCGGTAACCCAGCCAGGGACAAAGCCTTCCCTCCCCGCCGAATGCCGCCTCCCGCCCGGGCCCAGCCCCGGCCGCTCTCCCCGGCCCTTAATGATTAGACTAATTAACAAAATCGATGTTTAAACGCCCGAAGCCACACTTCGGGGGGAGGGCAGGGTGAGGGTGCCGGGCCCGGGGCCCCGCCGCACCTCAGCGCTGCTCAACGCCCCGCGGCGGGACCGGGAGCGGCTCCGCGCAACATCCGCGCCGAGCCGCCCGGGGAGCCCCGGCAGCGGGGAAGAGGGGGCACGGCGGGGGCCGGGAGGGGACCGGGGATGGGCCGGGCCGGGTCGGGCCGCCGCGCCACTGCCCCTTCTCTGCGGCCCTGTGCCTCCGCTGACACCTTGCTCCTTTTCTTTTCTTCTTTTCTTTTCTTTTCTTTTCTTTTCTTTTCTTTTCTTTTCTTTTCTTTTCTTTTCTTTTCTTTTCTTTTCTTTTCTTTTCTTTTCTTTTCTTTTCTTTTCTTTTCTTTTCTTTTCTTTTCTTTTCTTTTCTTTTCTTTTTTTTTTTCTTCCTCGTGTTCTCCACCTCTTACACGGACTGTTGCTGCTGCGAGATTTTTTTTCTCTCTCTCTAAAGATACAATAACTATTTTGATGTAAATGGCGAGCCTTGGGTGGGTCCCTGGGGTACAGAGTTAATGATTCTTCTTACACCGGCCTGTTCTTTCATTTTTCCTGCGCACACCATGTTAATAAATTAATGCACCTTTCATTACTCCTACACGCATCAAACCTCAGCTTTGTATTTTGCGGCCTGACCCTCGTTCCTACACTTTTGTGAGCAAGTTGCCCCCATGCTAAGGCTGGGGCACTTTCAAATGCAGCCCCATAGTCCTACCCAGGTTTGTAATCCGTCAAAAAGCCGTTGATTGCTGCAAGCGTTACTTTTCATTAAGAAAACTTAGAAGCAATTTGGAAGAACCCTTCTCAATGAATACATTTACCCCCAAATGCTTTTTATTCTTCGCCTATACTTGATGAGTTTCTCTGGCACAAATCAGTTCTTACAGGCACAGAATGGGCAATCCCCTGATCCCCATCAATTGTCATCCAGAGTTTGGGCCACTTTGACCGCCAATAGTGGGGAAGTCAGAGCTAATCCTCAGAAGGAATCACGGGAAAAGAAAAGCAACAATAACCAAGTCAAGCGTAAAAAATGAAAGAGAAATCTCTATTATCACTCACTACATTTCCCAGCGATGTACTGAAAAAATCAGCTCGTTTGTCATTCGAGTCAGACACCCGGAGAAGAATATGGGGTCGTGGTGGGTTGGTAGACTCACACGACGTAAGGAACAATATTTTAGAGCAAAAGGCCTCTTCATTTGCCAAATCCTCCTCACATCCGCCATAACCATTAAATACAGACTGACTTTATTCTCTATGGGAAGAACAAGGGGAAAGGAGCCTTCAGCCACATAGCCAGACAAAAGTCCAAAGAGCCGGGGACTGGGGAGGCGAGGCGGGAAGGGAGCCACCACCTCCTCCGCACGGGCCCCGGGCCCTGGGCCGGGGGTCTGCGGGGGACGAGGGGTGTCAGGGAGACAGGGGGGGTGTTTGGGAGGCAGAATGTGTCTGTCTGTCTGTCTGAGAGCGTGAGAGCAGGTGAGCTTGCGGGGAAGATGCGGGGTACGTGCATATGAGTGTGCTGGGGCATGCAAGGGAGGTGCGGAGGGTGCACGTGTGCAAGAAGGGGTGTGCAAGGGGCTTTGCGAGTGCGAGGGATCAGTGAGTCCCTGGGAGCTATGTGCGTGTACGCGCTTGCTCGTTCGTGTGCGAGAAAGGGAGGAGAGAGGGGCATCCACGCGTGAATACTTGAGTGTGAGTCGTGTGCGTGCGCAGGGGCTGTGCGCACCGCTGAGGGAGGGTGAGAGAGGACACGTGTGGAGAGAGAAAGGCGTGAACACGGGAGAAAGCGAGAGGTGGCTGTGGGTGCGTGTAGCCCGGGCACCAGGTCCTGCGTGTGCGTGTGCGCGCAGGGCAGCGTGTGTCGGGGCAGCGAGGCTGGCCGGGGAGCTGCTGGGGGTGAGAGTGACAGTGAGACTCTGAGAGGCGGCAAACATTGCCACTTTCCACGCTGACACCTACAATTAGCCAAGAGAAGGCCGTGAATCCTTTACTCCATGGCCAAGCGAGGGGCAAAGCTAGCGCCAGCAGCCAGCTGCCGGGCCTCCCGCCGCGGCTGCTTTGCGGACTGGTAAACAACTTTATAGCGACCAGCCCGTTGCTGCGTCCCCCGGCTTTGCGGGTTGATTCCCGAAAGCCCCACGGGTGTCCTTCCCCCACGGAAGGCTGCCAGAAGCTGAGGGGCTTTACTCGGCTTGGGTCGGTCTGTGCAGGTAGAGGGGGACGAGACAAGAGGAGGGAGAAGAGGGCAGCCACGCTGAAAGGCGGGTGCCACGGCCCCACTCGTGCTCCCTGGAGAGGGAGGTGTCCGGTTGCCCGCAGGCAGCGGGAGGGAGAGGCGGATCCCAAGCCCGGCCCCCCTCGGCGCAGCCCTCCGGTCTACCTTGGCCGGCCCGGGCGGCGGGGCCGGCGGGGACGGTGGGGTGCTCCCCGCAGCCCGCAGAGGTGCGGGCTCTGCTCGCAACCGCGCAGCTGCCTCCAAACGCTTTCTCTAGTTTTTAGCAACTGGTAGCGGCCCGCAGGCTCAGGGGTGTCTGGGTACAGGTTATTTATTTTTCATGGGTATGTGGGTTACTTTTCACTCTGTTTTCTTAAAAAACGAGGAATAAACTTTTGAGCAAAGCTACTATTTTTTTTTCCTCCTTTTTTTTTTGCTTCTTGTCGGGTCCCCCCACCTCGCAGATTTCAGGGTAAGCCCGGCAGTTGCTGCGGCCGTGTTTCCTCCAGCTGCCCGGGGCAGCCGGCGTCCCGGAGGCTCGGTGCGGCGGCGGACGCACACACCGGGGCGGCCCTGGGGGACCCAGCCCGGCCCTGGGGGACCCAGCCCGGCCCTGCTCGGCAGTTCCTGCAGGGGATTAGCACCCCGGTCGCGGTGTCCTGCCTTGGATTTACATAAAAGTGCGGTCTCTTTGCATCATCCCTCATCTCGAAAGGGTGCTTGAAGAACTCGAGACACTCTGCAGTCCTAATTAGTGATTTTTGTCCTCTTGTTACGGGGCTCAGCATCTCATGCAAATGAACTCTTCATCGCCGGCACCATTACCCCTGCGCCAGAATTAACTGACTCTTATCTTTAATGATATGCCGCTGAACTTCTCGGAGCCCGGCTAGCTTTTTATCTTGATTACTCTAATCAATAAGAAATGATAGAGTAGAATTATAAACTCTATTGGCTTTTGAATGTTGCCGACAAGCCCTCTAGATGCGCCCCCCTTTTTCATTGTTATTTATTAAAATGATCTTCAGCTAACAGCGGATGCAAATAGGGAAATGAGCCGGCGAGGGGGCCCGGCACGGAGGGATCCCCCCTGCCCACTTTAGGGAGCTCTGCTGGGGGTGGGCTCAGATAGGGGCAGCGAGGCTTTGTAAACAAATGGCTCTTTTTTACGAGAAGCGCGAGTCAAAAACAAACAAACAACCCCCCACCCAAAAAAAAACCCCAACCAACCTCACTGACAAAACAAATACAAACCCCCAAGCACTCCCCTTGGCAACACATTAGGACATAACCTCTCCTCCTCGAGGCCCGGCGCCCCTGGCAGCTGCCCCGGGACAGGGGGGGGGCAGGCGCAGGAGGTGCCCCTGGGTGCTGGCCCCGGCTCGCCGCTTCCCGTGGCGAGGGCACCCAAAGGGCCCCATCCTGGCCGCCCCCCCCCCCACCCCAGAGAAGCCAGGGGCAGGGGTGCAGGATCCGGCCCACCCTCCCCACCCGCAAGGAAAACACCTGCTTTCCACTGCCGGTAACAAGGGATCAATATTAAAGCAGCAGCAGCTCAAGTCGCCTTGGCGGAGACTTTTCCTAGCCTCATAGGTGCAGGGCTGGCCGGGACTGCGCCCAGCCGCCCCCGCTCCATACCCCTCGGTCGGCATGAAAACGTCTTTTCTTATCTGTCAGCGTTAATTAGATATCTTTGCGGTGACAAAGAGATGCTCAGCACCAGCACTTTGTCTCAGGGGGAAGGAATACGGGGGGATGCGCGCACACGCAAAAATAGCGAGCGACAATTTTGCCGCTGTCTTCCCCCCCCCCCCATTTTCATAACTCCCCTTTTTTTTTTTTTTTTTTTTTTTTTTTCCTTTTTAACCTAAAAGTGTGGCACTGAAGGGGTCGGGAGGTTGCTCGTCGGTCCCGCCCGCTCCTCGGCAGCCCGGGGAGAGCCCCTGCGAAGGAATTCGGGCACATCCCGGCTGGTGTTCCCGCAGCCGCTCCGCTGTTCCGCCCCGCTCCCTTCCTTCCAGCCAGGAGTCAGTTTGCTGTCAGTGCTCGAGATTTTAGCTAAATTGTTAGGTGGGTGCGAGGAGCGGTTTTTAGATGCAAATTTTCGAAGCTGTCGAACAGAAAAGGACACATTTAGTTATCTGCATGAAAATGAAACCTCTCTTAAACGAATTTCTAGGGAGGAAACACGTTGGCTAGAATCAGAGTGGTCTGGGGGCCGTCATTTCGTCCCTCTCTGAGAGGCGAATTTCACAGCATTTCCAAACCTAGGGGCTGAAGTTATTTCAAATCCCCGACTCTTTGCTATCACCCATCAGAGAAACTCTCCGTACTTATTTCCCTCCGCAGTCTTCAAGCCTGTCCGCGGTGTACCAACTCCTGCGGCAAATATTTTTTATTTTCCTAACAGTTTAATTACTCTTAATACTTTCACTATAAACCCGTGCTTATCTCTTAGGGAGACTATTAATCAGAGCAGAGAAACAGTCACAAGATGAGTTGGAAGGGAAAAAATCAAATTAGAAATCCATGAGGGGTAAAATTGTTTTTCCATCCTTATATCGGGCACGCGGTTTTTTTATATTCAGATGACATGCAGACACAGAAAATATGTAATTGGCATATAATGGAGCAGTATACAGGGTAAGACTAACAAAGTAGTCGTAGCCATGAAAATTGAAGTTCTGTGCCACAAAGGCAGACCCTTTCATGGGGGAAGGGCTGAATGTAGCAAAATCATGTAAAATCTCTGTTCTCAGTAACATCTCGTTATTAGGAATGATGACTAAACCTCCAGGATTATTCTGGACTGTAAGTTATCAAGAGCCCACTAATTTCACATTAAAACCCATTGACTGCAACAGCGTGATTGAAGGGTTTTTAACAATTAACATAATCAGAAAATGAGCGGAGATAATTTTTATTCAACTCATTACTTTTTAATCATGTATTTCTTTTAATTAATATCTGCTCCGTGAAAATAACAAAAAGCCGAGTCCCAGCGTGGCCCCGGGCAGGGGAGGCGACCCCGGCGGCGGGGCGGGCCGGGGGCCGGGGGCGGCGGGGCAAGGCCGGGGCGGGGGGGCCGGGGCGGGAGGCGCCAGCATTGCTCCCAAAGCCACCCCCGGGGCTTCAAGTGCCTCAAAACAACACTTCCCCCACACAAGGGGAAAAAAAGAATTTTTTAAAAGAAGAAGAAGAAAGAAGGAAAGAAAAAAGAAAACCAAACCAACAAACTACCACCCTCCTTGTGTCCGGCTCTCAGACCCCTGACCCCTCCAGGCCCCTTAGCCCAAGTGGTGCAGGGCACCGGGAGAACCCTCCCCAGCCCCTGCCTGCGGCCCTGCCCTGCCAGGAGAAAGAGGTGGGTTTTTTTTTTGTGTGGGGAGCCGTCCAGCCCCGGCCAGGCTGCCTGTGCAGCCGCCAGTGCCAACAGGTTGCTGCTGGCTCCGGGTCCTGCTCCGGCTGCGGCTGCTCGGCCCCGCTCCCCCCGCACCAGCCTCACCTGGGACTCGGGTAACTCGTCGGGTTCCCGCCTGCGGGACGCTCTGACCTCCCCACCTGTGTGCGTGGGGTGCGTGGGGAGCGTGTCTACCCGTGTGTCTGTGCTGGGTTTCATCGGTTCTTGTCCTTTTGTCTTCTGAGCTGTTTAAGCTTGCCTCCCCTGTGGCAAGCTCAGGGCTGGTGGCGACGAGGGGAATACCTGGTTTGGGAAAAACCCCCAAGAGCCCCAAAGCTGCTCTCCACATTGCTGCGCTCCGAGGGAAAAAAATCAGGGCAGCTCTCCCGAGGTCTGCGAGGGACTGAAGCCCCGAGGAGGGGGAGACGGGGGGGGATGTCCCAGCACTGTCTTCGTCGAGACAGAGCCGTGAGCCAGGGGAAGGGCACACCTGAAATCTGTCCATCCATCTGTCCGTCCGTCCGGGCACTCATCTATCCTCACCACCCCCCCTCCCACCACCACCAACACACAGCGCTGCGTGCGAAGAGTCCCTGCGCTCCCACCGGCCGGTGCCTCCACGGGTGATCGCGGGGCCCGGCGCCGCGCAGCCAGGCACTGGGGAGGGAGGGAAGGAGGGTTCTTACGGCTCCCGTCCGTCTGCGGGACAGAGCTCACGGGAAGTGGGGGCTGGCCCCAGTCGGTGTCGGGGACTCGCCGGTACCCCCGCCCCGGCTGTCACCAGGAGCGAAGGTGTTGAAAACCCCGTGGGAAATTCCCGGGAACACCCGTTCCACCCCCCCCCCCCCCCACCTTTTTTTTTTTTTTTTTTTAAATCATTTGTGGACAAAG
The DNA here is from genome assembly GCA_907165065.1 of Caprimulgus europaeus. Next base: position 75,701,928 of record OU015524.1, read on the forward strand.
ATACGCCGGCTCTGAATAGCTGGCAGATGGTGGGACATCAGTTCACGTCAGACAGTCCAAGACATTCACAAACCCATTCCTTTGCTGCTGAGAAAGGCTCGCCCAAGCTGCCAAAGAACGTACAGGTTAGTGTCGAATGAGTAACTCCTCTCTTTCAAACACTTAAATTAATACCTTCTAGCAAGAGCAGAAAAATCAGGTAATCCTTGACTCCCACAGCCTGGCCTCTCCTCTGCCGCTGAAACTTCCCTTCTCCATAGGATGATTTGCTTGGGGTCCCTCACCACTGGAAGGAGCTGGTGCGACTGTCCCCTTGAATATGGAAAAGGGCTAAATCCTGCCTGTCAGAGGTTTTGGGGTGCACTGTGGCCAGAACAGCCACATTGCCAGCACTGGCTCTCTGCACAGGCTTGTGCAGTTCCTCCCGGCAGAGAAAGATCAAGTACACAGTATTAGATCCGTTTTGAAACTGGGAACAAGTTGTGGGGGTGTTTTTCTGCTGTTGTTGGTTTGGGTTTTTTTGTTGGGGGAGGGAATGAACTTTTTTTTTTTTAAATGAAAACACTCTAAATGGAAAAAATAATTTGAAAAAGAAGGTATTAAAAATAAAAACATCCGTAAATAATCATCCCAGCAGTATGATGCATTCACTACATGTGATATTTACACCTGAGATACTATTTGTGGGACTTTTTAAATAAATTCCATGTGAACCCTTGCAAGAGGGGAAGTCACTATCAGGTCACAGCAGAGGGCCCAGGACTGAAACTTGGCAATGAACATTGTGAGGTGTGACAGCAACTTCTTATAAAATCTCATCAAGAGTCTTCAACTGCCTGTAGCCTTTAGGAAGAGCCTGTTGGCCCTTGCTAGTACAGAAAAAGCCATCTGGGGTTCAATTTTATGTTTATAGCCTCTTGACCACAGCACGTTCCCTTTCTTCCACACACACAACCTTGGTAAACTGCACTCAACAGACTTGCAAATTCACAGCTGAGAAAGTTTGGCCCTTTGTGGAAACCACCATGGACCAACGCTGGTGACGTACCCCAGGTGGGAACAACCCTTGGCTCTTCCCAAGTCCCTCACAGCTCCCAACAGCCCCAGCACGGCCAGCCCACAGCTTTCCCGTGGTCTGGAGCTCAGAGCCCCTGGCCCATTTTGGGGGTGTGGTGGCTGCAGCTGCCCAAGGCTGGGTGGGAAGCAGCCATGGGGGACTTCACCCATCGCGCCCCAGCCTGTCCCCTCCAACAGTGTCTCTGCTGACTCCTCACCAGCAGGCACCTTGCTGTTACAAGAACCTTAAAATGTGCCAAAGAATCTTTTTTTGCCTTTTTCCCCACAATCAACATATATGGGAACTACTTCAGGTAAGACTGCAGCTGTGGAGGATAATCAATTATATTCTGAGAAGACTTTTATTGAAATAATCCATCATGTTTAGGGCTTCTCTACTATTATGGCTCATCTTGCTCTGATCCTCTATCCAGAGAGGAAAGGAAAAAAATGTACTGGGGAATTACATGAGTTAATAGATCATTTTCTGCTAGTAAAGGTAAAAGGAAGTTCCTAGGTGAAATGCAAGGAAGAGATGTAGAGCAAAGAACCCACCAGGACAGATACATTTGGAGACACCTGTCAAAATGTTCTCCCTTAGCTCGGTGATGAATTCAGATGTTCCCATCAGCTCCTGTGTCATTGCTTCAATCCCAGCTATGTGTGTGCAGGCGGGGGAAGGATTCCTGCCTCTGTGGGACTGATGGGGAGGTGTCCTCACCCCCACCCAGGGGGGCTGCAATACAAGGAGTAAACCTGCACAAGCAGATCCAATGTCTGATGAAGCCTGGCCTGTCACTTCTCTTATGAGCTATATGTTAGGCCTGTGCTTTGGGAAGTCAATGAAATTCCATGGGGATATATGAGTAGCAAGAAACAATCTGTGCAAAAGGAAAGAACAGTTCTGGGCTGCTTCCTTCTGAAGATGATACCACACTGACATCAGGGTAACTAAAAGCAGAATTTGGCTTACTGGGTGTTTCTGAGCGTGGAGAATAATCCACAGTTCAGTGAGCTATAAAAAACCCATACCTTTTATACTACTTGTGATTTCATTGTTAGGCTGCTTCTAATGTTTCTGCTGTGTTTTAAACATCATTATCTCCAAAAGTCTTTTTTTTTCCTTCTGCATACTTTCCTTCAGTTTTTCTATACATTTGCTATTTCATCAGCATCATCCTGTTTTACTGTCATGAAAGATATCCAGTCTAACAGCTCTTTTTTCATTTCATAAAGAATGGCACAATTAAGACTTAATTAGATGCATATGAGTAAGGAAATGGCATGCCACCCAGGACCTTAAATGTGATACCATTCAATTGCTCAAGTGCAGCATCCTGAAAAAAAAAAAATTAAAAAATCTCAAACTTATTTCAAGCTGGATCTTTTCAGACTGGCATGATTGCCTACTGACAATTGATTGTTTTCTAGTCATGATACTTTTTTTTTTTTCCCCACAGCAAAAATTCTGACAGGTGCATGGAAATGACATTTCCCTGTGCATTGGATTCATAGAGAGTATTGTATGCAAACATTTTAGGTCTAAGGAAAGACCATATGGCACTATCTATGATTTCTCAAGCTATTACACTGTTATATGCTCACAGAAAGTAAAAGCCTTCAAACAAAGATGTGGAGTTATTTTCCATCTTCAGACATGAAGTGGTGCCAAACATGGAAGAGGGCTAGCTGGTGGATGGCCTGTCTCTGTGTTCTTTGTATATCTGTCTGGAAATAGGAAAATTAATGCTGGGTTTTTGGCTTATCATCTCAGGTCACTTCAGTTCCTTCTGATACCTTAGCCCCAAGGACAGGACAGTGTCTAGGACTTCTCCACCCAGCTTGTTCTGGCCTGAGTCTCCACCAGAAGCTACAACAGCCATAGGCTTCAGGAGCAGGTGGCTCCTGAGAAACACAGATGAGCCCTGGGCAGGTCTGCATGGACAGTGGCAGTCAGAAAAGTAACCTCTGATCCCTTGAGGATGTTGGGTGCAGGTTCAGCCTCCCCCCAAGTGAACCAGCTACCTGTAAGGAAGAGTTGAATGTACTAGGTGGCATATAACTCTGATTAAACCTTACTCTGACATGGAGGAGGTTAATGACTCTCCAAAATGAGAACATACTGGTTTGGATTAGGGTGAGCAAAGCATCTGCTCACAATTTGCCACATAACTGACCAAGACAAATACACTGCAGATCCTGGTCAAGTTGACTAGTCAGGCTTAGTAAATCTAGTCAACAACTCTTTGGAAAACCTTGCTGTTATTAGTCCATCCTCATTTAATTTGGTAATTTCAGGGAATAAACCCCGAATTTGCAGAGTGTTCCTAAAAAAGGATTATGTATGAGGCACTGACACACATTTTCTGTAAATTCCTGAAGTTTTAGTTGGTGATAGCAGTTGCTCATACTCACCCAGAGAATGATGTTCCTGAGTGCGTCTTTATACTTCAAGTGCCTGACCCTCCCTGATTCCTAAGTAGCCAATGCAATGGAGTGTATTGCTCCTGAATGCTCAAGGCTGAAGGACAGGATTTGGCATCTGATTTGCAAAGCCACTGATAATTTTTAGGGTTTTTCTAAATTAAAGACTTAAATGGTAGTAAATAATTTGCTCATTCTCCATGGTTTAGTGCAGGTGTGACTCTGTCTTCTTGCCCTGAGTGAAAAGGATTTTGCTATGCACACAGAAAAATAACGCTCCAACAGGACAGTGCTAACAGCATGGTGGCTCAGGCTGGTCAGAAACAGTGCAGCTAGACAAGTGTTTGTCAATCATTTTTAAACAAAACTCATATAATCTTTTGAAAATAAGAATTGGCTGAGATCATTGTACAGTATTGCCAGGATGATTTTCACTTGCAACTAACCAAAAATGTGTCAACATGCTGATAGCTTACTTCATATACTTATTTTCTTACAAGTTAATTTTCTTGGGTGTGATGGTGATGTGTGTATGCTCTTAATTAATTACTTATGCACAACTGTCTTCTGGACTGCTTTCTGATGCTCTGTGGAGTTTGGAAAACAGTCATTGAATTGGATGTTAGGATTCGACATCAGCTACAACCAGCACATAAAGGAACCAGCATTTGCCCTGTGAATTAATAGAAACATGCAGGACTGGATGGAGACAGGGAAGAAAAGCTTTCCATAGGCAGGGGATGGTTGTGCAAGGAAGACATAATACGTTGATCCTTTGCTCATGTTGAGCGTTGTCATCTTCCCAATGAAGTGAGTCAAGATTAAAAAAAGAAAATTTTGATTTCCACAACCCCATAGACACCTCTCTGTGGACAATCCTCACACCTCCCTTGTGAAATAGGGCCTCGTGCTGGCCCCTATTTCAGATGACGAGCAGTCTCTCTCCTGGGCAGCGGTTTCGGCTCAGGAGGCAGAGCCCCCTCTCCCCTTTCCTCCTGCCCTCTGAGTCGCTGCCTCCCCCGTTTCCCTTCCCAAGGCTGTCCCACTCCCCAAGCACCCAGCTTCCCAGTCTTCCCTGACTCCTTCCTCTCTTTATTCCTTACATCCAGGTTATCACTTAATTTTCTGGCACTGCCTTGATATTTATGGTCTGTCCCTCCTTTAAAAACCCTTTGGATAAAAGGCTTTATCCAAGACTTCATCCTTTGAAGATAACAAGAAAACTTGAAAAAAGGGTTTGGTTCTCAGCTCGCAATGGCATACATCAGGGGAAAGAGCACTGAAGGCAGCAGGGAGACAAACAGAGAAGCAGGTTCCCAGCTTCAGACTGCTAATTTTTCCTGGTTCATACTGCCATCTCCACAGATCCAGCAAGATGGCATAGGAAATTAATATTAATTTGCTGTGTTCTGTTTCCACACTGTGATGGTAAGACTCTTCCTTCTGCTGAATGATACACACTTTTTCCTGTAATCAGGGCAGGTATTGAAATATTTTGATGTTTTATCAAGAACAATTTGGACTATATATATAACCACACAAGACTTCTGATATTCTTAGAGTTATTTCTGCGATTTTCTGGTCAAGGCCAAATCCTGCTTGCTTGAGTCGTGAGTATAACCCCTTTGAAGAGGCTGAGCAGAAAGGTAATGGCACCATTTGCCGAAAAAAAATAACCAAGGTTGCTTGACAGCCTAATCGTCAGCTAGGGTAAATGCCAATTCCTGCCCGGTAACAAAATTAATCTGTTATCAGAGAAGAGGTCCATGCCTTCTCCATGCCTTATTTCAGACCACAGCTGAAAAAAATTAATGACTTTCTAATTTTGCTTTGTAATGTCATGTTTATTATTGATAAAAAGGAGAAGTACTTAATGACCACACATCTTCCTTACAGGTCTGCAACAATGCATTTGTTAATGCCAGAAGTGTTTATATTCTGGTTATGCCCCAGAGATTTAATCTGAAATTCTTAAGCTTTTTTCCCCTTTTTACTTTTTTTCCTTTCCCCTCCTTTTTCTCTATTTTTTTTCATTTTTCCCTTTTTCTGCTTCTTTCTTTCTTTCTTTCTTTCTTTCTTTCTTTCTTTCTTTCTTTCTTTCTTTCTTTCTTTCTTTCTTTCTTTCTTTCTTTCTTTCTCTCTTTCTCTCTTTCTCTCTTTCTCTCTTTCTCTCTTTCTCTCTTTCTCTCTTTCTCTCTTTCTCTCTTTCTCTCTTTCTCTCTTTCTCTCTTTCTCTCTTTCTCTCTTTCTCTCTTTCTTTCTCTTTCTTTCTCTTTCTCTCTTTCTCTCTTTCTCTCTCTCTCTCTCTCTCTCTCTCCCCCTTTCTCTCTTTCTCTCTTTCTCTCTTTCTCTCTTTCTTTCTCTCTTTCTTTCTCTCTTTCTTTCCCTCTTTTCCGCTTTCCCTCTTCAAAATTTTTTTCTTTTCCTTTTTTTCTCCTTTTTGTTTTTTAGTTTTTCTTTTCCCTTCCCCCCCCTTTCTTCCCTCTCTTTTTTCCCCCCTCCTTGAGACCAGTTTTCCACTCACAGGAAGAACACATTCTCTCGCAGGAGCACATTTAGCTCCCTCAAGACGCGGGAAAACGCAGCCTCCCCGAATCCACCAAGATGAAGAGGCAGCTCTGTTCCCCGCAGCCGCTTCCCCGGCTGCCCCCGCAGCCCCACGGGAGGGAGAGCCCCGGGGTGAGGATGGCGAGCGGCTGCTCTGGGGCGCCTTTCCGCCACTCCCCGGGGCGCAGACGCTGTCGGGGCGGGGTGGGACGCGCCGAGGGTCCCTTTCAGCCCCCCGCCACCCCTCGGCGGGGCCCAGCGCGGGAGTGCTGCTGCCCTCTCCTGGGGGGATGCGGCCAGGCCGGCCGCGCCGACCCTGCCCTCCCGCCGCCCAGCCCCGAGCTGCCCGCGGTGATGCAGCGCGGGGCCACCTTGTCCCCTGCGACGGGCAAACAAGGCTGCATGGCCGCCGGATGGGCTGAGGGTCACTCCGGGCGGCAACCGGCCCCTGTCCCCGTCCCAGGGCTGTGGCTGCTGGTTAGGTGGGGGCAGCGCTGCTGTCCCAAAGTTTCTCGGTGTTAGGGCTGCACCCTGGGTAGGGGATTGAGCAAGGGGGCAGGCATCCTCTGGCCCTGAAGCCACCTGGCCACAGGTATCCTGCTAAGCAGCTTCAGGTTTCCAAACGTGGTGAGCTTGACAGATGCAGTTCCCAAACCAGCAAGTGCTGTGCGAGAGGGTATTGCCTGGCCTTGGCCAAAACCTTGACAGGGGCTGCTCGGAGATGGGGCAGCAGCACTCAGGGAAGGTCTGACACCCGACCCAGAACCCTCACTCTAATCAATTTGCAAGTACAGGCAATCTGGTACATTTTTGACCACACCCTGTCATGTCTTGGTGTCATACTCATGTTGTGGTTTTCATTTATCAGGCATTGGAATGGGTTGCCCAGGGCACTAGGGGAGTCCCCATCCCTGGAGGTATTGAAAAGTCATGTAGACATAGCGCTTAGGGACATAGTTTAATCGGGGAATTGTCAGTGTCAGGTTAATGATTGGACTCGATGATCTTAAAGGTATTTTCCAATCTAGGCAATTCTGTCATTCTGTGATTTGCTTTCTTTCTTTGCTTTGTAAGTCCTTTCTTCAGAGCTGAGGTGTTCAGCCCACTGAGAGAAGCCAGATGCTCTCTGTTGGGCGCTCTTTGCCAGCCTGATGGCACTTTTATCATCACTGTTGCTGTTGTGTTTTCACCTGACAGCACGAATCCATCTTGGACATTTCCACACTGTGACATTTACTGCACCCCTGGCACAAGCTAACACCAGGTGGGCCGGGTGACACGGAGCTGGTGGAGCTGGGTACAGCTGAGTGCATGGGGAGCCAATTCAAGCATTGCTGAACTCCTGGCAGCTGCCACAACCATCACACCACCATCAGCCAGCACTGCCTCCCGTCACCTGTGCCAGGTATGCAGTACTGAATCGGCCACAATAAATGGATGGGGCCATTCTGGCTTGGCTGTTACTCCTGAAGGTACCATGATGTGGATTTGCAGAGCTCTGCTCTGCCTTCTCTGAGCTGTGTCTGACTGGAGCACTAAGACACCCAGACTCAGCCAAAAGCCCATGGGAATGGCTGGAAACACCCAACAGGGCAGGTGGGGGGTCGAGGCCCTGCTTGACAGAGGCAGTCTCGGGGAGCCCGGCACCGCAGCCCCTGCTTGAGGAGGTCACCTGCTGCTGCTCTCGCTCCTCCTGCTCTGGGAAGAGTTTTCCTCGGGTGACCGCGGTTTTACTGGGAAGTGGCTATGGGACAGGCTGGGGCCAGGTACCAACGAAGGTGTCCGGCTTAAGATAAAACGTGGGAGATACTTTGTCAGCAGAAAGAAGTGGTTTGTTCCCCCCTCATCAACTCCTCCTCTGGTTTGGGGGTTTTTCCCTAATTATTGCTGGATTTTCAGCACGTTAACGCAGTTCCCATTCGACGGATCCTTTAAAATCCCCTTTTTGGATGAAAAGAGCTTTACCTGCCCGAAACGTGCGGCACAGAAACTGCGCTAGCACGGAGCAGAAGGCGTCCCGCGGCAAGCAGCTCTCGGGCAGCACAGTGCCGCGCCCGCGCCCGGATAGCCCACAGCCTCCGGTCCCGCGTGGGGGCCCCGCCGCCCGCCCTTGGGGCCTCGCCCCCGCCCCTTTGCCCGCCGCGGCCAATGAGCGGCGGCGCCCCGCGGCGGAGGCGGGCCGTTTCCCGGCGCGGCGCTTCCGGTTCCTCGGCGCGGCCGCCATGGCGCCGGTGCGCTGGTTGCTTCCCGTCTTGGCGCTCGCCCTCTGCCCCGCCGCCGGGGAGCCGCGCCGGCTCCTGGCGCTGGAGGCGCTGGACGAGGCGGGGGAGCTGGTAGAGGAGCTGTGGGGTGCGGGGCTGCCCGGAGACCTGCCCGAGCTGGAGCCCGAGTGCCGCCAACTCCTCGCCGCCTTCGCGGAGGGCAGCGCGGCGCTGACGGGCTGCCTGGGCCGCCGCGCCCGCCCGGTGCGGCTCTGCCAGGCCTGCCACCGCCACTACCGCCTCCTCCTCGCACAGTACGACAACATCGCCCGCGCCGTCGGGGTGCGTCCGCGGGGCCGGGCGGGGAAGGGGGGCTGCAGAGCTGCCCGGGGTGGGGGCCGGCGTGCGGCCCGCCCCGCCCCGCTGGGGGCGCCTGGGCTGGTTCTGCGGGGCTTCCGGTCCTGGCGGGTCTGTAAGGGAGCACAGCCGGGCCCCGACACACCGCTGCTGTGCCCGTCCCTGCGGCAGGACGGCGGGCGCCTCGCCCGGCTCCGTGCGGAGGGCGGCAGCTGCGTTGGGCCAGGCCTTGGCGCGGCTTGAGGTGCGACCTGTGACCCCGCTGCGGAGCGCGGGGCACCCCGGCTTTGGGTGAGCGGATCTCCCGCCTGCGGAGGTCTGTGCCCAGGCTGTGAGCCCCACCGGCTGCATAAGGTGGTTTAACGGAGACTGGGAGCGTCTGGGAAGCATTGCTGGCAGAGGTGGCTGCCTTCTGCTGCCCGCTGTCCTGGCATGGCAGTGGCTCCACCTGCGGAAAAAAAGCTTTGCTCCTGTGTGCGAGTGGAAAAACTTGAGTTGTTCTTGCTGATGTAGCGATACCGAAAGCAGCGTGCTGGCTTGCAGGTCGTTGTTGTACAGCACTAGTGAGGAACACTGCCAGAGCTTAGTTGCCTGGCACTTGGAAAATTGATGGTTTCTGAAGCTGTGGCAAGTGGTGCACGTCATCTGTGGGGAGCCATGTCACAGTGTTCTTGGCTCCAAAGTTGGTGGGAGTGTGTGGCAGCAAACCAGCAGTCCTGGAGTCTGTGGACCCCACCCATGAGAAACCTTGACTGAAGCCGAGTCTTCAGTTTACACCCTCCAGACTCCTGATCATTTTTTCTTTTTTCCTTAGTGCTGGAGGTGTTCATGACTAGTTTTGCGTGCTCTCATCCAGTTTATGCATTTGTAAAAGTTAGTTCATGGGATGATGCTAGGATGACAATAGTGGATCAGACCAAAGGACAGTGGCTGTAAGTGGGTGCCCTGGTAAGAGTACAAGCAGAGAACAAATTTATAGCAGTATATGCCCTGGGTTGTGCTTCCAGTCTTGAGGTTTCTGAGTCTGTGTTTAGAATCACCATTGACATGAAAAATCTGTTGCTCTTTAAACCCAGATAAACTTTTGGTGCCACAGTGTCCTGCTGCAAACCATTTCACAACTTAGCTGTTGTGTGAAGGAGTATCACTTTCTGGTTTTGATGTGTGTGCCTGTTCCTCACCACCACCCCGGTGCTTGTACTGGAAAAGCACATGGATGTTCATTTGATAGTTGTCCTCTCCAGGGCAAACACCTAGCCAGTGGTCTCTTGTTTTAGTTTGCAAACCTGTAGTCTGTGTATTTGTTTCTCATATGGAGGCTGTTTCATGCCAGCCTAGGGAATGTGGAAGTGAGAAATTGAGTATGTAATTCTCTTGGGTACCTTTAGCTTGAGGTTTTGGCTAAGATTATGTTGCCAAACATATCCCAGGACTTACAATATGTGTGAACTCATTGCAGCTGCTGTTCTTGAGTACTTGCAGCCTGGGAGGATTGATCCACTATGTTGTCTAGAAGACACGTCTGTATTAGAGAGTGTGTGGCTTTCCTTCTGTACGTGGATTAACTAACCAAATAGATAAAGGAGGTGACCTCTTGCAACCTCAATTCATGACTGCAAGTAATCAGATATCTGATGTTTTCGTCTTTGCCATCCTACAGTAGTTATAGTACAATATAAAAAAAGCAGCCAAGTTAAGTTTTGGACATCTGTGACATGTAAAATCCTCCTCACTAGCCTCATTAAAAAATAAATTAGGAAAACAATTAAGGAATGATATAGGTCTACTTGATTCAGTTTTGGATTTAAAGTGCTTTTTCCCACTCATGAGTCCAGCTGGTGAGGAAGTTTCACAGGTAAAAGCCTTCATGAAGCAATCGGAGAGTTTCCCACATAAACGACTTCCTTGCAGATCTGTTTGTAATTTAGTAAAAACGAAAGTGGGTGAACGTAGGAGTTACCAGATGTGGCAATATTCAGCTTCTGCAGTTGAGTCTCCAAGGGAAACTTCTAATTTAAAAAATAAACCTGTTTTAACAAGAGGCGAAAGCTAGATCTCCCGTAAAGCTCTGTAAGGAACATGTTTCTCGTTAAAGAGATTTTCTCGTACGCCCCACATCACTTATCAAAGAGGCTTTTAGCAGCTTTGGCAATTCTGAGAAGTGCTTAAGTCAACTTAGCAGCCAGAAACCAGGAGCTAGAGCACAGGAGTCAGCTGACTGGAGATCATGTTTTTGTATCAGTGATTTGAGGGAGAAAATAAAGCTTTGAAGGAGAAAAAACGTCGGTCTGAATTCTGATACTTCCTGTTTATCCTGTAACTGCTTTTATAGTCACTCTGTTTTTTGTTTTTTTTTTTATTAACTTGGCCCAGAGAATGAGTTACTGTAAGAGTTGTGCCAGTGCCTGCCTTGAGGGGATGGGATGTGTTGGGTGACTCGTGAAGACCAAGTGAGCTTGGTAGCTATGTCTGGGGAGGACGAGAGCCTGGCCTGGTCATGGGCTTGGGGGAGCAGCCATGGGCGCTGCTTCGTGGAGAACTGCCTTCCTGGTATTGCTGCATCAGGGGGAAGTTTGCTGCTGGTACGGTACATTGGTACAGCAGTTTGGACGTTGTTTTCTGTTGTTTTGGCTTGTTTTGAGGCCAGTCTGTTGGTTGAGCTCCTTCAAATATTCCTGCAGTCTGATGTCCTTCTCTGGCTGCTCGTTCCTTGAGCTTGTTCCTGCAGCAGTGGCACAGAAATAGATGAATCTGAGCTACCTCCCACAGGAGACCCTGTCTCTCCACTTGTTTTTTTTTTGCAGTCATATATTTTTGACTGACTTGTATTCAGTCCTAGTAGGTCTTCAGAGACCGTGTGCAATAAGTTGTGTTGTTCCCAGTATGATTTGGAGGATCAAAAGACTTTTGTTGTTCCATCAGTTCTGATCTGCCTATTTATGTGATGAGACATGATTGTGTAGCTGTGCTTGCCTAAAATACATTTCAAAATTTTCCCTTTGTATTTTTAACACTTGATTGCTTTTTTTTGTTGTTTCCTTTTTTCTTGCAGAATTCTTCCGAGAGCCACAATTGTGCCAAAAGCATCCTGACCTCAGACAGACTGCAGATAGTTGTGGCCCTTTCGGAGTTCTTTAACGAAACCTGGGAAGCAGCCAACTGTGCAAGTACGTGTGACTCATTCTGTAGCTTTCATGCTGCTATTATGACTTAGTTAATTTTGCCCCTAAAAATTGCACAGATCATAATTGTATGTATTTGTTTAAATACAGACAGTATTCAGGGTAAAAATCCTGAACTAGAGCCACTCCAATGAGGGGTACAGGAGCTTTTTGTTTTGTAAGGGATACCGACAAAATCTGAGGGCACTAGTCTGTTGGAAAAATGTATAAATATTTTTTTCAGGCTATTATTTCAAAAGGTAGTCATGTCAGTTTTCTTTGTGATCTACAGGCCTTGCTGGAGGCTTTCCTTAGCTTCCTTGCAGTTTCTTCTGGTTTTCCCCGGTCTTCCCATTTTTTAAAAAACTTACATAAGAATCTTTTCCTTGTTTGTTAATAAAGTCTGTAACTCTGGAATGCTTATGTATTGAACAGTATCTGCCTCCTCAGCCATGCCTTTTTTTTTTTTTTTTTTCATTTTATGGGTGAAGGATGTCCAAATCCATCCCTGTACCTCACTGGCCCCATGCTGATGGTGCTGTGCCATGCTTACAGCTGAACTATGTTTTTTTGCTGTTCCCCTGGTGTGGAAGGTGGGACCCTACACTAATAGGTGCACTAGAAGAAAGTGGGAGTGGAGTGTTAAAGGCACTGGGTTTGCTGCAGGGTCCCTTGAGAGCCCAGAAGAGTTTGTTTTCATTTGTGAGTCTGGATTGTGTGAAGGCTGGAAAGGCGGTGCAGGAGCAGCAGCTCTGTGGTCTGTGCTGTCCTGCTGTGCTTAGCCTCTGACTTCTGTGCTGCTTGCCCAGTGTCCATCTCCATACTGATGGTACTTCCTTCTTGCAGGAGAATTTTCTAGGATGTTGGCTTGCTCTCACAGTGCTGTTGCTGAACATCTAAATTCCCAAACCACTGTTGTTTTCAAGGGTCCGTCTGGTTAGAGCACCCAAAGTGAGGTGGGATGGATGGAAGCAGTAACATGGTAGGGTTGAGCCTATGACTGGGAGGAAAGCCCCAGAGCTCCCCTCAGAGCTGGTGAGATGGTCAGCTCTTTTCTTAAACAATAATGACCTACACTCTGATGTCTATTGTTGTGTTCATCATTTAGCTGTTTCCTGGAAGCTCTCCGTTTCATCTCCACTGCTGGTGCTTCTGCCTTCACCTAATGGCTGTTACTGTTGCTGGGCAAAGCCAGATTTGCAGGCTAGAAAATAAAAGTAACGTCTTGTTTTATCTTAAAGTCCAAAGATAATTCAGACCCCCTCTTCAGAAAGCTCTTGATGATAGTCTTCATCTTTCACTTAATCAAGGCCAATTAATTCTGAAAGATGTTCTCGATGAAGAGTTAGGTCAGCAGGTCTGAGACATCACTGGCAGGCAGATGAGGAGAGCGCAGTGTTGGCTAGACCTGTCTGTTCCAGTCGAGAGCTCTTTTTGCAGGGGTGGAGTGTCTGGGGCTTGTCGGCTATGGAAATGTTAGAAATTCAAATATCCTGATGTTTTTCTTTCTCTTTTTCAGATTGTTTAAAGAACAACAGTGAGGGATTATCAAATTCTACTGTAGAATTCCTGGATTTATTCAATAAATCTCTGACATGTTTTGAACATAACCTTCAGGTATTTATGTTGTGTATTTAAGAGAAGCACCAAGTCCTCTAATTGCTAGCAAAATCTTATTTGTGCTGAATAAACTGGAGATGCAGATTAGGCAAATAAACTGCTGGTGAGTTTGTGAATTTGAGGCAGATGAAGCAATGATCTGTAAAATGCAGATGTTTACAGATGGAGAGCCTAAAATTAATTCTAATTAATACTCACCTTGACTTCATTTTGTACGTAATTGCAGTGCTACTTCACATCAGAATTTCTGAATTCACAATAGTTGATAATTATATAGCAAGAAACAGCATGTCTGCGTGCTGTCTCTTTTTTTTATCTCTTTGTGGAATTGTTGTCTTCTGACTTAACAATTCAATCTGTAAATAACCTTTTGATAATATAGACTAGTTCAGAAAGACCAGCTACCATAAATCATTGTAACAATTCTTTTGTCTCGTAAATTATGGGTAGTTAAAGTTTGTCCGTGTTGCAAAGGCAGTATAACTTAGTGAAATAGATGTGGCAGTTGTCCTCAAAGAAAATGCCCTAAATAACCTAAGAAACTGCATATTCCAGTTGGCAACTGGCCAAGTTCCGGGATCGTTCGATAGCAGAAATGGGAAATGATGGGTATGGGACAATCTCTGAGGAAACTATCTGCTTTTTTATTATTAATGTTTTCTAGGAAATGTGCCTTTATAGGCCTTGGGCAGAAGCAGTGTGGACTGGCCTATTGACCACTTCACTTGTCTGAACTAGAACTTAATCCCAGTGGTCAGTGGGTGGCCGGTGCAACCGTTACTGGGTTGGAATATCTGTAGAGATTGTAATTTTGTTTTCAGGTGTGTTGTATTGCATTCAGGGGTGGTGAGGGCCACAAACGAAAAGGATGGCTTACTATGGCACAGTCTGTCCCTGTGTAGCAGTAGCAACCTAACAGTTGATAGGTATGAGCAAACAAAAACAACACCCTCCCCCCTGTTACAGAACCTGATATCTCTGACTACATTTAATAATAATATAAGATGTTAAATAACATTTAATTACTAGTTTGTTTGTTTTTTTTTCCACTGGGAACTGATACTTTAAAAATAAATGCTTAAATAAAACAGCTGCTAGTTCAAATAGCAGTTTGAGATGTAGGACCTGCAGGAAGTGAATCCTGTCCCTAGTGAATTGGAGTTGGTCACTTTTCCTACTGCATTCTTATGCGAGTTGTCCATCTGGGCCTCTACTTAATCTAGGATGCTAGAAATCTGGGTTTTGGTTCAAACTTGATTCTAGTTTTTAAGGTTTTTGTTGTAATGCCTTAAACCAGCATTCATACAGAGTTTTATAACCCTAGGGACAAACCGTCTATCTGCCACCAAATAACTACACCGAAGTATGTAAGAACTGCAACGAAACCTACAAAATGTTGAATGACCTCTATAACAACTTGCAAAGGATGAACAGGCAGGGTGGTGAGTCTGGGCACTCCGCACACTTGTGTATCGACGTGGAAGATGCAGTAAGTATTTATTTAGTACTCAACAGGGAGACCTTGTCATGGAGGTCTTTATTAATCTGAGCCATTTGCGCTTGTCTTGCTAGGGATTACCTTTTCCCTTTTGGTATGGGACAGTACTGGCAGGAGTGCCACTGTCAGGCTGATGTCCTATGGGGAAGATGTTAGCCTGGTGGGGCTGTTTTGCTAGATCCTGTCCTCAGTCAATGCAGCAGGAGTGTGACTAAAGCTTCTCATCATAGAATCATAGAATGTATTGGGTTGGAAGGGACCTTCAAAGGCCATCTAGTCCAACCTCCTTGCAGTAAGCAGGGACATCTTTACTAGAGCATGTTGCTCAGAGCTCCATCAAGCCTGATCTTGAATATCTCCAGGGACAGGGCCTCTACTACCTTTCTGGGCAACCTGATCCAATGATCTACCACCCTCATAATGAAAAAGCTTTTCCTAATATCCAACTTAAATCTACCCTTTTCTAGTTTAAAACCATTACCCCTCGTCCTACTGCTACCTGCCCTTGTGAACAGTTCTTCCCCAGCTTTCTTAATAGGCACCTTTCAGCTACTGGAAGGCCGCTATAAGGTCCCCTGAGAGCCTTCTTTTCTCCAGGCTGAACAGCCCCAACTCTCTCAAGCCTGTCCTCCTAGCAGAGGTGCTCCAGCCCTCTGATCATTTTTGTGGGCCTCCTCTGCACATGCTTCAACAGGTACATGGCCTTCTTGTGTTGAGGGCTCCAAAACTGGACGCAGTACTCCAGGTGAGGTCTGAGCAGAGTAGAGGGGCAGAATCACCTCTTTTGATCTGCTGGCCACACTTTTGATGCAGCCCAGGATGTGGTTGGCTGCAGATGCACATTGGTGGCTCATGTCCAGCTTTTCATCCACTACTACCCCCAGGTGCTTTTCCTCAGGGCTGCTTTCTAGCACATCATCCCCTAGCCTGTATTGATAATGAGGATTGTCCCATCCCAGGTGCAGGACCCTGCACTTGGCCTTGTTAAACCTCATGAGGCTCACCTGGTCCCACTTCTCCAGCCAGTCCAGGTCCCTCTTGATGGCATCCTGTCCCTCTGGCACATTGACTGCATCACCCAGCTTGATGTCGTCAGCAAACTTGCTGAGTGTGCACTCATTCCCACTGTCAGTATCATTAATGAAGTTATTAAGCATCACTGGTCCCAGTACGAACCCTTGAGGGACACCGCTTGTCACTGTCTTCCATCTGGACATTGAACCATTGACCACTGAACAGTCCACCTATCAAATCCATATCTCTCCAAGTTGGAGAGAAGGATGTTGTGGGGTACTGTGTCAAAGCACTTGCAGAAATGCAGGTAGGTGACATCCACACCTCTTCCCTTGTCTACTGATGCAGTCACTTCATTGTAGAAAGCCGCTAGGTTGGTCAGGCAGGACCTGCCCCTGGTAAAGCTGTGCTGGCTGTCTTGAATCACCTCCCTGTCCTCCATGTGCTTCAGTATAGCTTCTAGGAGGATCATCTGAGTTTAAGTAGCTGCACTTTAATTTCTTGTTACTGCAAAGGGGATGGATTAAAAAAAAAATCATCTTAATCTTCTGGCTTTTAATGCGAAGCTTTGCTGCTATTGTTCTAGCCAGGATAATAATTGATTCCTTATTACAGCAGCTGTTTCTAGGGCTTCCTCAGCATTGGTGACATATGTTTGGAAAAAGCTTTGTTACATTGTGGGGTTTTAAGCAGTTAGGCAAAAGGAGTGTTGAAAGTATGGGATTAGCCCTGTTCCCACAAGCTGTCAGTGAGCTCTCTGGGAACAGGCGTATGGCAGCGTCTATGGGCTGAGTGTAGACTGGTTTGGAAGCTTGTAAAAGTTTTGGTGTGAAATTTTAGCTCCATTTATATTGTCCGTTTTACATTTCCAGGGATTTGCTTGCTTCTGGGGGAGGAGCTGTTAAAATGTTATTTTTGGAGGTCATATTTGAACCCTTGAGTGTCGTGAGGCCCGAGGGTTTGCCATGCAGCACAGCAGCAATGCACGTGCTCGCTTTCACGGCTTGCTTGTGTTTTTCTTTCAGATGAACATCACTCGGAAGCTTTGGAGCAGGACTTTCAACTGTTCTGTTCCCTGCAGTGATACAGTCCCCGTGATTGCAGTTTCATCCTTCATTCTCTTCCTACCTATTGTTTTTTATCTTAGTAGCTTCCTTCACTCGAAGCAGAAGAAAAGGATACTCATTTTGCGTAAGTGATGGTGCTGGCATTTCACTCTTAGAGTTGGGTGGTGCCAGGGACTTGCTTGGCTCTTGTGGGAGAGGGGGCCCGGCCAGATCTGCCTGCAGCTGTGCTGACGGCGCTAATAGCGACTATTAGTCTGCTGCTGTCCCCTGAAGAAGGGTAGTAAAGAGCTTCAGCCATATCTTTTCATTAAAGTTGTTGGACGTGAACAGAAAGCTGTTTGCAAGTCTGTGTCACATAAATAGAGGGAGTGGAGAGTCTAGTTTTGTGGAATTCTTTGTGTTTAATTTTCATATAATTTTTCCCTTTCTAGCCAAGCGCATCCAGTCAAATGCCAGTCTTGTGAACATCCAAGAAAAATACAGCTGAGCTGCAAAACAAAACCTGAGAGCTGCTGCTGGTATACAGTGGGTACAATTGTGTTGGAATGAGGCCGGCACAAAAGAGGAGTTAATTACGGTTTAGTGTAATGATACAGAGCAACACAAGTTAAACAAAATGCTGTCTGACTTCTAAGCGAGGATATTAACAAACATGACAAGGCAGGGCTGTGTGACACTGTATGGACTCTGGTTTTGAAAAATCTGTGGGTTTTTTCAGTCTTGGGCTGAAGCTGGTGTTTTTCTGTTTCTAAGCTTTTGTATTTCTCATCAATAGAATAGTTACTTTCCTTCCATGTTTTTTTTTTCCTCTTTAATTTATCGTTATTTGTTTCACAGAAACCTGAGGTTCTGAGTCTTTTTGAGAAGATTTTCATAGGCAGACAAAACTTGAAATAATATTTGATCTTCCTGCTGTAGAAGCATTATGTTTAATTCCACATAACATTCAGTTTTGCCAGACATGGCTGGACAGGAAACCTTTAAAAAGAAAAGTTCCCATCTTTCCGATACCTCTCTCTAAAGTTATGCTGCGTGTCTGTGTTGGGGGGCGGGGGGGAAAAGCATGAAATATGTGGAGGAAGTGATAATAAATAATGTCCAAAGCCAGCAACAAAAGCAACAGAACTGCCAGTGCTAGACATGAATAATAATAATTGATTACTACAGTATTCAGCTATCTCTGAAGCAGGCAGCATATTTAGTCATTTGCACACTTTAACCACTAAAAGAATTGCTTTTCAAATGTTACATTTTCAGAGGCTTATTTTAGATATCTGCTTGGATAACTGAATGCTTCACTGTTTGTCAGTTTATTGTATTATTTCTTTAAATTTTTAATTTTCAAGGGGTTTTTTGTCTTTTTGTTTTCCTTCTGTAAAGGAGAAGTGAGGTAAAGTCAAGTCACTGGAGATATTTAATTTCCTGGTCTAGAGCTTGCTATGGCTTAATACAGAGGTGTTTACAGAAACTTTGTATGAAAATATGTATTTTAGTGATAAATGAATCAGGGGGTTCTCTAACTTAAAAACTGTCTTGAAGGACAATGAAGATACTGTGTTGGGAATTGATGTCTTTGAAGAAATAATTTTAAAAATTAGACCTGTGAAACAGATGAATGTAACAAATTCAAGCTTGCAGGATTCCAAAGCTGATGGAGAAATTTGTACAAGAACTGTGGGGATGGATAGTGCTACTGACAGGCTGTGGGCACGATTCAACAGCTGCAGCAATACTGACGGTTCACTTTGGTTATGATGGGCTTTATTTGGGAGAGTGGTGGGATTGAAACAATTTGTAGCTGTACTTGAGGTTAGTGAAAGCCAGGGTCTCTTTGCTCCTATTTTTAAATGTGTTTTCTAACCTTGAGATAAAAATGAATGGCCATTACAGCTAAAAAATTAGATTTCTCTTGGAATCTGTGTGGCTGATGTCTGTCAAAAAACCCTCTGAAATAGTCTTATGTGTTTGTCTTGCTTTGGAGCCTAGAATGTTAATTTTTTCCTTTGCACTAAGGCTCAAATAAATATATAACAATGTAACAAAACAGTTCTAAAGCTCTTCAAGTCCTTGTTTTTCTTCTTCTATTTTGTAGGTTTTTTGAGTTAGGACATACTGTCAGTTTTAAAGTCCAGTTGACAGTATGTTTAATATTATGTAAAATACTGTGTTAGCTATTGGTCCCACCCACATGATTGCCTTTTTGCTTTTTATCTGTAAGAAGTATTTATCTCCTTCTGCTAAACATGGGAATTACTAGGACAACAGCCAGTTTGTTGTAGGTAGTTCACAACAACGACATAGAACTGTGTTTCTCTTGCTTCTTACATAGAGTTACCTTCTTGCGGCTGGGAGAGGCGTACTGCCTTTAAAAAAAAAAAGGATTCTTTTTTATATCTCTTATTCTTAAACTTCAACTTTCTGGAACTTATTCAGCTGCCCGCTCTAATAGCATTACATTGATTTGGGACATCATATGATTGAGAGCTGTTCAAAGCAATCTTTCATTCGTGCAGATAAAGCCAGTTTGTATGTGCAGCGTTTCAGAATGACAGCTTTTATACTGTAAGCGGTGGCTTTTTGAGCACATTCATGATAAGTAGGTCTGAAAGTCATTACTTTTGGATATGGTGGTTAAGCACTTTAAAAAAAAAAAAAAATTAAAAAATCAGCTTTTCTTACTTTCCTGGCTGCTAAGCCAAACGGAAATACTCATGTGACTTTTGTTGGTTTTTATTTTAAAGCAGCAGTAAAGTTTACACTTGAGATTTTTAATATTACATGTACTGTTTTCTCCTTTTTCTTCTTTTTTTTTCCCCAAAACAATTTGTACTACTAACTTTCTTTACACAGTGTTATATTTTTGGTAGGATATTTCATATATAAATTGCTTGAATTATCTTTATACTCTATTTCCTAGAGAAATGTGGAAGCATACAGGCTGTGTTGAAGGAGAACTAGAATTCTTTTTGCTGCTAGTGTTTCATCTTCATTTATTTTTTGCCTTTTTGGTATTATATATACTAAATAGGATGAACTTTGAAATACTAGTTGTTTGTATCTTTTTGTGCAAATAAAGATTTCTTACTGTGGGTTAGCACTTTGATTCATATTTATACTTGCCAGGAAACCTCTAAACATGGAAGTCAGCTCTAATAAAGATTGTCAATAAACAGTTAACAGTGTGGTTACTTAATTGCTTTATTTATAGTAGTTTTATACTCCTGCTGCTTGGGGTTTGTGTTCAGGAGCACCTGCTTATTATTCCTCATTATGCCATTTGCAGGGAAACAGCATCAGAAAGATGTTTTGAAAGCAGTGCTGTGCTGAATTACAGAACAAATGAACTGCCACTGCTGAGAAAGGGTGGAGTTTCAGCTCAGTCAGAGCCTACTGAAGTACATCAAAAGGTTCCTGTTAGTTGCAGTGGAGTTTCTTGAATGGGTGAGGCTAGTGGGGTGACTCGCTGCCTTTGTGGGGAGGCTTTTGGTTGCCTGCACTGGCCATGTTTTCAGCTTCAGAGGGCACAGTGTTGGCTGTCTGTTGAGCTGGAAGATTTCTTCAAAAATGGCAATGCAGTGCCTCACCATGGAGGGAGCTGGGCCTCTCACTTGATGGTGGTGGCCTTGTGCACTGGAGTTAGGATGTGGCTATCTCAAATTTAAATCTCAGTGTGTCACTTGCAAGGGACTTCCAAAAAGGCTGGGGAAGTTGTAATGCCAGTGCCAGAGGTGTGGCTTCAGCTGGAACACTAGGAACGGTTCTGGTTGCCTCTGTGGTTGGGACAGGGACTTGAGAGGGAGTAAGCACAGGAGAAGGGGAAGCAGGAAGAGTGGGAGATTTACCCAATGAGTGGAGCAGAGGGTCAGAGAGTAATTGAGAGTGGAAATGAAGATCTGTAAGCACACTTGGAACAAAGTGTTTTGGAGGGAGAGGCTGATAAATTTCACAGGTGGTTGGAAAACCCTGAGAAAAGAGGCTTCAAATGGGGCCTTGATCGCAGCTGAGCTGAAAAGGGGAGCTGCTGGCTTCTTGGTGGAGGTGAAGCTGGGGACTGGTAGCAGGGAGACAGAGCAGCTGAGTCCAAGTTCCCTGCTGGGCTGTGATGGGATGTGCAGGTGAGCTGCCTGTGCAGGTGAGCTGCCTGTGCAGGCTGGGAACGGGGACCAAGTAGTGGGATGGGATGGCAACAGGGACTTACTCCTGAGTTACTTAAAAGCAACTGCTTCTTCTGGGAGGCTGCCTGAATTGTGTGGTGCTGTGGATGGTGTAGCAGTCATCCTGGTTCAAAGGCTCATTACAAAGTTCCTGTTTTATTTCAGGCTGAGTGAGGGCTCCTGTTTAGCACAAACAGGGACTTTTTTCTTTAAAAGAAACAAAAATTACTTATTTTTTGTGTAAAGGCTGCTTTTTTCCATCTCTATTAAATGCCTCCTACAGTCACAACATGGCTTCAGTTTCCTAATGTTTTGCTTGTGCTTACTGTCCAGTTAATCAAGTACCATCAAATCTACTTGCATTTCTGCTATTTTATACATTAGTTTTCTTGCCCTGAATGTAGAGTTTCTCTGGAATGATAAACTGTGATCAGCAAAGTCAGTGCACTGCTAATCAGAACATATGGGTAACTTGCCAATTAAAAAAAATATTTTAGTGTAAATTTTCCTTCTAGGACCGGTGTAAGCAGTTTTAGACTGATCTTTGTTAAATTTGTGCAGGATGCACCTTCTGTATTTTTGATAGTGTAAAAATTTGCACATTGGAACAGTGGAGCAAATAAATTCTGCAACTGCTCTGAAGCGCTATTTCTCCCAGCACTGCGATCAGTGTCTGTTGTTCCCTGCTGGAGTCACCCGGGGTGATTTATGTGCAACTAGTAGCCTTGTGTTGTGCCGAGAGCTGAAATGCAGTTGCTATTTTGGAGACCCTGGTCTACTCCATGGCAAAAACAACATGTAAAGGAAGAAAACAGGAGGTCATGTGATTGATGACTAGACTCAGTTGTGTGATAAACTTTTCCAAGTGCAGATGTTTAATACAGAGATACCAGCATCTCTGCTGGCCATCAGGAGGGTTTCTGGCATGATCCATGCCTGGGACTGGGTGCGGGCTTAAGAAGCTGTCTCACCAGTGCCTTCTGCTACGGCTGCCCATGCAACTGCTCTGCTTGAAAGATGGTACTGGTACAAACTGGTTTCCCTCAGCATCTGCTTCAGGGCCAGAGGAGCTGCCTGGGGCACTTGTGTTTTGTGGTGGCTAACGTGAGCATGTAGGAGTACTGTGAGCATGCACACTTCCCTGGCAGCATAGTGAGCTAAGGTGGACCTTCCTACCTTGCACAGATTAGAAGTGAGGGAAGAGAGAGGCTTTAGTTTTGTGGGAAGATTTTATTACTTTCAGCCTTATACGGAGAAGAAAAAGCTGCATTCCCCAACCTCCCCCGATAAAACAGTTGCCCCACCCCTGTTTCCTGCCGAATCCTTGCTGTGATGTGTTGGTGTGTGGTGTGCAGGATGGGAGCTTGCTTACCGCAGATGTCATGGGTGTTTTACAGGGAATGTCTGCTCTACATGGACACAGATTGCTAAGAGGAGGCCATTTGTCATTGTGGAACACTTTGCTCTTTCACCTAAGCCGCAACTGTGCTTCTCCTCCTCTCAGTCCTGCTTTGAGACACCTGGAAGTCACCCAGTCCAAGTCTCTGCTTAAGCAGAGCCATCTCCAAAGTTGGATCAGGTTGCTCCTACACATTTCCCTGAGCTGTGGCAAGGATAATGCCAGGGAACTGGCACTGTGGGGAAGGAATATGGGAGTAGTCTATAGTACAGAATATGGGAATAGTCTATAGTACACAATACAGCTTTGAAAGGATCCTGCTGCTTGAAGCATAAGATGGGTTTGGGCTTTTTCACTTCTGTGCATCTTCCTTGCAAATGGGACTGAGCAGAATGGGACTGACCAGGTGGCAGGATGGCAGGGACACTGTTGCCGTGTTTTTGCAGTATCAGAGGCGCAAGTAAACTGCTAATTAATTTTTAAAAATAATGAGTTGTGGTGGAAATAAGTTAAATAGTTAAACGAAATCTTCCCCTACTCCCCTCTGAGGTGAAAATACTGGAAAGCTCTTTGAAATATTTAATAAAAGACAGATACTCGCTAGTAGCTCAGTTGAAGATTTAACTTTTAATACTGAATATTCCCCTCTGTTGCCAGCACAGTAAGTATCATGGATTGCTGCAATTAAACCAGGGCCTTAAGTTATTCATAATACTCTTTCTGGGCAGCATTCCCACTTGCTTAATCTGTGCTATACAAGCATTTATTAGAACTGACTGTTGAAAAACGACAAGCTAAATCAGACACACACACAAAAAAAATCAATATGATGCCCTAAACTGGTTTAATATGTCTTTCCTCTTCAATAATCCTACACGTTACTGATTTATTTGCTGTAATGAACATGCCATTCAACCGAAACAAGATTAGCTGCTTAAACCGCAGCATTAAGCACGGAGCAACTTTAGTGCTGCTTTATGTTTCATTGTAATGCTCGGCACTTACAGTGGTGTCTCTTTCTCTCCTCTGCAATAAAGAGTTTGTGTGAGGATCACAAAGGGCTCCGGAGTGCTGTTTTGTTAAAGCATTCGAAGCAGTCAGTTTGAGTCAGGGTTGCAACGTGGCACCTCCTTCATCCAAACCTAAGTGGAACCAAGCTGGTGAGCAGGATTAATACATGATTTTATATTCCCTGCAGGATTTTTCCAGGGTTAACCATGAAGTAAATGGCTTATGTCAAACTGATCTAGGTTAAAACAGAGAGAACAGCCACTGGCAATCAGAATATTCCTTTGGACTTAATTCAATTTTTTTTTTTTTCCCCAGCATTTGAAAGAATAGCAATTTACTGTGCTGCAGGAAAAAACATTCTGCAAGGAGCAGGCATCTTGGTTTTGCAAGGAAGAGTCCTAAAATCGATGTGGTAAAGAATGAAGATTTTCAAAGGAGTCTATAGAAGGGGGCAGGGAAATATGAGTGATAGAAGTATTTTATACCTGTCCAGGATTGTATGATGTATAACAGAAAGTCTGTTGTATTGTATAATACTGTCCAAGTCTGAAAAGTTTAAACTCTCCAGTTTCTGGGTAAAACTGAGTGTTCTTCTCTTCCTGCTTCAGGGGCAAGCCTCAACTGGGAGTCCCTAGAGTCTGTGGGTTTCAGTTACTGTTTTGTTCTTTCCTTATGTCATGCTTAAATAATTACCTTCCTTTCTTGTTGATTAAGAAGCAAGTTGTATTTGTTAGGGCATCTGTATATTCTCCATCGTTCTAAAAATGGCAATGAATTTTCTGTTTGCAGTACAATGTTATATTCCTTTTTCTTTGGAAGACTATTATTAGTTGCCAATACATATTTCAGCAGCTTTTTAGGATCTTTGAGTCAAACTTAAAATATTAAAAGTAGAGAAATGAGCTTCAAAGTATTGCAGAAGTGTGCTGAGTTGAAAGCAATTACTCAAATATGTGGAAATGAGAAAAAAATGTCAGAAGTAGTGGGTTTGCACTGTGCTGGAGTATGTTTTCAAATGGAGGTTATGGTTCTGACTCTGGAAAGTGTGTGTTTCTTCTGGTGAATGATGCTTTTCTCCAGGTGATCAGACCAGAGAATAGAAAATGAGCTAGCAAAGGGAGACTTGAGGAATTTTCTGGAGGAGGAAATGCAGTCTGGAAGTCTGTTAGGAGGAGCAGCCTTCCTTTGCATTGCTCCATTGGGGGACAAAAAAAAAAAAATCCTGAAGATGCTTCTAGAACATCTGCCTGAAATGTGAGTGCTGGGATGCAAAGAGAGGGCTGGTCAGTGTTGGCAAAGGTATGAGTTTGCCACTGATATGACACTTCTTCATGGAAAAACAGAATCTCAAGGTGAACAGGATGGAGTGCCCTGAGAGAAGCATGCGTGCTTCAGGGGGAAAATAATGTCCTCAACAGCTGGTTTGAAGTTGGTCAGGGGATGAATAGTAACAGTCATGTTATTTCTATGAAACATGCATGCAGTGCCTTTTTTCTCAATTATCAGGAGCCCCCCCAGCACCATTTGCGGTTCTTGTCCAGACTGCACGGTTTGGGGTGATGCTTGTGTCATGCCCCTGGGGTCTGGTTGCTCTGCATTACAGCAGGTGTGTCCCTCGTGCAGAGTATGCTTTTTTGCCAGTTACACAGATAAGCAGCATGTAAGGAGCTGTCCTGATTGCAGCCACTCACGTGAGTTACTTCAGGTCCACTCATAAGCTTCCACACTCATATTTAAAGACCAAATTATTTGTGTGATCTCCTAAATCACGGTGATGGAAGCACTTGGACTGACCTGTTTGATGTCCAAGCAAGCATCAAGAGAAGGGACAGTGAGAAGGAAGGAATGAGGGAGCAATAGTGACGCTGAGCAAGAGAAAACAGGACTGAATAGTCCTGGGAAAGCCTCTGCCCTGCCTTGGCTTGTGTAACGGAGGCTTATACAACGTGTAACCCAATCTGACCCTGACCCCGCCAGTGCTCAGGGACTATATTTTTTACTAAGATTAAGCTTTTCTTTTCTTTCTTTTTCCTGGAACAATTTCCTTGGCTTTTAGCTTGACTGCTGGCTGGCATGGCCATGGCAACCTCGCCTGTTTATTTCTGTGATATTTATCCAGCTGCAGCCCAGCATGCACCCAGCTTTCCCCATGAAGTCCCACCACAGCATCTCACCGGGGAAGGCCACTGGCAGAAGATTCACCACCCACAAGAAATAGTGCCTGTTCTCTGCACTGTTGGGGAAGGAAAGTAAAATGTGGCCAACATAACAACACCCTTCAGTTTAGCAAAGCAACAGTAAGCTCCCTCAATACAATTAGTCTCTCGCTGCTTGAAAGGCTATAGGATCTGCCAGAGCTCCAAGAAGCTCAGGACTTTTTGCCTTTTGGATTTTTATTCATGATAATGTGAGTGACTGGAGCCTCTGGCCTCAGCCTGCCATCAGCAGTGCTGCTGCATCTTTGTGCATTGGGCAGGTGCTGGAGTCTGACTCACTGACAGGCCAAAGCCCAGCAGCCTGGTTTCATGCAGCTTTAAAGCACCTTTCCCTGTGATAGCTGTCCCCATATCTATGGCATCCACGAGGGACCAGGAAAAACTTCTGAGAGGAAAAATGATAACTGTTTTCCCCATTAGTGACTCGGGAATTTAAATCCAGCCTTCAGAAATGGGGTCAAACCCACTGACCCACAGTACAGTGTAGCATCCCAATAGCCAAGCTACTTTGAAAGCAGGAGTTGGGCTCCTATAAAACTTACTATTTCTGAATAGTGTTCCTTCTTTTTCAGCTCTAAGGTATTTTTGAAATTACTT
Source organism: Caprimulgus europaeus (assembly GCA_907165065.1). The sequence goes on from OU015524.1 coordinate 75,728,250, forward strand.
GGTCAAGTTCAGCATTCAAATGGTCTTTAGTTCATGTTTGTCAACCTTATTTTAATTAATAGTCTCCTGTTTTTTCAAGGTGGAGCTTTGAACTTGCTTTATTCAAGGTCTGCTGTATAGGTTATGTGAACTTGCTTTCCCCAATCACCACTCAGGGAGCCCTTCTGTGCAGTGTGTGGCACTCCTGAGGTTGAAGACCACAGCTCCAACTCAACCACAGGCTGAGGATCAGTGCAAGGGGGAGCATCCCAGCATCACTGACTGGTGCTCTGCACCAGATCATCCTCAGCTTCTCTGACTGTTTCTTCTAGCTTTGAAATCTACAATCAACACTTTTCAGGTGTTCTACTGTTCTCCCAGTGTGTCATGTCTCCCAGCTTTAAAGTCCACAATGTTTGCTGGTTCTTCTGGCTTCATACCACTGCAACATGATGGAGTAACATTTGCCATCTCAGAATGGTTTCTGTACCCTGTGGTTGCTGCTCTATCTATCTTCAATATTCACAATCCTAATTCAAGCAGGGTGGGTGCAGCATCCTGTGGTTTCACCAGATGGGAGCTGGGTTCTCGCAATAATGCAGATGAGTACAGCAGCTTTCCCTGGGAAGTGTTATTCTGCTGACTGTGAGGGACAGCAGAGATTCATGATCACTAGGGTTAGGAAGCAAAGAGAAACCCATAGCCTGAGAAGGCAAAAAGGACTATTGGAGATGAAAGCAAGTTTACACAGACTGTCTCCCAAAGTGCTGAGCAAAACCAATCTTGCAGCAGAATCAGTTTAACACTTGGTATTTTGCAGCACAATCAGACTGTGGCTTTTTATTAGGAAGCATCGCTTCTCCCTCACTGGTACCCAAATGCTTCAAAAAGAGCCTTACACCTAAACATTGAGATTTTCTTCTCAAGTAACACATTCAACAGGAACTCCAAGTTCACAGTAACCAAATACTATAAATCCTTGGGCTCCGCAGAGGGCTGCAGGGTACCGGAGCCCTTAGCAAGCCAAGGCTGTTCCAGCACACCCGTGGGCACAGGACTGAAAGAAAAGCAAGAAAGAAGTTAGTGAGCAAACTTAAACACAGAGAGGCAGGAGGCTCTTCCCTCCTCCACGGTGTTGGTTTAGAGGTTGAAGCAGTACTGACAAGGTACAGACAGGTTGCATTTTCTTTGCTGAAGGACTTGGCCCCTCTTTGCAGGAAGTTCCACTTAAATTTGAGAAGGACCTTCTTTACAGTGAGGGTAACAGAGCACTGGAACAGGCTGCCCAGGGAGGTTGTGGAGTCCCTTCTCTGGAGACATTCAGACCCGCCTGGACGTCTTCCTGTGTGAACTCATCGAGGTGTTCCTGCTCCGGCATGGGGATTGGACTGGGTGATCTTTTGAGGTCCCTTCCAATCCCTAATGTTTTGTGATTCTGTGATTCTGTGATTGCAGTTCACTTGGCCATAGGCTCCTCTCCCCATACAGCTGCTGTCAGGGACCCACAGCCTCGCTGCTGTTGGGGCTGCCAGGGATGCTCCTGCTGTCCCTCTGTGAAGGAGGGTCACAGAGACCAGGCATTCATCATGGGCTGTGCAGCACGTAGCGTAACGAGGTTCTGGTATGTATGTAGACATCCGGGGCACAAATGATAGCAGTAATCGTTGGCTTTTGCCTCCGAGTAGAGGCTTGGCAAGTCCCCAGAGGCAGTGCCCGCTTCCCCATCAGCGTGCACACTATCTGCCTCCCCCCAGAGCCGTGTAGCGGAGGCTGCTTTGACCCAGCGCCCCGTCAGTGCCAGCCTCGCTGGGGAGCGTATGGCCACAATGGCTGCATAGCAAGGAACTGCTCCAAAAACTGAGCCAGATAAGGGGCTTCCCGTACCCAGTTCCTTCATGACAGCTTCTCTCTCGCTTTCCTCGGCAGACTGTGTAGGAAAGCTGACCTGCAGCAACTGGTAACAGGGGCAGATTTCCGCTTCTTCGCATACAGACATCCACTCACTGTAGTTCACGTGAAAGCAACCCCCAGAAGGAGAGGTAAGAAGTAAAACCACAAGTTCTTTGCTTTCCACTGGCGATGCAGAGGGACTACAGCCCTGGGACAGGGACCAGGCTTCTCCCCTGGACTCAGGGTTTATCCCCAGGTGGGGTGACCACCCCGCAGTGCACACCTCGCTGTACAGCAGCCAGTGCTCTTGTGTGTAGGCAGGTAACCTCAAGAAAAAAGCAAAGCATATACAGACGTGCTCTGCCTCTGCCTGATCGCTCGTCTTGTCGAGGTTTTTGCTGCTGCCATGTCTAGAAGTCTGTAAGTAAAACGGCCACATCATGGGGATTCAGATGCAGAACCATTCTGCACGAGGATGCCAGGATGTGACCCACGGGCTCTGTGTTTGAACTAACTATTCTGCATCAGCTGTAAGATCTTGAAGGCACTTAAGCTGTGCAAAACCGTATTTTCTTCTCTGCTCTGGTTTGTATTTATGAACATTTCAATTCAAGATCTGCACATTTTTTTCCCCCAAATTTAAGTTGACCCAGCTGTGAGTGCTGAACAGCACCATCCTTTATGTGACTGGGGCAGAAATTAAGCTGTATATTATCTTAGTGGTCTGACACTATGAAATTCTCATATTTTTACACTGGAAAGTCATTCCAAGGGGACAATAAGCATAAGACAACATAGGTATAGAAGTGACAGGTAAAAGTGTGTAAAATAGACATTTTTAAATGCATATATGTATTTCTTTTTCTGCTAAGTGCATCTTCTTGCTTTCAGAGTGCATTACTTCCTAGCTCCTGTACGATGAGTCTGTGAAATGGGGTGCACAGACTGTCTGCTGTACTTGCTTCCAGCATCTGAGGGAGGAGATAGAGAAAAGGGAAAAAAAGTAGAGATTGTTAGACCTAAGACTAAGAGACCCCATCTTACTCAGTGGTAGAAAAAAATGTGTATGCTCCTAAAAGGGGATAAAAAGAGCACAAATTCCAGTCAGATGTGCCTCTTGTGAAAAATGACTAATTAAATGACATTGGTAGCTTAAAAATAGACCTCGCTTTAATAGGAAAGTATTTTAAAGGTCATTTTATAAGAAATAAAAAAAACAGGAAAGATGAAGAGAGTATGACTGCCTGCCTGGGTTTTGTTATTTCTTAGAAGTAAATCTCATTTTGGGGGCTGCTTTCAAGAGCAGCAGTAAAGCCTGGCACATGTACCATAGCCGTGCTCATAGAAACAAGTGCCATCCGGGGCTCACAAAGGAGCTGCAGAGGTCAGAAAAAAAGTGCTGAGTGGTGGGTAATTGAATTCAGCCTCTCTCGACCCTCAAGCAAACCCTCCTGCACCTACTGGTTTCAGAGATACCCACCCAAGATTTGCCCTTGCAGAAGCAGGAGCCTTTCTGCCCTCGCCCCACGCCAGGAGGGATGCTCCATTTCTGGTGTCGTGGAAACACGTGCCCTGGGCATCTGTAGCTTCACAGGGATGAGCTTTGGCGTGATAATTGCGTAAGAACAATGCCAGCAGAAGAACATGAGAGCTGCCCCAGGGGGTCACCTCTAGTCCAGGAGCCCATCTCCAGGGCACCTGCCACTTCCAGCCCAACAGGCAGGACTCATCATTTTCAGTTCACGTTCTCCATGATTTCATACACCTCTGCCACTTCTCTTTGCAGTTACCCCAGTAGCACATCTACTATATCTATTTCTCTAACCACGTGCTTGAACACCTGCAGGATGAGGTTTTTTTAAAAAATCAGTTTAAATACTGAAAACATGAAAAGGATTAATGCAAAGGGGGAATGTTTGATCTCTTTCACCAAATAACCATATCAAAAGCTCTTTTCAACGCCTTTTGTTGGAACATACAAAAGTCATGAACTCCTCGGCTGCCAGCCAAATACATCAGAGCGTATGGGCCGAAGCGTTGCCCAGTGCAAGCTAACGTCGCCCTGCTGATCTCCAGGGATATGAACTGACTTTCGCCATGCTTGGACTCAGCCTCTGGGGATTAACAAGAGGTTTGTGTGACCGGTAACGCTGTGTGTTCAGCAAAGAAAGGGGATAAATGTGTTTGAAAACCTGGGGATGTATTTGAGAAGCAAAGCTAGCACCTGAAATATAACAGACTATCTCCAAGAGACAGAGACTGACAGACTGGCTATCTTTGAGACAACTGAGAGGAAAAAAACAAACCTATCTTTTCTCAAAACCTGGGAATATTTATTCAAAACCTCATTTTGCTCCAAATACTCTGATTTTGACTTCCTGGTGTTTGCCAGGGAAGGTTGCTCCCTGGTAAATGAGAAGTTCCCTTCAGGTCCCACTATAATAACAGAAAAGCTTGATAATAAGAAATTCTCCCTTTCCTCACCTGAGCCAATGGTTCAAAGAGAAAGGAAGAGGTTTCTTACTTTCATTTTTCACCCTGTATTTTACCTCAGAGCTTTTCCAGCTAATTTGGATGGGTACTGAAAATGGCAAAGTTAAAATTACAAGGGTGTGTTGCAGCTGTAGTGCAGTTTATTACCAGGAGCAGGGCTGGCATGAATGCTTGGTGCACACCAAGCAAGCCAAGGAAGCTCCAGGGTGCAGGCAGAAGGAGCCAGTGGGAGAAGTCAACGTTGGTGACTTTATGGGTCCCAGAACAACCACAGCCACCTACCACAGCCATGTGCCACCAGCCCAGGTGCTTGCTGACCAGTAACCACCAGGAAGCCCAGGGAGCCATGATGCCAAGGAAATCACTGCCAAAACAGGCAGGCACGTGGAGAGGAAGCAGGAGCTCAGAGCAGTGCATAGGTTGCTCAGGGTTGGGTGTCTCCAGTACACCTCTTCACAGATGTGTGCCCAGGGCAGGACAGCTGGCACAGCTCCTGGAGTCTGCAGGGTGGAAGAAGGTCCTCACTGTGTCCTGTAAGTGTCTTCTTCTGCCCGCTTTTCACACAAGTCCTTGGTTCTTTCCTCAAGTGCTTCCTTGCAGCATTTCAGCCATGTCTGCAAGAATCCCTCCATTTATGTGAGGCTGTGTGAGCTCATAGGGTGGCTTTGAAGGTTCATCCATCATCACAAACAGTGGTTTGATTCTGGAATCATGGCCCTTGCTTCATGCAGGCTATGAAATTAATCCACATCTCAGTATTGTTATATACGTCAAATATATGCTGGCACTCCTCACAGTGTCACAGAACCACAGAATGCCTGAGGCTGGCAGCAACCTTTGGAGGCCATCTGGTCCAACCCCCCTGCTCAAGCAGGGCCACCTAGAGACAGTTGCCCCAACTGAACTTCTTAGTTACCCGCTTTGCAGGGGCACCTCTGAAAGTGAACCTGGCAGCTCCAGGGAGGTGCTGAGAAGGTTGCTGGGAGTCAGACCCCATGCCCAGCTCCTTGCTGGAGTAGAATGGTGTCCAACATCATCCTACAAAGATCTCTTCCTGGCCATCCTGCATCCTCCAGGGGCTGTGGCTGCTTCTCTTGATGCTGCAACTGTCCTACGCTGTATTTCAGGTAGCACCTGGCTCCAAACACACGTGTCTCTGGGAGGGACATTGTGTGGGTTTGGTGTTGAAGCTCCTGCTGTGGTCCCTGGAGGTCTGGGCAGTTTGCTGTGCAGCAGCCAGGAGCCCCGTGTCTGCTTCAGGGAGGGCCAAATGGCTCTTTAAATGCTTGCTGACCCCAATCCAGGGCGAGCATGGGAGCACCTGCATGGCAGCACTTCTCTATTGTGGGGCCAGCCCTAACCCGAGTCCCTTTTTAACCATGAGAGAAGCTGCTGCTGCTATTGCTGCTGCTGCTATTGCTGCTGCTGCTGCGTGACACTCGGTGCCTGTTGTAAACATAGGGTGGTTAAAAGTGTGTTTCTCAATACAGTATTTCAACCAAAAAAGCCCTCAGTGAATAACAGCACATTTCTGAGCTTGGCTTCCTGGGGAAAGCAAGCTTGTGTGCTTACGGGGTGTGAAGGCGGATTACGCCCTCCTAGCTTTTGAATCTCTTGGCAAATCTTAATCAAACTAGACATGAGGGAAAAGATGCAAAGAGAACTGGGTTCCTGCAAGTTTCATGGTAAGGTCAGCTGAGAAAAGGAAATAAATTATCTAGAAATTACCCCTCAAAAAGGCTGCAGCCTGACCTCACCGTTGGTTATACACAACAAAATCCCATATGATGGAGCCTGTACAAGTCCCAGCTGCAGAGAAAGCTTCGGCCAGACTTTGCATCTTCCTGGGCACCACAGTCAATTGACCATGGGGCACAAATGTGGCTTTGTTAGTTCCAGTCCTTGGGTGCTACCTAAGCCAGTCTGCTGGTTCTGGTTTACCCCTGGTCTTTCTGTGCCATGCTGGCAGCACTGGGACCCTCCTGTCCCTGGTGCAGCTGCCAGACTAGTACGAGGGTGAAATAACCAGCTCAAGGCAGTGGTGCAACCACCCATCTTCAGTAGGATCCTGGAAAAGTGTGGTCCATCAGAAATGTATGTGCCCACACTGCTGTGTTTCTTGAATACAAGAGGATTTTCTTTCCCCTGGGTACCAAGGAGTTTTATGCTGAATTGACTGAATAAGACTTTCCAGCAGAATAATTTCCCCAAACAATCAGGAAAGTCAAATATTTCCTAGGATCTCTGTCATGTCTGAAATCTCTTTATCCTGCATATGAATTACTTTTTTCCTTTTAAACTAACACACGCACTAAAGCTGAACCCAGTGCTCTCCCTCACAGCTGTTGCTGTTTAGCTGCTCCCCTTTCTACTTAGAAACTTTTAAAATATTTTATTTTTTTTTAAGGCAAGAGCCTGAGAGAGGTCAGTCGGAGCATAAGTGCTCTACTTTTCCCCTTCATTAGCAGAAGTGATGGCTACCCATGGATTTCAAATTTGTTTCAGCTCTTACTGGGAGCTCTTTGGAACCTGAAGCAAGGATTGATTGTCGGTGAAGAGGCTCTGCGGTAACAAAGGCAGAAGTCAGGCAGGGAAGGTCTGACATGTGAGCTGTCAGAGGAGGTGTCACCGCCAGCTGACCCATCATAAGACCTCCGGGGAAAGCCAACGGGCACCCTGCTTGGGAGGTTCTAGTGCCCTGCTCCCCACTAGCTTGTGCTTGGAAACAGATTGACTAACATAATAGAGTGATTTTGTAATCTGTCATAATACCATAAGCTACAGATCCACAGACTTTGACCCCTCGCAGGTATAATGAGCTCCTTTATTCAGCTGCACATGCTCTCTCGATGGGGGAGAGAGAGGGGGGCTTTTTCTAATTATATATCCAGAGCATATGTTTTGCCCAGAAACAAAGCATTATATTCATTAGTAAAATCCTATAAGCTAGGCTCTTTTTATTAGCCAGTTAACTAATTGACAGTTAAGAACGTGTATTAATATCATGGTGTAACCATGTAGTCACTTAATCTGACAGCTTTATTAAAATCATAGCATTGCTCCTCTAAGTTGCTACAGCGAAAGGCTGTAGCATTTGCATTAGAAACCCTGGTGTTTGGAAATGTATAGGTCAGCTGTAAAAAAAATCAATATTACATCATACAGATCCTCAGCCCAGTGGCAGTCTCCGTTAATCCTTTGACAGTTGGAGAAGAGTGCTAAAGGACCTTTCACTGGTCTGCTCAATCAATTCTAAGTAGGTTTTAGGGGCACACAAAAACATATTTTAGTACATTTTCCTTTTTCCTTACTGATTCAGCAAATGATCTCATTGTAGCAAAATGCAGAGCATTCCCCATCTGAAAGAATACTGTGAAACACTCTGTGCAGCGTGGGCAGGGGGTGTGTGCTGTGGCGGGGAGAAGGGGGAGTCCGAGTACAGCTGTGGATGTGGCACTGAACACAGCCCTTCCATTTGCTATGGTAATTTAAAAAGGTAAATGACCTGTACATGGAAAAGCTTAGAAAATAAATACTGGTAATGGAATTGATGTCATCACAGTATGATGACATTGTACAAATCAATCCTACATCCTCACCTCATCTAAGTAATAACTCTCTATAGTAGCCCATGTTTGAAAAGGTTGTGGTCACAGATTGCTGTCATAAAGTACAGAGCTTTCATGAGAAATGGTAAGAAAAACTCTACAGCATTACATTATTCCCTTCGTTATGCTTGCACAGGCTCTGCATTTGGTTTACAGATCTTTATCACTTCATGCCTGGCATATAAGATGGAGAATACAGTATAACTTTGGGTTTGTCAGCCTGATTGTTAAAGAGAGGGGGGCAAAAAAAAGTTAACTGGAAATCAGTGAAGGAAAAATAAATATTAAAACACATAGTGGTGTTTTTACAGGTCTTTACTTCATGCAGATTGGCACACACCAAGGTGAAAAAAAATCTTTAAAATACACTTTCACTGAGCAACAAAGCTGCTCGTTGTCTGGGCATGCCATCCCCACTGCAGCGCTAAGAGTTGTGTTTAGCTGGGCTGAAGCTGTTGTGTATCTACTGACATGGTGCATGTGTGTGTCCCAGTCCTTGCTAGGTTAGGCTAAATCCTTCTGACTCCACCATTTACCTGTGCTCCCTGCCTTCTACGCCTGAATCTCCCATGATCATTCTTTTAGCTCACCACACAGAAGAACAGAGTCTGTCACCAAAGGCCATCTGACTCCTGATGCCCTGGGTACACAGTTCAGGCAGGCACTCAGCATGCCCAGAGGTGTGCAGCTGTAAGTTGTTGATGTTCTGTTTTTTCATAAGCTGTCCCAAATTCTCACCAGTAAATTCCACTGCTGCACCTGCCCCATGCTGGGAGTGTCATAGGCTGGGCTGCTGCTGAGATGCACCAGGACAGTTTCAGAGCACTCCCTGGCTCCACCGCTTACAAAAGAGCCTTCACTCCATCTTCATTTATTGCAGACTTCCCACCTTTTACCACAGGCAGCACTGAAGTACGTGTCATGGAGCTGTGTGGCCAGGTTGATCCCGCAGCCAATTCCCATTGCAGGAAGGGTCTCATCAGGGATGGTTGGAACCAAGTGGAAATCACCTCGGGCTGGACAATTCTGATGCAGAAGCAGAAAAGTCAACATCTTTCACTGCCCAGCTTTCACTGAGGCAAGAGGAGATGCTATCCAGTGAGAGCACATGAGCCTAGCCACCTCCTGTAGCCCATTGCCCCCTTTCTCTGCTGCATCTAGTGCTGCTGTGCTAAGGATGCTCAGAGATATGTCGTGGCCACTAAAAGGACACTAGTCCTTTTAGTGTCCATCCATGGATCTACTGTTCATCTAATCCCTTCTGCTCAGAGAAGCTGTGGATGCCCCCTCCCTGGAAGTGTTCAAGGCCAGGCTGGATGAGGCTTTGAGCAACCTGGTCTAGTGGAGGGCGTCCCTGCTCATGGCAGGGGGGTTGGAACTGGATGATCTTTAAGGTCCCTTCCAACCCAAATCATTCTGTGATACTATGATTTATCAACTTGCTGTTACCATCTGGCTCCTTCAGCCTTGTGTAGTTGCCAACAAAAGTTCACTACTGTCTGTATAGAAAATGTCTGTTTTAAACCATTCTCCTACTAGTTTCCCCCATGCTGTTGTTGCAGTACTTGCAAACAGCTCTTCCGTTTGGCTGTTGTTACCAAAGGTTTGTAAACCTCCAACACGTCCTTTCTCAGCCACCTCCTCTGCAGAGTCCCAGCCTCCTTGCTCTCTGTAAGGGTATATACCAAAAAGTGTCTGCTTTAGCCACAAATGGGAGCTGTACATCAGTTCAGCCTGCATGATTCTATTTTTAAAGTCTCTTTTATTTTTGCCACAACTTCTCTTTGATATTGCTTTTTAATCTTAATGAAAAACAATGTTTACCTTTTGCCTTCTGACACTTTAAACCCAGACACTCTTGCCCCTTAAAAATAAGCAGAGGACAAAGTAAACCAGAGAATGGTAGTTAATTATAAATCGTTAATGAAAGCTGATAAAAACTCTCTGAAATCCAGCACAAGCCCCTGTGCACATTGAATTCATGGTTTTGCACCTATTTCTTGGGCAAATCTCACACGGCAATGGTGTCAATGGGAATTTCACCTGATCACTAGCAGCATGATTGAGATTACTGAGGAATAAATAAAATGTCAGGGAAAGCCCTTTTTAAACATTCAAACAATATCTGTTAACAAAGCCCAGCCACGGTGAACAGACAGCAGCGTTACGCTGTGCTAAGCTGCTGTACCTTGGAGCAGGCTTGTGGGGTGGACCAGAACATCACACTTCCTGATCATTTTCTGAGCAGCAGAGGAGTAAACAATACCTCTAATGCAAACTCAGAGGTAAAATGAATTAGCTGGTGATAACCCTTCAAAAAGAAAAGGTATTTTGTGAGTTTCTGTGCAAAGACCATTTGAGCTCTAAGCTTCATAATCAGCTTGGAAAATAGTTTAACCCGCAAGAATCTTTGTGACTTACTTCTGTCTTCCCCAATTTGCAAGGTCAACTATCAAAACAGATATTGTTCAAAGAGCTCTGAATGCCAAGTAGTAAGCATAATTCACAAATTATTTCCTGTTTCTGAAGGCAGTGCCATTGCATCATTTTTAGGCCATGTTTAAAATTATGGCATAAAATAGTTAATGTAAACAAAAATGGGAAACTCAGAGAAAAAAAAAAGGGGGGGAGGACTTTTCAGATAATCCACTTACTGCATCTTTGTTGTGCCTATTCTCATAATACCCCCGAGTCCCAGTTGCTGGATTTAACTGCGACACTTACTAATTTCCAGAGAAGCAGCAGCCCTGCTCCAGCTTTCATCGTTAGTATTCCCAATATTAGTGTTCTGCTGTGGTGCCTGTGAAACCCTGCAGCAAAGCCTGCACCTCCTCAAAGGCAAAACCCTAACAGCTGCTCCCTGTGTGAGGCTGGGGGAAAGGCAGAGAACAGGAGAGAGAGAAAGAAGGAGAGAAAGAAAGAGAGGAAGAGAGAAAGATGAGAAAAGAGAAAGAAGAGAAGGAACAGGAGGAAGACAGAAAGAAGCAGAGGAAAAAGAGAAAGAGAGATGGGCTGACTTCACCAAGGGCCTAGAAAGACTGGGGAGAGACCCCCCCTTGGACAATATGCTAGAGGTCAGCATTTGGGACCTAGGTCAGTGAGTGGTGGTTTAACCACAGTAGGACCATGCGGTCCTGCACGCACTCCCTCCACTCGGTGAGATAGGAAGGGGATCACAATAAAGGGGCACAGATTAGGATGAGGACAGGCACAGCTCACTCACCAGTTATGGTCATAGGCAAAACAGACTCAACTTGGGGAAGAAAAATAAATTTAATTCACTGCCATTCATCCAAGTTGCACAGTGAGACATAACAACCACATCTCACAACACCTTCCCCCCACCCCTCCCTTCTTCCTGGGCTCAAATAACTTTGCTCCCAATGTCTCTACCTCCCCCTCCAGCGGCACAGGGGGCAGGGAACGGGGGTTTCAGTCAGTTCACCTCTGCTGCTCTTCCTGGCATGAAAGTCCAGGAAAAAAATGTTCCAAAGCAGCTTTCCATGGAGTCACAGACCTCTTTGGGCTCAGCTCCCAGCTCTGGCATGGGAACATCCATGGGCTGCAGACGGACCTCAGGTCCAGTGCACCTCCTTACCACCCCCCGTTCTGGGGGTCCACCCCTGCTGTGGCATTGAGCGTCTCTCAGGTTGTCAGTCCAGTCACACTTGTCCTCAGGCTCAGCTTTCTGCTCCAGTGTGGAGTCCTCCATGGCCTACACATGGGTCTCTGCTCCATCACTGGACCTCCATGGGCTGCAGGGACCTCCTTTGCCTTCTCCTACTCCATGCGGTTGAACTGGGTGTTTGAGGTTCTCTGTCCTTCCCTTCCCTTCCCCTGGAACTAATTGAATAGGCCACTTTGTGTCACAAGACACATGCAGAAGAAGAACATTTCTAAAGTAGCTGGGCCAAACACAGAGGCTCTTGTGTGATGCTGCCTACAGAGTGGAGCAGGAGCAGAACAAAGGCAGGGATCTGCCTGGCCACCCAACACCTCTGTGCAGCCTGAGGTGGATCCCAGCTACACATGCAGCACAGATCCTGCTGCCTTCCTCATGCTTGTAACTTTTCCACAGCTACAGGTGCTTCTGAGGCTCTTACAAAAAGCTATTTTGTTAGCAATGCCCATTTAAATGAAATATGCCATGTAAATCTGTGATCTTCTCTCTTTCTCACTTACACACTGAGAGCCTTCTTCCTTTGTTGGTTTAATGACCCAGATATGCTTGACTTATATAATGTCACATTGCATTTTGCTGGAAACTAATATACCCATAAAACTGGCAAAGCATTGGAAACCCACCACCTTTTTATCAGACTTGTTTGGCAACAGCATGAGCTGGAGAACTTCCCAGCGTTGAACAATTCCCAGTGTTGAATTGCCATTGTTGTAGAAAAGGTTAGTTGGAACTTAGCACTAGCAGCTTAAACATTAATACCTGGAGTAGACAAAGCCTATAGATTATGGTATATGAACTGTTACAATATGCCGAATAGCTAACTACAGAACTGGCCAAAACTTGGTCACAAAGAGGATGCCCACTTTGTCTGAGGGGGCCTTGAAGGGAACTGGACATGGGAAGTATAAGACAGCAATGGTGAAGTAACCTGCAATGACTGCAATCATAGAATCATGGATCATAGAATCACCTGGTTGGAAGAGACCTTTGAGATCATTGAGTCTAACCGTACCTGTCCACTGCTAAACCATATCTCTGAGCACCCCATCTACCCGTCTTTTAAACACCTCCAGGGATGGTGACTCAGCCACCTCCCTGGGCAGCCCGTTCCAGTGCCTGAGAACCCTTTCAGTGAAGAAATTTTTCCAGACATCCAACCTGTACCTCCCCTGGTGCAACCTGAGGCCATCTCCTCTTGTTCTATCAAAAGTTACCTGGGAGAAAAGACACACACCCGCCTCGTTACACCTTCCTTTCAGGTAGTTGTAGACAGTGATAAGGTCTCCCCTCAGCCTCCTCTTCTCCAGACTAACAACCCCAGTTCCCTCAGCTGCTCCTCATAAGACTTGTTCTCCAGCCCCTTCACCAGCTTTGATGCCCTTCTCTGGACACGCTCCAGCGTCTCCATGTCCCTGCAGGGGACACGGCAGGTTCTGCGGCAACTGGAGCCTACAGGACGTGGAACGCTCAGCGGGAGATGTAACTGGGAAAACGGAAGGAAAGGAAACGGGATTTTTAGTGAGCAACGCGATCACGTTCCATTTCTGTACTGAAGAGACCAGCACCCCGGGGCGCGGTACGGACCGAGGGGCGAGGGGAACCGGAGATGGCGTTTTAGCTACAGCGTTACCGCTCCCCAGAGGAGCTGAACGGGCGCGGGCAGCTTTGCCCTGGCGGGAGAGTCCCCATCATGTTCCCTGGGCATTGCTGCCCCTGCCGCTGCAACTGCACCCCGCCCACACCGGCCGCAACACGCCCGGCATCCCGACCCGGCACCCCGACCGGGGACACCCGGGTACCGGGGTCGGTGCCCCGGGAGGAAAGCCGGAAGTGACGCGGAACGGCTAGCACGGGCACCGCCCAGCCCCTCAACGCCGGGGGCGGCGCGCCCCCTGCTGGCCAGCGGCGGCCTGTCCCCGGGACGCGGAGAGAAGCGTCCGGAACCGCTGAGAGCCGCGACCCGGCCACCGGGTGTCCGCAATGCCTGAGCGCCCGTGTGACACCCCGGTTACACCCCGGTGGTACCAGCGGTAAAACCCAGGCCGTGTGCTCTCATAGAATCACGGAATCGTTAAGGTTAGAGAAGACCTCTAAGGTCATCAAGTCCAACCCTCACCTCAACATCACCATGTCCACTAAACCATGTCCCTGAGCACCTCACCTACACGTCCTTTAAATACCTCCGGGGATGGTGACTCCCCACTGCCCTGGGCAGCCTGTTCCAATGCATGATAACCCTTTCAGTAAAGAAATTTTTCCTAATACCCAATCTAAACCTCCCTTGATGCAACTTGAGGCCATATCTTCTTGTCCTATCACTTGTTACTTGGGAGAAGAGACTGACACCCACCTCGCTACACCCTCCTTTCAGGTAGTTGTAGAGAGCAATAAGGTTTCCCCTCAGCCTCTTTTTCTCCACACTAAACAATCTCAGTTCCCCCAGCCACTCCTCATAAGACATGTTCTCCAGATCGTTCCCCAGCTCCATTGCCCTTGTCTGGACATGCTCCAGCACCTCAATGTCCTTCTCGTAGTGAGAAGGGACAACTTTCACTTGGAAGGGACAACAGTTGACATGGTCTCACCTTCACCAGGGCTTTACTGGGTTTCCCACTGTATTTTCTCAGACATTAAAAAGATTTAAAGGATATTGAGTTACCTGTGGATCAGTTTTAGTGCAATATGTTGATGATTTACTACTAGCTAGTAGAAACTGTACTGAGTGTTTAAAAGTTACTATACATTTATGTACTGCCTTAGCAACCAAGGGACAGGGTGTATCTCCATCCAAGTTCCAGCTGTGTCAAAAGGAAGTAAAATACCTGGGATTCAGTTTAGAGGAAGGACAGCAGATAATAGATCCAGAAAGGGTAAAAGCTGTAATTGAAATTCCTTGGCCAGTTAAGAAAAAAACAACTAGGAGGGTTTCTAGGTGCAGTTGGGTTTTGCCAGCTGTGGATACCAGGATTAGGGAAATTAACCAAAACTCTGACAGACGCAATAAAAAATGAACCTATTACATGAGGGCCAGAACAGCAAAAAGCCTTTAGAGCTATAAAAGGAATCTTAACTTTAGCTCCAGCTTCAGGACTTCCAGACTACACAAAACCTTTTGATCAGTACATACGTGAACTAAAGGGGTGGTTAGTGGAGTGTTAACACAGAAATCAGGATCTCATCAAAGACCTGCAGCATGTTACTCTGTTCAGCTGGATCGGGTGGCAGCTGGAGCTCCAACATGCATTAGATCAGTGGCAGTAGCAGCTACGATAGTGGAAACAAGTCAATCTTTAGTATTAGGTCACCCAATTATGATCTATATGCTACACAAACTTGCATTACTTCTCAAGCAATATGCAACACAAGCCTTGTCTTCTCAGTGTGCACATAAATATGAACTAACTCTTTTACATGCAGATAATGTGACTCTAAATAGGTGTAATACATTGAACCTGGCAACACTACTGCCAATACCTGGAGAAGGGGAAGAGCATCACCAATGGGACACGGTAATCCAGACTATTAGTAAAACAAGCTAATCTCACCGACCTCTCCTTACAAAATGCAGATCTTGTTTTATTCACAGATGGATTGTTCTACTATTTACATAGGCAAGAAAAGACCAGTTATGCAACTGGGACCAATGGCAGGTTGTAGACACCAGACCCCTTCCAGCAACGGTTGGTGCTCAAGGGGCAGAGTTAATTGCGTTAGTCCGGGTGCTCACCTGGGAAGCGGAAAGTGAGTAACCATCCATAGAGATTCAAGGTATGCTTTTGGCATATGCCATGCAATAGGCATACTGAGGAAAGAACAGGGAAAAGCTGCGGCAAATGGTGCAGGAATTCAGGACTTGTTGGACACAATTCAACTTCCCACAGACATTGGTGTGGTTCGCTCTCCAGCCCATACAAGGGACATGGCCGTAATCAGCAAAGGGAATGCCTTAGCTCATGCAGCAGCGAAAGCTGCAGCTTTTCAACCTGTGGTAAAGATTATGGCAGCTCTTATCTTACTTCAGATAAGAACTCATGGCCTGAAATTGACCATGAGCGTTTTTCCCATTCCAAAGATTGCAAATAGATTATGTTGGCATTCCTGTAGTGTGCGGATATAAACATTTGCTAGTGATAGTAGACCAATTATCAGGATAGAGGCTTTCCCAACAAGAAAAGTAGACATTGGAGGAGTAAGAAAACCTTTACTTAAAGAAATTATTCCTAGGTATGTAGTACCAGACTCTATTGAATCAAACAGAGGGTTGCATTTCACTGCAGAAATAATAGACTGACTTTTACTATAAGAGTTTAGGGACACAACAAAGATTGCACGCTCCTTATCATCCTCAAGCAACTGCTCAAGCAGAAAGAATTAATCAAACTATCAGGAAAGAAGAGCAAAAATTTGCATGCATACAGGGTTAAAATGGCCAGAAGCATTAAATTTAGCCCTATGGGACATTCAGAATGCCCCAAAGCAACCCTTAGGATTATCTCCTGCCGAAGTTCTTTCTAGGAGACATTTAGCAGAAATTAACCTCTTGAATGGAGATAAACATTTAACACACTATGTTCTAAATTTGCAAACAAGCTTCAGAATTAAAAGGGAGCATGTTCAGTGGTCCCAACCCACCCCTCCAGGGATACAGGAACATGATTTGCAGCCTATGAATAAAGTTTTAATAAAAGTATTTTTCCGTAAATCTAAACTAGAACCTGGGTGGGAGAGGCTGCATACTGTCAATTATTAAGTTCTTACTTTGCCGTAAAGGCTACAGGGAAGGAAGCCTGGAGCCATCACTCACATGTTAAATGGCTACCTGAGGATTATTTAGTAGATGAACAACAACCAGTGCCAGAGGAATCTATCACGATCGCTACTTTGGAGATTGAAACTGTTTTAATTTCCAAAGGATGAAGGAGTTACAAACACATATAATTTTTATTTCTTTTCCAAAGCTACTTGTATGTGAGACTCCCCAGATGCCTGGTTAAGTGGAACATCTGAGACTGCTAATAAAGGGTTCTACTCCTCTTGATATATATAGCATCCTTATAGAAGAGACCATGGAGATTTTATGGATAAAGTGACTAACATTTGCTGTGCTTCATGAACACACCTGCAGAAAGAGCATTTTCTCTGCTTACAAAACTGGGCTAAGTGCATGTGTAGGTTTTGATTTGTCGTGCATCTTTTTTACTTTACAGAAGCTGTGAGTCTGCTCCCATATGATAACAGGAATGTTAACAAAAACAAAGGGAGAACTTGTAGAAAAAGTTAGTAGAAACAGCACTAGTGGCTTAAACATTAATATCTAGAGTAGACAAAGCCTATAGATTATGGTATATAAACTGTAACAACAGTATTACAACATGCTGAATAGCTAACTACAGAACTTGCCAAAACCAAAGAGGAGGTGAAACAGGATAGAGGACCACTGTATATTGTGTGAGAAGACGACCACTTAGTAACCACTTAGTAATGAAACAATGAGCAAATCTAGCCCATCTAAAGCAAGAAGACCCCAGATCTTAATATTAGCATTGGTCCAAACTGTTGCATGAGGGGTGGGGAACTTCAATCGTAAGGGATTTCTTTGTTTGGCGTCCCTCTTTGGAGGCACCCAGCTTGAGCCATAGCACTATTAATAAAAAGGACTTTACAGAAGAGTCTTTTTTTTTTTTTTTGCTTCTTGATTCAGCAGAAGCCTAGAGTCAACCCTGTGATGGTGGCTGGTATGTGTAATTTCCATACCACCATCTGCTGGTCGGTCCCTCCCTCTGGAAATGCTCCTGCTCTCCAGACTCCAGCGGCTCCAGGAAGGCAGTCTGCCACCTCACAGATCAGGAAGGTCATGACATCAGGGACCCAAGTTCCCACAGCTGTAGGCATATCTGCTAGATTGTAATTTCCATTTCACAATCATGAAATCTTTAATTCTGTTTGGAAAGTACATATCTGTTACAGTTGAAATGTTCTACATTTCACCATTCCTACCTGTTAAACCAGTCTGACTGTCATCTTTGGTACCTTACCAGGTTTGTTGTTGCTTTTCTTCCACATAGATTATGGGATCTTCTCAAAGCACTCTTTCTCCTGACAGTAATTTGGGCTTCTGGCTTGTGTGATTAGGAATTAAGACAGGACTGAACTCAGTAGGCTGCATTTTTATAACATTCCCTTGATAAAAGCATGCAGGTGCACGCTTAGTAGAGGTGGTCAGCAGCTGACAATCTCCCATGCGATCTGAAAGATCACCAGTGGGTGTGGAAGAGATGCTGGTGACTGTGAAACCACTGTGTAAATGACCACGCACATAACACCGAGCAACTTGAACCTGGTGCAGGGTGCTGAAGGGAAGCCAAGCAGACCACAGAAGTGTGCTGTGAGATGCTGGGGCAGCTGCCATGGCCACAGCAATGCATTTGCACAGACCCTGCCCATGAGGAAGGGCCCACTACAACTGCTGGTAGCACGACAGTGCTGTGTTGTGAAAAGGGGCACTTTTGTGAGTTGGCACAATGGGTCCTTAAAGTATTTCAAAAGCATTTTGTGAAGATCAAATACCTCTAGTTCAGAAACAGTTATCTACTGTGGAGTTTCCATAATGCTATCTTCACCTCTAGTGGTCCCAGCTGCACCTGAAATCCAAGCATTTTTTTTTTTACCCAGGTGACCTTCCAGACAAGCTGTGAAAGGAAAAAGCAACATCGCTTCTCCCTTTCCCCTGGGAAGAAAAGGATCACCATCACTGTTCATGGGGAAATTGTGTATGTAAGGAATGGCACTCAAACAAACCATTGGGGTTTATGCTAGAACAGCCTCTGCTCACTGCTGTTTAATTACTGGGCAACACACCTCCTGCCCAGGGAGCTCTGCACTACCACAGCTGGACGGCAGGAATTATTTTTCTCAGGCTCTCCTTTCCAGTAGCTCCTGGCTAATAGCTGGAACATGCTGGCAGGGGGAAAGTGGAGACAGGATGAGGCTGAGAGCAGCCCTCTCGGATTCTCTCTCTAGATCAGCCAATGCCAGAGGCAACCTCCTAATGAACCAACAGGGCAAAGGAGCAATGCTGCTGACAACTGATAGAAAATCCATAGCTCGGCTCCAAAACAACAGCATTAAGGAGCAGTCTCATCACCTGCAGTGTGAGTGATACCTGCCTTCCTCCTGACCTAGCTCCTGTGATTGGCTAAGTGTGTTGGTCAGAGATTTCCTACAGGGCACTCCAGTGTGGATTTTACAGTTTCTAGTAAGATCTTAGCTCAGCCGCTGCTGGGCCTTCAAGCTGGTGCACCCACAAGCCTTCCTCATCTAACAGGTTGCTTTCACTAAACGTGTAGAAACTTAATTGTCTTTGAGAGCTCTGCCCGTTTATCTGACTGAAGTAACAGACTCAGGAGATGAACAGGGGGCTAAGTACATGTGTAGGTTTTGACACATTGTGCATCTTTTTTACTTTCCAGAAGTTTTTCACTGCCTCACTATGAAACATTAAGGACTAGACACCTACAGAGCGAGGAGAGCTTCATGCATTCAGGTATCTGCCAAAACAGCTAGTGTGAGTTGTCATCATTGCAGACGATGTTCCATACCCAAAGGCAGTGTATATGGCAAAAGATATAGAATGAAATATCTTAAAACTTTGCATATGAACTCTACAAGGATCTAACTGGGAACAATTACAAAGAGTATGTAAAAAAAAAAACAACCCAAAACCAAACAACCTTTTAATTAACACAAAAACCTTTCCCATAAAAATTAAAGAGATTTACTCCATCTATGGATTACTATATCATGGCACCAGGACATCTGGTGCCACTCATTGGTTGTTACCTTTCTCTTATTACCTTTCTTGCCACTTCCCACATGAGAGTCCTCTTTAATGTTGGGACAGCACTTCTTTCCCTCTAAGGTATGCTTAATGCCTCCCTTGCATATGATGCCATCACAACTTCTGTGGCATGTTTTCCCATACTCTGAACTTACAAGTAGTGAAACTGTGAGGTACTGAGATTACATTTATGAGCGGCTGTACGTTTGGCTGTGAAGCTGTAGAGACAGGCGTGATTAGCAGCAGCCTTTTCTACTTCAAAGAGGTAACTTGCCACAAATGGTGTGATGAATGCCAACAGAGTATCTGCCTTTTGGTTTCACACCTTTAGGCTCACATCCTCCCATAAAGTATGATAATTCCTGCAACTAAATTCAGAATTAGACACATTTTAGACGTTTGCCCTCACATGGCTGCTCAGGGTCCACCCTCCAAATCCTGAGGACTTTTGTGTGTCTGAACTACTCACCGTACCGAAGTTCGTACCCATCTGACTAGCACTGTGCCTTTCGGTCCCTTACCTACCCACCGAACGCTGCTGGCTGGCTTCTACCCTCATGGCCCTCCTCTGGTCCCCAGCCTCGTTCCTGCAGCCTTCTCCGTTCCGTGTCCGCTGCATTCCTCACTGCCCCATGCCCAACGTAAGCTCAGCCGCTCCCGCAGAGCAGCCCAGCTTCGGTCCCACCCGGCGTAAAACCCGCACCGCCCCCGCAAGCTCCTCCGCACACCGCACACCACCCGCCACGGCCCTCCCCGGCCTCAGGGCCCAGCAATTCCCGGTGACACTGTTCCGCGGGGTGATCAGGACGAGAACAGCGGAAGGCACTCGGGGCGCTGCGCGGGGGAAGGGGCGCCATCTTGCGGGTAGGAGGCGGAGGCTCGGGGGGTCAGCACCCCGCTCCCTACGGGCCACCGCTTTCGGCCACCCGCCGGAGGGAGCCTGGGCCGGTCACGGCGCCCCTCGGGACGGGGAGGGGAACGGGGACGGGAACGTGAGGGGACGTGACAGGGCTTCCCCCCCACTGGGCCAACTCAGGCGCGGGAGGGGCGGGGCTTCCGGCGAGCCAATCAGCGGCCAGGCGGGAGGTGTGGGTGGGGACGCGCGCTCGCGCCTCCCGTGACGCCACAATGGCTATGGTGGCTGCACAGTGACACGTCTCCTTCCGCGGCGGCGCGCGGGAGGGGGCGGGGGAGCGCCCGTTCTCGCGGGATCCCGGAGCGGTTGGCTCGGCCCCGCGCGAGCCGGGACGGCGAGACCGGGCCGCCGGCGGCGCGGCGCCGAGCTGAGCGGCCATGGCGGGGCAGCAGTTCCAGTACGACGACAGCGGCAACACATTTTTCTACTTCCTCACCAGCTTCGTGGGGCTCATCGTCATCCCCGCCACCTACTACCTGTGGCCGCGGGACCAGCACGCCGGTGAGCGGCCCTGCCCCTGCCTGCACTCCGCTTGCCGCCGCGGGCCTCACTCCCCTTCCCTCAGCCTGCTCCCCCCGCCCCCGTGCCGCGGCAGAGTGGGCCCGGGCCGAGCCGAGCCATGCCTCCCGCCGGGCCGAGCCCGCAGCGGCGCCGCCAGCCCCGCCTGGAGCGCCCGGCCCGCCCTGCGGGGAGCCCGGCGGAGCGCGATCCCGGGGGCCGCCGCAGCTGGGGGCTGGCGGTGTCGTCGCTGTCGGCCATTTAGCGGTAGCCGGGGGCAGACGGCAAACGGGAGGGTCGGAGCGCGCCTCCCCAAAGCGCTCCTGCAGAGTCATTGCTGCGCTGGGCTCTGATGCTTTGTTTTGGCTTTTTTGCCTTTTTTTTTTTTTTCTTTTTTCCTCTTTTCTCCCCTCCCTGGGCTGTTTCAGGCCGGATGACCTAAATTTTCATCGTGGGAAAAGAATAAACTATTGAACGTTGTTTTGGAGTTGAAGCCAAAGAGGCAAAGTTACCAGGCTCTGCTTTTTGTATGGTGTGAGGTCACAGCGAGCGTGAAAATGGGTCTTAAATTTTTCCCATTGGAAGTCACAGTTAAATGTCCTAAGTGCTAGATTTCTGTTCTGCCTCTTGGGATGATGTTTTGTTGCCCAAACAATGTTAGAAAGTTTCTCTGAATACTTATACATTTTTCCACAGTCATTTATCTCTCTCTTTTTCTTGCATCTCTCTATTCTTGAATATTCTTGCATTTTGGTATATAGGCTGCCAGGAACACATTAACTGCAGTTTTGAGATGAGGCTGTAGAAATTGTGTTTAAAGGCAGGATAGTAACAGCTCAGTAGAACAAGGATGCTTGATGCTGATTCCCATCACTGAAACTACTGACCTTTTAGGAACACTTGTGCTTTTACAATCTGAGAAAAATCCCTTTTGTTCACTGCATCTTTTTACATTCAGTGTCTGGTGGTTATTTAGTGGTTTTGAATGACATTTTAAATGGCTTGTGGGGTTGTGTTTAACTTGATTTTATATATAAAAGAAATAATCAACAATGAAATCTTACTCCTGTACCTTCTAGTAAGGAGTAAGTAGAAAAAATAGAACAAATGCTGATTTGGTGCTAACTCGTAGCTGTTACAATCTTGGTTGTTGGCAAATATGCCTGGGACTTCTGACAGGGCACTGGCTAGAGAACCTCTTTGGAGGATCGATCTCTGCCCTCCAGATACTACCTGTTGTATGGCTGAGTAGTGTTCTTTCTGTTGGAAAGAAAGGTTTCTCTGCCTTGTCTTGCTGGGCTCTGACTGTTGCAAGAGGGAGGCGTTACTGTTGAAGACATTTTGTAATCTTTGGGTTGTTTTTAAGGAGTGGGGGATCAGAGAAGATAAGTCTACTTCTGTAACTTTTCCCCCGAAATCAAGATTTCTGTTCTGATGGAGGGTGGGAGGCAATGGGGGAGAAAACTACTCTTTTTGTCTTGAATAATGTTTTACTTTGTCCATAGTTGTTAGCAGCTGCTTCTTGGGAAAGCTGTTGTGACTTGGTTGAGAAGCTGTGCAGAATGGAATGGCCAGCAGTGACACTTCACAGTTTCAAGGTGCTGACAGCAGCAGTAAAAACCATAGAAATGCTGTCAAACTTGGAAATGCTTTACTAGCCTTACAGAATGACAGAAAATAAAAAAAGTAAATTTGGAATATGGCTGTATGGTTTGTACCAAATTTCCAAGTAGACCTGCCATTAAACATGACACATTTCTTTCCCTCTAGCCAGCGTTATTGTGTGTGTGGAGGGCCTGCTGCATAGTGTTCTACAGTTAGTACTAGATTCTTGCAAAGCTGTATCAAGCCACAGTTCCCAAAACAAAAGGTAAATTTTATTACGCTGTTATTACAAAAATGAGTCAACAAAGTGAAAATCACCAGACATTGCAATGAATGGAAGTGGAAGAATGACTTCTGCCTCATAATTGTCTTAATGGATTTTCATGTATGAGTATGGTCATTAGTTTTTAGTATATGGTTTAATAATGTGCCTACAGTCTCCTGGTTGAGTTCTGTTCTGCAGGCTCTGTTTGAACAAAGAGTTGAGGTGTTGGGCAGATCACATTCAGGATTACTGGAGCGCTCCTGTGCTTCATTGTTCTAGTTGTTTAAGTTTACGGCTCTTGAGTGACTTCTTGAGTTTCCAGCAAAATCCTCTGAGTAGTCTTCACACAACCTCGTATATAGTCAGCTGTACCTGTTCTAGCATTTGAACCAGATTTCAGGAATAAATTAAAACTTTGTGATGATGCAAAGTACTGATTGTTTAGCCATGACTTCTTCTTTTCAGAATAGTTCACTAAAAAAACCAAACCAAAACACATGTATAGTTTCAGAAACTAAGAGAAGATCTGTATCTTCAGAAGGGAAATCTTCCAGCACTGCTAGCTTCCGATTCCTGTAATGAGTGGGAATACCTAGACTTCAGTAAGAGATGTTTATTTTGATACTAATTTAGGGCAGGTTTTCCAGCTGGTGAGGCACAGTACAGGGCCAAACTGAAGAAGCTCTGCCAAGACCTCTGCTCACTCCGGGTGGGACCAACTAACATTTTTGTTATGGAATTGTGTTTTGTCCTACCTCTGCTAGAGAGATGCCTTTTTGGCCCTGGGCAGCTGGTGAGGTCTGGGTGGACTAGCTAGCTGTTCCAGGCTGCTGGGAGTGAGAAGACTGGATCAGAGTGGACTTCTGTGAAGCAAATCCCATGCCTGTCCTCCTCACTTCAAGATCCATATGCAATACCAGCCAGAGCACCTGAAAGACACAGAGCAGATTCCTTTTTTGGTAACAGCTAGATTGGAAGATGTGTGTCAGCCACATTGATTTGTGAGAGCAGGCTAATGCTGGTCTGAAGTGAGAGTGAAATACTTACAATGTGGAGGTTGAGCCTTTGGTGCCTGCTGCTTCCATCTACAAATGCGGTGCTGTAGATTGCTGGTACTTGGTACGGTAGAGAGCACCAGCAGAAGGAGAGGAACGGGAGCGCAAAATGTTTTACAGCTCTCTTCAAGTGAGGTTTAGCACCAAAAATCTGGGAATTGCTGGTGGTCTGTAGCAGTTTAGGATTTGTTCTGTGCTGTAGTCTTGTCGTAAGTGCCCACAGTGTAAACTAAAGAAAAAAAAAAGAAAAAGAAATAATCAGTGTTTGGTTTTGTGGTAATGAAGATTGGAACATAAGAATATATCTGTACTGCTTTACTACTTCAAGAAAACTAAAAATGTATTACCTAATATCAGCTTTTTAGCAGGGTATTTATTTTTTTGGCAAGCTATTAAGATTTTGCTCTTAGTTCTTTCTAAAATAAACTTTTGAAAGACCTTTTCAATACTACTATCTTGAAGAACAGCATGATTTAACTTGTTGTCTCAAGTCCTGAGTAAAATTTGAACTGCCTTTATTTCCTGGGTGGCTAAACTGTCTTTCTCCAGGCATTCTGACAGAGTCCATATGAAGTGTTGCTGCACCCAGCATCAGGGACCAGTATTTATATTTGGGAGGTTCTGCTGTGGTGTGGTAGTCACCCTGTGAACTGTCCTATAATTTCATTACCTCAGCTTTGATAAACCAAACAAACAGGTAATTGACTTTGTAAAGTGGATTTGTCCCAATGACTTTATCTCCTCGGTGTTCATTGTAGAGCTAATAAGGCTCTTGTAAAAGGTTAATTGTTCAGCTTTGTGTCTTGGGCTGTAGTTTCATAACTGCTTCAAGGTGGCAGTGCTCTAACAGAGCACATCTTGTATTTCTCCCCCTCCCATGTGCCAGATGGAGCACCTGGAAGAAATGAATTTGAGCTAAAACAATTTTTTGGTGGTTTTTTTGTGTGTTAGTTTTAATGTGTGTTAGTTCCTGAGCAGGATTCACTTGATGGGTGTCTGGAATGGTGCAAGGTGTGACTGTGAGCTGGGAGTGGGGAAGACTGATTCTTTAGATGGTGGTGATAGTGAAACTGCCATGTTGTTTATCCTTGACTTGTATGTTTAAAACATTTGTGTGTGTATGTGTGTTTTATTGCTTAAAAGAAAAAAGTTCATACTTCTTGTGGATTACTTGTGTTTTGGGTAAATGTTAGTATAACTTAATTACTGTGAGAACTATTGCAAGGACTGTTCTTGATTTGGAACAAAAATATGGTTGCTAAAAAGTCACTCTGGTGCAGATTCTTTTCTTAACTAAAAAGTATTTTCTAAAATGAGCATTTTTAAGTTGTTCTTTAAAAAGCTAATTCTAAGAGTTGAAGAAAAGATATTTTAAGAGAAAAGGATGGATAAATGCCCATCAAAGTATTTTCATGTTGCTTGTCTTGCTTTGAACCAGTTTCACTGTAGGCTTGTGTGGATTAAACATCAGCATCTAGAAAGGAAATGGAGAGCAAGAGGGGAATGAATGTAGTTGGATAATGCACCGGTTGTTGCACAATGCTGATGTGTTTGCTGAAATTTGTGTACTTTTTTTTTTACTTATACCTTTGCTGCTGAATTGAGATACATAATCATAAAGCTGTGTTGAAACAGGTGGTCATAGACTGTGATGTACTTCATAGTTAAGTACATGTATCTGAAAGCTTGTAATTTAATCCAATTTTTGAGTTGGTTTAGGTCTACGTTAAATAAACTATCCTGCTTTGGGGCACTGTGTATTCATAAGGTGTTACAAAGCTGCTGGGAAGAAAAAAGGTCTCTATCTTGAGTTTTTTACAGTAACTTGAACAAAACAAGATGTTGAAAACAGTTCAAAACCCTGCAAGAATAAGAGCTGTGAATGCAGAGATAATGTTAATGAAATTCTCTCTTGCAGTCTCTTCTCAGAGAAAAGAGGCAGTAGGAGCTTGTAACAGATCTTTCTTCTTGAAGTATAAGAACAGAAAAACCTACTGTAGGAATGGGTGGGAGGAGAGCTGCTGCATTTTTGTATCTAGGAAAAAATATTGATATGAAATGGATAACAGCTGTTCAGTTTACTTTCATTGTGATAGAAATCCATATAAAGTGTGTTTTCCCCCCTTTTTTTTTTTTCTGTTGGTCCCCACCCCCCCAGCTCTGTGTTGTCCTGTTGCTCACTAACCTTTTTCCCCTGCACCCTCCCTTCTCAAATGCTTCTCTTTCTGAGATGTAGCTAAAGTTATCTTGAAGAACACTGGGCTAATACAAAGAAAAACTTTTAAAAATCTGGTCAAAGGATGGTATTCCCTGTTAATCTTTGAAGATGCCATGCCTCTAGGGAGTAGCATAGGCAGTTTGAGAACCCCCATTCCAGTCCAGCCTTTTGGCATTGAGGCTGGGCAAAGTACAGAAATACTTAAAAAATATAGCTTACTAGGTGACTATTAAAAGGGAGAATAGAGTATAATGGTGATAATGTGAAGGTTTCTCTGTAAATTTTTGGTGCATTTTTCATCTCTAGATCTCGAGGCTATCTTCAGAGATCTGTATGAATCCCATCCATTAAGATGGAAATAGAGGAGCTGAGGCTATAAAATTTATTTGGCTCTTTAAGGACCAACAGTGAGTCTGCAACTGGGATGTGACTCAAGCCAATGTGGAGAATGTAGGCAGCATTTGCTTCTGTTTTATCTGTAAGGGAGCAATAAGCACTTGTACCTTACAGCAGCTATAGGGGAGAGGAAGGGCATCTTGGTACTATCTAATACTGCTGCTCCCACTCTGGGATAAAATTCTTCTGTGCTGCTTCCAATCATCTGGTAAGATGAGATTGGTTGGAGTGGGTTGGCTGTGACCCCCGTCCTTGCTCACAGCTCATTGAAATCTCATTAACCTTACATCAGAAGTATTTCACAGCATTTTGGTATTTGGCAGTACAGGATAAAAGTATAGGGTGCTGGTAAAGGACAGGATAAGAACACAGTAAAAGTATAGGATGCTGGTAAAGGACAGGGTAAGAACACAGGATGCCATGCTCATTGCTAATGCTTATGTGGTGGATGAGCATGGGTGTGAAAACTTGGTAACTGTGAATGTAAGCATTTTGTGCCCATATGTGCATGTGCTTATTCTTTCCTGTTAATATAACCTTTGAGCATTGTGTTAGGAGTGGGAGGAGAGTCAGTGAAGCTCAAGTTATGCATTTAAGAACTGTTATTACATATAAATTGAATTATTTTGAGGTGCTGAGAAATTAAGTGAAGTATGATTGACTTAAACCATTTCAAATTCAGAAAAATGTAGCTTATTAGGTGACTATTAAAAGGGGAGAACAGAATATAATGGTGATACTTAATACTATTTTGTTAATTTTTTACTGTATTGCTATTTTGAAGCAGTAGGGTTTTTTACAGAAACATTTGAAGAAAGGGCAAACATCATGAGATGTCATTAGTAATGTCTAGCAATTATCTCTAAAAATACTTTTCAAAACAATGTTTGGTCAGTTATCTAAATTGTTCTGTTATTTGGAAAAAAGGCATCTCTGTTAATGGAATTTTTTTTGAAGTATTGTAATCTTATTATAAGCATCATAGCCCCCTAGCAGTAAAATAAAATTAATAACCCTGTATTAGAGATTAGTTGAGTAACTTCAAGATTGTCCAGAACACCTGATTCTGAAAAGCTTTTTGTTACAAGATAAAGATCAAGCTATTACAAGAACTTTCTCTTCATTACATTACGTTAAAATAAAGTTGTTTCTGTTTTTTTTTTAAATTCAACCTTTGTTATAGAAGCTTATGAAAACAGCATTGTAAAAGTTTTGTTACACCTTGTTGTTCATGGTCTCCTTGCTGCAGGGATATGTTGACTGCTGGTGTAGGTGACACTCAACTACCAGGGTGTGCAGGCTGCGTAGTGCAGAATGCGAGTTAGTGCCCTTTACCTGAGACGTGTTTGGGGTAAAGTGTGATGGTTCAGTTGTGGTTTCGTGAGCAGCTAAATTGCCCTTGCAGTAGGAGAGGATCTTGAGCGGAATAAGGTAAATGACAAGGAATAGGATTTTGGGTTTGGTGTTTTTGTGTTTTGTTCCCCCCCCCCCACCCCTCGCCCCCTTCAAATTCATGCCTGTGAAGAAGTGTGCAGATCCACAGCAATTTGGATAAGTCAAGACTGGGGCTGCTGAGTCCTTTGATCCTGCTGCCTTCTCCCTCCGAGGGAGTCGTAGTCCTTTCCCTCAGCTGTTAGCCAGGACCTGACATTTCATGGTGAGAGAGGTTGTACTAGCTGGACTGTATCAGGAGAAGGGAGAAGCCCAAAAGAGGTATTTCATTTCTTTCCTGAGCAAAAAGATTTGTCTGTGCCAATTTTCAGATAAGTGTATAGTTTAGAAGATTGAAGAGGTGTTTTCAAATTTTCACTTAATATTTCCCTTGTACAGAAAATTACTTACAAGCATTCTAAGTATATATCCGTTGGAGGTGATGTCTTTTAGATCCAAAGATGCCTTTATCTTGGTTGGCTGGTTGAACTATTTGAAACTAGGATATTTGCTAGCATTGTGACTTCTACAGTGGCTTACAAATAACACTTCAAATACCGTAAATTATTATTTTTTTTTTTAGAAACAAAAGAGTGGATATACTGGGTCAGATCAGATGTCTTTACATGATATTCCAAAAGTGTATGCCTTAAGGAGGAAGTAACAGGACAAGCATAGATATTGTTTCCTTTGCATATTCCCACAGTTTACAGTGGTTTTCAGTTCAGTGACTTGTTTTTGCATAGCATCTGTGCCATCCTGTGGCACAGAGCTCACCAGCTCTGCTGCCCACGCTGCAAGGAGTTAGCTTTGTTTTGCATCTGCTGCTGATTTTATTTGATGATCCTTATTTGCTCTACTGGAAGAGGCAGTAAACATTCAATCCTGGCTGTCACTTAGGTTTTTTACAACCTTCCATTGCCACTCCTTGCACTTCCCTTTCCTAGCTCAAAGATTTGTAGCTCATATTTTGGACATAAATCTTTTGATATGTTCAATGGCTCTTGTTCACCTTAATTAAATTTTTTCTATTTTGTCCCTCTTTGAAAGGTGGGGACTGGGACTGTCCATCATACTCAAGGCTGTACATACCTTAAGCTTACATGGTGGAATAATGTTCTCCTCCTTTGCTCACAGGAATCCTCTAAACATTTGCTTTGCTTTTTGCAACTAATAAGCATTCAGCTGAGGTTTTCCTAAAACAGTTTCTTACAACACCAAGATTGCATTCCTGAGAGGTAATGGTCAGCCTCAAGCTCATCCTTATATATAAAAAAAATAGGATAATCCCTCTTGCTTGTAATATTTCATACCCTGAATTCCTTGTGCCGTTCTGTAGTCCACTTGCTTGATCTTTGCAGTTCTTCTTGTTACCCAGAATAAGTTAGTATCATCCAGAAGCTTTATTGTACTGCTCACCCCTTTACCCAAGTTACTTATTAGTGAAATGTGAAGATTGTAGTTCCAACACAGATTCCTGCAGAACATGTGTTTTCCTTCCACTGTGAGAACTGGACATTCACTCTGTCTTCTAGTCATAAACTTATTTTTGCAAGAGTTAGATGGTTGTCCTGAAAGACTTTTAAGAGGAACCTTTCAAAAGCCTTTTGGAAACCACAGTCTGTATCAGTAAGATCTCCTCTTATATACGTTTACTTCTTTTAGAGGACTCAAGTTTGTAAAGCTCACTTTCCATTTGCAAAAGTCCCACTGATAATAAATGGATGTATGGTACTTGTCCCTGTGTCCACTCATTCTGTCCTTTATTATAGTTCTTTCTACATTTGTTTTGGATTGAGTGTATTCTGGTTTCCTCCCCACACCAAACTGGTAAGACAAAGCTAATAATTAAGGATGTTAAATGTTGTTGATTTAATCTAAAATTGTTAACCTTGACTTGTGTGGGTGTCATTCCATATAAAAACTTCCAGTTTTCTGATTCTTTTCAGACTCTATTGTATGAAGTTTTGCTCAGGCAACTGTAGGTCCAGCCCTACTATAAACTTGATAATTTAGGTGGTGTCACTTAAAAGTTAGTATATTTAGTCCCACTAACAGTTTTGTCAGCAGAATGAGACAGTAAACTAATAGGAAGGAAGAGGTTTGGAAATGGCTTGATTAGGAGTAATGTAATGTGGAACCATGTCCTGAGACCAGAGAGATGGACTTACAGAAAGCCAAAGTAAGTAAACTCTGAAAAGAGGTTAACTTTCAAAATGTTGGCTCACCTTATGTTGCTATTTATTAAAGTAATTAGTAACAAATACTGTCCTGTGGACATCAACTATCTGTGGAGCAGTATGTGAATGGAAAGTTAGGTTATGTTTTGTCCCTTTTATGCTTAATACAGGTGCTGCAAAACATGGTCTAGAAAAGAAGCAGCTTCTCTGTTAAGGTCTTTCACAGGACTTTCTCTAGTTTATTAACTACTTAGAGTTTTAATAGTTAACAACAATGTGTTACTCAAAACACATGATATTTTTTGTTTACTTCTATGAATATTTACTAGACAGAAAAAAATGTTTTTGAAAACAACTAGGGTCAGTTGTTTTCAGCTATGAACATTTTAGTGAAGAGGCTAACTTGGACATGACTTCTTTATGGATAAACTCAGGGTAATTAGGACAATTATTATAATAATAGACAAGAAAATTGGAAAGCGTCTATTCAGATCACTTAATTCTTTACTGATATGATCAGTTTGAAGTCTTTTACCAGTGTTTTGTGTGATTTGTCTCCTGAAACATGCTTTCTAGTTAAAAAAAACAAACAAAACCAAAACAAAACTGAAACACTAGTGGTCATTTGAAGGCTTTTGGATTTAAGCAACGGCATTTTAGAAAGCTTTTAAATCAATTTAATTATAACTTAGGGTTTTTTACTCTAAGTCAATCCTATTATAATAAAGTTTGATATTATTTAGTACTTCAGAGGAGTTGCTGACTTTCTGAGTTATTGCAGGTTTGAATCCTGCCTCTTAGTTGCTGGTGAAGATAGGTTACTGCTTTAAAACATTGTTGGTGTTTGTCAGTGGCTTCTTTTAAACCTAAGTGCAGCGTTTTTTCCTAGTCCTGTGGTTTTTGAATTATTCCTGGGTACCATACTATAGCCATGTGGAGTCTATTTCCCAATAATCAAGGAAAATGCCAATAGAAGTAAGCCAAAAGGGCCAAGTAAGGTAGAGTTTTCATACTTGTATTCCTCACCTGTTATCTGAGAAATGGTTCTGTGATTAAAAAAGCAAATTTGATCAGAGAGCCCCAGGAAATAAACTGACTGTAACATGTTTTAATTTCTGTGATTGTTGAAGTAGGAGAAAGTCCAAGACTTCAACCTTTACCTGTGTGTGTGTATATGTGTATACTTAGTGTATATGCACATATATACGTAGTTGCTGAAAGGAAACGGGAGCCTTTTTAGTGTACAGTTGAGGGGATTAAAATTGTAGAATTCTGAATTAAAAACAGCAAAATCAGGAACTCAAGAGCAATGTTTCTGCTGAGCCCTGTTACCCTGTGTTTTAATGGAACAGGTTTAATGCTTGGAGCTGTTGTACCCTTGGCTCATAACCTTTACTCAGGACTTGCACGCTGTGTGCATTACTTGCATCTCTTGTTGTATTCCACAGGTGCAAATTTCCGAGGCAGGGGTAGAAAGGGGATGACTTGCTGCAAGTAAGTTTTGTGCAAGTCTGACTTTTAAGTGATCTTGGTGTTTCCTAGGCCCTAAAAGTCTGTCACTCTGTGTTCCTTGCTGAAATAATTATTTTTCTTTTGAAACCACGCAGCGTTCCCCTTTTGGGTGAATTGTCTGCATCTGGTGTGCAGGATGTTTTGTGTGCACCTTGTCATATTTCTTTTTCTGATAGAGTCCACTTTAGCAGTATGTTACATTTGCTTTGCTTTTCTTGCGAGCCTGAAGGCAGAAAAGATGCAGGAGGCTAGGACATACTTCTTTCCTACTGTTTGTGGTAGAATGATGGAAAACCTGTGGCTTCTGTTTATTCTCAGTAATAGTTTTTTGTTAGTTTTTTGGCTGTCCTAAAAATTGACTGTGTAATTTTTTTTAACTCTTACATGCTTTGGATATGAAATAAGACAGTTGGCATTAGTACTCATGGTACTTTTTTACCTAAAACTGTTTGTTGCAGCTGAAAGAAAATTCTGGTGATTAAGACTTCTCTAAAATTACGGGTATATCTCCTTCTTCTCTTCCAGAGTTGCCCATCTCTAATAAATATGTAGTATGATCTCTTTTCTCAAGAAGACATAAAAAATATGAAAGTATCTCCCTTAGGTTTTCTTTTGGAGCACTTGTTGGATGCTCTAGGAACTGAGGCAAAAAGGTTAGGTCTAGGTAGGCATCACTTATCAAGCATTCCTCAGGATAAAATGGATCCTCCTGTATCTTCAGAAACAAATAAGTAAAACTTCTCAGTTGCTTTTAGTAGTAGAACAGTGAAGATCACTTCAGCTTCACTGTCAGAAAGGAGTAGGGCAGAAATTATCTCTGAAGTGACAGCGAGGTTAGGTTACCCTACACGTGTTATTGCAAACGAAAAAACTCTTGCAGCGCTGCTGTACATGTGTTGGTGTTCACCCAAAAATGGCTTGAATCCCAGATATTTCATTTGATGACTTGGCATAGCCCAGGTGTCTGGTGCCCTTGTCACTGCCCACCGAAGAGGTTTGTTCTTTCTGTGGTAGTTTTCTTACCATATTCGGTGCCAACATGAGTATCACAGGCTCTTCTGGCAAGAGAAACGTTTGTGTCCCTGAGCTGCCTGGCAGCTCTCTTGTTGCCAGCATCCTCTGCGCTTCTCGTGTGGCAGAAGCGTGTCTGCCTTGCTGGTCATCAGTACTACTGCTGAGGTGGCAATCAGAGTGTGGTAAAACAATTTGCAGTTGCTGCATTTTATAAAGGCCTTGGTTTTTGAAGACAGTATTTGTATGAGAAGTGAAAGACTTCATATCCTTGTGATGGAGGGGCAGGGGAGAAGTGCAGAAAGACAGTCTATGTGCTGGTAAGTAAGGTATAGGTGAGGGTGAACATCAAAACCAAACTTAAGTTGGGCATGTCTGAGCTGTAGGCCATGGGTTGTATGTAAGCTGTGGAAACAGGGAATCCAACCTTTGATCAGCTTCTTTCTGTGTTTGTGTGCCCTGTGTTCCTCCCCTATCCTGTGATGGGTAAATGAACAGGTGTTGAGACAGACACAAGAAAATTTTTTTTACCCTGTGAGGGTGATCAAACACTGGAGCAGGTTGCTCAGAGACTCTGGGGTGTGTCTTTGAAGATATTCAAAGGCCTAGAGCCAGAGCCATGAGCAACCTGCTTTGTTGACCCTCCTCTGAGCAGCAGGGTTGGATTAGATGATCTCCAGAGGTCTCTTCCAACCTCAGATGTTCAGCTGTTCTGTGATACCCGAAGAACTGTGTGGTCTGGCTTACTCATCCAGAAAAAGCAGATACCTCTGGCTATTCAGCCTAAAATCACTCTCTGAATACTTGGGTGTTCAAGAAGGTGTATGTAAGTTCTGACGAAGAGGAGTCAGTTGTCTACTCAAGCATTTTCTACTGTTAACCATGTTGTCGCCTGGAATACAAAGGAAGAAAACTTTTAGTCACCAAATAAAAGAATAAAGGTTAAATATGGTCTTTTTTTTCTCCTTTTTTTTGATAATTGGTATGAGCTTCTCATTCAGATGTTGCATACCTCTTTGGTTTGACTATATCTCAAACTTAGAAATTGGTGGTCTTCAATCATTCTCTAGTTAAGTATATAGTTAGATGGACAGTTACCTATAAGGAAGTCTAAAGTGCTTGTTAATTACTTTATTTTCATGCAAAAGTAGTAAGCAGATTAATGTACAAATGAACTTTTCATTTAGTTATTAGCCTAGCTGTGGTAGGTTCTTGAGTTTATTTTCATTTGTCTAAAAGCTTTAGACAGTGTTGAGTCAGTTGATTAAAATACCTGGTAGTATCACTGGAGGACCTGACTAGCTCTTTCTGGGTAATTGGAAGAGACGGCACTCAGGTTTCGTTTTGTACTAGTAATTGTGTTATTTGTTGAGAACTTAGAAGAGTGTATTAAGATGTAATTTTGGCTGGATATTCACATACATTATAGTAGGCGCTTGTGAAAGCCCTCTGAAAGTAAGAGAGTTGTATTGTTTGTCAGTCTCAGGAACTTTGGGTGCATCTAGAACAATTTTGGGACAAATGGAGGAAGCTTGGGAAGCTTCTCCAGACTATTTCCAGGAATGAACTGGCACTCTACATCTTCATCTGATAGGAGGGCTTTAATAGTACCTTGGTGTACTGATTATTGTTAGCAAGATGAATTCAAAAGCCTGAGGATGCATTACACCTTTGCTTTTCAAGGCTGTTTAATACCTATTTTAAAAACCATTAGAGAATTTTTCTATTGTTAAGGGCTTTACCCATGAAATGATAGGTCTCTTTGACTAGAGGAAAAGCATTTTCCCCCCAACTTGTATCCCTGTAATCCCATATCAAAGGATGGTGTCTGGAGTGCTCTTATGCTTTAATGGGGAGCCATGATCTGGAGCAAGAAGAAACAAGAGAACTCTTACCTGCTTCTCAGACTCTGAACCTCTTTCCCTGACAGAGCAAGGATTCCAGAGCTAAAATGCAAAGAAGTTACAATTCCTATTTCACTACAAAGCTTTACCCTGTGCAGCATGAAATGTATTTACTCCTGTGTCCTTGGGATCTGCAGGAGATTGCAGGGACAGGGTGCCAGTTCTGTGGCATGGCAAATCCAGTTACGTGAAAGAAAGCTCCTTAGGAGAGGAAGGCAAAGCAAAAAAGGACCTGATAGATCCACAGCTTGCTCATTAAGAATACGTTGCTGCTTTTGTCAAGCACTGTAAATATCTGTTATTCTGGCTCTTCCTAGCCTTTCCCCCACCACCCGGCCCCACCCCCACAGTGAATTTCTTGCTAACAAGATAAGTATTTTCTTCGGTGCAATCATGTACCTTGTCTGTAAATAAACAGGATGGTTGTTTTTCCTGGATACGCTTTCGTACTCAGGGTGATGTTTTGCCAGTGGCTTTCTGCCTAACGTAGGAGTGATGCTGTCTGTGCTCCTCCTTCTTTCTCCCAAGTAGCTGCCTGGTTTTGAATTCCACAAGTTAATACATGTTACTGATGACATGTGGCAGAGGAAGTGCCTCAGGATAGCTCCAAATAATTTGAATAGTCTGGACTTTAGCCTCAACTTGGGAAAGATTTGATTCTCGCTATGTTCTGGATAGATAACAATCATTCATCTTTAGTGTCCTGTTCCCTTTTGGCATTGTTAATCAAATGAGACTATTGTTATTCCAAGATTGGAAATAAATTAATGAGGTGCTTTTGCTTTGATGTGGTTTAATCAGTTGTAATTAGATTTGATCCAGAATTGTTCAGATGTGAGTGTAAAAACACAATGGCTGCTTAGCATCATGTCTTGGTTTGGTACAGGTCCCCCTGTGCAGCATAGCTGTTCCAGGATGTCGTTGCCAGGGACTCCTTGAATGACTTAGGTGGTGTGGTGTTGACCTACCCAAAGGGCTTAATTTTTGCTTGCACCATTTGCCTCGGTTGTTTTTGTTTTGTTTTTTTTTCCCCCCCCCCCCCTTGGTGCTGTTGTCAGGCTGTTCACAAAACGTGACTCTTCCAGTTGCTACTGGAAGACTGTTCTGCAACCTCAGTTCTCTGGTTATTATAAAACACCTTTAGTTTCTAGCCTCAGTTTCCTCCGTGGTCAGTTTTTTGTTTGACCTTATGCCAACTCTTTAATTTACCTTGCACAAATATTTGTCTTTTGTCCATAGTGCCTTCCCCTAAGGGCCTTTTGGAAGCTTTTTGTGATGGCAAGGTGAAGGGTAGTGGCTGCTCCTGCAGGGAGGATGCTGAGCAGGGAAAGGAGAGGATCATCGGGCACTGGCAGGGCTGGATAGTAGGCAGGTTTGAGAACTGAGGCATTGTGTCACAGGATGGCACAGATTTTTAATGACAAGGCACAGCACCTTGTTAAAAGCATCCTAGCAAAAACACTAGAAGGAGTCATATCCTGTTAGGCTTAGTTTTACAGGATTAAGTAAATAAAGTTCTCTTAGGCACTTTCTGTTTCTCCAAGCACACTGGTAATCCCTTTTCACCTTAGTTTTAAGTATTTCTGCAGGCACTGTAGTCAGTTAAGACAGTTAGCAAACAGCACTGCCCCTTGGTTGTGGGTCTGTGATACAGTGGATCAGGTAGCTGATCTGGGTCCGTGTGGCCCAACTGAACAGTTGGATTCATCTTGCTTCAACACCACACAACTGAATTTATCAGCAATATTTGAAATGAGTGGTTTATGCTTAACATAAGCATGTGTGCTTCTGTGAGGCTTGTGATAATCATTTTGCTCCAGAATCATCAGTGACTTTTTCATAAAAGTGTTACGTTATGGCTCATAGCTGTCCAGTGACTGTTTAAAACCCCCAGAACACTTTAGTTCATTTCTGTAGCAGAGCTCTCTAGTATTTTTAACTTAATTGTCTATCTTATCTTTCAGGACAGCAGCTTGTTTTTGAAATGCTAGTTCTATGTGCTGGTAACATCTCTTAGTTTTGCATTTAAAAATGTAGTTTAATTTTAAGTAACAACTAGCTTACTTCTAGTTGTCATAGATCCAGTTCTGAACCAATAGAGATCTCCCTCAAGTTTTGCCTTAAAATTAAAAAAAAAAATTGCAAAGAGAAAATGCCAAATTAATTTGCATTCTACCAGTAGGGAGTCAGTGTTACATTTTAACCCCATTTTCATTGTCATATGAGTTTTTCATTGTGCTTTCTAAAGCCTTACATAAGTGAAACTAAGTGGGCAGTTGCTTAACCAAATATTAGTCATATTCTTTTTGTTTAAGAAGTTTAATGTTTAGCACCTGTTTTAAGTATGCAAACAGTCTTTACAGATGAGAAGAACTGCAAAATACTAAAATACTTGTGTAGTTTATCTGTTGCACAAAAAACTTGTGAGACAAGCTTCGAAGTTTATTTTGACGCCCTGCAAGAGTTGGATCAGATGCAAGGGATTGAATTATCCTCCCTTATCTCCATCTCCCCCTCTTTATAGGTGATGGGACTATTAATCTTCTTGAGGAATCTCATCAAACTGTTTAATGTCATATTGAGTTTTGGGGAAGATAGACTTCATAGAATTAAGTAGCTCAGAATAAGTTTATACACTTTTTCTGGTTCAGGTGCCTTTTCTTCAAGCTTTAATATTTGCCTGCTTTACTAGTTTATGGGTGGCCAAATATCATCTGTGTTCCCGCTCTCTATGAAATACCATCTTGTGCTCACATCTGATCTGGCTTAAATCTGAACTTGTGGTTGATCTGGTGCACAATGTTGGCATATGTGGTCATGTTTCTCTGGCCTCAGGTCGTTTGTTGATTACAGATTGAAGTTCTAGATGTTTCATCTGAATTGCATGCTTGCTTAGAAGTTCAAGTAGATCACTGAACACCATATCCCACCTCCCAGTATCTTCAGAATAACTAAACAGCAGTCATCACTGTCTTCAACAATCACCTTTTAGAAATTTGCCAAAGAAAAACATTTCCATGTATCATAACTGCTATTGTAGTTATGATAAGGGCATCACCTTGTTAAAAGTGCAAAGTTGAGATTTAAGACTTTTTAGCATGCGATTACAATGTGCTTTGGATCAGAGTTGTTAATATAATTCCCGCATTGAGGTAATTCACAAACTTCTTTAAATTTGGTAAATTTAGTCACTTTGTTCACCTGCAATATCCAAATGTATTGAGACAGGATGAATTTTTTTCCCCCCTTAATTATTTCTCCTTTGGTCTGAAAAGGGCCAAGTGGTCTTATTCTTTTGCAGGTAAAGTAATTATGGTGACCTCCTCATTTCAGAAGTGTTGCAGAAGAGACTGCATAGTCTATGAATAGACAAGTTACTTAAAATATAAACAGGGTTGAAGTTACTTCATAACATATAATTCCAGTGCTTACAGAAATTCTCTACAAGTTATTTACTACCACCATACTTTTCTCAGCGTAAAAGGCTACTTTGGCCAAGACTCAGTGGGTCTTGATTAACTCTGAAATACAACTAAAATTCTCTTAACAGAGAGAGCCTCCATGCCTTGTCATGGTGATGTTGACAGTATAATTACAATTTCCTGCATATATTCTCTTGCAAAGAGTCAGTATTTCTGAGCTACATGGCATACAAATAGCTATTACCTTACTCTTCCTTCCTTTTCCCCTTCAACAGGAACAACCTAAATGAAGGCAACTTATAAAAAGCAGATGTTGCAAAGAGGAGAAAAATGCAAGATGTTTTGAATTGAGGAAGTAGCTGTTGCTGTAGCTGCACTGTTTAGTTCTATACAAACACTGTTTTGCATATGGGCTACATTTTTGGGGGGTTTTTTGTTTGTTTGTTTTTCCTGCACACAGTAGCTGACATACTGAAATGGGAGACTTCAGTTGGCGTTCAGTATGAAATGGCAGAAGCAAAATTTACAGGGGCACATTAGCCAGGCGAAGACTGGGTTCACAAGTGATTTGTTGTTTTGCCACATGTGGAAAATAGAATGGATTCCTTTTGGGTAGCGGAGAATAAGCTGACCAACTTCTCATGCTTGTGGATGTGCAGCTTCACTTAAAAGGATAAAAACCATTATTTCATCCAATATTGATAGACTGCTTGTTAGTCCTCCAACTGACCTCGTACTACCTAGTCCACGATGAAGTCAGCATGTTTGTTGTTCTGCTTTTTGTCAGGTTGGTTAATCACAATCTTTCTGTTTATTTTTATAGAGCAAATTCGATTAAAGAATATAAGAAATGTATATGGAAGATGCTTGTGGTATCGTTTGCGACTGTTAAAACCACAACAAAACATAATTCCTACAGTAAAGTAAGTGTGTTTCATTTGCATTACTTTCCATTAAAGCAGTTCCTACATTTTTATTTTTATAAAAATACATTTTTTTGGTAATCACTGCGGTAGAATTGTTTATATAATAATGCTTTTTTATGTCACAGAAGAGACATTTGCTATATTTGAAAAATTAATACTTAGTCATTATTATGTAGTAGGACTTGAAATCAAGATGGATGCTCTTTGTCCTTCATAAAATACCTGCTAAATGAAATGAGTGAACCTTAGCACTAAGAAATAAGTCAACAATGTGATTTTGTTCCAAAAAATAATCCTCCCTCACTGAAATTAGTGGTGCTAGTGATGTCTCTTGATTTCTGTGTTTAATATGTAAACATAACACATTCAAATATACAATAGTAATAATTTGTATGTTCAAAGTTGATCATTTTATATCCTTCAGGTTTTTATTACTCCCACCTTCAAAATATTTTGCTGTCTGTTAGGTGTCTGTTTCAGCTTTTTTTTTCTTTTTGATGAGTTTATCTAGGATCAGGTTAAAGTAATCTAAAAATAGGAAATACTGTTGTGTACCTGTGGTGGACAGACAGTTAAAGAATGGAAGGTGTCTTTGTTGATAGTAGGTTGCCTATTTTATTTAAAAAAATGAGAGAGAGAGAGAATAAATTAACTAGAAGTCAGAGCAGCTTCTTTGTCAAAGGTAGTGTTATAACGGAAATCCTCATACCTGCTTTGAAAATTGCTGTATGTTTTTTGCTATTTTAATATTGTGTCTTGAAGACTGATATCAAATGGCTTCTTATGTTATTTGTATTTGAATTGTAGTAGAGCTAGTGTGTTTGTACATTTAAAAAATTGTTTCTTCCAAACAGGAAAATAGTCCTCCTTGCTGGCTGGGCATTATTTTTGTTTCTTGCATACAAAGTTTCCAAAACAGACAGAGAGTATCAAGAATACAACCCTTACGAGGTTTTACATTTGGATCCTGTAAGTAATAGCATCTTTCACTAGTCTGTACTACTATAACTGTATATTCTATGTCTGGCTGTCAAATTTAAGACTTTTTTTAAAAAAA
Organism: Caprimulgus europaeus; assembly: GCA_907165065.1. The sequence goes on from OU015524.1 coordinate 75,768,135, forward strand.
AAACCAAAATAAATAAACTTAGTGAATGTATCTAGTGTTTTTTTTCTTTTTTTGGCATGTGAAAGTTGCTGCTGGTTGTTGTGTAGTCAGTCATTAGATATTCTTTGCCTGTATCTGTACTGATTTATAACTTGTGTCTAACTCCTTCAAAATTCTAATGACTTCCTTAATGAAGTGAGGTGGATTTTTAAAAAATCTATTTTGAATCTTACTGTGATGATGTTTTCCTCACTTGGTAGAGGAAAAGTAATTCTGCCTTGTATGCCTTGTGAAAATCCTCTCGGTAGCTGTTTTTAGGGATGTTGAATAAACTGTATAAACAAGAATGTGGATTCATTTGATTTAGAGTTGTTGTATGGCAGTATTTCTCTTGTAAATGAAAGGTTTCACTGAAGGGTGTTGGTGATGCACATTTTGATGTAGTAAAGGTTACCTTGAATCTCATTTGCATCTGTGAATGCAAACAACAAACTCTAAATAGTGATACCAGCCAATTGGTTTATTAAACTGTAAAAAAAAAAAAAGATAGTGTTTATCTGGAAAACAGATGCAGTACTTTATTTATATTGAAGCTCTGATTCAAAATGGATATAAAAAGTTATATAACCTGAGGAGACAAATAGACCTTCTGGACATCTCTTAAACTCTTATTTGGTCTTGTCAGGCTCTCTCCTTTGTCTTAACTACAGTACCTCAAGCTGTTCAATATCCTCTGCTTATGGTAATTATTTCCTGATGCAAAGCTTCTCTTTTGAATAACAGTAGTGTCATCGTTTTGGGTCTGAAGTCTGAGGTACAGTTTACCATCTAAGGAAATACACTGTGCTTACAGCTCGACACAAGAATATGGAAGAACTTGGAATGTACCCGTTTTGATTAAACTTGATGTGTGTTGTTAGTACAGGGAGAGCTTACTATGTATATGAACATTAACAAATGCATCTCTTGCCATTAGCGATGTGGCTTGTCAGCATAAGGATAGGCATTACTGGTACTGCTTTTATATGCTAAGAAAGCCATTATAGCAGATAATGACTCCAGCCTGTTTTCAGCTAGACAGGTAGTACAAGCTCCACTTGTCATGTGCAGAGGCAAGTTATTTAAATTCAACCTCTGCTCAGTTCCTGTGTGAGTGACTGATGACTTGCGTTCTCTCACTGTCACGCAGGAACATGATAAATGTTTGCTGTCGAATAGTGTGTGTTGGAACTGTGCAGTTTAAATGTTCATATATCTGAGTTAACTTTGGTTAAACAAATCAGACTAGGAATTAGGGTTTTCATAGGATTTTCTTCTGTCATCTTGGGCAAATTTCTGCAAGTAACAACCCTGAGGGGAAACAAATACCTATGTAGTGAATTGTAACTTTGAGTTTATTAATGAAAACTTTTATGCATGCTCAAGGCACATGCCACTTATCTAGGCAAAGAAACCAATCCTGGAATGCTCCAAGAACCCGTAGAGGGATGGAGCATGTTGTCATAAGTACAAGCTGAATTAAAGCAAGAGGTGTGACGAGGAGGACAAAGAGATGGATATGAAGATAGATCAGTTGAAGAAGGGCTCAAAATAGAGTCCAGGATTCTAGAGCGTTTGTTTTTTGTATTTATGTGCTATCAGATGGTGTCTGATAAATCCCTTTGAAAAACTTCTAGTTCAGACTACATGAAAGTTAACAGCTTTCTTCTGTTACCATTCAAGTGGAACCCATGCATTAAGTGAGGCAGGCATACTGCTGAAAAATAGTGTTGGAAAATGATAGACACATTGTATAAAGAGAGATGAAGTAATAGCAAATTAAGCCTCAGGGTAGTTTAATTTCTGGTTTAAATTTATTGAAACAGCACTGTCATCTTTGAATAACTTCTTGTGTGTTTATTATGCAGTTAAGGTCAGCGTGCTAGGCCTCCCTATCACAAAATCTTGAAAAGTGCTACAGTAATGGGTCTGTGAAACTTAGCAGATAGCACAGATAAAGTTTTTCTAGTAAGCTTACTACAAAATTTGTGGGTTTTCTGGAGTAGTGAAGTTCACAGTCCAATCTGAAAGTTAATGCACAAGGGGTTGCGTTGGTGGCATTTAACAATGTGCTGTAGTAGAATGAAAATGGATCTCTTTCTCGGGTATGGGTAATATATTGCCTTTGTTCAAGAAGTTTGGAGTAATTTATGGTAGGATGACTCTAGTCAAAAGTGTTCTTAAGCGGCAGGGCAATCCACTGTTCTGTCTGACTGACAGATTTATTTCTGCCTACAAGCTGCAAGTGAAACATCATACTTGATCTATGAACTCTTTGCTTAAATAGAAGAATATTGCAAGTGAGAATTCTTTGTGTTCATGAATATATTTAGGAAAAGATAAGATTTATCAGATAAGACAGCCTTCCTTTTTTTTTTTCCTATGGCTGGATGAATAAGGTATATCCAGAAAAAAGCCAATACCCAGCCGTCTGCATGTCTTTTTGTTAGACTATGATTTATAACTTGTTTTAAAAATATATTGGTTATAAAAATATTATTAGAAAAATAATCATGTTTCCATGAAATGCATATGTAGTTTCATGATCATATCATGTTAGAACATAATTCTTTAGTTCAGTTAATGGTTCAGAGAAATATTGCACAATGTGCTTTAGAATATAGGTACAGAAGAATGAATTTTATTTAAATAATTTATTAATAACTCAAAAAACTTTCCTTTTTAAGGGAGCAAGTGTATCGGAAATTAAGAAACAGTACCGTGCACTATCGCTGAAATACCATCCAGATAAAGGAGGAGATGAAGTGATGTTCATGAGGATTGCTAAGGCCTATGCAGCGTAAGTTTCTTTTTTGCCTACAAGGAGTTGGATCTTGATATTATGGGGAGGGAAGTGTCTAAGGTAATAACAGGGATGACCTAAGCAGTCGGGGAAGATGTGTTTGTATATCTAATGAAAGTCAAAACATGTCTCAGTTCAGTGCATACTTGCTCTGTACAAGTTAAGAAGGATAACTTAATTATTTAGCAACTGTTAAAATAATGTAAGGTGTATTAGGTCTTTGTATTAGACCTCCTTGCCAGCTAGGAAAAGTGTTACCAGTGTGATATATATTAAACTAAAAGATGACAAAGAACAAAATGAGCACTGGGGTTTTTAACCAACCAACCCTGTCACAGCAATTCTGAAGCAATGCTTAGAAAATAAATATATTGTTGTATATTTACAACTATTCATTCACCTGGTGATAAAGCAAAAGAGTAAGAGGCAGTATTTTTAACTCTGTTCCCATCTAGTGACAAAAATGTTTCATTCTGGTTCTGACTTAGTTTTCTCTCAGCTACCCCATGTCCCTTTTCATTTTTAGTTGCCTTGTGGTTCTAATTTTTCACTCAGTGACTGTTTCATAATACCTGTGTAGCTCTTAAAAGCTGAATTCTCTAATCCTCTTTTCCTCCAGAGTGTTTTTGGCCTTACCTCTGCTTATAGCTGCATTTTTTATTATTTTTTTTTAATCTGAGAGATGATGTGTAATATTAGAATTTGGTATAAAGGAAATCCCTTTTTATTGAATTTTGCCACAATCAAGATATGGGTTTGGGTTTTGTAATGCTGTTGATACACAGATTGTTAATACAGCTTTATATATTCTGCGCTAAATGATCATCTGTCAGAGTCCAGTGCTCTCTGAGCAGATTCTTTTAGATATTTCCACATGTGGAGCATGTGATATTTAATATGAAATTTCCTTATCTGAAGACAGTTGATGTACACAGGATTTCTGATTTAGCAGAGTGATACATTTGTATTGTGCTTTTAATATGTTTTGTAAGTTAGACTTAGCAAAATACAGCAATTTCAGTATGCAGTTCAATCACAGTGCCAATGTGATTCCCATTACTGGTCTCTCTGCTAAACTTACTGTCACAATGCTGGGCATCTCCAGGTGCTGGGAAGGCACGTGTGGGTTGAAGCCAGCTTGAGCCTGTTGTTCTCTTCAAAATTCTTTTACTAGTTGTCTGATTTTAATACTCTGTATTGGGCTGAGCCATTTATCTACTTCCACCCATGCTGGTCTCACAAACTTGGAGGTTGATACTTTTTTAGTCAACTCAGGGAGAAACACTTACAGCAGTTGATCTGCTCAACTGCTAATAGGTGTTTATCTAAAACAAAGGCCACCCTCTGCTCCACTTTATGTTGAGGCAGAGTCGGCTACTCTGCAACAGCTGTGGTGATTCACTGTGGTCAGTCCTGAGCTTCACAGCACATTGCCCTTACCCATCCCTTGGGAGTCTTCGTCCTTTGTAGGGATTTATGGGGTCAGTCACATCACCTGAGAACGTAGCAAGTTGGTGATTTCTTCTTTCAAGTCAATTGTCTATGTGGTTGACTTTGCTGTTTGAGAGTCCTGTTTGAGGTGAGGTGTGAAGGAGAGCAACACCACACTTTTTTGAGCAGTTTTGAAATCATCCTTTCTGCTTACACACATCTGCCTCTCTGTGAAAGTCTCTTCAATAGGATATTCTGGTATTGCTTTCTGAACTCCTGAAACATCTCACTGCAAGCTAGCATTCAAATGCTTAGTGCTATAGTTTGATACTTCAAACGCTAGTACAGGGGCTGTGGCAGAGGAATATCTTGAAGTAAATTATGAAGTTCCTTAGCCATGCTGTCTTGAAAGACTTTAAAAGGTACCCATCCAGTGAGTCTGCTTGTTAACAAGTGTGAGACCTAGAAATGATCAGGAGATGTCTGACTCACTGGATTTCTTCTGTGAGATAAAATACTCCATACAGTGAATGCATGATGTTCTGTTTCCTAAAGCAGTAGTCTTCCCTGTAGTAACAGGGATTCTGTTTGAGGTGATATTTTATTGCCAAGAAACTGTCATTGCAAAACAGGCATAGAAACTGTAAGATTTAGGAGACGGTGTCTTTATTTCTCTCTTCTTAAACATGAAACTAGAGAGTGCCAGGAAAAAACAACAACCAAACAAACACGTGCCATCAATGGCTAAAAGTCTAGAATAAGAGAATAAAAGCCCATATGGACAACTTCAGCTGTATGAACTCATCTTGCATATTCACCTTCCTTCATGAAGAAGATAATATTTTCAGCTTTTTTTGTCTTTCAAAATTTGCTGTACTGTAACCTGGCATTGAAAAGTGCTCTTTGCTGATGGGTACACACTCATTCTCATGAAAGCGAGATAGGATTGTTCTGTCTCCGCTATGAGGGTGCACTTTCTGTATCTGATTTTTCTTGCTGTCAGAGTACTAAAAGAATTCACCTGTGTATTGTGAAGGAGTACAGCAGTATTGTTTCATATCAGATTTCATACAAACAATAGCAGAAGCTGTTTAGCTTGTCAAACCATTTCTGAAGGTTGGTATATATGCCCCATTTTAAAGTTTCTGTATGTTAAAGATTTAGAGAAATTTCTTCACTTTTGTATTAACTCAGTATCTCTTCTTCAAACTAGCTTAACTGATGAAGAATCACGAAAAAATTGGGAAGAATTTGGTAATCCAGATGGACCACAAGGTAACAATTATGAATGATGGAAATCCTGTGATTTCTGTGCATTGAGCTGTGTAGCATCTGATAATTTGAGAAGCACTCAATTTATATAGAATATATTTTTCCTATGACTAGAAGCAATGCAGCTATTTGATCAGCTCTTTCCTTGTGAAACTGGCTCTGGGGTGGCGGTGGGAGGGAAAGGTGTGAAAGAGTTTGCTTTTACATTTCTCTAACTTATTAGGGCAAAAAGAGAAGGGTATTTTTTTAATTAGTCAGCTTCAGTAAGTATCTGGAGAGACTGGACAATATTAAAAGAAGATAAAAGTGAAAAATATACTATTACTAATCATAAACTTGCCAATTTAAAACATTTATTGGTATTTATAATCAGATACTATAAATGTATGTTGAAAATTTAACAGGATATGTACATATTTAAATAAATACTGTATAAACATCTGCCTTCCATTTACTGGGAGCAATAAATACTGTTTGAGTGTAGCTCTATGCTACCTTCATCTTGAGTCTTGGTGATTATACCTGTGCTGATAGATTCTTCCTGGGCAGGTAGCTACATCAAAATTATTCTGATGATGGTGCATTGAAGTTTTACAGTAGATAATCCAAACTAAAACAATTCAAGACTGAAAGCTAGGGTTTTTTTTCTGCTCCTATTTGCAGTTGTGTGAGTTACTTGCATAACATCTTTGACCATTGTTTAAGTGGACGAGTTGTGAGGAAGAGTATTGTATATATTTCTAGCTGCTTCTGATACTCATTACAAACAAAAAGGAAATCTGCCATCTGTTAGGACAGGCCTCCATAGATACCTGCTTGTTGGTGCCCTGCAGTTTGCGGGACTATGTTATGATGCATGGAGTAAGTGAAGGCCAGCTTGGAAGTCGTAAATGGAATTTGTAACTTAATTGTAAAGTTACAGGATAACAATAGGGAACTCTGTGCTGGAAATTCTTGTTCTGAATTATACCCATCCAACATGGGAAATTAATTTTAAAAGGAAGAAAACCCCCAGTCCCTGAATCAGTGTTTCAAAGAAACAATCTTCCTGTTCCCTTAGAAAAAAAACCAACAGTGCCAGCTAAATCATAGTCAAAGGCACGTCTAATGGACTAAAGCGATGGTTCAGTTTCTTTAACCGCTGTTTTATAGCATAGCAAACTTTTTTCAGCTCCTAGCTTCTCTTGGTTTCCTAGCCAAGACGAGCAGGAGGACTCTATCCCTCTTCCTGCAAAATACAAATAAGATCTTGCTTCAGAAATACTGTCACAATATCAGCAAAGTGGCACTGTGAATGTTAGCCTGCTGTATGCGCAAATGGCTTCCCTAGGGCCTTTCCTGATGCTAAACTGTTTTTGCATCCACAAGCCACTAACTTAGTATTGTCAAGGCATGGGATTTCAAGTTAGGCAGTACATCAGTGTCCCAGAATGGACCTGAAGCTGTGACTTTAGAAAAAAAACTCAGCCAAAAGCTGAAAATTTAAAGGCATGAAGATCCTTGTGTTGTTGGCACGGAGATCTCTGTCACAAACTTAAAGCCCTCTGGATTCTTGAAGGGTGAAATGAAATGATTCTTTAGTAGGGCAGCAGTTTGTACTGTGAGTGTGAAGCTTCCTGCTCTTCTGAAACCATAACTTAGGCTACAGTGGAATTGGAGTTCTCTGCTTCCATGTCTGTCATCGTTGCTTCATCTGAAGGATGAGAAGAAGCCTGAAATTTTCTCTCTCTTACTCTCTATTCTGTAACCTTGTTCTACACTGAAGTGTGGGGAGCTTTCTAATTTAGTGAAATTTGTCTTCTCTTAATTTATGTACCTGTAGTGTAAAAATCTTATCCAGACTGTGCTCTCTGTTTTTGTTTTTATTTTTTTTATTCTGTATGGCCAAAGAATGGAGACAGTCCCTCATAGAGATATATTCTGCAATGAGATGAAGCACATCTGATGTTAGACATGTCTGATGACATTAGACTTAATGTGACTTTAAAACAGTTCCTTAATATTTTATAGTGAATTTCTTTTCTTTCATACTACAGCTACAAGCTTCGGTATAGCTTTGCCAGCTTGGATTGTGGATCAGAAAAATTCAATTCTGGTGAGTCAACTTAGCTCAAGGTTTTAAGATGAACTTTCAAGCGTTCACTTTAAAATGTTTGTGCTTAATACTGTGCATTTTAAAAATGCAGTAGTAGTTAATAATACTTTGGTTCAAATGCACATCTTTGAAGCAAATTTCAGGAGTCAAAAGTGCTAAGAGCGGCTTAAATCTAAACTTTGAGAGTAGAGTAATAATGTGCTTGTAAGGATCTCATCTCAATAATGAGATGGTACTGTGGCCACTCCTGCTACAAAGTGTGGGTTTGCTGTTGCAGGGAAACACGTAAAGAACTATTTGTTTGCTGTATTTCTGTAGTTCCACTTGGTGTGCTACTGATGCTGTAATAATACAGTGTCTAAATGTTCTTTCTATTGCATTTGTTGCTCTAAGCTATTTGGCTTACCTGTTTGACTTCTTTTAATGTGGTAATCATCTCTGTCCACTGCATCACAGTTCAGCTGCCAACTCTTTAATTATTAAAGAAGCCCACCTGAGACAATGCAGGGATGATTTGAAAGATTACTTACACTGAACTGATACTCCTTATTTAAACATTGCCCAACTGATTATATTACTTGTAAGTTGTTCTTCAGGAGTAATGAGAGGTAATATGAAATAAGCTTGCAGTAATTTGTAGTAGGCTTGTGGTGATACTACTTGACTGTATTTTAGAATAGAGATTAACAAGAGTGTTATTAAATAACTGAAGTGTCTAATGCACTATGTCTCATAATTTTTCTCTAGGTTTTGCTTGTATATGGACTAGCATTTATGGTTATTCTTCCAGTTGTTGTGGTAAGTATTATCTGATTAATATTCTACCCTCTGTAACCAAGCTGTAAACAAAGCTATCTTAGACATTAGTAGAGTTGCTCATTCTTGCCTTTCATGGGGAGACCAAACAAGCTTTTTTTTTTTTTTAATGTAGGTGTTTTCTTATATTATGGAAAAAGTGTAGCTGCTGTAGAATTTCTGAAAAAATGCAGTGCCATGATAGGGGGGGCTTTAGGGAAAATATTAGATATCACAAGAGTTAGATGTATGTAATTTATCTTGGACCTTCTGTCACTCATCACACAAAAGTTCATATGATGTGATGAACTCGGGAGTGGTGTTACTGTAGAGCCAAGACTGAGATGTCTGTAGTTGGTGGTACTAGAGTGATTACTGCTTGTGGAATGGGTTGTTGCTTTGGTTTCTCCTGGCTGCCTTTGTTTTCATAACTTCAGTTTTTATTGATTTTCTGTACACCATGAGATGTCTGCCCTTGAGATTTCTTTGTGTGAAGAATCAATTGCTAGGTGACTGGTATTTCAGGGCTTGAGCTTGCCCTGTAGTATTGCTTTTAAACAAAGTCCCTTATCCAGTGATTGTGCATTTGGGATGTGGCGTGGAGAGAGACTCAGAAAGTTGACATACAGAAACTTTCATGCTCATGGAAAGAAGATTTTCATTTGAGAAAGTATATCGGGGTCTTGGCAACTGCTTGCATCTCTGTGTGCAGAGGCTCAGACAAGCATTATCCCTCCCTTTGAGAGTCTTTCTGCATAACTGAAGATTTAGCATAGAAAATGAGATGCGAGTATTTCAACAAGTTGTTGAATAAGCCTAAAATCCAGAGTACAATGTCTACATATTTTTTCCATCTCTTCTTTTAAGTTTCAGTTGATGTCTGTTGATGCTTTTTTGTATACATGCACTTTCAGTGGTTTCTACCAGGTTTATCATAGCTCATGTGAAAGTAAACATCCTTTCTATTCTTACAAAGAAATGTCCTGAGCAGAGAAAAAAATAATCTGCATCTTCTTGCCCCTATGTGAGATGTAGACTTCTGCATTCAGACTTGTCACTGTAAATTTCTTTCATAGTCAGTAAAGAGGAATAGTCATTTTTATGGAGCAAGTTATTTTATCATTTCATTCTAAAGTAGATATACAAGGTGATTCATGCCTTTAATAGGCCTGTATCTGTTTTATGAATCAATAAACAAGATGAAGTTAACTACAGTGTAGTCATCCCATATCTGAGATAGGCATCTAAAATAAAGTAAAGCTAGATCCACCCTATGAATACAGTTCAACAAAAAAGGAAAATACTGATATGTAGTTCTTCCTAGACCTCCACTGACCTAAATAATGTTCTGTACATGAGGTGAGAGAGCTAAGCTATATTTGCAAAAGCAAATGTGTGTTTGGACCAGCTATAGTTACATTTTTCTTCTAGCACATATATTTAGACAGACATTTGATAGCTATGGGATTATAATATAAATTTTTCTACAGAAAAACTGTAAAAAAAACAGTTGTGTACTACTTTGTGTCAGTGTTCATCTATTCATGGAAGAATCAAACCTAATTTATTTAAAAAAAAGGAAGTACATATGGGGAACCAGTCCTAGAGTATTTCCTAAATAGTTAAGTAAATTGCAGAGTTCTTGTGGTAGGGGAATTTACACTATTGCTTATTAAAGGAATAGTAGTAAGTATCAGTTACTACTTTACTGCTTGTTACTTTTCACTTGTGATAAATCTTACAATAGATTGAGATGTATCTTGGATGTTTTTTCTCACACTAGTGAGCTTCGCTTACAAGGGGAAATTTAATGAACAGACTGCAGTTTATAACCCAGCACACCACTTTTCTTAAAATAAATTACAGAGTGTAATCACTGTACAGTGAGTTCCATAATTTGAAGTTGCTGGTGTAATGCTAATGAGACACTTACTGGAGCATTTCTGAAGGTTTGGAAAACTTTTTCTGTCAGCCTGAAGGCGTATGGCTTAATTTTGAAAATTTGCAGCAAGGGCACTGGGCCTCATCCAAATTCTCCTTCTGAAAAGCATTTTCTGATTAGAAGACTTAAATTATTTCTTGCAATGAAATAAATATCTTACTTTGTTCTTGATTTGACCTTGTTCTGCCTAAACTGAGTTTGACTTGAATGCTATGTTGCAGTAAGGAGTTAAAAACAGATACGTAGAAAGTGGTAAATAGAGTGGATTTACTGTTTAGAGGATTAAATAAAACAACACCAAAAATAAACAAAGCAACGTGTATGTGTGTGTGTGTTGGGGGAATTATCTAGGCTAGAGATAATATAAAAATTTTTAGCATTAGAGTCTCTCAGATGAGTATATTGTTGTGCTGTTAAAATTTGTGTTGGCAAAGTTGTTTTTGTTTATTTGTTTTTCTCCTTTCTGAAATTCAGTTGACCTTAACATAGGTAAAATCAGTTGGGCTGAGTTAACAGGTTGTGAACAGATATGAGGTGACCCACCATAGCTGTTTTGGTGCTTCATTGTAGCTGATGTAATTTTGTTCTTGTTAAATATCTCAGGGTTCCTGGTGGTACCGATCAATACGATACAGTGGAGATCAGATTCTCATTCGGACAACTCAAATATATACGTATTTTGTCTACAAAACACGGAACATGGACATGAAACGTAAGTAAAAGGCATCTTGAAATGCTGATGTGTTCATCTGAAATGTTCATTTGCTGATGTTAAAATACTTCTCCTTTATAAGCCTTTGTTAGGTTAAAATAATGTTTCTGGTTCTTAGAGAATTTTTTTTAAAACTTAATTTCGTTGCAGCTGAAGAGAACTGTAGAAGAAGACTTAACTGTTTGGGAGAGGGAGTTATATTGGTCTATATCTACATCTGTCTTAAAAAAAAAAAAAAAAGGATACTGTATGTTGGGGTAAACATGTGCTGACCTGCCTGCAGACCTGAGTTACTATGTGGCCACTAGGAGCACAACCTCTTATCTGTGGGTTTTCTTCTGTTAGTGTAACAAAATGGGCTTTGGGATTTTTTTTAGGGGCTGTCATAATTATTTTAATATCTCTATTCTTTCTTGTTATGGTATCGCTAAATTTTTGTTTAAAAATTTTGCTCCCTATCAATTTCATGTTACTTTTTCTTGATTATAGTTTTTGATACATGTCTGTTTCTTGTCTGCTCACTTTTAAAGAAATAAAAAAAAAAAACTTTTGCTGGGGAAATCTGTAGATATATTGTGTTGGACTTAATCTTGGTGTACAGTATCCTCAGGTGCAGAATTGGGTCTTTCAGTTTGGAGACTGGTATGAGGCTGAGGAATTGGCACAGTACTAATTAGTTCTAGATTGGATTTTATTAGATTGCATGCTCAGAGCAATTGAAAAGCAGAATAAACCAACCAAAAAGAATTTAAAAAACATTCAAAAAGGGGCCATAAGTATATTATTGTACTCCTTTAAATTGTACTGTTGTTCAGCTGTAGATTGGCTGGAAGATTGCTGGAAGCATCCGCTCTTGATACATCCCTTTCCTCCTGAAGAGAAGTACTTCACAGATAATCCAGGAGGTCTAGGGGATAAGAGTATAGAGATACATTTGCTTTCTAGTCAGAGAACAAATTGATTTGTGTGGGGGTGCTCTCCACCTTGTCATACTCTCTAATTTTTTTTTTCCCCTCTCCAAACAGCTAAGTGTGAAAGGAGAAATGTTAGAGTGGGTCAGGCATCTTTAGCAGTTCAGGCAGATCACTACAAACCTGTTCTTTCTCCAAACTTGTTGTCAACAGTAAACTATTTAATGTTGAGGCTTGCTCAGAACCGTAGCTTTGAGGCTTGCCTTTCCTACAGATGGTTTATGAATTTAACCCTGAATTTAAGTGGCCTTTTTTTAAGGACTTAATACTTTCAGGGAGTCCTGGGGTCAGAGGCAGGTCAGTTACTTTGACTGGAAAACTCTTGTGCAGTCTGAATGAATAATGAGGTGCAGCTGAGATGGCTTAGACAAATCATACAGTGATCATGTAGGACTTCTGCTGGGTTGTGCATTCCACAGTGGTGTGAGGTACCAGTGCCAAAACTCCAGACTTAAGATGTAACTCTGGGCAGATGTAATCAAACCAGGTGAGACAAATCTTCATGGCTTGCATTGTGTTAGATTTTTATTTTTAAACTCATTTGTCTTGAAACCTAAAACCTTCCTTTCTTGATAATCCACAGTTGTGGATCTTAATAGGAAAGTATGTATGGTTTCCTGAAACTCTTCCTGACATCTGCTCAGGGAGTAAATAGATAATCAAGAATGGAAATGAAAACTGATGCTCAGGGAACTTGACTGATTATTAGTAGGTAGAATTCACTGAGCACTGCAAGTAGTCAAAAATAACTTTGAGTTGCTCAGAAAAGAACTTGCTCAAAATTTAAGAATGAAGCTTGAGCAACTATTGCTGAAATAGTTATTTTGACTGGAGCAAATGATGGAGTGAACTTTCTCTTATTGTCTATAGCTGAGGGCTCTGATATGTTCATTAGCAGAAGGCTGAAAATGGGGCTAAAGTACCCCATTCTGCAGGTCTTTCATCTTAATTACACAACAGAATGTTTTGGGGTAATATGGATTTTCTTAATCACATTAGGAAGAGAGCAATCCATCATCTTCAAATAATTTGTTTGCAGGGGTATTTATTGAAATGCTTTTCTAATAATTAAAAGAAAACTTTTTGCTGAATTTTCAACGCTGACTGAACAGAAAATTGAGTTGAAATCTTATCCTTCCTGCCTCCCCCTCCAGTACACACATTGTGGTGCAGCTGCAGGCACATGAATTGCTGAGAGGAATGGTTTTGTTAGCTGCAGAAGTAACCAAACTACTGTACAGTGACATCAGTCAGTCATAAAGAAACATAATTAAGTTTTTGTGAAGACATTTAGAGTCAAATGCTGGACTTGATGCCATGCAAAATGGAACCTTGAGTGATCTCTTTTGTCTTGTGCCAGGCATTGGTTCTTGCCTCCTTTTCCCTGCAGCAGCAGTAACTGATACACTAAAAAGAGAACATTGATATTCATGGTTGTTGGGGGAAGAGTGAGCTGGAGGTTTTATGGCTGGAGGTTCCGAAGAAATCACTCAGTGGCATAGGATGTTGCTGATATTTTCTCTCTCTGCCTTCAATTATCTTTGCAGGGCTTATCATGGTTTTGGCAGGGGCATCCGAATTTGATCCTCAGTACAATAAAGATGCTACGAGCAGGCCAGCAGACAACATTCAGATACCACAGGTTAGTTATATTAAGAGGTGTTTTATAAATAACTGACCCATTTAAGGGAAGAGGGCTATGGTGCTTCTAGGTGACCAGCTGACAGAATTCAAGTTTTCAGGGCACTCATTTTCTTGAGATGCAACTGTCTCTCTTCAGAAATTTGAGTTAGAAGCTAAACTTGATTTTTTTTCTTTTTTTTTCTTTTTTTTTTTTTAAAAAAAGATAACATTAATTGTTGATGATGCTTAGCTTAAATGGAATCAGTTTAGTATATAGACTGCTGGAAGAGGTTTTGGGGAAGAGGGGTAAACTAAATAGGGAATTAAAGTGTCAGCTCTTATAAATTTTGAGTATTGTTAAAAGGAGTTGATCACTTTTTGATAAAATTCTCTTAAATCATTAGCACAGTTCTGGTTAAATATGTTACTACAGAAATAAAATTATCTGATATCTGAACTAATAATGTCTTTAAATACTATAAAGTATGTACTCTGTGAATGTCTGTTCACCTCATTGCTTTTTATTTTCATTTCCACTTAGTCTTCCCAACAGAGGTGCCATAATGCATACTGTGGAAAGTAATTATTGCTAGCAGAGTTTTAGGAAGTCTTATTTATCAGAAACTAAGACTTTTTTTTTTAAGAATTTTAAACCATGGAATTCAAAATGCTCCAATAAAAATATTTTGAGTTTGCAAAATGAGAAGAGGTAGTCTCATTAATTTAATGTTTGCATGCACACATTTGAATTTTCAACTCTTAAAAATACTTCCATATGCTAAACATAAAGAAAATAGACTGAGATGCCTCTTTACTTAATTGTCTTTGTCTTTTACAAATTATTTATCATCTTGTGGACTTTGAGATGGAGCTGGAATTGTGATTAGGTGGGGTTTTTCAGCAGTGGGAGCACATGACTAGGAGAGATCTCCTTCATCATCAGTTCTTCTCCCGTGCTGTTGCAAGCATTTGCTTCGTGCAAGCCCTTTACGTTTGATCATTCTTTATTTAAAAGGCAGTCAAGCCTCCTGTAACCGTATCCTACTGAGAAGCTGTTCCAGAGCCCATGGATTTGTGTGAATTGATTTTGTTCAGGCTGTCTCTGATCAGTTCTTCTTTAACCAAGGGGCAGTCTTCCTCTCTCCAGACTCTCTCTCTTCCCTCTGTCATCTGGGATTCCTGAGCGGCGCTTTTAGTCATAAAGACTGAAGCAAAGAAGGTGTTCAGTATCTGCCTTCTCAGTGTCTCCTGTTACCAGGGCACCTGCCTTGTTCAACAGCGGGTCAACATTTTCCCCAGTCTGCCTTTTGTTATTGATGTACCTAAAAAAGCCTTTTTTGTTGTCTTTAACCTCCTTTGCCAGATTTAGTTCCAAGTGGGCCTTAGCCTTCCTAGTTGTGTCCCTGCAGGCCCTGACTACATGCCTGTATTCCTCCCAGGTGGCTAGACCCTTTTTCCACACTTCATGGACCTTCCTCTTCCCTTTGAGTTTTTCCATGAGCTCCTTGCTCATCCATGTGGGTTTCCTGCCACTCTTGCCTGATTTTTTTCTCCTAGGGGTGCACCGATCTTGGGCTTGGAGGAAGTGGTGCTTGAGCGTTAACCAACTCTCTTGGGCCCCCTTACCTTCCAACACTCTAGTCCATGGGGTACCCCCAAGTAGGTCCTTGAAGAGGTTAAAGTTGGCTCTCCTAAAGTCCAGGGTTGCATTTGTTTCTTTATGTGTTTATTTTACTAAACTAGAAAAGCTGCTGTCTTTTAATCCCCTCTTTCCCAAAAGACTCTTCACTTTCCTCATCCTGCTACATGCTGAATGGCATATTGCTACCAGATAATATATTTGTAAATTTTACATTATTTTTTATTTTATCTGCTCAAATTGTTCATGGTATTCCTTGTTAAGGCTTAGCAGCACCTTAGTCGGTGGTACTGCTATTCCTCTATTTCTGCAGGGAATATCTTTTAGCATACTGTTTTTCACAACTGTTTCATATGGTGGTTTAATACAACTAGTGTAGTAGGATCATTAAGTTTTCTGGATTTTACTTGTCTTATATACCTCTGTTTTCCAGCTAACAAGCTCTGATCTTTGAGCTGCACTTCTTGTTAATATGCAGGTGTATGACCTTGCATTTTATACTGTTGGATTTTGTTCCATTTCTGAAGCTCCAGTAATCAGTGTCGTCTGTGTTTTTTTTGTTTGTTTTTTTTTTTCCCCGAGTATATGGCAGTACAAGTCTCCAAAACATTAATACAGAAGGGTATTGCTCATAATTTTTGTTATCTCGCTTTTGGGGCTGTGATCACTGTTCCTATTTTTATTTCACTGTTTTGTCATAAACCCAGTATTGGTACTTTTTATAAAAAAATTTCTTATTGAAGCTTTAGTCATCATAGTCTGATGTTATATCAGGATGTACTTATAAGGAACTTCTTGTTTGAAGATCTCTTTTCAAGGGTAGGGAAAGACTGGTCAAAGGTCAGTGTAGCCTGGCTGTTGATACCCTAAAATCACTTTGTGGCTGGAGATCTTGGGAACTCAGTCTGTTCTCAGATGACTTGTTGACCTAAAAAGTGAAGCTTCTGGGCCACAAATTGATTCTTATAAACTATGAGCTTCTGTTACTCAGCTTTGCAGCCTCCCCTTCCAGGGTCTCCAACAAATTCAAGTGAGAGACACCTGTTTGAACTGTGCATCTTGGTCTAGCCAGGATGAGGGAAGGTCATCCTGAATAAAGAACACCACGCCTTTTTCAAGTTGATGCTATTTATAAATAAGTTAAATTTTTTTATCTTCAGCCTGCCAAGGTGTTCAGGCTTATAACCATCCTTCCTCTCATACCTGAGACTTTTTCTGAGGAAACTGGCTGGGTCTTAGATGGATGAAATACCTTAGAAATACAGTTGAATCTAGTAAACCTTGGCCATAAAATCTAATTTTATAAATATTTATCGGAACAAATTTACTCAACACTATTCAAGGCAAGTTTCTTGTGTGCAAATCTTTACTCCCCCCCTTTCTCCCACACTGAAACAAGGCATTTTAAATAGCTTTTTGGAGCTGGGTTATGAATAAAAATGAGTAATATTAATCTCTACAGAACTTTCCAGAGATGAGTTTCTTAAAGGCTTGATTTTGTGAATGTAACTTTTTCCCCTTGTAAACTGTTTTCTTCCTGTATTTGTTTCTCTTTAGCACCAAAATAGCTATTTGTGTTTAACTATTTTATTTTAGCTAATCAGAGAAATTGGTGGCATAAATTTAAAGAAGAATGAGCCTCCGCTCACCTGCCCTTACAGCCTGAAAGCCAGAGTTCTGCTGTTGACTCATCTTGCCAGGATGAAAGTTCCTGAGGTCCTTGAAGAAGGTAATGGCTTCTGCCCTAATTGGGTGTTGTTGGAAATGGAGCAATGCTACACTACTCATAACTCTTGTTCATTAAAGAGTTGCATGGATCTCTGCTCGATAATCTCTACACAGTGTACTTAGTTTTCCAACTTTAATGACTTTTTAAAACATTTGCTTAGCATTTACTCATTCTCTTGACAGACCTGTGGTACTGATATCCTACTTTTTAATGCTTTTTGGCTGCAAATGTGTCTTTGATAATTTTTTTTTTTCCTCTTTGTAATGCAATAATAAGTTAAACATGGAAATATATTTGCTTTTCAGAGTAAAGAAATCCAAGATAAGCATAATATTGCACTATAACATTTCCATGCATGCTTATTTTTGGAATCTTTTAGCCCACTTGGAAACAAACATGACAAGATTAGAACTTTAAATATTAGTTACATATGAGCTTCAGTTTGTGTTTTGCAATTTTTCATACTTGTAAGTATACAAATTGAAGTGTTTCTAAATACAGTTCTTAATTTTCAGCCATGGAATTCATGGTTTCTTAGGCTGACCAGCAAACTTGAGATGTTCGATATTTTAATGCAGATTTAAAAAACCAAGCAAACAAAACCCCCAAACTGTAACAAACCAGTGAAGATGCTTTGGTTCAAATTTTCTAGTTTCTTTCAAAATAAAAATTATCAGTTTTAAAGAGTCACTAAAAATCTCTCGTTTTCCTTGCTACTTAGTTGCTGTTTGTACTTAAAACTTCACAGAACTGTATTCAGAAGTAGTTAGTAAGTTACAAATTAAGTTATTCTCCAAACTGATGTTTCACTTCAAATTAAAAACCTTTTATTTAAACCTGTGATTACCTGGACAATTCATGCTATTTTAATAAAACATGTAAATTTGTGTCATCCTGTTTCTTTTTTAGATGGTCAAATAAGTACTTACTCATTTGATGTGGAAGCTGCTTGTCTGGTACACAGAATCTGTGTTCCCTCTTAGCACTTGCTCTTCACTGTTTTGTTAGGGGATGTGACCGATGGATGTGTCAGTGAGAATAAAGTGGTATTTTCAGTAATACAAGAATGAATAGAGATGAAGATTACACCATTAAACGTCCAGTTCATGTCAATGGTCTCCTTTTTTTTTCCTAATAGAAGTGCAGTGTAATTGCAGCTAGTTATGTCTTGCAGATCAGCAGTTTATCCTGAAAAAGAGTCCTGCACTACTTCAAGAAATGATTAATGTGATCTGCCAACTAATAATAATGGCTCGAAGCCGGGAAGGTAAGAAAAGAAACTGTATTATTAAACCTAGTAAATACAATTCTTCATTGCAGTACTTCATACAGTCTTTGGTCTTGTGGGAAACTTAACCTGTAATATTTAGAAATGCCTAAATGCACTTTTGCTTTTTTTTTTTTTTTTTACTGTAATGAGTGTTCTCTATTTTGAGGATTGAAATGCTGCTGCTGCCAAGCCTTGCTCTGAAATCTTGAATATGTGTGTTCAGCCCGTAATTTTTGCAATTAAAAGTTTCTCCTTACATGCAGTTGAAAACCTTTTCTAAAGATCTGGCCAATTTTTGATAGCAAAGCACTTAGTATAAGACAAATTAATCTTGTGTTTATTCATCTTTTCATTTGCACTTTTACTCTTCTTCCCCTTCTGTTATAAATGTGACTTGTTTTTTGGATCATTTCTTTGTCATCATTTCTTTGCATGTTGCTCATATTTCTCCATTTCAGAATCCTACACTGTTTAGTCTGCTATGTAGATTTTTTTTTTTTTTCCTGAACTTCTAGGGGCACGTGCCTTGCCATAACTGCTATAGAAATTACAATTTAATGGAAGTGTAATCACAGAGTCACAGAATGTCAGGGGTTGGAAGGGACCTCGAAAGATCACCCAGTCCAATCCCCCTGCCGGAGCAGGAACACCTAGATGAGATCACACAGGAAGGCGTCCAGGCGGGTCTTGAATGTCTCCAGAGAAGGAGACTCCACAACCTCCCTGGGCAGCCTGTCCCAGTGCTCTGTCACCCTCACAGTAAAGAAGTTCTTTCTCAAATTTAAGCGGAACCTCCCATGTTCCAGCTTACACCCACTGCCCCTTGTCCTACCATTGGACACCACTGAGAAGAGCCTGGCTCCATCCACCTGAAACTCACCCTTCTTATATTTATAAACATTAATAAGGTCACCCCTCAGTCTCCTCTTCTCCAAGCTAAAGAGACCCAGCTCCCTCAGCCTTTCCTCAGAAGGGAGATGCTCCACTCCCTTCATCATCTGGGTGGCTCTGCGCTGGACTCTCTCAAGCAGTTCCCTGTCCTTGAACTGTGGGGCCCAGAACTGGACACAATATTCCAGATGTGGCCTCACCAGGGCAGAGTAGAGGGGGAGGAGAACCTCTCTTGACCTACTAACCACACCCCTTCTTATGCACCCCAGAGTGCCATTGGCTTTCCTGGCCACAAGGGCACAGTGCTGGCTCATGATCATCCTGCTGTCCAGCAGGACTCCCAGATCCCTTTCCCTTACACTGCTCTCTAGTAGATCATTTCCCAATCTCTACTGGAACCTGGGGTTGTTCCTGCCCAGGTGCAACACCCTACACTTGCCGTTATTATATTTCATTAAGTTTTTCCCTGCCCAGCTCTCCAGCCTGTCCAGGTCTCTCTGGATGGCAGCACAGCCTGCTGGCGTGTCAGCCACTCCTCCCAGCTTTGGGTCATCAGCAAACTTGCTGACTGTGCACTCTGTTCCCTCATCCAGGTCATTTATGAATATATTGCATAATACTGGTCCTAGTACTGACCCCTGAGGGACTCCACTAGACACAGGTCTCCAACTAGACTCTGCCCCATTGACCACCACTCTCTGGCTTCTTCCCACCAGCCAGTTAATAATCCATCTCACTACCTGCTCATCTAATCCACACTTCCTCAGTTTGGCAGCGAGGATGCTGTGGGAGACCGTGTCAAATGCTTTACTGAAATCAAGGCAGACCACACCCACTGCTCTACCATCATCCACTGCTCTACCACATCCACTGCTCTGCCATCATCCAGCCACCTGGTTGTGTTTTCATAAAAGTCAGAAGGTTGGTCAAGCACGACTTCCCCTTGGTGAAGCCGTGCTGACTGCCCCTAATGACCCTCTTATCCTTGATATGCCCAGAGATGGCACCTAGGATAAGTCGTTCCATCACCTTCCCAGGGATGGAGGTGAGGCTGACCGGTCTGTAGTTACCCGGGTCCTCCTTCTTGCCCTTTTTGAAGACTGGAGTGACATTTGCTTTCCTCCAGTCCTCAGGCACCTCTCCCTTTCCCCACGACTTAGCAAAGATGATGGAGGGTGGTCTAGCAATGACTTCAGCCAGCTCCTCAGCACCCATGGGTGCATCCCATCTACACCCATAGATTTATGGATGTCCAGATTGCGTAATTGGTCCCTGACCCAGTCCTCATCAACTGAGGCAATCTCCTCCATTGTCCTGTCTCCATCTGGGGTTTCCAGGGGTATGGAGCTCCTCGGGACAGCTTCCAGCAGAGTAGACAGAGGCAAAGAAGGCATTCAATAGCTCTGCCTTCTCTGTATCCTCTGTCACCAGGGCACCCACCTCATTCATCAGTGGGCCTACATTGCCTCTAGTGTTAGTTTTATTTGATATGTATTTGAAGAAGCTCTTCCTGTTGTCCTTGACCCCTCTGGCAAGGTTTAATTCTAAGGAGGCCTTGGCTTTCCTAGTTGCCTCCCTACATCTTCTGACAACAGCCTTATATTCTTCCCAAGTGGCCAACCCCTCCTTCCATGATCTGTAAACTCTCCTCTTCCACTTGAGTTTGCCCAGCAGTTCCCTGTTTAACTAAGCAGGTCTCCTGGCTCCCTTCCTTGACTTCCTATGTGTCGGGATGCCCTGATCTTGAGCTTGGAAGAAGCAGTTCCTGAATGTTAGCCAGCTATCTTGGGCCCCTTTACCTTCAAATACCCTTTCCCATGGGATCTCCCCTAACAATTGCTTGAAAAGGCCAAGTTTGCCCTCCTGAAGTCCAGGGTTGCAGTTCTGCTTGAAGTTCTGTTCCTGCCACATGAGATCCTGAACTTCACCATCTCATGGTCGGTGCAGCCCAGGCAGTCCTCAATATTTAAGCTTTTTCATTTTTACTACAAAAAGGCAATTAACACTGAAGGTGGTTGCTCGCAGTGTGAAGAAACAAAGACTTGGATCTCATTCCTTTATTGCAACAAACATAGGCAGGACATTTTTTTAATGCCAAACTGATGACCATTTTGTTTGATATCAGATAATACTTACAGGTTGATCTTTACTAGAACAAAACTCCTTTAACAAGCATTGATTGCCTCCTAACGAGAATGATTTTGGGGAAGATCTTTCCCAGCACTATTGGAAGTGATGCTGGAAACTGTGCTCCATAACCAAATAAAGTATGAGAGAGGGAATGTGAGCAGATAAGGATGTTGCATGGTGGCTTACATGTCCTTTTTTAGAAAGAAGTATCGATTAAGTCTATTTCTAGTTTTATTTTAAACCCTATTTTTATTAGTCTATGGGACGGCTGGGGAGAAAAATTGGAACCTGGAAGTAAACAGTAGCCATATTTTTAATTTTAGAAGTAATCTTAATCTAATATTAGATAATATTTATTGATGAGTGTCATTAAGAGTGCAGCTGTGGATATGTTTTTATGAATATTCTCCAGACTAGCACTGTAGCAAAGTTGCAAAGGTATGCTGTGAAACTATTAGTTTAATAATTTATTTCATAAAAAGGTAAGTAGCTGTTTTAGAAGTGTGGGGGTTTTGTTTCTTTGTTTTGTTTGGTTGTTTTTTTAAAAGAAGTTTTTCTAGCTCAGCCAGACCAAATCCACGCATTATAGCTAATTATGAAAAGCACTTTGATGAAGACATGTTTTTACTTATTTATAAGCCCTTGTGTATGCCAGATGTAGGTATGTCTTTTTTTTTCTTAATCTGGATAGGTTTTTATAAAAATACTTCAAACCTCTGAAAGATGTCTTTTAAGATAGCCTCTATATATATTAGTCAAGTAGCAAGTATTTGTTTTTTCTTGTGCAAAAATGTAACAAAAATAGCACATCCCCAAGGTTTTTATGCAACAGAACTGGAAGTCTTTGAAAAATTAAAAACACCTATAGCTGCTCTTGTAAAACCTGAAGTAAGATACATAACAGTGGTGTATATGTGGTATACTTTACAACTTGAATGACCTCCAAGTAGCTGTGGTGTTCTTCTCTGTTTCTGTATGTGATGGAGATAGCTTTTTAATTTGACAGTAAAATTCTTACTTATAGATGCAGTGTATTTAAGAAAACTGCTTTGAAGTTCCAGAAAATTTAGATTTTAACTTAAATTAAAATAAAAACCAAACAAACAATATTTTGGAAGATAGTGCAAGCTAATTTTCCATTTGCATGTGAAATTGAAGTGATGGTTATTAAAAAACAAACCTAAATAACAGCTAATAATTTCTAGGAATTATATTGATCCCTTCCAACCTCAATGAGTCTGTGAAAGTGGATGAGAAGTTGTAGCTGTTGTTATGTACGGTAGAAGTTACTTCCATATATTTGGAAAAAAAGTAGAAAGCTATCATAGGTATCATTGAGGATTTGTTTGGTTTTTATTTAGCAAGTTTTCTCATAATTATTTCCACAGTTTTAACACCTCAGTATTCAGAAATTTGTACCAAACTTCCTCTCAGCTCAAAGCATTAAAGGGAAGGTGGTACTGAACAGTTTTCTGTCAGGCCAACAATAATGAATATGAGGACTTGAAGGTAAACTGTTTCAGAAGTTTGGTCCTTGATCTAAAGGGAAATCACCGTTTTTGCTATTTATCACTTAACAAATTTAAAATGTTGACCCTGTTTGTGATGATGTACATGGAGAGAGGATGTTGCCCCCTGCTGACAACTGTTGGGAAACAACTGGAAATTGAAAAGGTGTAATTGGGTTTTTTGTGTGTGTTTATGTGTGGGGTTTGTGGGTTTTTTTAAGATATGAGCAAAATTAGATACCGACATTTTTGAGGGACTGTTTTGTTTAATTTTGTATATTTGTCATCTTCACATAACTTTAAGTAGCTTAAAACTTAAGTACAGATGTTTCTGGGTTTTGTTCTAATTTTCACTTAGATTAGCCCTGACATCTTATATAAAATTACCATGTGCTATAATTAGCTATAGATGTTCAGCAGTCCTGATCTGTGAAAATACAAAGATGTTGGCATAAGTTAATATTATCTAAAGAAATATTTTTGGGGACAAATCTTATTTTGTGAAACCTAAAGTGATGGTGCGATGAGGAGTCTCATTTTGTGTTGCATTCATTTATGTCTTTCAAATGTCTTGAATTATTATTAGCTTAAAAATAGCTGTAACCTTTTATGCTAACTTTGTAATCAAGTGTTTTGAAGAAAAGCAAACACCTTGCATGAATCTTGGCACTTAGTTTTCCTAATAAATTTAAAAAAATATCCATGTAGCATTTGACTGTTGGTTCAGTATCAGCTGTTCTTAGAGGACTGAGAAACGTGAACAGCACATCACAGAATGAATGCTTCACAGGGACAAGCATCCTGCCTCCCCAGACAGTAAAAAGTGGTACCTCAGTCTGCTTATGCATCCCCATAAATGCCATGCACCCTGCCTTTCTTATCAAACCCCATTAGAAAGAGTCTGTCATGAAAGAATGAGTGTAGGTTTGGCATAAAAATCATTTAATCATGGCTGCATCTTAATTTTTAACAGAACTATCATACTTTACAGATGAGTTTGGATTTGTTATTATTTGGATTTGTTATTTGCAAGGAACAGTTTTAATTTGCTTTCATAAAACCAAAATTGATACTATTTTCATTTTAGTCCAGTCATGTTTTAGTTACTGCTAAGCTTTTTCCAGCCCAGTTGAAAATGTGGCAGTTGTGAGCTACCTTTAATACAATGTCTTGTACTCTCTTGCCTGATTTCTGCATAGTCTGTGAGACTTTCTTTTTAAATCCCTGAAAATAGGCTTTCCTCTGTGACATCCCTTGCTTGCATCCATTGTTTTGTGACGATTAACTGATAGTTGATAATCAGCAGTTCTAAATTATCTTGATGGCTTCTTTGAGGCCATCCTTAAGTAGCATAAGTAGATGGCAGCAAACACCTCGCTTGGCAGGGCAGCTAAAACTGTGGAATGTGCTCTGGTAACTGTCTGCAGAAAGGTTAGCTATCAGTTCAGCTCTCCACTTCAAGTGCATTTCTTAAATCAGGTTGAAAGCTGAAGTATAATGTAGAGGTTGTGGTTTGACCCAGGTGCATGCCATTCCTTCACAAACCACTATGATTTGCATTTAAATTTGTGTCTCATATTTTGTATGACTCTGTGACCTTAGATTAAAGGTCATTTTATCTTGTGCACTTTGACAAGCAGAAGCTGTCAAAATATGTGCCATAATGACATTCGTTTTATGGTAGTGGCAGCTGGGTTTTATTAAAAGCTATACTGTCCTCAAATCTACTCTTGGAGAGTATGAAGTCCTGTATTATTTTCAGGAAACCAAAATAATATTCTCCAGCTCTGTTAAAATATTTTTCTCCTGTCCTATGTCCCCTACAGTCAATGCTGTAAGAATGAAGAATTTCTCCTCTGACTAGTATTCTGTGGTCTCAAAGCTTTAGGTGAATTTCCTGCAAAAAATAGTTTGTTGGAGAGTATTTAGGCTTCTTTTCTTAACTTGGTTTGCAATACTGTGACTTTCCTTAGCAGCAGCCAAAAAAATGGTAAGGGAGATGGAAGGCAGGTAAGATGGGAAATAAATTTTGTGCTGTTCAGTTGGGAGATTAGTCTTTCCATTACTACTTTTATTTTTTTGAAGGGTAGAAGTTACATCTTTGTTACTTGTCAGTATGTCTAGATAGATAGTTCCATTCATGTGTTATTTTTCTCTTTGCATTGCGTGTAGCCTTCACAGTGTCTATTAATATACTGGATTAAAAAAAAACCCCAAGTCTTGCTGTGTAATTTGATTTGATAGCTGATTATATTTATAGCTTGATGTAATTAATGAAGGAACAGACTATTTGAAGGGAGAGGGGCAGGTGAAGCAGAGGTGACTGAGTGATCTTTCAGGTGCATTTAACACGCCATCGTCACTGCTTATGAATTTGCAGCCAGGTAGTGATGTAAAGGAAGCGGAAAATATACTGAAGACACCAAATTTGGTTGTGTGGTTTTTTGGGTTTTTTTGGTCAGATTTATTACAGTTTCATATTTCCACTGTAAAATGTTTTAAAATTAACTTAAATTTGCTTTTTATCAAAACACATGGTCATTGGCACTTAAACTAAACATTCAGCAATTTTTGCTTTGGTACCCTTTTGGTCAGGTGTAGGTTATAGCCTGTCTGCCTTCTACCCCACGTGTAAGTAAACCTGCCTTGATCTGCATCTCTAATTGCCTTGCCAGTGTGGTAAGCTCGATTACACAGCCCTAGCAGAGTGGGCATGTTCCTTCTAACAGTCTCTCTAATCCATCTATTGAAAGATGCCTCTATGCCCCTGTTGTAGTGTCCCAAATATACTGATATCAGCCAAGTATGTCCATACCAAATACACATATTTGTATCCATACAGATTAGTGTGTGAACACACAGATATTTGTATTCACACTTATTTATATGTAGAATATACCTGTAACAGTCAAGGTAATCAAAGGTTGGTATGGTTTTTTTTGTTGTTTTTTTTTTCTCTCCGAGAAGACTTTTTGAAGTATAGGGAAAATGCATATGCAGATTCTTAAATAAAATGACAGGCATTGTAAATTACAGGTGCTTTCTGTAATACAGAAAGCCTTTAGTTCTTTTATATGGCACATAGGAGTTGAGAAAAAAAAATTAAGTAGCTTAAATTCCTCTTGGCTCTCTGAAGAGGATCTAACTTACTTTTCTCTTTCAGAGTAAATTATATATTGAGTGACCTGAATGTTGCTGATTCTGGGCTCTCAGCAGTTCTTGTGCTGTAAGGGAATTCTGAAATGAGTTTTCTAAACAGGATTTTGAGAAGTCTTGTTTATGAATGGGTGCTTGTCGAACAGAGTTAAACAGCAGTATTTGGAAACCTGTCTGTTTTGCTTTTTCATTTCTTTGCAGACATGAAGAGTATTAAATGACTTTTTTTTCTTTTGCTCCGTTCTACTTAAGACTTTTTCCTTGTCTATCCTTTAATAATTTTAATTACGTAGAGGGTATACCTCTTTGTGCTTTAAAACATTAAAGGAATTACAGGAAACTTCTAAAAGAAAAGTCAAATAGGCATTTTCTCAGATGCTCCTTTTAACCTTTGACTTTATTTATAAAAGCCATACCTTTGATATTTTTACAGCTATTCTTACTGCCTTCTAACATAATATGCTCTGCTTAGCCTCAGTTATATCTGTTTTTTTTTTCTTGCATGTAATTGGCTGCTACCTTTATGTTCATCTCTCAAGCTGGAAAATCTTATAAATAATATATTGTGTTGTTAAAGATTAATGTCTACTGATAAATTGTACTTAATTGTGTGCTTACAAAGCAGAGCTAAACAAATTATACACACACATGTGTTATACAAATTTAAAACAACTTGGTTTTAATACTGCTTTTTCTTAAAAAAACCCAAAACTTAAGTAGTGGTGGTTTTGTCTATAATAATTGCAGAGATACATAGTGCTGTTATTCCCTGAGACAATGTTAGATGGAAGTCTTTCCCTTTCTTAGTGTTCAGCTGTGATAGCCTAAATACAGGGAAGAAAATGTCTACTGAGCTGTGTGACTTCAATGAGAGCAAAAAGACTGCCTGGTTAATTATGCTGAACGTTAAAATGCCTCTTCATGTGCTAGACTGAAAAGAAGGTTTTCTGTAGTCTGTAACACAAGTATATATTGTAAAAGTGTAAGAAGAAAAAAAAAAAAAAAAAGAAAAATAATGTTGTCTGTTTCATTCTCCCCAAGAAAGGGAGTTCCGTGCTCCATCTTTGGGATCTTTGGAAAATTGCATGAAGCTTTCCCAGATGACTGTCCAGGGACTTCAGCAGTTCAAGTCTCCCCTTTTGCAGCTGCCTCACATTGAAGAGGACAACCTTAGGCGGGTCTCCAATCATAAAAAGGTATAAAACTATGATTGGTACTTGGTAACTTCTTAAAACATTTTCTGTTAATCCTTCTACATATAAGGAAGCAAGATTGTGAATTAAATAAGAGAATAAAAATTTGTTTATTTTTTCTGAAAATCAATACAGTTCCTAGATCTATGTTTCTTTAAAGTCCATCCCAGGAGGTGGGAATTAAGATCAGAAATCTTACAAGTGTAAAAGAGTGTGGAAGACCAGTCTATGTTGACCTCACAAACAGAATAAACAGAGTTTTCCTTTTATTACAGAGTGCTATCTCCTACTTAATATAACTTTTTTTCAGAATAGAGCTGGAATGTCTTGCTGGGATTTGTTTTTTTTCCTTCTTGGGCTTTACATTATTCTTAATCTAGTTTGATAGAAAATATATTTGGAAGGTAACACAGAAGAGTTCATAAAAGGAAAAAGAAATACCAGTTACTGTGGCAAGTATTTCAGATTTTGCAATCCTGTATGTATGAGAGAGGATGCTTTAAAAAGCTATTACTATCCGAGTTGTAGTCGGCTAAGTGTTGGTATTTGTAGAATTTAAGGACAAAAAAGAATAGTCTTGTCTGAATATGTGCATACGTTCACTGACTGTCTCTGTATTCAAACCTGCTTGTTTGTTTGATTATCTTCCAGGAATGCCTGGTTAGAAACAAGCTGTTTTCTTCTAGTAGAAGCTGTTGGCTTTTTTGATAGTCTTATAACAATGGTTAATTTGGATCAATCTTAAAAATCCTCTTTATCTAATGGAAGTTTTGTTTAGCTTTAACTACAGCTTTAGATGGTGTTTAAGTGCTTCTGTGCTAGTGTGGAGATAAAGAATTCTTAAGTACTGCATTTTTTAATCCCCTTTGAAGATACTTGTTCATCAAATAGTCAAGTAGTCTTTTCCTTTGGGTGAAGGAAAAGAATAATTCTCTTATACGTATCATCAAGCACTTGCTTTTCTTAATCCAGCCCTAAACTACAGGGAGCATGCAAAAAAGTACGCTATTTTAGATGGATTTTTTGACATGTGCAGTGTAACTTAAGTACAAAAATAAAGAATTTGGCTATCTCGTAATCCCACGTGTCCTTTCCCTGAAAGAGGGAAGAGACCAATTTATTTTACTTGTTTGTACAGGATTCCCATGCATTGAGCTCTTAAAAAATAGTCCCCTAGATTGGAGGTATGATCAGTCTACCTGGATGCAAGAAGTTGTTTTTAATAAAATATGTGCATTCATAGTGCTGAGATAATCAAGTGTAGTCTATGTGATTTTATCCTTTTTGCTCTGCTCTGCAAATCTGAAAAGGATGGTTTTAGATTTGTTTGCAGTTCAGGATGGAAAAAATAAAGTAACTTGTACTTAGTTGTTCCTTTTAATATAAATCTCAAAGTCCTGAAGTACTCTATCTAAATAAAGAATCCAATCAGTAAGATTTCTTGGCTCAGCTTTCTGAAAAAGCTGGCTGAAATAATAGTTTTATAAGAAATGTATCCAGTTTCTAAGGGGTGACATACTAAGGATCACACCAATGTTCAATGCAGTGCTATTTAATAGGTTTGAATACAACCTCTTTGTTTTATTGTTTCTCAAAGCATGTGCTTGCTACTTTCCTACAGTGTGTCTTTTAATAAGAACAAATCAAATGGTATATACATGTTAGTAATGTGGGGACACAAGTGTTGAATTATCAAGAGTTTTTGTGGACTGTGTTCTCTGCTATCATGTGACTTCCTTTTTTTTTTTTAATTTAGTATAAAATCAAAAGTATTCAGGATTTGGTGAGTTTGAAAGGTTCCGATCGTCGCAATTTACTGCACTTCCTAGAAGATAAGAAATATGATGAAGTTATGGCTGTCCTTGGCAGCTTTCCGTATGTCACTATGGATATAAAACCGCAGGGTGAGTGGGAGGTCCTTTTGTTCTGTATGTGTCGCTCTTCTGACATTTTGATAGTCTGTTGGCAGTAAGCTTTTGGAGGATGCTGAAACACAACTCACTGTTTTTTATGTGGCCTGGAAATGACATAGTTTTTTGAGTGGCGGGCTCTTGTGCATGAGATTTATAGTCTGAGGAGATAAAGCGCATTGAAACATTTCACAGATTCCCAAGCCAGCAATAGTTTCTCCTGCAGGAGCTTATCTGATATTTCATCTGTCAATTTAATATTTCATAAGCAATGTCGAATTCTGGTTGAAATACCACTTTTATTAGCTATCTTAAAAAGTTGTGCTTATTCCAGAATTTATGCTCAGCTTACTCCAGCACGGAGAGTCCTTTGTGAGATTTTTGAGTTGGAGATCCTGATGACTAAATATTCATGGGGTCTTTTGTGATGATCCTTGTACACTTTTTATATCTGGCAGAATTTGTTCATGCTGTGCATAGCTACCTTTTGTGTGTGCTGTTTCAATGAATGTATAATGCTCTTCCTCTCTGACGAGGAGATACATTGTTAAGCAGTTCCTATTAGGCAGCCTTTCAGTGGAAGTGAATTGGTTCTGTGGTCTCCTTTCCTTTGTAGAAGATCAGTGCTAGTAAACGTGAGATATTTGAAAGGTTGCTCTAATACTTGTTTCTGATTTATATTGTTGCTGTGCTTGGAATGATCAAATTCAAAATGCGATATGTTTTATTTGGGTAGCCTAACTTCTAATTTGGCTCGTGCATAGTCCTCTGTGAGAAGCAAATGTTAGTGGAAGTATCTGTTAAGGAAGCAAATGTCTATTAATCTTGGCATTTCTAAATGTTGTTTATGTGTGTTTTTTAAAAACCAACATATGAAAGCACAGGATTGTACACAGTCCTGTTAATCTGCTTCAAATGTAAATCTTGCAGTACCTTCCCATATTTTGGCAAGCAACTGTTTTCTGCCTATAGTCTTAATTTGTCACACAACTGTACTCAGGTGTGGTGTGGAGCATTAAACAATACATATGCTTTTTCGTTTAGCTCAGTATTACCATTATATAAACTATATATATAGAACTGGTGAACAGTAAAACTGCTTTCTCAGGGGAGGGGGACGGGAAATTTCTGTGCTGGGATATAACTATTCTTCCCCAACCTGGGACGTTCTTCAGTTCATAGATTGGAGTGGCTTTCCTGTGGCTTTTATGTTTGATGTTTTAGTTAAAATAATCATTGCTATTCTTTTATTTTCCTTTGCCTTCTACTAAAAAAAAAAAAAATTAAATGCATGATTGTTAATGTGGCATTGAAATTGAGTTGTTAATTATACGAAAGTCAGGAAAATCAAAGTTATGATTCCCAGAACAAATGTAACAGGGTCCCTTTAGTCATATGTGGTATTTCATGTTTCTGAAGTTTTATGCTTTAATATATAATGCACAATATTACAGAGTTACGGTTCCCACAGCAGCTATAACTTTGACTTTTCTAACTTTCATGCAATTAAAATTTCAAGCTCAATGTTGCTGTTTTATAGTTTGTTGAATTACCAGCCCTCATTCTGACAGTATATTTGAGGTTGTAAGAGACTTATTAGATAATATTTTGAAGTAATTCTTTGTTAAAAATTCTGGAATGTGTATACTTATATTTAGACATAGCAGAAACAATGTGTATTGGAGAAAAAGGCTTTAAAGAAGTTTAATAGGTATGTTGCTTTTCTTTTTACACTAGTTTTGGATGATGAAGACAGCAACAACATTACAGTAGGATCTCTTGTCACTGTTCTGGTCACACTAACAAGACAGACCATGGCAGTAAGTATTAAGAATACTTGTTATTTCAGGCTAACTGAAAGTATATACTAATAAACAGGCATTTCTTCTTTGCAAGCTAACATAGTGTTTTGTAAATACAACTGTAAAATTAAGATTCGAAATGGAGAACTTTTGCTCTTAATCCTCCCTAATGTTTTTGTTCTGAAGGAGAAAGTTTTCCTGGAATCAGACCAAAGTTCAGTCTGACCCGATGCAGTTGTCTAGGGAACAGTAAAAGAATATGGCAAGTGTTACTGCCTTGAAGTTTGTAAATAACAGGAAAAGAGACATTCAGAAACTTTAGTTCTTGAACTAGAATATTCATTCAAGTCCTTAGGACAGTGTTTAATTTCACATTATGTGGGCTCATAATGTTACAAATCTCTTGGGTGTTTTAGACACTTTTATGAATGAAACTCAATACAGCAGAATGCAGAATATACATAACTTCATATAAAGGAGGTACACCAATACTACATGAAAAAAAATCTACTGTTGAATGGGTAGCAATGTAGCATAACCAAAATAATACTACACTAGTACTTAAACTTCTGACTTGTGCTTAGATTTTAGCTTAAAACACAGTAATGACTTTCTTTGAACAAAAAACCTAATGCACAGGAACTAAATGAACTGCTATCTCACAAAACCCACAGTGTCAATTTTTGCATCTGTACTATTGAGGTGATTATCTAAGTAAATGGAAAGTCTGAGTTGTGCCTCTAAGGTGGGACAGACAACCATGAGTATTACAGCTGAGGATCAGGCTAGCCATTGAAGCCAGTTCAGCAAGAATCCAGTCAGTAAATATAAGTACCATGTGTTGATGCTGTGGAATTTCAGAATGTATCATCTCAATGATAACTGAGGATGCAGTAGGTAGAAAGTAAAAGCACCATATCACTATGCTGGATCTTAAAAATGGAAAGAAGCTGAAAATTGTGAGCATATTGAACTGTACTTAAAAAGGAATTAACTGACATTATATAGAAAACTCACTTAAGATGTTTTGTGTGTTAATTCCACTAGGCAGTCTGACATTGAGATACATGACCTAAAAATTAGAGCTTTTATGTGATGCTTTGTTTTGGGTGGTCATATCTTGTAATTGCCATCTTTATACGAGAGCTCCTTATGACTTTTTTTTTTTTTTTTTTTTTTTTTTTAGAGAGCATGTAGCACTTTAAGAGAGAAATGCATGAAAAAATTCCATTTGCAGAGAGATGTTCTAGCCCACACAATACTAACATTGTGTTTTGTCCTAATGTTTCATATTTCTGGTTTGATTTGTTGTCCTGTGTCCCTGAGTAGCAGTGCAGCTGTTGAGGTTTTTAATGCTCTGGCAACTGGAGCAGAATTTGCATTTTACTACTGCTTGTTTTTGTGATAGAGGACTTCTGTGCTTTATAGAACAAGTAGATTCTTTGGAACAAGACGACATGTTGTTGCTAAATTTCTTTATAATGCTATTGATGGAAAAATCCTAGACCAAATGTTCAAAATAGTGTTTAATTTTGATCTGTTAATCCCATGTTGTGTTTGTCACTGATAAAAGAATTTGCCATAATGAGCAAAACCTTCAGATATGATTAAGGTGATTTAGTGTAAGTTCAAATATAAAATAATAATTTGTTCTTTTGGTACAGAGAAGCATTAGTAGTTTTCACATCTTTCTCTAACCAGGAAGTGTTTGAAAAGGAACAGTCTATATGTGCAGCAGAAGAGCAACCAACAGAAGATGGGGTAAGTGAAGAATGAATGTACCTCTTGCTAGCTAAAGAGAACTTTCTTTCAGATCTTGAGTTGCTAATGATGTGCTGCTTGAGCATTTTTTTTCCCAGAAATACCTGCTGAAGTATCTCTTGAGCTGCGCTTTCTAACTTTGGTTCTCAGCTTAAAATGCTTAAAGTACAGTGAATGCCTGAAATTTAATGAACAGGATAAATATTTTGAATACTGCTTTCCTACAGCAAGGAGATGTCAACAAAGTTAAGAGCAAAGGATGGCAGCAAAAGAATAAAGGAACCAAGAAAGCTTCAAAATCAAAGAAAAAGAAGCCATTGAAAAAGAAGCCTGTGCCACCTTCATTGCAGCCACCGAAACAGCAGAAGCAAAAACAAGCTAATGGGGTAGCTCATCGATTCATTGATATTTTAGTATTTTCTTCAGCTTATCACTACTAATCTGATGGATGTTTTGTATCTGTCAGATATATTTAATTCTATGCTTTTGTAAAGCATATCTCCTAAAATAGCATTTTTTTTCTTTACATTGAAAAATTATTGATAAAATAATCAGAGAACCACCACAGTAATATTTCCAGTGGTCTGATGAAAGTTGTGCCCATCTACTTTAGAAGTCTGGCTTCATAGTCCCTTCTTATTAGTTCTTGTTATGTTGCCTTCTGGGAGGTGAAGTGTTCTGTACATTCTACTTTTCCTTTAAAGGAAAAAACTGGAATTAGACTTTTTTCTGGTAACTTAAGTTGCTTTAGTACTTTTATGTTCCCACTGCATGGTGGTTTCTCCACCTCATGGGCTAGGTTGTGTAGGTACTTTCTTATATTCTCTCTAATTTTCTTATGACTTTTTGAAATGTGATCCCACAGTCAAATACTGTTTGTTTTTTTTCCTATTTGTGTTGTGGATGCCATATGGAGAAGGGAAATTGCTTCCCTGCTTCTCTTAGCACACGAAGTGAAAAGGATTAATCTTCACTGTAGACATACTCTGTGACGCAGGAAGAGTGTAGATCAAAATAGGAAATAAGGGCTATGACCTTAAGACAGGTGCTGTGAGCGCTGTGTACTACAGTAATGCAGACTAAGTTAGAGGTTTTGTTGTTTGTTTGTTTGCTTTTTTCCCATTAGGAAGTAGTTGCGAAGGAAGAAGAGGAGGAGATCTCTGAGAAAGGAAGTGAATCTGAAGAAGAAGAAACAAACAGGGACTCTCAAAGTGAAAAAGATGATGGAAGTGACAGAGACTCTGACAGAGAACAAGATGAGAAGCAAAACAAAGATGATGAAGCTGTAAGCCTTACTTTTTCTTGAAGGGTAATGTTGCCTCTGGTATTGAGAGAAAATGCATTTTAATCCACTAGCATCCCCTCAGGCTAGGCAACACTAAGATGAAGGAGTAGTAACAGTTCTCCAGAGGTTTTCAGGCCTCTTTCCAGCAGAAGAGATTTGTCTGTGCAAGTCTGTTTCAGAGGGAGCAGTGAAGGGTCTTTGCAGCATGACAGAAAACTTAAAAATGTTATGAAGAAAAATAGCTTAATGTCAGGACAAGATTGTGATGTTGTTTTCAGCTTAATTTCTTTACTAGCTGCTGCAGATTTTGAGATAGTATTTCCTTTGAATTCTGTTCTTTACATGCAGTGGCTGTTGCATACTGCATAATGCATATGTAAGCCTGCAGTAGTTGTACATGTGCTTACTAAACTCTAGTAACTATTCATTATTAAGTTAGTTGTTTGAAACTGTAATTGTAGTTGAGAATGAGGCATTGTGGTGGTAGGTGATTTCTGTACCACAGGACTTAGTGGACTTGAGAGTGACTTCTGGAAGTCCTGTACAGGGTGAGAATAAGCTTCTGATGGGAGAAGAGTCATCAAGCTTGTAATCGGGACTGTTACAGCTCACGTAGCGAGTGTTGATAGGCTCTGCGGTGTAAGGGAGTTTTGAAGAAGTCCCACAGATCTGTGTGTGTGTGATTTTTTGTTTGTTTTGTTTGTTTACTTGAATTGTCTCTTTAGTTTTACTGTTACTGGATGGTTTTGCTTTTAATCTTACTGTATAACTTAATCTCTGTCATGTCTTTCCCTTTTATGATGAGTAGCGTAGCACAAGAGCTTGACATATGTATCATTTCCATGGGCTAAAATTTCTTTATTTTTTTAAATGCAAAAGGTGACTGGTGCACAGTAACTGTTTAAACTTGTCTTTGACAGGAGTGGCAAGAATTACAACAAAGTATACAGAGAAAGGAACGCGCCCTTCTTGAAACGAAGTCAAAGATAACGCATCCCGTTTACAGTCTTTTTTTTCCTGAGGTCAGTGATAAAAACATTGCAGTTGTGAAGCATCAGAATTAATATAATAGAAATCACTTGCTCTTTTTATCTTTTTAGTGTAAATACTGGGCATTTAAAGAAGTCTAATACTTGAAAAAAATTATAATCCTACTGTAAAAAAAAAAAAAAATCTTAATTTATAGAATCCTCTTAAACTCCTTCAGGTACTTTCCTAAAGACTTTTAATGTATTTTTCTTTCTATCCAGTTCCCAGATACTTGCAAACTTTTATGGAATTCAAGGTTCCTTTTTGATGGCAGTAGTGCTGAAGTGTTGGTTTTTGGTTTTTTTTCTGCTGATCTGCTATATATAAATAGATTCAAAATGAAACCTTCCAGATACATAGAGAAGGAAAGGACTATAAATTAGATCCCCATTTTTTGCTATGGAACTTGAAAGCAGAGCGGTGGCTCTAACATAGAGTTAAGGGTAGAGTATTATTCGCTCTTTATCTAACTGCAGGCGCCTGTGAGTGGGAGAGGTCCTGACACCTCCTTTGTTAACAGTAATGACAGGAGAGTTTGGAGGTCGTTTGGATCACAGATTGTTTTGGCTTGCTGCTTGACTTCAAGTCTCAACACAACAGCATGGTGGCAACAACAGCGTGCAGCTGTGGAAGACAGAGAGGGTTGGCAAATAATGTCTTTCTACCACAGTGTAGTCTGGAAGGGGCGGAAGCCAACTGTGGAACAGTCTTTCCTATAGAGCTCAAAAATAGAAGATTGGGTGTGGATGGGTGTCAGAGGAAGGGTTGGAAGTGGTGACTCAGTATAGCAGATAGGCTGAGATGTCTCTCCAGCAGCATTTGGTGTTGAAAGTGTGTTCTGATATATCAGCTGTTACACCAACAGCTCAATAGGTGTCTGAAAACCCATTACTGCAATGAAACCTTGAAAAAGATGGGATTTTTCAAAGTGTGGGGTTTGTGTTCTTATCAAATAAGTTATATCTTTGGGAGGCAACCAGACTGGAACCAGGAGGAAGGACTATTTGGCCACACTTTCTTTCCAGGCCAGTTCAGAAGGTTTCCTTTGCTTCCCTGCTGTCTGACTAGAAAACTAATCTAGGATCGCTTCTCTCTTGTGCTGTCTGCCATAACAGTGATGTGGGATGCAAGGCCTATGCTTCCTCTTGTGGTTTAAAGGAGGCAACTGGGATGGGAAAGAACAGGAAAACAGGAGAAAAAAGGAAGATGCTGTGTATATTTGCTCCCTCTTTTCAGTCCCCAAGGCACTTTGTGTCTGTACCCTCTACAGCTTTGTTGGGTGCGCAAAACATACTCTGTCCACGTGCTTGTGATCATACTGTTCCTGCTGTTTTTACCTAGTTCTACCATCATTAGAAAGCAAAATGTGAAAGCAAGACCTGTTGCTAGGGAGCCAGACAAGATATAAAAATAAACCAAATAAATTGTTTTATGAAAGCCTTAGCTGAGGGCTGTGTGGCCTCAAAACATCTAGTTTTATAATGGCTGATCCCAATACTGTATTTTCTTGACACTGCTAGGTACCTCCCATATCTTAATACAGCTTCCAGGAGTACACCAGCATAACAGAAAAAGTTATACTGGCATTCTGCTTTCTGGATGCCTTAGATCATGTCAAACATGCAGCAGAGTCTTAATACCTCCTTGCTGCGAAGGCAGCTGGCTTTGGTCATTAGTCTAAGCTCAAACAGTGAGTATATGCTATGCCCAGTGCCACAGGGGTGCTAACTATTCGTATTTCTTTTTTACTGCACTGACAGTTCCTTTGGAGACTTCACTTATACTTTGTTCTTATACTCTCTACAAAGCTGCTTAAGCTTCAGCTGTGTGTAACCAAGCTGCTGATGGGTTTTATGAGAAAACCTCAGTACTACGCTAAAAAAAAAAAACCCCTAGGACTGAACTGAACATTTGAACTTGAAAGATAGGCACATATTATCTCAGGGAACTGCAGTTGTAAACTTTCCAGCCACTCTTCTCTGATTTCCTGAAAGTTGAATGCAGCTGGACTTATTACTGTAGTCGCAGTTGGAGCATGTTCAGATAGAGTTGATTTGCAACGTCTGAAGAATAAAATCCATCGTACTCTCTGGGTGTTTTTCTCATCTGTGATTCAGAGTACTACGTGTATTGTGGTCATGGCCAGTTCAGAGATGCAGAGTTCAGGATGAAATGCTATAGTTGTGTGAATCTATATTTCTGGAATTGACAGATGTTTGAGTGTAGCTGAGCCTCATATTACTTGTTCTCCAGAGGTAGTCTTAACACCATTTTATCTAAGTTTTTGGGCAGTTGATTACTCTGCCAGAGATGCATCTTTAATCTATTCAGGCTCCTAAATAATTATCTTCTGCTCCTGCATCCATGGATCCAGAAACTGCACAGATTGTAGTTTTGACATTTTTAGGTAGAAACTGGCCCTGGTGTTCCAATTTCATGAACATACTGGTTCCCTGGCATGCCAAACCTTGCACCCATCTGTTAAAGGGCATTTTGCCCACTTGCCTGTTAGCTTGCCAGATTCTCACAGGCATAAACTTTAAATTCCACCCAGTAAGAGAGAGGAAAATTGCACTCCTGCAGTTGTTCTTTCTGTAAAAAAGCAGTGGTGCTTTGGGGTCAGGAGCTTTACTTCCGGCGAGTTTACTCTATAGTTGCCTTTTGAATGAATATAATTTATTCTGGTATTTCTTTGGCTATTATTTTTACCAGTTTTTGTGAAAATCCAGTTGACAGTTTTGATCTTTGTTCTAAAAAAAAAAATATTCCTTGCCATTGAGAGTAATGGAAGCATACACAATGTATAATAAGTCAGCACAGTATTTTGGTAACTTAAGAAAAAAACCTATTGATACAAATGCAGACCCTTTTTTCTGTGGTCAGAGTCCTTTTTGTACAGGCCTAAAATGGAGAATAGCCATTTCCATAATGGATCTAGCTTCTGTAGTTCTTGTTCATCTCTACTATTTATACTGTTCATCCTTCTATTCCTGGAGGCCCCTTGGCTAGGAAGTAAACACTTTGACTGCATAAGATTCTTCTTTGCTACAGCTGTCAAGCAGATTGACAATATATTTATTGTTGGAACTTACAGATAAAATAACTTATGCCTTATAATCACATGGGACAGTTTTCCATAAAGAAAATAACTTAGAACAGTTGTAAAAAGGACTTCTTACAATTCTACAAATTCTGCTCTGAAATAGCATATGAACAGGTTTTTGTCGTGTTCTCATTGCTTGTTGTTCTGGACACGTGAAGGAATGCTGTTGCTTTACTGTGATGCAGTTGCTTTTACTTTTATACACTGGAAAATGGGCATTAGTTTATTGAGTTAATTTTACACTCCTCTGGAAATCCACAGTGCTAATGAGGGTGTTTTGGTTGTTGGTATGAGTGTCTTGCCATTGTAAGTCTATAGTTTGCTAGTTGAATGTTTCAGTGTGATGGTGATAATTACTACTAGCATAATAATTAGTCACTTCAAAAGAGAGGAGGAGTTAATTTAGTTTTTGTGATTTTTTTTTTTTTTTTTTTAACCTGCATTATTTAAATTTCAGATCACCAGACACTGGCTTCTGAAATGTCTTTAGAAAACCAAACTGAACCACACAAGCCCCCTTTCCTCAACAACACACCAAAACTGCTGAACTTTTGACTCTTTTGGTAGAGACAAAAATTCTTCAAATTCTATGTATTAACAGCATTTACTTCCAACCTGTGGAATTTGGAAGGGGCTCAGTGGTGGTATTGAAGTCTACTGTATACTTTCATCCAGTTCTTCTAATGCCATTAGATTAAAAATGAAACAAAACAAAATAGCCACTTTCATGTGGCACTGAAGCACCTGATTGTTATTGGTATAACTATGTAAAAATTGGCCTACTAGTTTGGAGCTTGACTTGTAACTTGTCATAAGATGCACCTCTTCGTAGCTCCAGTCTGTTATAAATGTGATCAGTTACCAAGTGGGTAAAAATTGTTTGGAACACAGTTCAGCAATCTTAACATTTGGATTGTCTAAAAGGTGTAGGTTTTTCCCCCTTTTTTTCCTAAGGGTGAGATTATGCTGTTATGACTATTACCTGTCTACTAAAATACTTCATAAACATGAAGAACTGTCCCTTCCCTCCCTCACTTTTTTTAAGAAAAAGCTTGAGGTGAAGGTATGGAAACTTCCTTTGCAGTACTGAACTTACTTATTTGCAATAGAAAGGTTTCAGCTTCTATTGAAACAAAGTGGATTTTGCCTAAGAAGTGTGCTAGAGGCCTAACCAAAAAGGAATAGTGATTATATGAAGAGCAGTTGATGTTGAAGAGCTTAATCTTCCCATTTGAGAATGGTTTTGTCTGTATTGCTGAACTGCTCCACAGTCTTACAAATCTGACTCAAACTGAGGGATAAACTGTTCTTTTTGTGCAATGTTGCTGTCCTCTATGAAGAACTGCACTCAATTTTATTTAATTTAGAGACTTGGCTTTAGTGCCTGCAGTGGCAAGACCTTTGAGGCTTGTAGCTGTTTTGAAAGCTGTGTGTGATAGGCAGCGGTTGTTGGGTATCTTCTACAAATACCGGTATTGCCTCTGTTTCATCCTTCCTTGGAGTGAAATCTCAGTATGTCCAAATTCCAACTTTCAGGAGGGGGAGGGAAGTAGGGCAAAACATAATTTCCTGAAAAAGATTGTTTACTGGGTAGAATACTTTATCTGTCTTTTGGCATATCTTGCTTTATATGCTGACCTTTTTAATCCGGGCTGGATTTCTGTTGAAGAACCTAAGGTAGTATATTGCATGAAATTGCTTGTTAATCCTTAGTGGACACAATTCTCCAGAACAGTTCCAAGTCTCACATGGTAGTTTAGGCTGAATATATGAAATGAAGCCTTTGGAGACCTAATGAAGCCTTTGAAGACTAACAGTTACTTGTGATAACCTGCTTGCATTCAGTGTACAGTATATACTATATATTTTATGTATATACGTCCAAGAGTTTAAAAAAAAAAACCCAATTAAACAAAAACGAAACACACACAAACCACCTCCTTTCTATCTGTATTATAAGGACCAGTGAATTATAATTACCCGTTATAAAGTGTAGGCACATCATTTTATATGACTTCAATAATCCTGTTTTGTGTTGTTTGTTTTTTCTTTTATGAAAGGAAAAACAAGAATGGTGGTGGCTATATATTGCAGATCGGAAGGAGCAGATGCTTATATGTATGCCATATCATGTTTGTACACTAAAAGATAAAGAAGAGGTAAAGTACTTGAGGAATTTTCTTTTGGGGTATTGCAAAACTGTACTGAAGTGTATGGTGGTGTGCAAATACACTTAAATGTTAATTTTTTCATACTTATATCTTAATATGGAAGACACGTTTTACTCTCCTGATAAAAGTAGAGAAGAGCCTTTTAACTGTGAAAATTGATAATGGAGAAAGGAAAAATAATTTAAGACGACTTTCAAGTTTCTTTGCAGAATATGTTTTTTTCCCTGATACAAAAAGCTGATGAAAACCAGAATTCATACACAATCATAATTCTTAAAGTTACTAAAATGTGTGAGAAATACTGTGTCCTTTTTCTATAAAGCAGAGGCTGTAACAAATTAATTAGCCTCAACCTGTAAGAACCTTTCTGATACTGTAACCTTTGGCTGTGTTCTTTGCTTCTCTGAAAAATGGAGATTTGATGTATTTTGTTCTTTCAAATAGATTTTATGTTCAATTTCGAATAACAGTAGAGTTAAGCTAATGCTTTCAGCAGACTAAATATTTTAACCTGCTTGGGTTTTTGAGATTTGGGAAGGATACAGCAGGGTGAAATTTAGTACTTAATGTAGAGCTACTTGGTCTAATTCAGAAAAAAATGTGACTCGATGATTATTCATCTTTGGAAAACATTGTGCTTGGGTATTCTGTCTTTCTTCTGTGGGTATTTTACTATGCAGAGATTTTCAAAGAAGTGTCACTTGTAAGAAACTAAAACTTTTTAAGAAAAAAAAAAAAAAGTAGTTCTGTGTTTGTATTAATGGCTCATTAGAGTACTCGGGTACTTGTTCTATTGTGTCACTTGAAAGTAGTGAGAACTTACAGTGTGAATTCTGCTTTGTAGGTAGAGCTGAAGTTCCCAGCACCAGGCAAGCCTGGAAACTATCAGTACACAGTTTATTTAAGATCGGATTCATATATGGGATTGGACCAGATTAAACCATTGAAGGTGATGTTTTAATTGTGTTATCTATTTGTATTACGTTGAAAGCTACTTTGTATGGCTATTAAAACCCTGGAAGTTCTGTTGTCTTTAAGAATTTAAGCTGTCCTAATTTTAAAACAGTGGCAAGGAAGGACTTAGAAGTTGTTTCTGCATGATGCCAGTAGTGGCAATTTTATGATGAATGAGGTGGCACTGAAGTTAGTGATGCTTTCCAGTGCCTGTATATTTTAATACACTTTTTCTCATATTTATTCAATTTCTGTGGTATGGTTGGCTCTGGCTTTATGTCTTGAGGTCTGCCGTGCCATTTTCCTGCCCTTAGTCCTAGATACATCCAGTTTCTGAGAAGAATCTGCCATGCCTTGTTTATGGAAGCAGTTGTTGGTTTGGTTTTGGTCTTGGTTTGCTTGGGGTTTTTTGTTTGTTTTTTAACTGTGAATTTCCTGTGGTATGCCATTTGTTCTGGGAGTTCTTTTGTTTTCCCAAATTGTTGTGTATTGTCTGTAATCCTTTTTTCCCCTTTTTCCTTATCCAATTACAGCTGGAAGTTCATGAAGCAAAACCAGTGCCAGAAAATCATCCACAATGGGATACAGCAATAGAAGGTGATGAGGACCAGGAGGACAGCGAGGGCTTTGAAGACAGTTTTGAGGAGGAAGAGGAAGAGGAGGATGATGATGATTAAACAGTACTATTGATTGACTACAGTATCTGCACACACTGCAAACTCTTGGTCTGACTGTGGAACTGTACAATAATCAAGAAACACAGTACAGAAGCTTTGAGAAGGCTGAGTTTAATTTTTCTTTACCAATTAAGAGTGCATTATGTAACTTCTCAGTGGAGGTGAAACAAATTTGTTGCCATTGATACACCTTGGAATATGCTTATGGCTCATTATAGCCTTCAAGTGCAGGATGGTGCATTTGTTTCAATTGAAAATAAAAGCTTTTTTATTATAAATGTCCGAAAGTGTGGGCTATGTATTGTCTGATCAGTTTAGGGTCCAATTTAAGTAACAGGTACTATTAGCTAGGAGCAAACTTTTAAATCAATTTTTCTGCATTAGGACTTTATTTTAGAAAACATTTTGGTATATTTGACATTACAAATCTCTCTTGATTGAAACGTCATCTGCTCAACTTTCAAACTTGATTGGTTCTGTGGTATTCATGAAATATTTTGCTGTGATGCTGCTGACATCATTCATAGCTTTAAAAATCTGTTTTACGTAACTTCATCATTACAAATTGGCGTCATACCCATTGCCGCATTCCGTATATTCTGGAGGGCTGCTCTTCTGGGACTGTTGCCTTTTTATGCCCAGGATTATAATGGAAATCATGAACTTTCCTGACTCTGCCATAGGATACTTACTAGTGGCTTAAAACATTTTTAAGCCTTTATTTCATCAGATCAGCAGAAGATCTGAGCTTTTTGATAAACAAAATGTCTGAAAGCAATTTTGGGACCACGTGTTACGTAAGTTGGTGGCTTTTGTGTAATGCCTTTCCGAAAGGTACGTGCTGAAAGCCGAAGTATATTCTTAACTCTGAATCTACCTGTCACTGTTGGAAATGTTTTAAGGGTAAAATACAACATGCAAAGAGGGCATGTTTTGTATCAATTTTGAATTCCCATCAATAAACTGGACAATTTGATGGCTGTTTGCATTTGTAATAGTGTGCATCTCTGAGTTGTTTTTTTTACCTCAGTCTCCTGCAGGGCAGTAAACAAGACAGTGATTCTATCCCTACCCATGGTTTTTTTGTTTGTTTGTTTGTTTAAAAAAAAACCACCCCAAAATATATAAGTCTAATTAGAGAATAAATTCAGGGAGGAGAGAATCAGTACTTAGTGTATTGCATGACTTGACAAAAACCACAAATGCATTCTTCTTTTTCCTCTCAATAAAACAAATGAAAATGATTAATTACAAGTTGTATTTCTATATTTCAGAAATACATATGAATGTTCTGCAAGTAGGAACAGATGTATTTCTGTTCCTGTATATTGAACAATGAAAATACAATGCTATAAAACGTGACAAACCGCCATGCAGGAAAATTTCCATCCTGTGAAAATTGCCCGAAGCCAGAATATTTGCACACTAATTTGTGACCTTGTTTTATTAGACAGGGTTGTCACTTTAAATGCAAATTTACATTGTTATATTCTTTGTAATTGCAATAGTTGCAAATAAAATTTGAAAATGTTCTAAATGAGATTATGGTATCTTTCAGAGTGCTTCTGAAGTGTATATTGTGCAGGAAAAACTCTTGTAAAGCATAAGCAGTGTCAGGTATTCAAACTCGAGAGTGAAGACTGGACTTAAATGAAATGGCTTTTATATGTGATGCTTTTTAGCTTCAGTTTCTATTTGCAAAATACAGTAGATAAATAATAATAAAGTACTAGTTGCATTCCATAGTCTGCATGACAAGAGAAACGCTTGAGGGAGAGTCACTGGACTCCTCATTATCAAGTAAGCAAAATTAATGCTAAACTTATATCATTCTCTCAGAACAGTTCATAGTGAACTGCTGTGGTTGTTAAAACTTGGGAAGTGATTATAGTTGGGAGATAAAATTGATAATAAGAGCATGACAGAGCGGGGAGTGCTCTCACTACTGATCCCTAAATTTTACTATTAAAGGTTAACTTACTTGCAAGATGTGAATGTATAGAAGTGATTTAAAAAAAAAAAAAAAGGAAAAATCATGTCCCTGGTTGGAACACTTGAAGTATTTTCTTCTTAAAGATGGAAGCTGACAGCTGG
Source organism: Caprimulgus europaeus (assembly GCA_907165065.1). The sequence continues at coordinate 75,812,099 of OU015524.1, forward strand.
GATTACACTGAAAATGTGCAAACCAAGGATAATTCTGCTGTGGTAACAAAGGCAAAGTCTAATACTTCTTCAAACGTGGGTCTCCAGTAAAGTCAAGGTAACTTAAGATGCAAGGAAAAGAATTGCAGTGGTACTGGAAATGTTCATAATGTGAAGAACGCATGCTGATACTTTCTCTTCTAAAAACATCAGCTATCTAGTTGTACACCATTTTACACCAGCTTCCAAGACAGATGCAGAAATGGGGCTGATGGGGTATTTAAGAGCTTCACGCAATTAGAAGTGCCAACTGCAGATGCACAACTCTTACAAGCATTGCCAGATTATTGAACTGTTGGTTGGTCTATTGAGTGGTGTGACCATTAATAACCATTTTTTGAAGAACAATTTGTATTGTCATTCAAAGATTCAGTAACTGTCTCTTGAATAAGAGTTACCAGGATGGTTAAAACTTTACAGGAAGAAGCAACATTTTGTATTCACTGTTGTGTATGTCTTGCTTTTTGATAGGCTTTAGGAACGAATCCAACTGATTTTACACCTAAGTCTTCTGAAACTCTGCAGTAGTAACTGAAGAGTAAAAATGTTCTAGAAATGAAACCTGCTTTGCTGCTGCACCCCCTGTGCAATGGTGGCCCAAGCAGAATTTGGGAGCATCTTATACCATCTCTGTGTGAATAGAGTTACTTCTGGCTGCCTGCTGTCATGCTCCTTTTAGTAGCCTCTTGTTCTAGATCAGAGTAGGCATGTGTGCAGCCAGACTGCCCACCCAAGCAGAGAGGCAGCAAATAACCTCAGGGCTTGCAGAAGACACTTCCAAGGGGAAAAAATTGGATTTGGCTAGAGTAGGCAGGAGGGTGATGCTATGCAACTGGCTCTGATCCTTCTGGCGCAGTGTGTCAATACAGGGGGTATTAACTTGCAATTAGTAGGTGGTGGTAGCATGAGTTAGATTAAGGTTAGATAAATGCTGCTTGTTAATAATGGAATAAATTTGAAGTAGAGATGTGTAGGTAAAAGGAACAAGTTAAGAAAGTGGGGTTTTTTTGCTTGTGTTAAATGGTTTTCATCCTTCTACCCCCTCCAAAATGCTGACTGGTTGGTTAATATGAAAGGGAACTTTTTTTTTCTAGTCTGATTCTGGGTAACTAGAAAGTTACACTTGTGCAAAAAACCTCTGAAACCCCCTCTAAAGTGCAAATGTCTTGTGAGTGGGAAAACCCTTGGGCTGTGGAGAAGGAGGTGCTCTTTCAGCTGGCGGGGTGCAGTTCCCGGCCACACTCCAGCAGAGGGAGGCAGGGGCTTGGCTTTCTTCAGGAAACCCTGGGATTCTTCCAGGGGATGGATACCAGTGTCTTTTGGTTTTGTTTTCCCCCTTTCTGGAGGGGGAAAGGTGTAGATGGAAGTTTCTTTTATCCATTTCTTCTATTTTAAATAAACTCTACTGTTAAATATGCATTCCTCCTGTCTTTATATCTGTTTATCTGGGGGGTTTATTTTCCCCCCAAATCCTTGCTGACTCTTAATTTTAAAAATGCTGAAAGAAACCTATTTTAAGATTAATGTTATTTAAATTATTATTTAATAATTTTAAAAATAAAAAGCTGGTAGAGAACGAAAGGCAGATCTTCCTTTTGTAGCAGGAATTGGAGTGTTAACGAGTCTCTTTTGAGCCTTAAACTTTGCGTTGCATTAGTTTGTGGAAAAGCATTTGCATAGGGCAGATGTTGTGAAGGTATCTCCAGTTCATCTGTATTTTAAACTCTGCAAAGTGAGATATGTTAGGTGGTTCTACCAGGAGGATGCTGGTGCCTTGGAAAGCTGATTTACAGGGAACCTGGGGTCCCTTGTAGGCAGCTGCAGTGTACCGTGGTCACTTGAGTTGTGTGTTCTGTGCAGAGACACATTTAAAAATGTCCCTGGCAGTATTGTCTTTAAAATCTGTGCAGGGTGATGGCACTCCCTCTTCTTAGGGATTGCAGAAGACTTGGCAGAGCTCCCAAATGCTGGATTAGAGGTTGGGCATGTGCTTGAACTTGTTACTATTTGGTAAGGTAAGCAGGTGCTTTGTTGGCTGTACTGTGTTGAGGCCTTAGCAAGTTGGGGAACAAAGAGAAGAGAGAACTAGAAGAACAGAAGAAAGCATGTCCAGAGAAGGGCCACCAAGCTGGTGAAGGGTCTGGAGCACATGTCTTAAGAGGAGTGGCTGGTAGAACTGGGGTTGTTTAACCTGGAGAAAAGGAGGCTGACGGGAGACCTTATCGCTCTCTACAACTACCTGAAGGTGGGGGTCAGTCTATTCAACCAAGTAAAAAGTGATAGGACAGGAGGAAATGGCCTCAAGTTGTTCCAAGGGGAAATTTAGATTGGATATTGGGGAAAATCTCTTTTCTGAGTTATCAGGCATTGGAACCAGTTGCCCAGGGCAGTGGTGGAGTCCCCATCCCTGGAGGTATTGAAGAGTCGGGTAGACATAGCAGTTAGGGACATGGTTTAGTCGGGGGCTTGTCAGTGTGAGGTTATTGATTGGACTCGATGGTCTGAAAGGTCTTTTCCAATCCAGGCAATTCTGTCATTCTGTTAACTTTTGGTGACTTGTGTTCGGTATTGAACTCTAGATGGGATACCAAATTTGTACACAGTGTGCATCTGGGTGATGTTCATGGCTTGCAATTAATTTATTTCCTGTCAGTATTTTGTTTTAGGATGCAATTTGAGTCCACACAGACACTATTTAGTTAGTAGAAATAATCTTCTGCCAAAATTGTTTATCATTCAGTTAAACAATAGAACTGTTACCACCAATGAAACTTATTAATAAATCTAATTTATTATTTATATTGTTTATTTAGAAATCTAATTAGGACAATAGATTGTAAAGCTAATTATAATATTTTTAAGCCAAATTGCATACACTCTACCTAGAATTTAATTTCAAACGTGTGCTGAATCAGGAAACGTTTTCAAATTTTCACTGTGTATTATCCTTCCACGTACATGCTCTAATAATTAAACGGGGAGGACATTAGCATTACATTGCACCTGTGGAATCTAACGGCACAAAGGAGAGCTGCATGGACCGCCTTGAGCGATTGTGTTTAATTCGTCCACATTTACTTCAAAATAAGGTATGAGTGCTTTCCTTTTTATGCAAGCAACATAGCTAGGTGCTTCATGGCACAGAGCTGGAGGCATTTATATGGTCTGGGGAGAAAGTCTAGAGAAGCTGGACATCTTGTGGGTATCTATCTCATCTCCTGCAGAGTTGTCCCTGAACCAGGAGAGCCCCAGTGCCACCAGGGTGTTCCTGGTCTCACATGGGCCAGTTTAGGCACTGTTTGATAATCCAAAGACCAGGCTGGTGTGAGGCTATATTTGACTTACGGTGGCTGAAAATGAAATGTTGTCCTTGCTGTGCAAGGTTGTCCCAGTTTTTAGGCATGGTTTTCCGTGACTGGAGTTGTTCACCTGTATGTCACAGATAAAGCACATTTTGTAGCCATTATAGCCTGTACCATGGTACCCCATCAACCCACCCTGCTCTCTCCGATTGACACACACCCCAAATGTATGCAGGGATCAGATTCTTGGAATTATGTGTGTGCCATCCTCCCACCAAGGAGACCCTCCAGGAAAGTGGGAGGTGTGGAAGGCCAGTGGCATATTGTTTATTGGGGATTTTATTTTTTCCTTCCTGGCACACAACCCTTTCTCCGTGCCCAGATCACAGCTATGGAATTTATGCTTTCTAATGTATGCGTGTGCAGTAAATTAAACTCAAATTGAATGACCAATTTCGTTACAGCTGAAGCTTCATTAATTACTATGTGTAAATCACATTAGCTGAGATTAGGTTATAATGGCTCTAAAATAGTCACTGTCCATGACAGGGTGGTGAGATTTGGAGGCCCAGGTGACAATCATGTCAGTTGCTTGAAATTAACAGATGAAATGTGATAGTCCTTGCTTCCTTTTGCACCAGGCATTTGGTCTGTCCGAGCCACCGAGCTGTGCAGGTCCCTCCAAATCAATTGAGATGCAGGAGAGACTGTTACTCTTTTGGTCCCGTGTACAGCACACGGGTGGCATCTTCCCATCACAAGGCACTCTGAGCAACCTCATTATGTCGTTAGCTTCTCTTAAATGTCACATGGCAGAAGGGACTGCTGCCTACAGGTACTTCTTTTAAAGTTATGAGGATTTACTCTTTGCAGTTAACTTCCTCACATAAGGTTTTATCTTGGTTGTATCTTTTTATGGTTCCCTCCTGATGTAGATTTGTTAGGTGTATTTGATCCCCTCTTTTTTTTTTCCATTCTTCGTTGCAGTTAGGGCTGAATAGTTCATTCAGATAATGAAAAGCTGCCCTATTATATTTTACATTCAAATTCACTTTTAATATATAGTATGTATGCTGAAAGCTACTGTTGATCTAAAATATAGACACTTCTATACACAAGCTCTTCATTTTTTTAGCAAACTGCCTTAAAAATGTCGGACCCATCTCTCAGCAAGCTTATGAGATTTGGAGGTGATCAGGAAGGGCAGCTGGGGCTGGACCTCACAGTGGGGCACAAGTGGCCCATGCCACCAGCTTGTTCTCAACCCCATCCCCATGAGAAACCCTCTGCCCCTGAGTCCCAGCAGGGGGTTGGGCTGTTTTGAACGAGTGAAAAACCTCTTCTCTGGTCGGCATTTTTGCCTGGTGAGAGTGGAAGTCAGGACGATGGGCCCCATCACCTGAAGGACTGTCTCTTTTGGAAAGAGAGTGTTGGTGGGGGATGGCTGGGTGATGATATTGTCCTCCCTGCAATGACACCAGAGCCGGCTCTGCCAGGCACACAGCAGCAGACAGGAGGCTGCATTGAACACTGTGAAAGCAACAAGACAAGCCGAGCATTAAAGGCAACAGGGGGATAAGTGGCGAGGCCAGGGAGACCATCGTCATTATGAACTCAATAGAAGGAGAATCATAGAATCAGAATGGCATGCGTTGGAAGGGACCTTAAAGATCATCCAGTTCCAACCCCCCTGCCATCAGCAGGGACACCTTCCACTAGACCAGGTTGCTCAAAGCCTCATCCAAAATGGCCTTGAACACTTCCAGGGAGGGGGCATCCACAGCTTCTCTGGGCAACCCATTCCAGTGTCTCACCATCCTTGCAACAAAAAATTTCAACCTAATATCTCATCTAAACCTGCCCTCTTCCAGTCTGAAGCATCTTAGTTTGTCCAGTCCATTCCCTCCTTGCAGTGTCGATACCAAAGCCAGCCCTTCCCGGTGTGTCTCTAACCTTTTCCTCCAAAAGGCTGTTGATGGAGATGCCTGGCATGGTGCCTGCGAGATGTCACCGGGATGTCAGTGCCAGGCAGCAGCTGCAGGTCAGCCCTGCCCAGCACAGTGGCTTCTGCGCTCGCTGCTAAAAGCCAATTAAAACAAAAAACAGAGTGATATTTTTCAAACTCCAACGTCTCTTAAAAGGGAAGCATGGCCCTCTTGGTCAAATGTGAGCTGGGGAGACTCACAGGAATGACAGCAATTAATCACCATGCTGCTTTGAATCTTTATGTAAGTGCTCAGCATAAAATATTACAATGCACCAATGCGGAGGCTGACACCAGCTTTTGTAATCCAGGGTTCTCTAGATGTGAGGTTGTAGGCTAGGCAATAATAAAATAATTCAGCCTGTTAGAAACAGGCAAGGCTTTTTGGTATGCACAGCATGCCAGCCTCAAAAATGATGGAAGTGTCAAAATAGCAGAAAAGGGAAAACCCTAAAAATCAAGCCTTTTATTTAAAAAATATCACCACTGAAATTAGTTTCATTTTATTCTAACCACAATATGATTTCTAAAGTTTGGCATGTGAGCAATTAATCAGCTGTCTCAGATAATGACTGGGAAATATGTTTTGGTTCTGTGGGGTTTTTTTTCCTTTTTTTCTGTTGGCAGCTATTCCACTGCTGGAAAGAAAATATGTCCCATCTCTGGCACAGAGCAGAGGCCACTTGCAAGGTTTAAATCTCCTTTGCTAGGTCAACTAATTGCCTGCCTGTGACAGGATCTGACAAGTCATTGCAGAGTTACATGTAGATGAAGGACAGCAGAGCCCGTCCTGGGATTCTGGATTTCATGTGACTTTGGGGCTAAATTGTATTAAGTACTTTCTACACCACCAGCAAAACAAAATCCAGATACAGATCTTCCTCAGAGACTAACTGAATGAGGAAACTGATATATTTCTGATCTCTGCTACTATGTTGGGTTTTTTTAAGAGGAGCGGTATATGGCCAAGAGATGCAGCTGGTGCCTGCTGGTGAGGTGAATGTGTGCGTAGGCAGCGCAGCTGCCTGGGGGGCTGTGCAGCTGCATTCACCCCGGCGGTGGGACAGCCCTGCTCCCCGGCTCTACTTGGGGGGATTGCACCCGTGGGCAGCATGCTGGGGCTCCTCGTGTCCCTCGCAGCCATCACTGACCTCTGACGTGTCTACGGAGAGGAGTCTCTGTACTGGGCCCAACTTGGGGATACACATGGCATGCCCTGGGCAGAAACTGGCCTCTAGGACCAGTTTTGAATGTGACATTTTGATATACTGGCAGGGGAGGGATGCTTGTCCCATGTGCCTATCAGGCAGGGTTTTAGAAGTGCAGCACAGCAATTATGTTCTTAAATCCATGCTCATCCCTGAAATACCCTCTTCCACGCAGACCCTGCTTCTCTCCTCCAAGTGAAGAGCTGTGGTGTTTGAGCCCTTGGATCCCAGTTGCCATTCAACAGGCTCTAAACTGTACCAGGGTTTGGCTGCTGCAGTGTCTGCCCCTCCTTGGTTGTACAAGCAGATGCAGTGTGGGGAAGTTTCTCGACTGAATTTGTATGCAAACAACATACAGCTCCCGACTGCTGATGGCTATCCAAGTTCCTGGGTAATTAAAATCTATAAACTATGCTGGCATATGTAATTTAAAAAATAGCTATGCTATAGTATGACTATGCATGTGTATTGACTAAAAATAGCACTTGCCAAGAGAAAAAGAGAGATAATTACAGTGAATTTGGGTAGCGACTGATTTTATTTTTTCTACTGAATTAAGGAAAAGGAGTATGCAAACACAGTTTATATAGAGACATATATCTTTACTGCTCTTTTAGCTATGGAGAAAAAGAAAATCTACTGGATTCGGATATTTGTATAAAATGTTACTATATGCAATTGCTATTAATGTCTTTCTCTCTGACGAATTTTGCTCGAGGGTGGCAGCTGAGCCCACGCCGGTTAGTGAGATGCAGCGCTCCCCTGGCAGGAGTCAGGAGATGGCACCATCGCGCCTCGTCTTCCCTCACTGTCTGGTCTGTGAGCAAGTGTTCAGACTGGGGAAGACAGGCTTTCTGTGTGACATGGTGTCCTGGTTTCGCTAGGATAGGGTTAATTTTCTTTTTAGTAGCTAGGACAGGTCTGTGTTTTGGTTTCAGCATGGGATTTGTTATGAGAAGAATGTTGATAACTTACTAATGGTTTTAATTGTTGCTGAAAGTCCAAGGTTTTTGTGTTTTGCTAGGCTGCAGGTGCAAAGGACTGGGGGGCAGGGGAGGAGCATAGTAATTAGCAAAACCCAAAACTGGCATTTGGATATGCCAATGAGATATTCCATATCCTATAACATAATGTTCAGTATATTAATGAGGGTTGACAGGAAAGTTGGGAATTCTCTTGGGTATCACTTGGGCTCGCTCTTCCGGGATTGTGGTTTTGGGTTTGAGGTTCCTTTTTGCTGCTCTGGGATCACTGTTGATGGGTGTTGAGCAATTGTACTGTCCAACACTCATTTACATATATTATTATTATCATTATCATTGCTATTCTAAGTTTATTTTATTCCAGTTATTAAATTGCTCTTATCTCAACCTACGACTCTCCTTACCTTTATCCCTCCAATTCTCTCCTTTATTCCTTGGGGAGTTGGGGGGGGAAAAGCCCCTGTTGATATACATCTCTGTGGAACAACAGCACACCTTTGCTTTTCTTTTAATCATATCCATGCAGCAAGTCCAGTGGCTCAGGCTTTGTGTCTGCAAGGCAGGGACAGGCAGGCTGGGAAGCCGAGCGTGGGCATCTGAGCTGCTGGCGTGCTGAACAGTGGCTGATGATAAAATCAAGGGGTCCCTCAAGCAGGAACCTCAGGGTTTGCTGGCCGAGGTCTCCTGCTGCTGAGCGGGGAGCTGCTGGCTGCTGCTGGGCTATTGGTGTTTAATTGGTTAAGTGCCTGGGGAGGCACTGGGCTGGAAATGACTGTAAAATCAACAACGTAATCCAAGGAACAAAAACCCTCATCTAGAAGATCTTTTTTAACTACTGCCCAGATCCAGTTATCTCTGCTATAGAAAGTCAGGTTAATCTGAGCCAAGTTATGTGAGAAAGACTCTCAAAAGAGGAAATGTTTAGATCACTGCTTCTGTTTTCATTTCATTGAGCTATTAATTGAATTTATTATTGTACTATGATACTATATTTGTTAAAATAGATTCCTTTTATTCACCAGATGATAACACCTCCCAGCTCACAATCCCTTGTTATACAGAAACCAAAACTTAGACCTAAGATGCTGGTGAATCAACTCCTAGAAATTTCCCAGAATCAGGAAAATTCCCATTTAAGAAAGATACTCTTTTAGGAAAGGTACCCTAAATATCGTTTAAACCATTTTGCTTTCCATGATGGTAAAAGGACTACTGAATTTTTCCCTGTAAAAGGAGTGTGCAAGCCTCTTGGAATCTGCAAGGTACAAGCTGCTGTAAAACATGCACCTAAATTGCACCCAAACTCCCAGCTCCATCCCATGAGCATCGCTGCTTGGACAAGTACCTTTCCTGCCATGCCTTGTGCTCCAGGCACGGGAGGGAAATGGGCTGTGTCTACTGCAAGGTCACCTCAGGGTTCAACCCGGCTGGCCCGAGGGGAGCACAGTGCTGGTTATGCCTGGTGGCAGTGACAGCATCTGTGAGGGGGGAAGGATTATGGTGGCTGAATGAAAACCCTCTGTCTGTGTATTATTGTGATTCTTAGAAGAAAAAGCTAATGTTTTGGTGCATTGCCTCACAAATAACAGTTCTGGTGCGTACTCAGCAAAGAGTTTCTAATTCAGCCTTTCAAGGCCCTACTGTTGTCAGGCACTTGTCATGTCATTAGCAGCAGAAAGCCATGCAAAAAATAATCCTGACTGCTCCTTCATCTTTCCATGGAATGAGATGCAGTAATTGCCATCCACCTCAGTATTCCTGGAGCAAGCCCCTCTGCCCAGCATCTGCTGAGTTAGTGCCGAAGGAAGGTGCTGGGCCATGTCTTGCTGCAACAGCATGTCCATTCTCCTGGGAACAGGCTCCAGAGATACCAATTTGCGAGCCTGTGGGACTTCTGTCAGCCATACAGTGGCATTTGCCAACACAGAGGCCCAATGCTGGCCCCATATCCCTGTGGGGCTGTCCCTCTGCCACTTCTCTCTCTTCACGGGAGGGTTTGCCAGGTTGCTGACACCACAGGTGAAGCCTCCAGCTGCACCTAGGTGCTGACCAGTGAGGCTGTTGCCCCTCAGGCTGACATGCACAGGACTGGAAGAGGGACTTGGGGCTGGAGTGGAGAGTGGGACTCCTTCCCTTGCACCCCACAGCTTTTCCATATGCCAGCACCAGAACCGCCTCTGCGAGGGACGCAGGTGCTGCACCAGGGCAGTGCCGTGCGCCTGCAGCAGGCACTGGGAGCGTGCAGGGGGTGGGAGCCTGGCAGCCTGGCTGCTTCAGCTCTGCCCCAGCAGAATGCCATGTTCTGGGTCTCAAGGGAGTCTCATTAGAAAGTATTTGCAGATAAGCAAGTTAGTGTGTTACATCCCAGCTGCCGACACACCTTCCTTGTGCTGGACCTGGAGGGACATCACTGCTTTAGCATCACGGCTGATGCTGGACAGACAGAAATGGTCCATGGCCAGACACCTCAGTCATATAAATCAACATACAAAAAAATGGCCATTTGTGGTCAAACACCTTAACCAAGGGGCATGAATAAGGTTTCTTTGTTTCTTTGCTGCAGCAGGTTGCTTTTGTGCTCCAGAGTTTTGTCTATGGTTTATTATACCTTATTCTACCTGCTTGCTTTGAGTGCGGGGATTTTGCCCAGGCACTTGGCCTTTTGGGTGCAGTTGCTCTTGGTTTTTGCTTGAAAGAAGCTCAAAAGGGAAGGGAGAAAGCATGATTTCTGCAGCTCAAATGATTATTTCTTTTATCACTAAGGATGCTGCGTGACTTTATTGCCTTTCTGAGCTCTTTAACACAGCAATAAACGAGCCGTTAAAATATTTTAAAATCAATAAATGTAATAAAGAACCAAGCAAATTACAAAGCTGCTCCTGATGTTTAGTGATTTGGGAAATAATATGTCCTCAAGGGAGCAGTGATTCGGGGTGGGAGGTGGCTAGGTGACCTTGCAGGGGCTGCTGCGCTGGCAGATGGAGGAAGCAGAGCTGGTCCGGAGCCTGTCCCAGGGGCAAAGGGGCCTGCGGGGTGGCCGGTGGGCATAGGCTGGGCTGGGTGGGGGTCTGAGTGGGGTGAGAATCCTGCCCTGCCATCCTGGCTGCTGCCAGGCTCTTATTTGAAAGTTTCCCTTTGCCTTGGGCAGGGGCTTAATCTTCAGCTCAGTCTCCTGAGCGAATGGCTGGTGCCCATCAGTAACTCTCCGCAGCTTTACTCAGATTTAGAAACGTGCCAAAATGAAAAGTGACCTCCAGGGCTGGGCTGGGCAGGGGGTGACTGGTGGGTGGTGTGGAGCCCCCAGCAGCCTGGGGGTTTCTTGCTGGCCCAGGTGCTGCCATCCCATCTCACCTCCTCCATGGGGCAAGCGGGACAGGGCTGGGGTGCAAGCGGGGAGCAGTGGCAGCCAGGGCTGGAGTCACAGCCCCTCTCACCACTGTTTTCAAAGGCTCAGGCATCTAAATGACTTCTCAGCAGCTGTCCTCCCTGGAGACCCGCTTGCTTGAAAGATGATACCACTCTTGTAATTAAAGTAATTGTTTAAATTCATTCCCTTAAATCGGACCCCATCATAACTTAACCAACTGTATCTACACAAGCATGGGGAGGCTGAATAGGGTTGGGGCAGGTGTCACCAGATTAATTTAGCATCCGGAAAGATTTATAGGTAAAAATCTTGTTAAACTGAAATGCCTAATAAGGGAAAATTCAGGGAAAAAAAATGCACACAGGGCATAACCTGGACAGTCAGCTACCCCAACAGACCTGCTGCTGCCTTTTGTACAGTGCTGAGTGATGGGGTGAATGTCACCCCTGCAGCCAGTCATTTGCTGGTGGCAGAATGAAGGGCTCCAACCCCCCCACCTCACCCTGCACCCCCACCCCATCCCCGCTCATCTGCCCAAATAGCAGGTAGGGCTGCACACACTTAGGCTGTTTCCAGATATTTAATTTCCTTTCTCACTTACACTGAATGCTTTCTGATTTCATGGAAATCTGAAGGTAATTGAATGTAATTGTTTAAAGAATTTAATTATTTAAATTATAGGGTAATGCTTGAGATAAAATGACAATCTGTGGGAGTTTATTAATGTTGGCAGTGGATGGAGAGTGGTGGAGCGCGGTGTGCCATCCTGCCCAGCGCGGGGCTGCAGGGCTGTGTGTGCTGGGGAGGGATGATGGTGTGAGGTCAGGATCTGTCAGGCTTCTGCATGGGTGGTAACCACCAGGATGCTCGTCCCTTGCTGCAAGAGCTGAGGCCGTGGCCAGGTTCATCCTTAGTCCAAAATGGCCCAGGCAGTTCAGCAAGAGCTGGTGGGTCAGTGCCTCTTTGAGGGTGTTTCAGGGCACCTATGGTGAGGTGACAGAGATTATCCTGGGAATCTGGGCTGTTCCCATATGTGTTCCCCATTGCCACATGGGCAGCTGTAGGCATCTGCAACCCCAACCCATGTTAGTAGCAAAAGAGGAGCCCACAGCAGACAGTGGGGCAGGGCTTTAGTGTGGCTGCTGGTATTTCAGATGTGACTTCAGGTGGCCAAGGGTAAAATTAGGGTAAAAACTGTATCCATGGCACAGAAAAATACCCAACTAATCTGGAGATAGGCAAGCAAAGCCCTTGCACCCAGGAGACCAGGTAAGCTAAAGGTTAATCCAGCACTGAGAAACCCATATCTGCATCCTGGGCATTGGGCTGCCTCCCAGCTGGTCATTAAAGCCTTGACCCACACCCCTCACCGTGCCAGTGTCTGCCCCAAAGCTTCACTCCCACATCTGGGCTCTGTTCCTGTTCAGAGGAGGCTGTGAGGACAAACAGTGGAGGGAAGCATTGAAAAATAATCAGTACAAAATAAGTGAAAGACAAATTTATCAGAACACTGATTAAAAGAGCATAGAGGGGGATGGAGGACAGTATGAAAAAGATTTGTATTTAGAAAAAACAAATTAGAGATTGGTGGTTGTCCATGGTTCTAATAGTAGGGGAAGCAGTGACAGAGGCAGGAGGCTTCAGCTGTGCTCCTTGCTCTGCCACCACCTGCCTCTCTGTGCAGAGATCCTTAATACTCTGTAGTATCCTCTTTGTTTGCAAACCCTGTGCCTACAGAGGAAACTGTTCTGGTGTTTTTGAGGCTAGCTGATACCCAGGGCCTCGGGTAACAAGACACAGTTTTTTCCCCCTACTTTATCACCTTTTTCATTTCTTTTTGGAAATGAAGCAAGTGATGACTTTGCTCAACCATGTTCCTATTGTTTGGTGGGCAGATTTACTTGGTCAGTGATTTAAAACTCCTCCACCTCCTCCACCTCCCCCCAGCCCCACAGTCAGGGCCATCTCTCTGGAAGGGCCACTCTTGGCTTGAAGCCACCAACGGGTGACAGTGACCACTCAAGTGGCCCCCAACTCTTGCACGAGCGTGCTGCGAGCACACAAAGAGACCGTTTGTTCCCCTGAACTGTCCCTGTCAAAACCTTCCCCTTATCTCCCTCATGTCCCTTTGCCCCTTGCCCCCGTCTTATGGTGCCCAACCTCTGGAAATGAGCTTAGCATTTGACTTCACAGCACATGTAAATGCTTCAAACTGTTCTCCCAACGCAACCTCATTCCCCCTTGCTTTTGGCCCTAAGTGAAGCTGCCCTCCAGACCAGCTGTATATTTTAAACCAAAATTTGAGACTGTCAATTGAGCTTTAAATTCGAGGCTGTCAAATAAGCCCCGCCAAGAGCATAGTCCAAAGGACTCTGCAATCCTTAACTCAGCAAAACTTGTTCCCAGAGCAGTGGGGATGTGGCTGGTTCGAGGCCTTCAAGATTACACATGGCACTAACAACAGCAGCGGCGAAAAAGAAAAATTTCCAGTCCCCTCCCCAACACTTTGCTATTGTGTTGCTTTGTATTAATATTACATTTTTTGTGAGGGGCCCCTGCTGATGCCTCCGTGCTGTGCTGTTGTGCCAGCCCGCCCATGCTAGATGACATCGGTAACGTGGTGTGACACAACCAACAGCACCGGGTGTGACTAACCACAGCAGCAACGCATTGGCTGAGGTGATGTGAAACAAAAGGGATGGCTAACACTCATGCTCAAAATTTTAAACAGCTTAAAAGAGAGGACAGGCTTTTTAAAAGATCCTGTCATGATTTTTCTTAAGCGTTAATACTTTTCCTCATTTACTCTGTTAGGGAACTTAAAACTTGAATTTGCAATGTGCCAGTTCCCTCCATTTTATTCTGGTAGGAGAATCCGTGAGTCGTGGCCCACTGACCTTGATTTGGTCACAATTACTTAAAAAAAAAAAAAAAAAAGAGAGAGAGAGAATAGGGGGGAAAGGGGTATTAAAAGACTTTGCCAGGATGAAGGCTGGGCTGAGCTGAGGATTGCTTTTGTGTACTTCCTCACCCAGCGTGTTTGTGAGTACCACAGCTTTCATACACCAGTAGTGGAATACAGAAAATAGTTGTTCCAATTCTGTGCTGCTAATACATGTTTTCACACATACCATGTCTGTCAAGTCTATAGCAATGCAAGCATTAAAAAAAAAAAAAAAAAAAAAAAAAAAGGCCATCTTGTTTCTCCTGGATCTACCAACTTCAGTTTATTTTTCTTTAAATGTGCAAGTTTTTCATCTAGCCATGATTGTAAGAAAGAAATAAATACCTTGACCATCCTCCTGACCTTATTTTGCTTGCAAGGGAGCAGTGGTGTGAGCATCTCACCTTGCCTGCAGTGGCTGGTGGGCTGGTGCTTGCCCTCCTCCCTTCTGCTGGGGAAGGGCAGCAGAACAGCCCCGACTCCTACTGATACAAACACTCCAGGATCTGGGGTTTCTTGCTTTTCCTCTTCTTCTTTGGTAAATATAACAGGCCTAATGATCACCTCATTTTCTTTAGTAATAAGTTGAAAGTAACTCCCCTAAAACCTGGAAAGCCAGGCTAGCACAAACCCAGTGTGCAGGGCCCCCAAAACCAGAACCAGTGACAATGGCTGCAAGTCCATCTGATGAGTCATTCGTGGGACTGGAAAGAAAGAGAGGTGAGGAGCCCATTTTGGTTTGCAATAAATACTGAGTAACAATATATGTGAGCATGTGAAGTGGGCAGCGGGGAGCTGTGCAATACTTGCAAACAACTGTGACAAACCCCTTTGCTGGGATAATTTGATCTAGCACAGTCGATGGAGCATGGCAGGATTATTATGATTGTTATTTATTATATGTATTACAGTTTGTTGTGTTTTTTTTTTTTGGTGGGAAGAGCTGCTAGCGCTGTGCTAAATAGGGAAAGACCTGGTGCCTTCTGTGATGAGTGACTGGAAATGCAGTGAAAAGCTGCTCCCACATTCTGCCCAATTGTCATGGCATGGGTACGATAACTGATATTTCTACCTGTTATGGATATCATTGCCTGGCTATACTTGTAATATTACCCACACAGCTGACTCTGTGTGTTTGTGTACAGGTGTGTGTGTGTGCACGAGCAGCACTGTGCAAGCACACATAGTGTAACCAGCAAAAAGATCCCAAGCGCTATTCCCCCGATTTCCATGTAAATTATCCAAAACAAAGTAACTCGTCCTTCCTACCCATGGCATCACGTACGCTCATCATCGGGCCAGGCTGCTGCAGGAGTGGGACAAAGGGCTGATGCTACAGTCCGGTTTCCATGGCAACAGAGGAGGGGTAGTGACACCAGAAATGTTGCAAACACCCCTTCTGCTCATCGCAGCCCAATGCACTGTATTGCAAAGGACACTGCTATTTTTTTTTTGGGGGGGGGGGGGGGGGGGGGGGTGGGTAGGGTGGAAGAGTCCAAATGCCTTTACCTTTCAGCTTGCAGAGTTTCTGAATTAAAAAGAAACGGCAATTTTTTTCACGGTGTAGCTGCGGAGAGAAAGGAAACCTGACGCGCAGGCCTCGTTTTCTGCGTGTAAAATGTGTGCGTTCTTTAAAAGGCAGTGGTTGGCTGCTTTTCCGGACATGATGTGGTTGAAGCTGTCATCGTAATGGAAATTCATTGCTGTAGCTATGGTAAATCGAGTTTTCTGCCTGTGCTGAATGCATTAGTCTAATGAGATGTTTGCAGCTGGAGAGCCGAGCTGCTGGAGACTTGCACTGTGCTAAGAGACAGGGAGAAGATGGCTTTTGCCGGGGTCTGTGTGTGCTGAAAGTCCTCTGCCCTTTGGGTCCCAGTGCCCGGGCTCTCTAAAGACACTGCTCAGTGTTTTAGCCTAAGTACTAGGTAAGGGGAAAGCATGCTTCTTCTTCTCTGCCTGATGTTTGTCATTGAGCCTTGTTGGAGCAGTTCTCGTTCTGCTTGTCTGTACGGGAACTTTACAGCTCCTCAGTTGGAGACTTTCTTCACCAAAGCACACCCTGACTTAGCCCTGGGAGCAGTTTGTGTGAGGAGAGGGGCAGCAGATCAGTGTGTGTGTGTGTCTGTGTGTGCAGTAGTTGATGAAGACTTTTGACTACAGAGCACTCTGCATGCAGAGCAGCTTCGGGCTTTTCCAAACCTGAATCCAAGGAGGGGTATTTTTGCTGCCAGGTAAATGCCTCTTCCATTTTAAAAACAACTTATTTTGCAATATAAATAGCAGGCAGTATTTATACCACAGATTTGAAGGTTTACTACAGTCCATAGAGCAATTAGTTTAATTATGATCTTATACCTTCAAACCAGATGTTAAGTTGAATTTTTATCCTTAACTGAAAATTGAAGGGAGCCACGCTGGGTTTTTCCTTTGAGACTAACAGGCATTTAGTTTCTGAGAGATGCTGAGGAGTGTACTTTAGCAGAGTTGTTTATGTTTGTCTTTTCAGGTGTTTTAAATGTAACTTGGAGAGAAGACAGCTCACGGGGATGAAACGCGTGTGTGTGGCTGGCTAACCCTGCCAGTCCCCCACTCGCCCCCTGCGCCTCTGCCTCCGCCCCAGCCGGCAGCCCCCAGCTCGCTGACAGAGAGTGAAGCCCGGAGAGGTTCAGTGAGTAACTCAGCCTTTGAGATCTGGGCACCGTTTCCCTTTCCATAGCTGGTGAATGGCTGTGAGCATTGGTTTCTTTGCCTCGGGTTCATCTATCAGCAGAGATCTTACAGAAAGAAGTTGCTTTTGGTTTTGGTGCATGCTAAGCTTGTGATAGGAATATAAAGTTAATCCGGCAAGCTGCAGAAGGAAAGCTGTGTGAATTCTCTGCTTGGAGGGGGATTTCTGTTTAATCCTGGGTTTGTTTCAACAGGCTTCTGAAGACACTTTGCTCAAGGATAGACCAAGGGCTTTTCAAGTTGAATAAAGCACAATAGGAAATGTAAAGCACGTAAAAGGGGGTTAAGTAGCAAATACTTTGAAAGCAGGGAGATGTTGTTATTTGTGGGAGCAGGGCTGGAGACTAAGAAGTGTCTTTATGCCACAGGGGTGGGATACAGCATCCTCCACCACGCTATGCTGCCGGTCCCCGGTCCAGTCAAGCAGATTGGGCTCTATCAGCCGGTGCTGTCAATCAGCACAGCTTCCTTGGCTCCAGCCTCACCTGACACCAGCTAAAGATTTGGCTCAGAGATTCACAAGTCAAGGTTTTGTGATCTTATTTAGATGAGGTGTCTCTCAGTCCTCCCCAGCTGCAGGTGACTTTTTATTTTAATTCAGATGTCACACTGATTTTCTTGGTAAGGCAGTACCCTTCTGTCCTGTCATAAAAATTATTTAGCTGATACACATGTTCTTCAGATTAGAAAGGTTGGCAGGGGCACAAGTTTTTTAATGAAGAAGTGTGGAAGAGGGACAGGAAAAAAATCTACCAACAGAAAAAGTACATGTGCTGAAGTAGCTCAGAAACTCTGTAGAGGATATACTTTGAGAAATGCCTGTTGATGTAGCACAGTAACTCTGATATTTCTGGTATTTTGTTTGTTGGAAATGTTTAACTCAAGTCTTTTCCTATATTTTGTGTAAAAGAGTGGGTAGAAAGAGGCAATTTTCTTTCTTGGCCAATAAGTGCCTTGCCCTGAGGTTTCTCACCTGCTGGGAAAATAGGAGTGTATAGGTGCTTGATGGTGGCCACAGTACCTAGAAAGAAGAAATTGCAGTAGGATGCTTTTTCCTCAGCCATTCCCTTAGCTCTGTGCATGACACAAAAATTTGTTTTTTTGATGCATATTAAAAAAAAAAATTTACAAGAGGAACACTGTAGAGCATCCCAACATGGTCCCTGAGTGACACTCTGTGCTTCAGGAGGCTGAGATGTGACCTTACACAGGTGTCTCTCTGATGCCCACCCTCTCTCTAATTTAAGGTAATGTAAAAAAAGGAAAAAAGCAAGAGAGGGCACAGACTGTAGGGTGAAACAAGGAAGCGCGATGTGGGACAGTTTGCTGTTCACAGCCTGGGACCAGGAGACAGGTAAGCCCTGTCAGCTGTGCTCCTGCCTGCTCCCTCACCCAGTCCTGCTGGCATGACGCAGGCAAGTGAGGAGCTTGCTGCTGGGACACGGGCTGCCCTTGTCGGGAACATGTCCCTCCTCCTAGTCCCTGGCCTTCCTGGGACCTGTCAGTACCCTTGTGGGCTTCCCCATTGCCCAGCTCTGGTGGGAGCTGACCTGAACCCTGCAGCAGAAGAGGGGAAGATTTAGCCGATTCCCCAGCATCACCACTTCTCACTGAGCTCTGACCAGGGGTACCCAGGGGCTGCTTTCCTGCTGCAGGTTGAACTCATGTCACTAAGGCTGACCAATATTCCTAGCGTTAGTTTGAAAACACCCAGGGTACTTTAAACTAGAGACTGAGGCACGCTCCCCTCCTGCAAACAGTGGGGAACCCATGAAAGCCTGGCAAATAAATACAAGGAATAAAAGCATGGTTCAGGTAAGGAAGACCATCAGGAAATAATCAGTCAGAGTAGGACAGCAACGATTTCTGTTAAAAATTGAACGAAGCAAAATGTTTTTATTTTATAACACTGAAGTCAGCAAATTCCTGTTTTCTTCAGGGGGATTTAGTTCACTTTCATAAAGTATACTCAATGGCATCATGATGTTTTTAAAAAGAAAAACATAATGATGAAAAGAAATACCCCAATTCCCTAAAATCCTGCCCTACTTCTCTACCTACAGCTTTAAAATGGTGCAAAGGAGGAGTCAGCTTTATTTAGATAAAACACTCCCAGCTGAGTTCTCCAGCTGACCATTAAGAGCAGCTACAGTATTTAACAGGTGACTGTCACCACCGGGCTCCCTGCAGTAAGAATGAACGCATAATTAGTTTACTTATGCGAAGAAAAATATTCCAGGCTCACCTTGAAGGGAAAAATTAATTATGTGTATTAATTCTGTCGTAACAAGTTGTCTCATGAGGAATTGGTTTCCTGTGCAAAGGAAGCAAAATTTTGTCTTTATTTCGCTGTGCATTAAAAAAACCCTCATTCAAAATTGTGTGTCAGGGGATTACACGCTGCTGTGCCAAACAGAATCACGATATATGGGTGCATTAAAGGTACTGGCTCAATTTGCTATTGACTAATAAAACTGAAAACCCTTTGCAATCTAAGCTAGTGTCTTTGCACCAAATTTTCCTATTGATGAGAATGAATGAATTGACAAAAGAAAGGGTGATGTGCAGTGAAGGTGGAGTTAAAATTCACTAATTAAAGATCTAAACTTCTGCTATTCTTTATTTTTAATAAAGCCTTATAAAGATGATGAAACTGTAAGCTGTTCATTAAGATTGACTGCTCCCTTTAGGAACTAGTGTAAATTTGGCCCGAATAAAGAATTGCCCAGAGACAGTCTGGATGTGTAATTATGTTCTGCTGAAGGATGAATAATTCCTCTTGAACCGAGCCATTTGCTGTTGCCCTGCAGTTTATCCTGACCCCATCTGTAAAGGTGATTCTCATCGTACAGGAGAAATGATGCTATAAATGCCAGCCTTTTGCTCTCTGCCCATTTGAGTGTGTTGCTCTGTTCAGTTTGGGTGCAGGATGCAAA
Source organism: Caprimulgus europaeus (assembly GCA_907165065.1). The sequence continues at coordinate 75,831,589 of OU015524.1, forward strand.
GGACAGAGTTTCCTTTCTGTCCCTGGTGGGCAGCAGGGCCAGGGATACGCCTCTGCTTTCCTGCTCCTTTTACCTGGCCGGTGCGTGGATGCCGGTGGGCTCTTGGCATCCGAAATGTCAGACAGACAAAAGCATCCACAGGGGCCAGCTGTTGCTTTTGTTGCTTTGAATGTTTATATACGTGAGGCTCCCAGGAGTATTTCCCTGGCATTTTCTTGATTTATGACAGGTGTGACTAAAATGGAGCATTGTGCCCTAAATTGCTGTTGGTGCTTTTGTTGCCGTACTCCTTGCAGAGGGGCTGCTCCCACCTGCATTGTGGTGTACATGGACCCTGGGCACCCACACAGTTCTGCCGTGGCTGGGGCAGGAGGGAAGGGGCTGCACTTGGCACAGGGCAGGGGAAAGAACAAGGTCTCACTCCTCCATTAATCCTGCCCTGGGGTGCAGGTACCATGCACCTTCCTGCCACCATGCTGCAGCTTCCAGGTCCCAGCTTGGGAGATGGGCAGCTGTCTAAGGGCAGCTCTATCCTGAATGCATGCTAATAAAGACATGTTTTTCTCCACATCTGGAACTGGCACTGCACCCAGAACAGTGCTCAGCTCCATACGTCGGCTCCCACCTCAGCCCAGGGTGCTGGGGAGCAGTGGTGGTTCAGCTGCTGGAGCTCTGGTAGCAGGTTTGCACACCTGGTTTTCCCAGGGAGAGCCACAAAGGGTTAATCCCACAGCACATGCAGCATCGGGTGATTCCAGTGCAGCCCGGTACAATTTGGTGCTTGCAACCTCCTCCATGATCTCAAGCAGCACAAGTAATTTGTAAAAAAATCAGCTGTATTTGTCTTTGATGTGCTCCTTGGATGTGAGCAGCACATGTGCTATGTGCCTTTTGCTGAGGGACCAGACTGTGAGAGCTGTCTTACCTCTCTGTCATGTAAATACCTTTTCCTGACACTTGCCTCCATCTCTCCACACTTCCACTTGTGTGACAATGGGGTGGAGGAGATACCACAAAATGTGGCTTGTTTTACTTGGTGAGAGGTGCAGGGAAGGTACCAGGTGCTTTCTTCTTTCACCCCATCCTCCTGCAGGTGTCATGCACCTGAGGTTTCAATACAGAAGCTAATCATGAGTGCTTTTGCTTTCAAAGCTGATTGAGATTTAATGGCAGGTGAGGATGTGCTGTCCTCACATCCCAAGCCTTGCAAGGGACACTCCTGAGAACCAGTTTCCCCATGGCTGACAGGGCTGGCTGTGGGATGCAGTGAGCCTTCCTATCAGGAAAGTCCTCCCAAAACAGGTCCCTTGGAGGAAGATGCCACTCTGAGATGTCTCTGAGCCAGGAGGGCTGGCTTGCAGGGGCTCTCAGCGGCGGTGTGCATTACCCCCTCCTGCCAGCCAGATAAAGCTGTCACATCCCCATAATGCAGAAGTCCTTGGTGACCTGAAAGCCTCTAAGCAGCATTGACCCCCAGTGATTTCTTCCTGCCCGCCTGCTGGGGAAGGCATCACAGACAGGTAAGTTTTTCACTTGTGACCTTGGCTTGTGACACAGGCAGATTTATTGAGGATTATGGTCGTTGTCATCCCAAGAGGCTCCAGCGAATATTTAAGCACTCTATAAACTCATGGTCACTCAAACACTGCAAGTTTATCAAGTCAGGAGAGTGGAAAGGTGGGAGTGATGGACTGCCACTGGTGCCGTTTGCTGGGTGTCCCATTACCACCTCCTGTCCTCTTGCCACAAAATCAGTCTCTCAGATGCCCTCCTGCTTCCTGAGTGCCTCCACTGCTCCCTGGTCCCACAGCATGGCCTGGATTTGGGGCAGAATGGACACACCTGAGCCATGAGTCCAGCACTGCACCCTGCCAGGGGCGGTGGAGGCTCTCTGGGGAAGCAGTGGAGGGCACAGCAACACCAGGATGGCCACAAGCAGGTTTGGGGCATGGGCTTCATTTTACAGAGTCGGTGTGGAAAGTGATCTGATTTCCAAAGTATATATTGGAGGATGGCAGCCATCTGCACCTGCAGCCTCTGCAGGGAGAGAAATGTGTCTCAAGGGAGAGAGCAAAGATTCGGGAGAGGACTTCAAACCTGGTCAGAGACGGCACTCAGGCAGAAGAGATTTTGCAAGCAGAACAGGGTAACAGGGAGCTCTGGGGTCTTAGCTGAGGACAAGTCCAAAGGGCAACATTACAAGAGGAGATTCCCCATTAAGGACAGAGATTGCTTGGTATTTTTGCCCTCTGCTATAACTTTCGTTTGGGGCAGAGCTGCCACTGTGCCCAGCCACCCCAGGCTGTCCCACTGGTCTGGCCACTCTGTCTCGGCTGGCACCTGGCTCTGCACACCCTCACTGCTGCGTCCTCAGGCTTGAACAGGCACCTCAGCCCAGAGCCAACGCAGGGACCCTGGAAAGATCTCAGGGGGTTGTTCGTGACTCCTATGGAAAAGCCCTGCAGCATTCAACAGGGAGGCAGCCCAGCAGAGTGCTGTGGAGTTTAATGGTACATAAAGCCTTTTAATATATGTGTCCTGGTTTTTAGCTGGGACAGAGCTGGGTTTCTTTTTAGTAGCTAGAATAGTGCTGTGGTTTGGTTTCAGTATGGAATTTGTTATGAGAAGAACATTGATAACATACCAATGTTTTCAATTGTCACTGAAAGTCAAAGCACTTTGTGTTTTGCCAGTCTACAAATGCAAGGTCTAGGGGGGACAAGGAATATTTAAATTAATAAGCTAAATTGGCATTTGGATGTGCCAATGGGATATGCCATATCATCTAATATAATGTTCAGTGTATTAATGAGGATCTCTCTCTTGTGTGGGTTTGCTCTTTCTGGCTTTCATTTGGGCTCTCACTCTTCCAGGACTGTGGTTTCAGTTCAGGATTGTCACTCCTCCGGGATTGTTATCTGGGAATGGGCCAGGTTGGTCAGCGGGTGGTGAGCAGTTGCACTGTGTGTCACTCATTTGCATATTTTATTACTATTATTGTTATCATCATTATTATTTTAAGTTTAATTTTATTTCATTTTATTTTAATTATTAAATTGGTTTTATCTTAACTTACAAGTCTCCTTACCCCTCCAATCCTCTCCCCTATCCCCTGTGGAGAGCTGGGGAGTGAGCGAGCAGCTGTGTTTGGCTGCCAGCCAAGTGCCAGCCAAGTGAAACTGCCACAATATGTATCTGCATATTTTCATGAGCATGTGTGTGCATAGGAACCATCCTATTGAACTGTGCAATAGAGAGAGAATTTTTCCTTGTTTGCCATCTGAAAGAGTAAACAAGTGAGTTATTGTTACTTAATTTATTACCACCAAGAAGAAATATGGAGGACATGTCTTGTGGAGGACACATCCATTTGGCATGGCACCTTTAAAATGTTACACAGGGAACTGAAGGAGGACTTCAGTAATACCATATATGATGGATTTTTAAGATCTGTTTACCAGAGAAGATATCTTTCCTCTGCCTTGGAAAAGTGCAGACCTGATGAGGGCTCTTGTCTTGCAAATGTCAAGTGCAGCTTCTCAAGAGAGCATCCATGAGAAGAAATGGTGCAAAAGATCTCCCTCCTCTTTTCTGTGCCAGGTGCCACTAGAGGAAGGGCTCATATTTTGGTGCCAGGAAAGGAGAGAGTTGCAGTGGGTGGCCCATCTTTTCAAGGTGAGCATGTTCCTTTCCTGCAGCTGGGCAGCTGCCAAGGAGATGGTGAGGGAGTGAACAGGCATAGTGCAGGTCCCTGCTCTGTCCCTGGGGGATGGGAAGGACTCCAGTGCCACCAGCAGGGAACAGCAATGCAACAAATAGAGCTTCAGTGTGGATGTGTAGCACACAGAGAGAGAAAGAAAAAAAAAAAGAATAGAAGAGAGGATGTCTTCAAGAAACTGATTATGATCACTATTTATGTATACGTGGAGCCTCAGTATCCTTCCTTCTGTTGCCTTAAGAAAATGTCTATGGCATTTATCTCCCAATTTAATCTGGCAGCCTCCATCTATTTTCCTATAAACGATGAATGAGAGATGTGCCTAGTAACTGTCTCTTATGGCTCAGTAAATACTCGAATTTATTTGCATATTAAGTTGGCCACGTTTATATTGCGCTCGCTAAATGCAGCAACACGAAACACTACACAGAGGAGGCGAGTCGGCCATTAATGTGCCGAGGATTTATGTGAATGACTCCCTTTAACATTAATGGAAGTTATTTACACAAATCACCTTCCAGTGAGGGAATAGACCATAATGTATGTAAATACATATTACTCACTGCCTTTTAGTCATTCAAAAGGATTCCTAGCAGTCTAAAACCTCTCTCTGGTGCTGATAATCAATTTTCCTTAAAATGCAGGAAGGGAGGGCGCTGCTTGTGTAGGGTATTGTGTCACATCTGAGCTGTCACGCACTCGGAGGTGGCTGCAGTCCCTCAGGCTTCAGTGGGACACCTGGGAGAAAAGTCTGAGAGGGTTGTGTCCTTGCTGAACCTGTGTCCCGTGTGGGAGCGGGGATAGCTCTACTGAGTGGGATGCAAGCACTGGGGAAAAATGGGCTTCTCTGTCACTTGTGGTGCAGCTGGGTGAGGTGTTCCTCGCTTCCCACCCGAAGGCCCTGCTGTGTGTCCTGATGCCTTTCAGGAGGGCTTGTAACAACCCTTCTCTTTTCATTGGGCTTGTCTCTCCAGCCACGGATGCTCTTGCCTGGGAGGCCACAGTCATGCAGGTGAGTGAACAGCGTGGCTGGGCTCTACCCATGCAAGCTGTGTATTACATCTCCTTTCCCAAAACCAAAATGATGTCCCCACCCAATGCCAGAAGCTTTGCTGCCGGCTGCCTGCAGCCCCTGGGGCCACTGGACTGGCCCTGCCTCGCTGCCGAGGCTGCAGACATGGACAGGGTGTGCTCCGGGGAGAAACCACCTTTGTGCTCCCTCTGCACGTCTATTTTTTCTCTCTCCCATCTGGGTGAAAAGCAGCGGTGTTCTTGGTGGGTGCAAGTCCTGCTGTATGTTCAGCTTAGCTCAAAATCCACTGCACAGCCAGGGCAGGGAAGATCTGTGGTAGAAGACTGAAACCAGATGCCCTCTGCCTGCCTTGGGGCAAGAGCTTTTTTGTCACTGACCTGCCGCTCAGCCCTGCTTGGTCCCAAGGGTAGGTGAGCTGAGCAGAGCAGCTATTTGCTTTACTTATTTACAACTACGTGCCTGATTTTGGGCTGGGTGCTTCTCTCTGGCTTCCCAACAACACCAAGGTGAAGTGTGGTGGCTTTGACCGAGCTTCACAATGAATATTAGAGGGAACCCACAGCACTGAAACTGAAAATCCACAAGCCCTGGTGAGGTGGAGCTGCACTGTTTCTGAGAGGCATGTTCTTAATCCAGACTTGCCCTTTCTACAGCTCTGGGTCCAGCTTTTCTCCTGGGGACCTCTGCTGTGTTTGCATGGATGGGTGTATTGCCCAGGGCCAGGATGGGAAGCCTCGCTCTTGGCTTACCAGTTAGGAATGGGACTGGAACCGGGAGTGGGTGGCCAAACCTCTTCTGTGCTTGCTGTCCCCTCTGCTGTCTTGGCTGTGGGAAAGCAGAGAGCTGAAAAAGATGCTCACACCTTTCTGGACATGCTGTCCTCCCTTGCTGTCCCTCCCTGCTCAGCCACAAAGCCCTGTGTAGTACTGAGCATCTTCTTTTTCCTGTCGGCCAGAGGAGACAGTAACCAGGCAGGTGAACAACAAGAACCTCATGGTAAGAGGACAAGCTCCAGGAGCATCTGGGCCCTTGCACAAGTGCACATGGCAGTGCTGCCCCACTGCTCAGGAGGCAGCTCCCAGCTCCCACAATCCAGGGATATTTATCACTTCTTGCTCTTCCCTTGACGCATTTATTTGACACACTTCAATGTGTTTTGTTCCTCATGAGATTGCTGTCATTGCATTAGGCCACTGAAGTTAAGCCTGTGCAAAATATCCTTCCCCCTCAGAACATGAGCTTTTTGGGTGATGCTAAAGAAAAAACAGAAAAAATATCTCTCTTGCTTTTTGCAGCTGACTCGGTGAAGGTAAATTTGCTCTGAAACCAAAAATCAAGTAATTAGGCTAATGGGACTGATCACAATGTTAGTATTTCAGCCTGTGTCCCACGCAGCTGCAGCTATTGCTCCAAATCCCCATCTGATGCTGGAGATGGGTTCATTACCTGGCATTATGTTAGGCGGCCTCATGTCCTTGCCAGCTTGCTGGGGTATACAGCAACCCTCACCCTGGACTCAGGGCTGGGTGGCAATATCACCTCTCACCCCAGATCCAGCTGAGAAAAACTACACCAGCAAAAATACAGTTTTGCTGCTGTGAGGTGCTTAGGCACGGGGGTGTTTGCTCCTTGTGTTTTTGGTAGTCACATCTTGCCCCATCCCAGGGCAGCCAGACGTCTGTGTGTTTGCTACACGAGCACTCGGGAGCCCGTTCGTGTCAGGGCATCTACAGCAGACACAGAAGTGTACTGGTGGCTCATGCTGCTCCTCTGGAATGGTTGATTTTGAGCTGTGTGGTATGGGAGGAGTCTCCTGGGACAAACCTTCACCTTCAGAGACATTTTTATTAACAAGAATATTAGAGATGGTAAAATTCCTACAATCTCAGGGGTGTTTCAGAACTTATATTAAATTTACCTGCCATGGTTGTTACCTATGATTTCTAATTAAATGAGGTTATTAAACTGGGAGACAATATTGCAAAAAATTTTGATTGATCTCTTATCCTTACCCATTATTTTTACACAATTAGCAGTAGCAGTCTCTGTTGACAACAGGAACTAACACTGAGCCAGCAAAGAAACTCAGTTACTTGTCATTGCTGAAAAGAAGGACCTGCTCAGATGAGCTGCCGTTCACCTTGTGGCAGGGCTTTTGTCTCTCCATCAGCTTGGACTGCATGTGGCAAGAGGGTCTGTCCAGGGGAGGGCTGATGCAAGTATTTATTTACCCAGGTAGGCAGGAGGCTGCCCCAGGCTGAGGAGAAAATGAAGGGTGGTTGGGGTGTGCAGTCGCAAGGGAGGCACGCAGGGACATCCTCCTCTGTGAAATGGGGAGAGCAGGACTGATTGAGGCTTCTGGTGGGTGATTTATTCTAATTAATTTGGAAGCTGGGGAGTTCTCCCAAACTCATTAAAATTTAGCTCTGCAGATAAAGAGGTCTCATGCATAGGGGGTGATGAGCACAGAGGAGCCCATCGTCCTGCCTGGGTGAAAGCTCCAGAGGAGGCTTCAGGGAACCAGCAGGGGCAAGACGTGAGGGTTCAGCCCCTCGTGAGTGCCCCTCGGGTCTCTGGGCATGGCTGGGTGAGTGCAGCAGAGAGCAAGCCCTGCGACAGGCTGTGTCCTCAGGGCCAGAGATGGGGAGAACTTGCAGGAGCAGGCAAAAATGGCCATGTGTCCCCACCTGTGTGCTTTAGGACATCACAGGAGCCCATTTTTCCAAACATCACCTGAGATTATAGAGACAGGTGATATACAGGCCCAATGGCAAAGAGGGCTGTCCTGGCCTCTGAGTTGTTTCTACCATTAGTGCCAGCACGTGGGGACTTGTACCTGGCACTTTAACTGCCCAGTGAAAGTTCAGGAGAACTGGAACTGGAAACATTGGTCTTGCCACATGCTCAGCCTCTGTCCCAGGCAGCGAGTGCAGCCTTAATTACAGTTTGATTAAGAAGTGTTGCTAGCCAGAGATATTTTAGTGATTATTGTTAGTAAGTCTGGAAGACAATGCACTACTTATTATGATTTTTTTTTTCCAACAGAGAAATAAATGGCAACAGAATAAATAAATAAAGTCAGCCACTGAAAAGGTCACATTTGCCTACAGTCACAATCCATGTGCCAGTTTCTTATGCTAATTTTGGGGCAGTGAAAAGCTTGACACTATGGTCCTGCTGCCTGATGATTGATAGAGAAGGCAGCTCAGGCTGGTCAACATAGGGGTGTTAAAGCATTGGGAGAGAAATTATGTGCTGAGAAGACCAGGAAATGGATGCTCCATAAGGGAATGAAGAATTAGAGGAAAGCAGAAGGAAAATGAAATAAATAAAGTCTGAAATATCTCCAGGTGTTCTGGAGGCTCCATTCATCATGCACTGTGGATGGCACCATGCCACAGTCCCTCGCAAGCTCCTTGCAAGCGTGGAAGATCTCTCTGAATGAAATGTGTTAAAATCATCGCTTCTCTGAGATCATAAAGGAGCTAAGAAAGCTTGGAGGGAAAGAGAAGGTAAATTCTGAGTAGAGAAAATGTCTTCAGACAAGGAATTTGGGGTATAATGGTGACATTGATGGTGTTGGGTCCTGTATGAATTGCAATGCAAGATTCTAAATCTGACTTTGTGCTTTAAGATGCAGAGGGAGGAGTTCGCAGTGGGGCACTTTTCCTGGTCTACTGTGGGTATCTGAAAGACACCTGCTTCACTGGCATTTAGAGACAGTTTTGGATTTCCAAGAAAGATACAAGGAATAACATGTCCCATAAGTAATGGGGTCATGCACACAAACCAAAAAAAGGCTGACTGACCTCTGTCCAACATCCCCAACCCTTGTGCAGGGGCAGGCAGAGTGAACTGCGAACTGCAGGTGTTTTATCTGCCTCATAATCGCTTTGGCTTTCTCAAGATGGGGATTAAAAGCTGAAAAGTTTAGTTGAATGATTTTGAAATTATTCTGCCTGGGAAAGATGTGCCCAGGTCCTCAAGGTGCTTATGAAGGCTTCTGGGTTAGGGAGATCTGTGAGATGGAGAAGTTAGTGCTCAGCAGGTGGTGGAGGTCTCCTACCCAGGGGAAAGCAAGTGTCACTGGTCAGGAATGTGCTGTTGCTTTTCTTGTGATCCATGTATTAGAACAGTCCTCAGATGCCGAGCAGCTCCTGGAGCCCTCACTGTCACCAAGTGTGAAAACCTCCATGCTAAATCAGAATACGATGCAGTAAGTGGCCATTGTCAGGCCCAGGGCTGCTGTGTGCCTAAGTCTGTGCATGGAGATGCTTCTTTCTTGGCAGCCCAAGGTATTTCCATGGAGCTGTGATGAGTTGTCTTTGCTACTTGAATTGTTGTCCCAATTAGTTAGAAGAAATGTAGCCAGGAGTGGAAGGCATCGCCATTCTGTGCTGGGTGCGTCTTGCCAATTTTTTTATACAGACACAGAAAAAATGAAAATAATGACATCTCAAGAACCACTAAACAATTCAGTGCACCGTGGGGAAAAAAATCACTGTGCAGGGGGTAAGTATGCAATGTGAGTTCTCCTCTGGTCCCACAGAGTGCTGCTTTGGAGGCTTAAGCTGGACTGCAAGAGCATTATGTGCCTTCTGCTAGTGCTCTGTGTTGCTCCCATCAGTTACTGTTGGAATTACTTGGGGGCTGAACTTTGTGCACAGATTCCCTAACATACCTGAAAGCTTTCCATTAGTTGCCCTCAGAGCTGATTTGGAAGCATGCCTTCTAGTGACTGGCACTTAGAAACCAACCAACTGACCAACAACCAACAAACCAACTGAAAATTCATTCAAGGGAACCTTTTACCTGGGGTGTATTTTTTTAAAGAAGGTTAAAACAACAAAACCAGACATTTAATCAGTACAATTTTGCAAAATCTATTGCCCAGTGTATGCAGGCAATGACACACAAGCCAGCTGGAGTGGTTTTGTTCTGAGTATTGAGTTTATAAGTGATGAAAACAGGGTTGTTGCCAAACACAATGTAAAAATCATCTAGAAAACAGGAAACAGTGGTTCGTTAGAGGGGGAAATGGATCAAAACAGCTCATAAAATGAAGGCTGTGTGTTTATTTAGAAAATAAATTAGAGAGATAATCAAATGGGGGCAAAATTTACTCTTGGGTGCTGAATGTTGTGGCAATCAGCCCCACCTAGCAAAGCTTTGCTCCCCAGTCACAGCGAGTCAAACCTTGCTAAATTGCCATGTGTTGTTCCCATGGTCCAGTCTTAGGTCCAGGATATTTTCCAGTTTCCCAGTATGTTTTTATTCGAGATGTGTCTGCTCTGTGGTTTGAGAGCCACCTGCAGTCTCCCCCAATGACATGCAGGCAGGCAGACAGCAAGCCTGTGAGTGGATAGAGCTCGCCTTCCCAAAGAGGGGTGCACCAAGGTGAAATCACAGCTGATGGCTCCACAAACCCCCTCCAGCCTGCCTGGTCGTCACTCAGGCCCCAGAGTTTTTCTTCTGGAGTGGAGAGTGGTGGCAGTGGGGTGACTGTCTAGTTCCCAAGCAGTCCTGGGTAACACAGCAGACTCTAGCAAGTGGTGTACGTGCTTTTCTTGTTCCTGAACTTAATGATTACATGAATAGTCTTTTATTTATGCCATCCAACTCCAGTGTGGAAATGTGGTTTGAATATAAACATCTCACTTTTGCGTAGAAGCTTTGAGCATCTTCGGAAGCTGTGGTCCCTGAAGTCTCTAAAGATAGAAACGTAAGAGCTACTCCAGTTCATGCCAGAAATGGATTAATCTTTTATAAGTATTATTTCTCAAAATGTAATATAAAAAGTGCGGCACCTCCCTAAGGAATAAGGATAACTTTATGTGAGAAATGTGTGAAATTCCCGCCCTGTGTTTAAGAAAAGATATTTCCCTATTGACTTTTATAATGTCACTTCTTCAGATTTAGGGGGTTAATTCATTTCCTGGGACAGATTTTGGTGGTGGCCATATCACCCGGTAGGCACAATCCAGCCAAGTGTGTTGATGTTGGAGAGAAATCATCCCAGAGTCAGCAGCTGGATACTACTGGTGACAGAAAGGGAGGGAGAGCATGGAGTGGTGCAGGAGCAAGGGGACTGGACATGGCTGTCAAGCCCCCAGGGGGGACCCCAACACGCTTCTGGGATATCATTTGTGTGGGAAAGGAGAAGTAATGGACTGCTTCTTTAGTTCTCAGGCTGCTCGGAGAGCACATTTTAACGGGAAAGAGGAAGTGTCCCACCTCTTTTTCCAAAATGGGCATATTGGCTCTGGTTTCATGCCATAGACATAATTTGGCAAGGAAGGAAGCACAGCAGTTTTATTCCATATTGTGAGCTCAAGAAAGGTAGGGAATGATGGGGGTTGTGCCCAGGATAGGGACTGTTTCTGTGTTAAAAATTATTTACTTGGCAAAGTAATTGAGGATGGTAGTATGTAAGCCACAGTGAAATGCCTGGAGTAGCACAGGAGGCAATAAATGCCAACAGAGAGCAGCTAGACCACCTCAAGCTGCTCCAGACCACCTCAAGCTGCTCATCATGACAATTTTATCTTTTCCACTATAAAGTTTGCTTTATATTTCTTATTACACCACTGGAGGTCCACTGGATCTGGGGGAGACAGGGAGTTTTTCAGCTTGACTCCAGTTTCTGTGCTAGTGATTCTTTCTGCTAATTCCAGATGATTTCAGGGAGCAGCCCAGGTTGTGCAGCCCAGGTCAGCCCCAGTGCAGCAGGCATTGTGGAAAGGCTGGGTCACCATCAGCAGGGCTGGTGGGAAGGAGATTGCTTTCCTGACAGCTTTTTGGGGTGGAAAGTTCTTTCTTATCCCATGCTGTGTTTAAATCACAGCCAGTTTAACGTGCACAGGAGAAAGTCACCAAGCCACTGCCCTCGTATCCAGTGCGTGAGGTCAGGATGGAGTCTCCCTGTGATGAATACACATAACATGGGAGAGCTGTGACAGCAGACAATGAGAAGCTAGGACCTCACATTAAGTAACAGTCTGTCACAGAGGGGCCATCTCCTTATAACAGAACACCCTCTTTTATAAACAGAAAAGAAGGAGAGCTCTCAATCTTCTCCACTCTGCTTAATATTAGCATCCTCCCTGGCTCTCCTGCAGGCTGCTCTGTCCAACTCTCCCAAGACAAATCTGCTGCCCGGGGGCCAACCTTTGCTGTGTGGATGCAAGCTCTGCTATGTCTTCAAGCCCTGGAGATGGTCATTAGTTCTGCTTCTCCTTTCTTTAGTAGCATAGCTGCAGTTAGAGAGACTTCTGCTCGGTCCGAAGTGTGATGGGGACTGGAGTTTCATGCTCCTGTGTGCTGGGGAGTGACCAGGTGAGGGGTGAGTGGGGCTGGGGTGACTCTGCCTCTTTTGCTGCTTTCCAACAAAAGTTTTGTTGTGCCTTGCTCTTTACTGCAAAATGTTCACTTAAAAAAGATTTTGTATACATTGTCTTTTCTGAAAATTCCCAGCCAGCTCTTATGGCAGTGTATACCAGGCAGGTGGGATAAGCATCCCAAATCCTTGCCCATCTGCTTGTTTGTATTACATTGGTGAGACTTTCTCTCCGCGATATATTTCTATTTGCTCTCCTCCATCACCTCCACAGAAATGTGCACAAAAACCCTCCTCAGCTTGTCCTGTCCGAGATGCACCCCAGAGACATTCTGTGTGGTGAGAGGGCAAATAGGCTCTAGAAAAATGAGAAGTGTGGGGTCATTGCCTCTTTTTCTTGCCCATCTCACACAATCCAACTTGAATATATTGACCTTCTGTGCGTTAGGTACCTGGTCCTTCTTCCTGCTACGTATAAATGTCAAACTCTTTTTTACCTGACAATGCATAGCTGGTTCAAGAAAACACTGGAAGCAGTTCAGGGAAATAACTATCTAGATATCTGGATCCTTCTTTGAAGTGAGCTAGTAGCTTCATGAAGCTTATCCATTTATGGCAGACACTGGTTGAAGATGTCCCATAAATGTAAAACTACAGAAAACTGTGGTGGGGGAAGGAGGCAAGCAGTTATAAAAGAAGAGGCCAGAGTACTGCCAGAAAAGCGAGAGAAAAAAAATGCGAGTATCAGCCAATTACAGACTCAGCTGGAGAACTGAAATGGCCATAATATAAATGTTGCTCATTTCACATTCATTTGTTCCAAATCTTTGCCCCTGAAAATTTAACAGAGAGCAGAAAGAATCCGTGGCTTATGGGTGATGAAAGCATCTGGCTTCTGCGCGAGACACACAAGATGAGAAAGAAAGTAACTGCATTCAAAAGAGAAGTTGCTGCTTTCTTCGCTGGTCTGAAGGTTGTAGATAAATAAGATACTGCTTTGTGTGCCTGTAGTTCAAGGAGGGTTAGCTTGGTAACCGTGCAAGTTCCCTGGTAACAAAGCTAATGGCAGGAGGGGACTTCTGGAAAGCAACCTGTAAATTACATTGGGAAAGTGTCTGATCAGAAACAAGGGCGTCTCAACTAGCAATTGCTAGGCTGAATATGTGAAACTGGACCTGCTACAGTAAAAAGCCCGATTTAATTTTAATTGCTGGTTCAGAATTGCTCAGCCTCAGTTTTACAGGCTGAAACCCTATCAGGGCTACAAACTTGCATGTATTTACAGAAAGATTTGTTCCAGTGTCACCTAATTAATTAATAACAGACACCCTGTCCATCTTTACATCTCCAGCATCCAGGATTTGAGCTAGGGAAGCTGAAGCTGGAAGATCTTGATGCTGGAAATCATATCTGATAGTTCAGGGAGAAAAGAGAAATGTGTTCTGCATTACAATCCTCGCTGGTCACCAGAAAAGTCACTTGGTCCCAGACTGAAGATGGCCAGAGGCAGGGCAGTGGAGAAGCATGTGGAGGGCCCCTCCGAGGTATTGTCAGCTGGTGGCAGCCTGGGAAGGGAGCAGCCCTCTGTCACACGTCCCTACACCCAGAAGGATGCTGGTGTGGGATGCAGTGTCCCATCAGCCTCCAGAGTGGAAGGAGTGTAAGGACCTGCGGAGGCAACAGGGCAGAGGACCTACCTCCTTCAGAAGCTCTGCAGCCTGTCAGTGCAGAGGGGAGGGCTCTCAAATGAGGAGGGGTAGGTGAGGAGATGAAGTGGAGGTAGGCTGACAGGGGGGCTTGGTAAACATTAATCCTAAGATTACAAGTCTGCAAGAGTAACTATTTGTATAATAAATACCAAACTTATAACACTCAGCCCTCAGCCTCTGCTCTCCATCCTGCCTCTCCGAGCTTGCAGAGGGAATTTTGCACAGCTCCTGGACTGCTCTCCCAGAAGTCCACTACATTTTACCACTCTCAGGACTTCAGGACAGGGGATTTTAAGAGGCTCTTATAAGCAAACCTAAATGGTACCTCTGCACACCCAGGTCCTGAGGCACTACCTTGGGGTAGCGAGGGGAAGGACTCAAGTTGTTTTGCTGGGACCTTGTCTTGGAAATGGTAAACCACAGTCTGAGGCAAAGACCTGCAAGAGGAACTCCACCCTTGACTGCAGCTCGTGGAGGTGGGAGGCTGAGTCCAGGCACTGTTTTTCTTCATGTGTCTCTGCAATATCAGAAGTAGTGCTACTAGCTCCGCATAAGAGAGAGAGAAGGAAGGAATTGCCTTTGTTTTATTCCTTTTTTGTGCACATTTGTCTTGACCTCCCCCCCAGAAGAGTGACCCTTGCCACTCACATGGCCTCATCACATCCATTTTTCACATCTTTCCTTTGGTGCTCTGTCTGTGCTCACTTGCTCTCTCTCCATAAAGTTTCATTTCCCCAATTCCCTGCCACAGGCTACTCATCTGCAACAAAACCGTCAGGCCAAATGAAGAAAGGTAAGATCAGGAGGTGAGGCTGGCCTCAGCTGCTCCTGGGGGTCCCATTCTCAACAGGGTTTTCAAGTTCTTCTGGCTCATTAAGCAAACGTGAAGTGAGAGGGGGCACGCAGCTACTGCTCTACCTGCTGTCACCAGGGTGCTATCCTTCAAAAGAACACCTCCTCAAGGACAGCACTGTCACTGCTGCTGAATTTAACTTAAAAAAAAAAAAAACAGGCTGTAGATGACATCGGAAACTGTATTTTCTTTCTTTTCCTCTTAGTAACAAGGGAAGGAGCAGATGCCATCAATACTTTAGTCTGGATTTTGAGGAATTTCCTATCAGCTCCATGCCCTTTCTTGAAGGCACCCTGATGGTGAGAGGGAGAAGAGGATACTGCTTGCTTGATGCCTGGTCCTTTCTCACCCCAATGCAGCAACTCTGAAAAAACCAAACGTGGTTCTGCAGGACCTGCTCTCGGCAGAAGCAGAGCAAGCCTGCTGCAGGTCCCCTTCTGAAGAGGCTCTGTCCCGGGTGAGCCTGGAGCAGCCAGCAAAGCACCCGTGGCACCCAGCGCTGTTGGGTTTTTGCTGCACTGGGACACCTTTGCAAGAGCAGAAAGATGTTTTCTTGTTTGAACTCAGTTTGATTTGGATCCTTTTGCAAATTATTTAATAAAGCACTATGAAGTTGCCCTTGCAGTGTAGCCTGCAGCACATTCTGCAGCTGGACACTTGCAAGCAAAGAGGACTGAAAGTAGCTGCAAAGTGAAATGTGCTATTTCCAGAGATGTGAATAGCCAAGCAGCAGTGTGCCAGCCATGACCAGACTGGATGCTGCACCTCCTTCAGTACGCATGAAGCAGGGGACAAACACGGAGCAATAAAAGAACAGCCCCAGGTAGTTTCCTAAGCACAGGAGAGAAGGATGCTTGGTTTTCTATAGATTTGTGTCCTGTTACTCCTGATTCTGGTGTTTGAGAGGGTGTCAAGTCTGATAAGAGCTTTTTCCAGCATCAAAGTTTTTATATGCAGTCTTCTGCTCTCACTGTCTCATAAGACAGGTGATAGTGGACATTTTTCCGCACGTCAACAGGTGGCCAAAACTGGAGGAGCACAACTGGGGTCTCACATCTCTACCTTCTACACGTTTCCATTACACCTGCAAACCTTTGCACCTCTTGCTCTTGTGCTCCATCAGGTCTGTTTGAAACAAGTCAACAAGTTCAAAAGTCATAAGGGGAGTGAAGGAGAGCACAAGACTGTGAACATATGAACTCTTACTCTGCAGGAAAATAGACTAAAAAACGAACACTGCCTTTTTGCCATGTGTGTGTCAGACACAGAATGATGGCACTGAAGCAAAACTTGCTCATCTCACCCTCACCTGTGCTGCTGTCTCCCACATTTTATCTGGTTGACATGACGGCTCCAGGGCAAGGTAGATAGTCTGTGTAGTGAGGGATGCTAGTATATGCTGTTTGGGATGCTGCTGCTACTCTCAGTTCTATCAAGGAGAGTTAAATCTCTGCTGTGCTGCAGGGAGAAAATGATATATGGCTACCAGCCCTAACAGAAGATTCCAGCTCATTAGAAATCCATGTTTTTACAGCCCAGAACAAAACCACATTCACTCTTCCTTGTACCTGCTTACAGACTTTGCTGTAGCACCGCCTCATCTAGAGGGTATTCACAAATACCTCTTTGGAATACCTAAGGGTCAATCTCCTTGGGAGTGGCTCCAAACAAAAGAAAAGGTGTCTATATTTTCTTCACCCTTTTTTAAACTGCTTGTGAGAATGTTGAAATCATAAGATAGCTGGCAAAATTCAACTACTCTAGGAACTAAGAGGGGAAAGACATTCCTTTGTCCAAGTGAGAGGTACTGAAATATTTTGCCCACTTTTCCTTGAGAAGCAACATGTAACAGTGGTTGGGACACAGGTGATGGGAGCAGAAGGAGCCTGGACCCTGCCATCAGCTGGCCTAGTCCCGAGCAAGTTGCTTTGCATGTCTGGTTCTGCTCCTGCCTCCTGGAAAGGATGCTGTGGGACACATGGGAGAAGTGAGACACTGAAAGAGTAGGAAGTTCCTCAGTTGGCACCTCACAGGGAGTCTAAGACAAGCCCAGGGGTCTTAAGTCTTTCTTACCCGTGAAGCTTGAGTTTCCAGTTCCAAAAAGGCAATGACTTCTTCTGCAATGCAATGTATGGTTAACCAGAAATATCTGAACACAGGATAAGACAGAACTGGCCTTTGCGGGTAGGCAGAAGCAGCCAGGGGTGGGATTCGCCTGGGTGTTGTAGATATCTAGATCTGAGCTTGTTTTCCTGGGCTCACTTTTTAAAGAGAAGAAATGTGTATACATATGGCATCATTAACCTCATCCTACTACTGGGCCTAAAATAGACAAGTCAAACCCAAATGGGATTAGCTCTGGATTAAGACACCTAAATAAAGGTGCCTACAAAGAAGTGACAAAGGCCCCATGATAGTCACAATGCACCTGGTCAGTGGACCCTAGACCCACTGAGTCAACCATAAAGTACATCTGTTTCTGGGCAGCTGAATGTGCAGTCATTTTGGCAGATGTGACACAGAGCATAAGAGAATTCACATCTGAAATGACCAGAGGCATCTATACTGAGGTGACTGACAAACTGAGGTTTGAAATTAGGTGGGGTGAATCCCATTCTTGGTTGCCAGAACTACCACAGATATTTGTGATGTTTGGTTTTTTAATGATTGGTTTGGGAAAATAGACTTTTCTACTCAGATCTTGCTGACTGGACAGTCTCAAGGGTTTTATGTAGGAATTCTCTTCCTGCAGTCTAAATGGGCAAGACAGTCCCTCAGAGAAGCAGTTCCTTCTCACTTCAATCCCCATGGCAATTGGCAACAAAAGAGAAGAGCTTTGCAAATCACTGTAGAAGAACTTCATGCCATGGCTGAAAATTATCCTGACCTTTCTCTGAGCAATGGTGAGACGGGTGTCCTCCATGTAACGTCATTAGGCAATTACATCCACACATGCAGAGAATATTGGTTGATTGCTTTTATTAGCAAAAATTCTTACTGTCTGCTTCACTAAACACTTACCTTTCATGCACTATGCAGGGCTGCTTTGATATTCATGATGAAGAGATTTGTAATGCCTCATGTCCCTGAACACTACCTAAGAGGAGCAAGCAGTTATAAAGCTTTGCTTCCAGATCAGGGCAATGCTTCTCATTTTGCCCATCTACTTGGCAGACCATCCTCACCCAGTGGTTACAGTCAAAGGGCTGCCCTGTTATGCAGAGAAGGATGGGAAAATAGTTCAGAGACTGGCTGAAAACTATCCCCTTCCTCCCATTTAATAACCTGATATTCTGCTGCAGATTGTGCTTTCCTGAACAACAACTGAAGGAAAGACAGACAAGAAGTTTATATCTTTTCCACATACGGATATTTGGTATTGTCCTGGTTTTGCTAGGATAGAGCTATTTTGCTTCTTAGTAGCTGGAGTAGCACTGTTTTTTTTGTTTTGTTATGAGAGAATGTTGATAATACACTGATGTTTTTAGTTGTTACTAAGAAAATCAAGTTCCAACTTCCTATGCTTTGCTAGTCTGCAGGTGCAGGAGAAACTCAAGGGGAATGTAGTAAATTAGCAAACCCAAATTGGCATTTGGATATGCTAATAGGATATTCCATATCATATAACATCAAGTTCAGTTTATTAATGAGGGTTGGCTGGATCTGGGGGGTCTCTCAGGCTCCCTCTCTCTTCAGAATTGAGGTTTTGTTTTTGGGATTGTTTCTGCTCTGGGATTGCCACCCAGGAACAGGCTGGGCATCAGTCAGTGGGTGGTGAGCAATTGCACTGTGCATGACTCATTTTTATATTCTGTTATTACTGTTATTATCATTATTATTTTAATTTCAATTTTATTTCAATTATTAAATTGGTTTCATATCAACCCACAAATTCTCTCACTTTTACCCTTCTAATTCTCACCTCCATTTCCTGAGCAGGGGAAGGTAAGCAAGTGGCTGTTTGGTGTTTAGTTGTTGGCCAGGTTAAACCCACCACAGATATGTAGACCTGGGAGACACGAAGCTTTTCAGGAGTTGAGAGCTGGAGCAGGGCTGCAAGTTCTGGCAGGGACTCCTGGGTGAGTCCCTCAGTGGCTGTACTGGGCATGAAGGGCATTCTCCTTTAGCTGCTTTAGTCCAGCTCTGAAGAGAAGGACTTGGGAGTGGTGGTAGACGAGAAGTTCAACATGAGCCGGCAATGTTCCCTTGCAGCCCAGAAGGCCAATAACTGTATCCTGGGCTGCATCAAGAGAAGTGTGGCCAGCAGGTTGAGGGAGGTGATTCTGCCCCTGTGCTCCGCTCTCATAAGGCCCCACCTGGAGTGCTGCATCCAGTTCTGGAGCCCCCAACACAAGAGAGACATGGACCAGTTAGAACGAGTCCAGGGGAGGGACATGAGGATGATTGGAGGGCTGGAGCACCTCTCCTATGAGGACAAGCTGAGAGAGTTGGGGCTGTTCAGCATGGAAAAGAGAAGGCTCCGGGGAGATCTTATAGCGGCCTTCCAGTACCTGATGGGGCTACAGGAAAGCTGGGGAGGGACTTTTCATAAGGGCAGTTAATGACAGAACAAGGGGTAATGGCTATAAGCTGAAACAGGGTAGGTTTAGATTAGATA
This sequence comes from Caprimulgus europaeus, assembly GCA_907165065.1. The sequence continues at coordinate 75,850,856 of OU015524.1, forward strand.
TGAGGAAGAAATTCTTCACTGTGAGGGTGGTGAGACACTGGAACAGGTTGCCCAAGAAAGTTGTGGATGCCCCCTCCCTGGAAGGCTGGCTGGATGAGGCTTTGAGCAACCTGGTCTAGTGGGGGGTGTCCCTGCTCATGGCAGGGGGGTTGGAGCTAGGTGATCTTTAAGGTCCCTTCCAACTGTAACCATTCTATGATTCTATGATTCTGTGAAATGGGTGCATTTTCTACTTGACTGCACTTTTGCACCTTCCTTTGGCTTAAGGCATGAATAAGTTGTTCCTTCCCTATGTGTCATCCCTGTGCCAGTCTACGTATGGGTTTGCATGAAAGCTAGTGTAAACCAAGTTTAAATGATCATCCTCTGGAATTACGGATATAAAATTTAATGTGGTAATTTTACCTTCAGCCCTTGCAGTTACTGGAGTGCAGTTTAAAAGCTGCATTTATTGCAGGTATTTATTTTTATTAAGAACGGATATTTGCAAAAGTACTCACCGTGGGAGAAAATGCATTGTAGCTCCCTCCGCTATGAGCTATAGTTGCCAGCACGGTAGGCTGTGTTGCTAACCATGCAGCATGTACTCCAACACATGCTGCAGGGCAAGCACAGTGCAAAGCATGGGCTGTTAAAAACATCCCACAGGTCACCAGTGTTGGTCCGGGGCAGGATTTTCTCTCCATCTCTGGCCTTTCTCGGGATCTTCTGAAGTCATGGGAGAACCTCTGCTACCCAGAGGGAACAAGGCTTCACCCTTCCTGCAGCGCTCACCCAGGTGTGGAGGTGGGCAGAGGTGTTTCCCTCCTGCCTCCTCTCTGGGATCTGATGGGGCATGGTTGGAAATTAAATTTCCAGATGACATTGTTTGAGAGACAAGTAAGGAAAGGTTACTCTGTGTCTAGCCCTGCATTAAGTGATGAGAAACCATAAATGTAAAGCAGTTTCCTGCTGTTATTTTTAAACTAAGAATAGGAAAGTCATGGACACAAGTCAGATTGAAGCTGCACCATTCTTGGCCATCTAAAGCTGATGCCTTAAGAAAAGTACAGGGACAGGGCAAACATATACTGATTTTCCTCCCAAAATACTCTCCCGGACTATTTGTACTACAGTGATTGCCTGAACTCAGGCGATGCCTTTGTTAGTAGCCTGTAATTTGCTTCCTTGAATTTGCCCTTAAATTGCATCAAGTTCTTTTAACTTGCCTTGAAGCCACCAAGCTTTCCAGCAGCTGAGCCATGGGTCAAGCCCAGACTGTGGCAGTGGTCAAAGCTGCCCCAGGAAAGTCCTTCCGAGATGACACCCTGACTTTGTTGGGGGGCAGTCAGCCAAGCCCTTCTGGCCCTCTGGCTGACCCACAATTGGACTGTGTGTTTTTCCAGCCTGCCCAAGAGCTTTCTCCTGGCTGTCAGAGGAGGTCGTGCTGTCACCTTCTGTCAGACAGAGGAAATTTTTGCTCATCTGCTGTCTTCCCCTGCTGCTGGGGAGCACGCTTGCCTTCCAGGCTCTGCAGCAGCCTAACACAGTAAATGCCACCAAAGGCGCTTTCCATTTCCCTTAGCATACAGGAAAGGAGGATCAAGACATGGCTGGGCTTGTAATTAAGTGTAATAACAACAGCTTGCATGCTGCAGTTGATTTCTTGTCTCTGCTGTAACAATTCAAATACGTTACACTGATTTCATTTTGTGTGCAGTGCAGTGCAGTTGGGTCTTGTGTGTCAGCACACGTGGCAAGGAGTTTTAAGAGGTTTTGCCAAAACACAGTGTCGCAAGACTCAAAAGCAGAGATAGAGGACAAAAAGATTGTGATTGGTAATATTTAGTGTGTTTTCTGGCCACCATGTGTTTCATACCTCAACAGTTACAAAAGAAAGCAGTATTTCAGTCAAAGAAATGTTCTAGGTCAGCAGCTCTTGCACTGTGGGGGCTGTTAAATCTCAATGTTTTTGAGGTGCCACCACCTACCTTTACCATCAAAGGAGAATACAATAAAGGGAGTGCAGTGTGGTCTTTGATGCAAGTCCATATCTCCTGTCTCACAGTGTCATGGCCACCAGTGGCCCCCACTGTAGGAACCACTGCTCTTCCCCAGTCAGGGGGAAGACCTGGGCTGGGTTTGTCTTCTTTGGCCTCTGCCAAGCTCCTCTGAGGAAATGTGTGTTGCCAGGCTTTGTTTAAAGCAGACTAAAATGCAAAGCCCGAAGCACTAGGCTCTCACAGTGAATTTTTGTGCCAGATTCAATGTAATCCTTGCATTTCCCTTCCCTGAAGAACTCCCTGCCTGCTGCCAGCCTGTAACATGACGTCCCGGGGACATTTTGTTTTGGGAGGTGGAAGAGACACTGAGGGTGTCCTTCAGAAAGCACTATGGGGAGGAAAATGCACACTGCTGAACACAGAAGGAAAACAGTGATGCTGAGAATAGACAGAGCCTTTCCATTTGATTCCTGCTGTGGCAAGCTTGATGCCTTTAACCCTGCAAGTATGCTCTCTGCAGTCACACGAGACTTTTGTTTGGTAAAAATCAGAGCCCCATGGCAGGCTTTTAGGTGATTCCCGAGCTGGCTGAGCCTGCCTGGAGAGTGCAACCACAGGGGCCCTGGCCAATATGGTAAATTAGGCACTGCAGGTTTGCTCTGATCTGCTGTAAGACTTTCAGTGTTTGCATGAGAGTTTTAGGCAGCTGATATTGAAGACTGGAAATTTTATCGTCAATCTGTAAGTCCTACCATAGGTAATGGATCTATCTGAACTGAGCAGGTACTCCTAGTGTTATTATAAAAACCCCCCAGTTTTTAATATACTGCAAATAAATACATTCACTGGAGGGTAGAGTAGGGCTGGGAGGTCTCTATTTTTGTTATCCTACAGCAGACTGTAAACTACTGACTTGGTAAGACAGAGAAGTAGGTTGCTTGGTAGTCAGTCATGCTTACAAAGTTTTAACTAGGCAAAACATTTGCCTTTGAAGCAGAGAAGCCCTCAACTGCAGCCATTTGTCACTAGGGGCCCCTATCAATTAGTACCCTTCTCACTATGTGGGTGGGCAACCACAATTTCATTCCCAGGAATGTCACCTCTGATCAGTCCAATCACACAGGGTTCTGAAATTGTGAGATTTGAAGTGTAGTGAGAAATTTGTAGATTTTCTAGTTTGTAGATTTTGTAAAAAATCATGGTTGTTTGTATTAATAAACAAACATTTACTTGCTTTATGTTTTTTGAGCTTAGAGGATGCTCTTGGACCACATCTTTAGGCTTTTCTCTGTAGTTGGGAGGGTTATGAGTCTGCTCTGTAAAAACAGAGAGCAGGGAGTCTCCCGTTATCACTGGCCTGAGGGAGCATGAAATTGAAAACATCAGCCATCGCAAAGCTTATCATAAAAACGTGAGAATTGCTTAGTCCCTTATGTCTAGCAATGTATGTAGGCAGGACTGGGACTAGTATTCTGGCCATGCACAGGAAAACAGATGCCTGGACAAACCAACATTTCAAAACGTAATTCTGCAATTTTTTTAATTGACCTTTGTTAGGATGTGACCCTTGCCAGAAGCTGTGAAGAATACTGTATATTCCCTTGGTACTCTGTGTATGGTTGTATATTTGTTTTCTTTATTAAAACCTGGACAGAGGAAAGTGGAGCAGATTCCACTCCATTACCCCTGCTCAACTTCATCAGCTGCATGGAGTTGTGGTGAAATAACAGCTTTTGATAGAGTACATCCAAAAGCCCACTACTACCATGCGTGGTAACAGATGCTATCAAATTGCAGAGAGTAAACATTTGGCAATTCTCCTCTAACACAGCTACCTTGTGCCGGCAGCCTTGTGGTCCAGTTCTGTCTCCCTGATCAGGAGTGCTGCGTATGAGGCAGCAAGAAGTCCATTTTGGTGTTGGTGGCACTTCTGATGTGAGGGAGGATTTGTGGAACCATAGAATTTGTGAAAAAATCAGGTTGGTAAGGAGGGACCTCAGGAGGTCATCTCCTCCACATCCCCTCTGATAGCAGGCACTGGCTAATGGGTGCTGTCATCACACTTATCTGCAGGGTGCAGGGTTAAGGTGGCTGTTGTGGGATTCACCTATTAGACATCTGCAATAGAGATCTCACCACCTGAGCCAGCTCCCTGTATTGTATTCACTGGCAATGGAGAGAAACTGGCATGACAAGGGGTTTGTCCTGCTTTGGAGAAGCTGAGCCAGCTGTGGTCAGGTGAACCCCACTCAGGAGTGCATGTCTGTGGTGTATTTCTCACTGCTTTATGATCAATGGTAACAGGGAAAATAACAGCATGAGAAAACTGCCTTCAGATGAAAAACCTAAAATGAAAAATAAATAAAAAGCTCTTTTTTTTTTTTTCTTTTTTTTTTCTCTCCCTTCTGAGATGAGCCACCCGCCGTGCCTACCCCCCAGCCCGGTCCCCGGGGAGATGCAGTCCCCCAGAATAGCGGGGAGGAAGCGGGGGCGGCCCCCGCTCCAGCCGGCGCCTGTCAAAATGGCTGTTCACAACCTCTACTCGGCCTCAGCCGGCGCTTTGCCGGTCGTGAAGATCCCAAAAAAGAGAGGGAGAAAACCTGGGTACAAGGTAGATATGTGTTTTTTCACACTCCTTCTTCACCTCCTGCTGGTTTTAATACATTTTCTCCTAGAATTTCAGGTGAAATGCTGGAACAGGTAAAGTTATGCAAGCGTTGGGTAAAGCAATGCAAGAAAAGCAAGAGAAAACAATTTCTTTTCTACCTGAGCTGGTGAAAAATAGAGAGAATATGTTTTTTAAAAGTTTACAATTGTTTTAATTTGAGTTGTTTGAAAATAACCTGTCTCCCACAGTGTTGTGTGAGATGGCTGCTCACCTTCTGGGAAGGTTTCTCTCTCATTTGTCACTTCTGCCTTCTTTTTCTTCTCTCTCACTAACAGTGATTAGAAACAAAACAAAGTGAAAGGAAGAGGAAGGGAATATGGAGGAGTGAGAATAAAAGGAGAAAATAAAGCTCATTTACAAAGGAGAAAAAGGGACATTTTAGAAAGTAATGTGATTTCATTTACTGAAAGGCAGGCATTTCTGACTATTTGCCTGCTCGCTTTGAGGGAACATCATACCCAATGCTCAATGTGATCCAGGTGAGGAGGTAGAGCTGAAGAAATAAAATCTGAGCATTTTCAGCCCTGCACATGCAGTGGGCGGGCTGGGGCTCTCCCACTGTGCCCTCCCAGTGGGCTCAGCACCAGCAGGAGTGGGGCCACCATTGCACCTCAGACCAGGTGAAAATGGGACTGCGATGCTGAGGGGAGGGGAATTTATTCTGTGGAGTGAAAATGAGCTACACTGTAGTGAGGTGTGTTGTTGTCAATAGATTGCTCTGTTATTCTCTCCATCTCTGTCCACAGCCAGCCAGGGGCACCGTATGTGTTTGCTGTGCCTGTTCCTTGTTTTTAATGGGAATGGACAGACAAATGGAAAGACATGCAGTCTGTTACTGAAGGGCAAATTGCTGTTAGAAAAGAAGAGCAGCTTAAGTTCCTGATGTCAAAACAGAGAAGCAAGTAACACAAGTGCTGTGCATGCACAGGGCCTGCCCCAGCCTTCCCTGGAGAAAGGCTTGGCCCCGGTGTTGCCCAGCTCTGCCCTGGGTCTCTCCCTGTTTGGGTGGCAGTGAGGGTCTGTGTGACTTGCTGCTGGCCAAGCTCCGGGCCTAGGGACCAGATGTCTCAACTCCTTGGGTTTAGGCTTTATCTAGAGCAATCTACCTTTATCGTTGTCCTTCCTGCCTTTTCACGTCCTCCCAGACCTTCTTCTTCTTCCTCCTGTCCTCCAACCTTCTTCACCACCCCTCTGCATCCCATTTCCAGAATCCCCTACTCCTCTGCATCCTCCTGTGCAAAAACTACCATGGTAGCCATCAACTCTTAGCTCTTTCTCCTCATCTTCTGCCTTCTCCCGGGTCTCTCCATGCTCTCCCTATTTCATCCATACCCCTCTCTGCTATGGAGGCACATTCTGAAGTGTGTTTCAGCATGTGCTGAAAACAGACCTTGCACAGCTAAGGAACAGTTTCAGCTGGAGTTTCCAGTTTCTTCTGAAAAGCCTTAACTTTGGTAACATGAATGATGTAACAGCAATGGCCAAGCAGAGCCAACCTGACAGCAGGCTCAGGTGTGCCTCTTGGGATCACCACAGAATTTTATAGTGTTAGTCCAAAACAGAGCTGAGGGTCTGAGCTAAGATTGGGGCAACTACTCCAATGTTTTGTAAAATCTGGAATATGGAAATACTTATTATTTTTCGCTTCAGTATTAGGTTAAAACTCTGTGACAGAAATATCTAAATTGTTTTACTTAAGTTGCTTGTTATGACCAATAATTTAAATTATTATCAGTAATGCTAGGTCACTTATAGGGTCTCTAGAGCAAAACCATCAAAGTTCAGGATAATAGTACTTTGGAGATGTGGTGAAATTGAGTCCCTGAGACTATTAAGTGATTTGCCAAATACTGCAATGACCTTGTACACGGAATATCAGCAGACCCCAGCCCTTCTGCCCCTGCTTGTCTTCCTGACCCCCATTTTTTATTCCATATTTACATTTGATTTGTAATTTGAAGAAAAAAATATAAATTGTTGGGGAGTATGTTTTCTTCCACCCCAAATGCACCCATCCACATCTGAAAAGGCCTTTCACCAACCACCACATATTTGTAAGCAGAAGTGAAGAGCGAAACTTAAATCTCCTAAAATGCTGCAGCAACACTGCACTCCGGACCTAGGTGGCTGAGCAGTTAATTGCCATTGCCCCATCCTCTTCCAAAGGGAAGATTTACCACATGCACCTCTTCCCTGTCCCCCAGGGACTTAGCAGGGAGGCACCAGCATCCCTCTTTTGGCCATGACTCTGGAATGATGTTATTTCTTGGTGAGTGATGGCAAGTGAAAAGACATTATTTTATAACTGATGGCTTAAGTTTCTGGAGCTGACACTCATGAGCTATAGCATCCGAGGCATCTGGCATGTCGCTGTTTATTTGCACGATAGGGTTCGTACACCAAAGCAACATTTTCTGTGAGGTGCTTTTGTACGCTGTGCGCTCAGCTGAAGCAAGCCCCTCTCCATCAAAAACACTTCCCCAGCACCAGTCAAAGATTGCATTTTTTGATGGGGAGCTCTAGCTTGATTTAATTAGCTCACTAATTGTATGGCTTTCAGATACCATGAGACTTAAATGCATTTTAAAAAATGACTCCCTGCCCAAATGGCAGACAACCAAATTCTTTATAGCAACCAGATAGCCGAATTATTACAGAACAGATGGAAAAATACTTCTGAATTTTTAGCAAACTAGGAATTTATAGCCTAGATTTAAATTTATTTTGACTGAGATGTGAATAACAGACATTTTTAATCACATGCTCTTTATAGCCAGATGACCCATTGCCTGTTTTCATTGATATTAAAGCAAATATCTGCATCTTCCTAAAATGACATTTCAACACACTTCACCACCAAGCAAAGTCCTTTTCCCGACTACCGTGTTTATTTTTTCACAGCTTTGGTTATAAAATTTCATCAGCTGTTTTTCCAAAAACTGTTTTGTACCTTATATGGAGCTATTTGCTATACAATGCTACATTTTCCCTAAATACAATATTTTTTCTGACTGTCTAAGTCTCATTAGGCAAAAGTCTATTCTGGCAGCCAGGGTGGTAGGTTAGTAGATGGATCAGTTTTATTTCTCTGGCTGTAAGTGAGGGGCAACCCTGAAGAGCCACCCAGAAAGCCTGTACGAGGGCAGACTGTGCTGCCATTGTGAGGGGATTTGTGGTCTTAGAGGACATTGGAGTGATTCACGTGCGAGGCAGCACTGCAGCAAAGACCACCACATCCTCCCAGAGGGTAACAAAGCCATAGCTCCATCTGAGCAGCCTGAAGGCAGTTTGTTCCCCCCCTGTGCCACCACAGCAGCTCCTGCATGGGGCAGGTGGCCCCAGCCAGGGGGTGAGTAGTCAGTCAGGACCCTGCAAGCTCTTGCCAGGCGGGATGGGCAGCGAGAGACACCCTGTGCAGGATGGTGTGTGGAGAGGGGAGCGATAATTTCCATTACAGGGCATAAGCTCCTTTACTACCCTACAAGTCACTATTAATGATGGCAAATAAGCAGTCATGATTTGGACACACCAGGATTGAGATTGCACAGACAACCTTAAAGTGCCCTGCTTATTAATCTGTCCTGTGATGCAGCCTTAGATTTCAAGGTTGCACACACTCCTCTTAAGGTTGCTGCCTCATTCACTGCAAAACACGTGGCAGATGTAGGAGGCTGCATGCAGACTCCCCTGCATCATTTGCTGTGCAGAAGAAAGGTATTGCATGACACAAGAAGAAAAGGTGGGAAAGACCTTGGACTGTATTTTGCCTTTGCCACCACAGCACTGACCCCTCTCTGCCCCAGCAACTGAGCTGAGCCCTGACTTGCCTTATGCTGAGCCTCCTCACCCACAGCCAAATGCATAGAGCACGTGAGGTACAGCCAAGGACCCCAAAACATATACTTGGAAGATTTTTGCTTCCCTAGTGCATGTTTGATGGCACCTTTCTGCCCAGCCATGAGAAGCCCACACGACAGGACCAGGACAGCCCAGACAGTCACCTTGGTGCACATCTATGTGCCCATCTGCAGGGGCCGGAGGTGGTTTTCTCTCCAGCAGCAAAAGCTCCCGTGGCCAGGAGATACCTCTGCTCTCCTGGCTGGAAGGACAAAGGTCCATGGAGACAGGGTGAATCCCAGCCATTTCTAGCAAATGTTTTATCAGGACAAGGGACAAACAGAACATGAGAACTAGGAGCCATAAAGATTAGGACCTATGATCTAAGTGGTTTAAGAAAAGTACAGGGAAAGTTTGCATCATGTTTCATCTTGTTTCTTTCCGGTGTATTTTCTTATACAATCTGGCAGAGAACTTGTTCAGAAGAAAAAAAAATGCTATCTGGGAAATGCTCTTCCCCCTCTTTCACTTTTTTTTGGTATGGGATGACAGAAATACCAGCTAGATTAATCCTGATTGCTCCAAAGGGGTGTGCAGATAGTAAGAGAAAATCCAAGACTCAACAGGGTCCTCCTTGTCCACAGCCACTACACACTCACACAAGCCTGTAGCTGGCATCAATGACACAAAAGACCATGGTCTCTTTGCATTGAGTGCACTGTGGCTTTGGTGAAGTAGACACACTTATTTCCTATGCTAAATCCCTGATCAGCTTTTTCTGATCTCATTTCCATGGTAGAATGTCCACAAGAGTTGGAGGAGGGTTGGTTGTACATCTTGTTTTAAAGCAACTGTTGCCTTTTATATCTCATGCTGTGCATATTAAAACTTATGACAGTTGATATTCAAGGTCTGACTCAAATGCCTTACTGCGGGATTTCCCTAAGTGCTTTGACAGATTTTCTACATCTCCTTTTCTCTCTCTCTTTCCCTCTTTCACTGTTTTTTTTTTTCACATTGATGCATATGTGCTCTCTAGTGCCAAGCTCTGTCAGTCAGCTGGTTGGTTGGATTGGCTCTTTGATAGAGAAGAATCAGTCCAAGAAAAGACAACTTTAAATGAAATACTTTGAGATTTATACTTAGTGATATTCAGGGACTAGTTAAGGTTTCAGTGGCCAGGAGGTGTTTAAGTTGTGTTTGCTTGTGTACTGTCTCTTGAAATCAGGTATTGTTTTATTTTGATCTAATGAAGCATTCTCTGCTACCCCTAATAAAATGGCATTTATCTGTATCCAGAGGCTGTAGAGCACATACTGTTGCAATTAAGTCTGCAGTAAACTGTTCGCTAAAACAGCAAACTGCCAAGAAGGGGCTTCCAAGCTAGAGAGCTTATGCAAGTGTTACCCTCTGTTTATTTGCTATTGAACATAAGCCTGCCTGGGCCTCCAAGAGCCAGGGAACAGGCGGAGAAAGAGGTCTACTGGACACAGTCCCACCTCCACCCATGGTGCTGGTGGGGCAGTGTATGCTTGGAAGATGTGTGAGGCTCAAGGGCTGGAGAGGGGACTTGTGTGCCTGTGTTTGGGGCCACAGTGCTGTGAGCCAGTAAGAATATTAAAGAGCTAACATGCAAGAGAAATAGAAGTTAATTAGATGTAGCATCTCCAAAATAGTATCTGTGTAGATGTGTGCATGTGTGATTGCATATATATATTTATATGTATACATAAATATACGAGTGTATATGTACTGCTCTGTGTAAATGTATATACTTTTATGTCTGTGTATATATTATGTACACATAAATGTGTTTCTGCATTTATTATATATGCATATATGTGTATGACCAAAAGCAAGCCCAGAAGCCTAGCATAGGGCCTATCCAAAGTTTCATAGTGTCAGACCACCTCACCAAAGTGAGTCATTGACATGTTCCTACAGAAAACAGCAAAGCGTACTTCTCAGCTTCTCACATAGGATAAACCCCAAACTGGACGGGAACCTTGATTTTTCAAACACCATTTTCCTTCTGTTTATTTGAATTGCTGGGAAAACAAACTGATGGCACTTTGCTGCTGATCTTTCCTGATCCCAATCTGAAGGCAAGACAACCCCATAGAAACAGGACAATACAGGCAGGTGAGGACTGGCACTAGCCAGGGGCCAGTTCAGGGTCTCTAGTGCCTTACAGCTGCCATATGGCAGGAGGTCAAATCTATAGTTTGTCTTAGATTCACTTACTGAACATTTTCTCCCATGTTCAGGCTAAATCCAAAGGGATGTGGAGGTGGTGCCTGGTGCCTCTGAGGCAGATGAGGTACAGCCTCTGCCCCAGGTGCAGAGGAGACAGCTTTGATTTCCATCCAGGCTTTTCATACCCATCTTTCCACAGAGGCTGCTCTGAGGGAAACTCTAGGTTGTGTAAAGGAGCAAGTTCAGGAAGAGTCTGGGGGAGGTCTAGCAGGAAAAATTACACTCATCTCAACAAAGATGGCCTTTTTGTTTGCTTTTTTTACACAGTTGTAATAATAATCATGGACAAAATGAATCTTTATCCAAAATGACTTCTGCTCTCCACCAGGACCTGCTCAAGGTTTGGTTTCTAGGTAGTGGTCTGGCTCAATTTCTACCTAAAATATACTTTGTATGTTATTTCCACCTTGGGCTTAAGCTCTGAGGGAAGTAATACTCTGCAAATTTAACAGGGCTAAAAATGCCTTTTCATTCTTAGGTGTGTTGCTGATAGCATTTTTACCTTTGGCCACTGAAAAGCAACAGCAACAGAAAAATCACTTGTCAGAAGAACTGCTCAGTGTAGTATATGTAAAGATATAAACCAGCCAGCTGTGTGCTTGGCTCTCTGCTTTCCCCCTCTTCCCTTTGTAGCGAAAGGAAAAGCAGGAGTCATACGTGCAGGTCACATCCATCACATCAGCCCTTTATAATTATGAGGACCTGATCATCACTTGACTGGTGAGATGTTGCCAGGTACTGGCAGCATAGAGATGTAGTGATGTTGCACCATAAATTCCAATCGTGTTTCACTTCTACAAACCAGGCTGCAGGTCACAGAGATTACTCGGTGCAACAGTGCAGCAGTTTGTATTTACTACCTGGTAATAACACACTACAGACCATGGTCTGGGCTTGTTTACATGTGTGTCAGCCCAAAGTAGCCTCTTGGTGCCACTGGATTTACACAAGATTTACACCCCTGTAACCAAGGGCAGAATTTGGCCCTAAATTATGATGCAGTTAAAGACTCTGTGTTTCTGAGTTGCAGAGAATTTTTTACATCCCACATGAAATGGGTCGTAAAAAGCCATTGCGCTGATTTGTTAGAGTGTTAGACCCAATTTGCTCAGGTGTAAATAACTATCCAGTGGGTGGCATAATATTTGCATCCCATAACTTAAGATGTTGCTGTCTGCTGCAAATCAGTCAGGCTTCAGGCTCCAGTATCCTCCCAGGAGCAGAACGGATGCTCCTGGCCTGGAGAAAGTGGTGCAATAGCAGATTGCTAATGAGTGGGAGTTCATGGGGAGTGACATACACAGTATAAAATTGGAGTATCTTGCGTATACTTTCATTACCTAACTGGCTATTTTTTGCAGCTGAAGTCTCGTGTCCTGATGCCTCCCTTAGCAATTTCTCCGCCGAGAAGCACACCGGAGCCAGATATTAGTTCAATCCCCCAGGATGCAGCTACGATACCCAACTCGGCCACCCCACAGGCTCTGACAGGTATTCAGCCTCCAGTGCTCCTTGGCCAAGGGGTGAGCAGGAACCATGGGCTGACAGCTGCATACTGTGCTTCCCAGAATAGGCAGAACTCATGAAAATGGGGTGTTTGCAGGTTTGACTGGTGACCAGTGACAAAGAACAGAGATGTCCAGCAAGACTGTATTTTAACTGCCATGTGTCAAGTTTAGTGGAGATGTCAGATCCATTCCTGTGGAAATGTGAGCATCAACATCCTGTGAATGCCACCATTTTATACCCAACACTCACCCCATCAAATGTGTTGACTAAATTGTGGTGTGAATGTGTAGCATCTGTTACAGCTGTGGGGAGGACGGAGGAGCATGGTCTGACTGTAGGCAGCGTTACCAGCACATAAACCCCAATGCTGTATCACAGCAGCAGACCTGGTCATTTCTGACTGTAGTCAGGGAAAACGTAGCCTTATCCTTTTTTTCCTTATATTACCAGAAGTAATATAGGTTAATGCTTTTGAATGGATGTAAATGAGAAGAAAATCAACAAGACAGTTGATTTACCCTGAGATTTCAGCAGAGAAATGGATTAGATAACATTAGAATCTAAACACAACACATAAATCCCATTATTTCTTAGCTGGGACGCACAGAGGAGAAGTTTTCCAACTGCTCTGGAAGCGGAATGATACTAAATGTAGTGACGATGACAATAATAATTTATTTTATTCTCATTTATCCCTTCACATGCAAAGACTCCAAAGTGCTTGACAAACACTTTCAGAGGGGAACAGAGAAACACAGTCTACCAGCACCATCAGATCACTGGGGTGGCCACAGAGGCAGATGCCCTGTGGGTCATTTCTGGTTCTGCAGATACGGTGCTCTGCACCTTCATCTGCCTGTCCCCATGCCACCTGCACCTTTTCTCCCAGCACCCTCCCAATGGTGAGTGTAGGATCCCAACAGAGCAAGGTTTGCAGGAGGTGGAGGCAGCCTCAAGCCAACTTTTATCTCCCTATCTGCATCGAAAGGACCATAGAAGCCCCCACTCCCCAGCGAGGCATCCAGCACGTGGCCTGCAGGCTGCAGAGCCCTTCTTGCAGCCAAGCCCCAGACAAAACCACTGGCTTGTCACTGCAGAAGCCACATCCTGCAGGTTCAGTGAGGTTTGGCATGGTGGTACGCTGGGAAAGCTGCACCCTGATAGCCCCCTGTAATTCATGCATTCTGCTACTGTCTTTCGGTGTGTTATCCCTTTGTTTGTTTGGCACTTGGAAGGTGTAAAGTGCTACGTAATGATAAGTATGATTGCTATTATCCTCCTGATTACCCAGGATATACGGCTTGAGCCCCTTCTGCCGTGCAGTGAGGGATGGGGTAGCAGAGTGCACTGTGACAGTCACACTAGATTTTCATTACGGTGATGCAAACTGTAAATTATTTCCAACTTTACACAGCTGTCACCGTGTCCTCCATTCTGCTTGATGTTTTTTTTGTCACATATCTGATTTCTGTCAGAGGATAATGTTATATTGTCTGAGAGATGACAGCTTGAGCACACTCAGCCAGCTATTATAATATGTCTCACTTTAGCCTGACTTTAAGCTGTGTCTTAGTCACCCTTAGTTACCACAGCATTATCTCCGCTTTCTCTGTGTGGTGGTTTAACCCACAGGTAGACCATGCAGTCCTGCACTCACTCCCCTCACCAGTGAGATGGGAAGGGAATCACAACAGAGGGGCACAGAGTAGGATGAGGGCAGGGACAGCTCACTCACCAGTTATGGTCATGGGCAACAAAGACTCAACTTGAGGAAGAAAAATCCATTCAATTTGTTACCATTCGTCCAAGGCGCACAATGAGACATAACAACCACATCTTACACCACCTTCCTCCCACCCCTCTCTTCTTTCCAGGCTCAAATCACTTTGCTCCCAATGTCACTACCCTCCCCCAACAGTGGCACAGGGGGCAGGGAATGGGGGTTCAGTCAGTTCCCCTCTGCCACTCTTCCCAGCATAAAAGTCCAGGAACAAGATGTTCCAAAGCAAGCTTCCCATGGACTCACAGACCTCATCGGGCTCAGCTCCTGGCTCTGGCATGGGGACACCCACGGGCTGCAGACAGGCCTCCGATCCAGCACACCTCCTCACCCCCTGGCTCTGGAGGTCCATCCCCGCTCTGGCATTGAGCATCTCTCAGGGTACAGTCACACCCGCCCTCAGGCTCAGCTTTCTGCTCCAGCGTGGAGTCCTCCATGGCCTACACATGGGTCTCTGCTCCCCTCTTGATCGTCCATGGGCTGCAGGGACCTCTTTTGCCTTCTCCTGCTCCATGCGGTTGAACTGGGTGTCTGATGTTTTCTGTTCCCCCCTCCTTCTCCTTCCTCCTGGCAACGAAGCTCTCTTTGTTTAGGCTGATGGTTGTCCCTCTCCTCCGGGTTCTCTCCACTTTCTTCTTTTCAATACAGTCCTTCCCCTCGCACATACAGATTCCCAGAGGCATTTCTCTATTGCTAACTGGCCCCGCCTGGGCTGGGGGAGTATGCCTGGGAGCAAGGGGAGCTTTTGTGAAGCTTCTTACAGCGTGGCCCCTTCCCCCACTACCAAAAATGGCCCCCTCCACCCCCCCAAACCCAACACACTCTGAGATGCAGTTAGCCTCACCAAGCTTAAAATAAGTTCAGCAAGAGGAGAACACTGATTTTTTGGCTATTGCCAGCAGGCCTGATGGCATGTAGAAAAACTGCCTTCACAGACAATGGTGCATGAGAGGAGGCATCCAGGGTTTGGCTGTGGAGAGGCTGGGGGCATCCCTCGCAGACACCCTGTGCGGCACAGTCGCATAGCTGTGGTCCCAAATGGGGATTTAGCACTGCCTGTGCTGTACAGTTTTCCTTGAGGTGATGCAGTTTGCAGAATGCTGGATTGGACAAGGAGGTCAAAAAGCTCCAAAAGACCAGAGTCTCTGGCATTGCACCATGTGGCTCAGAGCAGCACAACCCTCCAGAAGTTCCAGCTGCATTAAGCTCAGAAGCAGCAAGCAACCAAAGTCTTCCAAAACTCATCTCAGAGCAGTGCTTGTCAGAGGGTCTCTCAATGAACCAGTCTAAAAAGAGGTAGAGAAAACAAATAAACAAACAAGACTACTTCAGGCTAGAGTTTATCTGTTGCTGTAAGGTCACCCCCACTAGTCACTGTCCTGCACTCCCTGGGCAGTTTGGTCACCAGCTGGATGTATAAGGTAGTCTGGGAGAATGCAGACCCCAGGCACACACCCTGAGGCTTCCAGGAGCTTCTTTAGTTGTATGTAACTTATCCTCATCTGCAACACCAAGCAAAGGCGCAGACTCAACTCACTTCACGTAGGCCATGGGTGATCAGTGCAAGGAAGTCTGGCTGTGCCATCGCACGTGGCAGCAATTCTCTAATGAGTGGAAGAGCTCATAAAATAAATAGAAAAGTACAAAGCTAGGATTTGCTAGGATGTTCTCTAGGCCTTTTTATAATAACCTTGTTGGGATTTTTTTGTCTACAGTCTGCATTTACGTCAACAAAGAAGCAAACTTGGGGCCGTACCTTGACAGAAAAAAAGTGCAGCAGCTCCCAGAGCACTTTGGTCCTGTGCGGCCGCCAGCGGCCCTGCAGCAAGCTGTACAGGCCTGCATCGACTGCGCCCTCCAGCAAAAGGCAGTCTTCTCGCTCATCAAGCAGGGCTACGGAGGCGAGACGGTGTCAGGTAAAGCATTTTTGTAAGGGGTTTGTGGCCACTTGGGAAGTGCTTGAGACCTTAACCTGACCCCCAGTGCTGATTGTCCCAGCAGTCCCGTTCACATCGGCGGGCTGGCAACCAGATTTGAACATCAGTTACACCTCTGTACAATGAGTGGCTGCAGGAATCGCTCGAGTGTCAGATTGTGATGGTTTCACTGGGCTAGCCCTTGGTTAGCAGCCAACACAGCCGTTCACACTTCCTCCCCACCCCCAGGGGATAGGGGAGAGGACTGGGGGGGCAAGGATAAGGAGGCTTGTAGGTTGAGATAAGAACACTTTAATAATAGAGAGAAAACTTAAAATAATACTTATATTAAAATAGTAGTGATAATGATAACAGTAACAAAATATGCAAGTGAATGACACCCAATGTCATAGCTCACCCCCCCTTGCTGTCCAAGCCCGGCCTGTTCCCAGATACTGATCCCAGAGGAGCGACAATCCCGAACCGAAACCGCAATCCCAGATGAGCGAGAGCCCGAGCGAAAGCCAGAGAGACCAAGAGAGGAAGAGACCCTCACTAATGTACTGAGCATGACGTGATATGATATGGGATACCCCATTGGCACATCTAACTGTCAATTAAGTTTATTAATTTAAATATTCTTCTCCCCCCTTAAATCTTGTGCTTGACTAATGGAACACAAAGTCCTTCACTCCCAGTGACAAAAATGCAAACACGGGTTTGTTCTCAGTGTCTCTCTCATAACAAGTCCCAGGCTGAAAGCAAAATGCAGCACAGTTCTAGCTACTGAAAAAGAAACCCAGCTCTGTTTCAGCTAAAACCCAGGACACAGGTGAAAGTCTATTGGTAAGGAGCACTGCAGCGGTGGTTCAGGGATGGGACAGGGCTAGCTCCAGAGCCCTGCGCTCACTGCTCTTTGAAGCAGGGCTGAGGCCAGGCCTGTGAGCTGAGTTTTTCATGCATCCATACGAGGATGAGCAGCATTGCAAGCCCACTTCATGCCACAGGTTGCTCTAAAGGAAAACTTGTAGAGAGTTCAGCTGATGCTGTGTCCTTCACCTGCAGTTCATGAGCCAAATCTGTTCTCAGCTGTAGGAACCGCAAGAGTCCTGTGGCAATTCCTCATACAGCAGGACTACAAATACATCAGAGAGAATCAGAGATCATAGGGAACTTCCCAGGAGCCCCCCATCTTCCTGCAGTGACACTTCTGGCTCTGTCCTGGTGCATCTCCCATGTCCCACGCTGAATCCCCTGGCCTAGCTCTCAGCCTGAACACAAACATTTATTTTAATCACAGCAAGAGTTTTGTGTCACAATAGTGTTTTAACATGTGAGGATGCAGAGGGAATGAAACAATGGTGGGAATATAGGAACAACGCTCTCCAATGAGCTGCCACAGATGAGTCAGGCATGAACATGAAGCAAAGGAACACAAGTCCAATCAGTTCTGCAGGGACCACAGCAGCTCAGCTGTGCCATTGGGACCCTCTTGTGTGGCCCTCTGTGCAGCATATAAATCCTTCTTCCTATCACTCCTCTAGTTCTCTCTAGTCGCAGGTGTGCCTTCCCTAAGGAACATCAGAAATTCTCTTAAGAATGATCCAGATTTGTTGAGAGAAACATGAGACTGAAGCAATTTAGTGTAAAGCTTAATTTTTGCGTAGTTCTGTGCTATGTATAGGATTTTCATTGCAAGCAGGAGAGTCATGTTGTTGTGCACCAAGCCTGCCAAATGCCTTGGTCTCAGTTCCTCTGAGCTGGCTTGGCTTTAGGTACCTGAGCTAAAAGCATCTGGTCAACATTGCTCCCAACTTCATGCCTCTTCTAATCAAGGAAGGGTCAATGGACTCCTAGTCATGGTGTAGCTCTGAGATTGCAACTTACCGCCAGCCCAGCAGCACTGCAGACAGATTTTTGCAATTTATACTCATTAGTGGTGAATGAAGGCTGTAGAACTGGAAAAAACCTTCCAGATGATGGAGTGCAGGTAGCCATATCATGTAGTTCTCCCTGCAAACCTCTTGACACTTGGATATGTCCTGCTACAATTGATCCCAGTGGGTCTGTTGTGACCCTTCCACATCTTTCATAGCTGGGACCTATGCCCTTTTTTGATTCCTGGCTAAATATATTCTCTGACAGATTTGTCCAGGAATTTTAATTGCTCTGTTCTCACCCTTGAGTTCAATCTTAGATGTATTTCTAGAGAGCAGTCCTCGTCCTGCTAGACTGAAAGTCACAGTTTCTTTCAGGTCCTTTCTGCATTGTGAGGAAGACCACTGGATTAGTGAAAGAAGTGCAAGTGTCTTCCCACAGCCCCATGTAGCAGAGATAGTAATGGATGCAATGCCAGAGGGAAACTTTCTGTTCCCTGAACATCACTGTGGCTTCCCTATGCACCCCTTCCAGTGTGTATTCATCCTTCTCAAGCCTGGATAACCAGAATGGTGTCCATCAGTTCAGCTCTGGTTTCGCTAGGACTTTATATAGTGGATTTGACACTCCCTTGTCTCTCCTGGAAATGCTTTGTTCAATACCTACCTCAAAATCTGACTTTTTAATCGCTGTGTCACATTGGTGGCTCACTGGCATCTGGTGAGCCAGTCCCATCATTTCTCTTCCCATCAGGTCATGTTGAGCCTCCTCAAAAAATTATGGATTGCCATATACTTTCTGGTATTTTTTCCACCCATTTTTATTATTGCAGTGTTCAAGATCAGCCAATCCTCTCTGTGCAATGTCCCAGTCCTTCATTGATAATGCCTTGTAGCTTACAGCATCAACAAAATCTTTTTCTGCTGACACAGATCACTGCTTGTTTCTCTCCAGTGCTTGGGATCTCCTGCCAGCAAAGCCTTTTGTCATATCCTGACCCACCTTCCACGTGGAATAATTTCCAGTTTAAAAAAAGGTTTTCATACTTTACTTAATTCCAGATAGACCATGGCTGCCAACCTTTTCTTGCCTATAAATGCAATTAAAGCAGTAAATAAAGATCCATGATAAAGTTGGTAGCCCTCTCTTCAGTACAACACTGGAAGCTTTTATTCATTCACAGCCATGTCTTTGATTCTTGTCTCCCCTTTATCTTTTAAAGCCTTGGGTATTGCTGAAGTCAGCCTAATAGCCCATCACTGGCAGATCACTTTCTTTCTCCTTCCTTACACCAGGATATCATAATGGCTTCCTTGCAATCACACAATACAGTTTTCAGTTGGATGCATATATTAGAAATCCTTGCACTGCTGGCCATGCCAGTCGGCACCTTTCAGCATTCCAGGGGGAAGGTGATCTGGGTCACACAGACTCAGCTCCTTAAGTTCCTCCACTTCGTTTTGTACTTCAGGTGGTATAATTATGTAAAATAGTTTAAGACATACAAATACTTATATTAAATCTTTTCCCCTGCTCTCATTCTTCCTCCTGCTGTGCATCCCCAGGTACTGAATTGCTCCCGCTTGCTTTCCAGTTTCAGCTTCTTTTGAGGGGAAGCAGCATCTCCTGAACCTGCTGGTAGTGAACAGCATTGGGTATGTCCTGCGCTTCCTGAAGAAGCTCTGTCGCAGCCTCTTGTGTGACAATCTCTTCAGCAACCAGCCTTTCCAGCAGTACAACGCCGTGCCAGAAAGCCCAGAGGTGTATGAAAACAGACGGATGGAGGCAGGTAGGCTACTTGATCAGTTTGATCTCAAGATTTAATATTGCAGGAGAAATGGCTTTATCTTTTTGGTCCTGTACTGTATATGGTAGGGAACTGCAGGTCCCTGAGGGACATTTCTAGAGCAGGGCAGAGGGCTGATTTACAGTATTTTCCCCAGTGGCTACAGAGGAAGTTTTGAGGTGAGAACTCCTGTCTTCAGGAGCTCCAGCAGTGACAGGGATAATTTTGTTATTATTTTATATCTCTTTGTTTCTTTTATCTCTTTTCCTAAGGAAACAAGGCTCATATAACGACCGATGATAGGACAAGGGGTAATGGGTGTAAGCTGGAACACAGGAGGTTCCGCTTAAATTTGAGAAAGAACTTCTTTACTGTGAGAGTAACAGAGCACTGGAACAGGCTGCCCAGGGAGGTTGTGGAGTCTCCTTCTCTGGAGACATTCAAGACCCGCCTGGACGCCTTCCTGTGTGATCTTATCTAGGTGTTCCTGCTCCGGCAGGGGGGTTGGACTAGATGATCTTTCGAGGTCCCTTCCAATCCCTAATATTCTGTGATTCTGTGATTCTGTGATAAACCCATTGCCCTTGTTTCTGTCAATTCTCTCACATAATTTTTGGCCTTCTGGCCCTGGGGTATAAGCCTCAAAGGAACTAAGCTCTACCAGGTTTCAGGCAGGTGAGAAGGTAGAAGGGAAATTTCTCTCTCCATCCACTCAACCACCATATTAGACACTGAAGGTTCCTCACTGAGTACCAAGCCTCCTCTGCTTTCAGACCCAGCGCAGAGTGTTACCTGTCCCTGCTCTCCAGACATTTCTGCTCACTGGGTGCAGTGAGAGGTGGGAAGCTGGGTGAGCGTGTGGACCCCAGCCCACACTCTGGTGTCACCATGGCATGAATAGAAAATCACTGTTGTAACAGGTGTGCTGTGACCCAGCACTGCCCCAGCACTTCGTTACCTGTGTACTTCCCTGCTTGCATGCTGCTCGTTTTAAGGACGATCTGCAAAGCAGCAGGGTCTGCCTTCACTCGAGGGGATCTCTTACCAGGAGAGAGGAGAAAGCTGCTCTCAGCAATGCAGTTTTGGGTCAGTGCTGTTAGCATAAATCTAAGGTTATGTTATTAGCTGTAGCACGCTCAGCCTGGATCCCGATCTGTCACCTCCACCCATGAGTGTAAACCTAAATGAGAGTCATTACTGCTAAGGGGCTTGCTTTGCTACTTGTAGGAGTGTTTTTCCTAGTTTAAAATGCCTGTGGGCACCAGCAAGGTCCCTGCCTTAGTGCTTGACCACATGGGGCAAATCCTGGAGGGGCTGTGGTGTGGGGCAGATGCACCCATGGATGGTGGTGGTCCAGAGAGCCACCTGCCCCGAGCAGCACCAGGCTCCCAGGTGGATGGCATACCTGGACTTCC
The DNA here is from genome assembly GCA_907165065.1 of Caprimulgus europaeus. The sequence continues at coordinate 75,871,883 of OU015524.1, forward strand.
TTCTCACCCACACCCCAGTGTGCTGGGATGAGGTTCTGACACCGCACAGCCCCCATGGAGCTGGGGCACACCTGCAGCTCCCATCTGCAATCAGTAGCTGGAAAGCTGCCCTGGGGCCCTACTACAGACATTGCAAAAGTTTAGAAAAAAAGAAAGTTGCAAAGTTATGGCCCTGAACCTCCGCTTCACCTGCAGGCTTCCTCCTGACTTAAAATTATTTTTCCTTCTCTCTTATTAACAACACTGTGGGTGTTTGGGGAGCACAATCTCTCATGCACTCAGTTTAATGGCAGATACACGCTGGCAGCTGAGAGAAAGGTGTTTTAGTGTCCACAATTATCAACCATGAACTGCTTGTTTGCCAGGAAGACCCTAAGTGTGTGCTTTGCACACCAAAGCTGGGAGTGGGCTGTGTACATAGAGCAGAAATTTCATTTTTGTGCTAAGAAATCCAGCTGTCATTCTTACATACTGGGTAGGAAAGGCAGGAACCCAGACTGAAAAGCAATATTTTTTTTCCTCTGGACTAGGACATGTTTCTGAGAGGTCAAGGGATTTCTGTAGCACTGAGTGAGTGCAGCCCAGGAGGCCTGGCATTTGTGTTTGCATTTGCATTTTAATTTGCATGTACATTTGCATGGCAAGGCTGTATGTGACAAAAGGCAACTCCACAACCGGAGCATCTCCCTCCCTACATAATTTCAATGCAGATGTCCCCGACACCATTCCCACTGGCTCTTCCCAGCCACCGAGGAAGGGGCAAAACATTTTTGCCCCACACCAGGCAGAAGATATGGCTGGTAGGGAGGGCTTTTCTTCCCTGGATCTTCCACTGCTGGGGGGCAATTAATAGCCCCCCTGAAGGAAACATGGGCTGCTGGGCAGGCTGAGCTAGTCAGGCCTGGTGCTGGCCTGGGCTCTCCTCCTTCTGCCTAGAAGTGGGATGGGGGAAGAGGCAGTGGCTCTTGGGGCTTTTATATCTCCATCACCAGCAGCACTGTGGTACAGTGGAGAATGTGAGCTGTGAAATAGCTGAGGGCAGTGGTTATACATGGGGTTAAAACTCCCCTACCAAGATTCAGCTTGCTCACTGTGGGGTCTGATAGCCAGTGGCCAGCTCGACAGCAAGCCATAGAATGAATCAGCATGACCTGCAGAAATTTAGGTGCTTCCCTGTTGGAGAGATGGGAGAGGTGATGGAAGAGCCACCTGGTCCCACAGTGAGGGATGCTGTGATGAGCAGTGCTGTTTCCAGAGCAGCTGGGTGCTCAGGTGGCTCTCTGAGCTGACAGCCCCAAAAGAGGACTCTCCTTTCACCAGAGATTATAGAAATATGGTGAGACAGAATTTGAGGATACTTTCAGCACTCCGCTGACCACTGACTTAGTGTACCAAAACTGGTGAATCTGCTGAAGCCTGTTGATGGGCCTGGAGGTGGTTGGGGGGGAGCTCAGCATCTTCACCAGCTAACCCACCATCTGCATCACTGTGGGCCCCAGGATGCAGGCTGGAGAGCCAGGGGCTAGTTTCAGTGCAGCCAGGTAGTTGTTTGGAAAACCCACCTACAAGAGTACTACTTGGCCCCAGGGTGCACATGACGGCATGGAACGGAAAATTAGCTCTGCCACAAAAAGCCCTTGAAATGGGGAATATTGGAGAGGGGGAAAGCTGCCTCTTCTCCAGGGCAACTCGTGCCCAGCACAGGAGCTGTCTGTCCATGGCTGTGTGGCAGAGGAGCTGGATTGATGGCCTTGCACTCTTCATGCTGCGCTCAGCCAGAGCCAGGCAGATAAGTAATATTCCTGTTCGTCATGTCAGGCTGTATTCAACAGCTCCACTGACACCAGTGGAATAACTCCAGTTTTAGGCATTAGGGCTTGAGCCACTGAGTCTGTGTTTAATGCTGCATTGCCTGAGTCTCCTTCCATCTTCCCAGGAGCCAGCATTTCCCTGCAGCAAGGTCAGCAAAAGGGGGGGACCTCTGCTACACAGAAGAGAGACGGGGTTTCCCCTGTAGTGGCAATAATAAGGAAGACAGTAGGAGATCTTCTTGCAGACGGGTTTGTGAGGGCGCCTGTTGGGATAGAGCTGGCATGGAAGGAGCAGGGCCGTAATAAAGCACTGCAGGAAGCCATGCAAAGCAGCCACATTTTTCATTGTTTCTGTTCTCCAGCTTGTAATCGAGATGTTCTTTCTTTTAAAATAATGTGCTTTTCAGCTCCTGTGTACCAATGAATTTAATACATATATTGACTTTGGTGTAGTTACTCTTGATTTACACTGGCAGAAGTGAGAGAAGCCGGCATCATGTCCAGTCATATTAATCCACTTACACCATATAGGAATCACCTTTTAACCTTGCCCCGAAGCACATGCCCCTAAGCCATTATTCACCTGTGCTCACAGCAAACTGCCAGATGCTAATGGCTGCGTACAGGCCAGGTGGGAGTTGTTGACATCTGCATATATCACTTACAGCGACGTTTTACGCGTCTAAGAAGTACACACTCACCGGGCCGTGCCGAGCACCGGCCTCTGCAATGAGCCTTGTTGACCGTGCGTTACCCTCCCTGCCCCTGAGACCCCCTGCTCTGCCTGCCCTGCCAATGCCTTTTGCACCCACCAGACCCGCATGTGGGGCCAGGGTCCTTCTCCAGCCCTCTCCCAATGCCAGTGGCTTCACTGCCTTATCTTGGCACAATTGGGGACGTACCCCACAGCTCTTTCTCAGCTGTGAGGGGACTTTCTGGTTCATGAGAGCAATTTGTAGGGAGCAGCTGTGGGGTGACTCCCAGGACTTTATCTGGGAATTGCACAGCTTCAGGTCTGCATTACAGCAAACCCTGAGACGTTACCTGTCCTCACAGCACCTGGGTTCGAAACACCTCTGGACCTGCACCTCTGAATTTTCCATGAGAGGTGGCACCGTTCAAACTAAAATGATAGCAAGATCTGGGTGAGGTCTGCAGAAAATGCTATGAAGTGTGCCAGGGGCTACATGGATGGGAAGCTAACAGAGATCCTGTGAAGTGCCTCAATCCACACCCTCTGCATTCAGCTTTAATTAGTCCTCCCATGCTGAGCTAATGGAAGCTTGGATGTAAGCATGTGAAAGGGACATTTCTGGAACATCTACATACTGTTGATGTGCACCTATGCAATGTTGGACTTATTTTTCAGAGGAAAGCATGTTCACTATAAAAATTCTTGCCAACTTTATGGTTGGCACAGAAATTGAATTCATTTTTCTTATATAGAAAACATCAAAAGCTTGAAAAGCATCTTTTTCTTTCCCCTTTCAGTCAATCCTTTCCTTTCTCTTTCTGTCCTGAACCTTGGGGTTTGGTTATTTTGTTCTGTTAGACAATTGCTGTGCTCCATGCAGAGTATAGCTGTATGTAGCTTCTGTAGATCTTTCTTCATGCAAGGACACTTGCGACCACTCTGTACCCTTGTCCTCATGGGGGAGAAAGACAAGACAGGAAGATCTGTGAATAAGGTGTCCAGCCTTGCTCCTCTCCCCACGGCCAAGTCAAACTTGTATGTGTAGATACCATATGGTGACCCCTATCCCTGGCCACAGAAGAGCAGCACCTCTTCTCATGGCAGTGGCTGGAGGTAGGGCCCCACTTGGAGCAGAAGCACAGCAGTGGGTAGAGGTACCCTGCCACATCAGTGCCTCTATATACGGGAAGGTGGGATCTTTCTATCTACAAGCACTTGAAAAGCTGGTACAAGGAGTGCTATAGCAATGCACTATAAGGGTGTGTCTAGTAGGCAGGACACTAGGCTGGGAGCTGGATTTTGTCAGAGACTTTCCCATTGATTGTGTAGGCAAGTCACCCTTCCATGCTGTGCCTTTATTTGAGCATCTGTCCAAGGAGGGCAATAATTCTTGCCATCATGTGAAAAAGTCTCTAAAATAGCTAGGAAAAAAAAAGAATAACGTGATAGAAAACCACATATTATTACAATCAATATTTTCTCTTCCAAGCACCAAATAAACAGCAGCTCAGAAATTTCAAGCCCAGAGAGGGCAAGAAAAATGTTGTATTTCCCCTTTCTAGTACCGTGGCTTGTCTAATCTTGTCTTGTTGCATGTTATGTGGAACACTGCTTCTGGCTTCTCAGCACACTCAGAATAAATGGCTTTTATGGCTATCAATAGCTTCAGCTCTCTTCAGCATTTAATTACTTGCAAAGGCCATTTATTGCCTCATATATTCCTCTACCATGAACATTATCCTTTAAACAATAAATAAAATATTAAGGTCACTCTTAAAGAGTGAGCAGAGGAACTGCAGAAGCCATCCAGCCACAGCAAAGCCTAATATAAAAAGTTTGTTTGGTCTTTGGGGCATTTGAATTGATGGCAGAGCCTGTAGTAGAGCAGAGAAAGGGTGGGATGGCTGCAGGCGTTTCTTCCTTCCTCCCTTCCATGGATGCATGAGTCCTTGCATCCATCAGCAGGCTGGGTGCCTCCTCCCTCTCCAGACCCAACCCAGATAACTGCAGGGCAGGGCATCTCACTGAGGACCCCCATACTGAGGTCTTTCCTGCAGCTGGAACGCCATCCTCAGAACTAGTTTCCTAGAATGAGGTGTCCAGGGTGGTAACTCTGTGGCAGAGCAGAAAGAGAGGCAACTTATTGTCATTCAGAAACGTGGGAAGGGACAAGAATAGTTTAGCATGGTACAAGACGTAGGAAGTAAAAGTGAGACGGTGAAAGAAAAGAGACAGTCAGGCAATGCTCCTGTAGAAGGGTTTCATGAAGGTGGTAGTAGAGTATGCTTTAGCATTCAGGCCCTTTAAACCTAGACCAGAAAAAAACTAATGAATGGTACACTAAAGGGCAAATCCTGGCAGGAAGAAAAATGAGAGATGGATGGGAGAGATGAAATTCACCTGTGATATAACTTGTCTGAACTCTATAGAATTGGCAGAATTGGATAAATTGACCCTTCTGACCTTTAAGCTGTGTGATTACTGTTTGCTGACCCTCAAATAAAGAGAGAGTCCCTTTCTGTTCCTTTAAATTTATGAAATTGTATCTCTTTGTGGATGCTAAGCAATGAAGCTACAGGCAGACATCCCTCCAGCAGCCAGCCCAAGGGAAATACTCCTTCCCAGCTTCTGCCAGGCTGTTTTACCTCCATAGTCTTGAGAAGGTGCAAGAAAACCTATCCCTTTTGAAAAGCTATTCCCGGGGGTGTGGTCACTCTGCTTCCAGTGGCAGATGAGAAGCCCAAAGGCCCTTCTGTCCTTTAGCCTAGGATGTGCTCAGAGCCATGGCACAGGCACCAACAGTGCTGGAGTTTGCCTGGGCTGCAGCCATGGAGGTTAGAAGAGAGAGATAAACTATGTAATACAGTATAAAGAAGGGAAAAGAGATGTTTTATTTTTCCATATCAAACGGTATGCATAACGGAAGTGGATGAAATGGTGGATGTAAATACATGAAGCATGGTGGATGAGATCATATCCACTAAAGGAAAAAATACCCCTGGGTACCAGCATTTAATTCAAGCTTTACATGCAGAGTCACGTGGAGGAAGCATGGGCACTCTTTTAGAGTCCCAGTCAGGTAAATCATGTCATTGTAACTCTGTTTTATCTTCAGTTTTAGCTTTAACTTTCTTCTAGTTGGTTAAGACTTTTCCATAGAGCTGTATGATCCCTTTAGGAGATTTCTGAAGTTACGAGTCTGGGCTTTGATTATAAATAGCTTAAATTAAAGTGGAAACAGTAATTTCCATTCCTAAAGTTGTTAAATACTGATACACATTTCTGTGATCCAACATTTCAAGCAGTCAGATCAGCAGGCCACAGGCCAGAACTGATGATGAAAAATCTACCCGCTGGGCAAATGTTGCATGCGTTAGCCAGCATGATCCACCAGGTCTTTCACAGATAGGAAGGGGGAAGAAGGTGATCCTCGGGATCCTTTCCCTGTACTAGTTCCAGCCACATCAGATAACATCACTTGGGATCTGCAGGCGTTGTGTCAGTGTAGGCTCTGATAGCCCGTAAAAGCCGTGGGCAATTAATTAGCTGTGCAGCTCCTTGTGGCTGGGCTGCTGCCCCAACCAGGGTAATAGGAAGACTGGCTGTGACAGTGAAGGGGAATATGAGAGTTAGCAAAGCCAGGGCTTACTACGTAAAAGACAAAACAATAAATGTTTTGGACAAGAGATGAACACTTGCTGGTGTTTTGTGAATCTTGCTTCTGGGACTGCCTGGTACCTGGAACCTATGGAGTCCCGTTCTGCTCAGCGGGGTTAGGGAGAGCTTTGTTTGGATCTCTGAGTGGTACCGACAACAGTTACTTTGAGAGGTTCTACTGAACTACAGTCTATTAAACAGTGTTGCAAAAAATGTAGCGGTGTTACAAAAGATAAATGACTTGACAATGAAAGCTCACAATACAAATGACTTGGCGAAGGAAACTTACACACTACTGACACTTACTGCCAAAACTAAAACTTACAGTGACTTAGCAATGTCAACCACTTAGAGTGAACTAAACAATAACTATCAAAACTTGCAATCATTTGGCAATACCAAAAACTTAGAGCAATACTAAGAACTAGTGATCACTTAGCTACACTGAAAACTTATATTGATGTTACCCTTATGTGCCAGGAATGTAGTTAAACTCAGAAAGTAAAAGGAAAATTGAAAGAGGGAAAGAGAAAGAGCAGAGAGACAGAAAAGTTTCTGGAAAATCATCACTCCTTGGTTCCAGCAAAGTTTGGTCCATCTGCTCTGGGATCCTCGGGTGGCAGGTGAGCACCCTCCCATTATTAATTCTCCTTTTTATAGACAAAAGTTCTCAGGTCTTCTCCTAACCTTTTTAAATTAGCTTATGAAGCAGCAGGTGATGTAATGTTATTTTGCATTAAAAGTGGTGGAGGGTGTCTCCTTTATCTGCATTGGAGGCAGTGTTGGGGGAAGGGGGGTGGGCGGAGTGGGGGTGAGGAGGTGGTAACCCACTTTTTGCTATGCAGGAGTCATTGGGTTACTTTTTGGGCCCCTCATTTGCAGCCCCTTGTTACTGTGCAGAATCCGCCCTGCACTTCTCTGAGGCCATTAGACCTCTTATCAGAAAGGGTTTGGCTGTGGGTCCCTTGATGGGTCCCACAGGTCCTCTTATGGGCAAGGGAGTCCTTCGTCAGACAGTTGTAGTCTTTTGCAACTGGAAGGTGTGAGCTCATCTCTTTTATCAGCAAGGCTGCTCATCCTTTGAGACAATTAGACTTTTTACAATGGGATGTTTGAGACAAATTATTTGTTCTTTTGGTCCCTTATGTAAGGTGGGGCCTGGGCTTGTACCTCCATGGGAGGAAGCAGAGCCAGCTGAAAGGGAGGAAAAGGAAGTCTTGTGTTTAAGCTATTGCCATTTGACAGGTTTCAAAGCAGATTCAGATTTTTTTTCACATTACTAATTTTTGCTTAGGTGTTCTTCAGTTTTTCAGCTGAATCTTTCTTCTCCCCCATGTTGCTCTTCTTTTTAGCCTTTTAGATTAAAAGTTTAGAAAGCTCTTCATCCTTTATCTGTCTTTATCTACCTTCTGTTTATCCTTTCCTAGTTCACTTCAAAATAAATGGAAGCCTACACACAATGGGATTTCCAGTTCTATGGGAAAAAAATCTATTTTTTTCTTGAAAAGTGTTGGTCCCTGTTTAATCAACAGTGCTCCCCAGCTCCTTAGGATTTATTTGTTTGTGGTAATTATACAGAGTACATCAAAGTGCCTTTTGGAAAGTAGTAACACACAGCATCTGCCTGAAGAACATTCATCCGTTGGCAAAATAAGTGCAGAGCAGGAGATTATAGCAATTAAGAGAGTAACAGAAGCAAACCGTTGGCAGTGATGTGCAGTTTGGTGTTTGTGCTGGGACAGTGCTGGCCTAAGCAGCGGTGAGAAAGGTAAGGGTGCAAGGCGAGGAGTTGCACCACCAGCAGCTGGGCAAGAGAAATACCTCCTCACCTCTCACTGAAAATAAGCTGCAAATGGAGGTTGGGGAATCAGGTACTTCATGGTGGGTTTCTTCACAAAAGAGGTAAGGCTGCAGAAGGGATTTCAGCAAAAAGGCGGCAGTGGCTTTCTAGACTTCAGCAGAGAAACCAAAGTAGAGGAGAATGTAGTGAGGCTGGAGGTGAGTCCTGGGATGGGGTGCAGCACACAGGCCTGAAGGAAAACTGGCTTTGTGGGATCATGGAGAGAGGAAGAGATAAAATGACCTGAGAAAGTGGATTTTGTGAGTTCCTAGATGCTGGGACTGAGATCAGCCAGAGACATCAGAAGCAGCAGCAGAGAAGGCAGGAAAAGAAAGGATTTGTGAGGGGGAACTGAGGCTTTAGGGACCAGCTATGTTGCATTTATATGGCAGAAGAAATCCCAGAAGATACATCAGAATTCCAGCTGAGCTGCAGCACTGGGCATAGAGAAGTGAAACAAAGACTTTATAAAAGATCTTATGCCTACATATAAACACTTGCACAGGCTCATGCTTTATGTGTGCTCTACCTAATTTCTGGATGAGATTACTAGTTATTAATGGGCAAACACAGCTTATTTTGTAGTTGCTGCACTTTAGACATCTCATTCTTGTATCTCAAATTATTTGTTTTTAAAACAAAAATTGCCGTTCAATATTTTAAGCTAGTACTGAGCAATATAATTCAGGGAGACTCCTCATCGTGGTAGCAGAAAGAAATGTACCAAGTACTTCAGCTGCAGAGAATCCCAGTATATAACACCTTGAAATTTTCAAATAACACAGTTATTTTCATCTAGTCTATTCTACATACAGCTTTTTGTGACTTTTACCAATGCTGATTTATAAGCATATGGAGTACATTATAAACTACTTGGATAGAAAAGCCCCTCTAGGTACTGCTAGAAGCTGGAGATGAAAAAGGTCGATCACAGCCTCTCCCATCTCCCTCGGCCAGTGCAGAACTATCACTGTACTAAGACACAAAACTATACAGCCCTGATAAATCTCCTTTTCATGATGTACACTTTAGTGTAACATAAAGGCAAGGGAAAGGGAAAACACTGCAGGTCTGAAATCAGGAGGAAGAGACCAAAGGAAGACTTTTTCTACAGGCTGGATCCCTATGTCATTGAAATCCCTTTGCCTTTGCTTGTGGGTATGCAGTGCCTAAACAATTTGCCTGAGCTGTAAGATAGGAATAAAATCTCTCCATTGCAACACAAGACATTTACTCAATCATCCCCAAGCACATTAAAAAAAATCCTCAATGGGTTATTTATACACACGAGTACCTTTTATGATTAAATCTAATATATTTGTCAGCAGCTAGCTTGTGAATTTGCTCTACCTTTTTACTGAGTTTGGACAATAAAACTATGTTGATCTGTTCCCAGCCAGTTTAATTCCCTGGTTCTACCACATTAAACACAATGTGGCTCTTGTCTGGGTTGCAAACTCTCAAGGGAAATCGTTTAAATAATGAAAAAAAATTGCCGATGCTGAAGTCCTTGCAATCAGAACAACACTGGATTTTGGAAAATTCTCTAAAAAATTTAGGTTCTTGATGTTAACTGACTGGCAGCTTCTCCTTTGGGGATTCAGCATTTCAGTTATGGTAAAATATTTTTTAGCAGCTAGGACACAGTGAGATGATACATGTTGCAGTAAAGCCTCAGACTAAACCCTGGAGAATTCACTGGAGGTTTTATCTCCAGCCTATGACCATGGTTTCAATGTTCAGAATATCTACATTCACAAATGGATGAGGCTTATTTACATTTTCCTGTTCTGACTGACGAGTACCCTCCCTTTTTCTCCCCTGTGGATGCAATTGTGTGTTCCTATAACCCATGCAAAAGTTATCCTGTAGACAAAAAAACATAGGCATGACAGCCCTAGATCGCTGTCGGTGGATGCCCTGGGCTGCCTGCTCACTTGCTGCCTCTCTGCAGAAGCCTCAGGGATGCTGTGGCTCCTTGGGGACATGTCTCCCTGACACTCTGCCTTGGCAAGCAGCAAGCAGTTCAGCTCCACTGCCATCAACCTTACAGGGAGATGTTGCTCCCTGTAACGCTTTCCATATCCAGCAGAACCGTGGCAGCCATGGGCTGGTGTGGAAAAGGTCTGGTCCAGCTGTGCAGGGTGAAGATGCACACACCAGAGAGTGGCGTTAACACAGTGTAGAAGTGCCTGCTAAGGGGTGACATCATATTTTCATTGTCCTGCATGTCTGGATGGGCGATGGAGCTAAAAGGAATGGGCTGGTGCTGTAATCCCAGAGTAAATCACAGCAGGCAGAGCTGGAAAGTCTTAATCCATCACAGGAAGCTCTTATCTTTAGATAGATGCATGCAGGCTCAAGCTACAAAGAAGATAAGGTCCATGGTCCATTTCTGAGTGGGAAGAAATGTGTGAGGCTGTTTGGCAGACACAGAAAAAGTTATTTTTTAATCTTTTAAGAGCTGATGTTAAACCAGAAGATAGCAGCTCAGAATAAAGGCACATCTTTCACACTCTTAAATACTGTTAAGATCTATCTGCTCTCTCCCTCTCTGGCTTACAGATTGAACTGGTGGTTAAACTCACCTGAAGTATTTCCTGCTGCATTTCTGCACTTGCTTTTTGTGTTTCCCCACTTTTATTTTCCCTTCCATGAAGGCTGAGATGCAGGGTTTCTAGCCTCCACAGGTGCTTAAAGCTGTCCCCTCCCACTCCCCCCCACTGCCTCCCCGATGGGGCAAATGCCATCCTTGTGCGAGGAGCTGGAGCCAAGGTCAGGAACTATAAAATACAGATGAAGATAAAACCGTACAAGGAGTCTCTTGATAAGATTTTGACACTGGCTGGCTCCTCTCAAAATGACTGGGAGATGAGAAAAGGCTGGCCCTGGCTGGGGAGAGGAGAGGTCTGAGGAAGCTATGATATCATGCCACTTAAAATAAGGAGTTCACATCTGGTCAACCCATTATAGAAAATATATGATAGCACTTAAAAAGGTACAGGGAAGGGTCGGAGGGCAGAGCCCATCACTAAACAGTATGAGGAATCGGACACAAAAAAGGAAGAGTAGGAGTGGAGAAAGAAAGGAAGAAAGGAAGAAAGGAAGAAAGAAAGGAAGAAAGAAAGGAAGAAAGAAAGGAAGGAAGAAAGGAAGGAAGAAAGGAAGGAAGAAAGGAAGGAAGAAAGGAAGGAAGGAAGAAAGAAAGGAAGAAAGAAAGGAAGAAAGAAAGGAAGAAAGGAAGAAGGAAAGGAAGAAAGAAAGGAAGAAAGAAAGGAAGAAAGAAAGGAAGAAAGAAAGGAAGGAAGGAAGAAAGGAAGGAAGGAAGGAAGGAAGAAAGGAAGGAAGAAAGGAAGGAAGGAAGGAAGGAAGGAAGGAAGGAAGGAAGGAAGGAAGGAAGGAAGGAAGGAAGGAAGGAAGGAAGGAAGGAAGGAAGGAAGGAAGGAAGGAAGGAAGGAAGGAAGGAAGGAGGAAGGAAGGAAGGAAGGAAGGAAGGAAGGAAGGAAGAAAGAAAGAAAGAAAGAAAGAAAGAAAGAAAGAAAGAAAGAAAGAAAGAAAGAAAGAAAGAAAGAAAGAAAGAAAGAAAGAAAGAAAGAAAGAAAGAAAGAAAGAAAGAAAGAAAGAAAGAAAGAAAGAAAGAAAGAAAGAAAGAAAGAAAGAAAGAAAGAAAGAAAGAAAGAAAGAAAGAAAGAAAGAAAGAAAGAAAGAAAGAAAGAAAGAAAGAAAGAAAGAAAGAAAGAAAGAAAGAAAGAAAGAAAGAGAAATCTATATTGGCTGTGAGGAAAATAAGTTAATGGGGAATTTAATTAGAGCAAATACAAATGATCGAGCATTGCAGATGGTGGAATAAAAGGTTATGAAATGACAAAAAAGGTATTGGGCTAGAAGGAAGGGCAGTTGTCCTGGGAAGCTACTGGTGTGTAAAAGAGGATCTCCCTGGTTTGGGGATCAGTGTTTGGCATGCTCAGAGGTCAGGATGCAGGTTTCCATCAGTGCCCCGTGTAACCTTCACCCGGATGCAGCCACTCCATGGCTGTCCAGGACGTGGCCCATTGACTGGGAATGAGGACCCCAGTCCCACTTCACTGCCCTGAGCTCAGGCTCTCCTATCCAAGTAGCAATCTGGGGATGAAGCCAGAGAAGAGCCTGGGGGTCTCAGGAAAGGGAAATCTGGATGAATGAAAGTGCAAGATGGATGGAAGGGGAACAGCCTTGGGAAGAAATAGCTATGCAGGTCATTGGTGTGAGAGGAGGGAAAACAGAGATAGGAATATAGCTGGCAAAATGAGAGAATAGCTGCTGGTGTGGGAAAGCAGCATTAGAGCAAGGTCAAGATGGTGGGAATATGAAGGACAAAGCAGTAGGAAGTGATGATGGGAAAGAACAGAGGGAGGAACAGGGAGGGTCTATAAGGGAAGGGAGCCTGAGACAGGTAGAGAGGCATAATTTTTTGTCTTTCTGGAGTGTGTCTATTCCCAGACACTACCAAAAGTCCATTGTATGTGTTCTGCATCCATAAATGCGGTATACATCCATGTGGCATGCTGTAATGGCATATAGATACTGCTGAGGCAAAGGACTTAACATGTTACAGAGATGAGAGACAAAACAAGTACTTTTCTTCATCCTAAGAACAACTGGGGTCCAGAGATGATGGATAACTTGACCAAGGTCACTCCAGAGCTGTGCAGCAGAGCTGGAATGTGAGCTGCAGGTTCTCATCTTCAGGAATTTGGCTAGGAAACACACAGGCTGCTACTTTAAAGAAACTCAGCTAAAGAAATGTGCATTTTAAAACTGGAAAATCAGTTGACTATTTTCTCTCCTCCTTTGTTGCATTTTAAGATGTGCTGCATATAACAGTCTTGGGCTTGTCAGTCCCATTGCCTGTGGGCCATTTATGGAAAGGAAAACTATGCCAAAATGGCTTGAGCATCTCTGAGTGGTGAATAGTTGTAAAGGAAACTACTGTGCTCAAAGCAGCTTTCTCATAAATCCTGCTTTAAAACGTTGTGTACTAATTTCTCACTAGCGTGCACCCTTCTGCTGACTACCTAGAAAATAAAATGCAAAAGTGCAACAGAATACAGAAGGGCTGAACTACAGATTTATGAAACTGTTTCATTTTAAACCTCAATAGAGAGTTATGTTTTCTTCTGTTGTCTTAGAAAACATGTTTTTCCCTAATTGGCCAAAGTGGGATTAGTAGCTGTGAAAGCCGTACACTTTACAAGGCCTTCTGGGAGCTTACAAAATGCAGATATTTTCATACACATCATTGGTGGAGCCCCAACTCATGCAGCTTCTCAGTGGTATAAATTAATAAGGAGCTGGAGAAATATGAACACAAAGAGCTTCCACAGTCTTTTGTAATTCTTGGACAGTGGAGCCCATCCCCTCTTGTTGCCTTCTGTGCTACTGTAAGGGGCCCTGGACCCCTCATAGGAGCCCTCGCCACAGTCCTCCCCCACCCTCTGTGGCTGCTTCTTGCAGTGGAGATGTCAGTCATAGGATCCAAGGACAATTCAGGTGGGAAGGGACCCCAGGAGGTCTCTGGTCCAACCTCTTGCCCAAAGCAGGACAAGCCATGTGGCCAGATAAGGTTGCTCAGGGCTTTGTCAAGTTGTATCTGGAAAAACTCCAGTACTGGAGCCTTCACAGTCTCTCTCCAGGCAACCTCTGCCACGGCCCTCCTGTCCTCACAGGGAAAAGGTTTCTCCTGACATCCAGCCTGAAGTTTTCATTTCAGTTTTTGCCTCTAGTCTCTTGTTCTCCTGCCATGCACATCTGTGAATAGCCTGGCTCCATCTTCTTGGTGACCTTCCCATGGATCCTGGGGGGCTGCTGTTAGGTTCCTACCCCCAAGCTGCCTCTCCCCCAGGCTGAACAGGCCCTGTTCCCCCAGCCTCTCATCACAGGGCAAGTGCTCCAGGTCTCAGGAATCTTGATGGCTCTCTGCTGAACTCACCCATTTGTTCATGTCTGTTTGGTATTGCAGAGACCAAACTCAGACGCCACGTTAGACACCTGCAGTACCCTACCAGTTTCTCACTCATACCAACCATAATGTTCTACCTGGATGCAATAATATTGTGGGATACAGTGTTGAAAGCTTTGCTAAAGTCAAGGCAAATGACATCCACTGCTCTCCCTTTGCCCACAAATCCAGTTGCTAGATTGCTAGAAGGCAATCAGGTTGGTCAGGTGTGGCTGACCCTTGGTGAACCCATACAGACACCTTCACCTCTTCTTGTGCTGCTGGGAGGATGGTCATGAAATGCAGTTGTCTTCTCCTGCCCTGAAGTGTCACCAGGGACTGAGTGACCCCTCAGGGGCATAATGGATTTCTCTGTGCCCTGAAAGTCCCCCGGGCCTGCTTGCCTCTTCCCTCCCATATGCTGGTCTCTCCTGGGGGTGCACAGAACATTGCAGGACATGGGCTCATGGGGACGTGGTTGCTCAGGGTGCATCAGCTCATGCAGTTTTACAAAGCAGCCTGCACTCAGTGGAGAACACAGAAGCTGACCTTTTAAAACTGTATGATTTAAAACCTGTAACCACACATACTTGAATGCACAGTCTCCTTTTTCCTAATCTAACTGTGACCTGCCTTTCATCATGAGCTTCTTTTGGTCAGGAGGAGCTGACTCTGATGAGTTGCTCTTCTAATCTACTGACTGCTCATGTCAGCTTGAAGATCAGGAGCTCTGAAAAGGCTTGCTTAGAAACCTGACTGCTTGTGAGATTATTCCTGCTACCCTCTGTCCAATGAAGACATGAATACGACTTTTCACATTCCCAGAGCACCTTTCACTGGGGCATGTTTCAAACAGTAATGAACGGAGGCTCCTGCTTGGTCCGTGACAACAGGCATCATTACTCCCATTTCTGAGCCCAAAGCGGAGACATGTGGAATAAATTGACCTAGATTAAGAAAAGAGTCTTAGGCAGGGTCAGGAACAGAACTGACAGTGTCTGGCTCCTCGCCATAGTCTCGTACACAACTCATGGGTGTCCTTCCATGGGGAGACTTCATCCACACATGTCTTATTTCACACAGACTACTGGGAGAGCCTGACATTGGTCAAAAAATCCCTGGTGTCTGCTTATAAATTTTGGAGTAATTTACAGACATAGTAATAAAAGCTATATGTCATTTATTTATCAAGGCTGTTTGAATGTGCTGTTTGTTGTTTTGATAGTCTGTATCTTCTTCATATTGTAATCATATTAAAAGAGCATTCTTTTCCTGAAATAAAGAGGTAATGATTCACAAGAGGCATAATTATTCCAAGCGGTGCAGGCAGGATGCTGCAGAAAGAGCTGTCTTCTCTATGCATAAGAGGCTTTTATTGAAAGTGTTCTACACAGTAATTAAATTCCTTTGAATGAGGAGGCTTGATTGGATTTTCTTTGGTTTAATGGGAGGGGTCTGAAAAGCAAGGTATTTAGCTCAATTGCTATACAATTTTGGCATCTGTTGGAGGCTAGAGAGAGGCTCAGAGTGTCTGATTCCCATTTCTCTTATGCTAGTGTTACGTTAGCTGAACTCTGTTGAATTAAATTGAATTACACCCTATCTGTATTTGTGTGAGAATCAAGCTCAGAAATCCCTGGCAGAAAGCAGCAGGATACTCAAATGCATGCTGTAAGCATCCAAATTATCTAAGGGAAAAAAAGCCTTGCTAAAGGAATGTTACTTGCAGTTGCAAAGGCAGGTGCCTGAAAGTGAGGAAACTTCACACTGACACCTGTCCTTTAGATCTGATGTTTGTCTTATGGCAAGTCCAGCCTTAGCCCAGAATGGGACAAAGTTTTAAAAGACAGCAGCATGAAAATGAAAAGTCAGGCAATCACGTAACAAAAATCTGCACTGTGGCTTGGCACACGAGCCAGGATGCTGGCATGGCACAACTCCTGAGTATCTGAGTTGCAAACTAAATCATGCTTGTTTAATGTCAACTACTGTACACAGATGTCAAGGTGGGGTTTTTTTTCGAAGCAAAAGAGTAAAAATATAAATTAAAAGGAAAACTCTATTATATACAGACTCAACATCTATCAGCAATGAGTTTTGGGTCCTGTGGCATAAATTACTTCATGTATTCTTCCTGTTACTCCATAAGGCTACACAATACGTCAGGAGGAGAGTGTTGCTCAGGCAGGGCCATGGGAGTAATTTTACCCTGCTCAAATGTCTCTGGAGGGACAGTAAGCATGATGAGGAAAGTGGCGTTTTCAACAACTCAGAGAAGTGTCGTGGGGCAATGGGAGGCACTTTCCTAATCTAGGGGTTCCCTGCCTGCCAGATGTTAACACCTTGTTTCACCCAGTGAGAGTGGGAATCTCTAAAGTGCAGGTTTCCAGCATTCGTAGGGGTTATGTGAAGGTTTGGATTTCAGAGAGGTTTCCAGGGGCTCTGCTGGGTGGTGGTGGTGGTGATGGTGGTGGTGGTGGAGGAGAGGGGAGAGTGGAGGACAAGGTCATGGGTCTGGGTGAGAGGAGGGCTGGTTTTGCAGGGAGAAGGGCAGTGGGAATGAAGAGGAGGAAGAGCTTTGACTAGTTTTGTGAACACAAAAAAGGAGAGTATGAAGGAGCTGGGATATCAAGGCCTGTTGGGAGCAGACTGGGACTGGCCAGAGGAGAACAATGACAGAGAAATGGAAATCTCAGTCCAGATAGCAAAGCAAGACAGACCTGGACCTAGGTCTGATGGGAACTGGCAAAAAAAGTCTGTGTACTGCAAAACCTGGGGCTAGACCTGCCTTGTGCCTGTGCATTAGACCCCCAAGCAAAGGGGAATATAAGTCTCTAAAATAGGTCTGTAAGTGCAAAATCTGGTTTGTTTGGGGGAGTCTGCAAAGCAAGGTATTTAACTTCTGCATGATGTACAAAGTGCGGTGCAGAGGAGAGCAACTAGAGTAATGGTTTGCAGTCATCTGTGATGCTGGCACACGTGTCTGAACCTGAGCTGGGTTCGAGTGACTTACTCATCTCTGCCGTGACAAACCTTGGGTGTCCTTTTCAGCCATCAAGCCTCTTCTCCTTGTGCTATACTGGGCCTGATGATGTCTGCAGTTGAGGATATTTTCTGGTTAATTATGGTAATTGCAGCCAGAACACTTTTATTACCTTCAGTCCCTCGTACTGCCTGCCAGGCGTTATACACCCAACAAAGTGCCTGTCATGTTGTCTTTCTCTGTCTTCTTCCTTTCAACTTTAATGTTTGTAAATGAAAGACAGAGCAAACAATAGCTGCACAATCCTCCAGTCTCGGTGTTATTTGGGAAGCACCATGAGGCAAATGGGACCTGGCAGTCAGCGGCCCAGGACTTTATGAAGAATATTGCTGTAAGCTGACACCGATGGGTCACATCAAGCCATGGTTTCCCTGTTGTGATCCTACTGGCTTCTGAGTGGTTGTGCTTCCCTTCATTATTTATTAATTCTCAGCGAGGATGCCTCCTGGAGACAGCTTTCTTTACAGAAAACTGGAAAAGGAGTTAAAATTTTTGCCAAAAAAAAAAAAAAAAAGGAATTTTGGCAAATAATACTTTATTTATTTATTTGAGATCTGACTTAAAATTCATTCTGTTTTACTAATTTTTCTTTTCTGTCTTGGCTTCCTAAGCAGAAACGGTCATACCTGAGGACTACTTGGTTGATCCTGCAAACATGAAGCGGTACAGTGTGGATCCTGCCGATTCTGCCTTCAGTTGCATGAGCTCCATGTACACCATGAGGCAGAGTCCTGCAGATGGACGTACTGCTGGAGGCTCCTCTTCCTCCTGTAGCCATCGTCCTGCACAGATGTCTTCAGAGGGGTCATCCTCTACTGGCCTGCGGCACCAGACCACCAGCCCAACAAGGAACGGAACCTATCTTGAAGGAAATAGAAGTGGTAATATAACATCTTCCATTTAGCAATGTGTACTGCTATGCTGGTGCCATGCTGGAGTCTTAACTCACTCCCAAATTCCCAGGAAAACTAGTGAGATGGATATGGTTGACATCCATCCAGACTACTCACACTTCCATTTAGCAGGGGAAATAATAACCTGTGTAAACACAAAATCAATCTGTTCATCATTAAGTAAAATTGAATGCTTTCTAATGCTATTAATTATGTAAACATATGTATTATGTATAATTGTGTGGCAATCACAACTGTTATTATCGAGTTACAGATATAAATATTAATATAAGACATATAAAAATTAATATAAGGGAACCTGATTTAGCAGGGAGGTTGAACTAGATGATCTCCTGAGGTCCCTTCCAACCCCTACAACTCTGTCATTCCTCCCAAACATTGCTACTACCTACAGGCAAATACCTGTTATTTGTGTGACACCAGCTTGTGTACAAGATACAATACAGAGCAAACCCAAATATTAGTGCCTACCTTAAAACGTTTTAGCAGAAAGTTTTTCTTCCTAGCTGCATGGCCCATCCTGCCCCTTTAATCATGAACCAAGCCAGATTTTGCTTGAAAAAAGACTCCCCATCAAAACATATATTTTTAGAAATAATCCAACTCACTGCTTAAGGGTCTTTTATCCTTCAGGAAGTAAAGTCACAAGAAGTTTATCTGCAAATTCAAGGGACGCCATGGGAACCAGTGCATTCAATAACCCATCTTCTTCCCTCTCCTTGTATTTTTGTCTAGTTACCCTGCTAGGATTTACGTTTGCTGGGTTGGTCACTCTGCCCATTAGCTATATTCCTTATTAGCCATGATTTTTTTTTTTTTCTCTAGAAATAACCTGGGTTCATCAAATGGGTTAGTTAATTCCCTGAACTTCCGTTAACTTTTTCTTTGTTTGCATTTTCCAAGTTCTCCACTAACACATCTTAATCAGTAGTGATTCCAACAGTGTCTTCACCCCTTACTAATTATTCAAACTCCATTTATGCATTTTTCATCTTGAAGATAGATCTAACAAAGAAGTTAAGTGTCTCAGCCATTTTAAGTCATTAATTTCTTTCCCTTCCTCATTTATTAATGGAAGCTACTGTCATTCGAGTATTTTTTTTTTTTTTAATATTGATATATTTGCAGAAGCCTTGCTGGTTCTATTAGACCCTTTGTCTACCATTAGCTCATTACACTGTCTTTCTCCCCTTGCATTTCCCCTGGAAACTGCAAGTGAGTCTGCATATTCTTGCCTGGTAGCCACTCCAGAGCCTCTTTGCAGCTGCTGCAGATCTTTGCATAATTCCTTCACATACTCTGCCTCTCCAACCCCTGTATTATTTCTTGTTCCTGAACTTTCAGTATTTAATATTTTAGAACAATGTTCTTCCAAAATATGTATCACCAGTATTTATCCTTTTATTTCTTTGTTTATCCAAGTTTGCCTTCCTAAATGTTCAATACCTACCCAAAACCATCACACAAGTTGTTATTATTTTCACACACTTGTTTCCCTGATTTACCCCTGTGTTGCTCTATTATTAGGAGCACAGATAAGCGTTCAGTTCTCATCATTATTTTTTTGCTTACAGAGTCAACTTTACTGAAAGCAAACAGGATAGTATAGAAAAGCACTACCGCAAACAACTTGTAAAAGCTTGTCACTAAGAACTGGGGGCCTCAGTTACAAAGAAAAGGAAATGAAAAGCCCTTTCTTTCAGATCTTGTTCAGTGCCTCTTGGGTCGGCATAATCAGGTGCTGGGAGGACAAGAGGCTTTCTGTGCACAGGAGTCATTTTTCCCTCTCCCACTCTTTCCCTAAGGCCTCCTAGCAGAGCTGGGACCCTTTTGTCAAGCTTTTTAGTTGCCAGCTGTGAGGAGCCAAGATTTAACAATGTTGTTACTTGCTTGCTTTGAAAATCTTTAACATTCTGCTTGGGATCAGTCATTATCTCTTTGTAGTACAGAGGAAGGGTCAGAGCAGTTCAGAGCAAAGGTCTGTCTAGTCGCACATCCTGTCTCCAGTGTGAGACAGCAGCACACCCCCAGGAAAGAAATGGTGATGCTTCCCCAGTACCCTCTCCACCTTCAGAAATTTATGGCTCAAGGACTTCCTGAACCAGAAGTGATGCATTCATAGTTAGAAACTTTTCATAGATTTTTCTTCCCTGAATCATCCAGTGGCTTGTTGAATACTTTGCACATTTTCAGGATCCACAAAATACTGTGGTAGAGTTCCTGTGCTTAAAAATGTGTTGTGTGGAGAAAAGCCACAGTGTCAGGGGTTTGAATCTATGTTCAAGGGACTGAAGCTTAAAATCAGAGCTCCTTAAGCTTGCTCGGTTGCATTACTTTCCCTTCTTGTTTCTGACTGTGTATGTCACTGTTTCCCAGACTCAGACAGTGTCTTGTGAAATTCCTGAGCAGGAAGCTAAGCTTCAGGAGACAGCACCATGTCTCTTATGACTTCCCACAAATTTGCAGTCTTTACAAAATGAAAACCTAAAAGATGGCACATCCTTTTTCCAGAACTGAATCAACAGAAAAGTCAGAGTGGCCATGCAATAGACTTTGCAGGTTCCTATATTTTTCTATGTTGAAACATGTTAAAGCACTTTGAGGAGCAAAGAGGAAGAGATTGCTTTTGGATCAGGCACCCAGGATATGTGGATGTCTTTGAAGAAGTTACAAGTGACTAAACTGTTCCATATGATACTTTAGGGTAACAGGACTCATCACAAAACTGCTTAGCATTTTTCACGTGACAGGTATTTGACACTTGCATAGACTAGCTCCTCTGGGACATCTGGGTGATTTGGTCAGCTCAACAGCTGCTCCCTAAAACTGGCAGTTATGCAGTGAACATCACAAAAATGGTTATTGATTTGTTGATATTGCTTGTTCATAATAATCAACAGTTTATTACTCCCAGTATCATCCACTGTTGCAAAGGTTTCATGCAAACTCATGCAGAGATGGATTTGCTGTCAAGGTCTAGCCAACAGGAAGAAGAGCAATCCCCTGTGCTCTACCAACATGCACCACTGTACAGCAGCCCAAAAGGGCTAGTGCACATCTGTGCCACCATGATCCATTGCATTCCATCTGATCCACTCAGCTGGAGCCTCCAGCAAAGAGTGTCCCATAGTCCATGGCAGGAGCTGGGTCCCCTGAGGCAGAGGAGAGCCATTTGCTCCCGGACATGGCCAGGTAGATTAAGTGGCTGTGATGGGCAGCACAGCGACATCGATGAAGTCTAGGTGCCCACAAATTCCTTACGATGTAATTCCGCTCTGTTAAAGATACTGTGCTGTTTCCAGTGACAGCCTGGTTTCATCTCCTCCTCTCTTTGTGATAGTGTCAGCTCCATAATGCTGGAATTCCCATCGTAGAGTCCTACAAAGCATTGCCTACTCCTCCTTAAAATTAGAGTCTGTATTTTTTCCCAGCTATCATACTTTCACCCACCATGCTGCTTCCACTTTTACTGGTAACCTAGACTTTTAAAATGCACATCTTTCTGCAATTGCCTTAGTGCACCCACTCTAGAGTTTGATTACTGTCCTTGCAAAATCTCTCTTGCAAAGGTCTTTGGAATCTGCACTCTCACTAGATGCTTCTGCGTGCGTTTTTCCTCCTTCTAGGGATAATTTACATGCTGCTAAAGCATAAGTCAGCAAAGATGAGTGAGTGGTGCATGCCAGCCTCTCTTCTTATCCTCCTCAGTTTGCATACTTGCAAGGCAGGAATGGGCAGGGCTCATTAAAAAGAGGAAGATTTTCTCTCTGAAACCTCAAACGAATCCTCTTTATTTATGGATATTTTTGAAAAATGATTTGCCTTATTTATCATGGTGGACAAATATCATGGAAAAAACCATAACCATAAAACATATCTCAGCGCATAGCAGAACATCTCTTTCAAGCAGAATGGATGAGATTAAACCTCAAAGCTCTCATTAATGCGATCGGAAGTTCGATGCCTAATTCTCCATGATTATGCTAAAAAAAAAAAAAAATCTCATTTCAGAAAGCCAGTTGGAGCTGCTAACAGATAAACATGCACTTTCCTGTCATCGTTTGCCAAATTGAAGCTCTTAAATCAGGGAAGGAATAGTCAAGGACATCATAAACCTTTCCAAGCCTGCTTACATAACAAACAAAGCTTTTATTCCAAGTATGAAGAATTGCATGTTCAACCACAACGTAATAACCTTAACCTTGCCCTGTAGCTTGTTATTTTTATGGAGATTTTATTATCCAATATTAGCAGTTAATTATTATTACCTGAGGGCCTTTGTTAAAGAGGCAATCCTGCTTGCTAATACATTTATTTCCTGAAAACATTGAGGGGCACAGGGTTTGATGTATCTCTTTTCCATCTGCAAGCACCCTGCAGGGGCTGGATCCAGCACCTCCCCAAGGCAGCGGCAAAGGAGCTGCTGATGGCATTGTGGGGCTTAGCACTGGGTACCACTTCTTCGGCAAACACAGCCTGCCTGTTAATTTTTGAGGACATTTACCCCCTGAAAGCTTCAATGGTTTCAGTGAGCTGCCTTTTTTTTTTAACCCTGCAAAAGAGAGGCAAGGCAAGAAAAGCCCAAATAAATATTTAACGACAGCTCATGGCCACATCTTATGCAGCTGGATGCTGGGCTGCTGTTGCAACAGGCAGAGGAGCACCTGTGATGTTGCATCCCCACACGGTGTGTGCTGGGCTGGGAGCGGGAGCAGGAACAGCCACCGCTCTGGTGAGGCGAGGACTTTGCCCTGTCGTGCCTGGGGTTGGGGCCACCAGCCAGGTGGTGCACGGCATCACCTGCAAGTGCCTGCTGGTGCAAATCGATGTGCTAAGCCCAATCTTCTTTCCAGAGCTCTCTGTTGACTGTGGCTCATCAAACGCCCTGCACCCATAAATATCCTGTAATTGTGCTCTCCCCACACAGCTGCCTTTCTGATGCCTCTCCTCTTCTAGGGCTTGGTGTGACCTAGACTTTTAGAAAAGTGTCTCCTAAAAACCTTCCTTCTGTCCTCATTTGCAGTGGGAGGTGGTTTGTTTTTTAAAATAATTCCCATTTCTCTGTGCTTTTAAGGGCCTGCTACTTCTGCTTAGTTTCAGTAGATCTACTCCTCTTTATTATCTGCTCCAGTGCAATCAGAGAAAACCTTTTAAAATTTCATTCCCACCCCTTCCCCTGAGGCAAAGAAATCATTTAGGCCTGCAGCAATATTAAAGTTCATCTGTCACTCCCTTTCCACTCTTATCTATCAATGACCATACTCCCTCTGGGCTCTGTTTGTTTGCCAAGAACATATTTTGGGAGTCTGTTATTTATCTTTCTTTTTTTTTCGCAGGTTTAACTCCATTTTAGCAGTGGATTTCCTTGTGATGCCTCTGCAGCTGTTGGGCTGTTGGCTTTCTCTCTCTGTACCCTCCTTCTCAGGAAAGTCCCGAGGCCAGAGGTGGGGGGCAGAGAACAGCCTGCATGGGGTGAAAGCTCAGACCAAGCCAGGCCACGTCTTTCCATAGACTTCACTGAGCTTTGGGCACTGACCTGGTATCTCCAGCTGTTTCTGTGCAGGCAATGGTCTCAGCTGCAATGCCCCGAGACCTTCCCCAGCAGAGGAACCTCTTCACTCTCTTTCTCCAGCACCGCTTCAGGCAGGAGGGGGAAGTGCTTCCCTCTGATTACCTAAATTTCCATATCCCATTTCATTAATTTGACAAATTTTTGCCATCTGTCAAAAACAGGAAATTGGATTTGACCTAGATTACGATCTCTAAAAATAATTATTGGTCGTGAGCACTCCCATCTCTTTGTAATCTGAGTATTCATTATCATCTTGATTAATTCTGATGACAGAATGGCATAGGATACCCGGGAGACATGAGACTTCCTCATTTATCTAATTCTTAGGTTAAGTGTGCATACCTTCAGATAAGAAAAAATGTATAGTACTTGCCCTGCTGCCATCAAACACTTTTGTGTTTAATATAATCTTTCAGCAAATTGATGCTATTGAAATAAACCCCATGCCTTTGTGCAGACATGAAATGATTTATTTTCTTTTGTAAATAGTTTACACTTAAATGTGTAAACTACAATGTTAAAAAGCCACAGTAAATTAAACAACAAAATACATTTTAAAAGATACGGAAAAACAGATTGCTTCCAGACTCCCCAGCTATAAACTGTGTTCAAGGTATTTGTCTGCAAGCTGGTGGTATCCTGGTTTTGCTAACAAAACTTAAAGGTAGACCCTTACACACAAGTAAAATAGCACATTTTAATTCATGAAAAAGCAGCAGAGAACCCAGGACTTAACTCTAGTTAGGTAAATAAAGATGAAACAATCTTTGAAGAGTTAGCATCTCCACAAGATTCTTGTTTTTATATTATTATATTATACCTCAGGTATGGATTTGAAAGGGTTATTTCCACCTGCTAGGGCCTGGAAGAGTCCTAGCCATGCAGTATCTTTAGAAAGGTCATTTATATATTTGTCTTTAAAAAATCAGATTTTTGCTATTGATTGCTAGATTGCGAAGAAGTGAATAGAATTCTCCTGTTATTTCAACCTTTTTGTCTCATCCCCCTTCCTTTTACTACAGATATTTCCAATACCTGTGAAGGCTCCCAGCTGCTCTCCAGGCTCTTTGCTTCCTTTTGCCCTTTCCTGGCATTTCTGGAAGCAGTGGGTTGCAGGCAGGAGTCACGGGGCCAGGGACTGCTCTTTCTGCGCCCAGTGTGAATCCCAGGCTAAGCCCCCTTGGCTTTTCTTACATCCGTACAAATTCAAGGGAAAAAAAAATGTTATCCTCAGTAACGGCACATCGCCCTCAACCACATTATGGCAGTTGCATAGAAACTTCTGCAAACCTTTGGGCACAGCTGGATCTTTCTCTCCCCTCTCTATTTTCTGACTGTTTTCCAAAAGCCTGGTTTTCTCCCTGACCTTTGGTTTGAGGTGTTGAGGTGCTCAATATCTCCACCCACCAGCTGGCACCCAGACCATCAGCAGATCAGGTCGGGGAGAAATCCTCGTCCCTCTGCCTCCAAGACAAGTCTCAGTTCTCCCACTTGTCCCTGACAAAGTTACTCGATGTTACTGATGATCCAGAGGTTGGCCAAGATTACCCTGCTCGTTTTGCGCTCTTTGTCTTCATCGTTTCATGCCAAAGGCTCCAGATGGTGTCTGTACCATTGTGTATTGCATTTATTCTGTGAGCGGAGCACAGGGTCGCCTGAGTCCATCTGAACACCAATCCTCGCTGTCTAATTAAGAGGACCTGCGGCTATTCCTTGTCCTTTATATCCAGAACAGTGACTTAGCAAATGAGAGTGTAATTATCATGATATTTACATCACATCACATTATGAAGCCCATCGACCAGATTTGCACATTCATAGCGCTGCTGCTTTACGGAGTTCATCCTTCTTAACTGCAAAATTTACCTCATTACATTATACTGTAAGATGAGCATGGCAGCAAGAAAAAGAGGACCAATGTGCACGTAAAGCTGTTATTTGGCATATATGGGCAGAGCCTCAGCTAATATAAATCAGCACAGCTCTATTGAAGTCAATGGAATTACAATCTACATAAACCACAAACCCAGCCCACTACATTTGCTCACACGCATTAGGGTCGTGTTTTGAGTCACGCATGGGGATTCTCATACATTTCATTTATCTCTATAAGCTCAGCAGTTCTCTGGAGAGCTCAGCACCTCTATCCTCAGCAGTTCTGATTGCCATCTTGGCTACCTGGGGCTTCTCCAGACTCCAGTTTAAGTGTCTGTGGTCTCCCTCTGCTTGCACTCTTCTGTTTTTTTTGTCTTCTGTAGTGTCTGCTTGCTTACCATTTGCACCTCTTTCATTCAAAACTGGGCCTTAACAGAAAGAGATGAGCAGCTCTGGGCAAGTAGCATTTTACACATCTGTGTGCTGCTGCCTGCTAATGCAAAATTTGCTTGGTGTAGATCTAAACAAATTTAAACTGCTTTCCAGTAACCTAGCATAATGTAGTTCTTGTAATAGCGAAGCAGCATAAGTGGGGGCGCAAATTATATTCACATGGAGGCTATGATTTATAATTCTGCAGAGACTAGGGAAAAAAAACATAAATGCACTTTCATTCCAATGTGCCTTTATTCACTTGATTTAAAGGTACAGAAAGCCGAAGTGACCTTAAATCATCCAGGGCTTATACCATTAAAAAGTCACATGTGCAATGTTCATCTCAGCGTGTTTTAGTAGCTTTCCGAATAGGCATTCATTGGGGACCACCAGTTTTGTAAGAGCCTAAGATTAGGAGGATATGGACTAGGAACTTTCCTTTAAGCTCTAAGATAAGTCTGAATATCTGAATGGAGAGAAAAAACCCTATTTGCTAAATCCCGATTTTATCCTCTAGCTTTCACATTCAACGGCAAACTCCTTTGTTTAGTGCTGAAGTGCTTTCTCTCCAGGTGGGAGGGTGGTGTCTTCTTGAGCCAAGATCCCTGCTACTTGCAGCTCAGACAGCAGGGACAGCTTGGTTTAAGAGCCCGGCAGCTGGCACGTTTTTCCTTCCCCAGCAGGAACCTGAGGGTTTCATGTTTTTTAACGCAGTTCACCAGCTGGGATCATGTCTCCCGATAAGCAGTCAAACTGGAAACTGCTCCAAGCCCCCTTTTCTCCCCACCCCACCATCTCAGGCTGATACTTGCATACGCAAACCCAACATCCAAATCTGCAGTGAGGCTGCCGCATCCCTGTACACTCACAAACGAAGGAAACTGCTGTGTGCCATTGTAATGCGCTGTTGTGGGTTTTTTGTTTCGATAGCCTCAAGTCCTTCACCAGAACAACAAGATGCAGCTCGGCCATCAAGCAAGAATCCTTTGACCTGGACGGTGGATGATGTGGTTTGGTTTGTGAAGGATGCAGACCCTCACGCTTTAGGTCCCCACGTGGAGCTCTTCAGAAAACACGTATGTAGAAGACTGCCTTCACCACTTCTGGGTAATTTAAGTCAAGTGTGTGGGCGGTCCCAGGACACAGCCAGTACATGTCACACACACACCCCCAGCTGCCTTAGGCTGCTATAGGCAGTGTTTGTGCTCAGCCAGGTTGAACACAGGCCCTACAAGGAGTTCAGCACTGCTGAGGTGGTTAGGGCTGAAGAAATGTTCACTTATCACTTGATAAGTGATCACTTATCACTTGATAAGGTGGTCAAACACTGGAATAGGTTTCCTGGAGAGGTGGTTGATACCCCAGACCTATCAGTGTTTAAGTGGCATTTGGATAATGCCCTTAATAACACGTTTTAGCTTTTGGTCAGATCTGAATTGGTCGGGCAGTTGGACTAGATGATCACCGTAGGCATCTTCCAACTGAAATAGTCTCTTCTCTTCTCTTCTCTTCTCTTCTCTTCTCTTCTCTTCTCTTCTCTTCTCTTCTCTTCTCTTCTCTTCTCTTCTCTTCTCTTCTCTTCTCTTCTCTTCTCTTCTCTTCTCTTCTCTTCTCTTCTCTTCTCTTCTCTTCTCTTCTCTTCTCTTCTCTTCTCTTCCCTTCGTCCTTCAATGGGGAGACCCTAACAATGTCTTCAGAAAATGCTCACTATTTGTTCCCAACTACACCAGTGTAAATTGTTTCTATGCCAAGCCTAAGAGAAAGCACCGAGGATCTGGTGCTCATTTTTCATTGTCAGATTGGCACAAAAAAGCCTCGTCTTAATGACAATTTTTTTCCCAGGATACCCATGATTCTTCTCTGAAGAGCATTTTTATGTGTCTCTAGATATTTAGCAGGAGAAACCCAAACCAGCCAAGCTTTTAATATTTTCCCCCTCAGTATTATCTAACTACATAACCAAATTTAACAGACCTGCTGACTCACTGGAGAATATGATAGTTGCTTTTGCTAGGCAATCTCCAGTGATGGAAGTTATATTATCCTTAATTAGTAAAAGGGAAGATTGTAAACACACATCTGATCTGGAGTTTCTGCTGCTGTATATGGAGTTGGCACCAATGTGTTTAATAGCATCTTCAGCCTCCTTCTCCATCATTCCTTGATCAATTCAGTCTGGCTATGAAAATGGATTTTACCCTAAAAGTGACTTGCTTGTGTTCAGCTGGAGATCATAGCTTCGCATGTAAGTGCCTGGACCTAAGCCTAAACAAGAAGAGCTCCCCAGCCCTGGCTCCTGAACAGCACCTCAGGTTGCAAAGCAAGTGAGAGGGCTTGATCACCAGGTCCCACTCCTTGCCCATGTGCCAGCAGGGATGTGTGAGAATGTGGGGCTGCAGCCAAGAGCTGAGGGAGACATCTGATGAACTTCCAGCTACACCCTGCACGCAGGGTTTCCAGACACTGAGGAGAGGAGATGGCTGAAGAGCAGATGAAAATGAACACAGATCTTGGTGTTTGCTCACTCTAGGCAGGTATTGAGGCCATCTGCCATTCTGCAGACAGGCCAGTAGAATGAGAACAACAGAGCAGGCACAGTGGTGCTAGGACCAGATCTGCAATTACAGGTCAGGTGCCAGCCTGCTTTCCCTGCCTTCTACAGAGAAGTCAGATCTACCTTATAAGCTGACAATGAAAACATGGCCTATGTTGGCCATGTGGGCAACCAGACAGATGAACAAGACACCTTTACATTTAAAGGAACTTGCTCTAGCATGATTTTTTGAGGCTATCATAAGGGACTGAGCATCAAGAGAAAACTCTTCATGTAAGAGAGAGAGAATTGTTGTGGTCTGAGGCATACAGGTACACCCCAAAGGAAAGAAGTGTTTAAAGTTCATCTTGTAAATATGGACAGTGCAAAAGCACTGTTTTTGTCAAGATTTTGCTTGTAGCAAAGGATGGCACAACATGCTTTTATCTAGCACAAGGGCAGTGACATGCTCCAGGCAGTCATGGGCCAGCTGCACTGGAGCATGTCACAATACTACAGCTGCTCTGTGACCAAAGAGATCAAGCTAAATTGCAGCTAAAGCCTGTCCCTGTCATCCTTTGTTGAACACCCAGTACCCAGGGCTCTACTTGTCATCGGTTTCCTTGTAAAATATGCTGTAGGTGTGAGAACCTGGGTAAGATTACCACACAACTCAATTCAATTAGGCCTTTGAGTTATATATGTCCCTGCAATTTTTCAGCCTTCAAATCTCATCTGGATTAGCATGGAGACCCTAGGGGTGAGAGACAAGTGATTAGTCCATTAACCTTAGCCATATCTTCCTGTATGTTCAATCTTTCTATGAAGCAGGTGCATAATTTACTTAGAAGCACTTACTGTCATTGGCAAGGGCCAGCTATCACCTGAAATCATTGCATTGGCAATCAGCTCATCTGAGGGATGACACTGGGAAGGAGAGGGTGGTGGCACCACCAGGACAAAAGGACTGAGGGAAGTGTCCTCCATGCAGGCAGTGTCCTTTCCCACTGCTGTGTTAAGCCATTTGGGTGTTGATGGCAGCCCCTGGAGTCAGTTGTCCCAGCGTGCAGTAAGGAGGTGCAGCCCGCATTCTCCACTGCTGCAACAGGCATTGCAGGATGACCTGTCTCTGTCTCTGATCTTCCCACCAGGACCAGAAGCTTTTCTTCTTGCCAAGACACTCAAGGAGCTCTGTAACAGGCAGTTCTTGAGAGTGTCCACCAAAGACCGTGAAACTGCCTACTACTTCCTCTCTGCTCTTCTCTGCTCCCTGGGCAGGGCTGCGTGCCAAGGGGAGCCGAGCCCATAGCTGATAGAATTTTTGGCCTTATGCAAAGGAGCTGTAGGTCTGGCAGAGACCTCACAGTGGCACTGTGTGGCAGCCATGTGCAGTGCTTTCTCAACAAGAAAATCTTGGTAGAAAGTCTGGGTGAAGGGAATCGGAGGAGAGGAAAGAGTTATACGGGGAATTAGCAGGTAGAAAACTCAATCTGGATGAGATCAAAGCAGTGTTATGGTCTGACAGTTTAATTATGGCCAGTGATTGGCAAATGCATGTATGAAGGAGACAAAAACCTTTGAGTTTAACATAATTAATCCAATTTATTCAAATAGCAACCTGTCTCTGCCAGTGCTACACATCAGACTTGTAAGCATGCATCATTCTCTAGACCTTCATCTTGAGTGTTTGAGCACTGACCACTGAGCTGCCATTCGCTGCACTCCTGTCGCAGAGATGGGGACCTTACCAGGGCTGGTGTCTGCTTATGAGATTGCAGAATACAGAAGAAGGGAGATTCTATCTCTCTCTCTCTCTCTCTCCCTCCCAAGCAGGATATAGATCCTGAAGTCTTTGATTTTACTCAGAATTAGGTGCTTAAACACCCACAAAGGCTTTCGTCTTTCTCATAAAATGCTTCATCCTGGGGGACATCCACCACCAGGTGCAATTCTTGTTTGCATGGCACAGGGCTTGTTTAGGAGTTACTCTGCTTTTTTAACAGAGTAAGTGCTGCAAGAAGCTAGCACAAACATAGTAGTACTCATTCCTGCAGGTGGAAGCTGTATGTTTACACCCACTGTATCCTGACCTCACAGCTCTTAACGTTTGCTGCTCCCATCCCCTTGCAGGAAAACGGCAATTCTAGTCTCCTGCAGTATTGTAACTTGCAGTGGGCCAGATTTCAACTCATGGGAAACAAGTGAAGTGCACTGATGGCACTGAGTTTTACTACCTCCAGATCTGGTTCAAGATTTTCTGGTGGGACTATTGCAGACTTGGGGGCCATGCTATAGACTCAACCTTTTTTGAATTATTTTTTTAAAAAGGCTGACACAGTACTACTGTAGAGAGGTCAAGCCAACAATCTGCACAGGGACGTGGTTAATACAGGATATTTAATTGGATATGAATGCTCCCTCTGGCATACTCTTGTCATGGAGTTTAATTTTGACCCCTACACAGTAATAATAAAGGAAATAATAAAATGCTGAACTCAACATTTAGAAACAGCTGCCTCTGACCAAGCCCTTGATAGTGATTTTACCCTATGGCATCACAGTTCCAGAAGTTTATTTTTTTTTCTTATGCAAATATTAATTACATGTAATACTTATTCTTACTTTCCCTTAACTTGCTTAAAATAATGGGAAGGAGAGGGGGAGGGTGAAGAGAGTTTCTATTAGGGACAGAGTGGGGGTTGCAAAGTGAAGAGCATTAATTGATTGAGTTAAGCAGAAAGTGACCTTAACTGCTCATCAGCTAAATCACCTACTGAATGGAATAATAATGATCAGGGCAAATTAGGATCCATAGTATTGCTTAATTAGTAGGTAATGGATCACAGAGGGAAGATTTGGCCATCAAAATAATAGAATACAATGCATACCTCATTAGTGTGTGTGTATATGTGTATATGTATGCACACACCTATAGCACTAGTTATGTTTTATCTCATGGTCCTAGCATGTAAGTGTGGTGGAGACTCTGAGGAGGGGGTAGAATTTTTTATCAGATGCACTAATATAGTCAGGAAAAAAGACAAGCTTAGGGTCCAAGGGAGGACAGTTGAAAGCTTCTATGTTTTACAGTCCATAGTAGAACAGAGTCTGTTTCTGAGCATAAAGCTACTTTATGCTCAGTACAGCACTTTGTAATTTCAAAAGATTTTCAAGCCAACAGGTCGAGGATAAACAACTGAACTTCATGGCAATTTCTTCCACTTACACAAGGTTTAAACAAAATTTGAGCAAATTTTATTAATAAATAAGCAATGAAATAAGCAAGTTACTACTATCTTCAATTTAAGAAAATGAAACAGATATCTATATCACCAGATATAAGTGGAGAGGAGATACGTGAAACAAGCCAAAAGCCAGGGACAAGGCTGGAACTGAGATTCAGAGGTGCTTTGTTAGCAGTCCATGAGGCCATGTGCCTCTCGCTCCATCACTCACTCCTTTCTCAAGGCTGATTGGCTTTTCTCAGAACTGAGCTTAGAGAAACCCCAATTTTTAAAAATAATCATCATGTTTTAATTGTAAAATAACTGAAAACCTGAACAAACCTTATAGTTCCTTGAAGAATAAAATGTGCTATTTGATTAACCCTTCCTTTAGAGTT
This sequence comes from Caprimulgus europaeus, assembly GCA_907165065.1. Next base: position 75,903,856 of record OU015524.1, read on the forward strand.
TCCTTCTATCATACCTCAGATTTCAATTTTTAAAATGAAATTCCAAAATGCATTACATTTCATCTAGTTCTACTCTAAAAGACATGCTATTGCTGATTCACTTTGTTTAATGTGCCAGGACGCAGCACTGGAAGGAGGTTAACACGTTTTGATTCTCTTTCTGTCTTTTGAAACCAGGAGATTGATGGCAATGCTTTGTTGCTGCTGAAAAGTGACATGATTATGAAATACCTGGGGCTGAAATTGGGACCTGCGCTGAAACTGTGTTACCACATTGATAAGCTCAAGCAAGCCAAGTTCTAAGAATTTCTTGAACAACAGAACCAGACTTAAATCTAGACGGAAAACTAAAGGTAACGTTGCCTTACAGAAATGTGTTCATTTGCAGATTGTTTTTCCTCTTTTTTAACAAAGACTTTGTCTTTTTTAACATTTGTGCATCGTCACTTTTTTTTAATCCAATGGAGTCTTTTGGGCTGCTTTGTGTTAACAGTTTGCCAAAAAGTATATAATTACAATAATTATTTTGTATCATTAATATTATTATGATTATAGTAAGTCCTATTTTTGTAATCAGAAGTGGGAAATAAAAACCAAACACGGCTACAGCATATGCTGAGAGCTGCTAGAAGACTAAGCAAGAGTCCCTCCCTTGCCACAGGTCCACCTTGGAGGAGTAACTGCTGACACACATCGGCTGGGCTCCAGCTCCACCACCAGTGCTCAGAGGCTGGAAAAATGTGGTGTTTGGTCACCCTGCTGTCTGATGGGAATTGCCCCATGTCTTGCACTATCTGGAAAACTTGAATTGTTCGCTTAAAAAAAAAAAAAGGAAAAAAGATTTTTTTGCGGCTGAAGAACTTTTTCCCACTAGAGGGAGCAGCCCTAACAGACTTGAGGCTGGAGCTCTGGTGCTGTGGTGCTTTCTGTGTGATGAGCTTTGACCATCACGACTCTCCTATCAAACACATCTATAAATACCGGCTAGGAATCGCAGGCTCCCAGCAGGATAAGCCCGTCACTGTTTACAGATAATTAATTCAAGAAAAGCCCCAATGCAGAGAGTGTTTCTGACAGGATGTTTCCCGTTATACTGAAGAGGGGGTGGATGGCTCCCACGGTGTCTGGCGTGCTCAGCTGTCAGCTCCCTTCCCTGAGCCATTTCTGTCTGGCGTACAGTTTGTGGCACTCTAAGAAAAAGCAGAATTTCTGGGTTTGTTTCTGTCTGCGTTTTTAAAAAGCAAGGGAACTGGGTGGGAGTGTTCCTGATTGCACCACAGCTTTCAGCACATATGCAGATGTGCTGGGCTTTCTGTCTCAAGTGGATTAAAAATAATGCTCTTCTGCTTCTTACACAAATCCAAAAGGTGCTCATTGATATTCCACGTGGCCAGGCAGGAGAAGGGCAGGTCTCAGGCTAAGGAGGTAATCTGTGGCATGGGTATGCCCTCGTTTTTGTCCTTCACAAAGGAGGATGACGAGGGGACACATCCATATAGTTTAAATCTTAGTGCATGACAAGGAGAGGTAGCAAGTTTTTGGAAGTCATGCAGGTTATTTTAGAGCTAGCCTCAAGTGAATTGAAAAACAGGGTCCTGATAATATGCAAATTGTCATACTGTCTGACCCTGTTTATACAGAACAGAATATTACCAAAAATACCTCATGGAATAAAATTCAACTTGATGCATGTTGCTAGACTAGAAATCCTACAAAAAGATACCCATTCAATCCTGAAAATCCTTAACAATATGAGAAACTATATCCCACAAGACTTTCACTAAACTCTTGGGGACTGCTCCCCAGATTAAAAAAGTTGTCTGCATACATTTGCAGGATTGTATCTTTACAGGACTTTCAGCTTTTACAGGACTGATCAGCTTTCAGCAAATCCTGTCTGCACGCTGAAACACCTTTAATAGGAATAGCTGAACAAGTACGTTAAATGAAAAGTTGTGTAGTATGAAGTGATGTAATATACTGAACCTCAAACGTGCCAGTGCTTGGAAGGTAACACAGACACACACATCACTTTGTATCCATGGTGTAGAGAATGAAAATCTGTTGAGCTGGCTGTCTGGTTGAGACAGCGGTGACTTCATGTCAACATCAAACCTGTACAGTTCATTTTTTCACTCTTACATTTTTAAAAAAATGAATCTTTTCCCCACAAAGATCCCCAAAATATGTAAAAATATTGCTGTATTTGTCAAGTCACCTTCAGAGAGTCCTCAAACCATCTTTTCCTTTTATTTTTGCCCCATAATTTTGAACTCAGTTAACCTCTCTTTTCTTCAAAAGGTGATTTTTAATTCCTCCACTTAGAAACCCACCTGGCTGTAGTAGATCAGCTATATCAGTTAGAGCTGGTTAGACTTTATCAGATGGCTTCAGTGCTGGAAAATCCCACTCTGTCAAAATCAAAACTCTTCATAAAAGCATGTCACTTTCTAACGTAAAATTCTATTTAACTGAAACTACAGCTTTCAGTAATGTCAAAACATCATTTTGACATTTTGAAAATGGAACATTTTTGTTCCAAGAAGATTTTTACATTTTATTGTATTTTCCTGGAGAATCTGTATCCTCACATTTTGTTCTGAGAGTGGAGAAAAAACCTCCAGAACTACAGACTTCCATGGGCAAGAATCCTTCCCATTCATCTCTATGTCTCACTCCTTCCCTCCAACTCCCCTACTCCAGACATTACAGCTGAGAGAGCTGATTATACTAACACAGTATTTATAAGCTCCATGGTGGCAATGATGTTCATACATTTAATATACTGAAATACTTTCATGTATGTATCTGATGTATACAGTCAGTGGTGCTATCTCATTTGATATTACACTTGTAGGTACAACAGGACTGTCCAGACCATGATATTTAATGTTCTGTTTTTTATGGGGAAGGCAATTAGTGAATTAGTTTTACATGTAAGTAATGTTTATAACAAAAATTCCTCACTGCATGAAGCTTTTATTTTTTCACTGAAAGGCAATTAGGAGACAAACATTACTGCAGTAATATTGTAATTACAACTAATTTTTCTCTTTCAAGTCTTGTTGGTGAGGGTAGTTAAGCAGCTCTGCTGCACCAAGGGTGTCAGGCCATTTCCTCAGAACAAGCACTAAAGAGCCAGAACATGCACGTCAGCTGCTTCTCCATTAGCTGCTGCTGTAGACATTGCTTGTACAAATTACTTCTCTTGCTATTCCACTCGTAGCTCTCACTTTAGACTGCAGCCAACCTAGTTGTATTTTTGAACTGTTCCCAACAGAAGGGTAGATGTGCATACCCTTAAAAGCAATACGAGTGCCTCTTTTCTACTTCGAAGCACCCATAGCTTTTGTTGCTTCAGGCAGTTTCAATACTTTAATTTAAAAAAAAAAAAAAAAAGCAAGCAGGCAAAGTGTAAGGATTTGGGGAGAGCTCTTCCCTTGCCCAAGTGGTGGTTGCAGGGTGTTAGGAGCACAGAACCAGTGGTCCCAAGCACACCATCTTCTCGCATCTAGCGTGGCCGACCATCTCAGCCTCTGCTGTGACACAGGTCAGCCAAGCCACCTTCCCACACACCTGCTGTCACAGCCTCTTCTCTTGTACCCACAAATATCTCCTTTCCCAGCCAGACCTAACTGAGTTTCAAGAAATGCCTCTGGGAATGCCTCCACCCCTCTGAGCCCACTGTCTTGCTTGGCAGGCTGAGGAGCACGGTGGCCTTTGCAGCGTTAGCAGCTTTGCTCAGCGTGATTAATGCAGGCAGGTACCCTTGGGACTGGCATGTAAAGCATCACTCTGGGCTGTTATTGCCCTTAAACTGATGGTTGAATTTCTATAGGTTGTCAGCAGTCTTCCTGAGTTACACTTCCTCTTAAAGAAGGGATGGCTGTGAGAGATAAAGTAGAACATTATTAGTAAAATCAGCAACAATCAGCAAAACAATAAGAAAATGGCTAATGAAGTTTCAGCACGAAAAGATGCATCTGTTGGATTAGCGGCAGGAGCACAACTCCTCCGGTTCAGCCCGTGCTGCTTGGGCAAGGCAGGATGAAAGGACAGTGTGGGAGCAGCCATGTGGCTTTAGAGAGGGAGCAGCTCTGAAGCCTTGCCCCAATTCTGACAGACATTGATGGCCTTTCCTCTTGCCCTGGCATGGGGTGTAGCACCTTCCCCTTCCTGCTGCACCGTTTGGGAGTTGTGTAAGCTCAGGGAGGAATTTGTCAGCTCTTACGCCCCCAAAACATACCCCAAAACCTTCAGTTAATTAGTTAGTGCCTTCTTTTTTCCCTCCTCCTCTCTCTCTCTCTCTCTCTTTTCCTTTGAATGGCTTCTGTTTGGCAAAAGACATCAGGAAGAGGATCCTCCAGGTCCCTTCAGGAATTCCCCCACCTCACCCCGTGGAGGAGCATCTCCACGGTCAGACTTTCACTAGGATGCCACCGGCCCTGCCTTGGCACCAGGGAGGGAGGTGAGAATTAGATGCCCTCTTTTTATTAATTAAAATTAAATGCTTTTCAGGCACTCCCCCTCTCTGGACTTCATCCTCCCTCCCCAGGGCCGGTTGCTTGGCTCTTCCTCATGTGGCAAGGCGGGAGGCAGAGGAGATGCCTGAATGGGCTGCTGGCTGCTGGCTGGCCCAGCAGGGCAGCAGGTATGGCAGGACCAAAACCAGCTGCTACCCTGGATTGAAACTGGTTTGGCTGGAGAGAGTTATCATGTCCAGGGTTTTGGTCTGGGGGATTTTGCTGTCAGATGTTCACAGGTTGTACTCCAGCGTTTCAGTCTTCACATTCTGTTTGTTGCTGTGTGGATTTTGTCACCAAATCCACCGTCTTGAGCTTATGTTAGGGGATTGCTCTGCTGGCACGAGCTGCTTCCACATCAACAGGCTTGGGGTTGCTAGGGAAATAAGTCATAATAAGCACTTTGGGGGCAAAAATTCAGGGAAATGACAGGTCAGCAAGAGCCTCTCTCCCTTTCCAAGCACTTCTGTGTGCAAAACCTTACTGAGGCAGCTCCAGAACGGGGCCCACACACCAGCGCTTCCCGTCACTGGTAATTGGGTCATATGGAGCCATATGGATTTTCCTTTTCTCACCAAGAAATATGGTCCCAAATTTGCACACCTTCGCCAGAGAAAGCAGGCGAGTCACTGCACACATTGCCTCTGATGCCTTGCAACGGTTGCATGCTGCTCTCTAATCCATGCTCCCTTCATGGACAATTGGAAACCGATTCCCTTGGAAATCTAAAATTTTGCTTGAAAGAGGATCACTTTTATTCACTGCCATGAGTTAAATATTATGGAAACATGTCTGCTAACAATTTGCTTTGTGTAATTTGTACTAATGCTAATAAGCAACAGCTGCAATGCTTCCTGTTGTAAATTCTTTTGTGGTTGCAGTGGTATTATCACATCTGTACTTCACAAATCTGATAGACTCTAGCCCAACTCATTCATTCTGGCCCCAGCTCCAGCAAATCCCTGTGCCTCAGAAGTACAGCTCCGCAAACATGAATTTACAGTCTCTGTCTTCCTTTGCTCCCAGAGTCTCTGCTCCTCACCAGGTGCCTGGAGCTGGAGGGGTGGGTGGGAATGTGGTAGCCCTGAGGTCAGCCGGTCCATGCATGGTGTGCTTGGAGGAGACTGCTTTCAGCAGAGACATCACTACATCACTGACCTGCCAGGTTTATTGCAGTTCAAGCACACAGGTTTCGGTCAGAGGCTAAGTGCAGCAAAAAGGTGATTTATTAAAGAAAAAGAAAGAAAGATGACTGTGCAATACACTGCCACCATAAGACTTAAGCTGAAACCCAAGAATCTTTCAACTGTAATCTAAAGAAAAATGTTTCCCTCACTCAAGACGCTAAATAAAGCATGTCAGGCCAAACCCAGGTCCCACTGAGGGCCACATAAGTTTTTTATTGAATTCATAAGAACTGGGACTTGGCTCATAAACCAGGTCAAGCTTCAGCCACGTCCCACAGTAACTAGAGCCTAACAAGCTATTTCATCCTCCCTTACAAAGAGCGGAGACAGCCACTGCTGGCCAGCCCCCTCTCCCCTGCTCCCAGGAGAGCGGCTAGCTTCCTGGTAGAGAGCTCTTCCAGCTGCACCCCTACCTGATCCCGACGCCTTCTCCAGTTAGCTTTGTGTTTTAGCCACGAGTTTCGTGGGGGGTGTCTTGGATTTTCCACTTCACAGCAAACCAAAGCCCATGCGCTGAGGATTTCAGTCATGCCACTAGGCAGAAACTCACCCTGATTTGAAGATGACTTCACTGGGAGATTGCCACACACTTTCATGAAGCAAAGCCCTAGGTGGAATTTAAAAATGAAACTTTTCAAAATCAGTCCCAGTGACCCACAATTTTTGGCTTCTTCAGCATCCATGGCACTTCATCATACTTCAAACGGTTGAGTCTCTTGGTAGTGCCATAATCGGACAGGAATAGCTCACAGGACTTCAGAAGAGACTCCATCTCTGACTACAGAGTCTTGCTCCTCTTGGTCTATGGGCAGCTGCCAAGAAGCAGCATTTGAGGCTGGACAGGAGAGTGTGCATATCTGTGTGGGTTGCTCAGAGAGTCTTGCTTGGCTGCACAGACAGGCTCTGAAGTGAGTGAAATAAGAGTAGGTCAGAGCAGCTAAGAAGGATGGGGTTCAAAAATGTGCAAGTCTCAGGCTCCACTGGGTTTCCCGTGTAGTTTGTGCCCTGTCTCCAGGTTTGCATTGAACTTTCCCTATCTTTACTAACTGGAGTTTTCATTTGGTGTTACAAAGAACTGGAATCACGCCACCCTTTCCTTCTTGAACATGCAATACAGGCAATTCCTATTGCCAGAGATCTCTAAAAGAGTGAGGAATAGGAAAAACCTGAAGTCCAAGCAGCACAGGAATTAGGACTTTTCAGAGTGGAGCAGTTTCACAGCTTTCAGTGTCTTTCAGCCAAAACACAGGAGAAGGGGAGAAAAAGGACTTGTGAATTGCAGTGAATCCAAGCCAGGGGAAGACTAGTGATTAATTTTATCCCTTGCTTTGATGGTTTCCTGATCTGTAATGTGTTTTATGGCCCTGAGCATTTGCTGCAGTGGCAGTATTGTGAATTGATCCATGTGTCCAGGTTCCACTGGAACCAAATGACTGTCTCTAAAACCTATCTGTCTTCTTCATGGCTTTTCTAATGTGCTGTAGCATCCAGAATGCTTTTGATCAGCTTGGTAAGAGACAGTATTCAAAGAAAAAGGTTTTTTTTCTTTTTCTCATGGCACAAAACTTCAGAAAGCAGCTATAACCACAGCTGTGTAGCAGGTCAATATACACTGGCTTTTCATTTTATCCCTTTTAGAAACCTAGTAGTAAAAGAAAATTTCCTGCTTATCCAGTCTACAAGAAGTCGATCTACATTCCAGTCTTCTATTGACACTGCTGTAAATTTAGTAGTTATTCCACATTTTTACCAGTGTAAATGAGACCAGTATCTGATCTACTAACAGTTCAAATACAAACATGTTAGGCTGCTGTTATCAAAACTCACTATCAGTATTTGTATCACAACGGCATGTAGAGATTGTGTCTGGCACTGTGCAAGCATACTATGAGACCTTCAGCCTGTCCCAGAGAGCTGACAGCCTCATGCAGAAAAAGGGACAACTTCAGGAGAAAGGTTTCCTAGGGGCAGTTTCCCTCCCTGTTGCAGTTAAATGCTTCAAACAGATAGAAGTTGATGGCACATGAGGGGAAAACAGCAGAACACTGAGAAAAATTAGCAAAACTTCCAAGAAGATGAACCGTATTGCCTCCTTTCCAACATCGTTAAGCCTGACCTTTAGTGAAGCCAGGAGTTTGAACCCAGACCTCCTGGTCTGAATCTAGTGCCTTACCCACAAGACCATCTGCTTTCGCCATACTCCAGCCTTTCTCCCTGTGCTGTCCCTGTCTGACTTACTCCTCACACAGCCCTTGCTTACACGTTCCTTATACACCTGAAAGATAGCACCCAAAGGAGCTTTTAAAGGTCAGCTAGTCCTTCACACTGCCCTCATTCTTCTCCCTCTTAGTCTTCCTCTGCTCTCTAGTCTTTTCACCTGGTACTCCTAACCCCTTTCCATTCCTATTCCCCCACTGTAGTGACTTGCATTCTTTTAACTTCCTTTCTTTCTTGCAGCATCTCTTCTTCTTTTCCTGCCTTTCCATCTTTTAGTGACCATCTATGTATCTCTTTCACCCCTGCTGCAACTCCTTCTCTACCTTTTGGCTCTTCCTGCTCTTCCATTTCTCTCTGTTTCCCCTCTCTTTTTCTCTGTAGTTTTCTGCAACCCTTTCTTTCCTTTCAATCAAGTGGCCTTCACAGGAGAGTCTAGTACCAGTTCTGCTGTGACAAAGGCTACCACGCGCTGACATCTTTGAATTAGGTTGTCTGTATTTTTTTTTCACATACTCTTTATCTTGCACAAAAAACCTTCCACTGCTTTCATTCACCAGCATGAAAGGCACTTTTTGAGGATGGTTTTTAACTAGTTGGCTGATGACTATTTGCAATAAATACCTCATTAAAGGCTCAGCACTTTTATGCAGGGTGAGTGCAGTTTTCCCCATTACCTTCGATCTTTTTCTGTGCTGCCTCTTGATATTCAAGCTGCTTAAATGCTTATTGGTTTGAACAGTCCCAGTTACCCTGCTCACTGGGATGAATCCTTGGCACATTAAGGCCACATGGACCAGGCTTGGCCCTGCGAATGGCACACCATTAGGCAGGTGTGAGCATCGATGTGTGCTGAGCGCAGAGCCACCAGTGTTGCTCCCCAGGACCTGGAAAAGGTCCAGCTTGCTTTCAGCCAGTATCAGAAAGCTGGTTGGAAAGAAGAGGTGCCCATTGCCAATGGGAAGGACAACAGGAGGTAGGAAAGATCCATCCGTCTGGGGGAAGAAGAGAAGTGGTGTTGGCCAGCTGGGAGGCAGTGGTAGGATAGACAAAATCAGCAGCGAGGGAAGGCCACTCTTGTAAGCCTACACTAAGCATTGTGAGAAAATCCGTGTGGCAACTGGCACTGCAGTATTTAGAGCATTGTCCTTCATACTGAAATACGTGCAATAACACAGGGCAGATTCACACATGGATGCACAAGTGTGAGCTTAGAGTAATGACTGTAGCTTCTGTGGGGCTACTGCATACTTCTACCAGTGGGAATGAGATCAGATCTTGGCTCTGGGTCTCTGTTTCCAAACATTGTGAAGGATGAGAGCAGAACAGTTTCTCTCCAGCTGGAAAGTGGCAGCCTTAAATCAGGCCACAAAACAGTGCAACTCCTGCTCACACTTTTTTTTAAAAAAAAAAAAAAGCTGCTCTGAGCTCCCTTCCAACTCCTCAGCATTAGCTTCCAAGGCTAGTGAAGCATGTAAAGGGGTTTTTTTGATGCATGTGCAGCTATCAGTTTTTGTATTGCTAATTGGGCTCAAAGTGTGTTAGCTTTGATTTTTAATGTTCTGTAACTTGCTAGATAAACCTCAGTTTCCGCAGTGGCTGGGTAAGCAGGGCTGCTTTCATCACATCTTTCAGGTATTTTACAATCTTGGACTTTTTTACATACCTACTATATATTAATCTCTCCATCCTTGAATCATGAATGACACCTTTGTCCTGGTACTGTACAACCCTAGGGATAGCCATTTTGTAAGGGACATCAGATATCTAATGAATATATGGTTACTTTAATATTTTCAAGCATATACAAAATCTGCCAGAGAGAAAAAAACAGTATAGAAACAATCTGGTTACAACCAAGATTTCAAACTCACACTGTCTTGCATTCAGACACTCCCAAATTTATTACAACCTATACCACTTACTGCTGATAGATGCAACATCTCCACATCTCATGTCATTAGAAAAATGCATCTGTAACTGCTCTCAACCAAATCCCACAGGTGCTAACAGGAGTGTCCAGCATGTGGCACAGGCTTCTCCTCTGTGACTGTGCTCAAAACTGAGAAATCAGCTCGTGTACCCTAGTTCACCAGGTTTCCTTCACCTGCCAGCCTGCATATTAAAAATAGAATGTAAATGATGAGATTTCCTTTTCCATAAAAATGCGCTGTCATGATGAGATTATGGGCCTGAGTGATGCTGACGGCAGTCAGGTTTTTTGACTTGATGTGAGGTGTATATAAGCGTGATGTATTTCGAAAGTCCTTGGCTTCAATTGTCTGACTTGTTTTCATTGTTCTGCCTGGTTTTACTCCACCTGGTGCTGCCACGCTCATGTCACCTGGCTCCAACTCTCCTCCTGATGGCAAAGGGCAGTAGGACTTATTTCATTGGCCAGATAACATTGTTAATGGCAGCCCCATGGGCTGCAACATGAGTGATGCTGCCTGGGTGACCCCTTGGAAAGAAAAGACTGTCAGGTCCCCTCAGTGCATCCACCATTCCCTCCTACAGTGCCTCCTGCCCCATCCCCAGCACACAGCACCCCCAAGTTTTCAGGGATTGTTTTGCTGTGTAATCCCTCTTAGGCTGCTTCTTTTCAGATGCTGATATAAATCTAGATCATCCCCACCAGAGTCAGTGAGAGGGTACCAACATCACATCCACTGGTCAGGACTTCTGTATTCATCTTTTACACATCTTTGCCTTTGCACTGTTGCCTTCTTTCAATCAGAGAGAAGCAAAAAAGCATCTTACCCTATGAGCAACTCAAGGTCCAAATGCAGTGGTGCAGGTCTCTGACATTTGGTGCCAAGCACGCACCTTTGTATCACTGAAATGAGTCTTGAGCTTTGTTTTAAGTTGACTGCTTGACATGCTTTTCTGAATCCAGGTAATTTCTAATTCTGTGAAGCCTGAGAAATTCTTTCACTTAATGTTCATTCTGCTGTCCATTTATTTTACTTAGCACAATATTTTAACATTATTTTATTTTGCTACTATTGTCAGGGGGTGCTCAACAATTTGGGGTTACAGCAACAGCTTAGGTGCCTACGAGTTTTCCTAATGCAAGCCTTCTCCATTTTTGTCGAAGAATTCTTACTAAAGACAACACATAGGATATATTATTAATTTTGCCAGGATTACCATATGATGCTAAGAATAATCAGGGAAAAGGCATCTGCCCCTTAGTTCCACTTAATGGAAAAGCAATGTAAACCCTTTAATACTTCCCCACTTCTCAGCTATCGACACCTTCCTTAATAATCATCTCCAACAGTGAACATCTCATTATATTGAATAGTTTTGTATTCACTTTGCCAATACATAAACAAAGGAGAGTTGAGGTAAAATAAATGTGGAACTTACGGGTGAGCATAACATGTGAATAAAATGCCTGGAGTCCTTGGAGCAGCACGGTTATGACAAACAGCATATTAGTATTGCTCTCACCCTGCCTCAAAGGGTTTTATTGAAGTGATTTGTCTTCAGCTGTGGAGGTGTGTGCCTTTCTGTGTGTATGTACACACAGGTCTGATGCATGCACACAGATATGCACCTCCCCACCATATGTACACCTCATATATATTCACACATCCAAAAGAAATAATGTGTCGATTTAGCATGTTGTCTATGGATGGGTCCAATATATTAATTCTCAATATGTACAGTGTTTCAGTACATATGCAACCATTTAAAAATACAGTGTCAAACTGTGATTCCTTTTTTATTTCTTCGGACATTGTTTTTTATTATTTGTAACTTATTCCTTCCAGTGGATTCTCTGTCACTATTTAGAGGCATGTTTTAATATATAGCTGTATATTGACTGTTCTGTGTGCTGTATGCTACTGTTTGCATCTTATTTAAACTGAGTATTACTGGTCTTAATGTTCTTAATTTTGTACAACAAACTGTTGCTTGGGTTTCACAATTTAATGCAGTATGTTTAAGAATGTAGTGTAGAGGGGCACTGGCTATGATAAAGCAAAAAGGTCCCAAAACTTCAGATTAATGTTTCATAGGAAAAGACAGTACTTTCTTTTACTATTGCAAAATGATTTCTGTATTTTTAATAAAGAATTGGATTTACTTGGTTCTATGTATGTTTTATCTAATAAACTGTATTTTTTAAATAAGGGTCTGGTCTCAGTCATTACACACCTACAGCGCTCATAGACACACAAAGAATTTTTATCTCCCAAATTCCCTGTGGTTGAGCCTGCAGACCTGCTAATGCCAGAATTACTTCCTATCCTGACCAGTGCAAAGCTAATCTCACATTTTTATTCACATTTCTCTGCTATGCAAATAAGAGATGGATACTGATGTGTCAGCCTGTTGATAAATCCCCACTGCAATACATTAGCATCAATGCACATTTGCAGGGCAAGCAGTTTCTTTGGTTCTCCACTGAATTAAGGCCAGGGTGTCAGTTTGAAGCAAGGGTACAACACACAGACAGACTCCTAATCCCTCAGGCTGCATCTGCATGGGCAGACCCTGCTCTCATTTATGCTGATATAAACCTGAAGTGGCTCAGCTGAAGTCATTACTGTTATTCTGGATTTACACCGGGGAGAAAACAAGAGCAAAATTTGTCCCAATCCCCTAATATTTCAAGGTTGATCTGCCCACTTTACACACTGGCAGCTAGTGGAATACTCTAGCAATGTCTCAATAAAAAGCCTGAAAAAGAGCCAAAAAAACTCAGCTCAACTACCGTTAAAAAACTTCCCCTAGAAAATATGAAATGCTTTCCCTGTTATGTAGAGTTGTCTCTAGCTATCCAAGAAATACACTGCATTGAATGATTCCTCTCTTTTTTGCCCTTTAATTACACTTTCCTCTATGATGCTATCAACACTACAGCATGATGAAGTTTCCCTCGAAGTCAATTTGCCATCCACGTCAGTGAAAGTGAGAATAGGCCCCTGGATAGTAGTCTTTGTGTCCTATCCTCTTATTGCTCTTTGTAATCGGATAGAAATCAGCTGCAAAACTTAATGGTACAGAAAAGGTAGATGAACGTATCCAAGGGACTCTACTAAAGAAAAGTGGGTTCAAGTCACCCCTTGATATCATTGATTCTGGCCTCTCTTTATGAATCCTGAATTTAAGGTGGACTTTTAAAAAATGTTTTAAAGCTGTTCTTATGCTGTTCCTTCACATGCCAAGACCGAAAATGAAGGTTTGTGAGATATGTAGCAACCCAGCTCCTGTTCATCCCCACCTGTGGCTTGGTGCTTGCACCTCCATTCAAGGGACAAGAAAAAAAACAGGAAAGTACATGTCCCAGTGCTGAGCAGCGAAAGGCCTTGGTAGAGTCAGCACAAGGCCCTGGTCCAACTCCTGCTGATGATCGCAGGGTCTCCTCCCCTGGCATGGGTGCTCACATTCCCAGTGGGACCCAGTTCATACACCAAGCCTGACCTCAGCTACATACCTCCCTTGTGTCCCTAAACAATAGACTGCAACATTTTGGCTCTTCTGGCTAGGAGAAAGCTGCCTTTATTTCACCAGACAGTTCTTTTATCTCCAGACTTTAAAGCCAGAAGGAAGTTTTCCTTTAGACAGAATATATTTAGAAGCTGTCTGAAGTCATTTAGAGCCTGGTTTCTGAGGTGAAGCAATTGAACTTTATCATTGGTTTATGTGACTGCAAAGTGCTCCATTGCCTTGGTTTGAAGCTCAGACACTGTCTGCAATAAATACTGAGGGAAGGGATAAAGCTCCTTCCTTTGATTATAAGAAGTCTATAGAGTAGACTGGACTTCAGGAAGCCAGCATTGATCTTGAAGATCACTGAATAACATGGGCCATGCAGCAGTTTCATTTACTATTCTGTCTACAGATCCCAGCTGGGACTCACGTCCCAGCTCCATGAAGAATCACACAAGGAAATAAGACATCAGCATTCCTGCCTTGCACAGCTTACAGACCAGGATTTAGATCTCAGGCAACAGATGAATATATATATATTAAAAAAACATATATATAAACATATATATGTATTTATAAAAATATATACATGAATATATACAGACAGAGAGAAACACCATTTGCCAAAAGTGGTACTGCAAAGCAAACAAAAGATTTGGATGCACTTTTTAATTTTTATGTAAATAAAGTAGGCTCTTTTCTTCCCCTAATTACTTGATGTGATGGCAACTGTGGCCTGCCTGTCCTTCTCCATATATGAACTGACTCATATAAGACTGCTCATACAGCTGCCAGGAACCTACAGTCCAAGACCTGGGATATGGCAGGTGATTACATTTCATGCAGCTCCTTGCACCGACTGTTTATCTGGTATTACCAGACAAAAGGGGAGTGTAATATGCCAGGGGTGCTTCAGTCTGTTCAGATCTCTGCAAGGAAAGCCCACTCACCTTTCACAGAATCACAGAATCGCAGGGGTTGGAAGGCACCTCTGGAGATCAGCCAGTCCAACCCCCCTGCTAAAGCAGGTTCACCTAGAGCAGGTTGCACAGGATTGTGTCCAGACAGGTTTTGAATATCTCCAGAGAAGGAGACTCCACTGAAAAGAGTGTGGCCTCATCCTCTTGTCACCTGCCCTTTAGGTATTTATAAGCATTGATAAGATCCCCTCTCAGTCTTCTCTCATGTGCTAGATTGCCATGATCACTTACACTGACACGCCTGGGAAGGATTTTCATTTGCCTGTATTTTGAGGAAAACTTCTAGTTAAAAATTATGTCCAGGAAAGATGAATTATTAAGCTGGAAGAAGCTATTGGGAGGTAGGAGTTGCTTCCCATGCCGTTGACTCACTCTGCACATCCAGGAGAAGGATCACAGAACTCCAGCTTATCAGAGACTTACTCTGGAAGCAACAATGCACATTTTTCCAGTCCTGTAAATAATTACAAGGTCTGTCTGTGCAAGAGCTCTTGGGGGAAAAAAAACAACCTCCATTCATGCCCTGGCAATGATACTCATTTTAATGAATGCATCTATCTGCCAGTGCCATCCTGATTGCACACATGCCACCAATGGCTGAGCAGGACTTTCCTCCCCAGCTGTGTGTAGACCACTGTGACATCTGGCACAGAAGCTAAGATGAAGAACATCATAGATATCCCTTGTAGACTGAGCAATCGGTGCCCTGTTAGTGCTTAGAAAGCATGAAGGCGAAAGACACATACCAAGCAGGGGTGGAGAGCTGGGTCTGAGGGACCGGGTGATGGAAGAATGGACAAGAGACTGGAGATAAATAAGAGGACGGGAGCTGGTGGAAGGTTAATGGTATTGCTTGAGACTAGGAGAAAATAGGAAAGACAGGAATTGTAAGTAAAAAGGGAAAATGTTAAAATTAAAAAAAAAAAAAAAGATGAGAAAATGTGGGACAAGCTGGTGAAGGGACAGGGAGAGTAGACTGTGATGGTCTGTGAGAGGACAAGATGCTGGAACTAGGAGCTAGGGTATACTAGCTGAACATATGTACTCTGAACCCAGCAATGACTGTGCAGAGACTGGGATTCACTGCAGACACCTGAAGCATGGGTGAAGAGCTGTGGACAGCAGTGACCACAGTGGTGTAGGCTCCCCTGTGTGCATCAGCACTTCAGGGGTGGCTGCAGAGGGACTGAAGATCTGCTGCCCTGCAAACACATGTCCCTTATGCCACCATGCTGGCGACGGCCTCTCCCAGCAGGGCAGGGGGCTAGGAGCATGGGTAACCCTCAGGCACTGCGATGCATGTCCAACCCACCCCAGCAGCCCCTCTCCCAGCCCTGCTCAGACCCAAAGCCTTTGCTCCCCATTGCTGATTTCTCAACTTCTCTCTTACCTTCATTTCTATTCCTCTGGCTTTTCAAACTGATGGGAGCTCTTTGTT
The DNA here is from genome assembly GCA_907165065.1 of Caprimulgus europaeus. The sequence continues at coordinate 75,919,643 of OU015524.1, forward strand.
CAAAAATAAGCCGTATTCTGAAATAGTGTTACTTCTCTCCTTGAACTTTTCCCTGTGAATGACTTGACATTAAGCTGATAGTTGCTCTTAACTAATTGTTAACCTATTAGTTGAGACCATAAAAATTATTGAAAGGCCAAGGCTAAAGCTGTTTAAATGAGAAATATTTCTACAGAACTCCCCGGAGATGAAATAAAAAAGCTCCTGCCGACAGAGCGGCTGCCAGTTTCAGACTAACGGGTTTGAAGATGATGTTTTGCTAACAGCAGTTAATCAGTAAATTCCCATTACTAATAAGGCCATCACTCTTGGCTGAAGCTGCAAATTACATATTATGTTTCTCAGTGTTGAAGATAAAATGTTCTCTAAATTTTGCATCTGCAAATGTAATGTTTAGCACAAAACACCATCAGAAAAAACAAGAAGAAAATTGAAAAAGTGTCACATACATTCAGCATCAATTTGCTTCTATGTCACTAAAATTACATATCTTTGTTGTTCCAGTATTTATTACCACCTTGAAATTTGTGTTTAGGAGAGGAATGGAAACCTAGAGGGCTGAGTTTTGATCTCAGGCACACTGCTGCTGCATGAGAGGCATCCTAAAGTTAGACAGAGCCTGATGTAAGTGAAATCAGAATGTGGCCCAGTTACTTTGGACAAAATTAAAAAGGAAACAACCCCAAAAGTTTCATTATAATGTTGCATCCTGATTGTCAGCCAGATCTTTTGCTTGCTTACAGTGTTGCAAATCTGGTTTCCTTCCACTTCCATATTTCAACTCTCTTACTAGAAGAAGACAAGAATGTGTTTTATTATGGTCAGAAAGCTGGAGGTGCTCCTTGATTACAAGTCCCTTTCGTACTGCTTTCCTTGAACCAGACAGTCAACCCAGAATCTGGACAGTTGCTTGGAAATAGAAGATGAAAAGCACCAACAGCTAACTTGACAGCAGGGCTTTTTTCCAGTATGAAGTGTTCTTTATCTACATTTCCAGAGATAGCTATACAAAAGTCAGCTGCTTTAGGCAAATCTCCTCCCTCCACTGCCAAATGATCTTTGCAGGGATGCAGCAGTCTCACTTCAGCTGACTACTTCATACGAAAGTGCCTTCATGCCTGGTATCTGCCCATGACCTCCAGCAGCATCTCCAGAATTACTTGCCTGTTGGTGAGAGCAGGATTTTGTCCCGCATTTTTAATTCTGTGGGTTAATAGAAACGGGTGCATACATCCAGGCAGACACGTGCCAGCCCCGCAGCAGCAACCATGGGTCCCACTTAACGTTGGTGGATGTTGGCTTGACTGTGGAGCACATTGTTCAGCCTCCGTGCTGGGGTGGGTGCAGGCAGGTGGCCCTTGGCATTGGTGTTGATGGGGGTGTTTCCCTGCTCTCCTCTTGGTGCTACTAAGGTTGTGCTCAGGACTGAAACCCCAATTTTCTTCCAAGGCTACAGGGCAGCCACTTCCTGGAGCACACACAAAGCCATGGTTCCCTGCAGAAGTAGAGACGGTGTAACAGCGTACAGGCAGCAGACAGGAAATCTTGTGCTTTGGTCCAAGGGAACCTCATTCCCTCATGGGGAAAAAGCTGAAAGACAGCAGTTGTTTTGAAGGAGAAGCACATGTGGCCCAGGAGAACACAAAATATGTCATGTGTGTCATGGTATCCTCGCTGTGGCAAGCAGCACATGTTAGAAGTTGAGAAGGGCTCAGAACCAGAGAGTCAGAGCTTGATACCAAAGTGCCTTTTGAATCCCTGGTGCTGTGTTTTCTTGGCACTGAAAAACTCGCCTGTGAATTTCTCAGTCAAGATGATGCCGGCTGGTGACGTCTGGTGTTTTCTTCTTCACTTTCCTTTCTGTTAACACATCTTCTGCTTTCTCTGGTATGTCTTAGAGCTATGTACAGTTTCCTGTTGGGTGGAACTGTGTATTTTTTGGCTGTGCTCTCCTTTCTACATTTTCTGCACATATTTTCCCACTTTTGCTTGAACCTCTGTATCCTTACTTCACTTAGCCACTAACCTTGTTCTAATCATTGCTTCCCTCTCTTCATTCTCCCCAGTTAAAACAGATTGGTTCTTCTCTTGCAACTTTGTATTTTCCACCAGAAAAATACACTTCCAGGTGGATCATTCTTTCAGGATTTCTGTAGATAGGAAATGGGATGTCAGCTGGGAGATTTCTGTCTCAAGCTGGGAAATGTTGACAGGCATAAAATTCAAGTTCCAGAGAGCAGGTCTAGAAAGCTAGGAACTCATTTTCTGTCACAGCTATACAACATGAAAGGCTGTATGTGGCCTCAGAGCAGGACAGTGACCTTCACTGCAATTCTTAATTTTTCTGTTCCTGTTGCCAAGGATGTTCCCTCAGTCATGTTACCTCAGTTTTGGCTCAGTCCACCTACCTGCAAAGGAGAGTTAATAACAATTCTTCTCTTGAAGAGTCATTTTACACATTATTTCTCACATGCTGGCATCCACCTGAAGTCTCAGCTGCTGTAAGCTTAAAACAAGACACAAGTTGTTATAAATATAGACCCTTATACATGTATATATATATATAAATATACACATATATACACATACACATATATATGAATGCCCATCTGCACCCAGCCCCTGAGCAGTTACCACCACATACAGCAAACTCTGCATCCCAGAGAGACAGGAGATGAAACTGGTTTGTATTTGAAGTCTCCACCAAGCACCCTGGAGGTGATCTATGAAGTGTTCAGCTTTCCCAAACTGCTGCCTCCATGTGTTGCACTGATAGAGCTTCAATCAGATGCACGCCAGTGAAATTTTTTTCAGCTTGGCTTCCTAAGGAAGGTACAGTGTCTCCCTATCTGTCTCCTTTTGACTTTCTCCCTGCTAGCCCTTAGACCAGTTGACAGAACTCAGACAGAGGGTACAGGCTCAGGAATGCTGAGATCCTTCAAGGTTTACCCATGGAGTCCCCATACCAACACACCACCCTGGCCTCACTGCCATTATGACTGATGTCTCCATTACTATGAACAGCTACCTCTGCTTTAGGGACCCCGGTTCTAAACTATGATCCTCAGAGCTTTCTTTTAATGCCATCTCCACCAAAAGGTGACATAAGTACCTCAGATTTCACCAGGGAAGTTCCCTGGAGACCCTAACAGCTTGATTTTGGCCATGGGCAGCAATTCCTAAGCACTCATGGTGGTGAGATTCTGCACCTTACTCACAGGATATACAAAATAAGCATCTTTCTGGCTTACCTCACCTGCACGGCCTGATCTGGCAGGGGGTTTTTAAGTTTTCTCTTAGGAGATGTAGATTTTAATCATCTCACTGGGGCTTATTCCACACCTTAGTGAGTCATCTAGCCACCAACCTGTCAAATAAAAGACCTGCCACCATGTCACCAGGTTGTGGGAATTGTCTGTGGGAACAGCTGAGTTCCTCTGAGCTTTTGAACAACCAGGCTTTGGCCTTTATTTTCAATAAGTTTAGGACTGTGAATCCTGAGTGAAACAAAGTACCTCCTTCAGTATACAGAGCTCAGCCACTCTGGGGGTGGGTGGGGGGCATAAAATTTAAGATAAGCCCTTCTCTGTAATGTTTTCTATCAGCAAGCTTCAGGTGATCTCTGCCTTCACATAGCCACAAATGAAGGGCAGTGATCAGGAACATAAAGTCAGATGTTACAGTTTTGAGTATTGTTCTGAAATGGTGGTTTACAAATCTCCTCCTGAGTAGTCAGCTAAGTCCAGTGTGAGTTGGGAGAAAGCCCTCACCCGAAAACAACATTGACAGTGGACTGTGGGGATGGCGGAGGCAGGAAGGGGATAGTTTTTCTCTATTTTTTTCTTTCCTAATTTTCCATATCTTGATTTTCCATTTCCACACATGAAACTGTCTGTCTCCTGTGTTTTAATTATCCAGTTTGAAGTTTTTCAGCTTGGTCTTGGTTTTATTGACTTAGGTATTTTTGTTGGCTCCACCATTAGTCATGAGCAGGGACTGAGAATGGGTCCTTCACAGCCAAAAACATGTCCTATTACTGCCTGTGTGCAAGAAGCATCACCAATAGCCACGGGCAGCAGTGGGTTTCTATCTGCTACAGAGTAGAACTACTCAAAAGAGGAAGCAAACATCCAAGCCAATGTGTTATATAAGAAGAAAAAAACCAGCCTCCATTAGAGCAAATGGATTACTCTGGGTTTCCTTTAGTGGTTACTGGAAATGTTAATGAGATGACCGGTTGTTTCTTTTGCAGAGAACTGTGAAGCGTGGGTTTTCAAATGTGAACTGCTTCATTTTAAGCCAACTGTATAGCTCCATACACCAGCTGCAGAGACCTACAACTGCAACCCTTGTTTAGCTCAGAAACAATTTCAAATGAGCAATCTGGGGAAAAGACGCTTCAGTTTAAGAAGTAAACTGAATTAAAAAGCATGATTAATTGCTACAGCTTATTTAGCTTCAGATTTCTCTGCTTTGCATGCTTACCAGAGAAATAACAGCACCTACATTTGGTGCTAATAAAAACTCTATTAATGCTAATTGATTTTTACACTGTAAATTTATCACCTAGAGTTTCATGCTACGTGGCCATGTGGTTTAACAGTCTACTGTCTGCAGCTCATCTCAGGTTCAGAACAGATACCTGCATTAAAGCTCCACATGGAGGATACTGCAGCTTCCAGATCTATTTCACAGAATCACAGAATGGTAGGGGTTGGAAGGGACCTCAGGAGATCATCTAGTCCAACCCCACTGCCAGAGCAGGTTCCCTACAACAGGTTACACAGGAAAGTGTCCAGGCGGGTTTTGAAATCTCCAAAGACAGAGACTCCACACCCTCTCTGGGCAGTCTGTTCCAGTGCTCTGTCACCCTCACAGTAAGGAAGTTTTTCCTTAACTTGGTATGGAACTCCCAGTGTTCCAGTTTTTGCCCATTGCCCCTTGTCCTGTCACTGGGTACTACTGAAAAAAGTCCGGCCCCATCCATTTAGCCCCCGCACTTCAGGTATTTATAGACATTGATAAGATCCCCTCTCAGTCTTCTCTTCTCCAGACTGAAGGGTCCCACCTCTCTCAGCCTCTTCTCACACGAGAGATGCTCCAGGACCCTCATCATCTTTGTGGCCCTCCACTGGACTCTCTCCAGAAGATCCCTGTCCCTCTTGAACTGGAGAGCCCAGAACTGGACACAATATTCCAGGTGTGGCCTCACCAGGGCAGAGTAGAGGGGGAGGAGAACCTCCCTCGACCTGCTGGCCACGCTCTTTTTAATGCACCCCAGGATACTGTTGGCCTTCCTGGCCACAAGGGCACACTGCTGGCTCATGGCCTGCTGTCCACCAGCACACCCAGGTCCTTTTCCTCAGAGCTCCTTTCCAGCAGGTCAGCCCCCAGCCTGTACTGGTGCATGTGGCTGTTCCTCCCCAGGTGAAGGACTCTGCACTTGCTCTTTTTGAACCTCATCAGGTTCCTTTCTGCCCAACTCTCCAGTGTGTCCAGGTCTCACTGAATGGCAGCACAGCCTCCTGGTGTGTCAGCCACTCCTCCCAGCTTTGTATCATCAGCAAACTTGCTGAGGGCAGACTCTATCCCTACATCCAAGTCATTGATGAAGATGTTAAACAAGATCTGACCCAGTACCAACCCCTGGGGAACACCACTAGTTACAGGCCTCCAACTAGATTCTGCGCCACTGACCACAGCCTTCTGAGCTCTGCCAGACAGACAGCTCTCAATCCACCCCACCGTCCACCCATCTATCCCATACCTTCTAAGCTTTGCTACAAGGATGTTGTGGGGGACAGTATCAAAAGCCTTGCTGAAATCAAGGTAGACAACATCCATTGCTTTCCCCTCATTTACCCAGCTGGTGATGACACCATAGAAAGCTACCAGATTGGTCAAGCATGATTTCCCCTTAGTGACTCCATGCTGACTACTTCTGATAACCTTCTTTTCTTCCGACTGCTCAGAGATGGTATCAAGAATGAATTGTTCCATCACCTTCCCAGGGAAGGAGGTGAGGCTGACTGGCCTGTAGTTGCCTGGCTCCTCCTTCTTGCCCTTTTTGAAGACTGGAGTGACATTGGCCATCCTCCAGTCTTCAGGCACCTCTCCTGTTCTCCAAGACCTTTAAAAGATGATAGAGAGCAGTTTAGGGATCACTTCCGCCAGCTCCTTCAGCACTCGTGGGTGCATCCCATCGGGGCCCATGGGTTTGTGTGAATTGATTTTGTTCAGGCTGTCTCTGATCAGTTCTTCCTCTCTCCAGACTCTCTCTCTTCCCATCTGGGATTCCTGAGCGGCGCTTTTAGCCGTAAAGACTGAAGCAAAGAAGGCGTTCAGTATCTGCCTTCTCCGTGTTACCAGGGCACCTGCCTCGTTCAACAGCGGGTCGACATTTTCCCCAGTCTGCCTTTTGTTATTGATGTACCTGAAAAAGCCTTTTTTGTTGTCTTTAACCTCCTTTGCCAGATTTAGTTCCAAGTGGGCCTTAGCCTTCCTAGTTGTGTCCCTGCAGGCCCTGACTGCATGCCTGTATTCCTCTCAGGTGGCTAGACCCTTTTTCCACACTTCATGGACCTTCCTCTTCCCTTTGAGTTTTTCCATGAGCTCCTTGCTCATCCATGTGGGTTTCCTGCCACTCTTGCCCGATTTCTTTCTCCTAGGGATGCACTGATCTTGGGCTTGGAGGAAGTGGTGCTTGGGCGTTAACCAACTCTCTTGGGTCCCCTTACCTTCCAACACTCTAGTCCATAGGGTACCCCCAAGTAGGTCCTTGAAGAGGTCGAAGTTGGCTCTCCTAAAGTCCAGGGTTGCAACCCTACTTATTGGCTTCCATATTTCAACACAGAGTCCAGCAGAACAGGTTTCTTAGTTTCACTGGTTCTATGCTCAGGTGATGAAAACAGTCACTAGGCTGACAGCAAAGGTGCAGTGGGGGAAGAGCCCTGCTGGTCACAGGAGCCATCCAGGCCCTGGCTCAGTGGGTCTGTGAGGAGTTTCAGGTCGCAGAGTTGTTGTCAGGTCTGGAGCTGTGGATAGCAAGCAGAGGGAGCTGGAAGAGTGAGCTGGGGCTGAGCAGTGCAAGGCAGGCAGCATTGCCCGAAGACGCCTGAGCTGAAGGGAAGGACGCAGCAAAAAGGTCAAGCAAAAATTAGCTGGATCTCTTAACACAAAAAAAAAATATTTGGGGATTCATCCAAAATTCAAAGTGTCAGTTATTTCTGAGGTTGCAATTGCACTATTTGCTTTTATTAAATTTTGTTTTCTTAAATTATCACCTCTGCCTGGATGCTGTCATTTCAAAAAGAGCAGAACTGTTTTTTTTCTCTTTATTTTTTCCTCTCCAACTTTTGAAAAAACCCTTCACCTCCAGCTAAAGAGGAGGTCTGGAAAATTTCAGTCTTCTAGGTGAAACTTTTGGATAGTTGCAAGCAAGTGAAAACAGGGAGATATAACATAATGGAAACACTCTGGCAGCCTTGGCTGTAGCTGTCACCAGCGCTCCAGCCCTAATGAAAACTTTCCTGAAGTAAAGCTGGGGCAGACGCGTTAACCCAGTGAGGGCCTTTCCTGACCTCGCGGCGCTTTGCAGGCAGCCTGAGCCCCCCAGGAAGGAGCATGGCTGCTTGAGCAACCACACTCCATGTTGGAAGGGGCTTGCATGTGTAAATCAAAAGGCTATTTCCCCCAAGAATTTAATCCCCTCCACCTAGGGATGAGAGGCCACAATGACTGGTCCAGGACAAGAGCTTTCTGCATTCCTGGTTTGAAGAAAATCCTGTCTGGTGTTCCCCAAGCACCAGCAGTGCTGCTCTTGACAGCTTCCCTGGACCTGCTGTCCTGCTGCCTGCCAAGTTTCCATAGAAAGGACCCTCATTTTCTCCTGACAGGAGACAGAGAGGTTGTGTGCTAACCTGCTGGACTCCCAGCAGGGCCAGAGACCCTGACAAACAGCCCTTGGCTGCCAGCTCACCTTTCCTCATGGGGCAGCCCTGCACCCTGCAAGGTCAAGAGTGCAAGCCTCAGTGCAGCCACCCAGCCAAGCGGGAAAGGGTAGACCAAGCCTTCCCCCACCACAGCTCTGTCCATAGCAGCCCCAACCAAGGGGACAGACCTGCACCATGTCCAAGGTGGGGAGTAGACTGCAGAGCCTTTGGAGGCACCCTTGGTCCCAAAAAGCTCTGCATTTGATCTAGATGACCAGCTGGCATTTCTAAGAAAGGTTCATGGGGTATTACCAGTGTTGCTGGCGGGTTTGTAACACAAGGAGGCAAAATGTGCTTTGGATTGTACCCCACTGGCAATCCACACCCACTGTATGGTCTTGAAACTCCACAACATTATCCCAGTGGTTTCCAGTGACAGAAAAACCCAATCAGTGCTTTACTCACCATCACTTGTGACTCTTTTACCTGAGGATGTCATTCAGATAAAACCAAGATTACTATTTTCTATTTAAAATTATGAATTTTGAGCCCAGACTTTTATAGCATTTCAGTGCTCCTCCACTTCAAGGTTTCAAATAAAAGAGCTTTCCTCATTGCTTTGCAAGGTCCTGCAGCTGGGTCAGGGCAATCCCTGGTATCAATAGTCTTTGGGATGAAGGGACTGAGAGCAGCCCTCTGGAGAAGACTTGGGGGTACTGGTGGATGAAAAGTTGGACATGAGCCAGCACTGTGCACTTACAGCCCAGGTGGCCAACCATATCCTGGGCTGCATCAAGAGAAGCGTGGCCAGCAGGTCGAGGGAGGCGATTCTGCCCCTCTGCTGTGCTCTCATGAGACCCCACCTGGAGTACTGCGTCCAGCTCTGGAGTCCTCAGCACAGGAAAGACATGGACCCGTTAGAACAAGTCCAGAGGAGAGACACAAAAATGATCAGAGGGCTGGAGCACTTTTTTATGAGGACAGGCTGAGAGAGTTGGGGCTGTTCAGCCTGGAGAAGAGAAGGCTCCAGGGAAACTTTATTGTGGCCTTTCAATACTTTAAGGGGGCCTATAAGAAAGATGGAGAATAAACTTTTTAGCGGGGCTTGTAGTGATAGGACAAGGGGAAACAATTTTAAGCGAAAAGAAGATAGATTTAGGCTAGATATAAGGAAGGAATTTTTTACAATGAGGATGATGAAACAGTGGAACAGGTTGCCCACAGAGATGGTAGAAGCCTCATCCCTGGAAACATTCAAGGCCAGGCTGGATGGGGCTCTGAGCAACCTGATCTTGTTGAAGATGTCCCTGCTCACTGCAGGGGGGTTGGACTAGATGACCTTGAAAGGACCTTTCCAACCCAAACCATTCTATGATTTTATGATTACTTTCTTATTTTGTATCTAATTGTCTTATAATGTGCCTAATTTCAAGAGAGGCCTGAGGGCTGATTCTGAAGAGAAATAGCACACTTTCCTGCTGCTGAAATACCTGAAAGGTGAAAGATGTCCACTGCCAACATGCCCAAGAGATGGGCTTAGGGAACTGCCCCATGAATACACTGAGTACCCTTCCCTCTCTTGGGGTTATTTCTCTACCCACACATTCCTGTTGCCAGTCTTCCGGGCCCACTGCCAGAGAGCCACAGTGTCACAGCCAAGAGGAGATGCCATTACAAAGCCAGGGTAGGTAGGCACAGTCCTGAACTGAAGGAGGGTTGAGTAGCCACGACCACTAATTTCTGGTCTCCTCACAATCAGAACATGAAATTTTGTGCCGGTTTTCTGGGTCAAAAGGCTGCAATGCAGGAACAGAGCAATATGTACACACACCAGAGCCTCGGGCCAACTACTGAGGACAAATAGCAGGCCCATTTTTTTGAAAGCAGGTAGCTGGCAAACTACCATCTTGTCACTGGCCTAGTAACCATGTATGCAGCCCCAGATCCTGTTCATGAAAGGCAGAGCAGAAGTAAATATTGTCCTTTTGGCTTTTTGGCCCCTAAGCATCACTGAGGTCTGAGACTGCTTGGTTATATCTTCATATGTGCATGTACCATATATTAATTGTATGACCATATAAATCTTGCATCTCTATAAACAGATGAGCATTTATCTATACTGATATACAAAGATGTTTTGTTGTCTCTCAATCAGGATTGAGTCAGACTTGTGGTGATAGCTGCTAATTATGCTTTGTAAATCCAATTGATCATTTATTTGGAAGAAAGTAGTAAAAAACAATGATCATATTTGTGTATTGTTCCTCCTCTCCCCTTAAAAGAAGGAGGTTTCTGAATCCACAGCTAGAGGACTGCCAGACAAACAGTTGATTTTGCATCCAACATAACTGGGGTATGAAAAGTAAAGAACGAGTAAAGGACCCTCTAACAGCAAATCTAGCACTGGCAGAGAAAGTTTCTGTTGTATCAGAAGCTGCTTGACACAAGGTTGCTGCCTCCCTCCACTGCTAATTTCTGACTCCCTTCCTCCTCCAAATCCCTTCCTCCCCCAGAATGAAACAAAGAGCAACAGCAATTTTTGCAGAACTAGTCCAAGTCAGGGCTAAAAGCTTCCAGGAGGGTTAGGAACAAACAGCTGGGGCTGCTGGCAGAGGATAGAGGGAAAATTAAAATAATAATAAAAACCAGTTATAATTTGTAAAAGGCTGGCTGGCTACTGTTTAACAACCCTATCTGTGACCAGGATGATACTAATATTAAAACCAGGAATATCAGTGATGGCATGAGCCTGGAAAACATTACATTTAAGCACAAAGGATCTGAAAGGATCAGCTCACAACATCTCTCTGACATACATCTATCGAGCCACTCAGAGTACCTAGATATATGAAGCAATTGAAAGGACACATACTGTAATTACAGGGAATACAGATATGCACATGTTTCAACCTTACCTTCAGAGCAATAAATCTTTGCTAGGTAGATAAATCTTTGGTTGGTAAGAGAAGACTCTTGCAGCTGGTTCCTGTAAAGTAAACGTGCTCTCACATTAATAAGCTTTAATAGTGAATAGTTCCATTGATTTTGGTGAGGTTCCTTGCAGAAGTGAAGATTATAAGGTTTCTTTGGAAGAAATTTGACCTGGACACATTTTTTTTCAGTGCATTTCAGGCACTTTTGCAGTAAAACTTACTAGCTTTTCCAAACCAAGGGTTCAGTGTGTTTCTTTTTCATTATTAAACCAGTGATCTATAGCAGACAACATATTTCTGTGGGTTGATACATTTACTCCTAGCAGGTATGATACGATGGTTTTATTATTACACAAGGGAATAACCGTGCCACTACAATTCTTTCTTGTGTCCTGCATTTACTGCACTGATGAGTTTAAAATCAGTGCACAAGGCTCACAAAATTCCAAAAATTGAGTGTAAGTATGTTCAGGGCTTACCACTGTATAGTTAAAAGACTGAATTGATCTGGCTTTTACTCATACAAGCAGTTTTCTTAGCCACGGCAGAATTGCCTAGAAGCTCCAAGTACATTTCAGACTGCAATCTTTCTGACCAGCAATTAATGGGAGCATCAGAAGAAGATGCAAGGGCCATGAATACATCCAGATGTTTTGCCAGTCACTAACAGCTGGCTTGTGCTCTGGAAAACATAACTCTGAATGTTCTACTCTCTGTAAACATATGTCATCCTTTTAGAAATTCTTCTGGCTCCAAAGCCTGGTGGCAATAGTATCCTCAGGTTAATACATAATGCTAAAAAATCCTTGTACTGACTTTAAAATTTATTTCTGTATCGTGAGGGGTAAGTAGCAATACTTTACACACCCCTCCCGTCCCATTATTCTGTGCTTCTATCCTGGTCCTTCACTCCTTAAAATCAAAGTCACTTCCTTCTACCTCTCCCTTTGCATGGAAGCCTGCTGATGCTTGCAATAGCTTTTGTTATGTTCAGGTGTGCAGGTCTAGTTCAACAACAACATGAACTTAACTACTTCCTACTGTTCCCTTGTCAGCCTGTATGTACGGGCTGCCATTCATCTTCTGGCTGTGCCAGCAAGCTCTTTGGGCTAGGATTGCTTTTTCCTGCTCTTCAGACAGCATGTGACCCTGAGGGGCTTAGTCACTGGTAAGGGTTATTTAGGCAACACTAATAATTAACCATTAACTAGCTGAATCCTCCAAGTCTAATCAAACTCAGTAGGGCTTAAGTTAAGCTCACTGAGGTTTGAGAAGCTCGGTGGCTTGAAGGATTGACTCTTTTTGCTCTGAAGCACTTTCCCAATTAAGCAGTAGTTCAGAAAAGGCTGTGGGATTTGGATCATTATAGGTGACAGTCCTTGGGAGCTCTGAAGAAAGGGCCAGAGGGAATAGTCCCCTCTCTCACTTGAGCAATGAGGTGACACCTCTAGAAACCACTCCTTTTAGTGCCCTATTAGTATTCTGACACACCGTTCATCCTATTAAAAATTACCTTGTCACCAGTGCCTTTACTAACTGTCATAAGCATGGACGGGGCATTAACAGGCAATTCATTAGCTCTGCTCTGTTCCAGCACTCTGAGGCTATTCACAGCTGCCAAGGAGGGGCTTCTTCTGCATGGGACGGAGCCTGCCCTAGAAACATCCATAAAGATGCACGCACCTTAATGTACGTGGCCACGGCATTATTTTCCCCAGGATAGCCCCCAGAGGAACATCAGATGCATTTCTCCCCTTAGTCAGAAAAAGGTGGGAAAAGCCATGAAGCTAACTGGACTGTCAAGGACACAGGCAGGACAGGAGACAAGGGTGAGATCTGGAAAAGTGTTTCAAAGAAAACAGCATCACTGCTCTTTAACCCAACTCTTTCTTGTACTTTTTCGGAAATGATACCTGGAGAAAAAAGGTGCAGAAAAGTGTTCCATTTGACCTACCGGGAATCCCACTTTGTGAATTAACTTTTTTTTTTTTCTCTCTCACAAAGATAATGGTTGTTGGTATTTAGTTAATTAATTTTAATGAAGTGAATTAACAGGAAAAGAAACTAGTTGCAATAAAGTCAATTTCCTGTCAGAGATAAAAGTTCCAAAGAAGCATGTAGGACCTACTGTTTAAAGATCTACGCTCCCTTTATGATTTTATTAGAGCTGCGGAAATAACTGGTTTTCTCCATTCACAATTGAAATAATAACTGTCTGAACATTAAGAAATGCCAGTTTTGAATTTATTTTTCTCTTTTAAGATGTTTTCTACATCTAGTTTAGATTAATTCTGATCCTAAAGTAGAATTTGTTCTATTTGTCTCTCTTTTTAAGGTTTTGGTATCTTACACATGCAGTTTGATCTTGCACTCAGGTCATGCTACAGGATGGCATATTTATACATGTTTGCTTTTGGTTTTGTTTCTATGGAATATAATCCGTAGAAAATCTGCATACGCCTTTTAATTTGAGAAAATAAAGCTTCTTCAGTGAGGCATTCTTTGTGCGTAAATACCTTAAAGAACAGAGTATAAAAGCAGTTACACAGAAGCTTGATCCAGAGTCAGCTGAAACTCCTGGAAATCTTACTGGTAACTGCAATGGGGCCCTCTCTGCCAAAAGCACCAGCCCAACTTTCTAGCAGTAACAGACCATACACGGGAGAAGCAGCCTTCATTCTCTGCTCTACAAGCATAAGACAAAGGAGAACCGTGGAGAGATCATCTTGACATTACGTGGAATTAACAGATCTAATCCAAGAAATCATCACACACAAAGGATTCCTTGGATCAGATAAAATCTCTCAGACTGGGACTCCTGCCTTTAAAATGTGCTCTGCTTTCCTTTCCAGGGTCTGCATTTCTAGGTGCAGACAAAGCACTTTCTGAGGCATCATTTAGTCATTCACAGTCCCGCGAAGGGGCTGCCACAGGTTTACTCACAGCAGAGGTAAATGTCAATCTCCAATGAACTCTAGAGTTCTTAATGAAGAACAGTTGAGAAATCAGTTTCCTGCTCTTTACCTAGGGAACGCAGAACACTGCTTTGGGACCTGGCTTCTCACTAGACATCATAAATAACTACACACACAGCTGAAGAAAAAGAAAGCTTCTTAATTTATTTCCATGAGTTAAGCACATACTTTAAGAATAAGTGAATCACTCTGTTGTTTCCTGTCTCCTAACAATAAAAGGGGTCTTATTTTAGATATGATGCATGCTGGCCTACAACAGAGCCACTCAATTTTTACCAAGAACTGTTGGATCAGGAATAGCAAAGTCCACCAGCACACTGATTCCAGGTTTGCTGGAGCTGCCAGATCCTGTGTGCTGGCTTCCCAGTGAGGAATCCCTGCCTGGAGAACAGAAGCCTGCGGGATTGCCCACAGGAACGAGAGGTATCATATGGCAAGGACCTTGGTAAGGTCATTCATTTGGAGAGCGAGTGTGCCATGAGAGCAGCCCTGCAAGAGATTCACCTGCTCGCGGCGGGTGTAAAACCCTGTAGCGCCCAGAAAGCTGGTGTAACTACGTTGCACAGGGCCACCCGACCCAGCCATCTTGTGCTGCCATTTTCAATACATGGCAGCACTGGTGCCAGAGGCTGGCAATGGCATTTCTGCCCCTAAATCACACGCACTGGTGAGTACTTAGGTCCCAAATTCCTGCAGAAGTGCTTAGCTCCCTTGAAACCTGTATCACACACCTTGGCACAAGGAAGGAGCTTCAATGCCTTTGATGCAACCAAGCTCTTCGGCGACTTTGATGGATCTACCCTGACCCCAGAGCTCGCAATACCCACAGGCCCCTGCAGCGCCCACAATATCACTCATGACCAACGTCTGAGAGGACTGGGAGGGGTGTCGCCCCCTATGCGTCGCTCCACGGAGAGAAGCGGCCCGGGTGGCGGTCGGCTCGGACCTCTCGCCCGGCCCCGACCCCAGCCACGCCGCAGGTCTGGGGCGGCCATTTTCTCGCCGCCCCGGCCCCCGAAGGGGCGCGGCAGAGCTGCGACCCGCCCGGCCGCCACGCGGGTCTCGGCGGCAGGAAGAGCCTCGCAGGGCCTGCCTCCCCGAGTCGGCCGGCAGCCCCCGCGCCCCGCCGCAGGAAGCCCGGTCGGTCGCGCCCATGAGGGGCCCGGCTGCGCACCCCACGGAGCCGCAGTCAGGCGCGGCCAGCGGCGGCCACCTGCCTGGCCCGCGGCTGACACCTTGTGGCTGCCGCACCGCATGTCCGCCCTGGGCGGCGGGCAGCGAAGGGCGGCGGCGGTTTTTTTTTTCGGCTGGGTGAGGACGAAGAAGACGGCGGGCCGAGCGCGGGGCTGCCCCCGGCCGCCTGCCCGCCCCTGCCCTCCCTGGCCGGGCCTCCCGCCCGACGCCGGCGGAGCAGCCAGGTGGCCGCCAGATGGCGCCGCAGTGCGGCCGGCGCCTGCCGCCGGGGCGGGCCGCGGGCGGGGGCGGTGGCGGCCGGCGCCGGGCGGCGCGGGCAGCGAGCGGCAGCGGGCGGGCAGGACGGGCAGGACGGGTTCGGGCTCTGCCCGGTCCGGGTTGTGGGCTCATCCTTCCCAGGGAAAGGCACGCTCTGCAGAAATTTCTAACAAAGCATCCCTGCTGCTACCCGCCCCCTGAGTCCCCACGCCGTGACAGTCGAAGCCCCAATTTCGTCTTAAATTATTCAGCATCAGAAAATGTACGTGGGAAAATGTGCGTTGTATCAGCAGCCACACGGACACGGGTCTGCGGCCTCTCTGCCTGGTGCTGTGTTCAAAACGCTGTTGGTTTTTTCGCTACGTTTTCTTTGAGCCACACCTTCCCGATGCTCCAGCGGCACATCTGTACTGCCAGGTGTCCTGAAAGGTGTGGAGATTCCAACGTTAACCGCAGAGAATATCTGTGTCCATCTTGTCAGGGTCAGAAAGCACAAAGCGTGGCTTTTTCAGCAGAGAAATAATGTGTGCTTTGAACAAAAGAGCCCGTTGGAGGATTGACTATACCATCCTTGGTCTCTCTGATGTTCTGCGGAGAGCTGCAGGTCTTTCTTTTCCTCATTATTTACCAGAAGCATCTGTAATTAAAAAAAAAAAAAAAAAAAAAAAAAAAAAGAAAGAGAGAAAGAAAAAAGAAGCACCTCTCTGTGGTGTCACGTCTGTAGCTCCAGCCTTCCTCCCCGTTTTGCATTCAGAGCGCAGCAGCAGTTCAGGCTGTGGTAATGAGGCCGGTTGGCCGTCCCCGGCCCAGCTGGGGTGAGTGGCAGAGCCTGGCGTAGCTGGCTGGCACGTTTCAGGGACATTATGAACTCAGGTGATTGCCAGACTCGGAGGTGAAGTTACAGAGGGGCCTCATCTGACTTCACTCATGTAGCGTTTCATTAAAAGATTTTGCGCCCATCAAAATGATGGAGCATAGGCCAGCGTGTTGGCTCTGCAGGCTAATTAGTCTCTCAGACCTTCTGCTCCTCTGGAAGTCCCAGCCCGGCTGGGCAGGACGGGGCTTTGTGTTGCTCGCGTCAAGTGGCCGGGCTCCACATCTGTGGTGCTGGTATTTTGCTGGTCTGCAGGGCTCTCATTTGGCCTATAAACCGCAAACATCTGCTGGGGTTATGGTCGGCTTGTTGGCTGATTTCAGCAGGGGTGGTGACCTGCTGTACTAGTTGATCAGTTCTGGAAGAGTAAACTGGATGCAATGCAGAGGAGTTTGAGAGAGCAGGAAAAGTGCTCAGCCAGTCAAAAATAAAAACTAGGTAAAAAAAAAGAAAAGCTGTGGAAGTGGTAAAATGCTGCAGCTTGATAGCCTAAGCAAAGCATAGGCTTGTGCTCCCAGTGTCCTTGGCGTTTCCCACACATTTTCTCCCTTGATGGCTAGATATTCTTTTTTAATGTGTGTTGATAATTAAGCACATTACTTTATCAACGCAATAAGACAAACAAAAATCTAGAGTCACTTAAGAGGAAGTAAATTATGAGAAGAAAATGTGCCTCACGCCTACACTGATAAAGTACCCTTAATTTGATTTACTCAAGGAATAGTTTATTTTAAAGTGATGTGATAGCAATCAATTCGCCATAATAGCCCAGATCACAGTGACATCTTCTGCTATTAACACGGATGTCATGTGTATCTCCGAGAAATGTCACCATAGTTCGTCAGGCTGAGGAACAACGTATAAAAGACGAATTCTGTTCTCCATTACAGTGGTGTCAGCTGGAAGAATTTCACTGACCCTTCCCTCTAGTTGCTTGGCATTGTCACAGATGGAAATGAAGGCAGGACTGGACTGTCAAAGCTCTCAGCATTTGTCCTCATTTATTTAAAAATGAAGTCCCTGCTGCTGCTCTGATTCACCTCTCTCCTGTGCCAGGGCAGATCAGGGCTGATTCGGGAGGAATCGATGAATTTGCACTAGCTGACAGCAGATCTGTCCTTTCTTAAGTGAAGTATGCAAAGTTCTTTCCATGTAAATTCGATTTAGATGCAGGAGTTTGGGTAAAGAACTGTTGAAGTGACTTTTCCCGACAGTTATTCTATAGTCTCACTGAGCATTTATTTCCAGGGCAAACAGGGCAGTACATGCCGAGAAGGAGTGATGGAGCACAACTCAGTGTAAATAATACATTAGGCCTGATCTGGACCCATTTCTGCTGGCAGAGCAGACTCTTTGTTCAGGAACTTAGTCCTGTTGGGACTTCCAACAAATGGAAGTGTTTTACAGCGCAACCTTGTAAACTACTTAGGGATTTTGAAAATAAACAGATATAAGGAAAGATACTGTTGCTGTTCCTCAATGCCCATGAGCATGGATGGCTGAAGAAAGATCTTTTTTCTCGTGGTTACACACTCTGCCATTTTGGGGATGTCACTCACTGGACTTCATTACAAAAAACATTTAATGAATCTCCCCTTGGGTTTGCATTCCTGAAGAAAGCCACAGCAGCCCAGATTGCAACTCACAGTGACCTAACTGCTTCTTGAGCCCATCTCCCCAAAATGCATATGAATGCCCAATCCCCTTGGGAGCCTTTGAAAAGCCCAGCCAGGGTATCCACCAGCACATGTCCTCAGAAGAACCAGGGCTGGACAGGAGCAAGGTGAGGACACTTCTGTAAAAAGCAGTCTACAAATCCTTACACTTAATGGAGGGTGAAAAGCATCTGTTTTGTTTTGGTTTTTTTAATCAACTGTTTTAAGTCTTAGAGTGGGGATAAAATTTTCTCTTAAATTCTATATGGCGGGAAGGTTATCGCTTTCTATCAAATTCTCCTGGATTTCCCTGTGAAAGCAAACGTGTCTGACTGATAGTGTGTGGCTATCAGACACAAGGAAAATTATCTAATTTATAGCCAGTATTGAGAAAGCTACCAGCAGCAGAATAAAATAGTTCTCCATATGGTACCGTAAAGCTTCCAAAAACTATAGTTAAAGAAAAACAACAACACTCATAGAGAAATTCTCCTTTTGTGTGTCAAGTAAGGGGTTACAGCCACAAGGCTGGTAAAGACTCAGAAGAAGGAACGATGTCTTTGATTGTCTTATATGAATTTATGGCTTTTAGGTACAGGATTACAAGTATTAGATGCATCTTTGTGCTAACGGGGCTCATGTTTTGAAGTACAAGAAAACTCTACAGTTACATTCTGTGGAGGCTTCGGGACACAGTTTGCCAAATGGAAAAACATTTGGAGGTTTGGAAAAATCTTGCACATAAATTACTAAAGGCACGAAGCGCCTGAAAGATGGATGAAATCAGAAGCCAAGGAAAAGCAGTGTGTGTGCCAAGGAACAAAAAAAAACATGTAATGATTTCTTTTAATGACTCTCCTGCAAAATGGAGAGCAAGCTTCCAGGGCATGTCATATTCTCATAAAAGCAGCTTGCCTGGGTGATGAGAAATACCCTGTAAGTGGTCAGACCAAGACCCAATTTTTCATCCTTTCTGCACGTAGCTCTCCATTGATTATGTTAAGTGCTACCCACTGGTTAAAAACACAGCAAGCTCATTGTCTCTGCCTGTGGCAAAGGGCAGCTACACACTTGCTAATTTCCTGATTTATGACACCCTATAGAAGGAATTGAAAGTGGGCACATGGTGTGGGGGAAACACACACACACACACACACACTATTAAAACAGAAGGAGATCAGGAAGTTTGTGATAGAAAAGGCAGGCTCTCGTCTGACATGTAATCTCTCTTTTGGCTTGAAGTAAACCTGCTCCTTCAAGGCTATGCCATCAACAGGGCCTGGCTCAAGTTTCACCACTAAATCTGAGTCAACAATCTCTAATCTGGACACCGGGCTCGGGATCCAGGCTCAAATTGCAGTTGGAAGCAGACAACAGGGACGTGGGGAGGTGGGGGCCAGGGGGGAGTGAGGAGAGGAGGAAAAAGACAATCTTTGTTTCTCATTTGATTGTCCGCACAAGGCTGAACTGAGGTCATGTGTCATTTTATTTTTGTCATCTCCGAGATAAAACTTTGCACCTCTCTGGCCTTGAAATTGCCTTCCTGACACTTATATTAAGTACAGAAGATGTATGTCCGAGAATGGGGGACATAAGTTTGCGGAGCAGCTCAGATTTGGAGTTCTTTTCATCTTTCTGACATGCGATACTGTGACATAAGCTGCCTGCAGTGGGGTTGCTATGCAGATATACAGTTTCTGAAAAGTTACACCAGGAAAACTAAAACCTACCGATGGATTTAGCATTTCACAAAGAAGCGGGATAAAATGTGTAGCAGTTAGACTCAAAAGCTAAAAAAGGTGAATTAAACTTTCATGAAAACTATCTCCCCAAAAAAAAAAAAAAAAGGATCAATAAGTATAAAAGTATCTCGTTGCATTCCTAGCCTTTGGGCCGCTGGCTTAATCCCGCTACTGTATATAATAAAGGCGACCCTGTGTGTTTAATGGCAGGGACAGAAAGAAGGGGGAAATACTTGGGTACTGTTTCCCCTAATTTCACCCTCTTCCCCCCTCTTTGTTGCTGCCTCGCCATGATTTTATTTTGAAAAATAAAGACTAGAATAAAAAATATGTTGTCTGAGGCTTCCAGCCAAAAATGTGCCAGCACTTTCCCTTCCCACCCCAAGCCCGCCCCCCCCCCCAAACTCCTTGGGCCAAAAGCCTTAACAAAAGCTGTTTTCTGTTTGGAAGATCTCCGGGTCCTTTGCTCTCTTTCCTAACCCCTAACACAGGAAATGATTTTATAATTCATGTTATTAAGGAATTCAACTCATGCTCCCTCTGCCTTCCCGCTCCGTTCCCTGGATGTCGCCCGACAATAAGCCTGTGGGCTGGCACCCATCCTCCCTGACCCGTTTGTGTCAGCTCCTCTACCTGACCCTGCCTATAAATCATCCTGCGGGCAGGCAGCAGCCAGCTTTCCTCAGCATCCAGTCGTGTTTCAGCACCCGGGCGCCTGCTTAGGCTTATGCCTAGAAAGATACCTGTGAGCTAAATAGTGGGGTGTCCTCAAGTCGTGGTGTTCCCCCCCCACCCCCAAACATGATGTTTCACATATGTGGTAATGCTGTCATACCAAAGACCACCCTAGCTATTGGGAGGCAATAAATCAACCTCCCTTGGCAAGAACTGAAAACCATGTTTCCCGGGGTACTCCAGAAGGAGAGGTCAGGTAATGCGAAGGCCCAGCATCACACAGTAAAGATGGGGCAGGCCTGCTGGTGCAATCCTGCCAGCCTGGCTTGCTCCCCTGCTCTAACGGTGATGCCACCAGTGCTGCAGCCCCAGGGACCCCTTTGGCCGCCTGCACTCCCTGCCCTGCTCTGCCGGGGGGCCTGGCAGCGTGGAGGACTGTGGGGCTGCAACTCGCTGAGGTGGACCCCAAGAACTGGCTGAGAGAAGGCTCCCTTTGCTTTAGACTTGGGCTCTGTAATGGGTCAGTATTTACTGCAGCAACTCTGAAGCCATTTTGGGAGCAGAAGCAGACGTCCTTGTTCCAGGAGAGAGCCCCCGAGTGCTAACTTGAGGGCTGTGCTCCCTCTTCCCAGCCCTGCGGATGTCATATTAGCGTCTCTTCCATGAGGAGTGAAGAGAAGCTCTCTTACCTTCCTTGGCATAGCTCGTGTCCCAGCGGGCAGGCCAGGAGATCTCATCAGCCCGGGACATGGGAAGGGATGACAGCCTCTCTCAACACCTTGTTTTGCGTGGGCCTATGTGTGCTCGATTCCTCCAGCTGAAGAAGGGGAGTGAAGCCGAGTCTCCCGGCCCCTCAGCAAGCCCCCTAACCACAACGCTTTTCTGGAGAAGAAGGCAGCATCGCTTCTGCCTCAAGGCTTTTTCTTTTACTAAATAACATCCTTCAGAGAACAAGTAGGCCTGCTGAGAGGCAGGAATCACAAAACATCTCAGTCCTCAGCTATCTTATCAGTTAATAATAACCAAGCTTTCCTTCCCGGTTTGGGCAGCGTCCCCCACCTGCAGCATGGGCTGCCTGGATGCCAACAAGCCCCACGCAGAAGATGCTTCTCCAGTGACAGCCAGGTGCCTGGGCATTCAATGTAGGGACACACAACTTTTAGATACTTGCATCATTTGTAAGGAAAGGTCCCAGTCAGTGCACCTGGCTGCCTCTCTCTGTCTCACATGTCCTTGGAAACTATTTCAGTAGAGCAGTGGGTGAAGTGGATGGGACACTCACCTGCCCCAGTAGATGGTGACACTTTAGACACTAGGGAACATCTTTGAGAAAAGAGACTGTCAGCAGCCTAAGTCACTCTTTTTTCTGCCTCATGGCTGGGTCAGTACCTCACAGTATCACAGTTCAAGTCCCAACAGGTCTTGACTGGCCAACGTGACAGACTCAGGAGCACCCCTGTGTCAGAGACCCTGTATCCCTTGGAGGTGTTGCAGTGCCCTGCAGCCAGCAGCCATCACACCTCCAAGGGGTCATGCTCCCACCACTGCTGGAAGAAAACAGCCAAGAGCTGCTGTTCAGCTGTATTTTTCACAGCTCTATGTGTTTTTCTGGTGTATCCTATGCTTTGTGGAAAATATCCTAGGGTTGCTCAACGTAGCATTGCATTTCTTTGCCTAGTACCATTTCAATGACAAGTAAAATGTGTGCAAGCCTATGTAAAGCTGTTCTACCCATTTCAAGACATTTGAGAAGTTATGTTTAATATGAAGGAGGTTCAACTCAATTCCTGACTCTCTCTTTCCCTCTGCTGCACGCATGCGTGTGGATACTGCCCGACTACCACCATCCCTAACTCACAGATCCCAAACATCAAGTCAGCTTTGGGTGGGAGTGGAAGGCAAAGCAACTGAAGAGGTCATTTCTTTTCAGAGTCTTACCTCTGTAAATCCAGAGCAATTCCAGGGGAATCAACTTGTACCAGCACCAGCAAATTTGTTCTTAGTTTGAGCACAGAATGTTTGTCATAGCTGTTATTAAATGATGCCTTTACATATTCCAGGCCTATTTTTAAAACAAAGGCAATGAAGTTAGGGCATCCAGTTCTATATATGGACACTCCAAATGGCACTGAAATGCCTCATGCATGCGTTTGGCTGAGTGTTGATTTGGGTGTCCAAATATGGACCTCAGAATGGGATATCTCACTTGGATAAGCATCCTTGCAAATTTGGCGCACAGCGCTTCTTTGAACAAAGCAAATTTATTTCTATCATTTAGCAAGGAAAAGGCATGAAACGTTTTCCTTTTGAGGGACCTTCTTATTCACAGCATTGGGCCACTCAAATACTGATGTATGTAGTAGTGCTGAAAAAAATAAAGTCCTCAAAATCATCTAAGACGACACAGGAGGTAATTAATGCAGAGTGTTTGCAGCACACAGACCCCCTCTTGTCACAAGGGCAAAATTCTCACTGACAGCAACAATCCAGTGCCAGCAGAAGGAACCGTGTAGCTTGATCATAGCAAACTCCCCCTCTGCCCTGGCAGCATAAAGGGAGGCACACTGGGCTGTCAGCTTAGAGACCCAAGGCAAAGCAGCCTCTCTCTGCTCATGGAGACAGTCTCTGCATCTCAAAACTGCACGTGTGCAAGAGCTGGAGTGATTGCTGTTGCACGCAGAAACCTTCCCCTGTATCTCCCAGTGCATCAGGATTTTCTTTGTCTGGCTTCTTGATAGTGATTTCTCCAGGAAAGAGCTTGGCTTGACTATTAGGTCTTAGTGCGTAATAAATAATGTCAGCAACAAGCGAGCCCCGTTCTGTAAGCCTGTGCTGGGTTCCCATTAATTGCGAAAGGCCTTCCAACATCCTTTGTGTAATTCCACTCATTTTGTTGGCATCATACAAAGGATGGATTTGGCCTAAAAAATAAAACAGGTTTCTTTTGCATAATGTATCGTACCATTTGGTCTACATTTTGCTGCAGGTTTATGTGTACTTGGAGATTTCTCACCAGATATGCAGCTGTAGAGATTTTTAAAATAGCAAACAATGAACCGATTCAACTGTCCAAAGCAGTTGTTCAGATTCTGAATTTTGAGGTAAGTTGTTAAGAAAATGTAAGGTGGGCAAATTTTCTGGAAAGCTAAGGTAAGATTGTGATTGTTGGAAATGCGTGAAGCCAGCTCCAGTCTAGATCGCTTTCCTTACCTCTGCTGTCCTGATGATTTTTGACAAGCTGATTCCATTTCTGGAAAAAGCAGTTCACAAGGAAGAAAGATTTCTCTAAAGAGTCTGTTGTTTTTCAGAAGAGTGAAAATGTGTGCTAACAATTCTGGACCACTGACAAAAGCAAAATCAATACACACGGCCTTCATTTTACAGCCAAGTTCAGATGAATAAATAGAGATGCAGCAAGCTGTTTACTAGGGAGACAAGCTTTGCTCTACATGCCCTTCCAAGCAGGCATGCTTATGCTGTTGTTGTTTGCCTTACATGACTGGTTAATGAAATCAGTCAAACAGTTACAGAGCTCACTGGACATTTCAAACCCCTCCATCAGCAGTGCTGGCCAAGAGCTGGGAAGCAAATGCTAGTGCTTGAGACAGCTCAGGGCCTGCAAATATGTTGATGTTGCAGAGTTTGGGGAGCATTTGAGAGGGGTCTGGTGCTTTGAAGAACCTAGGCTTGATTTCAGGGCGAGTTCATGTGTAGAAAACCCACATCCTTACAAAAGGACAGGCAGAACATGCTTGGCATACAGACCCAAATGCAGCATGAACAACCTGCGCTTGCACAGATCACCTTGAAAGGAACAGTGCTGCAGCCAGTGCATTGAGGCGAGGCTCTTCGCTAAGATCAGGACCTAACTCTGCACACCACGGTTCTAACTGTTGGTTTCCCCCCACCCCACAATGCCTTAAACACTGCAGAAACTGAGATGTGGTGAGGGAGAAGCAAAAATGGAAGGGACATAGACACAGCCTCCAAGAACACTTACACATATTTTGCTGAGACTTCAGACTGAGTTTTGTTTGATCTGTGACCAGGCAGGCAGAGGAATGAATAACCGCATGCACAAAAAGGAAAAAAATAATAATAAAACAACAGCACATTTAAGTGCTTTTTTTTTTTTCTTGGAGATTTATTTTGTTTTAATAAATCTGACACCAGTCAGGGAGAGAGAAAAGCATTGCAAGCCCAAAAGGAAAGCAGAGCACACTGAGGGTGCTGCAGATTCTTGCTCTCTTGAAGATGTTTCATCAGTATCTCTTTGAGCTCTCTCCCTAGACTCAGGAGTTGTTGGATTCTCCCCCTTTTTTTTTGTTGTTTTTTTTTTGTTTATTTTTTTAAAAAGCGAGCTTACTCGCCCGGTGTGTTTTCCAAGCTTTCACAGCTCTAATAAATAAGGAGCACCTGTAAAACAGTAGCTTGACTTAAGTGAATCTGTACAAAGGAAAATATAGAAATACAGTATATACATCATGCTCATAGTGCACCATCGCTACAAGGCTCTGGTTAACTGACTCTGCTACCCTGCTCCCAGTACAATACCACTGACACCACCAGAGACAACGCTCCTGCAAACTGCTCCTTGCTTCCCTGCAGCAGCCTTATAGAAAAGGTGTACTCTGAACACTCGAGAGTGAACAATTGCTTTATTCGAGTTAGTAAACAGTTACACTGAATCACAAGGTGATCTGAATTTTTTTGAATTTTTTTTTTGTTTTTAATTTTTTTGTGGGGTTTTTGTGGGATTTTTTTTCTTTTCTTTTTTTTTTTTTTATTTGTCAGAATGGGATACTCCACGACTCTCTTACCAATTCAGTGCCAGTATAACATGCTCTAGTGTACTTTTGGACTCTTGGCTACAACTGTACAAGTGCACACAAGTAAATTCTACCCTGTTATCCTCCACCCACTGATTGAGGATTGAATTGCACATTTCTCTTAACCATGACAGGAGAAAGCAAACAGTGAAACAGAATCATGGGGGATCTTTCTCACTTTACCCTTGTTTTCATTGGTTTGTCCATACCATTCTAATTATCATGAAAGGGCTATGCATATGGAGAGATTGTCTCACTGCCTTCCTGGATCACTGAAAACCATCAGGGTTGAAATTTCATCCAAGTCTTTCGTGACGCCCAGCAAATATTCCCTTCAGATTATTTTACACCTTGAGGGAATTTTGGTCTTTAGTTCAACACTCTTGCTCTGTTCCCAAATGGGGCGCTATTTAGGGGAGTTTAAAGAGAAAGCTGAGAAGAATAAACATTTACTGAGTTCTCTTGGCATTCAGTCTCTGAAAAACCACAGTATAAACTATTCATGCTGCTTCTTACATCTGTCAAATCAAAAATTAAAAGCCATAAAAGTGTAACACTGAAAATATGGCATTAGAAAGGATAAAGGTGGCCTTTGTAAAAATAACAAGGAAAGTATATTAGCCAATAAAATATTCTAACTCTTCATTTAAAAGTGCATCATGGGTAGGACAGAGATGACTCTGAAGCGTTGCTACTCCAGTATTACCCCTTTCCCCCATCAAAACTTGAATAGGTCCAAAACCATACAATGCAAATCACGATTCTTAGTGTAGCAGCAAAACCACAGCAGTTTTTTGAAGGAAAAAAAAAAAAAATTCTGTATCATTGTCCAGTCTCAAATATCTGAACTTTGATGTCAGAGAAGGAAAAGTACCTATGTTGGTCCGTGTGGTTTTTGAAACCAGGGTGAAAAATCCCCCCCAGCAAGAAACCAAGAGGAAAAAGTGTTCCTTGGAGGAGAAGAGGGGTGGTCGCAGGAATGCTGAGCACACTGTGTGGGTCCATGATGTGCTGTCTTCTGGGTCAAAGGCACCCGTGGGACCGAGGCTTCCTCGGAGGGGAAGCCCCCTCAGAGGGGCTTCGTGACAGGAAGCTGCTTTCTTTGCTGGACTTCTAGCCAGAGGGGTTGGTGACCAGCTGCTGTCATTCGCTGGAGTGATGTGGTTTGCTCTGCTCCCTTTCTCCATGCAAGGTACCCTGTCGGCGAGCGTTCCTGCAAAGCAGACAAGGAGAGGTGGTCAGGGCGAGCGGTGGGAGACGCGTCGCAGGCGGGTGGGCACCACCTGAGCTGGCATGCAGCCTCATGCTGGGCAGGCAGCTGGGCAGAGACACAAGCCCACTGCCTCGGCCCCAGCTGCCCCTCATGCCACAGGGGCCATCGGTACACACAACCTCCGAGGTTGCTGAAAAGGAAGATGGAGGAATTCCTGTGATAAAAAGCTGGAAACTGATATAATAATAGTTCATTCTCTGGGCTTCATAGAGCGCCTTTCATCCTACAGGAGCATGAATAATGATACTTTGCAATTATACAGTATCCTTCACCTCTTGATCTCGGTGTGCTTTACAGAGCTGGGATGTACTGCTATCTGCACAGCACAGGCGGGGAAGTGGAGTCAGAGAAGGAGAAGCAGGCCAGGATCCCCAGTACCTGGGATGGGGATAGGATGGAGAACACCACATGTGCCAGGGCTTCCCAGAGACACTTCACTGCATGGGCTGGCGTGTGGCTCCACAGGGCTGATC
The DNA here is from genome assembly GCA_907165065.1 of Caprimulgus europaeus. The sequence goes on from OU015524.1 coordinate 75,946,455, forward strand.
AGTCTCACAGAGAAACTGGGATGGTACCTGGAGACAGCTCCACTCACCTAAATATGCATCTCCCACTAACAGAGCTAACTCTGTAGGTACTATCTGTGCTATGCATGCAAAAGATGCTCCTCTTGGCCTTTCTTCAAATCTGTAGCATACAAAGGAGAGATGTATGCTCAACACAGCAAAACTGAGCTGCAATGAGGGAGGTCAGGCTGGAGTTCCCTACAACCTCCTCAGTCCTCTCTTGGGATGGTCTGCAACCAGTCTTGTCCCACCACCATAGCAGCTACAGCACCAGGGGCTGACAACCAGCAAAGCATGGTGACTGACACTGCCTAGCATGACAAACAGAATTCAAATAAAGGCACTGTAGGACCCAAAGCAGAACTAGGCATTACTCTCAACTGAGGTAAACTGCTGCCAAGATCTGGTATTTTCAGTGTTGAATGCTTACATTTCCATGGACCAGACAAAACCCTCCAGATCCTGCTAAAGCAGATCACAGAATCAGGCAAAAAATTTAACTTTCCAGTTGTTCTCTTTTTCTATCTCAGTCCTTATTTCCAGGTCCATTTTTCTGCTGTTATCTGACCAGATGTACTGACTGCTTTTGTTTTCTTTCTTTTCTCATTTTTTAGAACTCAGAAGGTTTGCATCCCTGAGGACTCATTCAGACAACCCCTTCTGAAGCCCATCGGTGCCTTGACTGGGTGAACAATACTGGAGCAACCACAGCTGTATTGATTTGAGGCCTTCAGAAAGCTGCAGGCTTTCCCCCCTAAAATAATGTGAGCTTTGCCAGTGGTGAAGGCCAAGGTCACAAAAATCTTTGTAATCATGTTTTTGAAAACCCAAATTACCTCCTCTTCAATCTAATGCAACTAACACCACCACAGTGGTTACAAGCTTCTGATGCCTTAGTTTATCTAGGGGCTACTGGATGATACAACATGGCCTCATGTGCTTCTGCTTCCCTTGTCAGTTGACCATGTAGACTGCCTAGCAGGGACTGTCCTCTCTCTCTACACAGTATGCTTTAGACTATGTCTCCTTGGATGGGACTTGCTGTCCCCTAAAGATGCAGACTGAACTTATCAGACTTTATTTTGGTGCTGGGTCACATTTCCTTCTCAGTCTGCTCCATGATCTCCTCTCCACACTGGCTCCTCTGTGATCCCTCTCATCACTGTACTCATATCTCCCCACTTCTCAAAGCAGAGTCTGGAAGGCACATTGAATATTCTGACCAGTATAGACTCCCAGAGCGCAGAGACTGCTGTATCTAGGTTAAGGAGTAACATTCGGACTTTAGGACATCCCAGCAGGATGAGCAGCTTTGTGTGTACAGAGAGCTATGGACAAGAACTAGACTGAGAACTGGGATGTATCCATCTTGCTAAGTACCCCTCATAAAGTACTCGACTGCTTTCTGTCACTTTTTGGCTTGAAATATTGCTCTGAGATTAACTAAAAAGGGAAGCAGAAAAAATAAAAATCTGTAATGTCTGTACGAAACCTCACTCTGCGCTTCAGGTATTTTGCCTGCTTCTCTCATTCCATACATCAACAGAAACAAATTTCCATCCCTCACTAATCAGTCTCAAATGGCATAGCAGAGACTGATAAGTGATTTAGAAGGGAGGGCATAAAGAAGTTCACTAGCTCTCGATGCTTTCTGCCCGGAGCAGTCAGATAGCTTTTAAAGTCCTGTCTATTTTCCTCTACTGCAGACAGACTCCATATAAGAGAGGGTGCAAATTGGAGAGAAGGACCTTCCCTGTTGATTGGCTCATATGGCAGTAATTGCATTTGATGAATGCATCTTCGTAGCTATCAAGTGACAGAATAAAAATCCATATCAGGCATAGCATGCAAGGTTTTATAAAGAAATGAGAACACACTAGTCATCACCACTTCACTGTTAGATGCTACATGCCTCGTGCCAACACCAGCGTGCATGACCAGCACAATGAAGTCAGCTATTTATATCTCCTCTGAAAAATAAATTACTTTTTAGGAGAGTGACATATGCTTTTCACCCCAGCTGAACTTGCCCTCAACACACATCAAATATTGCTGATCAGATGATAGAAAAATTGTGTTAACCACAAAAGAAGAATTTTTGTAAACATAAAGCCATGGAGTTGAGCTTATGTGAGTTGCACTGAGGTAAGCACATGGGTTTTGCCTGCTTTCCAAAGCTAAGTGGGTCTGTGCTGATCCTGGGATGGAAGACCACCTAGAAATCAGGGGCATAGTTCCAACCCCAGGAGGCAGCATGGAAAAGATGACAGAAAGAGAACAAGTAGGAAGGCTCACTTCTGCCCTGCTGTCAATGCAGGACAGCAGGAGAATAACTCAACTGGATGATGACCCAGCCCGAGTAGGTAACATGGATGTTCATCTGTGTGGGCTCAGATAGCAACGCAGTGCTCCCCTGAACAGCAGGTGAGAGCCACACTGATGCCTGCTGTGGTGGCTGTTAGTTGTAACCTGAGCAATAGGCAGCTATGAAACAGGCTGCACCAATGCAGAGCTTCCTCTTTGGTTTATGGCCTGACACGTGAGGATTTAAATCCTTGCTCAAAACAACATAGAGTTAGACCTTGGCAGGACAGTTCAGCAACTAGAGTAAAGCCTCCCCAGCATGCTTCCCTCCTCCCTTTCTGCAGCTAGCCAGCTTTTTCCAGGTGCTGCTCCAGACCTAGAGCCTGTGCAACCCCTGGGACCGGTGTGCTGGGAAGCTTGGCTCTGCTTGGTAGAGCCAATTGCTAGAAGTGCTCCTTGCTCCATTCCCCCTCCATTACTCTATGCCAAGGAGCTGGCTAGCTCAGCTGTGGGGGCAGTTCCTTCTCCTGCTCCCCCATACTCAAGCACTGATTGTGTGCCTGCTCCCAGCACTGCCACACAAGCCCAGTGTTGCCATGCTGGTGGCATGCTCCTTCGGGCTGTGACAGCCACCAGAAATAGCTGCTTCTACCCATTGCCCTCCCTGGTCATGTCCTACCTCCCTCAGAGGGGCCATGACATTGACATGGCTTTGGACACACGCATGCATCCAGACACACACAATTTTTTCCATGGTTGCTTCCCTCTCATTCTGCACTCCATTGAACATTTCTGTCTCCGGATTCACATCTTATTGTTCAGAAAAATATCAGAGACTGGGTGGGGAGGGCTGAGGCAACCGTTGATGTGGGCTGGCATGGTCGAGTTTCCATCATTTAGCACGGCACTTAATTTACCCAGACAATGAATGCTGATGTGCTAAAAGAGGCCTAGTTCATCTGGGGCATGCATGGCCCTGGAGTAAAGGCACTGCAATTATTTTCTCAGGGAAACTGCTCTGAAGATAAACCACAAGAGCGCAGCTAAAGTCAGCATGGGAGCAAACTCAGCCCTGGAAACACTCTGGAATCATCTGTTACTTGTAATAGTTCTGTAATTTTCTGTAATTAATTTTTTTTTGTTTAATTTCTTTTTTTTTTTAGCAATTCTTAAAGCAGTTCAAGCATCTTCATTAAAACATTCCCTTTGAATACTTGATGATTTATCTTTCCGTGAGCTAACTGAAGGGATGCCACCTTGCAAGAATCAGGGGAGGCCTTTAGCACGAAGGGGATAACAAGCAGGACCCTTAAGCACCAATGTACCCTTCTCCTGGTGGTGTTTCCCTTCTGCTCTAGTCTTGTAAGCTATGGATCCTTCCCAACTTTGGGTCAGATACGCAACTTGGGCTCTCTCGCCTACTGAAATGCGAGCTGTAATCTGAGCAGACATTGTGACTTCAAGGAATGCAATGGGGAAGAGGCTTGGGATTTGCCCTCCTTTTATGCCAAGGCAGGAGAAGTGGTAGGGATAGTTTAGTCATCCCCAGCTCCACGACTGAGTTGTTGCAGGGATGCACCAGAGGCCGTGCTTGCAATCATATCCAGTTGCCTTGTAGTCAGGGAAGGACCTTGAGGGAGAAACATGAACTGGAAAGCAGAAGGTCTGTTGTGTGCTGACTCCTGCTTCCCTGCATCTATTCCTAGAAAAGCCTTTGGGGAAATTTCAGCATTTTACATCTATGTTGGGCCCCTTGCTGGTACACTTAGTACTGTCTCTCACTAAATCTATTCAATGCATATTATATTGAACACTGAAACTAGCTAGTGAAGTTAGAAACGAGGATGTATGTCACCATGCCCTTGTTATGTAGCAAGGAAATGGTGGAAATAAAGTTCCAAGCTCTCTTTTGTACTCCTGCACGGCCCAAGGGAAAACCACCACTTAAAAAGAGGGAGCAAAGGAATCATCACTGTGGAAGAGACCTTGAGTCACCAAAAAGATGTGAGGTCTGAGCTTCTGGATCTACCAGGCAGCCAGTTCACAGAAGAGAATTGAAACAGAAATGAAGCCTTCTCTATCCCTTTCAAAAACCGTGACAATCATTCAAAACCCAGCTATCTAACAGCAGCCTTCACTGCTTTGTTCCAGCCCCAGGCTCCACGGCAGGCAAAGAGCATAAAGCAAAGGGAAAAGGAGTCTCCTTCCTCCATTACACATTCCCATAAAGACAGTGGTCCCCCCGAAAGAGGAGTACAGTCTTGCCCTGGGTAAGCATGCAGCTCTTCTTCATGGCCAGTGGAAACAGGATTCCATAAATTCAGTCACATACTTGGGGAGAATGGCCTGGGTTGCTGTAAATCCTCCCCTGTACCGCAAAGCAGCAATGTAACTTCACCATTCAACTTGCTCTGCACAGACCTGGAGGATACAGCACCTCCTCTCCTCCTCAGGTTTGGATTCTCCTGGGCAAAATAGCTGCCACCCGGAACCCATGCTGCAACATCCTAAATTTCCATTTCCTCATAATCCCATCACTGTCAAGTTTTTTGTGAAAGCAGCTCCTCACCAAATAGCACTGCTTTCTTCTTTCCTCCAGGTAGAGGAGAGGTGGGGGCTCATGAACTTTAACCTGAGGGCACCAGTGTCCTCATTCTCCTTCCCATACCCAGAGGTGCTCCAAGCAGGCACTGTGTTCAGTGCTCTGAAACGCATCTGGGAAGAGCCTCTCTATCCACCAACCATGGAGGAAGGCAGAGGAGACCAGTCTTGGTAGGCTAAGACGAACATTTGGGCTCAGTTCCCCAGATTTCAGCATCGGTGCTGCTGTCAGGTTTCTCTGCTGCCATCCTTCCTCCCCTACCTATACCATTTTATAATTTTCAAAGTAGCAATCTCCCTAGAAACTCTCTAAATACTCTCTTCATATATTTTTTCACCATTTCAAATAAGTTTCTCGTCATTTAACCTTTTATAGAACAAATGGTCAGCACGTTTAATGAACTCTCCTGCACTTTCAATCTGAATTAAAGACAAAACCAATATCAGCCAGGCCCTCCTGCCCAGCTCCATGGCACCACCTTTCTCCAGGCTTTCACTAGCAGGGAGTCTCTGGTTTACATTTTGGTGCATCTCAAGATATGTATGCAAATCATGCAAAGAGGAAAATGCCATCATGGTTCTGGACTTCTAATCTCGGCTGTAGCACCTGCCACCTCTGGCCATGTCCCCTGTGGCAGACCACAAAGCCTGCCTGGACCAGATCCTGCTTCACACTGGGGTAACTGGGTTTATCTCCACCACAAGGCAGCCCATTGCCCCCCAGTTAGTACAGCACCAGTGTAGTTGGCAGACCTGTAAATAGTTTGCTTTGCCCCACCAATGCTTTACGTCCAGATGTGGCAGAAGATAGGATTTTCCTTTTAAAAAAACAGCCAAATTTTCAAGTAATTCTTGCATTCTGCACTGGGATAAAGCTGAAACTTTGCAAGGATCTTTTTGCAAAAAAATAACAAACAAAATAAGAAAACATGAAAACTAAAACAGAAGGAAAACCAAAGCCAGACAGTTTCTACTCTCCTTTCCTGAAAACAGGCAACCACTGTGATGTGATAACCCTTCTTTAAGCCTCCGATTTTGTCTGAATCAGAACAGAAACTTCAACTTGAATTTCAGCAGCCTCCTGTGGGGCCAAACCACGAGGCTTTTGGCTATTCTGAGGTGCTTCTCAATTTTCTTATCCAAGTTGATCTCTCCAGTAAAACCAGATAAATAACCAGAAAAAGGCAGATTAACTGTGGACGAGGAAGAGTGGTGAGGATGGGGGCCTTGCTGAGCAACAGCCCATACCTCCCTGTGAGAATCCTCCTCCTCACCTGGGTTACACCCAGGCCTGGCTTTTTTTATCTGAAATGCTACTGTGGGCCACAAAATAATAACAAGAACAACACCACTAATAACAATAATAATAATAACAAGAATAACTTCTTTTTTTTTTTTTTTTTTTTTTTTTTTTTTCAGAAGCAGCATTGAACATTTTAGTGAAGTTTCAGCATCCCATATCAGGAGCAGTCAACATTTTCCCATTTTCCTACAAACAACTGCTCTGTCCGTAACCATCCAGGGCTGCATGCTTGCCACCGTCCCCATGGGGTTTCTCCATGGTTTTCACAGCCACCGTCCTGGTTTGTTTCAGCCTAAGCAAGAACAGATGCAGACTCATCCAAAGCCAAGGGGGTATGCTCAGGTAGCCAAAATGTCAGGTAGATTACACTGTGGGGGAAGGAGGAGGAAAAACCACCCAGACCACAAAAGGAAAAAGTGAGTGAAGCCTGGCACAGACCTTGTTGCAGTGCCAGGCACCTTAGGGCATCTCCCTTATCCCCAGCCCTGGTGGCCACTGAGTGACCTGCGTTGGACCCAACCATTGTTTCAGATTTTCTCTATTTATTTCCTACCTCCCCTACCCAGCCCAAGAAAACAGGAACAATATTTTTACCACCAACATAACCAGTTCAGCAATAATTAGTAAAATGTTTCAAATAAAACAGAACTGACATTTTAAATGTACTTCAAAAGGTAGGGTCAGCATTCAAATTTTCAGTGACCTCATCAGGTATCTTGTCTTTTATACTATTGTTAAAGCATCTCTCAGTTGGAGAATTTTCGTGGGAAAGGGTTTTTTTCCCTTCCTTTTGGATAAGCAACTTAAAAGTGGCAGCACAAGTGGTTCATGAAAGCTTGTAAATATTTGGAGCATAAGCAGGCAACACAAAGTTTTACATTTAACCATGTGGGTTCCAAATAAATAGCTGAAAATTGCTCTCACCATAGGTTTCAATATCAATCGGCTGATGATGGGATGCAGATCTTTACAGAGAGGTCGGAACTAGGCAGTTATTTCACTCTGCACTACTCAATCCCTAAACCCTCTATTTTAAATTTTTTTTAATGTGTGCTTCCATAGAAGATTATTACATTACACAACCTGAAAGTCCAAACCCAGGACTGGAAGACAGCAGAGAGTGGGGGTGCCCTCTTGACAAACGCAGTTCAGCCTCTATGCCTCTAGATAATTTGTTTTTGTAGGTTGGTTTGAATTTAAGACAGCAATGTTTCAGAAACACTTGGAAAAGCAAGCCAGCTGCAGCGGGGATATCGTTACAAATTGAGACACATGTTGTACAGGAATACCATTCTTTTCAAATACCAAAATTGTGTCTGGGGAAGGAAAGCCATGCAAATGAGTCAGAGGCAGGACCTTGGTCTGTAACGTGCTGAGAGCCTTCAACTTGCATTAGAGGCACCAAGCACTGAGAGCACACAGTACTGCACGGGATCAAGCCCAGATATTTAATTAGCTGTAATTTTCATGGTAGGAGCAAACGGTGAATAGTTGAGGGTTCTGCAAAATGTCAGAGGTTACTTGGATTCACAGCTCTCACGAGATGAGCACACACACTTCCAAACACAACTGCTGGTCCCAGGAGTGAAATGCAGCTCATTATCAAAATAGTGTAAATAAGGTAATGATTAGTAGGCATCAGCCGTGAGGCCTCAGCTGATGGAGGCACATAGGAATGTGCTTAACTTGCCTGTTGTGCTCTATGGGACCTAAAAATAGTCAGAGAGAGACTCAGCAGGTAATCTGGAAACAAAAAGTGCTTCAGAAAATCTTGCTTGTCACAGTCCGATTTCCTCAGTTTCTTGCTAAAACAGCTTTGCTTCTGCTTTGCTTGAATCTTCCATCACTTTTTTAACAAGAACTTAATTTTATCTTAAAATCTATTGCTCACTACTTGATTATGTCCTATTTTTTCACAACCACAGTCCTCAAAAGTGTTTTGCTCCTTTCTGACCCACTTTCAGGTATTGCTCATAATACTGAGAAATAGTTTATAGGCTCTTCACAGTTGTTCAGAGCTCACTGCTCCACACTGAAGTTGGCCATGGTTGTTTCAGGGTCAAGCTTCAAAAACGCTATTAGGTGCTTAGCTCCTTATCAGATTTCAGCAGCAATCAGACACACACTGTCCAGGACCTCGGCCTCCGAATGTAAAGGCAATCATTGTCTCAGATGATGTTTTTACAAGGAGGCCTGTCTGTTTTACTATGGTCTTTGTTGCCAGGGACTCTGTATTTAATAATGAGTTCTGCTTTTTTCCCTCATAAACTTTCGCTGTGCCACTGACTTTGGTAGCTTGACAGCACAAGAACAAACTGATGGAGAGCTAGAGTCTGCCCTTTTTACACTTAAACACTTCTGAATGCAGCCAAACCTGCTCTGCACCAACTTAAATAAGAGAGCATTAGGCCTTATATGTATGAAAGTGCCTGGTCAGTCTTTAAAGCCTGGCAAAGAATTATGAGCAACTCCTTTCAATATGAATGTGGATTGTACCAGCTTAGGGAATGGCATGGATAAGACGGATTTCAGTTCAAATAATTTCCATTTTAAAAGACAATTAAAACTAACAAAAGCAAGTAAGCACCAAAATAATCTCTGAAGTCACTAGTCGGAGGTCCTGGGAACTGTCAGGTAGGCTACAGCCTTGGCTCTGCAAATTCCTGTGGGTCTGTCAATCGAGCTACAGCACTTTCTGTTGGCTGAAGTTCTGGCCCCATGTTGTTTGCCAGCAGCCCTAGATGCTCACTACCTTTGCAAATCAGACTAGGTGTAGTTATTTTCTAAACTGGGTTCAATAATCAGATTTCATATTTGAAATATATGCCCTAGGAGGTTTTACAGAAAAGCAGAAGGAACCCATCAGAAATCAGCACTTGTTCCTTTGGTTCAAAGACTGCGCAGTGATAGTCTACAGCAGTGTACCGTGAGCCTGCTATTTACTGACACTGAGACGGAAGTTGGTGCTCCCACACCCTGGCAGCATGATGTGGGAGCTGAAAGCCACTCTGGAAGTATGTCATTTTATACTTCACCATTTTGAGAACTGGTGGGGTTTGGGTTTTTGTTTGTTTTTTTTCTGGGAAATCCTTTTTCTGATTTAATATAGCTGAGAAGCTACAGAGGCAATTTTGAAATGTAAAAACACACTGCTAGAGCCAGGCAGCTCTCAAGGGTAAAGCTTCAGTTCCAAGCAAATGTGTTTAAGGCTTCGTGGTGTTAACAGCGTCTCCTCTCCCCTTTCAGATAAATGGAAAATTTCTGTAGGCTCACAAGAAGTCAGGTGTAGGAAAACTCCTGAACCAGAAGAGTACGTGTTAATTGTACGAGTCCAATTACTCTGCTGATTTGAATTAGTTTAGCACCAGTGAAATTACATCCAGTTGAAATAGCCCACAGTACTGTGTCAATGAAGATGATTAGCATAAAAATGTGTTTAAATATACAAAATATGTTTTCAAGTATACTTTTAAGGTCAAATTCTATCCTGATGAGAGCGAGGAGGGCAGGGTAAGATGCTGATAGATAGATGCTACGGTGATGGAGGAGTGATAAAACCTCTTTAAGGCAGAAAAGGAGGTTAATAGCTGTGCCCCTTGCCTCAGGAATCCTGACCAGAGCAGGAAATCTTGTGCTGGACCATTATGGGGAAGGGAGCTCACACTGGGATATATATTACTTCTGCTCTGAACTGCAGCATTCTGCATGTTGTATATTTTTACGACTACAATGTATGGACTAGACAGCTGGAGGTTTGCGCCTATAATTCAGCAGATGCTGACCCCAGGACATATGGCTTGGCTCTGTAGGTGGCCATACTCCTACTATTTCCATTACTTCTGGGAGAAATTCTGCTGACACAAGCAGAAAAACTCCCTCTGCCCCCAACACAGGATTGATTAGTCAACACACACAGACACACACACACAGAAGCTAGCTGTGAGTTTAGCATGTGCCACTTAATTTTCTAATTTAGTTTACCATATCTATCATGTTAAATCCAAGCAGACCTTAGTGTTTCCATTTACTTGCTTTAGGAAACCTTGATACCAAAACTGGAGGGTTAAAACTGATCCCACCTGCATGTAAAATATATAGACAGGCAACGCTAACACTGTTAATTTTAGAAATTCATGTTGCTCAAACTTGAAAAAACTAACATTCAACATAATATTCTTCCTAGCTTCACTCCTTTATCATAGTAGGACTTTGGCACTTAGGCATCTTTTGCTGGTTCTTCAAATTGCATCAAGCTAGAACATCTTGACAGTCCACATCCTGATGGAGAGACTAAACTTTAACATCAAGGATTATGTTGCTGATTAGCACTTCCAATAATCGAGTAACTGTTATATTAAATAATCCAGAGTTTGGCAACTTGCCTGAAAAGGCCACGCTTGCATTGATTCCTTTTTAGAGAATCCATGTTGCTATTACACAAATTCAATCTGTCTGTCCAGAACTCTAGTATAAAAATATTTGTCTAATTTCCTTCTTTTCATACAATTTTATGGGAAATAAAATCCAGGAAAAGTTGCACATTAGAGCAGTATGTTCAGATTTTCCAGTTAGGGTAGGTGGGGGTCAAGACAGTAAAAGACAATTTTCTGGACTTTTTCTTCTCCCAGGATAGCGTGGCCAGTGCAACCAAGACAAATCTCCAAGGGCCCAAGTCAACACAATTATTAGTGCAGCTCCTCCTCTCTTTGCGTTTTAGTAGAATTTCTATGAGGGATTTCTCACGGGGGATCCTCCCTGCAACCAGGCTGCCCAAGGAGCAGGGTTCTACCTCCACCCTTTCCCAGGCCTGGGCAGAAGGAACTCATGGCAACAGCGGAGGTCAGGGCTGTGGCGCAAAGGGCTTCACCGGCGCTCTGCTCCTCCTGCTCGTCCCTCCTGTGCAGACATGGGCAGGCTCTGAGGTCCATGCAGCCTTTGCAGACAGGCTGCTGGAAGCCCAGAAATCTAACCAGCCTCCTTGTTCTCCTGGACTGGCTATTACTAGCACTAGGGAAAGCAGGGCTCTGCATGAAACCCAAGAGTCCTCACCTCAAGTCAATCATCAGAGCTGCACAAATCACATGTGCGTGCCTTGAGAGGCTCAAAACCCACCCGCATTTCACTGAGGTACCCACCGGAATGAGATGGTTATCACGCTGTTTATTTCTGCATAGTATTCTGACTATCCTCTTTCCCTTGAAGCACGCAAGGATCTGCTCTCATATCTCTTCTGCACAGAGGCTACTTCTTTTCTTTTTGTGGAGGAAGTCAGGAATGAACACAGACAGACTAATAACCATCACCATGCCATGCTATGTTATTGCAGAAACCCCAGAGGCACAGCAGACACCTAGGCTGGGCTTTTTCACTTTCACTGTCTATGGGGACAACTATGTCTGTTGGGAGGAAACTAACCCTGTTTCCTCCACAGCAGGGAGAAATAGGCACTCCTAGGGCATAATTCATCTGAGCTGTCTTAGTTGTGGACTTCAGAATGAGCTCAGCTGTCTCTTTGATATGCCTGCTTCTCTAGGCTGATTTTGAAGAGAGTTTAGACAATTAGCTCAGCTGTGTCTTTGCTCCAGATGCCTGTATTGGGTCAGATTAATCTTGTCTGGCAACCTGGAAACTTTCCTGTAAGACAACCCTTACACTGAGACAAAGGAATATATAAAACTTCTAGTGAATAGGAAAATGGTTATTCCTGAGGATAACCACAGTGGCAGTTATTGACATTCAGAGAATACAAAGAGCTGAGGACAATAACTGAGTGATAAAGCATCCTTCTTGTCTCTTCAACGCAGCTTGTTCAGTTTGCCCACTTTCTCTGTCAAATACTATCCATGAAGTGATGCCATGTATAATCATGGCAACAAGCAAAAATACACAACTCAATGAAGCCAGAACTCTCTCTGAGTTTTAAGGCTCTGGCTCTGGATGATGAACCCTTCTTGGGATCAGGACCTTGGAAAGGTGGTATTACTGCAGCCTGGATGGTCTGGGCAAGCATAAACAGATGCTAAGAACCAGCCTGTCCTTGACTACAGTGTCAGCACACAGATGTGCAAGTCTCTTAGAGCTGGCTTGAAACAAACCACAGCTATGGAGAGCTTGAGCAAGGAGGGAAAGAATGGGTTAACCACGGCTCTCCTAGAATTAAATAAAAAGGATAAAGTCAAATAGTGGCCTTCTCACTAGATCAAATCACAACTCCTAGGTAAAGGCATGGGTACATTTACAAAGAGACAATCTTTCAAGCTCCAAAGGTGGCATAGTGGAGTTTGCAATAAATATATAGCTGCTGAGGGGGACATATAGTCCATCCATAACCTGAGGGGTGGGTAGGGGGATCCCCACCAGTAGGGACTAGGAGTGTGTAAAGAGTTTAAATATTCATTTGACTTCTGAGTTATTGTACATGTAGGTTATTAGTCCAAGAAAGTTATAGTTATCCTCCGTTCTTACAAATGTATCTTTTAAATGTGCCAGCACATGCCGAGAGGAAAGAATAATGGTTCTGTTCCACCGAAGAAAGTAAATAAATACTGTTTGTGATCAAGGGAAGTAATGTTTCCGGCACTGCAGCCAGCACAGGGAACGCGGCGTGAACAAATAAAAAGGGAGTCCTGACTATACTGCGGTATCTTTGATGGTGCAATTAGTCTGCACTGACGAAGCAGGGAGATGTTGCAATGGCCCAGATTCCACAGCCTGCCTTGCTATCTACGGTTGTAGGTGCCAAGCCCTCCAAGGCACTATTCGTATTGCACCGCTGCAGTCACTATTTGTGCTACCAGGGACAGGGATTAACTGGAGGCTACAGCATATTCCACGGTTTATAATGAAATCTGGCACGTCATCAAGCCACATCCGGCAAACCGTCAGTATTTTACTGCTGAACAGATTTCTTGCAACACCCACCATTTTCCCTTTTCCTGAAAGAAGCTCTCCACGCTTGTGAATCTAAACAAATACAGTTACATTTGCTTCTTGTTCAGAGGTTTGAAGCAACAGACAGATATTAAACTAACAGTTTTACAAAGGCGCTGTTTTATCAGAGGTGTTCAGTAGGCTGGGAATAGGGAATGAAGGGCAGGGGGTTTCTGCCTCTGGAGCACTGTCCTTGGACGAGCCACATTTATTGGTGGACTTACCCATATCTCTGCCTTGCTTTGCAGCCCCAGCAGGAACCAGGCACATGTAACAATCACAGGGCTGGAGGAAACCTCAGCTGCTTTTCTAAGGTGGGAGACTTGCACCAAAGGCAGATACATCAGGTAAGAGAGTAAAGCTCCATGGCACAGGACTTGCTAAGATAAGCTCTTAGCAGGCAGGTCTCAAAGAGCAGGCAGTCCCTAAGCACCGATACCTAGGAAGGAAAGCTCAGGGAGAGGGGGTTCACTCCCCAGAGAACAGCCCGGCTGAAAGCCAGGGTGCAGCCTGGAGGCAGATCAAAGCAAGACTGCTGGAGATGACCATTTGGTAAGTCAATTGGATCGAGCTAGCAGGAAGCAGCTGGGTTGTCCTGCTCTATGCTATGCTGTAGGGCAATTTCAATCATCATCATGAAGGCTTGAGTTGCTGTGTAACTCAGCTGGAATAAGTAAGCAGATTAATGGCCCAGACCTAAACCATATCCTAGGCAGAAAACCACTGAATTTGACATACACAACACAAACATTTCACAGCCAGCACCATCATGAAATGTTCTGTGAGCAAAAGTGTAATGAGGCTGCTGATGGATGGAGTACTGACAAGTACAGATGCAATACAACACAAAGAACAATATTAAAACATAAATAGCAATAGTTTTCTGAAAGTGCTGATAAACTGGGATCTGTATCTTGTTTCACAAAGGCCACACCCACATGAGTTTGACCTCACACCTGAAAATACTCATTCTACTCACACAGAAGGCAGTAGTGATTACACAAACCTTTACTTATTCTGATTTCGAATTCGGAGACACCTCCTTTTCAATGGTGGCTCTAGATCCTCTGGCCCTGTGCTGAGTATTGGCGTTGAGATAATGCACGGCGCGATAGCAGTCTTTTCTGCTGGTTTTGGCACAGGCTGAATCACGCAACCTGTCTTGGGCAGCATCCGCAAAGCATACGCATGGTCCTCGTCTGCTGGATTGTTAAGGTTTGGGTCCTGTTTGTCTCCCCCAGCAAGGGGCTCTTCCCCCGTCTTCTTGCCAGTATCCCCCTCAAGGTGGCAGTTTGATGCGCAGTTGTTCTCCTTAACGGATTCCAGCTCACTCACCGCCAGCTCCTCTGAGGGCTGGGGCTTTTTCGGCTCCTGGGGCGGCTCTGGGTTCTTGGAACCCTCCGTGCTCTTTGTGCCATTCACAATGACATTGCACACCGCTGCACCAGCTTCCAGTCCCGGCGTGCCAGAGGCCAGGGAGACAGGACAGCAGTGAGTTCCGTCACTGCACGGTAACGTTTTTGAGTCAACTGGGCTGCAGTTGTCTCTGCAGTCGCTGCAGTTCCTTTTGTCTGAGCTACCAAAAGCCAAATTTACAACACTGTTAGGTTCACGTTCAACTTTCACTTGGGCATGTAAAGCCCTGTGGATAACATTGTGCAGCCTAGACCGGTGGCCTACTGTTAGGTCTATCACACCATCCTGTGGACCCTGTAGCACACTGGGGAAACCAAATTTACTGTTCACTGGACTACTAGGTCTGACAGTCAAGTCAACAACTTCATTTTTACTGTGCTCCTGAAGCACTTGAGCTTGATTTAGGGACTGGCCTGAGCAGCTTGGTGACGAATCAGAGGATTTAGACGATCCTTGCTTTGACTCTCGAGGGGATGAAGAGCTATTGGTTGGCTTTGCCCCAGGCGTCTCGCTGGAGGTACTCGGAATGAAGCTTTCGCCATTGCTGGAGAAGCCATTGGGGGGTTTGGAGTCATTGATGTGAGGGATGGGGATGGGAATGGGGATGGGGACAGGCAAAGGGACAATGACAGGATATGGCACTAGTAGAGTTGGGGGTGGCACCAGGGGGGCAAGGGATGGCAATCCAAAGTTCATCATCTGTGGCATAGGCATAGGACCATTTGGCATCATGCTGACAGGGGGAAAGGGAAGACTGGGCAAAGGAGCTCCGGGGGGCGGAGGCGGCAACAAGCCTGGAGGATTCCCAGGCATGGTAGGTGTTGTGGGGGGATGGATATGAGGGGAAAGCATCGGCCTGTGCATGGGGCTAGAGGTGGGACCCATATTTCTGGGACCACCTGGTGGGGGACCAATTCCAGGAATCATTGGATTTGACAGCGGGCTGTTAGGATTTGAGGCATGGTGAGGCGGCCCACGAATAAACGGTGGACGGATTTGCTGCATAATTTGCTGTTCCATGAATATGGGCAGAGGAACTGGCCCACGGTTTGTCATCACCATGGGAGGACTGCGAGGTGGGACACCAATTGGAGGCACAATGCTAGCAGGTGGCTGGACAGAAACTGGTGGAATATTTGGATTCTCACTGATGGGAATAGGTTTGGGAACTGGCGTGGGGATTTTAGTGACAGAGCAGTTGGCAGCGTCAGACGGAGAGGCAGTGGTAGACGCTGATGGTCCAGGACCTTGAATTTGGCCAGCTGCAGACGCTGGGGATGGGGCTTTTCTCCGAGCATCTGCTAGCGGTATATTCCAAGAATCTGGAGTCAGCAGCTGCACCCCAGTGCCTTCTGCTTTATTTTCGACTGGAGGATGTAATGTGCTGCACAGTCCAGCTGGAAGATTGGCCTGTGTCTCTTTGTAGAAAATGTCCATTTTGTACTGATTGAGACATTTTGCACTGCAGAACTGAAGCCTTCTTTCCCCGTCCCCAAAATCCAGATACTCTTTTGTGTGTCTTATGTGCTTACACCAGTCACATACCTACAACACAGTAATAAAATCAAATCAGGTAAGAAAAGCAATCTTCTCTTTATAGTGTTATTTCAAAAGTCATTTTTCAGTTGCTTTCTAAACACGTTATTTTTCTATCACAAAAAAAAATAGTTATATTTGTGAAAACTATGCTTTTTTTGCTCCAAAATATTGGTGAATTGAATGCTACTTCCTTTTCTGGCTCCCATGATCTCAATTTTACTGTATACAGTACATTACATAACTTAAACCCATACCACAGAGAAGAATCCTCAGCTGGCATAAACTGTTATAACATGCATATGTAAGTATACAAAATCCTTATGAGTATGGCCGTGATTACTCCTCAGTGGTAATTTAAGCACACCTGTACCGCCTGGGATGCCATGCTACACAAGAAGTATGGTAACTGGAAAAGGACTCAGAAAGTTGCTGGAAACGAATGCAAACAAAGTCTGCTAAACTGCAGCACACCATAACATTCTATTAAGAGTATCAAATAGTAAGTTGGAAAGGGTGTGGTATTTTAAAAGGGCACCGTGAAGCAAAAAGCATCATTCATCCTTTGTCCTTCATTCCAAGAAAAAACTTGGAAATAGTCAGGACATTTGTGTGAGGTTCGAATAGTCCCAATTTATGACGTTTTAGCAAGCTGGAATTATTTTCTGAGCTGTTTGCCCACTCTTGTGTACAAGGCACTTTGAGCAAAACTTCTTGGCAAGCAAGGGCCTATTTAGCAACTTTTCAAATACTATGGCAAAAAGTTTGCGTTGCAGGCTCATTTTTATTTCATTTCTCTGCTTTTCATTTAATCCTTTTCTGTGTTACTATTGGTGTGGTGAAGGCATAGCCAATTTTTTTTTAAAGTAAGGCTGCAGAACTAATTAAGCTGTGAAAGGTTTTCCCAGTTGTAAACCACTAGACACCAAAGTTCAAAAAATAGTCATTCTAGGCTTCAGAATCCATTACTTCAGAGAAATTATTGTGATTTCATTAACACATTAATTTTGCAACACCAACAGCTCTCACAGATGGTGAAGACATGATCTACAATTCAAATATGACTCTTGTTTGCACAAATGCCTTTCCTTCATATGGCATTTTAAACAAGAATTAATATGAGTAATCTTGCCATAGCTATAAACAGATAAACAGATGTCAGATTTTTCAGTGCCTTACTTTTTTGACAGAATTTTACACACACAAAAAACCCATTTTTGTCATTTACATTAGTTCTCAAAATACTAGGTTGACAGAGATTTTTGGTGCTTTCTATCAGCATGTTGAGCTTATGACCATGTCAGAGTACATCTTGGTATTGTTTGTTCTGCCTTTTCCCAAAAGCCCATATTAGCTTGTTTTGAAATGACTGTATCTTTTGTAAAAAAAAAAAAAAAAAAAAAAGGAAAAAAAAGAAAAAAAGAATGATTGTGAAAAGACTGCATTAAAAGGATAATTAATTTTAATAACTATTGGCCATATAAACAATTCCAAACAACATATGTCAGGCATCTGATTACCCATCTCATTTAACTCTCAGCTTTCCTTTGATATAAACAGTGGTGACATTTTTGAGTTTTCAGTAATATATCTTTAATATATATATACACACACACACACACTCTCACACCCCCTATATGCTATGGCTACTAGCCTGTTTATTTTAACTCTGCAACCTTTTGGTTATCTGGTTGGGTTGCTATTTGATTCCCTCTCCTGCCTCCCCACCCCAGTCACACGCTCACACACACACTCCCTCTCTCTACCAGCAAGTTTTTACTCCAACATTTAAATCAAACTAAGTAATTACTTGAGAAGAACTATTAAGTTACCCCTGAAGTTTAGGAGTGCAGGGCTCAGATTTTTAGCTCGGGCACACGGACACAGCACCACGTGAGATAAAGCAGAGGGGGTGCTGGTGCTGCTCAGTGTGTGTGGCATTAGGACAGGCATATTTCCAGCACGATGCCACATGCAAGGAAGAAAATTTCCTGGTGCATTACATACAGGGCCAGCCCTACACTGAGCACACACTGACAACGTAGCACCCTAGAAAACGTGGGAAAAAAGGCTGCCAAACGCTCAGAAGGGTCGAGATAAACACCTCTGCTGCCATGGCACATGTATCCCCCTGAGGTGTAGGGCGGATGGGAAGCAGGAGTGAAGGGAGGAAGGCAAAGCGGGGGCACCCCCACTTCCAAGGGCCCCCATTGGTTGTCCCTCTCCTTCCCAGCACCCCCACTTCCAAGGGCCCCCATTGGTTGTCCCTCTCCTTCCCAGCACCCCCACTTCCAAGGGCCCCCATTGGTTGTCCCTCTCCTTCCCAGCACCCCCACTTCCAAGGACCCCCATTGATTGTCTCTCTGCTCCCCAGAGGAAGGCTCAGCAGCCATCGCAGTCAGCACCAGAGCTGGGCAACCCCTCGCCACAAATAGTGCAAACATGCAGCAGTGGGCGCTGAACCATCCTGGGTATTTGGCACGGGTACGAGTTTTGCCACTCATCTGGCAAGTCAACACAGGATGATCTGATGGAAACACCTTATAATTGACCCCCCTGAAATTTTCTGACTTGCCACTGTTTTCCAAGCAGACAAAAGGGGAATTTGTGAGTCTACACCATGAGTTACTAAGGTACTATTTAACTCAGTAAAGCTGCTGAATTTACCTTAAAGTCATTTTTGATTGAGAGCTCACTGCTGTAGCCACAAAACAGTATCTTTCTGCGTGTATGGAATCAGGATGTAAACCACTGCGTTCCTTCTGCCACTTGCAGGGTGTGCTCTTGTCCCAAGGGCTGTGCAAAGAGGCAGGGGGTCTCCGCATGTTCCCCAAGAGCTGCACAAAGAGGTACCAGGAGGTCCCAGTTGGCTCCCAAGGAAGGCGAGGGGAAGGATGAAACCCACCCTGGTCCATCACCCACCAAAACAGTGTCTGCTTGCAGAGGAAAGACAAGGAGGAGACCAGTCCTGGAGGTGACTGTTGTAAGGGATGGGGCAGGATTCCAGATGCAGCTGCTTCCCTGATTTAGTCCTGGGATGGTGCAGCTAAGATTTGCCTTTCCTTTGGGGCAAAGGAAGCAAACCAACTTTAAAGCCCGCTGTCAAAGCAGCACCTGAGAAATACAAGAGAGCAAAGCCAGCCTCCTTATCTTTCTAGGAAGAGCCCCCTCAGTGACTTTAATTAAAAAGACTTAAAGAAAAATACAGCCTCAAAGAAACTTGTGGCATCTTTTCTAATAATTAATTTTATTAGTTATCAGTTGAAAAATCCTATTAAATACTTTAGTGTTTTATTGCTGTATTGATTTGTTTATCTCAAGTGGGCTCCTATGTCACCACTCCAAGCCAAACAAATATTTTCTCCTCCTTGGTAAAATATTTTGAAATCCTGCTTAGAAATTCTCTGCTGATATCTCCTGTTTTCAATAATTCACCGAGATACAAGAAACTCTGAAGTCTGCCTGCTTCACTCACATATTGACCACAGACCTTTCCATATATTTTATCACTAGATAAAACTAATTAAAGCCACAAAAATTAAAGGCACTGATTCTGTTCCTCTGAACATCCTGGATGGCCCAAATATCTAATAATTATCTCATTGATTTTATGCAACATCCCAAAGTGTTGAAGTTGATGTCACTGAGAAATGTCTATCACCTCCTACATCTGTGTATTTAATTTTTTTTCTATCTATCTATCTACCTATCTATCTAAGCAACAAGTCTATGTTGCTTATTTAAGATACAAGTATAAAATGTACATGTCATATGCAAGTAATATGGCACCTTACAATACTATACTAAAAGGCAGAAAAACAGTCCCTATGATGAGAAGGAAATTACTGGAGAAGAGAAAATGTCACTTAAGAATTAATGAATCAAGTCTGTCTTACAGGATTGATCATTTAAGATGAGGTCAACGAATTTATGATACAAATGGCTACATCACTAGAGGTAATAAAACAGAGCAATATCATTCATTTTACATCTAACTAATGATGTGCTCAGGGTAATTACAGACTTCTTCTAAAAGCCTACACTGATTAGTTCAGATGTGATAGGTGAAACATATATTTATTTCCATTCAATAAAATAACATTTTCTTATCTGTAAAACACACAGCCAACGTCTTTATTTTTTTAAGTACTCGCATTCCACACAGAACATCGTTGTTCTTCACAACCAGCTCAGAAATCTCTCTGTTCATTTATGCCTTCTGCTTCCCTTTTCCTGCCTCATCTTTTCCCGTCACCGTACAAGCAAGAGCTAAGCTGTTGCAGAGTGCTTGTTACAGAGTGCTTGTTAACGCTGCACGTTGGATTCGGTTGTGCTTACGTACGGGAGTAGCTCCCCGGGTTTCAGTGGGATTAGTCACGAGAGTTAATGCAGCAGGATCACATTCAGAGGGCCTGACCCAGCACCCGTGGAAAACGACAAGGAGACGCTTCTTTAATGCAATCAATTGGCTTTGGGTCTGACGCTTAACGCCGGCCTCGGCTCACCCTGGAGTGGACGGGAGCCTTGCCCCTGGCCTCAGCAGGAGCAGAGGCACGGCCAGGGATTTTGGAAGGAACTGCAGCAGAAATACATGGGAAGAAAATAAATGCCGCAAAGCTGAGTTTCAGACATCCCCTAACAAACACAGGTGAAGCAACCATTTTGTACATTTCCACCCAAAAGGAGGTGGGACCGGTAGTGGCGTGACTGACAAGGAGCACAAACATTTTCGAGATAAAGGGTCAGACATTGCAAGGTGCTAAAAGATCCCCTACGCACCTCATTTCCCTTGGAAAATACTCCTAGGAGCGCTCTTGGGCAAGCACGCTTCACACTGTGAATGCCAGAACACAAACCCTGAATGACAGAAAGATCCGTAATAAGAT
This sequence comes from Caprimulgus europaeus, assembly GCA_907165065.1. The sequence continues at coordinate 75,967,449 of OU015524.1, forward strand.
AACTGCCTATCATCTCATTCAGCTGTAACGCAACAACCCTCAAGAAGATTAAATTTACCTAACTGGGGCATGTCCAACACTAAACAACAGAATGAACATTTCCTTCAGTACATTTAATGTATTTATATTTTAGTGGCGGGTTGCCAGTGTGCTACTTATGAGCTCAATGACTTGATATCATTCATCCGCTTTCCTGTGAAACACACAGCAATCTACACCAGGAGACGACTCAGAAGACACCGCATCAGCAGAAACACTACTCACACCCGATACGGGAACACCGAGGAAGCCAGGACCAAGGGATCCTGTGACACTCCCATCTCTCCAATAGAAAAAGGGGGGAAAAGCCATCCCTGTTGACATCCATATCTTTATTTTGATAGAAATGTCCAAAGTGGAGTCCAGACACAGCCCCGAGGTTGCTTCGTAGGCACAAGGTAGGCATCCTGCGGTGCTTAAAAGGGCCACACTTGGGCTTTAGGCACAGGTTATACAAAGTTCATCCATTAGTGTGGTCCACCACTAACCTCTGAACAATAATCTAGTACCAGACATTACTTCATTAAGAAATGTATTTGCTGAACTCTGTCTGTGGAGGTATTTACATCAGCCTGAGAGAAACCAGCAACGAGTAACAAGCAAACACCACTGCTGTGATGAAAGAGAGTCTGTGCCTCATACACTGTTTTGGACTAATACCAGCTCCCTGGTAAAGCTTAGTGAAAGGACAGAAATGGGTCACTAAGGCAGAGACACCTCCTTTACAGCTTCTCCAGAACCAGAGGGTGACTAATGAAGCCCCTCTCCTTGCTCAGGAGAACACCGTGATGGGACACCTTGCACAAGGGAGGGCTGCATCGCAGCCTGTGGACCAGGGTCTTCTCAGGGATGTTGAAATACAGGACCGAAGATTATCAAAGCCTTACCTCCTGACATAAAAGGCATGTATTCAACTTTGCTGGATAATTTCTACTACCCTTTTCGCACTGTGGTATCCAACTGTTGTCTCTTCATACATGTTCAGGCACACATTCTGGCTTCATGGATGCCACTGCACATTTCCTATAGCCCATTATAGCCCAGCTGGCTTTTCCTTTTAGCCCAGACCGTGTCCCAAGACCTTCCCTGCTGTTTCTGACCCTGCCACCCACCCAGGATGTGTGAGGTGTGGAGGCACAGGCTTCCACCCCATCCCAAAAGCCACAAGGTGAGGAGACAACCCCCCCCGGCCCCGCACATGCTCCTGCCTTGCAGCCAAGCAAGAGCCCGACACACCACCCATATGTTTTTCAGCAAGGGCTCAAGTTTTTTTGAAGCCTGCCAAACATTGGACGCAGCAGCAATCTAGAAATTAGGAAGTGGCTTGAAACGCACATACAGAGGTTTCTAGTGAACAGCCAAATGAATCACAGCTAGTGCTCTTACACACGGCTCAGTCAGACCCTCTGCAGATCACCCAGCGGCCGCTGCAGCATGGGCACCAAGGCACCTTGCCACCTGGGCCCCTGCACAAGGCTATGAAGCACTCCCAGCAGGACAGCAGGGAAAAATTCAGTGTATGAGAAGGAAAGAAACCCAGATCTGTGTGTCCTGAAGGACTACATGCATAACTATCTTTAAAAGGCAAAGGAGGGTGAAATCTCTCTCAGTGTCCTTGCCAGCTCCACCAGCTTGTTGGGCAATGTGGCTGCCTGCTCCCTCCCTGCTTTCCTCCATTTATCCACCACCAAGGCTGCTCTTTGGAGCAGGTGACCTACATGGTAATAGCAATATATAAACAAATCCCCTCATAGATCCCGCCTGCAGTGCTAAATCCCCACCACGGCCCCATCTCTGCACCCTGCTACATGACCAAACATGGAGAAACTTTAGGGCAAGAGCTGCACCTTTAGCATTAACGTATTCAGTGCTCGTGAGCACAGAGAAGCCATGACCCTGTTGGACTCTGGGTTGAACTGACCCTTCCTGCAAACATCAACTTGGAAGCCTGTGCCAACTCTCCACCCCTGCCTTGCTCATCTCCGGAGGGTCCCCCCTGCCCTGAGCTGCCCCTGGGGAAGCAAAGCCCAAGCCAGGCTGGGAAGGCACTGCTCAAACACATGATGATTGGTTTGACATAAAAATTGTTCCAAGGCACTGGAGTTCCCTTTTAGCATTTCCTGACTCAGAAAAAGGATGAATATTAAGAAGTGCAAGGGAGGCACCCTGTCATGCTGATTGGGAAGGTGGGCAGGTGAAGATCTGCAGAAGGACACGGCCGTGCTCTGCTCAGATGCATGGGGTCAGAGTGAGGAACAGGAGGGGAATACGTTCCACCCAGAGACAATGGCAAATGACAAACTCCTTTGAGAGGTTAGCGATAATCAGCATAATGGCATTTAAATTCATAATTTAAAGGCTTGTTTGCTTCTTTTAATGCTGTTGTGCTTTTTTCCCAGCTAATTGAGTTATCACAAAAGGTTTTCAGATGCCAGCACCCTGCACCAAGCAATGGGGTGGGTGCAGTCTCACCAGAAGCTGCACAGCCCATCAGCACTCACCAGGGTGTCCCATGTTTCCCTACCCAGTGATCCTCCTTCAAAACACCTACCCTGGACCTGCTCAGGCTTCCTCCCGAAATGGGCTGGGTAGGCCAGGTGTCCTGATTTTCAGCTGTGACAGAGCTAGTTTTCTTCTTAGTAGCTAGAACAGCACTGTGGTTTGGTTTCAGCATGAGATTTGTTATAAGAACACTGATAACATGCTAATGTTTTCAACTGTTGCTAGAAGTTGAAGGACTTTGTGTTTTGCCAGTCTGCAGGTGCAAGGTTGGGTGGGTGGGGCAAGGAATATTAAAAATAGTAATCCAAATTAGCATCTGGATATGTCAATGGGATATTCTATACCATATAAAGTAACATTCAGTATATTAATGAGGGTCTTTCAGGCTGTCTGGCTCTTACTTGGGAACTTTCTCTTCCAGGACTGCAGTTTTGGTTTCAGGATTGTTGGTCTTCAGGGACTGTCATCTGAGAATGGGCCAGGCTTGGTCAGTGGGTGTTGAACAACTGTGTATCACTCATTTGGATATTTTTATTATTACCATTATTATTTTTTTTAATTATTATTGTCATTATTATCTTAAGTTTTATTTTATTTCAATTATTAAATTGTTCTTATCTCAACCTACAAGCCAATCTCAACCTACTCCTCCAATTCTCTCCCCTGTTCCCTGGATGGGGGGGAGTGAGCAAGTGGCTGTGTTTGGTTGCAGACAAGTGAAACCACCACACCAGAGCACAGCCAGAGCCTGAGCAGGATATGCAGGGGTCTGCGTGTCCAGCACCGCAGCTGATGCATGCTAGCCCATGGGGCAGGGGGCTCTGGGCCAGGGGTCCCTGGTAGGGATACAGACTGTCCCCAAAGGGGGAGGGCAGTTTGCAGCATCTACTTTCAAGATGACTGTGACAAAGTCCCCACCTCAGCTGTCATGACTGGGAATTGATGCTCTGTCACTAACGAATGTCGAAGAGTACTTGTAACAGGCATAATCCAAAGTGTGGCTCTATGCCTTCACCCAGCCTTGATCACCATTTTTGATGTGCTTATTGCAAGACATTCAGCATGTTTATTGTGGCAGGATTTTTCTGTCCAAGATGGCTCGTGATAATTTTTTATAATGATTGTTCCATTTGAATGGAGTGATTGTTATAAAAAAAAATTTAAAAAAGAAATCATTCCAGCTGAAACCTGCTGTGAAGGAACCCCGAGGCAGGCTCTAACACACTGTGAATGTGGTTACAATATAGCTTGTAGTAATGCTAGGTGTGAATGAAAACAGATTTTTACAATGTTTGGAGCTTTGTGCAGAAACAGTTGACAAAACAGAACTGCCTACAACTTAAAACTCTTCTGTGACAAGTTTCTCTCTGTTTAAAAGAGATCAGAGCTTGTCTGCTTGCTTGCTTTTCCTTCCCTGATGTAACCCTCCTAACTTCTTGTCCTCCAGAAAATCTTTACCATAGTTTTCTGAGGAGTGAATACCAACTTTATGTCATTTAAATGCAAGACCCACTCTGTCTCCATTTTTCATCCTAATTATGCAAAAGTCTAAGCTACATGAAGCATAAGGAGAAAATAGAGCTATTTGGTAATTAATGGCTAATGATAAATTGATTTCATTTTCTGAATCATTGCAGTTGTCATCTGTGGCATTTAGAACATAGCATTTTCAAAGCCCTTGCATTCCTTTGTGTTGGGGGGCTTTTTAATGTTCCTAGCCAAAAGCAACGAATGTAAGTCATGCTAATGCCCAGTGGAAATCCAGGTTGGGTCTTGTTTCATCAGAGTGGCTACATACTTGATTTTGTATATAAACAGCTGAGCTCCGTGTTCTCAGCTTCAGTCTGAGGGTTTGAAACCACAGGAGGAACTTTGGATCTGAAACCACTGGTGAAGCCCACAATATGGTGGGCAAAACTTCAGGGAAAATGAATGTAGTGTCAGGTGGGGCTTGCCAAGAGGGCAGAAAAGAGGGCTCCCCAGAAACCTTCCTGTCTCAAATAACACAGAAAGGGACAATAACAGCATTTAAACTTTAAAATCCTCAATGTGGGGTTTTACATTTGTACCATACAAGAGCTGATTACAGGGTGCATCCACACTGCTGTTCCAGTCCTGGCTAAGGCCACCACTCCAGCAGTGACCAAAACCCTAAATAAAATTAATATGATACAGAAGATAACAGGAGGGCAAGAGCAGGAGAAAAAGGTGGGGGGTTAAACACTCTCAGCAGGTCAAACAATCTGTCTCATCTAGACTCACATTTCAGAAAAGCCTGAAGAACACCTAAGCCTGACCCTGAGAAACCTCGTCCCACTTTGAGCATAACTATGTCATGCAAGAGACTGAGGCAAAACAAACCTCAGCTCAAGCCATCAAATCCCAAGCTCTACTCTCAAGCTCCCATCAAACCTCAAGCTCATCAGATAGCTGACACAGATCTGCAAGCAGCAGCCCAAATTTGCATGGTGTTGTGCCCAGACAGAACGGCCAAGAGGTGGTTCCTCTTCCAGACTTAACCTGGTCTGACCGGGGACCATTCAAGTGTGTCTGTAGTCTCCTCTGTAGAGTTAACTGAGTGTCTCCACCATGCTCCTCATGGCCCTTAGCTCGTGGGTGGTAGTGAGAGAAGCCAGCTTGGCCGACCAGTGGCACAGACATATTTGCTGGTCAGGCAAGCAGTTTGATCCAGGTTATGGGAGCACTGGTCACCTTGATCTCTGACACTTGATTTCCAGGCCCAGACTTCCCTTGATGTGCATTGTCAAATTCCCCTGGTCCTGAGAGGATCTGGGGAAAAACTGAGCAGCCAGAAGCAAGAACTACATTGAGTAGGTGAAGCTGGGGGTCTCAGTGAACTACACCATGTGCCTTTCCACAACAGGAGGTTTTGCTTTATGATCCTTACGCTTTAGTGCCACAATGAGAGCTTTGTTTCTTCCTAAAGATGACACAAATGTACCTCCTCAAACTGCTGCCACTAAAGCTGTGCAAAGTATTGGCACTGAGAAGTGTCATAAACACCTTGAGAACAGGACAAGAACCGTTGGCTTTTAATATTCAGGAAGGCAAAAGAACGAAAATCAAAGCTAGCAGCTGGAAAAACATCTCTGGGGCTTAGAAATACTTCCAAACAGTGTCCAGGATCTGCCATCTCTTTAGGGCAGGAGGGAAAGGTCGCACTAGGAAATCGCCTTCCTTCCTCTCCCTCCAAGAGTGGAAATGCATTTCTTTGCTCAGGAGGACATTTACCTCCATGTCCTCGGAGAACCTCCTGCACAGTTTACATCTCCACATGCTCAGCTACAGAAGGCAGCAGAGCAGCTCCTCCATCCCTGGGGCACCCAAGCTGCCCAGGATGAGAACCACTGCCGGTCCCTTTTCAGGGGACAGACAACAGGGTCAGCATTGCTGCCATGCCAGGAACTCCTCGCCAGAACAAGACCAAGCATCAGCCAGAGAAGGTGTCTTCTGCTGAGCAGCTATCAATCAGTGCACTGAGTAAAGAGAGCCTGTATGCGCCAAGCTTTGCAGCACCAACTGCCTCCAGCTCCAGCAATCAGGAAAAGAAAGGGAAATTGAGAGCAATTAACACTGTAAATGTTTCTATCCAATTATTTTGAGAATTATGGATGCTGCTACACACAGGAAAACTTAAAAGTAAAAGAGGAAAGGGGCACTTTACTAGCCTCAAATAGTATCTCACTGAGTGACCGAAGTCTCTCCAAATGAGAAATCTTCACCTTTAACAATCTCATGCTACTGAGTCTACAGATGACTTCAGAAGCCAGATGAAGATTTCTATTCTCTAATTAATTAACTTTTTTATTCAGTATCTGAATAAGCATGTACCCTCTCTTTTCCTGAACAAAACTTTATCCTGGTCATATAGCAAAGTAACATTGTGAGATGGAAAATAACCTATGTGGCTCATCTGTCTAGAATTTATATCTAGCAATATCTTATATGTATTTTTCTCCAATATTTTTTCTTTTTAATATTCAAGACAATATAAAAATAACAATAAAACCCCCTCCATTATGATTCCAGTGGCTCATAAGTTGGTTGACAGGACTATAAATGTAAAAATGAGGAGGTTTGAGGGGCAGGTTAATGTTTTTTCCTAACACATGATGCATTTAGCCTAAGGCATTGCTGGAGGCCAATATCAGTTCACCTGGACAAAAATCACCACTGAACAGCCACTAAAACACTCAGACTTAAATGTAATATTACTGGGTCTAGATAACATTACTATAATACAGATTTGAAATATCATTAGTCCATAGAATAGCAAGTAGGAATGCAATCTGAAACCTTAAGAAATCTTTATTTACCTGTAATGAAGGGTCCTAAGTCAAATTCTTCCTCTCACCTATGCCATTTTACAGTGTAACTCTCACAGATTTGTGTGTTTCTTCTGATTTATGCTTGTACAAGCAAGAGGTTTACAGAATAGAAGTCTCTGGGTGCTTTGGAATATATATTTTATTTTTTAATTATTTTTTTCTACTTATTTATAGGTCAGGGATTTTCAGCCTTTATCATTACGTGTTAATCTTTATCATGCAATAATACTGACAGGCCAGGACCCATTAAGCTATGTGCTCTAACGTATACGTGACCATAGCATAGGCTGCAGCAGAACTGGCTGAGTCTCACAGCCTACCTGAGGCAGCCACCCCCCAACATGTTTCCTCACCTTTCCCAAACTTATAAAATCCTTGAGGGACTGCATCAGCTGCTTACTTGGAAAAATAATGTTAGGGAAAGATTGACTTGATTAGGGAAAGATTGACTTGACTGTTAGTAAAAATGAATGAAAAAGAATCAAAACTTTCCAAGAGAAGCATTGCTGAGTTTTAGTCTATAGAGCTTTGAAGGGAGTCAAAACTGTTCCAGATTTGAATGCGTGTGATTCACACTTGGAGAATTGCTGGTTTCGCTGCTGGTAATGGTACACACCACCCCGTGTCCCAGAATACGTTCAGTTTAAAGAGCAGCCCTCTCTCTGGAAACCACATTTGATTAGAACAACCCTGGGCCAGATCCAAAATCTGCCTGGATCAAGGAAAAGTGTGTCACATCAGTTTCAAGCCCAGGACCGAGACGTGTCACATCTTTTGCAGATTGGGCATGGAGAGTGGAATTCATTTTCCCATTTCCTCTGGAGTTTGGGGCTGTAGCAGACGAAGCCAAGCGAGGGAAATTGCTCTGCCGCGCACAGAGGAAGCATTCTGCGTCCTCTACTTTCTCTTGCTGCAAGGCACCGGTCTTGGCTGAAACCCAGCGCCCGTTGGTGCAGACCCAGCTCCCCTTCCCCCTTCTACTAGCACAAAATCGCCGGTGGAGAGGGGCTTATTCTGAGCAAATGTTAGGCTCAACCTTGGGCACTCCCATATGGAGCAGGTAAGATTGAAATAAAGGCCAGGGAAAAGAAGAGATAGGGAATGCAACAGTCTGCACTGAAAAAAAGGAAAAAGGAAAAAAAAAAGAAAAAAAAATTACTCTGTCTCTGGTAGGTAGGATTTACCATGACTATTATGGTCCCTAGCTATCTTAAAGCACTGTTTTCCAGGATTTTAGCCTTAAAAATAATAAATGAGGAGTTATAAAGGTCTGAAACTGCAGCCTAGAGCCAAACATATGGTGAACTAATGTGTGTGAAAACTTCCTTGTCTTCTTCTGCTAATGCCCCTCTTGTTTTACTAAGAACATTCCTGCCGTGAAGCCAGGCTTCCTCCGACAGGACCCGCCAGCTGTGAGGGTGGTGGGCAGCAACCAGCTTTACTTGTTACCAACACCTGAGGGAGGCAGGGCCAGCCCTTCACCTACCCCACTGCCCCCTATGATGCTTTTGTCAGGCCCGAATCATTTGCTGGTTCTTAAGTAATGGAAAATGCACCTTCTTCCTTGGTGATTTACACCTAGCTCTTTCTAAGCAGGGTATAGATGTGGAAAAAAAGTCCCACTAGGTCTTTTCTTCTCAAATGAAAAGAGACTTATCCCTCTGTTTAGAGAGTGTTTAGCACTGAAGCGTACCTGACACCCGGCAATTTACATAAATCAAGTCTATTCTTAGTAACCCCAGGATGAATCTGGGATAACTCCTCTGAAGCCAATGTTGTTCTTTCAATTTGAACCATGTAACTGAGAGTTGAATTTGGCACAAAGTATTAATTTCTCACCAAGGAGGGTACATTACAGCAGAAGGCATCAGACACGCTATTCAGCAAAGAACACAATTACAGAGGACCCTTTAGTAATGCATTGTGTTACTGTAGATGGCACTCATTCCTTGCCTGTATGTATGATGCACACTGTGACTCCATAGATCTTATTATGCAAATGCATCATGGCAAACCCTTTCATACTTACAAGATCATGTAGATCATTTTCTCATTGCATGACATGCGTGACAAAGCAGCTATATGGAAGCTGCACACCAGGATAAAAGAAATCAATGTATTTAAATCCTCACCCTACAAGTGTATCAAAAGGCTCTCAAGAGTGCTATGCTCTTTAGACTTCTCTTTAAGAAGGACTAACTCTGTCTTGCTTTCTCCAGCCCTTTGCCTTGCCTAGGTCTTTCCACAAAACTCCCTCTAACAACAAGTTCACATGGTAGAACAGCACTGGAAATATTCCTCATGGAAACAGCTGAGATCTGGCTGGCAAATGGAGACTAGCAGCCATCAAATACAAAGACTCCTAACTGTCTATTTGTTCAATGTAACTGAAGTGTTTGCTTTTCTTTTAAGGGCTTTTCTTTAAATTTAACACCCACCATGGGTCAAGTGCTCCTCATCCAGTGACTTAAAGCTGTTCAAGAAGGAAGGCTCTGTAGCTGGGCTGCTGAGATGGGACTAGCCAGATGGCAAGTCATTCCCCGCAAACACAAAATTCCTGAGTAACTTTGGACAAGGGGAAGGGTAGGCAGTGAAATAATCTGGATGGCCTGATTTTAGGTGTTTACTTTGATTGCCTGACTCAGGTCTGTGGACAGACATAGGCATCTCAGGAGGGTGTATCATGGCAGGAACCTAACTAAGGCTTTGAACTGGTCCCAGCAGAACTCTTTCTCTCTTCATCCATTGCAAAAGGAGTGAAGGGAAGGTAAGCTGTCTCTAAAGTGGGGAGGTTTGTATGATCTTTATTTTCAGTCTGTATCTTTGATCCTCCTTTTAAAATGGGAAGAAGGCTGCTTCTTATCTGACTAGCCTCCTTAAGAGCATGAGTTTCCTGAAATGTAATCAAGGCTGTCCTACAGGTGTGTACAACATCCAGGACAATCAATCACATAGAGTGGGTGCCTTGAACCACCCCCATCAAACAAACAAAGTGCAACATTACTATGGAGCTTTTTCTGCTCTGTGGGATCAGGAATCACGAGGGGCTTTGCCCAGGCCCTGACTTCAGGATTTGGTCCTCCACGGCTAACAGAGATATGCGCACACCTGCACACTCGTACTCATCTTGTTATATGGAATGGTCTATGGAATGGCTTATTGCAGGATGCAGTATAGTCATGGAGGAAGTACAGCATATTTACTAGTAGACATGACTGAGAATACTGACTGTTCTTCACATCCAGCAGGCACATTTATCACCCTATGATATAGGAGGGGAGATGACTGGGAGGTGGGGACATGCCAGTTAACCTAATGCACTTGTCCAAGCACAACGAGAGATCTGAGGTATGTGCGAGGATTGAAATTCCATTACAGGTTTTAAATAATTAAACACTACATGTTTGGAAGCTCATTCCTTCCGATTACTTTTTAAATAATTAATCTGTATTTACATCTATTGAACTTCATGGAGCTATACACATAACAAATTTGAGTCAAGTTGCAGAAAAGAGATTTTTCCTGTCTGACAGCATCACAAATGTTTTTTATTGTATACAGGAACTTCAGCTATTAGGGATCAGGCAAAAACCAAATCCAAGCTAGATGCTGTACATCACAGGCACATGTATAAGGGGTTTTCTATCAAATTATTCACAAGCAATCAAAACACTAAGAGAAACTGTAAATCCCCAGAGGAAAAGAATGTGTTTCTAATATCTTAGAATAGTAAAAAGTGATTCAAGTTGGAAGAGAGTAAATAAAAAACCTGCATGTATTGTTCCTATTGAACAGATTCATTATGTTCAAGCTAATGCTGTCAGTTCCATGTAACCTGTAGTACAGTTTGATTAAAAAACCCCACAAATTCCTGCAATTGAAAATACTAATCTCAAATCCTAGAATAACAGATGTAACAGTAACAGAATCTAGAACAGAAAAAAAAAATCTTTATCTAGAGTACTTCTCTTCCTACAACATGTTATTTCCCCCTAATTTGCTTCTGGTTCAAGCTGAACAAGCCATTAAATACAGAATCACAGAATCGCAGGGGTTGGAAGGGACCTCAGGAGATCATCTAGTCCAGCCCCCCTGCCAAAGCAGCTTCCCTACAACAGATTACACAGGAAAGCGTCCAGGTGGGTTTTGAACATCTCCAGAGATGGAGACTCCACAGCCTCCCTGGGCAGCCTGTCCCAGTGCTCTGGCACCCTCACAGTAAGAAAGTTTTTCCTTAAGTTTGTGTGGAACTCCCAGTGTTCCAGTTTTTGCCCATTGCCCCTTGTCCTGTCACTGGGCACCACCAGATAGAGCCCAGCCCTGTCCATTGGGCCCCCACATTTCAGATATTTATAGACATTGATAAGATCCCCTCTCAGTCTTCTCTTCTCCAGGCTGAAGAGTCCCAGCTCGCTCAGCCTCTCCTCATACAGCAGATGCTCCAGGCACATAATCATCTTTGTGTGCCTCCACTGGACTCTCTCCAGAAGATCCCTGTCCCTCTTGAACTGAGGAGCCCGGAACTGGACACAATATTCCAGATGTGGCCTCACCAGGGCAGAGTAGAGAGGGAGGAGAACCTCCCTCGACCAGCTGGCCACACTCTTTTTAATGCCCTCCGGGAAACTGCTGGCCTTCCTAGCCACAAGGGCACACTGCATACCCATCAGGTTTCACCTAACTGGAACTTCACATGATGCACCAAAGCGAACAACCAACGCTGTTCAAACCTTCAAACAATAAGGCACTGAAATGGGGTCTTGAAACCATAGCCCTGCCCTGGGAAATTAGTTTGTAGCAATGGCATCAGGATTACATGTTTATAGTACATGTGATTTCCAGCTCAAGTTAGCTTCTATTTATAAGTAAGCAGATATATATGCATTCACTTATGCAATTCTAACTGGCATTCCTACAAATTCAGTCCGAAAGTCCAACTAAGTTATTTCCTTTTCAAACAGCATTACTACTAATAGAAAAGCTGCTGGCCAAACAGTTCCTTCAATTATAATAAGTGGAGCAAAGCTGCCTTCAAACTGAGATCTCAGTTACACCTGCACAGTTATTCTGGAAGTTAATTAGATTGCACAGGGGTAAATATGGACTTAATGTGCTCTTCAGAGGCCTCATAATGGCAAAAGACATATTAGGTAGAGAAGAAAGAAACCAACTTGACTTTCAAATCCCAGGCTGGCTTTGCAAGGAAGAGAGCAAAACCATCTGTACCTGTAGGTGAAGCAGTCGTGCATTAGAGAGCACGGAAAGCCAGTGTCACCTTGCAGGGGAAAGGTTCGCATAAAAACCACCTTGCAATGTTCTTATTTTGTAATTGTTATTAAAAAAACCCCCACAAAACCACAAAAAAACCAAACAAGGACGCCTAAATCAAGGGCAGGCATTGGATCCAATAATGACAACTCTCCCGTTTGCTCCTTTGACCCGTGCAGCTCTAATTCAGAGTCCTGAGGACAGAAGCTGCACATTTCTGAACGGCAGAAGACAAACAGGGCTGCAGAAGAAGGGACCACGAGGTCAGGTTTCAGTGAAAGGCTGGCTTGCATGCCAGGCACGGAGATCAAGGACTGACTAACTCAAAGCACAGGAAGAATCAGCGTTTCAGATGTCAGCTGTTTCAAGGATTACAGGCCCTCCTGTTTCTGGTGTCAAGGTAATAATCAGAGCAGCGGACGCGTGAGGCTCCTCGCAGTGATAGCTGAACGTGCAGCCCTCGATTTGGATTCAGTTTGGGGGATTTTGTTTCTTTTTTAGACAAAGCCAACAGTGCCAAGTATTCATATTTCAAGCCTGTTTTAAGGATCAAAACCCATCTTAATAAAAAGACGAGCAAGATTCAAAGCAGAAAATTATATGGGAGCTTCACATACAGTAGGTAGAGAGGCAGGATTCTGTGACTTTTTTATCAGAGGTATTCATTTAGAGATTGGTGCTAATGATAGCGTCTTAAAAAAACGTCCTTCTGTGTCGTGTGTGTACCCCCCCCGCCTCCCCAGCATTCGCGTTTTCACATAAATCCTGATTTTGGCATATTACTTTATTGTGGAGACATGTTATGTGTACTGGATGGCTTATGCAAATTAACCAAATGTCCTATAAATTAGTCTTGAAATGCCTGGGATAATGAGCTGCTTGCATGGTGAGCAGCACACAGTATTCAAAGAAGGACTCTTTGCAGGTTGGGAGAGCAGGAGAACATTATAAATGTGCCCAGGCTGCACAACAAGGCAGGATGCTCCACCGGCATTGTGCTCCTCACCTCAAAATGAAAGGCTGACTGACTAGAATGGAAAAATGCAATGCTAGGAGACACCTAAAAACTGAGAACAACAGTAATTACCTGGTAGGTAGACAATGTACCCCTGGCTACTGAAGCCCAAGCCTGCAGATCTTCTTAGCTGACTTGGCCAACACATTTAAACCGGTTGTGGGCTGGGTTTTCTTCCCTGCATAATTTGGATTTTAACTGAAGACCTTTTGACATATGTTATGTATGTGAATGGCACTGCATGTGGTGCTTTCTTTTGGAGATGTGTATACACCTGCCAACAGTCATACCTCCCTTGTGTTCCTCACCTGAGATGGAGAGAATACTTCAAAACTACACTCACAGTTGTATTTTAAAAACAAATGTTTTATGTTAGTTGCTGCTTTCCTGTGTAGATTTAAATCTTTAAATCTACACAAGCAAGCTTTATGTACAAAGGGCTGGTTCCCTGCTCCTGACTCGGGTAGTGCTGTCTGAAGCATGTGTGGTAAACGATAATAAACCAGATGACAAATCAAAAATACATCACTTGCTTTTGGTGTGTGCTTAATTGACATTCCACCTCTAATAATTACATCCATATTGAATTTGTGTGTGGGCACCTTCATTTGCAACATCCCAATAATTAAATGACATCAGCGTTCAGAAGCAGGTGTATGAAAGAGAAAGTGCTATTAGCATTACTTGGCAACAATGACAGCCTTAAGGATGCCTTTACCTTGTGTTCCTTTATTTTGTTATTGTCACAGAACTAAAACGGAGAGCGTGAGGGGAAGAGCATGGACAACAGGGATGAAAACCAGAGATGGATTTATAAATGGAGCAATTGTCTTGCCTCCCTCTCTCTCCTCCTGCTACTTGTAAGGCCCCACATTTATTGCTAACAACCAGGTGGAGCAATCCTTCGAAGGAAGCCATTTTATCTCTTTGTCCTGCAATAACCACTGCATACTCCTGAGCACCCTGCCTTGGAAACTTCTCTGTTTGCTATCACAGAGAGCATAGGAAGTTCCTCAAAGCACATAAGACTGCTATGATAATAAAGCTGATAATATGCAAGCACATCAGACTGCTATGCAGATGATAATAAAGCCGACTCTCTGTTATCAATGTCACTGGGATACGGGGAGCGGCTGGGCCAGCCACTTTGAGCCTGAGCTTTGCACTGACCATGGCTACTCTGATTTGGTGGCATTTTATCCCAGCTGACAATCGTGCAGACAAAAGGGGTGAGGTACAGGCAAAGCAAGCAGGAGGAATTCATCGTCACAATTCCACCTGAGCTTCAGAACTGCAATTATGCCCATTTTCTGAATGAGGAGCAGAGACAAAGAGAGGTAAAATGACTTGGCCAGGGTCATGGGGAACATCTGTAGCAGAGCTGAGGATTGAACAGACGTCTCATTAAGGACTGGTCTAATACCAGGCGTCGAGGCAATATTCCTTGTAAGAAACTCAGGGCTTGCATTGAGTCACAAGCCAGCCAGGTCATATTGAGAGGTTTTTAAATGGTAAGAATCACATTTAGCAACATGTGGGCCTTACAGTGTTTAGGGAAGGGGACTTTCTACAGCTAACAGCATCGAGGAGCCAAAGACTATAGGAACTCTGAAAACAAGTTGGGGCATAAAAAATAAGTGACATGATTTATCATGGAGCTGGAGAAGAAGATAATTAAACTGAGATAAAGGAAATGTAGTAGTGGAGGAAGAGAGATACTCAGAAAGGGAAGAGAGATCTAAGGAAAAAGTTGCAAGGAGCAGAAAACCAAAAACAAAGGACAAAAATAATGTAAGATGGAAGAATAGCAGATACACTTAGGTGAAAACAGCTCAGCTGGAGTGCCACAGGGATGAGCCCTGCAGCTTTCAATAAACATGCACTAGGCTGCATGAATTCTGGGATAGAGGAGCATGTTCATGCTGGGGACAGTCACAAGAGGAGCAGCCCAAGGAGACAGGCTCCCAGCACAAGGGTACCGAGGCAGGTGAGGCGCAGCCGTCGTGCCCCCCCTCACCCTGTGCTCTCCACTCGCTCCCCGCTCAGCGTCTGCAGCAAGTGTAACGTTAGCAGCAGCTGTTTCAGTAATGTTTTAAACCTTCCTGCTCTCCTTTTCAGAGCTCCAACATGGAGATTCAAATCCCTGGACATTCACAAGCAATTATTTTCTAATGATGCTAGAAGCAAAGCTTCCAGTCCTATAGCTTCAAAAAACCCTGCTCAGCCGTGCTCTGCTGTTGACCTTTTCAAGACCTAAATATATATGAGATACCTAAATAAGATAATTGGCCAAGTATAATGCTGGTATAAGCTGCAGGCCTTTTACCAGAGGTGACACAGGCCCCCTCTAAGCAGGAGAGGAACTGCAGGAACTCCATCCTTGCTGGTTTGCCCCCTGTGTTCAAAAGCTACTCTGATGCTCGCTCCTCTCCTGATTTTCTATGATTTTATTCATGTGCATCCCAGTGTTAGGCTTCACAGTGGATGTGCTTAGCTGTACAAACTGTGCCAAGTGAGCTTACCAGAATGGCAAATGTTCTGCAGGATACGGTACCTTTGCAAGGGAAGCTCCAAATTCCTATTTTCCACTGTTCCACGAGAACAGTCTATCATGCTTGGGGATAAGATACAAATGTTTTGCAGATCTGTCCTTGCAGATAAGCTAGACAGACAGCCAATCCATCATCATGACTCCACATCACCACCACGGTGAAGGGATGAGGAGCGAAGCTGATGGCTTCTGCACAACAAACAAACAAGCACAGAGACAGTGTTTGCTCATTGCAATGTGCAAAGCTGACTTGTTTAAATATGGATATGTTGCTTATAGCCAAATTCTAGTGACAGCAGCCCCGTGGCATCTATCACTGTTTGCACTTTTGCTAAAAATAGTTGCATTGTCTCTGGATTTTTTTCAGATGCCATGTCTTCAGGTAGTTTTCCCTCCCTCCACCCCATCTCTACCCATTGCCTTTTCCTCCATCCTCCAGGGTATATCACCCACAGGAAGAGACTAACCACGCAAGGTTCACCTGGTATCACAAACACCTAAAATCACTTCCCAGTTCTCACCAAAAGTCTGTGCCCTTTTCTCTTTCTTTCCTCACTTGTTCTCTTTCTCTATCATGCTTACAGGCAGGGGCACCAGGCACAGCTTCAAAATGCCCCCAACACCTTCACTGAAGCGTGAGGTTGCCTAAAAGGGAGCACACACTGTTGAGACTGAGAAGCAGCTTCTCTCAGACCAGATCCTGATACTCACTGCTTCTCCATTTACAGAAAAGTGAGCAATTTTCTCTCCCCTCTGCCCCAGTCTACAGCACATTACGGATATGCTTTAGAATCAAAGCACCGGCTGGAGGACCTAATAAATCCTTTAAATTTCTAGGTTTTCACTGTATATATATTCAGATGAAGCATCTGTCTCAAATTCAGGGTGACCTGCCTTGAGCCAGGCTCCTCCCAGAGCTCACACAGGCGCTGTATTTACAGCTATGAAAAGGAGCAAATCCCACCCAGGAAAAAGCAGCAGTGAGAAAACACACAACATGAAATCTAAACACTTCTGGTTCCCTTCAAGTGCAGCAATCCAGGCATTCTCCAAATCCCTCTTCTGAGACAGAGCTATGCAGAGTTCCT
Organism: Caprimulgus europaeus; assembly: GCA_907165065.1. Next base: position 75,984,261 of record OU015524.1, read on the forward strand.
GGAGGATCAACAAGGTCCAGGATATTCTGGATTTGCCCTCTTTGCAGCTTTCTAACCCTAGGAGCACTGGAAGGTCCTCATGCCCACACAGCTCGTATCTCTGGCATGACTGACTACCTGCATTCATTCGGATGGTGCAGGACCAGGGCTTTGTACACCAGGGATGCAGTACCTCCACGACACTTCTGCTGTGGCAGTGCGCTGTGTGCTGCCACTCTGCCACTCAAAAAGGGGCTCTGAAAATAAAAGGTGGATTTCCCAGGCCACACAGGATTTTGCTAGCTCAGCACCTAGAAACCCACAGACAGACAGCAGAGACCAAGAACTGTAGCGCCCATCAGTCTGCAAACATTCAAAAAGGCATTTCGCCTTCTGCCCACAACACACCTGCACCAGTGGCAATCCTCAACATTTAACAGCAGAGCTATTTTCTCCGCTGTGTTAATCAGATTTGCTTTCAGCAGGTTTTTCTAACAGCATGGGGGGGAAACTGGGCCAAACTAGTCTACATGATGGCTCCTTCCAGCACTCACACTGACTCAGCTGAGCTGGAGGCAAACAGCAGTGGGATTATAGCAAATTCGATGGAGGCAAGCACAGCCTGCTTTCCAAGCATGCCAGCAAGGTACCACAGCTCACCCAAGCAGGCTGCTGTGGTCTGCTCAGCCTCCACATCGCGGCTGAGTGTAAGGGAGGCCACAGAGGGACGGCAGCTTGGGGACACAAAAGGGTCACATCTCACCAGGGTGGCACTGGAGAGAAAAGCCATCCCTTCTGTTACTGTAGCTGTGTGGTGACTTTGAGGCAGCTGAGATTTCAGGGGGGTCCCCAGGTCCTGCACAGCCCTTGTGCCTGTAAGGGTGTGCATGCTCCTGCCGAGGACAGCGTTTCTCCCCAGGCAGGTGCTCTGGCCAGGACACTGCGTGCTGCAGGTGTGTGCACATCTGTTTGCTGTTCTCATGGCACTCCCTGCTTCCAATTTAAAGAAGAGACTGGATCTTCAAGGACCTGGTGTTTTACATGAGATACGGTCCTAGAGATTTATTAATATAAAGTGAAAAACAACTGATAAGAGAAGCATTTACCATGTCTCTCTACTGAGTTAATCTCTTAGTGCTTTAATATTTTAGTTTCCAGCATCCTTCAGCCCTTATGGCCTGGTGCTGGGCCAGCTGTAACACGCCACACCAGCAAAACATCATAGTGCTACCTTCCGGCATTACGTAAACCTATCTTTGGGCCAGGTTCTCACCCACTTTGAGACTCCTTTGCACCACTCTGGCAGCAGAAAGGGGCCACGGGAGTACAGTACATGCACACCACCTTTTGACACTTCGTTCTACTGCCAGAGTGATGTAAAGGCATCCCTGGTTCGAGCCAGACTCTGGCCTTTTGTTTAATGTGTTTAACAGACAAAGCTGCTGTTTGAATCCCAAAGACAGAGCGAGGGTCAGTAAGCAAGTGAGCATGAAGCACTTCTTCCCTTGGCAGCTGGGAATCCACGTTGTTAGAAAGTGGAAACATATTGGGTGCGTTAGCATCCTTAACCACAAAAAAACCTCTCAGAAAATGACTGTTTCCCATCTTGACTAAGGAGACATTAATTTAAGTGGTATGTGCAGTAACGTTCATTTAGGACTGGCCACAGGTGGTCAATTATTCCTCCGCTTGCTTAGAAGAAGCATGTTTATTCCTCATAATAAAAAGTATTAGTACAATACAGAGTTTATTGCTCAATTAGGAAAGTTACATGCAAAGAGTTACAGCCTCTTGCAGGGAATACAGCTAGAAATGAATTTTTGCAGGTATGAAATCAATTTTTGTAGCTGAATGAAATCTCATCCTCCTCTCCATCAGATAAACAAGAAATACACAGTTTAAGAGCTGACTGACAGGTATCTTAGGACCCATATTTAACCAGCCTGTACAATTGAATATTGTACTGTATATTAAAGCTAGACTATAATTGTGTTCCTTTTTCTGTTTAAAACATTTTTAACTGATCATTTAGACACTGATCAAAAAAAAAACCAAAACCAAAACAGCACAGAATTTAATTTTGGTCCTGAACATAAACAAAGCTGTGCATTAAGCAGAATATGAGAACACCTTACACAGGCACACTTTGATCACTTTGTAGGATCTACACTCACTGCTCTGCTTGCTTTAGTTACTATGCATTGCCTGGGCAGTCAAATTGTTTTTAAATACCTAAAAGTAAACCTTAGAATGTGTTTTCTCCTATTGTGTCAGATAATAATTCATAACAAATGAACCTCTCTGCAAATACCAAGGGTGCTGTTGTTAGCTATTTGGACTATAACACAACATTAAGTAATAGATATCCTTTTGCAATTCTAACTTTTTAATCTTAATCTCAAATTGCATACAGAAGTAACTAAATAACATCATCCCTGTTTCAAAGCTGGAGACCAGACATCTAAACACAAAGTTAGCAGATACCTAACTTCAAGCATTCAAGTAGTTCCTCTGCTTGAATTGAATGGCTCTATGTGCAAGCTTAGACACATGCAGAAATATGTAGTTCAACTGATGACTGTAGCTATTGAAAATGTAGGTGTCATATGGAAGGTATTTATCTAGGTAATGAACAGATATAGACACATCTCAAGGTGGTTTAATCAATCCTAAATCAGCATCTAATTATTTTGAGTAGATCATGCTCTAGCAGTGCTCGTCTTCCTCCGTTAAGAGGAAGTAAGGGGACTTAGACAGAGTGCTCAGCCCAGATGTCAAATACTGAGATGCTACAGCTCAGGGATATGAACCAAACCACATCCTAAATCAAAGGGTGCTGTGGAACTGGGAAGAAACATGATTCAGGTGAAAACCAGAGTGAAATGTGGACCCAGTGGAAGCTCAGACTGAAACATCCATTGCCTCAACTGTGAGTGCAAGTGGGAGCAACATCTGACCACCTGAATCCCACAGGAGTGCTGTCCTGAGGGATATCAAGCACAAGGAAACCGCACAATCCTTAAAAAGAGAAGTAACATCTGGCATGATGAAGGTTTCACTGCTAGTTTGGTGCAAGGGATATAGCACAGAAATAATTCAGATTACTATGGGTAAAATGGATCCTGCTTGCAAAGAACAGCTGTGCTCAAGATACTGCTGCCCGTTGATCTGCATGTACACCCACCTGGAAGACCCCAGTCTGGAAAGGAAAACATTAACAAGAAAGCTTCATGTAGGGAAACAGACACTTCTTCCAGAGATAGAGACAACCGCACATCAAAATCACACTGTGCAAGACAACATTTCTAAAAATGTTGACAGATATCATCCCCCGTTTAACTTATGGAGCCATCAAAAGTTCACTTCCATGGAGCATTTTTGGACCCTTTAGTTGACTAAATCACCAATTTAGAATCTGTCAGACTTCATTATGCAGATTAAGAGTCTCTCCTTGGTTTCATTTGTTATGCATTAATAAGAGAGCATTGGTGACTGTATCCTCTCACACAACCAAAGCCTTCCTGCCATTACATAGTAAATTTTGTTCTTTCTAGCATTCAAAAAAAACCCCAACACAACAGCAACATGGCTTAGTTGCTATGCAAAGACTTAGAGTCACTGCATAGGGATTAGTTCCAGAGTTTGGTTTTATTCGAACCGAGCCAGGCAAATTAAGCCTGGATGTGACCTGATGATGTTTTCCTGCTTGCCTGTTTCTCTCATCTACAGGTGAAGCGTGTTCTCAGGACAGACCAGCTCCAGGATCTCCACAATCTTGTGTGATCCCAGTGTACGTTTACTGCCTTCCAGATCGATGCCTGATGCTGTTAAAATACTCAGTACCAACAGGCAGATTTATTATGAATGCTGGTAGGGATCTTTTTTCTCTCTCATTGACTAGATGTGACTCAAAAAGTTAATGGTAATTGCTCTCATCTTCATTTAGCAACGAGAGAGAGAGAGAGAAATGGGAGCAATTTGCAGATCTGAGAACAGGTCATTACAGGTGTGTTATATTAGTGTATTCATGAGCCCCCTGGGACAGCCATGCTGCGATATCCAATAACTTTCTTAATGTGTAATTACACACCATTGGACTATAATTGATTAATTGAAAGAGAATGTAGGCAGATGCTAGGCCAACGCTGCTGCTGCTCATTAAATGAATATGTCCTTGCTTCTTTTTAATAAGTTAAGTGAACTACTCAAAAGCAATTAAATGAGAACTGAAATTCATTAAATTTTAAGTAATTATTGGTATTAACTTCTATAATAAAATGCAGGATTTACATTTTGGGGTTTTTTTTCACATCCCAAAAGCAATATAATATGTGTCACTGCTGACATGTAAAAATGCTGTCTGCTACAGACAGCAGTGAGCAGTGAGATTTGTGCTTCTTGCAGATACATTTTCTTCAGTGTGCCTTTAGATAACTGCATGACGTTAATCTGCCTCCTTGGGATGCCACTCCTGGAAGCCCTGCTCAGTCCTAGGGAATCCAAACTAGAGGTGGAGTGTACACTATCAATATCCCAGAGCACCCCCAAGCCTCCCTGCAGTCCAGCTGAATGGTAGCGAGGCTCTTCTCAACCATCCTTCCCATGGGCTGGCTCTTAATTCTGAGAAATAAAAAAGAGCACAGGCTCCTGATTTTCAAAATCCCACTCTCTTAATGCTGTACATTGGCTTTTACAGGGGTCAAAGCCTTCAAACTCTTTTCCTTTTTAATGAGGAAGACAATGCATGCAGCAAGATGAGGCACAAGCCAGCTTCATCTCCACAGAAAGTCACACTGGTCTACGCAGGCATCTTTTCAGACCTGACAAAAGCCCTTCTCACTAACATCCTGCATGAGTGAGAGCCAGGGTCAGAGTTGCAGGAGGACCTGAGCACCAGGGAACTAAGGCAAATTTTCTGGCCTGACCCTGGTGCTCCAGTACGGCCATAGTGAGATGCAGAGCAAACGACGGCTCCTCCCAGGCAGTGGCCAGGATGCTCCATGTGATACTTCCCCCAGGCCCTACTGAGTCATCTGCATCTCCTGCACAGACCCCAAGAAGAAAATATTTATAGCTCTGGGTGATGACTTTGGAAATTTTATTTCCACTTTATGCGGAAGGAAATCCGATGAATTTCATTTCGCTGCACTCCAATTCCTTTGGAACAAGGCATATCTTTATTCTTTAATGTTCTGTAAAAACTGTCTGAATTTTATTTAAATTGGTCATGAATGCCAGTTTCGCAAAGCAAAGCCACGATTCACAACTGGTTTTCTTTCCAAGGGACACAAACCTGCTTTTTTTTCCAGTTTTATAGAAGTTTGAGTGGGGGGATGGCTGACAATTTGTTGAAATCATTAGTAAGAAGTAGCTTACTAAAAAATGCATTTTCAGCTAACAGTCTTAACTTTTTACTTGTTTGAATTACCAGTCAATAAAAAGATTGGTATTTTTTAAAAAATATTTTTGAAAAAGCAATTTTTCAATGAGAGCACATTTAATATGAAAATTATAACTTTGTTAAACACATCAAATGAGGAAAGCCAAGAGTAAAAACAGAGTAATACAACACAGCATTGCAGTGAAGAGAAATTAAAGTTGGAGAAATTATTCAGAGGTCACTATTAATTGCACATTTATTAATAAAAATTTTAATGCTTGTTCTGGGAAGGAAGTTGACAGAATTGGAGCTGTAATGGGATTTTAATTATTTTCATTTTTAACAAATGCATTTTGCTTCTCTTTTGAAATAATAATGGTGATGTTAAAAATTAGAAAACAGGCCTCCTTCTGAGGAAAGACTCACAAAGTGTCAAGTGTTACATCCTAAAATAATGCTCCTGTATTTATATGAAGGAAAATGCTAAACTAAAGACACTGGGGCAAAGTTGCTTTCTATTTCTAGTGGACTCGAGTTGAGTGCTGCGGGAAAAGGTTTATGACTCGCTCCTGGTTCCGGGAGGCCAAACACCCACCATCAGTAGCCATGACCTTTCCCAAATCTGCCCCGTTCCCACAGCCCATCTTCCTTTTCTGCCTGCCCCTCTCACTGTCACACCTTTCATTCCATCTCTTTAGGTGCCCGAATCACCTTCCTTAATTCAGTTCACTGGACCGAAAAGGCGGGGATTATGTAGAGCTACTGGGGGTACCTGTAGCTTGTGCGGGAAGCCACACTGCTGGTCATGGGGGAGCTTCATTCCTTTTATCTCCATCTCCTTCCCTTCCTTCTCCCCACTCCCCATGCTCCTGGGGATTTTATACTTTGTATTTTATGTGTCATTGGGAACTGGAAGAGAATTACCCTCCTTGCTGCTCTCAAGGGCTAATGGCACTCCCCTGCCCACCTCTGCGGGAGGCATGGGGCATCCCTTGCCCTCCTTAATGCTGTAGGTCACAGTCACCCACTAACCTCAAGTATAAAAGGAGTGAGGTTTGGGTCTTATTTCCAATCAAGCTGATATCTCATACTTGCTAGGACAGGATTGTATGTTCTATAACCTACAGCTGGTCTCTGCTTGCAGCCTTCAGCTTAAATATTATTAATAAAGATCATGTTTTCTACACTTCAAATTAGCTGTTAGTTGGCCTACAGCAATTTTTGATCAGAGAGGGGAAGACATTTCAAAGCAGTCATTCGTCTTTTCTTGTCTAGAGAATACAGGGTGTCATTCAGAGCCCACTTAAAGTCAATGAGAGGGATCCTATTGATGTCACTGAGCTCTGGATCAGAGGTTGTGGAGTTCTAAACATGGATGTGAGTCATGAAAATAAAGCACATTTCTTTAGCAGCATGGTGGTACAGGATGGAGAAAGGAGAACAAAAGGCCTGAAAGACCCAAGAAAATCTCTCAAGACCCCCAAGAAGGTCTGCCAGGAACAGGACACAATCCTCCCAGGTCCAGCCCATGCTGCTGTAATGTGAGCAACAGCCTTCAATTCCATTACAGGGTAGAAAAACATAATTAAAAAGCAGGGTAAGAAGGGCACAGCCAATGCACCAGGCAAGACAGTGGAAGCATTTGTTCTAAACCAGTCAATAGATCTGTGTAGACAGGCACAGAGCTTATAATTTCCCTGGGACAGCACATCACAGGGTGGCTGGCAGGCTGCAGCTCTATATCTCATCCTACATTATCCAGGCGAGATGCCCATCAGGGCACAGCTGCCGAGGTAGACAGCATCCCGGAGGTGCCTACCTGCATGGGCAGGTAGCAGGCAGGGAGGATCAGCCAGAGCTGTCTGTCAGGGCTCCCCTCTGCCCCTGGGGCTGCAAATTTGCCCGTGGGCTGAGCGCTGCCTTTTTGCAGCACAGTCACCCAGTGCCCATGGACTGCAACAGTCTTAGGAGCGTGCATAAGGTGAACACCACAGAGCCTGCCGTTCAGCCTGGTAGCAATTAAGGAATAACAATCACTTTATGGTAATTTTGCCTGTTTTGTTGCCCTTACTTGAAAAGAAACAGAATGCAAGATTATTTTTTTTTTTGGGGGGGGGGAAGGTTGGGGAGGTTCTTTTTAAAATATTCTGCTAAAACTCATGAACAATCTAGTTTTTGAAAATGAAACGTTACAGGCGTTAGTCTACAATATGACCTAAGCCTCACTGTTATTTCAGTCGCAAGAAAGGTTGAATTTCATGTGGCCAAGTTTACTGAGGTTTTAGGAACATCAGTATCAACTCACTGCTACAATTGCTTTCCTCAGTATTTCTGCTCCAGAGCTATAACTGCCATTCTGACAGTGCTCTGTGCCTGATGCAGAGTCCCTGAAACCAATGGCAGGCTCTCTGTTGGCTATTATGGGTTTTGCACAGCCATTTGCTCAAATCACTGCATACACCACAGTGCAGCTGATGGAGCTGTACCAGTGGCTCTCAGACTGCAGTGGCAAACTGAGTAAGAAACTGATGAAATCCATTGGTAAGCCACCAAAAAACAGCACCAGTGATGAGATGCAGCAAACATCAAGTGATGCTGAAACAGTGGCAGGCACCGCCATGGAGGTTTTAACTCTTGGCAGGTTTGGTACCAGTAGCTGTGTGACCTGGAGCTCTACCCAGGCTGTCACAGGTCTCATCCAGACCTCCCCTCCAACCTCTCCAGGGTGGCAAAATCACCTCCTGACCACAAGGTTGTTACTTTAAGGCTAGCTGTGACCCTGCATCCCTCGGAGCTGCTGGGCACCAGTCCCACTCCAGCTTTCTGGACCAAAGCTCTGCATGTCCCAAAGCCTGGGGCAGGATGAAGGAAGCACTCTTCCCCTCCCTCTGCCTGTCGCAGCTAAGAAGGTGAAGAAAGAGCCAGGGAGAGCTACAAAGGGAAAAGCCTTTGCTTTCTGTCTCCTCTCTGCTAAGAATAAAGAGGCAGCATGGGAGACAAAAAAGGAAAGAGGGGATGAGCAAAGCTATCATCCCCTAATTCAGTCCTCCTTTGCAGGCACTGTGATTTATAAACAAACTGAGAGGTACTTTCTTTTAATGCTGAAGCACTAAAAAGGTGTGATTTTGCTTGACACTGGGGCACAGGAAACAGGTCAGGTATCTTAAAAAAAAAAGAATTCACACCTCACTTTCTGAAACCAAAACTCTCATGGCCTCCAAAGGACACCTATATGTGTATTTACATTTAACTTGACTACGACTACAAAACCGACTGGCCTCATCTGATCACAAAAATTCTCAGTGCTTTTTAAAATCAGTCTTGTAGGTATCAAATCTTTGCCATATTCCAGTAGCATAACGCTGAGGTTAACCTGCCTGCATCCTTGATGCCCTGTTGGGATGCCCTACACATGGCCACATGTCCTGTCCCTGCCTCTGGTGCTGGAACAGCAGAGCAAAGTGACACAACTTCAAGCAAAGCATCAGCTGTAGCTCTGGCTCCCCTCAGCCTTGCCATAGCCCCTGCAAAGGCCTTTCGCACGCAGGAGAACATTTTGCATTTCATGTTTCAGTTGTAGATGTGTTTTCAGAGCTTTATCTGCCTCTTTTTGTTAGTGATTAAAGATAACTGGCTGTAGGTGAGTTTGGTTTAAATCCAGTAACAAGTACTTTTTATTTTGTCTTTTACATAACAGCTTCCAAGCACTAGGACTACCTTCTAATACATCGCATACTGAAGTCACAAATTTATCCTCCCAGAGCAGAACTGCTAGGAGCAGACTTTTTGGTTTCAAAGAGAAAAAGATCTTTATTTTACTGCAGGAAAACTGTGGATCACAGCTGGGTATGGGACTGGAAATTATTTTTTTTTCAGGGTGTTTATGCTTTGTTTGGTTATTTGTTTGCTTTACATATAATCCCATAGCAGTGGGTGGTACTCAGATCATCTCCATAAACAAATGATCTGGAAAGCAACCTGGCATTTAATTTCCTTAACCCATCAAACCCTCCTTTGCTCATACAGCAGCACGCCAATCTGAAACCTTGACTCAATATTCTGGGCAACTTGGAGGGAGGAAGGACGAAGTGGTGGTTTTTCTTTCGCACTTTTGTTAAAAGGCATCCAAGCATGGCTCTTCCTACCCTGACTAACCTGGGTAGGTGCCAGAGGGATTTTTCCTTTCTCTAGGCAATGGCTCAGGAATTTCAGCTGGCTAGAGCCAGGGCTGTGGGCTTTTCATTGGCCTTTTCACTCCAGCCTACCCTTTCTCTGCAGTTAATCCCATCTCCCTCCCCACATCCACTATTAGCTGGACTGCACTGCTCCTTGACAATCAGCTTCCAGAGGACTAAATTCTGCCTTTTCCTTCTGGAAACAAAGAGATCTGCCTGAAAGAAAAGCTTCCAGTCACTCGTGGAATAAGAAATTAAAATCCTGAGGCAGTGCCTATGGGAGAAGAGTGGACGGTTGGCCAAGACAGCATGTTGGTCTGGCTCCTTAAAAATAAATTTGTTTTATGTAGTTCCCAGTGTTTATCATGGGTAGCTAAACTTAAGAAAACATGATTCTCAAAAATATTAAAAAGTTCACAAGGAAAATCTGATGTCCTCATTAACCAGAGAATCTTAACTGCTTCGTGTTCTGTACTCTGCAACAAACAGCACAACCCAATGTATCTGGATTTAACAAGGCAAAAGAATAACCTAACCTAATCCTGTAACTGCACAATGGCTTTCTATACCAACCAAAACCTTTAATTGTAACTGCTTTTCTTAATGCACAGAACTACCATAAGTATGTCAGGGGTTTCTTTTACCTAAATTATACCTCTTTTTTCCTCCTATTTCTTATCAAGCTCTTTCTCTCACCCCCAGCCCCGCCCCCAATAGCTGAGTTGTTCCTTACTACCCAAATTATCTCCTATTCTGAGGAGTAAGCAATGAAGCAAGCAAACCATTTGTAATACTCTACGTGACTATGCTTTCAAATCTCTCCAAGTACTGAGGAGTTAAAGCTTGCCGTGCCTGCCTGTGACCTGGGATGTTAAGATTCAGTGGGTGTAGCAGGGCTCTTGCGCTGGCACGCAGACCCCACAGCAGTGACCCAGCCCCTGAATCCCACCCGGCAGCACCCTCCCAGCACCAGCATTTCCCAAACAGAAGAGCCTGCACTTGCCAGAACGAACCTTGCTGGAAAATGGCAGCTGAACCCTAAAGCAATGAAAGCACTTTTGAGCCGAAGCCTCCAATTTCACCTGACAGGCTGTTACAGTACTTACTCTTAACTGCACTGAGAAAACTCCAAGGATTTCCCAATTCTCAAAAGCATAAACAAGTTTCAGTTTCTCTTTCATTTAAAAAACCTCAGCTTTTCATTCAGCCAGCATCAGACTTGCACTGTTAGATTCTGTGTAAGCTTTTACCATTGGGAAAATATCTTTTTAGAGGAAGCAGGTGTCCCCACTCCTTTCTTTTGTAATTTTTTTTCCCTTTTCCCTCCCAAGGAGAAAATTCGTAGCACAAACATAGGAATACTGACCAGCCTTTAGGAGAAAGATGATGTCTTAATGGCCAGTTCCTGTGAAATTTGCTTTACTTTCGAGCATACTTTAATATAGCATTGTTTCCCTAAAAGTAGAAATATGGAAGGAAAAGCACTACCTCTCTGTGAAACATGTAGTATCTTTGACAAATAACACTAGTTCCCCCAGCACCAAAGCCTAGGCTCAACATCATATTTTCACTGAAAGTTCCTAAAATACATCTTTAAAGATAGCAGAGGTACATATTCCTTATTTGTCTATTTCTTTTTCACATACAAATTGAGTACAAATTACATCCCTGCCAATTTTGTTTCCAATAGCATAGGAAAAATATGACTATGACAAATTGCTTTTATGACTTCCTTAAACAAGAACTGAAACTTATCCAAAAAAGCACATGAAAGACTAACTTGGATGACTTGAGCCTCTGCCAGGTACAAGAGTGATATAACAAAGCAAAAACTTAAATGCATATGAATAAAGGAATAATTAACTGGGCATTAAAAGAATGCATGGTTTTATTAGCACAAAGGGTGTTAATTGGTTCATTGATTGCTTGCACTAAAAACAAAGCAGATTTTCAATTGAAATAATACATGACATTTTATACTCTGTTTTCTCCCAACTCTAGTCCTGAACTCCTCCAACACCAAGAAGCCTTATTGACTTCAGGGGCATCTTGGTGTGCTGTGATGGTTCATCAGGCCTAATTTGACCAGCGGCACAGTAATTAAGCATGGCCTCAAAGAAACAGTTTCACTTATTTGGCACAAGAATTGTGACTGCACTGGGGAATCGCTCTTTGTGTTTGTCTGGTTTCCTCCCCTTAGGATGCAACCCTGCTGTCCCTGAAACCAACAGGAACTTTGCAAGGGCTTTAAGAGGAAGCAAGATCAGGTCTTATGGGTCACCTTGCTTTTGGCTGGGGAGAATTATATAAAAAACAAACTGACCCTTCCGAGTGACACCTATGACTCTCAAAAGCATTGTCATTACCTAACCAGGGGCTGGCTCAGCACAGGGGTTGCCTGGTGGGTAGGAGAGCCTGTGGGCCCACCAGTGCTGGTGTGGCCAAGATGCTCCCTGTTCTGGCCAGTGGTGGGAGCGGGAACTAGCCACCACCTCTGGGCTGCTGCTCTCCAGTCTGGGCTTCTCTGATCAACTCCCTGAATCTAGGGGCCAGCTTTGGCACTGGTTATGTCGGCTCCTCAGCTCGACTTTGCTGGATGTTGCACCTGGGACACCAGGATTAGCGTTTGGCCCCGCATCCTCTACAGGGGAGGCAGACACGGGTTTCGACGCAGAGGAAACACAGCTTGCTCCTCCACAGCCACCCGCTTCTGCTATAGTTACAACGAGAAAAAAAGTGGTGTTGTTTCAAAATATAACCCTGTGTTCTGACTTTCCATAAATATTTCCATTTAGCCAAACAATACATTTTGCTTAAGTACAGCCAAGAAGAAGGGCAAATGCAAGGGAGAGATCTACCAATTCATCTAAAACTCCCTTTTCAAAAGCCATGTGTGAATCTTGTAAATGTTTTACAATTCATTCTCTGTTTACTTTAGGCAAACAGAAAAACTCATCATGGAGCACTCATTTTCGCAAGCTAATCAAGAACATTAGGTCCCAATAGATTCATTTAATAGAAATATAATAGGCATTCCTGCTTGCTTTTAATCTTGCCTAGCTGCAAATGCTAAAATGAACAGCGAATTAACCCTGCCTTGGAACAGAGATCCTTTCACAGCTGATATCATCTCTCTTACGGCTTGTAAACACTCCAGGCTCCCTGTATGTGCTTTCCTGGCTTTCCCTCTTTCCTCACAGCAAAGGAGAGGAGTGGAGTAGAGAGGAGTGGAGAGGAGAGGAGTGAGAGGAGAGGATGCTCCCGCCTGCATGCAGCTAGGAAGGAGAGGAACAGGTGAGCTCTAAAGGGAGTACTGCATGTCAGCAGAACAAAATGCAGTGCCACCACCCGAAAACAAGGCAGAACTAAAAGGTGGATGGAAGAGTGTGTTTTGGGGTGCCTAGGGGAAGGGGGGAGGGGGGGAGTGAGGGGGCTTTTCGTGCATCACCAGCCGCTCCTTGCGTGGCTCTCCCTGATTTACGGTGCAAGACAAGATAGTACGACAAGGCCATTCACGTGCTGTCATCAAATATAAGAGATTTTTCAAGCAATTCGAGATCTTAAATTGTTCATGGATAGCAGAACTAGCATTAGAATGCTAAACAGGAAAAAAAAAAAAAACCTATCATATTTCATAATCTATGTCATCATGAACAAAAGCCTTTTCACTGTGCTAAAGTAACAATCTAGACTTGTTGTAAGTATGTTATTCTTACAAGTAGTTCGCAGTTATTCTTGAAGGCAAGTCTTGGAGTTTCCTTAGCATAGTGCTGCTGGGGAAAATTTTCAGCATGTCCATCTTCATCTCTAGCCTGAAGGGAAATATAATGGCCTATTTAGGGACTTACAAATAATGGAAGAAAAAAAAATAGCTAAAAGCACAACAGCTCAGTTCATTAAAACAAACGGGAATCCCAAAATATAACATTATTTAAAAGTTTCTTTAAATACGTAGTACACCTTTTAGATATGAGAAATTGGGATGCTATTTTTTACATAGCTTAGGTTGAACATGCAAATTAATCGTAGTGTAATAATTAGAACAACAAAAGACAAACCCAAAACAAAATATTTGAGCTGGAAACTGTGAGTAACTCAGGGTTTCAATTTACTCCATTGCATTTTTCAGGATTACATTACATACGTACTCATTTAAACTTTTTGACATGCTTAAGCAATCCCTAGACAAGGTATTTGTATTTTCAGTTTAACAGCAAGGCCAAAAAAAAAAAAAGTTTTCATACTTGTAATTTACACGTAATACTATTATAGATAAATGGATTCCCCCTCCATGTTTAAGTGAAGCTTTGAAAGGAGCAATCATCTAGCAAGAACAATGATCCTTCAGTCAAATGTGGTCAAAATATTTAATGACAAAGATGCATTAAAAATTACTGGTTATTTGGAACTACGCTGTTAATTAAGAAAGCTGAAGTTTAAATGGAGACATTACCAGAGCCCATTAGCAATCCTGCTTGCTTATAGTATTTTTCCCTTCTCATCTATAGCATTTTCTGCTTTTGAGTTAAAGCAAAAGCGAGAAGCAGGTGAAAGGAGGAGTGTCAGCAATACACTCATTACACTGTTCATTTGGGTGACACTTGCACTCCGTTCCGCTCCATCTCATCTGATCCCTGACTGTTCGCTCTCTCCCTCTCGCAGCCTCCCGAAATTCACAGCTGAGCTGTCTCCCTCACATATGGCTTGCATATAATTATGCACATTCCATTTTACACTGCATTAAAATGATGAGCTCCTGGCTCCCTGCCAACCTATTTAAATCAGCCCCTGCCCAAAGAAGCCTTGGAGAGGAGGAGGACCAGGGGGGGACACACACCAGATAGGGGCGAGGGGAGCGGGTGGAGGCGATGGGGTGAGGAGCAGGCAGCCCTGCTCTCCATCCCTCCAGCTGCCCCATGCCCCCTTTCCCAGGGGCAGGGAGCCCAGGGATGCCCAGGTGTGACGCACGCTCATCTCGGTGGCTACGGCAGCGCTGGCACATCGTTCCCCCCTCGCGCGGCATGAACTGCCTGTCATCGTGTGTCACACTCCCGGCACCCAGGCTTCTTCAGCGTTTGCATTTATGAAAGATATTTACACCTTGCAGGCTCTACGGCTTGTTTGCCTTCAAATAGGCTTCTGCCTCTCCCCGGGGAGATGGGTTGGGAAAGGGAAGCTGTGGGTTAACAGCACTGGGGGCATGAAGGTGTTGCAACTCATGGAAAGCTCCTTGACTCCAACAGTTTTCCATGTGGGCCTCTGCTTGTCAGCCATCAGGTGTGGACAAACTCTGCCTGACAGAAAATACCATTTTTAAAAGTGCAAAGCTTGTCCAAAAGTATGTTTCGAGTAGTACCTACAACTGCTGATTATTACAAAAAGCGGGAAGTGGGAAATCAGTTTATTCTGAATGTTTCCTAGCAGCTTATAGGTATTTTCTTTCACTGCCCTCAATAGCTGCAGGGTGGAAAATGTTTAAAATTTTTCCTTCAAACCACAAGGAAGAGGTAGAGCATTCCTGAGCACCTGAAATCACTTTTATATTGACAACAGTTTAAAAGTATTCTTCTAATTACTAGTTAGAAACTGAAACCTCTCCCACACAATAAATCTACCTCCCATGCTGCGTGGAATCCAAAGCCCAAATTTGACCACGTTTTGTAAAAAAACCTCCAATTCTCATTTTGAAAACAAACTTTGTCCTTTCCTCTCCTCCATGAAGGAATATGGGTAACTCACTGAAGCTCTTCCAGGTCACCTAGAAGACAACTGGGAGATGAATGCCTAAAAAATGCCCTGCACAAATAGAAACGGACCCATTGGCTCGGGATCACAGGTGCCAACGGGATGCTCAGTGACAGAGAGCTGGCGAGATGTCGTGTGGGGCGCAGGTGTTATGTAGGGCTCTGAATGCTATCGGTGCCCCCAGACCCCTGAAATTGTATCTTGGCACTATTCTAGACAGTGTGCACGTGATGGCTGGCACATTGTAACCTGCCAGTGACCCTCGGGAGCATTATCTTGGCGCACGCACACACCTTGTAAAATGAAATGGATATCAGGGTGTTTGTCGCGCATGTGTCAAAATATAGAGACAAGCGCCACCGACCTTCACTCGCTTACCAAAATTGCCAGTTACACAAAGGTTGTTCACCCCTGCTCATGGCAACACATCCCCTCTCCTACTGATCCAAACCTTATTTTATTTAACTTTGGATGTCACCAAAATTTCCTAATCTCAAAACCAGTTTAGCTACGTACTGCTGTAATTTACTCAGGCAGCAAAAGTATACCTAGTTTAGCTACCTTGTTTCCATTGTAAAAAATACCCATTCTCAGCAGTCAGGGCTAATTCTCCAGTTGCATTCCATGAATTCATTACTACCAGTTGTAAATAATTTGCAGAAGGACTCTTACCATGTTCAGCACTGTTCTAAGCACATTAAAAAAGTGGATCAGAGTTTATCTTGCCATGGTAATATTGTGATGTGCCTCTATCTACACTGACTCGCTTTCAATCGCTGCTGCACACCGGTAAGTGACTGCCTCAGCTCCCCAGCATCTCGATCTCACTCACAACAGGCTGGCATCTACAGCTTTTCCATCAGGTCTGGCTGCTATGCAATGTTTTTCATGTGCTATTGTTTAAAAGGAAGCGAATGGAAAAAACCACCAAGCCAAAACTGCGACCTCTCTGATTTTTTAAAATGCTTTTAAATTGCTAAAATCATTACAGAAATGCTCTCATCAAAAAATGTATGTCCAAAGTGCTAGATGCAATTGATTGCATATATACAACACATAGTACAACTGCTCTCACAGCACATTTTGTTCCAGGACAAAAAGGGTTCAGCTTCTGTTCTGAGGCCTGGGACCGTGGTGAGTACTGCTAGTTTTATCAGCACAAAACTGCTGCAACTTCACTGCGGCAGTGCCTCTCCTGGGATTTACTGAATCTCCTAATTCAATAGCCTCTACTGGCAGGCAGCTGCCTTCCCATCAGCTGCATGGGATCCGACAGGGAAACCTGCCCATCGCTGGCCCATGGGATGCCAGGCTGGATGCTCAACAAAACCAGCAGCACTCGCATCACCCTGGCTACTCCTGGCAGAAGACAGCACGTTACCCAAGGAGCAGTGTTGGCAAGGAAGATCTAGCAAGGAAACTGCAGTCGACTTGGTGGAGCTGGCTTGGCTCTAAGGTCAGCCTGATGATGGGTTGCGCGGGAAACTGTGGCCTTTAATTGCAGGTTAGATATCAGGAAACCTTTCTTAATGATAGGTACAGCAAAGCACTGGAGCAGATTGCCTAAGGAGACTGTCAAAGCCCCATCACCGGAGTTTTTTAAGAGCAGATTAGGCAAACATCTGTCAGAATGACATGCATGGAGTAGCTCCTGATGAGGGGAAGCTGGACGGATGAGAACTTCTCCTTTCCCAGGTCCCTTCCCGCCGCTTTCTACCACTGAGCTTCTAAGGAAAATGGCAGGAGGGTAGGGGAAAAAAAATTTTAAAAGAACAGAAAAAGGGATCTGAAAGGACCTCTCTGCAAATAGTATAGCATTTGATGTTCAGAGATATATGTACTCACTAATATAAGTGCATGATGACAACTGTCTTTGGCTACACAAACTGCTATCTGTTTGTAAGCCAGCCAGCCTATATTTGTGAAAGGTGCCAATAGTTTGGAAACAGACTATATATTCAGTCAAGGTTCCTTTTTTTTTTAACAAGACAGAGGAAGAACAATCTAGAGCAGAATTTCCTCCTCTCCCAAGTGCATGGATATGTTTTTCCTTCTTCTCAGAGAAAAATTATCTTGATCCAGACAGGGGATTTCTTAGCTTCAGTGTAAGTCTTTTCATGAAGCCTTAGCCTTGGGAGAAGAAACCTGTGCTTACATTTTAATATTGAGGGCAGAATCTTATAATAGTATGTCACAAGACAGGTTGAACAGAATAATTTATTAAGATGGAACTTGTTAATGCAAAGCTGCCACTAAAATGGGACAATGCATTTGCAATGAAATCCTAGTGCTCAGTCCACAAAAGTTTAATGCCACTTAACTGAAAACACCTAACATCAATTTTCCAAGAGTGACGGCCACTTGAGTGATACAGAGTAACAGAATATTAGCTTGCTTACTCAGGATAAAATTGCCACCTAATTTCCATAAATGACCTTTAAAACAGATGAAACACAGGACCATTACCCCCAGTCACATTAAACGCAGGCATTAGTGGAATGTCTTTAGTAGGACAAAAAAACTTGCAAGAAGCTGAACAGCATTGCTACAGAAGCGCAGATGACTGCATGGAGGCTCCCGTCCCGCAGTGCTGAACAGAGGAAGTTCTCACCACCCTTAATACTATTGTCTCCGGAGGCTGGCTGCAGATGGGAACAGAAAGCCATGTTTCCGTTTCCACCACAAAGGTTATCTCTTCTGTCACTGAAACTCAACGGAAATCCTCGGGGAGACCCTAATCCTTGAAATTCCAGTTCCTGTGCATTTCTGTTGTCGCAGATAATCAATTATCATGCTCTCTACATTCACTGCACCAGCAACGGTAAAAATAGCACTAAACTTCCATCTGTTGTGTATATTCTGCCCAGAAATATTAATGTACGTGCTGAGGGCTGGGGTGGTGGGGGAGCCTGACGTCGGGGTGCTGGGTCGTGGCTCTGTGCTGGGAGGAGAGCAGGGCCAGGGATGACAGTGCAGGGGGGACGTCCCTAGTTCAGCAGCTGTGCTGTTATAGCAGTGAGTGAGCCCTTGGCTCGGGGAAAGTCTTCCCTCAGGGAAAGCTCCCGCTCGTTCTATGAGAGGCCTGCTTTTCACAAGGATTTCAGGATTTTCCTGATTCATGGCGTGATGGAATAAAGTGGTATTTATTAGCTTGTTGCCTCTCTCAGCTGCACTTTATTCACTTATCTCGACAGTTGTAATATTCTGCCACTCCAAGCCTCTAAAATCTGCTCAAACTTTTCCAAAAAGTCCCAGGTATTTTGAAACATGTCAAAACAACATGTCATAAAATCTCCCAAAACTCAGATCAGTTAAAATAAAGGATCTAAAATCACACTGGTTGTTTATTACACCTTTATCATTAACATCCCACTAAAATTGAGGTTCTCCCTTTTGCCTGATCTCCTGTGACCACCCCAGATTAGAGGTGACCACCCTATCCAATGTTTCCCAGCCTGGGGTCTCTCTGTCAGCAGTGGCTCTCTGCACAGTTGGTGGTGGTCTTTGGAGAGCTTGCAGGTCACATGCCACTAACTCCCCTTCTTTCCAGCTGCTAAAATGCATTTAAAGACAGCTAAAAATACATTAAATACTTTCCTAATGTTATTTTTCCATGTAAGCAACTGCTATAGTCACCACAGGAATGTTATTTGATCGCCAAGGGGAGGGGAAGTGGTCCACAAGATAATCTGTCTACTGGAGGTGATCTACAAAGTTAAAAAGAAATGGGCAATATGCCCTATTACAACTTCTTTATCAAGTATGCAGAGGAAAATCAGAAGGGTTTTTGCTGATTTCTTTTGCTGTCTCCTCTCCTCTCCCCACACACATGACCCAACACACACATGAACACATGTACCAACATACATATGCACATCTCCACCCATTATTTAAGTTAGGAATTGAGATCTTGTCTATCCTAGAAGACATCACCAGTGGAGAGAAACCAGCAGAACAATATCACCATGACAAGCAAAACCTTGGGACTGCATGCACGGCTCTTCCCAGGTCCTGAGCAGAGGGTGTATCGCTGGAGACAGGTTTGTGCCATTTTGTTGCCTGGGATCTACCCACAGCCTTCCTTGAAATCTCCCCCTGGCATTCAGCTGCTACTGGCTCCTATACATTACAGTACAGATTCCACAACCACGGAGTCCCTTTCACGGAGAGTGAAGTTACATGGTCACTGAGAAGGAGCAAAAGATGTCCCTGCAAAGATGCGGTCCCTAAGCAGAGCCTGAGGTTCAATTCCCTGCAGGCGTCCTTGTCAAGACAAAGGGTCCCTATTATTGGCATTATCTCTTGGTAAGGGCTGCTTATGCTTTACTGGGATATGCCCCTTACAGACAGTGATGAATCTAGACCCAAACTCCAACCTACGTTCACATTTTAGTTGCTACATCATTTCTACAACTGTCAAAAGCCAATACAAAATCTGAACACAACACCACTAGTGGCAGAGTGGATTAGAAAAGCATCTCAAGTCTGTATGTTTAGGAGAAGGTTTGGTGTGGAAATGCCTTTGGGAGTCAGTTATCTGGCTAGTGTAATTAAAACCAGAAAAAATGCATAATTCAGAATATCCTGCGATCTTTTCCATTGTCCTGACAGAAGAAATACTCCCTGACTTTACAAATCAACAGTCATCAGGTCAAACCTGCTATTCTAACCAAACCCAACCCACAACTCCTTATTGTCCCTTTCTGAACAGGTGTAAAAACTCCAGGGAAACGGGCAGTTTTGCTGAGAAAAGCTACTCCAGAAAAAATGCATTATGACAAAGAAGGAGAAGGTGCCAATCTGTGGAATGATAGGGAAGAGTTCCTGAAATTATTCTTGTCAGAGCAACTGAGGAACGTCACATTCATTTTCTTGCATAACTGAAGCACACTAAAAAATTCAAATATGCCTGCAAATCTGATAAACAGCTATTTATGCTTTTTTTTTTTTTTAATAATGCTTGTCTTCCACGGGCTATGGCTCCAAAGGGTCCAGCTTTATGCATTAAATTTTTCACTCAGAATTTCATGGTATAAAATTATCCACAGTTTATATTTAAAACACAAGCTGCAAACTCTATTATAATGTAAGTAATATTATAACTGAATCAAAAGGAAATAGTAATAACAGTACTACCCTAGTGCCTGCTAAAGTCATAACTTCCATCCTACTGCATTTAAAAGTCACTCAAAACTTAATACTCCAAAAAAAGACAGATTCAGCTTTCTGGATTCAATACAGCTTTTTCTCACCTTCCCCCAGTTTTGTTTCAGATACTTTATAGAAAAACCCTGATTTCCTGCTGGACTTCTCATTCTTTCAGGCAAAATCAGGATTTTCTTTTTATACAACTTGCAATGCTGTACATTTATAGCCCCTTCTACCACAGTCATAAAATACTTAGGAAAAACTGATGATTGCCTTCAGTTTCACAATACATCCAGAAAGAGCAACTGAAGCAAAAATAGCAGTGTCTGCTGCTCTGGACCACTCTTCTAATTTTTTATAGAAAGAGGAGTAGAAGGATTGAGATGTTAAATGACTTCGGCCCATGAGCAAAGGTGGCCCAGCCTTGATTCAATTGCTGAAGCACGTAACTACCTTATGCTCTCAAATCAAAACTCCTAATTAAACCTCATTTTCCCATTGCATTCCAGACTTGTGCACCTTTTTCCTTCCTCTATCAGCTAACAACCAGGCAGTTTCTGCAGCTTTACCAGCTTCCGTGGGACTGTGCTACCCTTTCCCTGACAGTTCACGGCACGGTGATACATGAGAAGTGTTTTCAGGTGGCTGCCTCAGAAGCTAACTTTTCAAACTGCACAAACCTTTACCCATATCATAAATTTTTAATAACCAGTTCCGAATTGTCAAAGAATAAATATGATAACAAACAACATAACATTGAAATAATTGGAAATAAACTTTGTTTATTGCCCCTTTGAACATTTCTTCGACAAGTCACAGCTGCGTGGGACCTTCATAAAAGCACGCCTATCCTACTGATCTCCCTTCTGATTCATGACAGGACTAATCCAGAGACACTAATGCACCATGCTTGACAGTTATTGCAACATAGTCAATACACAGCCTAAAATATGCCTAGGAAAGAAATTAAAATATACGACAGACTTCCCAGCAGATTCCATTTTTGTAATGGGTAGCTCACACCACCGTACTCAATAAGCTTTCCCTCTCTCTTTGCATTCCCTGCTTATTATAATTTATGAGATAAAAGTGTTTTCCAAAGTATTCTGTGTTGTTCACTGTCAGGTAGCTCAAGTATCCCTTCTCACTGCTGCCACTTCTACAAGGGTTCCCCAGCACAGACGAGAGACTCCAGTGCAGGGCAAGCACACATTTCCAATCCGCCTGGCAGAGAAGCAGGCGGCAGGAAAACAAAACATAACACCAAGGCAAAAAAAAACAAAAGGAAAAAAAAAATCCTCAAATGTTGGTTATGGTTAGCTAAGACTCACGGACCAAACAAATCACTGTCTCTAATGAATTTGTTTCAATGCAATCTGCTTATTTCAGGCTTCGGCATTGTAAATACCAGAGCAACAATGCAGATTTTCTCTGATTGCAGTGTCACATATATGATTAATTGTCTTGACTCAGAGCATATTTTTTTAAAGCAATTGCAGGCTGGTTTAATGAACTCCTCTCCCACTGGCTTTTATAGACTAGTCATGATCAACATACCATTAAGATAAACCTCATGCCCCATCCCTCCCCTCTCTGACAGCTTGCCTTATTTGCCTCACAACAGTCAATACCCAATTAAGAGGCAACGGATTTGATCGATACAGAAGGTAACAATAAGACTTAAACAGCTGGTAAATTCTACATATACTCTTTCTCTTTAATTTCCATCTTTATGGTATATAAACAGCTCTGCATTGAATAAATGTGGAGAAGGAAAAACAATGGCCAGGTCTGGTTGGTAAAGCTTTCTCTCAAATGGTCTGTGTCTGCAAGCTACTCCACAGCAATAAATGCTCATCTGGGATCAGTGCAAAGGGTGAAAACAAAAATCTCTCCCTGCTTTGGTTGTGAGCAACGGGCCACTTGGGCCATTCACACACGAAAATGTAGGGGCCGTAATATTATTAAAGCAATCATTTATGAGCTGGGTGAAGGGATGACCGGTCTGGAGAGAGGGGCAAAACCCAATAGAAACAGAGTGTATGCAGGAAAACAGGCAAGGAGAGGGTGAAAAGAAAGGAGGAGAAGCTTTGATACAAATGACATCTTCTACAACCTTAATATAATCTCCCAGTCCTTCTGCCGATGATGAATGGCTGCAATAAAAGGTGGGATAGCGGCAGTTACAAGCAGGACAAAAGCAAAACCTGGCTGGTGGTGAGGAGCATTCGTTATAATTCCCGACAGCCCAGCTGGAGGTCAGGGACTGAGGTTGCGATATTGCCATGAGCTTTGGGTCAAATATCAGGTAGAGTATTTCTCCCTCCTCTCCTGCCACCTTTTTTGAGGCCTTTATTCAAAGTTTTACCAGCAAAGACAGTTCACAGAGTAATAGGCTGATATAGTCCAAATGAGGTA
The DNA here is from genome assembly GCA_907165065.1 of Caprimulgus europaeus. Next base: position 76,007,106 of record OU015524.1, read on the forward strand.
GCCCTCCTTTTCCAGGATTTCCACTCTTCTTTAAAGAAGAAGGGATGACCACAGGGATGCCATGCTCTCACTGATAAACGGGATGTAACTCAAACACCTCTGAGCTTGCTCCCAGTGCAGGCAGAAAATTATTTCTAAATCACAGCAGGATGCCTGTGTTTTCCACTGCCCACTGCAATCCTCTGTCACCCAGAGGGATTCCAGTAACATATATCATGTCTAAAACCAGGAAACTGTCTGTTCAAACTCTAAGAAAGTTCAGAGCACAGAGATCCTTTCAGGCAATGGGAGGCAACCCACTATAATTTATCTTTCCAACCTGCCTTGGGATTTGAGAAGTTCCATTCTAAGTTTTCTCCTTTCTGTCAAAATAAGATGAAATGTGCTGAAAAAACACCTCTGTCTTCCCAACTTCCTTCACAACCATCTTCCCTGGGGAGCAGTTGCGGGTAGATCCTTAGATGGGTTTCTGAGCCTACAGGAACCCACTTCTAACTATTCCCAGCAGTTTACTTCAGTCCCTAAGGTTTATCAGACTACATCTTTGTTTTCCTTTGTTTTCAGCTCTGTGCGTTATTACTATAGAAAAAAAAAGGAAAATTACAATACTGTAACTCTTAAACACAGGGGATGCTTCCACTAGAAGAAGGAGCAGGCAGAAACACATTCACCATCTTTTTGTCTTCTGCAGTGACTCAAAGGACTTGTTTGCCACCTCCGTCCCTAATCCAACCTGCCAGGCCTCTTACCACACAGCTGAGGCTTGCGTGTTTTGCTGCTTTGCCACCTCTCCTGTAACCCCGATTTGCTCTTTTCTGCCTGTCCCTCACAGCTCTTGTCTAAGCATCCCTTGAGTCTGCACATGCTCCCAGCTAGCACTGCTGTCTCCTCATGCATATGCATGAGTACATCCATGCCATTCCTACCATTTCAGGGTGGCACTATCAGCTTTATAAAGCTTCGACGGATTTATTCCAGCCTCTCATGTGTCAGTCCCTTATATAACTCCTGCTTGTCCAACACCTCCAACAAACACTTAGCCAATAATCTTGTTTACAGCTCTGGCCTTCTTTAATGTTTCCTCACTGCCCAATGGAGTATTCAGTGTCACCTCAAATGTATACCCACTGTGTTGCTGGGCCCCCTGAAGTACAGGTGGTGGCCTATGCAATAGGTTTGCTGCCACAGGTCTGTCCCATTTTCCTCAAAGACGAAGCTACTGCTTCCACAGGGAAGAAAAGAGATGGAGGTAGGACATTCCTGTGCATGGTGGGTGCCACACCACCAGAGCTAAGAGCTTCCAAAATTACATCCCCTGTACAGGAAGTACCCCTGGCTCCTCTCCATTCAAGGGCTGGGCTTGAAGCAGCCAGGTGAGCTTTGCAATATTCAGAGAGCAAAGTACCGCTGGTGCTGCTCCACTCCCAGGCTGTAAATCAAAAGCTTGCCTCTTCCATCACCAGGGCAGTGACTTATCTATCTCATTTTAGGGCAGAGTCGTAATGATGTCTCTGTCTAAGCAGAGTCTGGAAAACTTGTAGAAATTTGGCCTTTGGCCTTTCAGCCACTGTGTACAGCTCCACAAATTCCCCATTGTTTAACCAAGATGTAGAGGTCTTTATCTTGGTCACAGTGTATATTAGAGTAGGAGGCAGCAAGGCTTGGGGGAAACTGATGCTCTTGCTACTATCACTACACAGAAGTACAAAAGCACCAAGCAAAGAACCAGCTCTAAATAAACACTTAAAGCACATTCTTACTCTATGGAATACTGTTGCTGTCTGAAAAATTTAACATAATTTTCTATTCTGCACCCGATTCCATCAAAATGCAAGGCCCAATTCTCTCGCCTGCATCCAGCCTGTTTGCATTGTGTATCAGCTCTGTAAACCGCTGTAATGGTCTTGACCTCTGTTGTTCTTAGTGCACTTTTGCAATCTGTGCCTAAAGCTTCTCTAAAGTAAAGAAAGCGCCTGTTTGCCCTTCACACAATCACCAGTAAAGCTAAACTTAAGCAAAGGCGAGAGCTAGCAAGATAACCACCAGGCTAGTGATACATGTTCTGCCTAACGCAAGATTGAGGCCAACAGACAGGAAGATCTGTCCGTGTTTCCCACTTCTACTAGCAGAAGGAGCACCGTGGTGGTGGCTGTCACCATCTTTTCTTTAGCAACAGGCTGGTCAGAGAGAAAAGAAGCTAAGGAAACCTCTTTTCATACTCAGAGGGTGAGTTCCAAGAATAGAATTACAATTTAAATTAATTACATCTAACCATGTAATTAACGTTCGTGTCAGTTTACTACAGGCATCTTCACTATCGATGCTGTGAAATGCAACTTTGTGACTTTTTTGTGGGGAACAAGATGGAACAACCATTTGTCTCACTTGCATTGTTTATACATTGTTAAATTGTTGCTAATATTATTAATCTCATTATCCTAATTACATGTGTTCCGTCTTTTTACGGTAGCATGCCTTCCAGAATTAGACTACTTCACACATCTCCATTGTTCCTCTTTCTCGGTTTAGAAAACCTGATGGGGAATCACTGGCATGGAAGAAAGGGGAAACGAGTATTGAGCGTGAGGAGCTGCAACATCAGCTGCTTAGCAGGAAGGGGAAATCTATGAGTGGTCTTTAACAACCGGCACACTTCACAACACACACTGGCAGAACATTTCACAAGGTGGGAGGTGAAGTTTAAAAAACTGGACCACTATAATCCTTTAAAAACAGCCAGGGTCTCTTTCTGAAAGTCTCAGTCATGTGCCTGGCACTGCGTCATATGGTGTCTCTCTTCCGCCATTTGTTTATTTGCTTCTGGCAGTTTTGGCAGTGAGGTATCGGAGTGAAATGCACACCACTCCATACATATGGTGGGAAGAATCTAGTGCATCAGTTGAATGCATACTGTACTGTATACACATTCTGTTTTATCTCTGAGCACAGCTGTGCTGTAAAAGCTTACAAAATGTGAAGCCTTCTGTGCAGCAAAAACATCGACAGGAGAAGCTGGCCTATAACTTATTAGGTTGTGACACAAGCCAAAAAAAGCCGGAGTTAAAGCTGACAACTCCTGGCATCGTGATGAAAAGCACAGTGGCTCAAGTTAAAGAGGGAGTGTCAGCCCTAACTCCACGTTTCAGGCTTTCACTACCATAGGTCACAAATAGCATCGATGGTTTGTTCTAAGACAATGATTCGCAACCCTGGCACATGGCTTCCAGCTAGTAACCGGCAAGTAATCAGGCAAATCATTCCCCTGGTGCCCCCTGCGGTCGCAGGCAGCCTGTGCTAGGAAGGGAGTCTAGGAGCGAGTGGGCAAGAGCCAAAAAGCAGTTGTGGCTCTCCTCCTTGCCCAGCACAGTAGCCTTCAAGCTGTGATCAGTCCTGTGTCTCCTACTCTCCTAGCTCTTTGGGCTGAAGGTAGATGAAACATATGGCAAGAAACTCTCCTGTGCTGGTTGGACCAGGTGTCTGAGTAGATTTTTTTTTTCCACCACAACTGTAAAACAGTGACTCTTTATTTTAATCTGAGTAAGAATGGTCACACTGGGTCAGATCTAAGGAAACCTAGCCCAGGTTTGTCTCCAGCAGCAGCCAGTATCACCCACTTGAGCACAATCTGAGGAGCTATGAGAAAGACCTTTAAGATTGAGTCCAACCAAAAACCTGACACTGACAAGTCCACCACTAAACCATGTCCCTAAGCTCCTCATCTATATGTCTTCTAAATACCTCCAGGGATGGTGACTCAACAACTTTCCTGGGCAGCCTGTTCCAATGTTTGACAACCCAGTGAAGCAATTTTTCCTAATGCCCAATCTAAACCTCCCTTGGTGCAACTTGAGGCAGCTTCCTCTTGTCCTGTTGCTTGTTACTTGGGAGGAGATTTCTCTTGGGCAAGACCCCACCTGACCCTGAGGGGAAGGGGGAGCCTGACCGCCCTGCCCACAGAAGCTGATGGAGAAAAGCTTCCCATGAGGAGGCTTTTTCCTAGCCTCCGCCACATCCCTCAGCGGAGAGGTGGCTTCCCTTCTCTGACACAATTGTGATGGCACCTCCACACCCAGCAGCTCCTCAAGGTTGCCCACAAGGCACCAGAGGAGCCCTGTGGCAGGGTGCTGGCTCTTGGCCCACTCCCACCACACGCCCTTTGCCCCCGGGGCTCCCCTGGAAGGACGACTGCCTTGCACAGCGCATCGTCACAGCGGATGAAATACAACCCCTGGCTAAGTTTAGCTTGTCTGCCTCGTCTCCTGGGAGGATAGCTGCATGGCTCTGCTGTCGCCTGTGCCCACCGCCTTCCCCCCCAGCCCTGCTGGTCACTCCCTGCCTACTCCATGGCAAAGGGGAAGGGGGACATGGCCGTCACGCTTTTGGGGGGAGACAGACAAGAAACAGCAATTTGAGGCTCAGCCAGACATTTTGTTATGTCTCCTATAAAAGATATGAAAATAAGAGAGAAGCAAGGAAAGAGGAAAATAACAAGTTCTTGCCTCAAGCACTGATTGCTGCTGATGTTAGCTCATTTTCAACAACCAACTTTAATTCCATCTCCACAGTGGATAAACCTTTTTTTTTCAAATATTATTTTAAATACATGGCATGCTCCTCCTTAAAACCAGGCCATGGTCTGTACTAAAGGAAATAATATCAGTGAAGGGTAATCAGAAGTTTGGAACAGCTCTTACATAAGATATTAAATGACAAGGATTTAACTGCTTACAAAAAAAAAAAAAAAAGAGAATGAATATGACAGTAGTCTGTGTAGGCTGATATACTTTTATGTTACCCAAAAAAACCCCATATTTTTGTTACAAAAAAAAAAAAAAGTGGTTACTAACTATCCATTAACTATCCATTGTTTCTTGCAATGCAAAAAGAAGATGCTTCTTTGCAGAACAAGTCACCAAGCTGGGTGGTGTGTAGGCCAAAACTAACTAGAAACCCAGGAGGACTGTAATGCATTCACCAGCTATTGCCAACGGTAGAAGCGCTCCCACACTGGAGTAGTCTCAAGGAACTGGTACAGAGATGGCCTTGCTGTAAAGAGCTCTAAGTCTGGCCTGGAATGTTTTGGGGCATTTATGCTTCTCTGCAACCAGCTCTAGGAATTGACTTTGGAGATGGGAACTCTGGATTTGTTTTCAAACCTCGAATGCAATCCATGGATATTAGTTGGGGCTATTATTTCTACCTCCTGACAAAGGTAGGTAAATTGTTTCTGAAAGTGGTGAGAAACTTCAGAGATAGGAGTTGAATTTAACATGCACAGCAAGCACACCTGGTTACACTCCATGACGGCTGAGAGATGGAAGGGCAAAACACAGGCCTGTCTCGTGATGGTACTGAAAATGAACTAGGTTTTCTTCTTATACATCCTCCAGGAAAGGTTTGTCATTATAGGGCTTTTAGAAAGCCAGGAGGTCACAGCTTCTCTGGCCTTCCAGGTGTCTGTTCACACTACAACAATTTTTCTCACCACTCCTGTGGTAAGAAATCCCAGTGCTCTTGAAACTCAACGACTTTTAACATCCTGACTTGGGTCAAGACGAGACAACTGGACTTGAAACACGTAAATATTCCCATGGAAGCATGCAAATATAATGATGAGTACAACAAAAATAAATTTCACTCTGATTCCTCAGTTTTCTTTCTTCTATTTTCTGTGTTTCTGAGTTCAATGGCACCATTATCCAGGAAATCGACTTAGATTATACTCCTAGAGATACATGAAGTAACCAGACATGTCATCACCCTCATGATGCCTTTCAGCAGGAGTTTAAATCTTTCGCTCCTGATCTAAGGAATGCAGAGCTGCTCAGAGGAATTCAGACAATTACAAACAAGCATCCTAGAAAACATCACTACTGGAATGGAAGCTTGCTAAAGCTTCCACCAACCACACAGACACCTTCCCTATAACACATGAGGGGGAAGGGAAAGGGTAATTACAGCAGTTAGGAAATGATTCTGTCTAGACCCTCAGCATGACTTTTAACATTTTCTTTACTAAAAGTGTGATTAAAAAAAAGAAAATAGAAGTCTTGGATATATTTTTAACAAACTTTGTACAGTTTTACTAGATATATTACCTAGGTCTTTCAAAATAACCTTCAATAGCTCCACTGTTTCTATGAGACCCCCAAATCCACAGTCTCTTGCTACTGCCAGTCACATGCTGTGATAACAGGTGGAATGGGGAACATTTATGCAGCACTGAGCCACAGAAAAGAGAATGTAGGGATAGAAAAGAAGTAAAACCTACTGGCCATGCCAAGATATAGCATTTCTCTTCACACTGTATCTTCAGAGGAGATACAGTGGCCTTGACATGTGCATATACATGTAGAAGAGCATGAATCTCGAGTTCCACCGCTTATGAGAAGTAATTAGAAACTTTAGAGTCAACTTTAACATCCTAAAACTACAAATGAGTTGCTTCATGAGAGGGTGGAGCTGCCACATGTAGCTGAGGCTGGTCAAATGCTCCAAGAGCTCACAAAATTCTATGTGTTTTTTATTTTTCTTTTTTGATCATTTTTTATCCCTCTCAGGCACCAAGTGCTGGCTGCTGTAGGAAGATCACTGTGGGAATCAGAAAGATCTTAAGAACAAAGCTGAAAAGCGGTTTTTAAACCACCCTTGTTGGATCAGCTAGATCGGACCAAATTTCATATCTTCCACATCCTTGCTCGTCTCCCCACACACCAGGGAAGATCTGTGTTATTCTACAGATATTGATTTAAACAGAAAACAGAAGAATAGGAGGCCCGTGTCTAGGCCTCAGCAGGGAACCAACCTGAAATACTCACAATAAAACTGACAGGCTTGATGGCTGAATGGATTTAAGCAACAGCTGGAATCTGATGAGTCTAAAATCACTTCCTGCAAGAAAGCTGATCAGGAGAATAAATCTTTCATGGATTACATTCAATTAAGAGCTTTCACATCATTGAAAGGCAGCTAGAAATCCATGCACAATGTTTGCCAAAAATAATTGGGTTCCAGGTTCACCCACTAAGACTGAAAGCACAGACTTCTGGAGTTTCTCTGCCAGGCTGGGTATTGTCCAGTGGTGATTAACATGAAAAAATAACCAACTTCTGGAAGGATGCTAAACTCTAAACATCCTTCTGAGGGCATATTCTCGTGGTAACAAAGCACACTACTGCTTTATACTTGCTACATCTGATATGCAGGAGATGGACTGATTTCTAAAAGTCACCACTCAACAACAAAGGTAGCAAATTTTTACACCAGCTACTTTTAGCTGTGGAGTGGAAAGTGGCAGAGCCCAGCCCACCGCACACGCAAAGGCTTTCATTCCATGGGCTCCCAGGGCGCAGAAGCTGTGGAGCTCTTAGCAAATCTGAAATAGCTTTCATGGTTGGAGATCAAGTCTCCGCAGTGAAACTTCTTGAAACAGCAAAGGCAGAGAGGCAGGTCCTGAACTCCTGGAGTAAAATGAGCCAACAACTGACTGAAAAGACAGTATGTCTCTTAGGAAAAGTGTTTAAATGCAACCGATTTTATGGAGCTAATATTTGAGATTAAATAACAACTAAATCTAGGGTTCTTAGAATATCTGAACTAGAAAAAAGGCAGTTGTGGGTATATTTTTATAAACAGACTTACACACACCTGCTTTTTCGACACTGGATGCCTATAATGTGACAGACTGAAAAGTGGCCCTCCTGGTTTTTGGTTTGTTTTTTTTTAAAAAAAAAACCAGAAGTAAAAGGAAGATCATGTATACATGAGTGTGAGGAGAAAATCACAACAGCTCTTCTGGCCTTTCTAGCAATGAATAAGCAGCTTTCCTCAAACCATTGCAAACCTACATCTTTTATTCTCATTTTTCATTAGAGGAATGTTTTAAGAGGGACCAATTTCTTGCAGAAATTTCCCATTAAAAGTATGTCTCAGCAGTAATTAAGACATGACAGAAGGAGATTACGATGCGAGTTCCGGATTTATACGACAGTGCTGGAGCCGAGAGCCCATGGGACTCCCTCTTGCAAGGCCACTTGGGCTTGGATTCTTAGAAGACCTGGTGTAGGTTAAGCAAACAAAGCTCATTGTTTGCTTTTCTTCAGGGAAATTGTTGCTTAATTATGTCCTATGCTTTTGGAAATCCCAGCCTTGGGGAGAGGAGCAAAGGAAACATTTTCCCTCATTCCAGAGCCGCGATGATGACAGGACTGTTCGCAGATGCCCGGCTGGATCAGGGTTGCTCAGGTGTGGTGCTCCCCATGGGGTGGCAGGACACCCTCCTGTTCCCTTTGTGGGTGGAAGGAAGAGGCTCACGTGGTGCAGGAGCACCTACCTGTCTTGCACCATGCCTTTGTGGGCATCTTTCATCTCCTGCTGGGAACATGCACCCCTCCGACTGCTACAGCCGTGGATCAGAAAGGAAAATAAAATGAAGCCCATCTTTTCCTGATATGTAGCCATTTGGTGGTGGGAGAGGCTGTTCGCTGTGAAACTCTGGCCAAGTTGCAAATTCACTGCAGATCTTCAGCTGTCAGCTGGACAATTCACAAACAATTACCTTAAACACTTGACCCATGCTGTATCCCAAGTATCCATCAAGCAGCGGCTGCCGTCTGAGACCAGTCCTGCGGTACCGACGGGAGCTTGACTTCCCTTTTGACAGTTACTACATCAGATACGCTCAGCTTCATTTTTCATTATAGCAGTGGCTTTCTGAGGGCGGACAGGGTTGTGCTTCTCTGTCTGTCTTATAAAATCAACCTGCTATTGAAAAATTAAGCTGTGCTCTTCCAGTGTTTTGCCACTCCTGGTAGTAAAAAATCTGTGTGTCAGGCTTTCTTGGCTATTACCCTGATGATGCTAACTGAGGTGGGAAGTCAGCTAGTTGTTCTCCAGCCACACTGACAGGGACAAGGTATGTCTAGGTCAATACAGGAAGCATACAGAGCATGCAGAGTCTCTTTGTCAAACAAGAAGGTGCTGTTTCTAAATAACCACTTTTATAACTACAACCTCACTTTAAGCAGAAGTCACTGGTCTCTGTCCTCTAAGGAGAAAGAGCACTGTGATAAAATCAGCACCAGGGAGGAAACAGGATTAGAAACAGGGGGCAGGGAGCAAGGATTTAGGAAGTTGACAGGGTACCCCTAAATCTCAGAAAATGTTCACTTTCCCTAACAAAAATCTACCATTTGGGTCTTGAAATCTGAGACTCACGATAGGAACACAAGCTCAGTCAAAACAGCCGGGTTTTCTGCAACTCTAACAAGGAATTTGGTGCAACAGCTCGTGAAAACAGGTGGTGAGTGTCCAGTTCAGACTTGGAAGCAGTAGACTACTGTAAAATTCCCATCTTCCCACCCCTTGATTTCAGAATTTCCATGTCAAAAGAAAACTCAGCAGCTCAGCAAACAGACTGAACTATGTTGTAAAAGCCTTGTCTTTTTAACTACAATAGCTGTGAAATACACAATACATCTTTAAGATTTTACAGTGCAGGTAATATAGAGGAACTAAAATATTTGTGACTATCCTGTCAAAGTATCAGGCCTGCAGCTTACAGGAATATTTTATGAATGGCAAACCAGAAAGACTTCCCTTCTTCATTCTTGGGTCACATTCACAGCAATGCAACAGTATAGAATAAGCCCCTCTCTCTTTCGAAGAATTGATTTGCTTCATTAAGAGCCAAGCCCTCTTTCTCTTGCCAGCTGAAAAAGCTGCCTTTGTATCCTTAAGTGAAATCATTAAAAAACGTGTCAGACAAGAGAGATGTGTTTTTCCCAGGTATTCCTGAAAGCTGTTGAGTGCTACAAGTCAGCGCTACAAAATCGTGCTGCACCACTCCAAGCATTTGTTTCTCTTCCCAAACACAGCATCATTGTTCTTATTTAAAGAAATAATCCTCACAAAGCTGAAATAATTATTCAGCCCAAACAGCCCATAGCAAGTGAAACAGTCTTTAGACAGCTGTCATGGCTCAGTCTTCCGGAAGCTTTGATTTTAATGAAACTCATTAAGGAAAGAAATTAACAGAAATTAACAGGAAAATATCATAATTTGTCTTGTTTCAGAAAGCTTGAATGGAGACAAAAGGCTCTTTAACATGACATGTAATGTGACCAGTCAAAACTCCCTGTGTCGCTGAGTCTCGCACACTGAGTAAATAAATCCAAAGTTGCTTGTGTTGCAGCTCCACAGTTCGGTGCAGTGAAATGAAAATGTTAAATGAGAATACCCTGTCTTTGGGCGCTAAGGAGCCTGTCTTCTAGCATCTGTACACTGTGTGCTCGTACAAGCATGCAGGAATGTTCAAGGTAATGAATATGCTACCTGTAAATATCCTAGGGTAATGAAAGATGAAAGGTAATAAACTCTCTGGAGAAGGGAACCTTCTTACAGATAGTTCATGACAACTGTTTCTTTCTGCAACACTCTTCAACAGAGGAGAAAAAAGCCCCATTTATCTTTTCAGATACATATTAGGTATCTAAGCTATCTCTGTTTTCCTGGTCAGAAGCACAAAAAGGAACATTTCACTATGGTTTTTAATCTGGGTGGGATTGACAGAGGAGCATGTGGGGCTGTAAGCAGCTCAGAAAGGCAGAGATAATAACATCAACATAGCTTGGCTTAGTGTCCTCAGCCTCTCCTCTGGCACTTGCTGGCTTATTCTCCCTTGACTGAGCCTGCTACACCACTGCCTCATCCCAGCAGCGAGCCACATACACCCACCTGCAACGTGGGACGGGCACCTGTTCAATGACAGTGGCTGGGCTAAAATCCTGCCCTTCTGAAACCAACCGAGTTTTACCCTTGCCTTTCAAAAGGGCCAGGATTTAGATCCCAGAGAGCTGTGAAAAGGACAGGAACAGAGTCTGAGCTCAGAAGGAAGCAGAGGGGTCAGCTGGAGAGCAAAAGGGGCATGGAAATCCACAGACCACATCTATAAACCAAAATTTTCACCAGAGTCACTCTTTGCTCTTCACAGGGACCAGCTTTTGCCGCAGAAATGTGCAGGGAAACTACTAAGAATCTGTTGAAAGCACATAAATAAGAGCATCACCTATTTGGCATTCACCCCTTGCTGCCTATAGTGGCAGTCAGCTCCCAACACAGAGCCACGTTATTTTGCCATCATACTAGGAATCTACTGGCAATGCCAGGGGAATAACAGGGACGCAGTTACTATCACTTCTGAGCACAAGGAATATGTATAAATATATGTTAAAAGACAGCTTAGTGCTTCTGTGAAAAAAAGGTCTTAGTTACATAGAATTTAGAAATAGAGTTGTTCTGATTTCTTGTGGAGTTCACAGAGTGTCAGTGGTGTATAGGAAGTGCCAGGGTGAGGGCAGATACAGAAAGCAGGTACAGCAGATGGGAAGAGCTGAGGGAGTAAGCAGAAGCTGGTGGCAGAAGGGAGAGAAGGACAGGCAAAGGAAATCAAGACTAACGGAAACGTTGCTGAGAAAAGTAAAAAGGGTTGAGTCTTCAGACAAGGGAATTTTGGAGAAACAGGCAACAGCAAAATGATTTCTGTCCAGTTTACATGAAGCCTGAATGAGAAAACAAGCCATACATGATATGGCTTTGGAAACTGGGTCCTATTAAAATGGCCTCAGAACAAGCTGTATCTGTCTAAACTGGAGTCACCTGGATCTTCCTTTATCCCAGCTGACTAGGAAACTTGTCCCTCACTTTGAGCTGGATAATTCTCACCTGACATTTATCCATAATTGTACACTGTTTCTAACCAAGACTACCAGCAACATCCTTCATACTAATAGGTCTATGCCTAAAGGAATGGCCCACTTGTGAATACAGCTGTTCCAAAATAAATAGTTAATCTATTAAAATCTCCCGAGATAAACTCATGAGAATGACCAGAATTCAACCCCACAGCCTAAACAGTTAACACTATATACAAGCTGGGAAAGTTGGTTGTGAGCATTTACTTGTTCTGTTAAACTTTCTGGACTTCTGAGGAGAACCGTTGAAATACACCAAAAGAGAGAGTACCTCCTTACAGTCTCTCAGACTATTTATTATATGCTTTTGTCTAGTAATGCCATGAGGATAGACTAGGATTAAATTAAACAAACCCTCTTGCAATGTAGGGAAATGCCTGGATGGCCTCCAGGTTATTTCTGCCCTAACTACTTCTATGTCAGAGCCATTTTAGGAATACAAATGAGTGGAGCGATTAGGGATGGATGAATCCTGGACATCAGACTGATGGAGGTTCATGAGCTCTTTCTGAACTAGCAGTAGTGACTTCTTGCAAAAAGGAACTCCCCAAAATTATCCTCCTCTCACCTGTATCACCTTCTCCCTGACTCTAAGAGGGCACTGCATTTCTCTTTCACTGGCACTTCTCATACAATGCATCAGACTACTTAGGCCTGAAGACATCTTACGTGTCCTCTATGTAAGCCAAATGCTAATCGCTCTACTGCTGCTACTCAGCTCAGGCTTCCTATTGACTACAGCCTGCCTACAAATGAGCCAAAGATGACCCGACTTTCCCAGACTTTGATGTCTGGCTGTAAGGCCCATCACAGTTCCTGGGAGATGAGGTGCTCACAACACCTAGAAAAAATAAAATCATTACTATATGGCTCTTTGCTTTGGCTATTGTGGTGAGCAGAAAAGATTCCACCAAAATTCTTTTGCTATCTTGATTTGCTTTCATTTATTCTGGCATTCAATACACTGTGCATTTATAACATTTATTCACAATAGTCAATTCAAAATTGCTTCAATTTCATCAAGTTTCCTTTTATATCCTTCCTTTTTCTTATTCCAAGGAGGGCAAATATAATTTATTCACCTTTTTATGAAGGAAGTCTGAAATCCCACTGAAGTCCTTTGCAAACCTCCCACTGACCAATATCACCAGGAATGAAACATTATGTTCTTTACACCCCAGCAGTTCTCTTTTTCTGTAATCCCTACCTCTAATCCGTGTGCTCCCAGAGTGACCATCCCAGCAGCAGCTCAGTGACCGGATTTCAAAAGTGTCCCCATGAATTCCCACCTACTTGGCAAGGAGGACAGTGCCCACAGGACTGCTCCGTCTCCTGCTTCGGGAAGAGGTCAGTACATCACTCTAAAATGCAGATATGGCACAGAGGTATGTACTGACCCACTTCTGTCCCTGCTCTCTTGTCTATGAATCCCACTCCAAGGACAACTGGGAGAAGGACCTATATCTCCATCACCATGGGCTCTTCCATAATGCTCAGCTGAAAGGGCCTGTCTGTTCCCCAGGAAAAGCTAAAACTTGTACCAATAAACTTATATCAAGAACACAGAGGCCCTATGCATCAACACAAAACCATTCCCTTCCCTTCCTGGAAGGAAGCTTCAAAACAGCCACCTCATCCTTTGCTGTCACTTTGGCTGTTACGGAAGAGCCTATCCTTTGCTTTCAGCCACATTTATTTTATGTAGCATGACAAGAAACAGCAGTCAAAACTTCTCATTGCTCTAGTCTGAAAAAAATGCTTTTTCTTCTGAGTTATAAAGGAAGAAAAGCTTTGAGAACTTAGTAGGCAGGTTTGCTAATGAAGCACTTTAAATACGAAACAGAAAGCATCCTTCTCGTGATCCTTTTCATGAGTATATTTATGGGACATTTTTTAATTCAGGAAACAACAACATGTGGTTGCTTCATCTATAATCTTCAGACCAGATTTTCCACTAGTTTACTTCAGTTTTACAGAAACATAATTCAACCAATTTTTATAGGGCTACTGCACTGTAAGACTGGGTGATGCCATGAGGAATTTCTTTCTCAATGTTCTTGTTGTCACTTATTGCAAAAATAGCAAGATCAAACATTACACAAGAGGCAATTTTTAAGCAGGTATCACATATACTGCAGCAGCCCATGACAATTTACAAGAAAAGCACAAGTAAAATGGAAACACTCAGAGCACTGGCTTCATTTATGCCTGGTAATTTTTTTTTTTATTTTTCATGTGTGTGTGTGTGGTCAGTTGGAGAAAATTTCCATAAAATCACAGAGCTGCATTATACCTAGCACAAGGCTTGCTTCCCCTCAGGAAACACTCTATGACTTGGTGGAGGCTCACTTTTGTAACTGACATTACTCTGGTGGACAGAGACCTCATTTCATGACTAGAGCCTATCTCATATCGGAGCATCTGTGCCTCAGCACTGCCAAACATGTACATCCTTCCTGACGGGCTAGTCAGAGCCAGTTAAGCCTAGTAAAAGTGTTTGTGCATGGCACTTTAGCAAAACAGCAGACACAAAACCTGATAGCTTTCTTCCATAATATTTGCAAATTCCGTAACAGTTGATTATTTATACATTAACCCACAGACTTCACTTCTTCCATCTTATACCCATGCATTGTAGATGTGGTGTTGTTGCCACTTGCTCTGTTAGGCACAAATTAATGCATCAGAGCCGTGTAATTTATGCATGCTATTTTGTCAAGCCTGTTTGTATGGAATCTGCTTTGGAGAGGCAAGCTGCTCTCTACTGTGGGTCCAGAACTAGTATTAATTTTTTTTTTCCTTTGGTGCCATGGCTCGAGGTAACTTCAGAGCAGTTACCAGCAAATCGCTGATGAGATTGAAACTGCCATGTTCCGTGTTTTATGCCATTTCAGCTAGAGATGACTTGCGTGCATACAAAAGTATGACACTGATATAATAAAAGAAAACCCTAGTTGACATGGATATTCATGGGATGCCATTATCAGGGCAGCCAAAGGACCAAGGACAAAGGACTGATTTACTAAGTCAGAATATGACTGTGCATTTCTAGGTTTTAAAAATGAGCGAGGAGACCTAACCGCCCGCCTTTCCCAGGAAGCAGTATTACAAGGCAGACAGCTTGTTCCACTTAAACACACCCCACTGCAATAACAGCATTACTGGGGAAATGAAGACACAACATACAGTCTTTTCTTAGTGCTTTACAATTCTCAGGTCAAGTGCTAATACATATTACAGAGCTCTCTCTGGCAAGTATTGTTAGAGCTGTCATTAAAGACCTCCAAAAGTCTTAGCTGTGCAATTGAAAATGTTTCCAAATCCTCTTATCCCAAACATAACAAATCTCACTGTTGTTAAATCTGATGTTTTGTAAATTCGATACTACTTGGCTTATTGAGGGGGCCGGAGAATGTTTTTTGTGCAATAACACAGATCTCCAGAAAAGGAATAATGCATCTCTGCGGCAAGGGAATAACACGGATCTCTGGGAAGGGATTTGCATAGACCGGTGGAAGAGGAAAAATCAAAGACCACCTCCAGTACAGGATGAAGATGATTCCAGGATTAAAAGGCATAATAATGCTACCCAATTACAGCTCCGCCTGGGTCATGCGCTATGTGCAGCAGAAAGAAGCAAGATGGCAGATACCCTGGGTTATTTTAATTAATTTAATCATGTGACTAATTGGTCTCTGCTGGGTTTCTGTGGTAACTGCTTCCTAAGTGCTGATGGGCAATTGTGTTAAATGTAGCTTGGAAACTGCACGTAGGGTGCAGTGCCTTCTAGAGAGCAAAGGGAATTGTACAGCTGTGCGGGGAAGGTGCTCCTGCTGGGGCACTGATTGTCTCCGAGCAGAATGTTTACAGCTGTCCTGTCCTCTTTGCTCCTCGGCAAGCACGCTTCCCAAAGGAATACGCTTATTTGCAGAAAACGTGCTAGACTTTCTTCCTCTTGGGCGTGAAAGGAGATTTCCTGCAGGAATATGTGAAAGCACATGTACGCGGCAGAGCACGCGCTGTTTGGAAACAAAGGGAGAGCAGCTCGAGAGCCGTGCGTGCAAAACCGAAATGACTCCTGCGTGCGCAGTGTGAGGCCCTGGAAACCAGAACGTCTTCTTAGCGGTGGCTGCGTTCGAGGGTAAATCCATTACTGAGCCCTGACACAAACAATGTGCGAAACTGGTTTTTTCCAACTGCTCCTGCATCTCTTGTATTATTCATGAAATCCCTAAATCCACACGGGTCACAATTAGCACAGAGTACTGCAAAATGGCACAGAGCCGTCTTCAAAACTGGCAAACATGAAAATGACTTGTAAAAGTCATTCTTTGCTTCATGGGTTGAATTTCGGATCACCATGAATAAGAAGTTGTCATCCTGCTGGATCCAAACTTACATCCGCGTCTCCTCACATGATTAATGTAACAGTACAAATGGAAAGATGATTAATAATAGCAACCTACATTCCAGTAATTACAATTGCACAGAAGAAATGACTGTTTAATGGGGTGGTAAGTTAAACCCCGTTAAGGGCACAGAGGAAAAACAACTAAGAACCTCCTCAGTACCTTTCACCAAAAAAAAAACCAACCAACCTAAGAAAACATCCGTAAGACAACACACGACATGCTGCAAATACAGAACACAACACAGAACAGCAAATGCCATCTCTCTATCCTCACCTCTCTAGTGAAAATGCAGAAACAGGTTAGGAAATGTAGGAAGACATAGCCAGAGAGGAGTTAAAAGTGTGGTGGCTGTATTATGAAGGCTAGAAAGGTTCCACTTAATAAAGCAAAGGAAAGGATAAGGCAGAATGGTGAAGGAGGAAAAATGTGCATTACCTCCCTGCCCTGGGCTACTGGAGAATAAAGAGCTATCCAGATGGAGTAAGTGTGACAGATCTGGGCTTTATTTTATTTAATATAAATTAGGTTAAATTTAAAATACCTTACACAGCTTTATCAGCAAAAAGTACTAGTTGTAGATCATGAAGTATGAAGACAAGTATCTAATTCCTCATTTTTCCTGTTAAAACGTCACCACTGGCTTGTAGCTTGGGATTAAATTCTCATCCATTTCCTCAGTGGAAATGTTGCCCCTGATATCTGCAGGACCAAAATACCTCCTTTGTTTTGAAACTAGTGGTCAGTACCTTACTGCATATTCTGTTCTGCAATTTATATTGAGTTATCCAAACCTAAGTTCAAGGGTGAAGAAACAAAAAGCTCAAAACTACCACATTTGCGTTTAGCTGGCTTTAGGAAATCAGTATCTTACAAACTATGCAACATGCTCTAATATCTCTAGTTGTGTCAGGCATAGCAAAGGTGCTACACATTACATTTTATACTGAAATGTCCAGATACAATGAATTACAGCTCTACATCACACTTCTTTAAAAACAGCCCTTATTATGAACACAACCTCACATATTGCTTTAATCTTTGTACAAAAAGTCTTCTACACTTCCCATATTTGCATCAACATTAAATACTAGAAGATATTGACATTTTCAAAATAATTCAAAAGCAGTGTGGTGACATTGACAACAGCATTATGAATGTTGAAAATTTTTACAAAATTTTTAGGATGATTGCAAGGGAGACAAAACATTTTCATTTTAATGATAATAATAAAAAAACTTTGCAGTGACAGTATAGCAAGCCTAATGCTTTTTCAGACCCAGTAAGAACTAAGTGGAAACTATTACAATTCCTACAGTGGGCCAAAATCACAGCTGATGTAAGTAGCCCTATTAATTTTAACAAAGCTATGCCTGCTTACACCAGTTATGTATTTGGCCAACCAAATGGGACATGTCAGTTTAGATTTGGATTATATCACGGAGCTCTCCATGCTTGCTATGCCATCAGTACAACCGCTCTGATTAAGAAGATGGGTCTCGCCATAGCAATCAGCCCATTTGCTCATCTCGCCTGGCAAATTGCAGCTGACAATTGTCCATACCTGAAAGAAGGAGTGAAAAACATCCTATATCCTACGCAGTCATAGGATGTATCTGGGGCTTACCCTGGCAGGCAGTATCTCTGATGAGTGAGGTTTGGTTTCCATTGCTCTTTTACTTGGCTTAGCTATACATTTTGCTAATAATCATCAGTTTTATCAAACCTATGCAACTAAACTAATTTAAAGCTCAGTTCAGCTGCAACTTCTGGATAGAGCACTCCTGTTTATTTCAGTGGCTTGTGGCTCAGGCCTTTAACTACTGTTTGTGATTGCTCAGTCTAAAAATGAGCAGTGTAATTTTGGGAAGTAATACTGCCTGCTGCATCTGAGCATGCTATCCTTTAATTTCTGCAGAAGTCGGAGACAGAAAATACACAGAAGACGGTGTATGCACTCCCTCTGCCAGTGCCAGCTTTGGCATTTATTAGTGTTTGCTCATCCCAGCTTAGTCCATCCCAAGCAAAATGGCTGATTTCAGGCCACAGTTCCAGGTGCTAACACATCGAAGTAGTACTATGCATTGAAATTGCAAAAGATTAACTTCTTTCCAGCCTAGTCCTCCTTCTCCACAGGCTTAACATCTTCGTATTCCCTAAATCATTTTTTCTCTGCTCATCCCTTAACCCTAACCATCCAAACTCCCTCCAAATTTTGCCACTCCTTGTTCTACCCAAGTTTCAGCAGCCACACAACTACCCTCCTCAACACCCCCACACTCCCGACACTAGATATGGCCAGTTAGCTACCACTACATCTGCACAGGCAAACTTACCTATCCTCAGCTTCAGCCTCTTGTCCAGCTGTCCAGCTTCATTCATTCCACTAAAATTTTTTTTACAAGTTGGTTTGTTGGTTTTTGGTTTTTTTTCCCTAGACATATTAACTCACTTTTGTCAAAGTACAAGTAATTTAGTTGGGTTTTTTCATTACTTCTAATTCCTTCAGAGAATTATTTTCTGTCCTGTCTGGTATTTGTAGCTCCTCCTAGTTCAGTATCATCTGCAGAGTTTGTGAACTTGCTCTCTGTTCTCCCCTGGAGATTATTAACAAAATATGAAACAATACCAACCTCAAGATGGTCCCTCTGGCACTTTTCTATCCACAACCTGATATGCTGCTCTTTATCACCACCCTTTACTTTATTCCTTGAGTCCATTTTCAGGCAACTTGACAGTGTTCATATCCAAAGTAATTTGACTTAATCTGAGGGTAAGATTTCATGAGATGCCTTTTCAAGTGCTTTACTAAATTCCAAATCCATTAGAACTTCTAATTTCCCTCCCTCAGCTGATTTCTGTGCGTGTGTGTACATACTAGCTGTGTTTGCTTGGCAAAACCTCTGTACTCCTCTGTTACTCCTAGCCCATATGGTATAACTGCAGAAAATGGGGATTTAGTTGAGTGGGTTTGGGCTTCAAAGTGTCTGCTTTTTGTTGAAAAAATTGACTTTTTTCTAAAACCAATTAATTTTTCTGTAGCAAATTGAATTTAAAACTTTTCTAGCACACATAAGAACATTCCTCAGCATTATAAAGTAATTCTTGTGTTGGCACTGAACTCGGGTCCTTTGGAATGCAATCAGATTCTTATTTAAATGTCCAACTTAATATGAAAACATGGACCGAGGTATGCTGCTGTGCCAAAATGTGTTCATTGTTTCCGTGAAGGGTATCAAACAACCCATAGACGTCAAATAACACATCAAAAATAAACAACCTTATCCAGCAAACATGATCCTCAGTCCAAATAAACTATGTTCACCTAAATATCTGTATTGGGTTTGTGTGGCAAGGTTTTGGTAGCAGTGGGGGAGGGGGGGGACATGCTACCAAAACCTTGCCACGCAAACCCAATACAATATCTTTGTCTAAAAGCTGTTGTGTGTAAAAATTATATCCCAGCTGTTCTTTAGAATGTTACAACCTGCCTTTTTTTTTTTTTTTTTTTTTTTGGCACCATACAAATGACTTCCAAATTTTCAGGAACAGTTGCTGGTTTTAATGATATATTGCAGATCCTTGTCAATATCTCTGCTGCTTCACACTTTTATTTCCTTAGGAACACTCAGCCAAGTACCATCTGCTCCCGGTGATTTACTGCTCTCGAGTTGCTGAAGTTGCTCCATAACTTCCTCCTAAGAGACTTCAATTTCTGTTATAAGACCACACTCCGATTTCCTGTGAAAAGTGTCCTTGTAACAGGAATTTCCTCATCATCCTCTGCAGTAAAGATGGATGCAGAAAATTTAATTTAATTTTTCTGCTCTTCTGCTTTTTCAGAAGGGGCCGGAGTCACGACTGGATGGCCTGTGGGACCGAGAGACCTACAGGTGGCTTTTGTTTTCTACAGGGACGCTTCTTCTATACCTTCTTCTATGCTTTGTACATACACCTTTCAGATAATTTCCTTGACCTTTTATTCCTGCACTTTACCTCAGAGACCTTTGGTTATAACTGACTTGATCGCCTTTTCAAATTTTTTGAAGGATGAGTTTTGTCTTAAGTGAAACATTCGGTATTCCTGCTACAAGTGTACCTGGGACCTCAGGAGCATTTCCATAGTTTAACAACTATACTTACAATTTGGAAAAAAAAAAAAAAGAGGGCTTTTTTTCCTTTCTTGCTGTGTGAAAAACCACAGAAACAATAAGAAAACAGACTGCAGGCAAAATGATGAAACTGCCCGTACACAATGTACAGGCAAATACGCACAGGGTCTGATCCGGAGCTCATTAAAAGCAACAGGACGTCACCCACTGATGTCGATGGAATTTGGATCAGGCCCAAAGGAAGCACACCAAAAAGCAGTGGGAGGTTTTTTGTCTCATCTTTCAGCTACAGTAATCATAGGTGTTGTTTGTAACAGTAGTAGGTAACAAATTTTCCAATAAAAGTGTGATTTTTAAGTTGACAGTGTCCCTTTAAGCTTATGCACTTCTTCACTTAACTATGCCAGATTTACTCTCCCCTTTCTACTTTTTCCTTGCTCAGAGGTATACATACCATCTGTGCATCTAATATGGTGTTCTTAAATAGCCTCCAGAGTGATTCAATGCTTCTTTTTTTCCCATTTTTTAAACTTTCTCTTAGTTAACCCTTTTCCTTGGTATTTTAGAGCCTCTCTTTCAGAGCTCCCGGTCCTTCCCTTCTTTAGGATGAAGTTACCATCTTCCAACACCAAAGTTAAGAGTATGGCCAACCTGTTCTTTTAATGGCTGGGCATCACACAAAACTCAGTGGGAGCTGCCTTATCAAGGTATTGATATTATTCCTGCAAATGGAGGCGTGAGATTGAACCATTCAACAATGTCCAAAATTGACCATTATTTACTACTAAACCATAAAATTATTCAAACCTACCTCCTCATAAATAACTAAATGTCAGACTTCTTTTTAAATCTCTAGATTAAGCTTTTAAGACTTACATTTGGTTCTAGGAGCTCTCTCCTGCCTGGTTTAGCAGCACTGTGCACCATGACTGTGAAAGCCTGTAGGCTAAATCAAAAATACTAATACTAATTGAGACTGGGTTGTTGTTTCATTTCTTACCCAGTGGGTTTCCCCTGTGGTGATACGGGGAAAACTACAGCATTTGACCAGTGCTAATGGGGGAAGCTGAGTCCTTGATGGACTCACACACTCCCCAGTAAAGCTGCACTGGGCTATCATACCCCACTGAAGATCCCTCCTCTCACAAAGCCCAGGTAAGAGCCAGAGAGATGCTCTGCTCTGCTTTTAGAGTACATGGACAGCAGTGGAGCCACATCTCTACCTGCCCACCCCATGTGTGCTAGCCAGAAGTGCTGGCTCCCTCCTGAGCATCTCCACCAGCCCCTCTGTGCAAGGGAGGTAGAGTCTGGCCTCCTGCTTCTTAGGTGCGAGATTAAATACACCAAAACCATCTGAAACCACACGCATGTGCGCACACACCCCCTCACCTCACCCCTCCAAAATCATCAGATATTTTATGACTGTTTCTAAAAATTATTAAACAGATAAGTACATTTACTTTAGAAACAAAATTGCATCCAGGCTGGCAACATGCAACATGTGTTTACTTTCAGTCCAATTTAAATTCAAAGGTGTGAGTTGGGTTCTTGGGTTCTTGACAGTGGGCAGCCCTTCACTGAACTTAGCTGGCCAGCAACAGCCTTTTATTAGTGTAGAAATTATTTTCTACAGGAAAGATATTTGACATTTTCAGACTTTTGACCTATAAAACTCACCTCATTCTTCCAGCAAGTTTAACACCTGTGCATCAAGCACAGCTTGATATATAGCAAGAAGGTGACTTTAACTAACAATTCCTGGTAGTAGACTTTCCTGTTCATCCAGCAGATTATAAATTATATCCATTTGGCTTCTCCTAGCCTCATTTAGATTCACATGGCCTGATTCAAGGTTAATGTGTGTAAGGGTTTCTTCGGTCTTCTGATAAACCAGCAAATGTTTGCAAACAAACCTAAAAGGAATGAAACTGCCCTACTTAGAAGGGGCCAAAAGATACACAATATGACTTACTCCCTTGGTCTGACTCAATTTCATCCTTGAATTTGTCCCAAGATTTCTATGCCTGATGGAGAAGGAAGCCATCACTTTGAAAGAGTAAGAGAGTAATTAAACAGAGATTGTCAGCTGAAAAGAAATGCCGCAACCCCAGTGCATTGCCACCTCACCTGCACAATTCACTTCACCATTGGTGAAGTGTGACAGCAACATGTGCTCCTGAGAAGCTTCAGAACTAGAATGACCTTCCACTAGAAAGCCTCTCAGGTTTTCTACTGTTGCCTACCGTGGTGCCCTGCCTGGGCAGAATTTCACCCCATTAAACCACATGGTTAATTGTAATATTCCATACGTCCTTTCAGGAGTGTGTACGGACGGTGTTGTTCACAACATTGTTCCTAATCCAAACATATTTCTGAAAACCATATTTGCTTAATCTGGGTTTTTAAATAAAAATATATGGAGTCAAAAAAATACTCGAGCTCCTCTTTCAATATTTCCCTAAGTTAATGAGCTGACTGATAAGTGAACAGATGCATTAAGGCAATAATTTATTCAAATGTCATGATATTTTTGAACAAACATATTATTTAATACACATTTCATTATTTGCCCAGCTCGTACTAGTATTAATGATTGATGTGTTCATTAAAAAAGGGAAAGTGGCACCAAACATAATCTGTGCAAATTAGATTCACTTTGGATATGTACCCTAAGTTTTCATCAGCATAAAGACTGTTCTCAATGCTCATTCCGTGTTGATCACGTGGAAACAAAGCTGGAAGGTGCCTAATTTCATAGGAGGCCAAGGCAATGTGGGCTAATCTAATGTAACCTGAACCAAGACACTGGAACATAGGGGAGAACAGTATTTTATTGAGTGATTGTGTAGTTCACATAGGTTGGAGTGAAAAGGGTTCAGAAGTAAAGTAAGCAGCCACGCGTATTAAATCTGCTCATTTTCTGAATGCATCATTGTTATGCATCTAATCTCTTTAATCAAAAATCTCTTGGTGATATAAAAATGTCCTAGACACAGATCATGAAGTCTATCTTGCCAAATTTTTTAACAGAGCAAAATGTCTGTTCTTCCCCTGTTGTCTCCCTCTCCCCTTCAAAAATTAATTCTAAGTGATTTAAGACTTCAGTAAAGCACCTTAGTAACCTCCAGAAAAATAGCTACCAGCCATCAGCCACTCTGGTAAGCAGCAATTGCTTTCACATCTGCAATATGAAGGTGTCATAACATCTATTTAAATCCAAATCATTGGTCTAAACTCCATACATCTAAGTGTGCAAAAACCTTAAAAGCATTTCTAGTCAAGTCCTAATGCAATTAGTGATGTTTTGTTGTCACATCTGTATGCAAACAAAACCTACTTCTGGCAAGAAAGAGAGATACAATCACTGAAGCTGTCCAGAACTGATGCGAGGACATCTCGTGTAAACTGGTCACTTCACTTGAATCAAACGCCTGCTGTCCAAGAGGCAGCAGATTCTCAAGCTGTAATTAGCAAATTCATCTTGATATAATCAAAGTATCCAGAATGCAACATGACTGATGTAATGTGACACGGTGGTTAAAATTAAAAGTGAACACGCCTTTTAATTGGATTGGATACCTGCTAGTAATTCAGACAACAGGAATTTCATTCAAATTTATAGTATTAAATGGCAGCAGATGGACAGTAAAATGTCCATTGAGTTTGCAAACTGACAAGCGTGCTGGGTTTGCCAGATCCCTTCATTAAGTCATTGGTGGCATCAGTCAGGTGCTGAAGCATTTCACCGTTATCAATGTTAGTACATTTTGCTTTGGTGTGGGTGAGCAGTGAGATACTCTGACTGATGGTCTGAGTAGGTTAATTTGGAATTTAATTTGCCTCTTCTAATCATGAAATGTTCTAGCTCTGGTTTAGGGAAGGAGTTTTATGAGATTTCTGGGTTTAGTACCCAGTAAGTACAAAGGCCACCTGATGACAGATAGACAATGACGCTGACTCTTCTCCTTACTGACTGATGCCACCCACCTCTTTCATGACTCTGGATTTGCTTTATATCTCAGCAACTGTTTCAGATTCTTGGTCACTGTCTGAGGCCTTCTACCCTCCACAAACTTTAAGAACACCCTCTAAGGGAGGCCACTTTCCTTCCCCCTCCTTCTCCGGATACTTCCTCAAATAAGTTTGTAATTGTGTCCCACGCTTGAACTATTTCCTCTGCAGACTTAGCATCTCATCTGCATTCATTCATCAGCACTCATTTGCATCTCCACACAGCAATCATAGCTATGGAGATATTTGTCATCTTTCCTCTTCTACCTTCAAGCACTTGCAATAAACGTTACTAAGTGGTTTCTGTGGCAAATACATGTATGCACACATGCAGATGTGCACATACCCACACAAAGCAGACATAAATACATTTGCACACATTCTATGCAAGACCACACCAGAAGAAGCAACCTTGTGAACCCTTTTTTAAATCCCACTTCTCTATAGTTCCGCAGAACCAAGTAAGGATGATTTCAGGCAAGCAAGGTGGGACACCTACTCTACACTGACCTTTCTGAACATCTAATTAATGCAAGTTAAATCTCTAGGAGAAATAGGTTTTCTATTCAGATCCCCTTGTGTTTCAAAACTTACTATGGAAAGGGACTCTAAAGGAAAAGGTAACAGCTAAGCTTTTTTTTTTTTTTTTTTTTTTCTTTTGGCAGGGGCATTATTTGCATCAAGTTGCTTTAAGCAATTTTCCAAATTGCCATTGATGATGATCATTTTACAAATTAAATTTTGCAGGTGCATGAGAAAGAGAAGAAAGTAACTTCTTTTTTAGCCGTAACTCATTGACTTAACAGGGAGATTGTTAAGTATTTCTTACATGCTGTTAGGCTGCACAACTAAGCATGAAATCAAGAGAACTTTCTCTGACAACCCTTGGTAATAATTTGGGGGAATGATAGCTTCTGCTTACTCCCAGTTTTTAGCATGTGTTTGTATATACAGATCCATATTAATCACACAGTGATATACATTAATTAACCAAAAAACTATTCAGGCAGGAGCACTAAGGCATACTGAGGAGTACTGACGTTGCGTGCACTTTATTTTCTTTAAATATAATTTGAAAACATAAGGAAGTCAGAATTAAATAAAAGTGTATGACCTCTTACAGCCCCATTTGACTGTTCACATTCATTCTTGTTACACAGATGAGATAAAAGAGCTTAAAACACGCTGCCTGTCTGCGCCATTGACACACACGTTACTGCCCATCACTGTCCCATATGGGGAGGAAAGAGGCATCATTGTTTACTTCTTCGTGCTGCTAAATAGCAGTTTTCTTTTACTTTTTGATTGATGCCTTTTTGTTTATTGGTATAAATGAAATTTGACTGTGCTGTAAACAAAAACATCAATCATCTTTTTTTCCTGATTGGGAGGCAGTGTAAAACAGGAACAAGGTCAAGTATAAAATACCAGCTGACAACCTTGCAGTCACTTCATTTCCTATGTCTTAGTCAAATCAAGTAAATTATCCTTTGAAATATCTGTGAACAAAGCCTGCAACATCAATGAATCCAGTCCTCATTCTATGTTTAGCTATTTGGTCATAATAAATTTGTTTTCTGACCCATTGAGTCAATAAACTTAAATTTTAAAATTAATCTTTTCAGGCTTCAAACTCACTGGATCCAATTATGAATCCAATTGTTCCCTTTAAATTTAATATTCCAAAATTTGGTGGTCTGGTGCTTTTTGCACTTATGTTCCTCGTTGGTACTTAACTTTATATTAGTTGGCCTATAAAATTAAATCTCTAAGGACAGGAGCATCAGAACAGCTCCAAATCTTAAATCTTCAGTTACAAACATTAGTACAAAATGCTCCCTTTTCCTGCAACACTTCCTTTTAATTGGTATTATTATACACAATGGCTTAACATTATACACTAGTTCATTATGTGTATTTGACTATGCATACTAGACCAAACAGGATCAGGAATGTAGATTTGAGTTCTTTTTGTTTGGGAGGGTGGGTGGTGGTATTTTTAGTTTTATTCTAAATTGAATATAGTCTAAACACTACACTCTGCCAAAAAGGGTAAAACCCCCAATTTTTCCTTAATTTATTTATAGTAATTTAGATAAAATCATGCTCTGTGAGGAAACCTGTTATAATTTCAAAATATATACATTGCTATTCTTGCAAGGTATGGTTGCTAATATAGATAATTTTAAATGCTCATGATGGCAGGATACCTGGGGAAAAATTTGCATTCCTTATGACAAAAAAACTTAGAAACAGGCTAGTCTTTTTCCTTAAAACTTCCTTTTCTCAGCCATGAAGGACCCTGACAACCCTGGCTATGTATGGATGCAGAGGGTGCAGGGACACAGCTTCTAGAGCACAAACTGACACAACTCCTCTGGGACAAAAGGTAGAAGGACTGATGTGCATCTCCGACTGAACTGCCTGGGTTCAAACGCTCCTGAGACCAGCAATATCTTGCTAAACCTACTGAGGGAAAGGGCTGGGAAGGAGTTAGAGGTTGGGAGCAGTCAGTGCCCACCTAACCTGGGGCTTTTTGGAGCACTTTCATTGCTCCCTGGGGGCACTCCAAGGCAGTCTCATCCCAAACCTTCTCCCAGCCAGGAATGTGAGGGCATGCATCGCTTCAGCGTGCATTTGCCCTGTGTATGGGAGAGGATTTTGTTAACAGGATGACGACAAAAATCCTAATTGTAACCACAGCAATTGGCATTCAGGGATGGATAATTCACAGCATCACTTAGTGCCATTTTGAAACATTAGCGATGAGTTATTCTTTACTGTTTAAGCAGTCCTATCATTTTAAGCAAGTGCTTATTACAGCACTTCCTATCTAGGGGAGGGAGGGAAGACTGCTTAACATGATCCATTAGGAAATTCAAGCCTTAAATGAAGTGACCACAAAGTCCTATCAGCTCCTAGAAATGCAGCAGCTGTACATATTTAACGTAATACAACACTATATTGTTGCAGAGATCTGCTGTTTAAAACATACATAAGGCAGGTGAAACGTGACTATTTTACTTCTCTGTTTGGAAATGAGAAAGTGGAGTGGCATAACTTCTCAAATGCACAAATAAGCACTAGACCTGTGGAGAAGACAGGTAGGCTGTTGGACTAGTAATAACAAATTAAAGGTCAGAGGTTAAATCTGAAACTATTGCAACCTTTTCCTTTGATCTTCTTCCTGAAGACTCCACTCTGTTACTAACAGGTGAAGTGCAAAATAAGAAGAATGAGGGTCTGCTGAATTCTACTGTGCCTGTCTTAATTTAATGGCAGCATTTCTTAAGTATTCTGTCCTCAGAGCATCTAATGTCATAAATACACATGCAAGAGGGAGCTCCAGATTTCCCCTGGTGGGTCAGATCCTGTGCAATTCCAGATATCACAGGTGCAAAGAGACAGAAAATTCAACTTACTGGCTTAGCTTTGAAGCAGAGCCAATATAGCAACCAACACATTACCAATTACATGTTACCTTACATTGTTTCACCAAGTCCTCCCATATCAATTTTTTTAATTTTGTCACCTCTTTAGTGAAGAATAGGACATTACACTGGGATATGATGGTATATGAAAAGATTAGGAACATCTACTGTTATCTAGATATATACAAAATAATGAATTCAGAGAGCTTTAATGATGGAAATATTCAGTATCTTTTAGCTTCCAGAAGAAGTTAACAGAGGTGTAGGAAAGGGAACCAGAGGGAATAAGATGCTCTAATTCATCCTTTCTTATACTACAAGGACAAGGAGGCCTTCAACAAAGCACATGGGTAATAAATTGTAAGTCAGGTAAAAGGGAACTTCTTCGTATATTGCCTGACTGATTGAATTCATGGCCATAAACTGTAACTGAATCTTACTATTCATGGGTTTGTAGAAGGCTGAAGTACGCCTATGCATTATGTTAACATGTATTTATTTTCATTTAGTAAGGGATCTAAACCTCCTATTTCAGGAACTAAGTTGTAGATTAAGGAGAATTCACCATGAACTGGTTGTTCTTTCATCTGCCTCCCCAAGGCTTCCCGAATTATCTGGTACTCATCTCTGCTAAACGCACAGGATGACCTAACTAGGATCACTGACAATGCCTCCATTACTAGGAACTATCTTACCCATGTACATTTGCAACTGAAAGTCACGGGTGCATCCACTGATGGTGATCTGGATCCTGTCAACCTAGAGTGTCTTACACATTGTAAGGCACATGGAACTGCATGTGCATAAACATGCATGTGTGCACATACACACAAACCCATGGGAACTTATTTTCAAATGAGAAGCATCTAAGGAGCATGTTATTTCCCTCCTCTACACTTTTTCTAGATAGAAAGAATGTAAATGACATTCCTTGCAGAAGACTCATGTGACTTTAACTTGCCTGTCTGCTCCAGTAGACATTATGAGCTTGATTCTCCAAGACTGCCACTAAAATTCCACTCTACTGATTTTTGCAACCTAATTCTTCAGGCATTTTTTTCTTTTTTTTTTTTTTTTTTGGCAGGATGATGTGACCCAAATTTATAAAGGAGGGTAATATGCTATACCATTGCATCCTGATTCTAGGATCCTTATGTATGTATTTGTTATTACCACAGATATAAAAGACCAGATTTAGAGACCTGAATTCAGTTTGACAGGCTTTGAATGTTCTGTAGCATGAGGGAAAATGGCATAATTTAGAAAACCAAAATGTAATGGGTTTTATGAATAATAGATTTTTCTAAGACAATAAGGGCTACCCAAAGACTCACACTATTAAGCACCAAAAGGACACAGTTACTTTTTCAACAGCTAAAAATGCTGGAGCGTTCCTTTGTTATTTTTCTTTAAATGACACATCGCACATTCTGCTGCAGAAACAGCTGCTGAAGTAACCTAGAGGGCATTTTCAGGCACTGTACTTCAGTGATTACAGCAATTTTTGTAGACATCCAATAATAGGATTGCATTCTAATTTTAGACAGAGTTAAATTTAAATTGAGTAGGAGGGGTTTTCACTCTACTCTAGATGTTCTAACATTGCTTATCCAACCCAAAACCTGTACAGTCTCTGAATTTTGCAGCAATGATAATTTATTAGTAATGATACACTTTAAAAGAATGAAACAAAAGCTCACTAACAGCAGTGGGAAGATGTCCGCTGTCGTGGTGGGACCCAGACTTGGGCCCTAAAGCATTTACCTACCAGCCACGATCCCAATGCCATGGGACTTAGTGACACTGTCATAACACAACCCTCCTCTACTCTATTTTCATGATTCCTCCTCTTGGTTGTGGAAGTGCAGCAAGTATCCTGAGACTCTAAGGCCAAATTGGGACTCATATTACTCATTATTAGTATTTAAATTCCCTGACTCTCAGAAAACCCAAGCATTGAGCTGAAGGAGACTGAAAGAAACAGGATTAGTAAAGGGCTGACAGTCCAACAGACAATACAGATGGAAAGTGGAAGGACTAGGTGAAACAGAAAACAAAAGAAAAGAGTTTCTATTAGATGCTAAATGAGATCCAGAGTGGGCCAAATTAAAGCTATGTCTATGTAGGTTACATCTTTCCTTATTTCTCTTACCTTGTTTCTCTTGAAATATGCTCTTCGGCAAGCTGCAAAGCACTTCTCGCTGCAGAAGCATTTCACTTCACTTCCCATACTCAGGGAATAGCGCTTGATTCCAACTTTCTGGCACCAGGCACACATTATTTGTACATTTGACACATCATCTTCTACAACAAAAATATAAGAACAATGTTTACATGAGATGAAAACACCTTTCTCAGACATCTGCACACTTACGGTCAGATACAACCAGCACCAGCTCATCTTATTTCTAAATCCTCACTGTCTGAGAGCAGAACCGTGCATGCCTGCGATCACCAGCTTCATCCTCATGCAACCAGTGACCTGTGCCAGCCAGGCTTGGCAGATTGGCAAAGCTTCTAAGATGGCTAGAAAAGATTATTAGCTTAAAAAATGGTGCTTTGCTGAAAAGCTCTGGAAATCTCGAGAGCTTGTTAGCATATTTAAGAGTACACAACTCTTTATTAAGACTAGAACCTTAATGAGTATTGCTGCTTTGTTCTTGTTACTTACAGTCTGTTGTAGTGAGCCCCTGAGATGTTCTGCTCAGCACACTGGTGATAAAACACACCCAGAAGGTACTGCACCAATGCGGGTCTCTAACAAGAGCACTCTTCCAAATAAGAAGGAACACAAAATATCCCTTCTCAGTGTTGTTTTGAAATAATGACTAGTGTACAAAATGATGAGCCTTCCTGTGACTATAGCGGGCACAGAAACACAGACTCAAGCAAGAAGGAAGATGCCATGCTGTGGTAAAGTCTGACAGATTACTTTCCAGTCTTTACGCTCATCAGTCAAATTTTAATTCAGACAGAGTTTCTGGGTCTCTTTCAAGCTCTTCTCTAACATGTGTTACGAATGTAGCATGTATATAGACTTCTGCCATGTAAAATAAAATCAAGACTTATTACTAAAGCACTAGAGATATCCTTGTGTGGTGGTCATCATTCCCATCCCAACTCCACAAATGAGAACAGTGAATAGTTATGCCTCATGAAGAGATCAAGACAGTAAGTTAGAAGGAATCTTTCTGACTTAAAACTCAGAGTTCTTCAGATCTTATGTCCAGTCTATGATAGAGTGTGACCTTTCAGTTATAGATAGCAGACATTGTCTAAAAAAAAATCCCTGAAGACTAATTGTTAAAGCAGTTCCTGGTCCATGAGCTGTAGAGAATTCATAGCTCAGAGAGTCTGTCATGCAGCCATCCCATTTCCCTATAAAGGATTTGTTTTTGAAGCTATGCTGTCATCATTCTGTAAAATTATTGGCAAACTAATTTTTAGCAGAGTGATTTGGCTCCTTTCCCCAGCTATCATAACTCAGAACTACGTGCTGCATTTTATTCACCTTAACGGAATAAATATTGCCAGTTTAACAACTTTTTTCCTTCCACAAATTGTGTTATGATTTATAGCTACAAATAAAATTGTACAATGTAAAATAACGACCTTTTAGTTTTAATCAGACTGTCTAACTTCGAACTTATATTTAAGGCTAAGTTATAACACAGATTTGAGTTTAATGTATTTTATCACTTACCCTTTAGAGTGAGATTTGCCAATATCATAAATGAATACTGAACATTAAGGGAAATCAAAACAATTTGGCCAACATTAGCACTAGCCATCTATAGGGTCAAGAAGCCTGCCACAGAGCTGGCTGCAATCTCAGCCAGATGTACAGAGCGCAGGGTGCTGTTACGGTGGTGTTGCACGGTGCTGTCACAGCTTTCCCTCTGGACCGCTCTTGGCCAGGGTGGTACCTACTCCAGCACAGCCCAAGAGCTCTTCCCACCATTTTTATCCTGAGTCATTTGAAGTACTAAGCTTTTACAAAAGTGTTCTGATTGAGCTACTTTTGCACCATAGCAAAGCAATTCCTTAAAGACTGAACTTGCCCCTTTGAATGTATCAGGACAACAGAAGATTCTGTGAACCAAGGGAAACAGACAGCAACTTGTTGTTTCAGATAACAGCAACAAATATTCTTCTACTGATAAGAAGCACTTTATCTCTGGAAAACAGCAGATCAATCAGTGATACCCTTATAATAGCCTTCATTTCTGGTGAGAGTAACTGTTGTAAATGAAAAAAGAAAATTACAGAGCTGAAAGAGCGTTCACTAGGTGCTAGAGTACCTCTTTTTGAAGCAGGTTAGCTCATCTGGGGCACAGTTTTTAAGGACAAGCACAGAGCTCCACCACTGGGATTCTCGGGGGCTTTCATGCATGACTTCATACGGGAAGCACCACAGCTACTATTCAACTCCCTGTTCACTGACACCCATGAACATCCCATGGGTGACGAGAAAGACCACAAAATTATCCATTTTCAATTACACAGTATCCCAGTAGCAGCAACTGTTTACATAGAAAAGCTGCATTACATGTGTCTGCGGGAGGTAAAGCAGGACAGTAAGGCTCAATCCACCTCCTTCTACCAAAAACATCCTCTAAGTCCCTGGCAAGAAGAGGAGAGGAGAGGGAGAGGCACCTACTCTGTCAAGCTATCTTCCCATTCCCTGACCAGCAGAACTGCACCAACACCTCACAGGAAATCCTTTGAAGTAGCATTGTTTCACTTCTGGTTCATGGATCTGATAGTCACTAAAACAGTAGAGAATGGTCCACAAACTACTTCCAGCTGCTATCTGCATCTCCAGGAAGAGACAGCTGTCATCCAGAAGGCACCATCAGTATTAATCAGAATGTTCATGATTTTGAAAAAAGGAAGGGAGAAAGGGAGAGAGTCTGCCTAAATACAGAGAACTTGAATTATCTCTCTTTTCTACTTCCTTCTCCTCCAGTCATCAAAGAATGGTCATTTACAACATAGTCTTTTTAATAGTAACAGTAATAATGAAAGTAGATGCCTCTTCCATTTAAAAGACTCAGGAACATGGCTACAAAAGGACTAGCTGGGTATAGCCATATAAAGCAGCCAGGAAACAATAGCACTTCAGAGCACGTGCTTCCTGGAATAGTACACTAACAGGTCATTTTTAACTCACCCCTGCTCCCTCAGGTGTAGGTTCGCTCAAGTAAATTTTTGATGCAACTTTAAGTTCTTGTAATGCAATTCATCAGGGGAAAAAAGAAAACATCCAATATCATGTGACTAATTCCCTATGGACCATCAACAAGAGCCCTGTGCAGCTCAGCAGGAGGAAGACTTGCTCTAAAACAAATCCTTTTCTTTTAGCTTCAAGTGAAGCTAAGAATGGCAGAGAAAAGGACCAGAGCCATGCCCTATGGCTTACGGGTATGGATGACAGCTGGGGACAACAATAAAGGTCTAAAATTGATGGTGTGCTTTCCTTCTTGACACTGGGTGCAACAGAGATTTGAGCAGAAGATATGAAATTAACTAATAGGGATGTTTCATTACAGTGTTTTAAGCTTAGTGGCTGAAAAAGAGGACTGCAACATTAACAGAAAAGTAACAGTCCATGTATTTCTAGCATTACAATCCATAGCAGTGGGAAGCAATAAATAAAAAAATTAAAAAAAAAAAAAAAAAGATTGTGTGAAATAAGGAAAGCCAAAGGCTGGTGATTTAATCACTGTCTCTCGCTAAACACAAACCGGAATAATCCAAAACCAGTAATTTAAATCTTCCATTCAAGGTAAGATTCCTCTCACTTTGTCACAGATCTTAGTTTCATAAGGCCAAATTCTTTAACAATCACTTTACCAGACTCCTGTCCTCCTTTCAGGAAAAGGTATCAAATCCCTATCCCTAGAACGCTCAGCAAGAAGAACCTACAGCAACGAGAAAGCAAGGAAGCAGGGAATTTCTAATCCAGTAGTTTTAAGACTGCTTATTTGTCTTGAACTTTTATTCTAACCTTTTTCTGATTAGGTCTGCACTAGGAAACTTTCTTCACAATAATCACGTCAGTATACTACATCAACAATGTTCTCCTTTGCTCACAAACTTTTGCTGGCAGTCTAGCTTAGCGTATCTGCTTGAGTAATGTGAGCTCATCCTGACTGCATGCCTGTGTCCATCATGTGAGCTCTTGCTGGAGCAGCTCTTCTGATGAAGATCATTCACCACCACTTTCGGGACTCACACAGCTAGGCTGATATATGTTTGTAAAGTACAAAAATAATATTTGCAAGTCCTGGTACAGATCATTTTGAAATGAAATAAAATATTTTTTAATATTTTTTTTAACAACTGTATTTTTTTTTCTCCATCTGGGCTTGCGACTTTCTGACTTGGTCCTGCAACGTGCTTAGCATGTTCTCAGATCTGTCATGCTTACGACTGGTAGTGTGGGTACTCATACAGGTGAGACAAAGAGGAGTTGGCACAGAGACAACTGCATAGTAACAAAAGAGTTTTCAGCAGAACATCTGCTGTACCACTGTCTTCCACAAATACATCGGGTAACAGAAAGATGTGTTCCTTTCACATACTGCACAAGATCTGAATTTCCAGCCTCTGTTTTTCTGAGTTCTCAGTTCTTCATAGGGACAGCTACTGTGAGAGTTCCAACACTGTGTTTTTCTGCCCCTGGGTTGTGTCATTACAGGTAGAAGAAATATTCCCTGCACCCACCACACAGATATTCTTCAGATACATCTCCTTGTGGTTTTTAGCCTGTGTATTTTTCATAATGAACAATGCAATAAACACGGCATGTTTGCAGTGTTAAATCATGTTCCCAAAGGGAGCAGTTTGTATAACAAGATAAAATTATCACATTATAATAACTAAATATGCATCAGTCTAAAGCATGCTTCAATTAATCATCAAAAGTTTGCACCACCTCTTTAGTTCTTAATTAAGCAGAATGTTTGGTATTTTTTTTCCTTTCAAACAAGTGTGAAGGAGCTGTAGAAAATTGTTCCTCTTAAACCCAATGAGCAGCAGTTTAAACTAATCGATCTTATATGGAACAATTATAATTTGGAAAGATAGAGGGAAGAGAAGGAAAGCAATGAGTACAATAAAGTAAATCCATTATGTACAGCTCTGTTCCTTTATCTAAGCAAACCAGCATGGCCTACAGTGCTTAGCAGGATGATCCTAAAATCCCTACAATTCTGGAGTTAAATCTCAATCAGTTTACTAACTTTCAGACTGCAATATTCTACTAATACTATTTTGAACTAATTAATACGCATTTTTAACTTTAACTCCAGTTTCAAGAATTTGGGTGAAACTAAATGCAGCTACAGCTCTAATCCTGCAGATGATGATGATCCCTGGACAAGTATTCCAAAACCTTACTTTCCACATTTCCTTGCAAGAATTCAGCAGGAGATACTCAACTCTCCTGGCAAGAAGCAAATATCACTCCTGAAGGTGCCCAACTGTGATACTGAAGAAGACTCGCTGGGCAGAAGGAAAACCATGAGGGGATGGGTTTTGGGACTGAGATCTCAAAGGGTATGTCCCTTGGACTGAGAGCCTGTGTGAAACCTCTGCCCCGCCTGTGGTTGTATCTGTGACCTGATACAGAAAATATTTTGGCATCTCACCCCTCTTTGGTGTCTCCCCACCACCCATCTCTTTCTGGTATATGAGTTTCCTTCCACCACAGCTATCAGCAGCCATGTCCCTCTGCTACTTCTTCTTTCTGTTCTCCTTTCTTTTCTTTTTGCTGTGCCCCACTCCCTCACACAGCCAGTTTGGATATCAGGGTTTTTGAATAGCCCTTTTACCACACGCTGGGAACTTTGCTTAATCCACTGCCATACATCTTCAAATATTTTAGCTGCTTTCATCACTACTTTCTAATGAAAAGCTGCAAAACTTGCTTTTTAAAGAAATTATATCTTAAATTGATTCTAGCATCTGCAGCATTAACAGTAAGGGCTTACTATAACCACTGGGATCTATCAGGATTTCAAAATGGTTAATTCTGAGTTACCTACTGGACACTCCTGAAACCTCAGCTTGCCATTGAAAAATGTCAAGTAGAATGCGTTTGGATTTTTCACTCCAAAACAGTTCCTGAGTCTGATGATCCCAAGCAAGGTAGAGGAACTGTTTCAGTCATTTTCCTTACATCCCAGATGCTTTATCTGATTGACAAATTAAAAAACT
This sequence comes from Caprimulgus europaeus, assembly GCA_907165065.1. The sequence goes on from OU015524.1 coordinate 76,043,042, forward strand.
AACAAACAAAACCGAGACATTGCTGCAGACCCCCTTGTGATACCACTTAAGCGCTGATCCTCTAAATAGATGGGGTGCGTGACAAACTTAAGGTACAAAAAGTACCTTGAAAAAAGTAATTACAAGAGGAAGATTAAAAAACAGGACTGACAGTAGAAAGCTTGCTGCAGCCACCACTATGGGAATACCTCAGGGGTTCTACAATGCGTTTCCTTTTAAGGACCAGTCTCTTGAAGTTCACTACTCTGCCAATAAAGCAGTGTCCTAGCTCCTTTTGAAAAATCATTTTGGGGAACCACGACTTGCCTATGTTTTTTATGCATGAGTTGAGGCACATTCTCATGCGCAGTTCATAAAGGACTGAATGCACAACACAAATAAAAGCTGGCATTTGGGCAAGTTTTAAACATGCAAACAAAAAAGCACCTATTTCAGCTAATAGCGGGGGAACTCCCTGTGTATTTTTAATATGTGCTATTAAAGCGCATAGGTGGACTTCGTGATTTTCCTTTTAACACAAAGGAAACACTTGGCCCTGCACAGAGAGCAAAAGACACCAACAGCAGGCCAGATGAGGCAGGCATCCTGGCAACCATTGGCGTTTTAAAACACAGGCACTAATAACCCTATGATCAGTATAAATTAGATGATATTTCAAACTGAAAACAAGACAAATAATTTGAAGAGTAGGGACTATAGGATTTGTTGTGGTGGTCTTTTATTAGAGAGCTAAACCCACAGCTAGCTGTTTAGCAACTGGAGTAAGATTTGGGAAATACTAAAGCAGGATCCAGAGGACAATAAAATGAAAGTCTCCTCAATATATAGTCTTAATTAGATCTGATAATATGGTCTTTAAGAAAAATTGACACTGAGTTCCGCCTGAAATCACACTTCTTGGTAATGCAGCCATAGAACCAAATCCTTGGTGAATTTAGACAGATTATCTTGGAAATCATTTTTACTGCCCTGCTAACTAGCATTTAAAACATCTTTTCTACTTCCAGGATCATCCGATACAATTTAAATATTGAGGGAGGTTACAGCAGGCCGCTCCAGAGTGTTCTAAGGCAGCAGCTCTGCTGAGTCGCAGGTGTTGCAGCGCATCAGCCCTGCTGACACACCAAGGTACTCACGGGCACTTATATTTACAAAAAAATCCCATAAACTTTAATTCTAAAGTTATGTTAAGTTGTAACAAGAAAAACACTTGTTCCTTTCTATAAAATAGCTAATCATAGAATCACAGCATGGTTAGGGTTGGAAGGGACCTTAAAGATCATCCAGTTCCAACCCCCCCTGTTATGAGCAGGGACACCTTCCACTAGACCAGGTTGCTCAAAGCCTCATCCAACCTGGCCTTAAACACTTCCAGGGAGGGGGCATCCACAGCTTCTCTGGGCAACCTGTTCCAGTGTCTCACCACCCTCACAGTAAAGAATTTCTTCCTAATTACCTGCTTTAGTATTTTAATATAACATTTCCTTGCCAAATTAGGTCACAGACCTATCTTACAGGGTATTCAGTACTGGAAATGTTTCTGCTCCTCCTTAAAGACATTTTGCCTCATCAGATACAGCTCTTCCAGCCCATTCCTCCTTCATTTTCACTACTTCCTGATAACTTTTGCCACAATCCCAATCATTATCATTTGGAAACCACCAAAATAAAAAGTTATGTAGAGGCACTGATCTGAGGGTTGGAGAATTTAAAACCTCTTGCCTTTCCCAAATGTGTTCCTTACCTTGTGAAAACCCTAGGAGGGAGCATTATTTTTCCCTTGTACTTTTTTTCCCTGTGGAAAGCCCAGTCAACTGCATAGTATCATTCCCTCTGCCTCCCCTTCCACTGCGTCCCTTGGCAGTGCCTTCCCCTTGAAACGTAGCACAGCAGGGAGCCAGCTCTTGTTTGGGGTGCTTAGAACAGCCGAAGTGCTCTGTGCATCACCTGAACACAGAAGAAGGCAGGAAAGGGAAGGATTTTGCCAGCACTCACACTCAAAGACTAGAGCAAACAGCGGTTGTACCTCCCCTACCGAAGCACTGCCATGGGCATCACATGAGAAAGTAAACCAAAGAGCACTTTAAAAAAAATGGGGAAACTGAGACACCACAGCCTCCAGCAGGTGCCAGGGGAAGGAGGCAGCATGTTCTCACCTGCACTGAAAGAATTTTTTGCATTCTTCTTTGACTAGTCTTGATTTTAGCCTTCCTTCATCCCATGTAACAACAGCTGTCCGAACTTGTCTGAGCAAAAGGGTAGCGTCACCCTAAGTGCCCTCTCAGATTTACTCTAAGAGCTGCAGAATAACAGTTAGGATGTTTGCATACTGAATACTATGGCCACATCCCCTGCAAAACTGTGGGGAGATTTATATTTCTAGATTGTTCCTTGCTATCACCTTTTTGTTCCTTGCTATTTCTATGCAATTTTTAAATTGAAAAATACACTTCCTCTACACAGCTTTGTAGAGAACAAGAATCTTTTATCACCAAGTAGAATGAATCTTCATATCAGTTTGTCACAATGGGTTGTACTCAAGACTAACCCTGAAGACCACCCGGGATCTGCTAAGAGTAGCTACCAGCCTGCTGGGCAAGAAGGATGGCTATCAGCCACAGGACTATTACACCAACTCTCTGGAGACTGCTCTGACTTCTTACTTGCTTCTAGATGCAAGGTGGATGGCTGATGTTGACTGACAAAGCCCCTTTTGATTTGGGCACTGCCTGAGCATGGTCTATCTGCCTGGTGGTGTAGATCTGCACATAGGATCCAGATCTGAGTAACTGGCAACCTTCTCATGGAGGCTTCCCATGACTGGATTTAGTATCCACCACTGATGTGCCATAACCTAAGTCTGTAGGTGACCACTGCACCACACAGGGCCCGTGTGCTTCAGTCAGCCTTTTTCAGGTGTAATTTTGGAGTACAGCAAGGAGGGAGTGCCTTTATCGGAGCTGTTTATATTTGGCCAGGTAGCAATCTAATGTTTCAAATTTTTACCCAATATTTCATTTGACTAAAACAGAGAGCTGAACAACTTGGAGATAAAATTTTAGTCAGACTGCTCAAAATTCTTTGTTTTTCCAAATTAAAAAAAAACACTTTACTGTAAAACAAGCATGAGGGGAAAAGGTAATTTTGTTAACTGGTCCAGGTTTCAGCCTGTTCATTCAAAGTATGCAGATAGGGTCCTGTTCAACATTTTCCAGAATACTCAAAGAAAACCCTGAAATCTGAAGAAATCTTCAATGACTGCTTCCTAGACATAGTTCAGAATCAGTAATGCATCCACCTCCTTCCAAGCTGGTAGCTGTTTCAGACGTGAAGAATCATACCTGCGTCTCTGGAAATCCTGTTTCCCTTGGCTTCCTGACTGTTTTCCCCCAGTGCTTCTTCTACCTCTGCAATAGCTACATGAGTGCACCTTACAGAGAACCCTTCCTATTTCTCCCTTAAGGCTTCTGTGTGCACCCCGTGTGCTCTGCTCTTTCTCTTCTCCCTCTTATCTATATAGAATCTTATCTGCAAGAATTATTCAACTAATAATTCATTGTGACTGTTTCTTGGATCTGCTTCTCCTCTCCGGACCATTGCTCTCCTGTCCAAATGAATATCTCAGCCTGCCTTTCTGACACTTCTTTACTGGTGCTGACCCTTCAGTTCAAGATCAATATGGCAAGGATTAAAGTCTTAATAATTTCTCCCTGAGTGTTCACTCCATATTATTTGCTCAATAATGGTGGACCGCACCATCATCTTTCCTGTCCTTCAGGTTCATGATTTAGATATCATTTTCATCTGTGGCCACTCTTTTTTGAGCTATATTTAAATCTTGTAGATTTTTCTCCTGTACAACATCTAAAAGCTTTCCCCATCCATCCACAAACCCTGGACTCGTCCCAATTCTCAGCGTCTGACATCTCAGCCACTACAGTGCATCGCTACCTGGTTTTCTCTGTAGTCTGTAATATAACCTGGTCCTATGCATGTCCATTCAAAATGTGCTGCAAATATCCTTCTCTCTGCCCAGCATTTTAACCTTGGTACTTTCTCTTGGACTCTTTCTGCTTCTCCCTTCTGTCCCCTTTCTTCATTTGTTAATCAAATATAAGATGCTCCTGTTCTGGTGGCAGGTCAGTCATATATGGGGCCCCCAACATAAGAAGGACACAGACCTACTGGAGCGAGTCCAGAGGAGGCCACAAGGATGATGAGAGGGCTGGAGCACCTCTCCTATGAGGACAGGCTGAGAGAGTTGGGGCTGTTCAGCCTGGAGAGGAGAAGGCTCCAGGGAGATCTTATAGCGGCCTTGCAGTACCTGAAGGGGCTACAGGAAGGCTGGGGAGGGACTTTTGACAAGGGCAAGTAGTGACAGAACAAGGGGGAATGGCTTGAAGCTAGAAGAGAGTAGGCTTAGATTAAACATTAGGAAGAAATTCTTCTCTGTGAGGGTGATCAGACACTGGAACAAGTTGCCCAGAGAAGTTGTGGATGCCCCCTCCCTGGAAGTGTTTAAGGCCAGGTTGGATGAGGCTTTGAGCAACCTGGTCTAGTGGAAGGTGTCCCTGCTCATGGCAGGGGGTGTGGAACTAGATTAACTTTAAGGTCCCTTCCAACCCATATGATGCTATGATTCTATGATATAACCTGTCTCTCATCCATGTTGAAAATGCTGACTTTCAGCTTTAGCAATTAATGATGCAAGTCTTTTTCATTTGCCTGCTGGACTCCAAGAAGCATCTTTGTACTGTTTCCAAAGTCGTCCCCTGTGCTTATGAGGGGCTCCGAGAAAACATCCCCAGAGTTACTCTTGTCTGTCTCTGTATCACTCTGAAGCTTTCTGCTTTGATGCAGTGCCCACAAAACAGTGTCAAAGTGCACTGCCAAGACCACTGCCTTGCATGCTGGCTCTCCTGGCTCCTTTGTACTCTCTTTCAACTTGTATTCACCAGTTGCTTCTTGCCAGGCTCTTTGGGATGATCATGACTAGGGCACCTACGCCCTAAGATAAAACAAAACAATTACTACTGATGCTTCTTGCAAATCCCACAAAGGTTGTGGTTCTCCTCCCACTCTGGTCCTCCCAAACTTTGCTCTCTAAAACAAAGGTGAGATAAATACATTTATGTGCTCAGAAGCCATGGTAATCTAGCACTCATTACTGATCATGAGAGGAGGCAGAGATTGTGCTCATATCTCTTATGCAAGTAAAACAACGATATTCATTATGAATTAATGAATTAAAAACCTAAACTTGGAAAACACTTATGAAAAGCCTTCTCTGCATGTTACCCTTAGCAGTACATTTGAACACAGGATCACATGTGGTAGGTGGATGGGCAAAGAACAGAAGGCAGTTGACTTGGCCAAGGGTCCCCTGTGTCCACTTAACTACTGTTGCAGTAATTTGTTTTTCTACTTCATAGTCCCATCTCCTCCTGCTTGTTTGATGTCATAAAAATCCAGCAACTGTGGCAGTTTGCACAATGCATGTTATAGCCTTGTGTTCGTGTACCACAAATTCAGCATTCTGGATTCATTCATGACTCAGATTGGAGGTGAAAATAGCTTGGGATGGCACAAGCCCTTGATTAAAGCTTTAGGGCCAAATCAACAACAGCTGAGGATCCAGCCCATATGGCCCGAGATCTTTAGCTGTGCAAAGGCTGCAGGAACAGGCCCAAATAGCTTTGGTAATTAGCAAATATCATATAAAATAGATGAAAAGTCTTTGGCAGGGAATGCATATGGAGTAACATTTGAAAATTAATCATAGCATATTAGTATACTTTTTTAGAGATAAAACTCAATGGCATAAAAATAATTTGGGAGGGACAACTGTAGTCTCTTGCATGACTGTCAACAGGCAAATGTTTTCTTGGAATGATCATTATTTTACAGTTACCTTTAGTCAATGCAACAAAGGGCAGAGGTGACCAACTAACACCACCTAGAACCTAGACCCTGCAAGCTGTTCTGCCTCTGCAGGAGCATCCTCACACCTGGTGGGGCCTCTTTAGCCAAGCTGCCTCCCTATGTGCAGAGAGCTACGGCTCTTGGGTTAGTCTTTCAGGTCACCCTGTACTCCTCAGTGCTTTGGTCACCTAAGAGCACCCAGAATGACATCCATTGATGGCCATGGAAGCAGGGCTGAGCCTGCTGCTATTTGAATTCACCAATTATAGCGCTGTGTAGAGCAGTAAACAATAACATAGCAATTAATCACCCTGGTATAGCCATCAGAGTTACTTTCACAGATTATGGTAAGCAGCATGCAGTGTGGAATAAATCATTTTTTCACGCAAACTCTGAGGAATGGCACGTTATAAAAATCACTCCTGATAAAAATCTAATGAAAATGTAAAACATCTCAGTGCAGTCTCCTGGGCAGAGTCGAGATCATATTAAACTCTCAAGAGACAACAGTCAGGGATTTCAATGAGAATCAAAAGACAGTTTTCCCAGGATGAGCTTGTTAACCTGATATAAAGACATGATGTTGATTTGATGGCTTTGTTTCGTTCATTGTTTCCTTCATGGAGCCTATTTTTAATTTAATCATCTTCCATTATTTTATTTAAAGGTTTTATTCATCAAAACATCATCTTTTTTTTTTCTAAAAGCACATGTTGTTGAAGTGCTGAGAGTACAAATCAGCATGCAAGGTGTCACAAGCAGCATAAGCCTGTTGTCATTGTGTTTGCAGAAGTTTTTCAAGAATATTAACAAATAAAGTTACTCTCCCACTGTTTTAAAGTTCCCTGTGGACAGTTTTTAAAGATTTGAAATCAGCCCTCTTATAAAGATGCCATGATCTAGCAATCTCAGGACACGTGTCAATGACAATAACCATTTTAAAATGTTCATTAGGATTTACCTGCTGGTGGCTTTATGAAAGGTGGTGGAATTAATGGGACAATAATAGGTACATTCCCATGATCCTTCGACCCTGCTGGTGAGTCTGAAAGTCCATTTCCTGTGGCAAGCCCTGGGTAGCTTGGGTTTATATTGTATGGTGAAATAACACTGTCCTCAGGTAATTTTGGTTTTGGCAAAGAATTTTCTGTAAAACACAAAACACATTGTACAGTATGCCAAATATATTTCTTAGATGCCCCTACATACTTTCACCAATATGTTCATTAAATTACTTACCCTAATACAAGAAGAGTGCACAAAAACCCCCTTGTATTTTCCCCTTTAAAAAATGGTACTTTCCAGTATTCTTCAGAAATGCTCGATTTTTTAAAAATCAAACTCACACCTTTTTTTTTTTTTTTTGCAAAAGGTGGGATTATTTTGTCATGCATATCCTTAGTACACTTGTCAAAGACACCCTATTCCTGTCCTTTACTTCTACTGTTTGTACGGTGATCATACTCAGTGTACTGTGACTTCACCAAAGCAAGAGGCATAAATTGAAAAATAAAAGAATTCCTAATTCTCTGTCAATATACGAGTAATAGTAATGGAAATGATTTAAAGAAAGGAACAAAATATTGAAATTAGAGAAAAGTGTGCATGAAATAATGACAGTTATTATTCTAATTCTTTAATCCCAAATCACCTCAGGATTCTTATTTGTAGGAATTTTTCTAATGCACCTCAGTTAGCTATGGGACAGGACTTAATTCTTATTATTCCCTCCCCTCCCATATCTCAGAAAAAGAAACATGCTTTCTTCCCTCCCATAGACTGCATACATAAAAAAATTCTACCTGGCACAGGTACTCAACATCTTTGTTTGGTACATAAAATCTATGATTTGCATCATGTGTCTATAAAAAACTATGTCACAAATTTTATCAGGCATAGACCGGAGCCACACATCATTCAATAAAAGATCTATTTATTAAAATATAAATAAATGAATCACATTACTACACAGGAACAAGTTTCTTCAAAGGTGGCTTAATGACATTGCATTGTCAATGAAAAATAAATATTGATCACCAATGTCACTACAGAACTAACAAGCTGCAAAGATTCAATTTTAACACGATTAGGTTGTTCCACCTTACCTCTAATTTTTCCACCTTTTTTCTAGCCATCTTTCTGTTAGAACTGGTATCTATCTATATCTTCCTGGTATCAGTGCTCATTGCAACACTCACTGAATACAGTGCTGCTGCCAGCCACCAGAAAGAAAACCCAGACACTGCTGGCCACAAACACAGTGAAAAGTGGCAGTCCAAGAGTGTAAAAGCTGCTGTAATTTCCTCTCTTTACTTCACCTTTGAGGAACTCTTGTCGGATAAGTCAAGATGCAGCAATTTCTTACTCCTCTTTTCACTCTGATGACAAGTCCCTACCCATTTGCTGTGGCTGAGGAGTCAGAAGGGAGCAACTGAACGGCTGAACAGACAGACTGGATCCCATCCTTCACATTTTGAACTATCTCATACTACAGTACACGAAGATCCAGCACTGTCCCAAATTCCACCCCTGGAGAACTTCTACAGCACTGTCAGAAGACAGTATCATACAAACATCCCTGGTGAGCCTTTTGTGAATGTTCACAACAGTTCCTGTACACGTTGTGAATAATCCAGCTCAAAATCTTTCGGCATTTTAAAAAGTGACAGGTCAAAAGGCTTAGTTTTGAAGGCAAAGGGTTTCTTAAAGCCACACTGCTAAGAAAACGCTCCCTCTTTTCCAGTTTTGGGCAGTTTATTGATACCATAGGTACATGACTTTCAACTGACTCACAAAAGGAATTATTTGTGAGGATACATTAGTAAGTGCCTACTAACAGCAATTTTGGTTATTTTCCTTGTATCATATTGGCTTCCTTGTACCAGAAGGCACTCTCTCCAATATTTTAGAATCATAGAATGGTATAAGTTGGAAGGGACCTTAAAGATCATCTAGTTCCAACCCCCCCTGCCACGAGCAGGGACACCTTCTACTAGACCAGGTTGCTCAAAGCCTCATCCAACCTGGCCTTAAACACTTCCAGGGACTTCTCTGGGCAACCTGTTCCAGTGTTTGACCACCCTCATAGGAAATAATTTCTTCCTAATATCTAATCTAAACCTACCCTCTTCCAGTTTAAAGCAAACACCCCTTGTTCTATCACTACCGGCCCTTATGAAAAGTCCCTCCCCAGCTTCCTTGTAGGCCCCTTCAGGTACTGGAAGGCCACTATAAGATCTCCCCAGAGCCTTCTCTTTTCCAGGCTGAAGAGCCCCAACTCTCCCAGCCTGTCCTCATAGGAGAGGTGCTCCAGCTCTCTCATCATCCTCATGGCCTCCTCTGGACTCGTGCTAACTGGTCCATGTCTTTCTTGTGTCGGGGGCTCCAGAACTGGACTGGGTTTTATTTAAACCAATCACAAAGCAAGCAGCAGAACACTCTTCCCAGCCCATGCCAATTCAGACAGGTTGAGATATTAATCCTTCTTTGCATGAACACAAAAACATTAAGTCTCATTACCTTTGAGAACAGAAATGTGCTGGCGGCTTTCCCCATCTGCCGAGTAGTTCCTGAATTCAATATCTTCTCCATCTTTTAATTCAACCTTATCATAACCATACCAGCCAAGGAGCTCATTCATAGTGTTTTCTGCAAAGTTCTGAAAAAGAAAAATTACCTACTTATTTATGTAATCAATAACCATTTGGAAGGAAGGGAGGACTGCATAAATCGAACTGTATCTGTGCTACACGAGGAAGTGTCAGGTTTGGCCCACCTCCTCAAAGACTAATGTTCGTTTCATAAGCCAAGTGCATAAAGTGCAATGCATTTAAATCTCTGACTGGCACATGTAATTATGACAGAGACTCACACATCTGTAATTTAAAGAAAATGAAAAGGAGAGTTATTTATGACTTTTGCTCTGGCATTCAATGTCAGAAATATTTTAACATACATTTTTCACACAAACTTGTCTGTGTTGCCATAAAATATTTAAGACCGCAGCAAGAGAATAACAGAAAACTAGGGATTTTTTCAACCAGCAGTTAATCAATCTTACTGCGCTACAGTCTTTTCAGCTAGAACGGGTCACTGACACAATTACAGTTCCTTGAGGTGCCCATGAACCAAATCAAATAAAATCACAGTGAAGATTTTTTTCCTCAGAGTTATAAGCTCTTGCATAGTCAAACCACTTAAAAACTCTTCACCCTGAAAGCACTTTACCATAATGTTTCACGAAAACATCTCTTCTATTTGTTTAAGAAAACCTCTCTCAGTTTTGCCATATTTATTTTCAAACCAATTTCCAAGCAGCCGTGTGGTTACATTTTATGTTTGTATGGAAATGCAAAATACGGAACATGACTGTCATAACTCTCAAATTCTATTAAAAACACATCCTCTAGGTCATGTGGCAAAATTATTTCTGTAGAAAACACTCATTACTGGGCCAGAAGATTTAGTGGGGCAAGTTAAGAAATCTGCAGCCAGGCAACAAAGCTTTCTGAAACCAAATAGTGCCGTGGAGCTCTACAGCTTACGGATTTAGGAACTACCGAAGGAAACCAGCCAATGAATTATTGCAATGGCAAAGATTGGTGTAAATTAGTATGACAACCATAAAATGAAACAAAAAAGCCACACACAAAGCCTTTCGATTTGGTCTCTGCATTTTCTTATTACCATGCTTTTAAAACAAATTCCAAACTTCATTTTCCCATAAGAACTTGACATCTAAAGTAATGCTCTTGATAAGCACCATCTTCTGGGACTCTGGCTACCAGCAAAGGAATAAGGGGAATACAATACCAATTCAAAACAAATGGTATGTGTCAAATTTGCAGGTTGCTAGATTTCGTCTAGTAACTGCTCTAGCTTAATTTTTGAGTGGGAGCAAGTCTAATGATAGAACACAGCAATTCTCCAGTCATTTAAATAAATAAATAAAATTAATCAGATGATAATTGCTTCTGAATTCAAAGCTACAACAGGCACTCAACCCTAGAGTGTCAGAGAGTTGTGCTGCTCCTGGCTCATTCATCACACCAGATTGCATAGGTGTTTCTGTCACTCAAGGAGCGCTGTAAAGCAGCTATAAGAAATAAACACAAGCAATTTGTACACTTCCAGGAGTATCATCAGTGCAGTTGTGCTACAAACACACATTTCAGGAAAAGAAAAACCAAAACAAAAACCCACAGCAGACCCTCAGAGAATCAATTTCCCTCTGTTTTTTCCCACTTTCATTTTCATTTGACCACCTGCTGGAAGTCTTGATTCTGTGGCTGTCCTGTGCAGCCCCAAATTGTTGGAAAACAGCATCATTCTGCCTCTGGTGTCAGCATTACAAGTATGACAGCCTGTTACAGCTGAACTGTGTCACTATTACAGTTTGCAACAACGAGTACAACGCAGTGTAATGTGGCTAACACCTCCATTCATTTCCAAAATACATATTTAAACTCTCATTTGAATGATGCAATGCTGTGTTTTAAGTACTAGCAAAAATGGGAAAATTTTCTAAAGTTTTGTTTGTTTGTTTTTTAGCTTTTCCCTCAGCACTGAAAGTCCCAACACACTAAACTTGCCTCTAACCCATGGGAATCCAACAATGACATGATCTGGAGACGGGGAGTGAAACCTTGCCACTGCAGCTTAACCCCAATGACATGAAGGTGCCCATGGAGGCCCAAAGGAAAGCTCTGCCCACTTCCCTTCCTTTGCTAAATTTCAACTATGGAGACGCAGCCCTAGAGCTCTAGCAAGGTAGAGACAAATCGACAAAGTCTTCCTGACTTAAACTGCATGCAACCAAATTAATTGAGTAGCTCTAAATCTGCCTCCTGTGGATGCTTTGTGTTTTATTTGCACTGTTGATCAACTCATGCAATGAGTAATTTCTAATTACTTATCAAGGAATATGTAAGCAAGGCTGTACGTATTTTTATTTTTTCCTGAAAATTCATACATGTCTACGTCTCTTCAGAATCAAGTCAAAGTGCTGGTTGGGTTTGTAATGGCATAAAGTTTAAGTACGTTTCAAGCCTCACTTTACCATCCATGATGAGTGACGCACAGAAATGAATAGTTATAAAGACAAAAAAAAACACATTTGAATTTGAAATTACTTATAATAGAGACTTGACTCTCTAAAAAAAAAAAAAACAACAAAACACTGGGGTCCTTGCTATTAACTTCAATGACAGGAGAATGAGGTCACATATTAGTGATAACAAAAGTAAGCATCTTTTAAACACTGTGGTTTCTCAACAAGGATGCTTGGATTAAAAAAGCAATTAAGCCATTCTGTTTCAAAACATTTATCTTACCTATTACTAGGTAATACTACTCCCTCAGTGGCTAACAACCAGGGTCATTACATAGCACTTTGTACATAGCAAACCCAGAGGATGATCCCATCCTTAACAAGCTGAGGAATGTTTCCTTCCACACTACCTCTCTCGCATAGATGGACGTCCACAGAACTAGGACATCGCCTTCCCTCAGACTCCTGACTTCAATACCCATTTGCAGCAATGTCTAACACCCCGTCAGTTGAGATGATGGTCACATAGGTCACACGCTCACTGAAGACCCAGCCCTGAAACTGACCACTATTATTGCATTGTTTCCCTATATTCTCCCTTCTTCCTTTTCAATGATAGGCCAAATCTATGTAGATTCAAAATACAGTAACACAATGGGATCTGTAAAGACCAGTGTGGTGGCAATAGTCAAAATAAAAATTATGAGATGAGACAAGACAATTTTTCTCTGTGTGAATGCAGGGGGGCTGGGGGTGGAGGCAAAAAAAGCCCAGTTCTTCACAAAGTTAAGGAAAGGAAGTGAGCCAACTAACACACAACCTGTACATGCAGAGCAGAACTTCAGTGAAAGATGTACAAGCTTCAAAGGCTTAGTGAAAGGAAGGGTGATGATTACAACAACAGTGCTTGATAAAAGCAAGAATGCGGGGCCTGAGGTTGGAGTGGGAGAGCAGAAGAAGCAGTGATCAAGCAGGCTACACAGGAACTAGCTGAAATGAGAGATGATGGACCAGCTAAAGCCCAGGGAGAAGGAGAAGTGAAGACAAGTGTGGATGACCAGACGGAGGATGCGCATGGGGCTGCAAATCCAAGCTTTTGCAGGAAGAAGACAGCAGAGGCACCGAGCTAGTCCATGCCTACCTTCAGAGCCACTGCCTGAAAGGATGTGGAGGGTCTGCTGGATGAAGGCTGTCACTCCAACTCCACAGCCATGCCAGAGGGCTGGGATGATGTGAAAGACCCGTGCACTGGGGGAATACCTTGACCATCATCAATAAAATCCCAAGTTAGCCATCACACTGCTAAGCTGGGACTCTTGAGCCCAGTGCAAATCCCACTGAACCAAATGGAAGTCCTGCAGTGGTCTGTGGATTTCACTGGAAAATTACAGTCCCAAAGCTAACTTTGCCCTGTCAGGGAGGCAAGGCTCAGCATCCTGCTGAGAAACCAAGAGACCAAGCCCTAGTGCTGCTCACAGTGCAGGCCAGCATCAGAGCTGAGAAGGCAAGAAGAAATCCTGCCCCACGTCCTTCTGTGCTCCCACCACCACACCACGCTCCACCTCTTGTGCGTGCACCAAGCAGCCAGGGGAACACCGATAACCTCCTCAGCTGCCAGCACAGCCAGGCACTCGGTTACCATCCCAGCGGAGCCAAATCTCCCGCGCTCCTCTCGCTGACAGCACAGGTGTGCACCACCACAGCTGCCGAACTGCCGGGGAATTCACTGCGGCTGCAGCACAACCAGCTCATCCCTGCCAAAGATACTGGCCCCAAAATGCTCCAGTGGCCCCAGTCACACAACACTGCCAAAGCCCTCCCTTCCTAATAGATGGCAATTCTTTTTTTGCCCCCTGCTAAGTCCCAAACCACTTATCACCACTGTGAGGCAATGTGCAATTTGCATGTTTTAACTGTATGATTTCTCTATTCTTGTACCATACAGAAATATCCTTCCCTCCTGGAAGAGCAAAGATAACTAACTATTATGCTCGTTGGTATTCTGACTTGAATTTGCTTCCTATTGAAGAAGAGTGTGTTGACTTGCCAGACTGTGGTTTCTCTCCTTTGTGAGATGGACTTATACTCTAGGCAGCAAAAATATAACCACATTTATTCCTGCTTTAGGATTCATTTCATCGTAACGGTACACCGACAGCTCAATTTTTTACATTGCAACGCAACATTTTCCCAAATCTTTACTAATTAATACATTTAGAAGCTAAGTCATGCTTCTCTTTCCATCTTAGACCTCTTGCCTTTCCTTTTCTATGAACGTTATTCACAGGGGGCAAGGCCTGGCTTCACTGAACAAGGCCTGGCAAACACGGAGGCAGGAAACGCAGGGGAGAACGAGTCTGTCAGACTCATTTTCTTCTAGGTTTTACTGCCGAATGTTTATTTCAGATCTGGGAGAAAGCACAGTGGTTCCATTCCATTTCCTTGCCTGCATAAGCCACTGGGTGCAGAACCCCACGAATTTACTTTTCACTGCACCAAGGAAATAAAAATGTTTCTGTAGCCGCAATACGAACTTGGATTTTTTTTTTTTTTTTTTACCGGCCCTCACTTTCTTTGCTTATTTACATCGCCACCATATTGAATGTTACAGTTAGACCTTTATGCTATCAGAAAGCAAAATTTCTTGATGCTTTAATTTCTTCTGCCCTCCTACATACACGGTCAGTTCTGTAATACCCAGTTGGTTTAGACATGCGCTATTTCTACGACGCACAGGCAGGTGAAGCTCCCTGTGCAGACAACACGACTCCCTCTTGCAGCCATCCATCCCACAAAACTCCTTCCATGCAGACTCTGCAAAAAAAAACCCCACCTTGGTCTCCTGAAATAGTACAATTGATAAAGTCTGTCTGCTTTTCCACTTTCCCAAAGACGTTTTTTGCTTTTCAGGAGAGAAGGGAGGAGTTTCCTTGGAATCTTCTGAGTGCTCCAAGCGCTCTGGCTGGCTCCAGGCACAGTGCTGGTACGCCTGCTCCACCTCTTTCCTCCTTCTGACAGTAGTACTTTTAAAGGCCAAATGGGGAATATTAAAACACTAAACTGAAGGCTCTTCTGATTAGTTTACTATTAAACTGTAACAGATGGGTGGCTGTCTTAAGCTCTAGGCATCAGGAACGAAGCCTGATTTTAGATACAAATTAGTTATTGAGAATATTTATAGATGGTAAACTCCTTGGGCACATGGAACAGCCCTGCGAAATTACAGCATAAATTAATTGCTCGCATTTCAACTGACAGGCGCAGGTGGATACATTGTCTCGTTTGTTCAGGGGAACTTCCAGTGCAATCCAGGACTGGATGTAACTTCATTTCACAGAGGTGCTGAGCACCTAGCTGCTCCCCCTGAGCAGCACTGCTGCCCAGCAGCAGGATGGCAAATGGCAACAAGCTGAGGAGGGATGAACAGGGAAACCACAACAAGTGCTTTCACTCGTGTCTTGACGAGTCCTTTCATCAATTAAACTGTAAAAAATATTTTGGTCTTAAAATAGTATCGGGTTCTCCGATTACAATAGCTTTGGATCTACCAGGTGTTCTGCTATTCACCAGCGAGTGAGAAGTGGCAGTGAACTGAATTTTGGAATAACTATCTGCTCTTCTTCCAAAACGTGAGGTGAACAATGCTACCTCTGGAAGAAAAAATGGAAAGTATAATCGGAAGGAGTAAGGGGGGGTAAAAAAAAAAAATAACTAGAAAAAAGAAAGAGAGGCCGTGAAGGTCACAGTGAAACAAAACAGTTCTTCCTGAGTATATCTCTCATTGAAATGTAATATCAGAAAACTATGCAGAGTCATGTACTTTTTGCACACAACACTGTATCAAATTAAAATTTGTTATAACAGTCATGTACATTAGGTTAGCGATAACAAAAATGTAACTTAATATCTGGCATAAAGAAAAAGCAAGGAACCTGAATATCCATCCAGTCATGTCAAAACTGATCTGTGACACTACTGTTGGAAGATACCAAACCAAGCAGTTAACGTGTTGGGATCCTTCTTGGGTAAGTATCTGACTGTATCAAACAGCAAAACTTGAAGGAAGTCTCTGTGATGAGGTAATTTTATTGCTCATTCATAGTGCCCTGCATTTGCTGTACTTAAAATAAGACACTTGTACCAATGGCCTTTTTATTACCCGAAGGGGGAGAAAAAAAAAAAAATCACATATACACCAGTCCTTTTTCTTTCTGCTAGCAAAGGGAGGCAATTCGATCCAACGTGAGCTGAAACCTGAGTAGGTCACTGTACACCATGATAAAATTCCCTAATCCCTGAGCCAAATTTCCCTGAGGGGGCCCTCCTACTTCTCCTTCACTTTCCAAGCTGACTTTTCCATTCCCTCTCTCGTCTTTTCCTCCCCTTCATCTCTTTCATTTCCCCTACCTTAAAGCCTTGATATCTGATCTGCTGCTGATACTCGGGTTACAGTTTTTACAGCTTAGGCTGTCTATTGCTGTATACATTCCTTTCTTTCTGCTCTGCCGTGATTACTTACCAGAGCTTATTTTACACTGGTCCAGATGAAAGCAGTTCAGATGAAGGGAAACAGCCTGTTTGAACATTACAGATATGCACCTACACAAGGGCACATTGTGCTCCCTCTGTCACTTTGCTGCAAACATTTTGCCCAGTGTAACCAATTTGTTACATTATTGTATTCCTCAGCTTTATGAAGAACAAGGAGATATCTTAATTCATCAGTAAATGATGGCCACAGGATTTTAACTCTCTCAACAAGTCAAAAACCCAAATCACTTTTTTTTTTTCACATCTTTCCCCTTCTTGTTGATAGCAGCCAACTGTCCTACTAACAATGCAGTCTCCCAGCATAGCATATATAGCATAGTATACACTGAAAGGTGGCCTGCGTTTTGTGAAAGGTTCTGCCATCTAAAAGGTATCTCACCCTCAACCAGAAATCACATCAGTTCAAAATGCCATTTCTACCCACCTCTAATTTTTAAGTCAGCTGAAATCTTGAGGTTTCTAACCGTAAGCAGCTACCCACGATTAAAAAAGAGAAACTCTCTACATGAAGGTTAGTGCCAGTGCTTAATACCAAAGCATTAGTTTAAAATTGTGTAATTTTTCTCCTTCACACAATGTTGTTTTTGTTTCTTCCTCACCCTTTCAGACAAACATCTGTTATACTGTAGAAGAACAACTATCTCCCAAACCGCTGAGTGTGCCTGCAGCCAAAGTAAACAAAACAAACCCAGAGGATCCAGCACAGTCAGCCTTTATATCCAGCCAGGATAACATTTCACATGTTTTGATTAAAATTAGCTAATTTGTAATTCTAGAACCTATGAAACTTAAAAGCTGCAATCCATATAGATCACATTAGGCGATGCTCTAAGGGGCCAATGCCCTAGACTACAGACCTCCGCAGTCCTCAGAACTATGTGGGATTACAACAAGCAACGACTCTTACTCTCCGGTGCCTGTACAGAGCCCTCTCCGAAAATAGGATGTGTCACATATCGCGCAAAGAACAACACCGCTCCTTGGGACTTGAAACTGGTACGGTTTGTTTCCAAAGAGGTGCACCGACACGTTATTTTGTTCCTTCCCCTAACACAACTCTTGTCCACATTTCCAGTTGATGTGCATGCAGAACTGTGTACGTGCTCATTATGCAGGCAGCAGGAGCAAGAACGCCTGCCTTAGGCAGGAAAGGGCACCTAACTGAAATTAGTGGTGTGCAAAAGAGGGGAGAGGGGAGGGGATTGTGCATTCCTGTTTAATTTTACATAGAGAGATCAATGCTCCGGAAAGCAAAGATATTTTCACTAGGCATCGTGCATATCTATATACTTGCCTATATAATATACATACTATGCGAATGTGTGACATTTTCCAGGCAGTCCTCCACTTACAATCAGCCTTTTAACAAATAACATATTGAAATTAAATGTCAACAGCTTTATCGCATAACCAGACTATGCCGTTTTAGTCACTTTATCTGCGCATTAAACAACAACAACAAGTTCAGCTGAAGTCCCCCAACACATTGTTCTCAACTTTGGGGAATTAAGAGACATAAAACAAACAGATGTGGAACAGACGTGGAAAACAGGCGCAAAAACCAGGAATGGTCAAGCCTGAAGTGGCGACCAAATGATAAAAGACGTCCCGAAATAACGTTTTTGTGCGATCACAGCCATCCTAACATCTGGAGCAGCTGCCTCAAGCACTACCTCCAGAGCACATCTGGATTGGCACCGCTGCCAGGACAGCCCTCCATAAACACACATCCTTCAACAGCAGCCCTCGGACAGCCACCTTTCAGCAGCACCTCTGCCGCTGCGATTGCCTGCGAAGCGCAGCACGTATGGCAGAGGAGGAGGCGAGAGGGAGAAGGAGAGAAAAGGGGTCTCCGCGCTTAACTGCGAGAATGATGCGCGGCTCAGACCGTAACATTTCACTTTGACAATTTAATTACACAGTTGCAGCTGGCTACTGAAAAAGGAGATAAATACAGTGTTTAAAAGAGGTCCCTTTCTTTCCTAACTTCAGGGCTTCCCAGCTACCTGAGGGGATGGCTATAATTTTTTTTTTTAAATAATTAAAAAAAAGGCTCATCACTGGCACCCAAGGAGCTTAAAAGCCCAACGAGGGAGAGTTTTTTTTTATGGATTTTTTGGTTGTTTGGGGTTTTTTTTTAATAAATAAATCAAAGCTGGTCAATGAACAGGATTTGCAGCCTGTGAATTCGTCTCTGTTTTCAGCCCAGGAGGCGGAGTTGAGACACATTCAGTGCATCCTACAAAAAAAAAAAATGACAAGAGGTCCTTTCTTATTTCATTTCCATGCACGGAGGCGGGGGGCCGGGGGGGACCCCCGCTCCCTTCCCCATCACAGGCACCTACCTTCATCTCCTCGTTGATCTCCCGCTTCACCGGGTGAGCCGGCTTCCTGCTCCTTTTATTTTCGGGAGGTCTCCCTTCTTTCTCCATTTCTGCCATTTTTTGCGCCTACTTGGTGGTGGAGATGAAATGGCTGCTGGTGCTCTGGGGGGGCCGGGAGGGGCGCGGGGGGGCGGCGGCAGCTCTCAGTGGTGGCAGGCGGCGCCGCGGAGGGCCCGGGGGGAGCGCGGCGGCGGCGGCGGCGGGCGGGCGGGGGGCGCAGGCGGGCAGGGGCGCGGGTGCCCGGGCGAGTCAGCCATCTTCTGCCTCGCCGCCGGCCTGCATGGGAGCGGCGCGGCGCGGCGGGGCGGCGGGGCGGGCGGGCGAGAGGGAGGCAGCGCGGAGCGAGCCGGCCCCGCGCCTGCTGTGGCGCTGCTGGCGGGCTGCCGCGGAGGGGGCGGTGGAGGGAAGGGGGAGGCCGGCCTCGGCCCGCCGGCGGGCGGGGCTTGCCGGCACCGAATCGGCCGCTGCTGCCCGCCATGGGAGCAAGGGAGGGGGGAGCGCCGCGCCGAGCACCGGGCGGGGCGGAGCGGAGGGGAGGGGGCGGTGCGCAGCCGCCCCCGCCCACAGCCGGGCTGGGGGAGGGGGGCAGTGTTCCCCCACGCACACGCTGGGGTTCGCTCGCCCTACCCTCAGCGCGCCGGCCTGCCGCCGCTGTGCCCCTCGTCTGCCCGCCCCGGCCCCCTGCGCTCCCCCCGGCCCGGCCCGGCCCGGCCCGACCCGGCCGCGCCGCAGTCAGACGGGACTCCCCGCCGTGCCGGGGTTGATCGCTCCCGTTTTTCCCTTTATCTGCGGCGGGGAGGTGGGATGAATGGTTGGTGGGACGCGCGTCAGCGGCGAGGTGCTGGATGACAGTGCGGGCTGTGGGAGATGCACTGATTATTCCTAGGTGGTGCTTTCCCGCTCCCTGGCAGTCCCTAATTACCCGATACGATACAGCACCGTACGGGGGTGTCCATTGTTCCATTAGTCAAAATTGTAATTGTACCGGGTTTCTCATTATGACTGTGGTACACCTTAAAATTACACATTTTATAACCCAAAAAAAAAAAAAAGCAGTTGAAAGATAAACTGCGTTCCATGTGGGTATGAGTAGGCTCCCCATAAATTTCTCTGTTTAGCCTGTCAAAGATAAGTTCGTTTTGCGTGCAACAATGTCTAATTTACATTCTCTGTTTCTGAAGCTTAAATCACTTGACATTTTTCAATATGAAAAGTTGAGCACAACTCCTTTGCCTGTGTTCGTGACTAAAATGAGCCTTGTTTGCCTGCTCCGGATAGAAGATTAGACACAAGGAGCACATTTTCCCCTGTGGCACTGAAAATAGGAAGAAACTGAGATTTTGCATAGCCCTATCCGTTAGAGCAGCGAGTATCAAAAGGTGAGATAACAACCAGACATCAGGCTGTACAATCCTAGAGCCCATCCGCAGTGGTAAGGTCAGGGCCGTTGTGAAGCGAAGGTGCTGCCACTCCCATCGCTGCCTGAAAGAATCAGGCAGATGTTGGATAAAAAACAGATCGGATCATTTGTTTTCGCAGAGCAGCAGGACCTCACGGAAACCCTCGAGAAAGCTCTGCTGGCAGTGAGGAGCTGCAGGACTCAGCCGCAGCAGGGCTCGTGCTGTGGGCTCTGTCCGTTCTGTGCACCCCAGGAACACAAGGTCTGACCTCAGACTCACCAGCAGCAAGCATGAGAAGAAACTGAGATTTAATTTTTTCTTGCCTGTAATAGTTTAAAACACAGTGAGTTCTGAAACTTGGGAAAGCTAACTTGTGACTCCACAGGTAATATCCAAAGGATGGTGCTTAATAAGAAGGTTTCCCTCCTCCTGTGCCCCACCACCACCAGCAACCTCATCTCTATGTTTTGTTCACTGTATTCTATTACAAATCGGTATGGTTGAGCTCTCATCAAGTACGGGAGATATTCCCAGAATCTCAATGTATTCTTTCACACAGTAGGGATAAGACAGGCAGCACAAGGGGAAGGCTACACAATCTCATGTACCCTTGGAGCTCTTTGAAACCTGTAGCTAGAAAAAGCAAGCCAGCCTCAGACAACTATTCTACTTTGAATCACTACCACCTTGCCGATACACAAAGTCATTCTAGTGAAAAAGGCAAAATTAATTCTTGTATTAGGGACATATCACTAGCTTCTCTGGAGAGCTGATTGCAGAGTTTTAGCAAAATCCTTAGAACTTTTGCTAAACAGAGTATTGCCTCAAATGGTTCTTGTTCAGTGAAACATCTGAAGACTACTTCACTGCACTTACTGTATATATTGTACTAAAGCACTGGTTTGCTGCATAAATTTAACAGACCAAGTTGATAATCTGACAAAAAAGATCAATCCTGAACTCCCAACATGAGCAGAACTTCCTTTAATATTGGAAGGCAATTGGGAAAGTGTATTTGCAAGCCAAAGTGATGTGAATTGTCTTCAGCAGGTTACAGTGAGCAGACCAAAACAAATGTCTTCAAATGCGTCATTCCAGTTTTCCCAGCTAACAGCTGAAGGTTTGGTTGTTAAATTGAAGCATTTCACACCCCTCACTACCAATTCTGAACAGAGATCCTCACTTCTTGATCACCAACAGTAGTGTCTTTCAGTCAGGTTTTTTCCCCAGTATTTTTCTAAATATTTTTGAATGGAGATGTGAACTTATGCCTCCTGACAGTAGGCTCACTTTTCTCAGCTACTTCTGGTAAGCTCCTTAAAAACAGCCTCCAGTCCACCAGTACCTCATCAACCATCACATGAAAGCCATGGTCTTAGAGCATATCCTGTTTTTCTCAGTGTCTAATACAGGCGTTCAATGGATACAAAAGTTCTACCTCTCTGTGTCCTAATAACAGCATCTCGTCATCTGAAAGCAGATTATTTCTGCAACTGTCATGATTCCTATTTTTCTAGAGCTGTTATTACCTTTACATATTGCATATTATTATACTACATATTCTTGGGAAGTTGTTCTTCTAGTGATAACATATGGAGGACCATCAACTGTCAACACAGAAGTTCATGCATTTAGAGTGCTCAGACATTATCTGACACACATCACAGACAGATACTGAAATAAGTTTTGGAAACTGTCTAATTATTCCACTTGTTACTGGGGAGGGAATGACTAACAAGAAGGAACACTTTCAGGCTTTAATGGTAGCTCATGAACTTGTAAGAGGAGGCAGAATATCAGAATATATGGAAGCCATAAATTTGTCAGTCATACAATGGCATTGATCTGAATGTCTCCCTAAAGTTATGAGAAAATAAATCTGGTATTTACATTACAGAGACCCTAACATTAAATACATTTACTGAACTGTGACAGCACATATTTCGTGTGTGAAAACCTGTATTTTTGGTAAAGAAACCTGGTTCAGTAGCACTCAATATCGATTCTGCAAACATCTTAAACAGGTGAGTAAAGGTGGCTGATTTGATCAATAAGGATGCCTGCTTGTCTGATTCGACCAGACGGAGATAGTGGGGGATATGGTAACAGTAAGCAGTTATCAGCCAAAGATGAAAACCTTATCCTGTGGAAATCAGTGAAGATTTTGCTCCTGAGTTTAATGAGACCAAATTCCTTGTGAAATTTCCAAGGTGATTTTAAATCAATCTACTGTATAGTGTGCATCAAAAAGCAAGAATCCCATGCTCTTAAAAAAATTGCAGGGTTTTCATTCTCATTCAAAGAAAAAAAAATATCAATGTAAGGGGGAAAAAAGCTTCCTAATCCTCATTGTTACTCCTCTTGAAAGGGAGTAGGAACTGCCCATCAGGCTTCCCATGATGGGAGCATGCTCTAACCACAGTTTAGCAGAGTAAGTTTCTCACTGTCTTATCTGTTGAAGGGTTTTACTGTGGGTTTAGGTGTTTTGGGGCTTTTTTTTATTAGCTCATCGGTTACTTTCAAAGTTGGGAAGAAAAAAGCCACGTGATCTGCCTTGTGGTAGTCGCTACGTCACCTGCAAGACTGAGGTTGAGGTCCTCACTGTATCTAAGTCATGGCAAGAACCTGAACTTTTCCTTCCATTGCCCAAGCACGTGTTTTATGCACAAGGTGTTTTGCCAAGCTCTATATTTTCGTTCTATCATGGCTTTGCATTTCCAATTCTGAATCTGCACTTGGATTTTTTCAAGCACGGTAATTTGGACCTCTGAAAGACAAATATTGTTCATAAAATGACAGGTGCAAATGAGTTCCCTAAAATAAATCATCCCAGGTTTAATTTATATTCTATTATTCATATTCCTATTTATTAGTATTTACACAGTTTAAAAGGGCACCTATCCACTTACCGGAGTCGCTCTTTAGCAACACAAGCAACACTTTGCTATAACCAAGTTCTTTAATTTGGTCTTTATTAATGTGTAACTCTATTTAGTAGTATTATTGAGCTATTTCTTCTTGCTACTGCCAACTGGAGAGGACGAGATAAACAAGCAGGCCTGATTTTTCCAGCTGGTAAATATGTAAGCGGCACGGGGGCTTCAAAGCGAGAGGTTTTAACAGGCAACGGCATCAAACAAATGGCACTCTGCGGGCACGCTGGAAACGACGGGGCGGTTTTCAGAGGCAAAACGGGGAGAAGCGGGGTAATCGCTGTGGCAGCTGCGCTGTCCCGTGGGAGGCGGGAGGACGGGACGGAGGACGGGGCCGCGGCCGGGCGGCCCCCGGCCCGGGGCGGGGTGGGGTGGTGTGGGGGGAGCAGGCCGGGCTGGCTCGGCGGCTGCGGCGAGAGCTCCCCCTCCTGTTTCTCTCCTTCTCAACACGGTGGGAAACGCATCATGGAACCTCGGATACCAACTTGCGGGTCAGCACAAGTCTGCGTGCGTTTGTGCACGTATAGAGACATGTGCACCCACACGGAGAGGGAGGAAGCCGAAGGGAAAGGGGAGGCTCTTGTGGGTTTTCCCAACGAACAGCCGCAGACGTTGCAGGCCGAAGTAAAGACACGGCTCTTAACTGGTCTCTCTTAATATTGCTGATAATTTACCTTATTGTTCCCTGCTTGCCAAGGTGGTGTCAGCTCTCCATCAGGTTGCTTAGTAATGCCAGTCACTGTGGAAAACCTATGTCTACACAGGCTTTCACAAGCTAACCTGTTCTCATTTCACCTGTATCTGAGGGGAAGCCATAATAAACAGCAATTTAAATTCAGGTCTTTGGTTTGCTGAAGTGTTTAATTAAACAAAGAAATTCATTATATGTGTTCATAGAAAAGTAGTTATGCTGATTTTTTTTTTTATTTGATTTGAACTGGAAACGTTCCTTTGCCTTTATGTACAACACGCTAAAGGGATTGTTTATGTCACCTGAAGCAAATAAGTGCACTGAATAATTGCATTATAGGCCCCCAATTTTTTTATTTTTTTTAGTATAGCCAGCCATTTTCAGACACATGGAAAACACGCATGTGAACTTCTCCCTTGCTTCAGTTCCACCCAATCCCCACTTCCACTACAGTGATGTTATTTCACCCATACCTTTGAGAAGGGATACATTCCACTCGTTCCTGAGCTTGGACAAACGCCCGCAGCATTACTCACACACAGTAGTGTCTGTAGATGCCTTTCTGCTGTGGATACTAATCTCAATCCAGCGTTTCCTTAGACGATTAGAGGCTGTTCTGCAAAATGTCAAGAGGTAGCCTCTCCAAAGCGCACACAGTGTGGCAGTTGAAACAGGAGTAGTGGCAGCTTTCCAAATATGAAGGTCTGGAAATGTTTGGAGATATTTTAATATTGATGAACATTTAATTTTTTGTGCTGCTTTAGGGTATCAGTGTCAAATCTGTACAGATTAATGGCAAGACACCATTAATGCTTTTTAAAGTTCTGCATAACAGAGACAAACTTTATTTATTAATTCATTAATTAATGATTGTTCTACTTGCCTGAAACTTCACATAATTTGATAAACAGAAAGAATTGTTAGCTTGTTTCTCTGGTTCTTTGTTAAGTACTTCCAACTCTTCTGTTAAAATGCCTTTTTGTTTCTTGTTTCATTTCTCATGTTCCCTGCACCAAAAGTAAGCAAGAAGTCTTTTTCTTCTTCAGCACCAGAGAACATCCACACAATTAAACATCAATCAATATTAAACCTTTAAAAAGGTATAATCTGCAATGCATTAGTAAAATATGCACCGGACACCAATATTGACTTTGGTGAAAAATCTTTATCATCTGTCTACTTCTACACCCTATCTATGCACTATGGTTATTCAGTGACTTTGCTGTGATGTTTTCATATTGAATATAACGCCAAAGATCAGGTAGAGGAAAATGAAGGACCTATGGATGAGCAAGAAACTTAGACATGTTATACCTGACTTGAACTTGGCTGTGACAAACTATGAATTTGCAACTTCTAGACTTCATTACAGTTAAGCACTGTACCTCAGAATGAAACTTGTGAAACTTGAAAAGTTTAATTGGGTTCAAAACAGTCTTCTACTTGCTCTGTCATATAGGTTGGTAAGAGCATATACCAAGCCTTACTTTCCGGTGGGCTTCTTATTTTTTTGCAGCTGACACCCAAAATGCTGACCTCCAAAGGCTACTTTTAGAGAAGGTCTGAGGTACCCTGGAGACCCTCCTACTCTCTATGCCCTGTTTCTCAAATACCTTGAAAGTAGGGAACTGTCAAAGCCAGAAGCAAAACTGGTGAGGGGTGGAGACTTGCACTCTGCAGCTGTCCCACAGCTGTAAAGCTCCCACCAACATAAACTGAGAATATTTACAGCCAAGGCAAACTCATTTCTTCACCTGTAATTTCTCAACAACAGCCATTTCCACCTCTTCCCATTCTTTTACTTCTCCAGGCTGAAGAAGGCAGGAGATAGTCATCTTGTTTTCACTTGAGGAAACAGGTAGGTCTCCCAGATGCTAAAATGACAGGAGGAAAAGGGGAGAGGCTGTGTGGGATTGAGATACAGCAGAAAGTTCTCCCTTCTTTTTAATTTCAATCTGGTTTTTTTTGATAGATCAATTGTGCTGATACATTCTTGAAAATGTTATTACAGTAACCTACATCAAGTTCTTCCTAAAAGGAATCTCTCCTCTCTTTGCCTTTCTGTGAAGAATAAAAGAATTTTTTACAATAAAGATAGTGGCTTATACATTTTCTCATAATCCTGTATTCCCTCTGTGGGCTTTGTTGCATGATATAGTATGTCAGTTTAAGTAACATCTGTCAAGGGATGGAAAACAATTACAGGTTCTTTTCATTCATAAAAATAATTCTGGAGTTTCTTCATCCTTAATTTTCTTGTCATGCTTTCAGAAACATGACATCATTTTGTCCAAATTATCCCCTGCATTGCATATACAAGATACAGTGGGTTACTAATTTATTTCCTGGACCCAAGGAAACGTGTCAAGGTATCTACAGTGTTATATACTAAATGATTTAGACTTGGGTAAAGTTATGCTTTGACATGTCATTATTTGACAATTACTCTTCTGCTGCAATGTTTGCTTTCCTGCCAGCATCTCACCAGAATCCTACATGACATGTGATTTCATCTCTTGATCTTCTCTGTTATATTTACATGAATTTTACACATCCGAATATATAATGGCAATGCATTCACATTGCTGTGGCAAAAAAATCTGTCAAAAAAACCCCAAACATATCTTGGGAATGCATAACAAATATATTCAGGACTAGGATGTGGCACGTATTTTCAGTGTAGGAAAATGTTCTTTTCTCAGCAAATCAAAGAATAGCTGAAATTGGAAGGGACCTCTGGAGATCATATAGGCAACCTCCATGCTCATAGCAGAGCAGGTTGGCTCTGTGTCCAGTCAGGTTTTGAACATCTCCAAGGATGGAGACTCCACAGTGTCTCTGGGCTACCTGTTTCAGTGTTTGACCACCTCCACAGTAAAAAAAAAAAGCAACTTTCTTCTGTTTAAATGGAATTTTCTGTATTTCAGTTTGTGCCCATGTGCCCCTTGTCCTTTCACTGAGAAAAGCCTGGTTCCACCATCTCTACTTCTCTCCCATCAGGTGTTTATACATATCGATCATATCCCCTCTAAGCCTTCTCTCCTTCTGGCTGAACAACCCCAAATCTCTCAGTCTCTCCTCATACATCAGATGCTCCAGTTCCTTCATTGTTTCCATGGCCCTTCGCTGTCCTTGTTCCAGTGTGTCCACGTCTCTCTTATACTGGAGATCCCAGACCTGGACTCAGCACTCCAGACGTGTCTCACCAGGACTGAGCCGGCAGTGCTCTTCCGAATGCACCCCAACCTTCTCTGCTGCAAGGGCGCACTGCTGGCTCACGTTCAGCTTGCTGAATGCCAGGATCTCCAGGGTCTTCTCTGCAAAGCTGCTTTCTAGCCTGTCCTCGACTTGTTTTACTACAAATATTATTCCTCTCCAGGTGCAGGACCTTACATTTCTTTGCTGAACTTCATGAGATTCTTGTCAGCCCATTTCTCCTGCAATTTATTCAATTTCCTTTGATTTATGATCTTTTAGGTAATTAGTATAACTATTATCAGGAAAGATTTTGTTTTCCTGAATCGTGTTGCTTTTCCTAATGAAATCATGCTTGTAACGTTAATGATAACAATCTATGTCTCTTACTGTTATAACCAAAAATAGATTTTGCTCAAAGACAGTCCTGAGAATCCTTGTCTACATAGGTAGGATTTTTTGCCTTAAAACAGGATCAATGTATGTATCCATCTCCATCCAAGATTCTTGAAGTCATGTGAGGTTATAAATTTATTTTCACAACACTACTAGTTAAAGCAGAATTGACATGTCCTCACTACTCTCTTTCAGATCACCAGAGGGTGCTGATGGGAGATGGTCACATACAACTTCCATCCCAGCCAGCTGGCATGGTGAAGGCTTGCTACAAGACTTCAGCTTTGGATAACTTCTGGAAATTGAACATCAGGAACTCTGTGCATATCTCAATTAACAAACATTGAAGTCCTGCCCACATACATGTCAACCCCTGCCATGCTGTGCTTTATTCTGAGTATCACTAGAGGTCCCCAGGTGCACCATCACTCCTGCAAGCTCAGGTAGCAATTCTGTTGGCTTACAGAGCCAAGGCTCTGTATTATTGCTTCCTCACGCTCCCTGGGACAACGTGAGAAATTGCCTCTTGCATATTGTAGGTGTGTCACAGCTACTGCCTCTTAAGCCCCGGTGTGAGGAGCTGCAGACTGAGGCTTATTGGCTTTACCTGAACTGCCAACACCAAAACCAGGTCCAAGGCCAACTTCAAAACCTAGCCACCCATATGATTAGTTGGGGTCTTCTTGCCTGTTGTTAACTAATATCACAACTACCAGTTAGTATTACAGCTATTTTGCAGATGAGAAATCATCAGGAGAGAGATAAAGTGGCAAAACACATGTACTGGGAGAGTCTTGCGGCCTCAACTAGAACCCAGCTCTTATGTCATGTAGGACAGTCCTGTCACCATTAGAACATGTAATCTAACCTTCTTGGAAAAAAATGAAATGTGAGCCTCCCTTTGAATCAGCTTGACTTTGAGCTCACTCATGAAATGCCAACAACCTTTGAAAGAACACAGGGATGGCACCATTGACAGATTTTGACTCAGTTGGCTGCAAATAAAGTTATTTGAAATAACTGCCAAAGCTGTAATTTATCAGACTTTTTCACAGATTCCACAAAGGCAAGGAAATTCAAAGTCGAAAGGCTTTCTCCAGGCAGCACATGCCAGGCATTTGTGCGTGAATTGCAGGAGGGGAAATGATATGTTTCTTTTAGAGCTGTTGTTGCCATCATGGAAAGCGAACAAGCATCTGTGCTTCAGGAATCAGTGGAAGGAAGGTGTTCCGTGAAAGGGAGCATGTGGGAAAACGGCTTAAAATGGTGAGAGTGTCTGAAAGTAGCAGGAGTTCTGAATGCCACTGGGGAGAAGAACTGGAACAAGGCTGACACATAGAAAGGTGGCGAGAAAGCAAAAAGAAATGCAAAGAGGAGTACACTGAAGGGGGGGGGGGTGGGGGGAAGATACATTTGGCTAGAGAATAGGTCTGAGCAAATTCCAAGAGTGAGAGAGGAACAGAGAAAGAAGGAAAATGATAGGGCAGATGGAAAGTGTATCTATTGGATGATTGTGCAAGTGAACGTGTAAGTTCAAGTTTTGATGTGTTTCACTGTGGAAACAGATATAAAGCTGATAATCAGATGGCAAAGTAGGATTACTGATACAGCAATGATTTATACATTTATACTACACAAAGACTGTAAGATGATTGTATTCTGTAGCATTTTCCACCGATCCTGAAAACATTAGAAAATTCACATTTAGTAATATTTAAATCAGGAGGACTGCTTACCTTATATCACTGTAAGTAAGAGTTGCACTGCCAGCCCTAAGGTTTTAATTTCACTCTGGGACTGATGATTTCCTGTGTCACTACACTGTGAAGCTGAATCCAGAATAACAATTTAATACTTGAGTGCCCAGAGCCATCCAGATGCTTTGGATAAAAGTGTTCTCTTGTGCATGCCAAGTGCCTGCAGCTCCCCCCA
This sequence comes from Caprimulgus europaeus, assembly GCA_907165065.1. Next base: position 76,072,495 of record OU015524.1, read on the forward strand.
GGAAGTGGTGGGTGCTAAGCACCTCCAAAAATCAGGTCACCATCACTCGGGAGCTCAGAAAGGAACAGAGATACCAAAGTTTAAGACTAAACATACAAGCAAGTGACATCATCGTGGAAGAGTGTGTCTCTGAACGACTGCCATGCTTTTGGTCCTTTGAATTTTTGTATGTAATAGGCGTGCATTTGTAAATCAGATGCCTGTGTAGCTTGTAACACCCTCCAGAGATAATATGAGGACAATGGAAAGAGGGAATGAAAGATAAAAAAAGGAAGATGAGGTGAATTAATAAAACAGAAAGGGATGGAGATGTTACAGGCTTCTCTTAGACTAGCTAGGGCATGCCTCATTGGGTCTGAATGCAAACTATTAGTTAGGAGGCTTAAAATAAACATAATGAAGTGTAGTTTTTCTACATAATGCATAATAAAACCATGTAACACATGTCCACAGGATGTTTGGGGGAGCAAAAGTCTAAACAGCTTCAAAGAAGAGCTTAGAAGAGCTAGAATTGGAAGGTCTGTAAAAGAGATCCGTTTTGGTTTATTAAGCATGAGATTTGATAAAGCTCCTGGCTCAAGAAGTCTCTACAGTGCGGTCAGGTGGAAGCTGGGCAGACATGCCGCAGGACGCACTTCTCCATATTTGCTCGATTTCCCATTCTCTTCCCTTAAGCATTTCACACTGGCTCTTATCAGAGACAGGCTATATGACCTTAGATGCTCCTTTCATCTAACCCAATACTCCTATATTCTATTTTGCATTAGTGGCTTATGGTTCCCCTTCTATAGCTTACTTAACTGTGTTGGCCTAGATCAATTGTTCTTCCTCTCGTACAGCAGCAGTAACAATGATTGCTATAATGTTCAAATTTTAATCATTTTAGAGCATGTACTGAAGTGGCAGGCAGGCATTTTAATTACAGGGATTAAAAGGAGAACAGATGCAACTGAGTCAAGTGTTAGGTAAAAATGAATGCACCGCCCCTTGTACCCAGAGGGTCATCAGTCTTTGTCTCCGATAGACTGACATCAGGACAAATTCAAAAGTAGAGGGAATCATAATGAACAGAAGGGTTTACCTAGACCCAGAGGAAATATATAGATAGCACAGTATAGTATAGATGAATACCTTTGTTTATCTTGTTTTAATTTCCCCCAAACCATTTAGTCAGTACAATTTAAAATACATTACTTTGTTCAGATGCAATGTTACAAGAACAGATTCAAACAATTTTTTTAAATTTGGGCTTTCTAACTCAAATTTAAAAACCATTTTCTTTATCACCCAGGTTGACTTTCACAGGTTGAGACTTTGTTCCCAAAAAGACATTATTCTTGACCTGATAGCGAGGCAGCGAGTGGGCACAGGGGAGAGGAGCCCCTAAGATAACCATTTCTTTGTATGCTCCAGGCTTTAAAGATGATCAGTAAACAGCAAGCCAGTGCCGAGTCTCTAGCGCAGGGTGCTCGTGCTGTGCAGCACTGCTCAGGGAGTGGGTAGTGGCTTGCTCAGGAACTGGATCTTTCAGGCATGCTTCAAAGGGGACTCATAAATAGAAAGGTACAGAAACCCAGGTGCAGGTAACAAAGGCACCAGTGACTTCTGCAAAGTTTACTTCAGAGGAAATGTGCAGCCAGCCTCAGTGGATAACACATCGCTTCCTGTCTAAGTAAAAAAATAGAAAAAGACAGAAAAAGATGTACATCTTCTCCCCTCAAACCCAGAATTGCTAGCAGAAAGAACATTTAGTATTGTTTTGATTATGTATATGAATAGCAAGCAGCAATATATAAATAACACTTCATAAATTACATATATTTAATCCCTGAGAAATAAGCATTTTAACTGAAAAATGCTTCCACTTATTTATTAAAATCAATATCAAATGTATATGTTGCTTATGTTTGCCTTTTTCCTACTACACTATGACTTTAATCCCTGGGTTGTATTGCTACTCAGTAATTGTGGAATGATTTAGGTAGAATTTTTCAATCTATTTTTCACCTAATGTAAAAAATCCCCCCCCCCTTTTTTTTTCTGCTGGACCCTCCCAAATTGCATCATTTTCTGTGAACTTAAGGGATATAGAGATGGAATTCACTGGAAAAAAAATCCATAGAAAATCTACAAATTTGTGGGGCAGAGAGTTCAATAGGAGGCATGTGAGTAAGCCTTTGTTCAGTATAGCTGTAATTTCCTCTTTGCTGCATTTCACTCTTGCCCACACCATGAACTACTTAGGCAAGGGACCATCTCCTTTGTTCCAGTTTTGAAATATGTCTGATTGGAGTTTTCCACCGCTACCAGAGTTCAGTTAGATACAAATAATAAATAGTTAATAGGTTGCCAAGCTGCAGAGGTGGGGCTAATCAGCTGAGGCTTCATGCGGTGGTTAATGATGGATTAGGAATGGGGGAACCGATAAAGCTGAATATTTAAAGGCTAATATTGTACAGGATGATGGATGCTTTGTCAGCTTTGATTGCATATGACCAGAACTAACATTGTGCTTATCTTCCTCCTCCTTCTTCTGTAGATTACTCAGCTCCAAAACATTGCTGTTTTGAGAGTCTCTGCCCAAATTCCCCTGAGTGGAGTGCTGCCTGTCAGAGGAGATGTCCTAAGAGGCTGTCTTACAATTGAAATTGGGTTGGGAGGTGAAAAAATAGTGACTCTGTGAAGGAGGGGCGTTATCAGCAGCACACTCGTCTGCTCCTGTTCCTACTCATCTTGCTGAAACGGAGGGATTTCAATTGATTTTGTTTTCTTTGCGGTGCCGGCTGGCGAGCCACTGAGGAGGGAGATGTGTTCTGCAAGCATGTGGCACAGACGGGGCACATCCCACTGCCTGTGCAGCGCTGCTGAGAGCTATCAGGAGCTTTGGCTTCTCAGCTGTGCTGTGCACTGACGAGCTACCGTATCGCTGCCTTTTGTGTGAGCAGAGTGAAAAGGGTAACATACGTACTCGAAAGGGTACCCATACAAAGGATCCCTGTATATCACAGCTGTATCTATTCATTTGTGAAATAAAATAAAAATAATTATGCATTGATTAATCTTTATTAACCAGCAACATGTCATGTACTGATATTGGTATCTCAGTAGGTATATTTAGGCTTAAAAATTAATACCTTTTAGTGACAAATTCTGTCCAAGGGATGTGATTCCCGAAATCAACTGATGCTAAATGATGATGTTTTTTCAGCGTCTAACTACAGGATCAATAAGGCCTTCGTCCTTCTCGGTAGTCTGTCAGCTAGTAGGAAGACAGGCAGCCTCGTAGACAAGACACTGACAACGAGGTCAAGAGAAGTGGATTATTTTCTCAGTTTGCCTTAGGGGTTTTGCAAGGCCTTGGACAAATCACACAGCCTCTCTGTTAAACCTCCTGACTTCCGAAATTGAAATGATCATAACTGTCTACTTTCCCAGGATGTTATGGACTAAATCAATTCTCTGTATCCATGTAGGAAGGCGAGGGAGGGGAACTACCTGGAAGGAAAAGACGTATTTCTGTTAGCTTTCATTTTTGTAAATGGCCTTAGAGTGCACCCTAAGCTTTAACACATTAAAAAATTAAGCAACATCTAGAAGATTATTAGGTTACATAAGTAGTGTACAGTTAGTACAATATATTAACATTGCTAGTCTCATTCTTCTATGGACATGGTTTATTTTGGATAAGGCCAGAGTAACTATGAAAGTTGGAAAGGTCAAATGTTCCCAAATAAGAGTGTTTTGCAAAAGTTTTACTTTAGATGGTATCAGGAAAATATTTCTACATTTCATTTGTTAGAAAAGATATCCAGAGCTGGCATTAGTGGTGGCTTTGATATATTCTCTGGTACATTAGTCCAGAGCATGCTGCTGTAAACAGAAGTGTCTCTTCACCTTTCATCTTTGTTCTTCAACTTTCATACTGGTCCCCTGCAGTGGCTTCTTTCTCCTCCTGGGGAGGCCTGACAAAGTCAATTGATAGAGAACAAAAGAGCTTCATTTTTCTTCCCTACTTAAGACTGAAGAAATAGACACATCTATTATACAGTCACTCTTATACAGAAGCTCTTGAAATAGTGTGGGTTTTTCTCTCAAATCCTGAGGTGAAATGAGCCAAGAAGAGGTGAAAAAAAAAAAAAAAAAAAAAGAAGACTGTTTTGTCCACAACTTAAAATATGGTAAGTACATCATACTTTCACTTCTGATATTCTTTTGGAGAGAGAAACTGAGAAACTCTAAATTACAGGCAGTACAAGCAGCAATGCCTATGGCTAAGTTGGTCCATCATTACCTATTATAAGACTCTGGCTTTTGATGCTTGTAACTGTCAAATATTAACTAATCTGTAATGGTTTTTCTGTGATTGCTGTGTCAGCCTGAAGCTGATTTTTAAAATAGTTCAGTCAGTTTGCAAAATAAGGTTGGCAAAAAATACATTATTTTACTCATGTTAAAAAATATTGTCGGACTTCATGAGTGAGAAACTCTCCTAAAACTGAATTTTAGCGAAGGTTTTGACAAGGATTTGATAGGTGGAATATGTCTTGGAATTTTTCCACTAAAAAATGTAAATACAGACCTCTAGTCAGAATGGTCTTTCCACATTCTACTGTCTGAAAAGCCCAACAATAATGGACAACTGCTGTAGGTTTACTGGAGATGGGCAAGACTTTCTGGCAATGGCTTTTCCTAGCAAAAGATGGAGGTGAACACAAGAACTGAGATAAGGTTCTGCTGTTGCTCCCCACAGTCCCACTCATAAACGTGTATGAAAAGAAGAGTCCATGATTAGGATCCAGGCTGTGCAGAAAAGAGGGTGATTGGAATGTAGTAAGAAAAAGATGAGGAGGCTGTGTCAAGAGTGAAAATACTAAGTAGCCAGTAAGGACAGTGTGTGGGACTGAAATGAAGAAGTGGGAAGGCTGGGAGAAACAAACCACGAGCTTGGACCAGGAGTAGACATGGACTACCAAAGTAAGAATGCTTTGTTGTTAAGAGAAGGAAGAGTGATGAAGGCATGGGGCTGAGAGTGTGGGAGAGGGTCCTTCGATATTTCAGCATAATCCTTTCAGAGTTTTTGTGGTCAAAAAAGAGCTGTGAAACTCGCTGATAAAATGTATGCTTTATTTCTCCAGTGACTTCTGCATTTAAAGAACATCAACCTACTGCTGGTGAATCCTGAGGAAGTTCTAGTGACAGTGTGCAGCATTGTGGATACTAAAAGTCTTGCCCTACTTCTAAACCATTTGGACTTAGGGGAATTCTACATAAAGGGGGCAGAGGTGCTTAGTTTCTTAGACTGTAACACAAAGAACAGTTATTTTGTAAAGCTAAAGTCTCACACATTAGGAGATGGTAGGTTTACTGCCCATAGAACCCTAATTCTCCTTAATTTCTATGTATTATTTTAAGCAGATTTTAATTGCATAATCATGTTAGTTTTTCACAAGACACTTACCACATTAAGTGCAAGAATGGATATGGCTCAGGAAATGAATCAAAAAACTTGTCACCATTACAGGATGAGGTGCCTTGGTAGCTCCTCTTAAGTGGATCCCTCCGGCAATTTTCATTAACTTAGCCTTTTTGCACAGAAACATGCCATTGCATTCTGTCATTTTTAGATTGTGTTTATGAGCTGAAACTCCCTATTTACCAACAGTTTATTCTGTGATGCTAGCTAACTAAACTGACTTAATGGCAGTTCCTTCAAAGCAAAGCTGTATGCTCTCAGAGATAGGTAGCACAGAAAGCAAAGATTTGACAGCAGAGCCTTAACTGTCCTGTCATCTTTCCAGTTTCTGCAGCTTCTCTTTGTTCTAGTTTTCCACTCTGGCTTGGGAAAAGCCCCTTGTGAGATGTTACAGGCATGTCCAGCCATTGTCAACTCCACAGTCAAACCCCTTTCCTTAGGACAAGTAACATTTACAGTTTTGGTGCGCATTTTGAGTTGTCTCAGATGTAAGAACAATAAACACCTTGTCATTGTCACTGGAAACAGGTAAGGGCTTTTTAGCAGTTTCTGCCTTTTAACTTCTGCCTTGTGCTTTTTTCCTGGACTATATTTGATCTTTCTTTGTGATAGGTTTGTTTTCTATTTGCACCTTCTTTTACAGTACCATTAAATGCAGCTCTTTTTAATCATGTGGAATAATGAAAAAAAAAATAGTGACCTGTATTTTGTATTTGTAAAGATAAGAAATGTAACACCCTCATTTTGCACGTGAATGTAGTCAATGGGACTGTTTTCTCATCAGAACTCTGCCCAATTTGTTGCATCAAAGCCTGGAAGTCACAGGAGGAATGGATGTTATTGTAAAGACAGAATAGATCATATTATTGCTGAAGTACTTGTGAAACTGAGCAAGTCACTTAAATCCAGTTTCTGAAGATGGCCAGTGAATGTTCCTCCTCTACACGGTACAGAACATCTGTTCCCTGAATTCACAAACACTTTGGGTGCATGTAGCTGTTAAAAGGAGTCCGTGATGTCTATGCTCAGAGTAAGCGAAAGACTACATGATACACAGTAAACCACACTGCAGAATTGCAGCACCCGGACATCTTCAGCTGGGCACTCAAAATTAGTTGTCACTTTTGACGTTAAGTGTTTGGTAGAAAGGAAACCTCTCCAGCTCATGGGGAGGCTGCTCAGAAACCTCTCCGCTGGGTCACAGAGGAGCACCGTGGGACAAACCTACAGGTCAAAGCAGAGCATGTAGTAAATAAGGCCTGCTGGGTCCCAAACAGTTATGGGGAAAGACAAAACAGAATGCCCATACGGAGAGCGCTGCAATTATAAAAACAAAACATGGATTGTGTAGCCAAAGACTACACGGTTGAACACCTCATGTGGGAACTTGAACTCTCTTCAGAGCTGGTGTCTATACGCAACACCGGGAGCAGCCAGGACACACCGCTTTCTGTGGGGCACCCTCAGCCAGCCCGGAGCCCCAGCCCGGGGTGGAGCGCTCCCGTGCCAGCGGGGCCCTCTGCCACGGACGGGCCAGTCCGCACACACTGCCTGGGGCGGCCGCAGGCACAGAGCGGGCAGGGGAGGCGGCAGCTCTTTGCCCAGTACAAGGGCTAAGGGTGAAGAAAAGTGGGGATGTTATAAGTAAATTTGACTCAAAGTCCAATCATAAATTTAAAGGTAATTTATTGAGTAGGAATAGGTGAGCAAAAGCAGCACTGGGCGGCCGGGGAGTCTGCGCTCTGCCTACAGCTCGCACCTCAAAGCAGTTAGTTCTTCATATTTAAAGTATATGCCAATACATATTCATTGGCTAATGCAAAACACCTATACATATGCATAACCTTTTCCCGCTTCGTATTAAAATTAGGTCTCCTCCCCTTTGCGCCTACGCAGAGCTTTGTGGTAGTGGCTGTTGAGGGTCTTAGAGGGAAATCTTCATCGCAACCTATAGTTACCGCCCCCTCCTCATCGTCAGCTGTAGTTAACCTCTTGATTTTGCACATGCGCACTTTCTTTCTGGATCTGGGCCCAGGACTCTTCCTAGTTATCTTTGCTCACCAGTTTTAAATTGGTTTGAGTTCCGTGATAAATCACCCACAAGGTCCATCCTTGGCAAGTAGGGAGTTGGGAGCTCTGTGATAAACTGTCCAGGCCTACCCCTGGCAAGTTGAGCTTCGTGATAAATTGTCTAGAAGGTCAGTCCTTGTCAGGTCAAGATAAGTAAACTAAGAAGCTGGAAATGCTAATGGTTAAAATTTAAAGAGACAAACTGAAAAATACCAAATGCCCACTATCATTCCCCCCTTTTCTTTGAACTAGTAAATTCTTTTACTTGCTTAAACATAGCACTGTTAAACATAGCATTGTGATTCGACATTATACAGATTTTTCCAAGACAAATTGATTGTTTGATTAGCAAATTCTCTTAATGTACCTATTACAGTGATGTGCACTGTCAGGGACCAGAGCCCTTTCTTCCCTAGGCGCCCTCAGCTCCGAGGCCGCCACCCCCTGCCACCGGCGCTACAGCCCCAGGGGAGGGAGCCGGGCGGGAGCGGGAAGGGAGGGCTCTGCCGCCCGCGCTTTACGGCCCGCCGTGCTTTGCGACGCCCAAGATGGCTGCCCCCAGGGCACAATGAGCCCGCTCCGGCCGCCGCCGTGCCGCCGGGGGAAAACGCGGGCAGGCAGCGCGGCCGCCGTGCGGTCCCGCCGCCCGGAGCTGAGCCGGCCGCTGACGGCGGGGTCCTCCGGCCGCAGCGAGCGAGGAGGGGGACTCACCCGCCGCTGCTTGGTCTGTGGGGCCCCGCCGGGGCGAGTAACGGGCGAGTGAGCCGGCGCCGGAGGGGGGATGTGGGGCGCCTTGCTGCGGCGCGGGGCCCGCGGCGCCGGCGGCCTCCGGAGGCTGGTGTCGGGCGGCCCTCCCTGGAGCCAGGTGGTGTCGGAGGCCGAGAAGATCGTGGGGTACCCGACGTCCTTCATGAGCCTGCGGTGCCTGCTGAGCGACGAGCTCAGCAACATCGCCATGCAGGTCCGCAAGCTGGTGGGCACCAAGCACCCGCTGCTCGACACCGCCCGGTAAGCACCCGGCACGCCGGAGAAAGCTGCCCGCCGGGGGCTGGGAGGGACCCGGGGGCGCCGAGGCCTCGGCCCCGGCCTCCGCGGTGGAAACGGACGGGGGCCCCCGCGGGGTCTGTCAGGGCTTGTGGGAAGTTTTGGGCTTCGTTGGTTGTCGGGAGTTGAGGCTCGGGATGGTGGCGGGGGTGGGCAGCGCTTCACGGGGCCGCGGCCCCCGGGCGCATCGGCCGCGGCCGGTGCGCTGGCAGCGGCAGTGAACGTGCCGGGCCTGGCCCGTCCCTGGGGCTGGCCGCCCTGCAGCCCTGCGGTCTGTGCGGGCTCTTGCTCTCCGCCCCGGGATCGCCCTCCCCTCCCCGCAACAGGTTTCTCTTCGCCTCCCCTCCGTGCCGAAGGTGCTGCCTCCTCACGCCACGTGCGGCGAGTGAGTTTTCCCGAGCAACGTGCGAAAAAAATCCCCCGGTAACGGAAGGGCTACGGCTGTCTCACTGGCAGTTACGTACTTTTAATATTAAGAACTATACTGCGAGGAAACCAGTGGAAAAAACGGAGGAACTAATCAACTTAAAACCTCAAAATGACACTTCTCTGGAACTGTATATTTGGTTACTAAGAGCTTTAGAAAACATTGTCTGTTTTGGAATATCCAGCTGGGAGTTTTTGTACGTTGCTGAGATTTTGGGGGTTGCTAAGCTGATTATCCTCTCTTTCATTTTTAAGGCAAACTGATGGAAGACTTGCATTCCTGCCAATACACAGAAGTTAAGATTATTAGGCTGTGTTTTCTTTGACTGCAAAACAAGAATTAATTGACCATGTTGTTTTTTTTAAACAGTAAAATGCCAGAGGCTTAACAAAATTAAACAAAAAAAGTGAAATTTTCCAGGGGTGTTGGGTTGTGGGTTTGGGTTTGGTTTTGGGTGGTTTTTTGTTTGACAGAGCTGTGTTTGCTGTAACTGCAAATGTAGCGATGTTAATAGAACCCAAGTTTAATACGCACAGTATTTTTGAACAGGTGTGAAATAAAAATTAGCATTTGTTCAAAACAAATGTTCTGCTTTTCTTTTAAAGAACAAAAAATGTAGCGCTGTAGTGGTCCTTGGCAACTGCACAATTATAATGTAATGATATAAAAGATCTGTTTTCCAAGCTCTCATCTCTGAATCTGGTTGTCTTGAGTGAAAAAAAGGAGCACAGGGGACAAATACAGCTTTTTAAAGAAACATTGTTTTCAGGGAGAGGGATTTAGTTATTGGCTTTAAGTAAACTTTTTGAGAACAAACAAATCAACTTGTTAATAAAAATGGAAAACACCTGACTTCAGAAAATGCTGATGGAGGGGATTTTGTTGAATTGTTTGTAAATGCAGCTTGTGATATTATAATAAGCTTAGCAAAGATTTTTGCTTTTCTTTTTTAAGAAAAGAAGAAAGTATTTTTCTGTCTTTGGATCCAACTTTGAGCTCGGTTGATGGGACACAGGGAATAGGAGGACCAAAACGCAACGTATTTGGGCTTTTAAGCTTCCACTGCAATCGTAGAAATTTCATAAAGACCCACAGTGCCGAAGTGGGGCTTTGATGTTAGCTTTAGAGTGTCTGTTCTGTGTGTATTAGTTGCTGGTTTATTTGTGAATTAAGTTTAAATATGGCACTTTGGGGCGTGGTTGGAGATTTTGTGGTGGAGCTGTGATGTGTGTGGGGTTTTTTTGTTAAGTGGGCTGCTTTGGGCTTAGTTATGTAAGCCTGTGGCTTGTGGCTCACCAGTGGGAATGTAATCGTGCACAGGGTCAGTAGGATTGAATAAATTTTTTTTTTTTTTTTTAAGATTCTTATGTGCACTACTAACCTGATGTGTCATGCTGGAAACAAAAGTCAGTATTTACTCATATAAAACCAAAACTGTATGTCCTTATTTTGGATGTTCTTGTTTGATTTCACTGGTATTTCCAAAGGCTTTGTTGTAGGTGCGTTTCCAATGGCCTTGACCTTTGCCTTATAAAAAGAGTTAATTTCCTGCTGGCAAGTTTTAGTACACCTATAGCAATGCACAAATTGTACCTCGCCTTGCTTTATGGTATGATTTTGTAATAAGGTGAATTTTGACCTTGTTTTTTCTTTATTAATAATCTTTTTCTGAAATTTGGCTGTTGTATGTTTGACTGTAAATGTGATGGATTTTAGTTATGCGTCTGAGATCTATATTCCAATTTACCATAGCAGTTTAGGAAACAGGTCTTGATTTTTTTCAGTACTGTATACATGTTTTAAATCTCTGTCTCATTACCCCTGCTTACAAAGTAGCATAGATTTTCTGTTGTGTGTTGAGGTAAACGTTTTAAAGCATGGGTATCTAAAATATGTTCTTTGGTGATTGTTTTTAAAAGCTTAAGTGATTGATATGTTCTGCAACTCTAATCTTTCAGACTGTGAGTGTGTAAATACTGTATACATATATTAAGTACTCCAACGCTTAAGGAGATTTTTCTGTTTGTGGGAACATCTGAAAAATATGGCAGTAAAATTGATTAATTGCATATGCCATTTCTCAAGATTCTACTCATTTATTTTTGAGGTTATAAGTTGTGACAGTCAAGTTATGATTCCTTGCTGTCATCTCTAGGCGATATTAATTTTCTTTAACCTTCTTTCACTAGTGGTATTTTGTCACTGGTGGGTTTCTTAAGCATTGGTAGAAACCCCTCTGCTTTATCTGGGCAGAATAGGTTCTGAGCTGAGACAGCATAAGACAAAATTGCCACCACATTGAAAGCCATTAGTGTAAGAGGAGAACTGATGAGCGTTTTTAACCTTTTCCCGAGCTTTGGGTCACTAGGCTGTTGTAACACATAGCCTGTACCGAGAGCCTTAAGGAAGGCAGCTTAAAGATAACTGTCTGTGTGAGACAGGACATGTGGAGGAACAGCTGTTGGGGCAGTTTATGTGGCTCTGATGATCCCATCCGTTTCTTCCTCTTGGTTTGGATGTGGCAGTGGCAGCTCCTGGGTGTAAGCGCCTGCCATGAATCAGGACTGCAGCAGGTGTTCTTCTGGGATGATGTGCAACCCTGATACCTCCTACCAAGCCAGCAGCTTTAAATCTGGGAGCTACTGCTGACTCTGCTCTTGGGAGGGCAGAGATGGGTAACTAAGCCCTGCAGTGAGGGATTTGGGAGCTCTGTAAACTGTGTCGTAAAGTCAAGTTTGTTGTTGATTTTTTTTTTTTAAAGATTTTAGTTTCTTAAAAGTCAGCCACATGAAGTGAACATCCTCGGTACTAGCTTTGCCAGACTTGTTAGAGGGTGAAATGTGAGGGAGAGGTTACATTTCATTTTAGAAAGGCTAATGTTTAGTGGTTAACAGATCATTGGAAGCTTGGCTATCTGGATTATATTCACAGCTGTGCTTTTGGCTCTCTGTCTAGGGCAAGTCACTTAATTTTTCATCCTTGCATTTACTTATCTGCAAAATGAATAGTGTAGCATCTGTTTTCTGGAGGTGTTACACTTCATTCATTACAGCCCATATCGATCACTGTGATCTTTGAGTGGAAAATGGTACATAAGCAATATTAATAAAGAATACTTTAAAAAAATACTACCATTAAAATATTTACCTCTAATGGATCCTTTAGAAATCTGACTACTTCTGGATCTTTCTGTTTGTAGTCCTGTGAGTCACTGTATGGTTTTCAGAGCTTCCAGTTTTCTTTCCCTATGATGAAGTGTTTTCAGCAGCTACTCAAAACTAACATTTAATTTTTTTTGCTCTTCAGGTTTCATTGGACTGAAGGAAAATTTTTTCAGTGCATGAACATATGACCTCCTTTTCAGTTGGGAAGCAAACAAATCTCCAGTCTTCTCTCTGCTCTTTCCCCCTCCTTTCTAGGCTAGCATACATCCTTCTTAATATAGGAAAGAATCTGCAATTGGCACAGTGATCTACTTTTCTCAAAGACATAGTGTGAATAACGTTTTCTTATTTACTCTCCCTTGAGAAGGGTATAGCTTGCTGCAGATTGTAAACAGTAAACGTTATGGCCAATGCATCACTTTTACAATATCACTAAATGAAATGGAACACTTCATACACGTAAAATTATTATGGGATACCATTTAGCTCTAGCCATTCTGTCATTAACGTGTGGGAGGAATGATTGCATTTTAGTTCTGTCAGTATTGTTTGTTGGTGATAGGTGCTTCAGTTGACTTAGTTACTGTTTTCCTGGATTATTACAGAAATAAAAAGTCTTGGTAGACCAGGTTTTGTTCTGTGGCAGCCCATTCTGTCTAGATCTCTAGCCATTTTAAATACTGAACATAAAATGCAACCCAGAGTAGCTTCAGGATTACATGTTGCTTGGTTAAAATGTCCAATAACATTAGTTTCCTGATAGTTGTTTCTCTGTGAGCCTGAAATGGCTTAGTTAAGTAACACATATCTTGTAACTTCAGATTTGGTGTGCATTTGCCCTGCTGCGTGGGTGACTGATTTCAGTGCAGACCTGGGGATTTGTTCCAGCCTGGTGTTGATGGAATTGTTATGACAAATTTATATTGTGTTTTAACAGAATGATGGCCTTAAAACTATCCTTTTTTATAATTGTAGCTGCTGTGTTTGACTCTGAAGAGCTTTTTAGTAATTTGTGCTTTGGTGGTGTTTTTTTTTTCTGAGGGGGTGGCCTGTTTGGTGGTGGTTGTTGTTTTGATTTTTTTTTTTTTTTCTGGATAGAAAAATGAAAGTGTCTGTTTACTTGGCAGTGGCTAATGAGTTAACTTCTAAAACTAAAACTTAACTCCAGTCTTTTTAAGTTTTACTGAATTGCTCAATCTGTAGTGGACCTTGGGGGCTTAAAGTCCCTTTCCTGCTGTTACTGGGTCAGAAGTTAAAACACATTTGCATTCACTAAATTTTATTATTTTTTCAGCCTGCTATAACACTTTGTAAAAAATATTTTCATGGTAGAGATATGTGATTCTTGTAATCATGGTCAGAATGCCTGTGAGGTTAACAGTGAGGTAGAGTTTCCTATGTTTACCACAGAGATCTTTTTCCTGATTGATATGTCTGATCCTATTTGCAAAATTACTGAAATACTAGTGGTTATAGCAAGTTTGCCTTTGTCCGGGAAGACTATTTCCCAAAGCATTTGCTCTAGCTGATGGAAACAGAGGTGCTCTCAGGAGAGCTGCAGTTCAAGCACTGGAGTTAAATTCTTGCTTTGACTCACACCATCGAGAAACTTCTCTCTTTCAAGAAAGGTTGGTCTTTCTTAGCTAAATTAGGTTTTGTGAATATCTTTCAGCCTGTTTGGAAAGACTTGAGTAGTGACTTCAAAAACCTTCATCATGTTATGTGTCTTAGACATGTTGGTACTCCCTAGGGGTTTTTGTTACCATACTCACCATCAAGTAAACCATTCTTAAGACACCAAAAATCTTTTTTTTGTGTGTGTGTGTATTTTGGATGAATGAACTCACAAAGAGCAGAAAAGTTAACTTTGACAGGTAAAAATACATGGAGGAGATGAAACTGTTTCATATATGGACTGGAACTTCCTTCTATATCTGATTCCTTCCATGTTCTTCCTTGTACCTGTGGCCTTCACAGTGGTTTTCAGTTAGCCACCACTTAATATTGTCCTGTACAGGTAAGAGGAAGAGAGATTCTGTTTTTGTAGGTCACACATCCTTTATGCTGTGGTGGTAATGGTATGAATAGATGTGTGCTGTTTGTTCTTTCTCACAAATTTTGTTTTGTGCTTCTCTTGCTGCTTAAGTTTCACCAGTGTATGTGTTTTATTAGTTTTCTCCACCAGCAACATTACATTCATATACTTAAATGCTTATGTCTGTCTGTCATTACTGCTCTTTTGAAGTACTGTCAGTAACTTCTAGGGGATGAGAGTTGCATCAGAATTTGCACACTTGGGCTTGAGGGTCACAGTTCATGTTTAGGGGCCTTTTTCTTTTTTTGTGGTAAAACATTAGATTTTTGTTAAATTTAGCAGTGAGAATCTAATTCTTCAAGGTAAAGCATATTAACCAGTTGTGTGTGTGTGTGTGTGTATATATGTGTGTGTATATATGTGTGTGTATATATATATATATATATATACACATTTGGGAACCTAAGCTAAAAAAATCCAACATATATACAGTAATATTCCGAGCAAGATAAGTTGACAGTCTTAAGTTATAGTAACCTTCCTGTTTGCCTTCTCTGTAGTGGGCACACTGTAGTATAGTGATGAAGACAACCTGAAGGAGTAAAAAAGTGTTACTCGAGTCTAGTGCTTTTATTCTCAATGATTCATTCCTTTGTATGTTTAATTGTATGGTACAATACCCAGTTTTGCTGAATATTTTGCCACTATAAGCAAAATAGGATTGAGTTACAAATCTGCAGTATGGATGTGCAAAAGCTAGACGGTAAATTAAATTCTCTTGCATTTGAATAATATTTTTTGCAGTGATTCTTATTTAAATATCTTGAATCCAGGTTTCTGTGCTTATGAAGAATATATTATTTCGGTATATAGGGTGGTCTTAGTAAATGAAGTGTATTCTGTAGGTAATGATGCTATTTGGGAATTTCTGATAGGGTTATTTACCATGAAAAGTAGTATGCTGTCCTGATACTGATAAATTCTAGTATGCTTTATGGGCAACATGGGTCTGAAGATTTCAGCAGAACTTAATGTACAATTCATTCTGATTGAATGAAAGACCTTGGGATTTCTTAAGCTTGTGTTTCAAGCATGTGGAAAAGAAACTGAATGTATAATGAACAGATCGAAGTAACTGTCAGTCTTGAAATGACATAGTATGCCAAGCCTAGAGCAAACTTGCTTTTATTTTAGACACACAGTAGCCTAATCATCTTTTAAAAATAAAGGTAATTTTTAGAGTTCACATCTTTTCTGCTTTCAAGTACAATTGATTTGTAAAGCTTGTGAATATTGAATACCAAGATTAATGTGCAAGTGCATGACTGTTATGTCAATGTTTGCTCTGCACAGGAAAGAGTACTGAATAAGTGAAAATAATTTCAAAATAACTATTTCTCTAACCCAGAAGAGGGTTACTAAATATGCCTTTATATAAAGTGCAAATGAGACCCCATGTCACAGAGTAATCAAAATTCGTCTTTGGATCACTGGAAATGGTTGTGATTCTGTGAATCTTTTTACAGTGAATCTTCTACTTGGCTCTGATAAGTTAACTTCCTTGCCTTACACAAATAAGCAAAAAAGTACTTTTCCTAGGGGTTTTACTCTTTCTGAGATCTATATTTTGTAATCTGTAAAAAGTGTTCTCCCCTACTCAAGAGATTTCTCCCCTCTGCTGCCATTTTTGTTGATGCTGCCTCCCAGTTGACTTCTCTCCTTGTTTTGGAAGACCCCTTAACAAGTAACCACCAACATTTTCAGAACTCCTTCAGAAAACGTGGGTAACACTGTATCCTCCACAGCACTTTGTAAATCCATTCAGGAAAATACAAAGTTCACAAAAGACAAGCCTAAGCTTGGGAGCTAGATGGTTTTGTACTTACTCTACTGCTTTCTTCTAGGGGTGCTAGACCATTGTCTTAAATTATTAATATCTTTCCTTTACCCTACATCTGAGTGTCTTAGTTTCCCTCAGGGTAGGCAGACTGTCTGCAGTGCTTGCCCTAAAGGAAGTACTACTAGAGACAAACCTGATAGACTATAAAGGAACACCATGAATTTAAAAATCGAATCTATTACAAAAATTAAGTTTAAAATCTGTAGCAGCTGCTTTGCTGTCCTTGAATTGTCCCTGCCAATACTCTGGCATCGACAATTACTTTAGCTTAATTTTTTTTCTTCTCTCTTGCTGTGTGAAAGATTCATTTATGGAAAGAAAAACTGATCATACAGGAAAACTGGCGAGACGCATTCTACATGAGCTTTTATCACACATACTGTGAACCAGCTAGTTTTTACTAATAATGATAGATAGGGCTTAGAAATTTGCCTCAATATCTGACTTAACTGAGAAACTCTAGGACCTGTTCAGCCTGCTAGAGGTTCTTCAGGTTAGCCACAGTCATGTTTTCTTCAATCCTCGGCTATTCCTAAACAAGGGTGAGAGGCTCCAACTTTTCCATTAATCTTTCTTGTTTCTTTTCCTCTTAAATTACAAGTGATGTGGTTGTTCCCATTTTGATTTTCTGTTCCTCAAGTTCCTTTCTTCAAAATAGCACTAGTTGATTTTTCTCCATGGCTGCCTTTCCATTTTGGGGGAAAAACAAAGGCAGGCCTGCCAGGTAATCCTGTTACTTAATAGGATGAAAGTGTAAACATCTAGTTTGTTTTGTTCCCCTTTTCTTCTTCCCAGTTAGGGAAAGGAGTCATACCTAGGAACTCTGATTCAGCTTTATTTTCCTAGTTAAAAAGCATGAACAAGAAGACCCTATAGCCTCTACCCCAAATTTGTTTCGAAAAGTATTCCCTTTAGACGGAGCTTTCTTCAAGATCAAATAGAAATTATTTTTTAGTTTTTACTTAAATGGTCCTATAAACGTTTTTGATTTGACAGCTGCTACTAATATGCTCAAAATTTATTCATTTTATAGAATTTAATCTCTAATCATTCCTGCTAAAAACTTTTTTTTTTTTTTAAGATCTTCACACTCATGCAAACTCGCTGGAATGACAACTGTCTTTTTCATTAACTGCCTGTTCAGCACACCCCACAAGACAGTCGTAATCTAAGAGTTAATACACCTATGTGCTATCACTCGTCCTTGAAATAGTTTATGTATTGCAACTTTAAAAGAAAATTTAAAAATCTGTATTTTAGACACAAAGTGGGTCTGGGTCTGTAACGGGATGTGCTTCTGTAGACCCATTCTGCAAATGCACAGTCCTGATTAAGGCAATTTGAGGGTAATGGTCCGTGCCAACACGCTTCGTGTCTGCTTGTCATCTGAGTGATTATCCAGTAGCAGAAGCACCGTAATTAGTTGATTTGGTAAGACTGCCTTTAATCAAACTTAACAGAAAGTTCAAGTTGTTAAGAACTAGATGGAATACTCGTTAGGTCAAATGCACAAGGCAAAGCTTTGTGCTCAAAAGTGGAAAATAATCTCTTGCACATTTGAAAAATGATTGTGATAGCATATATGTTTGTTAGCGATTATTTTTTTTTCCTAAAGATGCGTGGTGTTCCTGTTAAATTACTGCTGAGATTTGAGACTGAATATGACAGAGCCTCCATGTTTTCATATTATGAAAATTCATTTATTTTCATAGGCTAGAAACTAAAGTTTCCTGTGGATCATTGTAGCCTGTGGGCATGTTTGCTTTACAGGGGAAAGTTTTTATCCCAGTAACCTTCCTGTCTCTGATTCCCAACTGCTTTTCACTAATGCTGATGTTATTTGTGAAGATGAAGGTATACTGTGTGCATATTTTTAAAAGATTTCAGTGATGTTAATGCTGTATTATGAAGTTCATATTTGGATCATTCCGTTAGAAATCAGCTTCTGAATGTGAATCTGTCTGGTATGACATATTTCAGTAATTAAAAATTAATTTACAGGAAAAACATGTCTTCCTCAAACCTGTTTTGCCTTGCGGAGGTAATGCTGAAGTGCAAAGGGCCAAGAGATCAATTAATCATCTGTTCTTGATCCCCAGTTGTTAGAGCCAGAAATACTGGGGAGGGTGTATACTCCATGTTTTATTGTGCATGGGAAAAATCTGTCACTTTCTGATTATTTGTAAACTTAGATAGTATGGGAGTCATTGACAGGTTCTGCAAGAAATCTGATGTCATCTGTCAGTAGGAGTGTCCTGGTTTTTGCTAGGATAGGGTTAATTTTCTTCTTAGTAGCTGGACAGCACTGTGCTTTGGTTTCAGTGAGGGTTGTTACGAGAACAGTGTTGGTAACTACATGGACACTGTGCTTGGGCAATTTCCAAGAAGAGAGGATTGGAAGAGGGGAGTGGAGAAGAAAAGTGTAGTATGTAGTAAAACCCAGAATTGACAGTAGGATATGCCAATAAGATATTCCATATCATATCCTGGTAGAGCAGTGGATGTGATAGAGCAGTGGATGTGGTCTATCTTGATTTCAGCAAAGCATTTGACACAGTCTCCCACAGCATCCTCGCTGATAAATTGAGGAAGTGTGGATTAGATGATCTTGTAGTGAGATGGATTATTAACTGGCTGGTGGGAAGAAGCCAGAGAGTGGTGGTCAGTGGGGCAGAGTCTGGTTGGAGACCTGTGTCCAGTGGAGTCCCTCAAGGGTCAGTACTAGGACCAATATTATTCAATATATTTATAAATGACCTGGATGTGGGAACAGAGTGCACTGTCAGCAAGTTTGCTGATGATACAAAGCTGGGAGGAGTGGCTGACACACCAGAAGGCTGTGCTGCTATCCAGAGAGACCTGGACAGGCTGGAGAGCTGGGCAGGGAAAAACTTGATGAAATATAGTAAGGGCAAGTGTAGGGTGTTGCACCTGGGCAGGACCAACCCCAGGTTCCAGTAGAGGTTGGGAAATGATCTCCTAGAGAGCAGTGTAAGGGAAAGGGATCTGGGAGTCCTGGTGGACAGCAGGATGACCATGAACCAGCACTGTGCCCTTGTGGCCAGGAAGGCCAATGGCATCTTGGGGTGCATTAGAAGGGGTGTGGTCAGTAGGTCAAGAGAGGTTCTTCTTCCCCTTTACTCTGCCCTGGTGAGGCCACATCTGGAATATTGTGTCCAGTTCTGGGCCCCACAGTTCAAGAAGGACAGGGAACTGCTTGAGAGAGTCCAGCACAGAGCCACCAAGATGATTAAGGGAGTGGAGCATCTCCCTAATGAGGAAAGGCTGAGGGAGCTGGGCCTCTTTAGCTTGGAGAAGAGGAGGCTGAGGGGGGACCTTATTAATGTTTATAAATATATGAAGGGCGAATGTCAGGAGGATGGAGCCAGGCTCTTCTCAGTGATGTCCAATGATAGGACAAGGGGCAATGGGTGTAAGCTGGAACACAGGAGGTTCCGCTTAAATTTGAGAAGGAACTTCTTTACGGTGAGGGTGACAGACTATATATATATAGTTGTTATCATTATTACTCTTATTATTCCTATTATTTTAATTTTATTTTTACTCTAATTATTAAATTGTTTTTATCCCAACCTACAAGTCTCCTGACCTTTACCCCTCCAATTCTCTCCCCGATTCCCTGGGTGGGGGGCTGCAAGTGGCTGTGTCTTGTTTGGCTGCCAGCTAAGTTAAACTGTCACAAGGAGTTATAATGCAAAAAGACCGTTTTCAGAAATAAGACTGAGAAGACTTGAGGAAGCTGGAAGTACCGAGATCTTTAGGATAATTGTGGGGGAAGCCCTTCTTCCAGTACACATTTATTCAAGGAGTGGAAGGCATTAAAGGAGTTTCCACTATTAAATTTACAGTATATTATGTGTCATTTGTCCTTAATATAACTTCATAAAACAAACAAATAATCTTGCCAGTTGGAAAGTAGAAAATGAATCCATGTAATGACTATAATGTGTTACAGCAACTGAGTTTTAAGATAGTCAAATACCAAAATAATATTATAAAAACTACATCAGAGGGAAAAAGAGTATTATGTGTTATGTTATAGCAACAGAAACATAGACTTGTTTTTTGTTTGTGAATCACTCAGGATCATATTGCTGCTCATGGATTTTGTGGGGGGCAGGGGGGGAAGTTTGTCCTAGCACATAGTGCATACTCAGGAGTGGGGGAGGAGTATTTTTTTTTTTTGCCATCCTTGTTTCTGTGACACTTTGAAAGAGCTGAAGTTTTTTTAAGTTTTCCTGATTTGAGTTGTTGTGGTTTTTTTCCCAAGTAACACACTAACTGAATGTTCAGCTTCTCATTTGCTTCTCTGCTTTTAAGTCTTTAGGAGTTCCCTTGAATCTTTTGGGTCTTTTACCAGGGTTTGTCAGAGAACGATTCTGCTTTAGTAGCAGAATATTGTGAATGAAACTTCAAGAGGGTTTGTTTTTTTTTTTTTTTTTTTTTTTTTAGTGAACACGAGCATAGCATTATTAGCGGGGGCCAGCCTGCAGTGGGAAGTTCCAGCACATCCCAGAGCAATGGTGAGATTCCCGGTGGGTGCACGAGCATCCCTCCACAACCCTGTGTGCGTACCGGGCTCTGAGCCGGGAGGAGCTCCTGGCGGGCTCTCTCTCTGTCTTCTTACCCAAGTGCCAGCTGAGGCTGTGGAGATCCATTGCAAGGAATCAGCTTGCCACCACAGTGCAGGTCTGATAACTCTGTGAATGTAAATGGTTGACAGTGTAGCTCTGTGTTGGATTCAAAGTGTGGACCCAGAAGTGGGTTATATCTTGCTCTACTTGTACAGACGTTCTGCTTTGAGATAAGTGCTTTTTAATATGTTTTCATTTGAGAGCTTTCATTTCTCATTTGGGCAGGTGTCATCCCCATTCCATAGTGTTCTTTCAGATATACCATCTTCCTAACAGTTAACTTGGCAAAAAAAACCCCAACCAAACCAAAGCACCAACAACTTCTTCAGATAACTGCTAAGATTTACACATGCATTGCAACCAGAAGTTGAGATGTCTTCATGACTAGAATTGTTCTCCTCGCTTTCCCTTTTCTGTTGCAATTGCTAGGTGACTGACTTGCTAGAAATATCAAGTGTGGACTAATATATTGTCCCTGGGTGGTACCACTGTTTCAGATTACCTTGGTGTGCATGTAGGTATTAAATATTGAAAGATGTTTTCATGTTCTTATGTGGGGAAGCTCTGTGTAAACAAATCTTATTTACTGAGCAGTTTGGGAAGCATGTAGGCACCAGTATGCCTTAGGAAATCTGCCATTGAAGCCTTTGTCCTGATTTTCTCTGGCTCTGATAAATGGAGTGGTAGACAAGGAACCATAAGAGTGAGTGTTATTGAGAGGAAGAAGCATTGTCCTGAGAATGTGAAGAAAATCTGTTCAAGCTCACAAATAACTTAAATGCTTGCCAACTACTGTCACTAGACCTCATGAAACATTTTTCAATCTGTTTTTCAAAGGAATTTGAAAGCAAAAGTCTCTGATATTGTATAAATAGTATCTTTATGCTTTAAAGATTCATACCCCATGTGTTAAATGTGGAGACAAGCAAATATAGGCCCTTCTTATGAATACAATTATTGGGAACGCAAGAAAATACATTGAAGAAGGCTGAAGGCTTATTAATACTTTAAATCTCTATGAAATGAATGTTACCATGCTGTAGAAAGTAATGCAGACATATGAAACCTGTGAATAGTGTTGCTAATTACTGAGAGAGTGTAGTTTTATACTTCAGATTTTAAAAAACCAGTCAACCAGAAAAAACAACCTTGGGGAGTGATGAAGTAAAAGTTTCATTTGTTTTCTACCTCCAAACATGTATTGTTAATGACAGCAGATCCTCAAACCTTATGTATGTTTAACCCTTGCCTTATTATGAGTTATTTGGAGATGTTTTTATGCTTCTGTATAAAGAATGAGAAATCCTTTTGTTCTTTACTGATTGTTAAATAAATCTTTCAGAGCTGGTATAGCTCTAGAAAGACAGAGGAAGAAAGAGAGCTATCTCTCTTTTAGCTCTGAATTCCCTATTTTTTATTTTGATGAATTCACAAACTACTGGATATTTATTTATTTGTTTTTACTACTGAGGCACAAAAGGCAGAAATCTGCAGGCTGGTTACAGCAAAAGGAAGTGTAACTGTGGGTAGCCTATTGTGTTTCCATACCTAATGTAATTTCATTTCAAAATGGAATTTTGCATTAGATTACCTCAAAAATGTCATCGTTTGTTGATGTGAGTAATTTTAAATTCTTCCCTCCCCTGTGAATGATGAATTATTCTTTCATGAGAGATCTAGATTATTTCAATTAATTACATGAGGGTTTAAATTTTTAAATTTTAAATTAAGTTACAGGTGAGTTAAGCTCTTCCCTGAGGAGCTTTTACTATGTTAGCAGTGGAGAAGGATAATATTTGCTGTATAATTCTCTAATGGGCTGTTGTATGCTGCTCCATTGAACAGGACTGCTGTTTTGCTTTTGATTCCTGGTCTGTGTCCAGCATTTCAAGGAACGACTTGGACAATTAGAAGATAACACCAGAAACATATTTTCCTGTCAGCTGTGGAAGAAAAAGATTAAGACCCATTGAAATATATTACTTTGGGAAGTTGTTGAGAACTGCAGAAATTTAATGTAAATCTTATTGAGGCACTGATAACTGCATATATGAAATTATTTAGACAACGGGCAAAATACAGAAACAGGTTTATTGGTGTTAATTTCATATCCTGATTTCAGTCGATATTCCCCTTGCTTAAAATATTTCTCAGGTATATATGTAACTATATACAATTATAAAAAGGTAACCTTCTCAGTTGCTTATGGGCTGTGGGGATTGAACCAATGCTTATTTTCCTGTCTTCAAGTATGATTACTTGTTGAAGGTGTGATAAATTTAGCTCATATTTGGCATGCGTTTAACGGAGCCTGAGACTGATTTATGAAAAAGAGGGAGTAGCAAACCTAAATTGTGTGTTTTCCCTTGTGTGGTTATTGCAGCCAAGCTGCAATTTATTTTGTAGTGCTTTAAGTTATGGTAAAGATATATTCATAACATAAAAGTAGGGTAAAGAGTTCAGTCATTAAACTTTTTTTTTTTTAAGTTAGCTTTCATCATTGTGCCTTTAATTGTGTTAACTACTTCAAAGAGTATCTTGGAAACTAGTTGAAGTGCAGAATCAAAGAGGAGGAGAAATTGCCTTAAGCAAACACTTTTTTGTGAACATTTCTACAGTAACTTATGGGAGAGATAACTTAAACAGTCACTTTTAAAATCCTCCCCCCACTACATGCTTTCTTTTAGTCTTAATATTTTTGGTTTCCTAATAATCTCCCAGAATACTGTATTTTAATGCCTGCAGCCAATGGTAGAGAATAAAATGTTTTCCTATAATTAAAATTTTCTCATATATTTTAATTTTTGGTGTCTGTTGAGGGCAGGACACTAAGATAGGTGAATTTGGTTTTCTCTCTGGGCTACTTTTTCCCCTTTCTTACCCCCCTAATGTTCAGTGGTTAGGGTGCTAGCTTCTCACCTCTTAGATTGGGTTCTTAATTCTGCCTGTATGACTGTCAACATGTCTTTTTTCTGGGCATATATTGGCAACTTTACATGCACAGCACCAGTTAGGGATGTGGGCTCAGAACCCTGGCGGAAGCATGCTGACACCCCTATCTCCCAGTCTACATTAGCTCCTTATTTTCCTGAGCTAACCTGGTTATCCCTGTGTGCAGGACTCCCAAAGAGGTGGTGTAGACAGAGGCAGTCTGAAGAAGACACCCCCAGATACCCTGAGGTCAGAGCACGTGTCTACTTTCTGCTTCCCATGTTGTTGTACTGTGGAGATCCCCCTAAGGAGGGGGAAGGTGCCTTAGCCTGGTTGCCAGGGTACAAGAGCTAGAATATTAGCAGAAAAGTTAATGAAAAATTTATATCTGGGTAATTACGTTTTGTGACGTTAGTTTTTGGTGAGTTCTTTTGGTGTAGTTGGGTATCCTAGGAGGCAAGTGGTTGGAACTCACCCATGTAGCTTTGCAATTGATATACTTCAGTTTTGTTGGTTTTTTTAAATTTAGATTTTTGCCATCAGCTATTGTGAAGTCCTTCATTCGAGCACTACTTGCAGTTAACTTGGAAAGCACCCTTTTTTTTTTTTTTTTACTACGAATTATATAAGATTGCTTTGAGTGTTAGAAATTCAATATAACTCTAAGTTATTAATAGTAAAATACAGTAACAGTTTGGGATGTCAAAGAGTGAAACATTATTTACAGAAAATGTTGAAATTCATGTTGCCAAGCAAATGAGAACTTTTTATTGGCATCCTGTGATACTAAAAAAAAAAAAAAGTTCTTGTTTATTTAATATGTAAAGAAAGTTACATCCAACCTAATTTATTTGTATTTTGCTTCATGCACGAGTGGCCCTAACACATTTTTAGACTGAGGCAGAAAGTAATCTCCAGGTAACAATATTCTGTGCTATTTTAAGGATGTACGCCCTACTGATGATTTTTAAAGCACAAAATAATGATGACATACCATGCAGAGGTCTTGCTTGCCTGAGGCAAATAGTCTGAATGCACTCAATGCAGAGTTATGTTTTCTGATGAAAGTGTTGAAAAGGAGCTGGGTTTCCTTGTTTTGTGGTTGGCTTTTTGTGTGGGTTTTTTTTTAAGTGACATTTAAAAAATATGCTATTAATTATACTGCATTCAATTAACAGCTGAAATATTTTACACAGACTAAGAAAAGAAGCATAAGGGCTTCTGGGAAAGAAGTTTGGAGCTCAATTTTGGCAAAAGTAAGGTTCAGTTGATTGCTTGATAACGGCAAGAAGAATGCCAGGCGGTTTGGATGAAGCGTGCCAAGCCAGGGGCAAGGCAGCTTTTCAAGCACAGGGTAAGGGCCCTGACGGATTTCCTAGCAAGTGGGGAATAGCAGCGTTACTACTAAATTATTAGAGAAACAACTAATGAAGGAGTCAAAAAGGCCAAGAAACCCACGGGTTTCAAGAAGGAAAAGTAAGAGGAGTATGTTACAGAAGTCGGTAAAAGAGGAGTCTGGTGGAGTGTGCACGCTAAGGGCTGATCGTGGTGAGATACGTACGAAACAGATCCAGTTTGCGTCCAGAGTGTCCCAGTGGTTTCAAGGGGTTTTTGGCTGTGTAGTGCTCTTAAAAGCTAAGCACCATATATGCTCTTTCCATCACTTTAAATTGAAAGGTGTAATTCAGCAGACTAGCGCAGCTCCCCTCAGGGGCAGCAGTTCACGAACTTTATTTGTCCTGCAGTGCACGTCTGTAATTGTGCTTACACGGTCTGACAGCCTTTTTTCAGCAGCAGTGTATGCCTGTCTAGTAAAATTGTGAATACTTAGTGTTTTTCATACTAATCATTAGAGAACATATGATACATAGAGGAATGCAATATGACCTTTTTCAGTCGAAGAGGTGTGTGGATAGTATACTACAGGAACTGCAGGAAAGGAGAACCTTTACTAATTGAAACTTCGATGTAATACAGAAGTTGTGGTGGTGTCTGAGTGTGTGAATGTCCAACGTCCAGTTCCTGGACACAGGGATAGGAAGTGCTTTAGTGTAATAGCTTTCTATTTTGTAATGTAGTAACTTCAATTTTAGTTTCATGATTTGCTGAGGGATTTAATAGTTTGTCTGAAATCTTGTATTGACTCTTATAACAACTCTTGCAGTTTGAATCTCTGGAATAGAGCTATTAAAACTCTGCAAAGCTTTTCCTTTGGCAAGGGAAGTTCTTGGGTATAGTGGGCTTTACTCCTTTTGCCTTAGTCATTGCATTCTGGTTTCTCAGTCTTCTTGTTCAAAAGAGCTCTCTGGAGGGAAAAAAAAGCCCAAATCTATAGCAAAATGGGAGAGAGCAAGAAAATCCCTAAGAAATGTGAATCTCCTTTTCGTGGAGGACAAATGAAAGCTGAAGTTGAGGAATATTGTGGAAAATCAGGTTTCTACCAAACTACTGTGTCAGAAATTATAAACCCATATAGTCACGAGAGTTCAGAAATAAATCAAACCAAATTTTTTTTTTTTTTAACTTTCTTCCTATTTAATATCAAGAACATTTGTTCTGTATAGGATAAGTATTTAAGATGTATTTATTATTGCCGTATTATTGTTGAGTTTTAATTGCCTCTTTTGGGGAAGAAAATTTTTTAAGATGGAAGGCAAAAAATCTTTGCACCTACATGAAAATTACTAATACTTCTGCAAACTTTTAAATATTTGAGTTTTTAATGATTCAGGGAAAATTCTTGCAGTTAAACAGTTTTATTAACTGAAAATAATCTTTCCATATTTATTGAATAATTTAGTTCTGAAAGAATACAGTAAGTTTGTTTTGGTTGGCTATTAAGTCATGCAATAGGATAGTTTTAACAAGTGGGTTGAGGCTCATTGTGTTGAGTGGAAGAAGCAGAATTGGGCAGAGAGGAGGTCTTGGATTGTGGTTTCACAAGCAGCTGAGTTGGTCTGATGGCTGCTGCTGCTGGAAGGGAGAGATCCCGCTCTTCTCATCCCTGCTCTTGCCTGTGCAGGTCTACCCCTCCCGTGCGTTGGCTGTGGTGTCGGTCTGGCCTTTCTGTGAACTACTGTAATTTGTCAGTCCAGGAAAACAGAAAAACAGGTGTGTTCATTTTGGATTTGTTTTTTGTTGGGTGGACCTGATTCACTGTTGGAGGTGGTTTAATATTTGTTCTCTTTCAGTGCATGATATTCAGGTTCCTTCGTGAAGCTGCTTTGTTGTGGAGAAGTTACTGCTTCCCTTCCTGTGTAGTCAGTCTGTAGGGGCTCTCTTGTCCTGGCTTCTGAAGTAGCAGCTGAACTTGTAAACTCTGAGGCACCTCGTGTGGTTCCTCTAGTTCTCTGCCTTTTCTCCTTTAGCTGAAATGAAAAAAAAACTTGTAACAATTATTTTTCTCTCCTTGATTCCAAAATATGGATGAATGATCTCGTGTATTGTAGTTGTCTTCCTTTGCTGTTGCTGTTACTACAGATTGGTTTCATTTATTAATGTAGTTCTACAAACAGGCAACAAAGAGTAGTATGAAGCCGTGATTTCGGGCGTGTGTCTAGATTTTCCGTTTGCCCCTTCACTTCAGGATTGAGTTAGTAGAGGAGCACAACTGTTGGCATTCCTTGTCGTGTCTGGCAGGAGCAATCCTTCTCTATTTAATGATAATTTCATGTTAATACAGACCTCAGTGTAGGAAAGGATGTGTTTGTATTTCATAAGCTGTCTAGCCTTGTGAAGTCAATAGGTGTCCAATATTCCTTGAATATTTAACAACCAGTTTTGTCTCATCCATAAAAAGATAAGGTTATTTTCCTCTTAAGGATAGCCAAGGTCATGCCAAGTCACCTCTGTATGTCTTCTGAAGTTTAAGTTGCCTGAGGAACTAAATGCATTTCTATGCTATTTTTTTTAAATACCTTGTCTGAAGAATCTCAGAAAAGCTGAGATGAGAATGGCTACCCTCCCAGACAGGGTAAGTGGGATGCTTAAAGTCTTCCAGCTGTTTGTCAGATACTTAAATCTCTGCTCTGAAACTGCTGTACCATCTGTCTAGCTAAAAAAGGTGCATTGAGCAAGGAGAAAAGCATCTTTCCAATTCAGATGAGTCTACTGCATCCTGTGAGATAATCAAGTCACAGATGATTATGGGAACAATGAATTTTAAATTTTATAGGAATAGCTTCATAAAAGACGCGAAAGATGAAGTTTGAATGAATTCAGTTTATGGGTATCCCAAAGGAGCAGCATCATACAGTCCTAAATTTAAAGTCACATCTTTGTCTGCTATATTAATTTACTTGTTATTCAACCTTATGTGTAGGTAATAGGTTTTTTTTCCCTCTGTAAAATGTGCCATTTTATTTAAATGAATGATATTAGCCATCCATTATTTTATATTATTTATTAAAAATGCCTTATATTTGATGAATAAATATATTTTTTTTTCTAAATTTCTGAACATATCTGAAAGGTGCAGCAGGGGGACAGGGTAAACCTTATAGATTTGAAATAATCAAGTTGCTTAAAAAATTAATTCTACAGTACAGTTCAATGAACATAAAATGAATGAAATGTAAAAGACCTCCGACGAGAAAAATCTGAAAGAAATTTCTTGGCCCCTAGTGCCATCTGCAGGATTGCCACTGGAAGAGGCAGGGAAGGTAGGGGAACAGAAATTTGAGTGTCACTTTGCAATGTCTGATAAGACAACAAGAAAGTATCACCTCCAACAAAACCTGATGAGGCATGATTTCTTTGTCATGCTGAGTTTCATAACAATGTATACATCAATTTGTTTTCAGCTTGTGAGCAACATTAGGTTTGTTGGGTAGGGAATACGCTACATCATGAGGTTTCTCAACATGTTTTGTTTTCTGCTTCTGCGATACCAGGTGGCTTAACCAAGGTTTCTTTCTTTAGACCTCCTGAAAGAAATGCCAGTTATTTAAAATCCTACATCCACTATGAGCCAATATTGGGATGACTGGCCCTTTGGCTCTGCTTCCTTTTTGAAAACTGTCTCCTTGGAGAAGAGTAATGGACCCTAAATATTTTCCTGATATTCCTTCCAGCAGTATTTATGTAAAGGTACATGATAGAAATAATGATGTAAATCTGCACATGCCTTGCTAGGTCTGCTTTTTTGTGATATTAAGAAAGAATTATTTTTCCACAGACCAGTGGGCATCCTGAGTGTGGACATGTGCTAGCAGTAGGCAAATGATGTATATGTGAAAGGATATAAATAACAACCAAGAAGAATCAAAGTTGGGGTTTTAGGAGAGGAGGAGTGTAAGCTGAAACCAAATGTGGGTAAGATGGAAGTGATGATGGTGATGGTATCTGGAAGACTGTTAAGCCTTACAAAGCTGCTGTTGGTTAAGAGTACATACCCTCTGTTTAGCATGTGGCTTCAGCAAGACGTCTGGGAGCGTTCCCATCTGCTCTGGGAGACCTTAGCATTCACAAAGAATGTTTTCTCTTGCCTCCCGATGATGGGAAACTCTCCCTTGTCAGAAGCTGACTTGACCTCAATTACTTACCTATTCATCACTTTCCTCCTGACTGTTGCAATGTGATACTCCTGGGCACAAAGCCTTCGGTTCCTCAGAAGCTCCAGCTGGTTTAGGGTCTTGTTGTGTGTCATCTTGGCAGCACTGGCTGCCACAAGTTGAATTTGATCTTTCTTTCAGTGTTGGCTTTCTGCAGAACAGCAAGCTGAGGTATTGGTGCTTAATCTTCGGGATGCTTGTTGGTTGGGGTTCAGTACGTGTAAAAAGCTGCAGGAAGCTGCAAGGGGAGAGCTGTGACTGCTTGCTGCGCTTTCTGGTTTACTGGAGCCCTTTGGGGTGAAAATTGTATGTGGCAGAGGTTCTCTGGGACTGGTCTCTCACCAGAGAGGTAGGTCCCTTTGGGACTAAGGACCTCTCCAACTTGCATGGGGCAGTTTTCTGATAGGTGTCTGTTGTACATAGAAAGTTAACCATGTAAATTTTTGGAGTATCTTGGGCTTGGGACAGAAATTTCAGCCTGTGTGTTTACATGTCTACCAGGAGTTAATTTTTACTGTGTCGATGTCTGTATCCGAGCTTGTTGCTGTGCACGGCCTTTATAATGAGCATAAGGAAATGAATGCTTTGGAAAGCACAATCTGTGGCATCCTGTGCTACGTTTCTGAAGTAAGTTTGATGGATGTCTTTTTAAGGTGCTGTGCAGGAGGGAGGTGAATGACGCATACTGACAAGTGTTTCAAGTCTCCAGGCATCACTACTTCAGCTAAAACCATGTGAATCTCTAAAATTCAGTAGTCGCTTTATTTGAAGGTGTCCTTGGATCAGTGTAGGAAAGTGGATAAGGGAGGGAAGGAATTCTAAGTGAGAACAGACGTCCGTTGGGGACTTTGTTGCTGCAGAAGTGGAGATCAGACATAGACGGTAAATCAGGCATACAGGGTTGGTCCTGTACTTTGTCTTGTGAAATCCTAAATCAAGAGAGAATCTCTTAATCCCAGGATAGCAGTTCCCAGATGCACGCACTGCCACAGAAGGGACACCAAGACTTGTGCAACAGAGGGTGGGTTAGTAAAGTGGCTTCAATACTGGACAAGTATCTTTACTCACGAGGCTGTTACAATGAGCTGCTGAAAGCAAGAAGGAAGCACTCTAGCAGGACCAGGGATAGGAAGAGGGAAAGGCATTACTTTGTAAGGACTTTCTTTGTTAGTGAGCTTTTGCTTGTTTAAAAAAAGAAAAAAAAATAGTAAAACTATGTGTGCCTAGTGTGAAAGACTATGCCTCTCTGGCCTGGTTAACCTAGCATTTCAGAATTGTAAGAAGTTTGCCATTTCTGAATCAGTTCTTTGCTTGGACCAGATAAAAACGAAAGTTTTGAAGTGAATTATTGCTTCTACAAGCCACCAGAAGGGAAAAAAACAAATAGAAAAAGTTAGCTGTATTGTAGGGGCATAGTCTTTGTCAACATGCACATTAAACAAGTAGACTCCTGGCCTTGAGTTTTCCTAGGAATGCAATGTCTTTTTATTATGTCCTTTTCTGGATAAAAAATAAAATATGAAAGTGAGTTTCTGATGTAGATGAGACATCATAAAAAAGCAAGGGTGTATGGAAATGGTGCTGATGCTAAATGAACAAATTATGGGAAGGTTGCCATTGGGCACTTACTCATTTTTCACATTTGAAAAGCAAGTGTATGCTCATAGCTGAGCATCTGGAATTAGATGTTTCCATACAGAAGCACTAGTCCATTTCTTGTGACAGTAGTGTTTTAATTTGCAGGATAATGCTGACTTTCATTGTCATTTGTGTCCTGTTTATCTTGATTCAGTCTTGGTTTAGAATATTATTGGTGTTTAGAAAGCATGCAGGGATAAAGAAAACTCTCAAACAGCAGGCTGTAGTATGTGACATCAGTTCTGCTTCATTAAAAAAAAGAATTAAAAATTGTCCTTTCAAATCTTTTAAAAGTCTAGCAGAAATCAGTATTTATTTGCTGTTGCTTATTAAGAACTAAGTAGGAATCATAAACAGTTTGCGATCAGTAGAGCCATTTGGACAGAGCAGAGATGTGCAATTGTTTCAAGGTGGATGCTAAACAAAGTGTTGTGTCCTGCTCTTTAGCTGAACATACATGTATATAAGCTTTTTCTCAACAATTGGTTTCCAAGGGCCTGTGGAGAAGAGAATAATTCCATTAAGCACGTTCTTGTAATGGAAACATATGTACTTTTGGGCTAAGTTCTTCTCTAATTCAAGTTATTTTCTTCAAAAAATATTTGCCTCTGAATGCATGTGCACTGAAAAGTAGAGTCAGCATAAGCATGAAAGAGTAAAAGCAGATGCCAAAGTTGATCCTCGATTATAAGAGCTTTCTTTTAGGTTTTAAGTGACATGATTAGTCCTTCACAATGACGCGGTGGGGAAGGTTTTCAGTGCAGCCTGCAAGAGTGCAACAATGAGTTCCCGTTCACAATGGGAACGGCATCGTTAAATCCTCACGCGTCGTGCTGAATGTCTGTCACATCGTGTCAGTTATGAGG
Source organism: Caprimulgus europaeus (assembly GCA_907165065.1). The sequence goes on from OU015524.1 coordinate 76,104,250, forward strand.
ATGGGAACCTACTGTGCAAACCAAAGAGCAAAACTTAAAGCACTTCACAGGATAGTGTTTTTACAGCTATTGGAAACTCTTACATTATCAGGGCACCAAATTTAAAGTTAAGGTATTCATATGAATGTTTTTCTTTCTGTGTGCCTTTATGTACGAGAACTTTAGAGAGTTGTTGTAGAGGTTATCAGGACCGGTAATTAGTTTTGTAAGTTAGCTATACATGTATAGTCATTACTTGTTCTGTGCTGTGCTTGGATTGCAATGGATAAAGTGACATTAAAAAAATCCATCCAGTAGGGTGCTTATGTCCTTGCACCTTAAAAGTAGTCAACATTTTGAAATTTCTATTCAAAAGCAAGAGCACAGAGGGAGATAGAAGGTTTTTCTTTTTAAGCCTCCTAAGATAATTTGACAAAAAACAATTATTCTTCCTTTCATGGCAGTGAAAGAGCATGCCTGGACTGTGAAAACTTTGGCTTCATCTGCTAGCTTTTTTAAGCCTTTTCTACCCTCTTTGTCTTTCTTTGTTAAAGAAAGAACTAACTAGATGAGGCTTTTTTCTGGTGGGGGGAAGTGTGTGTGGTTTTTTAACTCAATTAATGGCTGCAGGAATCCTGCTGGTACTGGAAGTCCTGAGAGTGAATTCATTTTTCTAGTGTAGGGCCACTCTCCTGACACAAAGCTTTCACTTACCAATAAAATTGGAAGATTGCTTGATCTGTGGTCAGGATTCCATGAGAGCCCTGGAGCCAGAGAGAACAGGGAGCTTTCCCTGTATGGATTTGTAGTTAAAATGTAAATTGAGGCACTCCATTTCCTCTTACTTTCTCTAGAACCCTCCAAGAGACCCTGTAACCTACAGAGTTGTGACCGGTTGGGATGGTGTTTTGCAGCGTTTTTGAGAAAAGAGGTAACTTCCATCAGAAGTCAAGTGCCTTTTGGAAAGGAGGAATCAACTCTGTTAAGACACCTTTTACTCTGTTTCCTCACCTTTATTGTTTAATTTCCCCCACCCCTTGCATTCATTTCCCCTTCTTTCTGCAGCATCTTCCACTATTCAACAGTTGTGTATTATTCAAACAGCTTTCCAAAAAGAAAAGGTGAAGAGCTCTGACCAGGAGCAGAGATTTTCCTGATTGGGAACTCCAAAGACATTAATGGATCCTTATAGATTAAATAAGTTATAAAATGGACATTTGGATGTGGTAGAGTTGAAGGATGCATTTAGGGGAAAAAAATCTGTTCTCTGTAAGTAACTGGGTCTTTCCAAGCTGTCATTAAATTAATTGAAGTGCTCATTTGGGTGCAGGTTGGAGGAATATCTTGCTTTAAATGGTAATGTATGCTTACAAAAATAATGTCTTTTTTGTATCCTATTTAACAAACAACAACTCTTAAATCCTACACCAGAAGACGTGGGCAGGTGTTAAACAGACTCGCAGTGGCCCTTACAGTGAAAATTCTGTAAATTCCTTCCTTGGTTTTAACTTGTATTTAGCTGCACAATAGTGACCTTTTGTCTTTTTTCTTTTTTTTTTGTGGGACCACAAAAGCAAAACCAGGTGCTAAATATTCGAGATCTGTCCTTTGTATTGCCAGTGGTAGCATACTGTAAGTGTACATTATCTCAACAAGTGACTGAGTCTTAAAACCAGGACTGTTTATAAAGGGTGTGCAGTCAGGTTACTGCTCACAGGATGAGCTGTGAACACTGTACAACATGCATTCACCTAGCCCAGAGCAAATGCAAAATAATGCAATGTGGCTTGACCTTTTCTCATTGCAGGTTAACCCGAGTCTAATTATCTTGGATTTGCCTCAGGCTAAGAGTGGACAGGAACCACAGCTTGGCTGAGTAGTAACTTTTTAACTCTTAGTAACTTGCTTTTGTCTTTACATCCTGTGCTACTAGGGAGGAGGCAAGGAATTGGGAGTAGAACAAAGGAGCTCAAACCAAAAGTGCTTGTAGCAGGAGTGGTAATAGCCTGCTAGAAATCTTACCTGATGTTCAGGGCCTGTCTGATAGGCTTTGTGCTGTGGAATCGTCTGTAACTTAAGAGTCCAAACAGCTTTAGGACCCATCCCAAAAACAGAGATCAGTAGCTTTGTGTCAGCATCACTGTTATTTTTTTTTTTTCTTTTTGACATTGTGAGAAAACGAACGTGAATTGTAAATGTGCAGTGTTAACACTTACAGAAGTGTCTAAAGCAAAGTTCTTAAGGTTTAATTTCATTTAGCTTTGTGGTATTGGGGGAACTACATCTTAAGTATCACATTTATTTCTTTAAACTTGTGTAATTTTTATTAACAATTATGAAAGTGGTTTCATTTCATAAGTCTGTTTTCTTCACTGACTCCAAATGAGGCCACTGAATTGGGGATTCAGTGCTCCAGGCTTAAACTTTAGAACAAAGAAATAACCAGTTTTGAGAGATACTTGTTTTCTCTGTGCCCGGTAAATTAATAAATTTGTTGCTTTGCTCTGAAAGTACTCTAGATAGGGGTTAACAAAGGAACTTCTCCATCACGTGCTGCTGAGGAAGCTGTTGTGGCAGCACTATCAGAACTTTCCCTTTCAAAATGCCGGAAGGAGCTTTTTTTTTTTTTTTTTTTTTTAATGTAGAGTGCTTTCCTTGCTGTGTGTTCTACAGTGAGATCTTGGTCATTGCAGCTTGAGATACGAGTTGAAAAATTTGTACCTTATACTATCAAGTCACTTCCAGAAGTTTATACAAATTTTTGAAGGAAGGACATGTTTGTGCCAGTGTAGCTGAAAACCAGGAATTTCACTGCCTTCTTGCAATTAATGTGTAAAGTCATGAAACTGAGAAATATACAGCTACATTCGAAATTTGTGAAGTGCCGTATAGCTCAGCATGAAATTGTTTTTCACAAGTTACCAAAAAAATTCACTGTGTAAAGCTTAAAAACCCACACTTACAAATAACTTCGTGAAGCTAGTGATGGTCTGTGCCAGATGTTCTCAAGGTGTTTATGCCTATGAGTGTGGTTCAAAGTCTCCATCAGTCTGGTTTTTGTAGCTAGGAATAAATATATCAAATAAGCAGACTCCAAACGGGAATGGATTTATGCCATAGCTTTTCTTGTAGCCATAGCAAAATGAGAAGTGAGGTAGAGGAGTCTTGACTGATGAATTGGACTTCAAAACTATGTTATCAAGTTTGCTGTGAATTACTTGAAAATTTTCTGTACCTCTGGACTTATGAGACTTTTCATAAAATGGTATGGACAATTTAGTGCTACACTTGCCATGTGTGCAGCAGCTACAGTGTCCCTGGGGAATTGTTGAAAATATTCAGAAAAACATTCTGGCTTTATTTTGAAGAAACAGTAGTCTTTTTTTTCTTGTTAAGATTATGGCCAGCCTCCATGTTATCCTGTTTCTTAACTTTGCTTTGAAAAAATAGTTTTGGTCTGGAAAATGACCAATTTTACCCTGAAGAAAAACGTTCTGTAAAACTAGGAAAAAGGATGAAGTCTGAATTATGGTACACTTGCAGTTTTGTTGCATTTTTTCCTTTTTAACTCAAAAACCAGCCTTCTATTTCATCTGAAACAGCCTTACTTAAAAGTATTTTCAACATCTCTTTTGACTTAAGTAGAGTCTATAACTGAAGAAAAAGCAGTATAAGCCCATTCATTAATACTTTCAATAATAATGTTGAGCCAAATTCTGCTCATCCTTTTTGACATCTATTGTACTTTGCAGTTGACATAGCAACGTACAGTACATCTAGTAATACACAATATTTTGCCGTTGACCTAGGAGACAGAAGGGTCAGCCTCTAGATCACTTAAATGGAAAACTAACACATTCACAACCCCCATTCCCTATGTAAAACTAAGATGCTAGATTGTGTGCATGTTTTGTTGGTGGTGGATTTTTGATGGGTTTTTTAATAGGAACCTACCTAGGGATGGTGCTTTTTCAACGCACAAAATTGACTGGCACAATTGTAGCACAAGAAGCTGTTCTGGAGTAGGATGTAGTCTCTCTTACAAAATAGAAGTGGCTTTATTCCAGAACAACTGTGGCCCTTTCTGAACAGTGCAATTATTTAAAATTACTTTCTTAAGTGGTGTTCACCTATAGCAGCTGATAGGAGTAAGTTGGAAGACATGTAGTGATGGTCCCCAAGCAGCATCTTGTGAACAACATCTTGCTTATGTGATTCTTTGTAACCCTGGGAAATAAAAAGTCCAAACTGCTGCTGCCACTGCTATATTGACACAGAGAGCAAGTTACTGTGGTTACACTTTGTAGGCCAGCTTGCTGAATGTTTTCCTTGGATCAGCAGATGTTTTGTATCACTGGTCTCTAGCTATTGCTGATAAACTTCATCCTTCAATTTGCCCTGTTTTCTGCTAAGAGAGAAAACAATCATCTTTCCGTTTGGTGCCTGGTGATTCTTGGGATGTGGTGTGAGGTTCCCTACACCTAACTGAATTTATTCTTTCTGTGTATGTTCAAGTATAAGAAGCCTCAATTAATGTTGGGGTCTGTGGACAAGGTTCAGGCCTATTGAGGAGGAAAGCAAGGAAAGCCAGTGAACATCAGCTGTACCCTCTGGTAATGGATATTTTGGCCTCCCTCTAGTTGTCTGGCTCCTTGAACAGTGCAGTAGAACACCTCATCCCACATGCCACCAGTAATACTGAAGGACACACTTAACTGCTGCCCAGTCTCTAAAATTGTAATTATTTTGCACAGAAATGGGATTGCTAGTTACTGACCTGCAGTAGCATGTAACATTAGCCAACATCATTGGATATTCATAACCCTTGGGTTTAGATGAGGACACATTGCTAGAGGCATTCAGAATGATTAAATGGTGATGAAATAATGCAAGACCTCAGTGCCTATAGTGCTTATACCTGTCCATAGTTTTGTGAAGGATTATTCAGCTTGCCTGTGGTGATATGGCAGGAGTGAGTGACCTGGCACTATGATGACTCTGATCCTCTTTCTTCAGCAGAACCCAGTACAATGACTTAACAACAGTTATTCCCCTGCACTGGGTACTCCAAGGGTAGCTTCCAAACTCTTGCAGAATAATGTGCTTCTTGCAGATATATGTGAAAATAGAAACCAAGTATTGCTAGCTGAGGTGTTCTTGCTCTGCGTCTTCTGGGTCTTCAATTCCAGAGGAGATTTAGGGAAGTTTTGGAGTTCTGTTGTTCCTAGAAAACAGCAAAAACCTTTGTTGAAAGATCCTTCCACTGAAAGGATATTAATAACCATCACCTTTCACTAACTTTAATAGCCAAGGGTGAAAATCTGCCTCTAAATTAGTTGAAAGCAAGGTATATTAATTGGAAAAGGAAAATAAAGCTTTTCTTAAGCAAAGTTTTACCCTGAAATGTAACAGATGCCAGAGACTGAATGTACTCAAATATGGAATTTTCTGTTGATTTCATGAGAGGTGGAAGTAGTAGTGATGGACCTCAGTCAATTGTGTCCCAGGGTTACTGAAAGAAAAGAAGGCAATTTTAGAGTTGGTTAACATTTTTCTTTCACTCTTTTCCAGTATGTAATGTTTTTTCCCTTCTCTACGTGCTTGATGGAATAATTTTGACTGTAAAACTTAATTGGCTTAATGCAGTTTGGCCTGACCGCCGCCTTTTCCAAGGTGAGATAGGAGATTGCCTCTTCAGTGCTGCTTCAGCAGCCAACCTCCCCCTCCTCCATTCCCGGCTTGTGCAGGGCTAGACTGTTTCCGGAGAAGGAGTTGGTGATTGTTAATCCACCTACATGTAACCTCAGCCACAGGGAGAGCAGCTTCAGTGGGTGCTGTGACCCGTGGCACAGCCGCCAGCCTAGCTCTTCTTTTTTGCTTTCCTTTCAGTCCTGCCCTAGCTCCTTGGGCTATAAGAGCAAGGCAGGAGCTTTAGCACGTGTGTCAGTAACTGCTGTGGTGAGGAGCAGCAAGATTAATAGCAGCACAGCATAGATGAGAAAAGGGGCGGTTGGGGGCCAGCACTGCTGCAGGATGCTCTGGAGAAAGGTCAGTGAGAGAGTAGCCCAGAGCTCTAGTCCACCTGCAGAAGCTGCCAAGGGCCTCCAAAACGTCTCTGTAGCCTAGGTTAAGAAGTTGTTAACCTTAAGCTGCATTGTATTCTTTCTAGGGATTGAGGATAGCGGTGATGGAAAGCAATTCTAACTTCTAAAATAAATAATAATAATTATAATTTTAAAAAATCAGTTAGACACTGAGTCACATTCCCCAGAACAACCCCTTCTTGGTATTGGTGGCAATAATACCTTGTATTACACAGCAGACATGCATATTCCGTTGTGTACAGAATGCTGCATTAGCTATGACTTTTATTAGGTGTAGATTGTATTGGGAGAGATCTAATTTGAGTTGCTGTGTGCTTCACTGCATATCATTTACAAGGACAGTATCCTAGTGGTGTCTAGTTAAAGAAGTCGTTCCTCTCCCTTCCCCTCTCTCTCACTCTTCAAGAAACCTGTGTGAAAATTCTTTAAGAAGAAAAGAGTAAATAGCAAGATACATGGCTGGACCTCTTAACATTCAGGAAACACTGATGTTGTGTTTGTAGTCTTGTATATATTCTTGGAATGGTCATGGTACTCTCTTAGATGAAAGAATAAAATGCAACAGATGTTTTTAGTTGTCTTTTTAGCTGCAGACTAAGAAGGTCCCCAAGAATAAGAGAGTGTACCAGAATCACCCAGGCCATGCTATTTGAGATAAGAGCTCATTTTCTTTTACTAATGGTACTTTATCCTTTAGTTAATTCAGTTCTACAAAGAAGTACAATCACGCAAGCTTCATCAGTCTGGTAGAGTTACTGGATGTAGCTGTTCTCTGCACAATTGGAAGGAAATACAAGGTTAGCAAGGGAGTATTTGTTCCCATCTCTTTTCATCTCATAAGTTGCACTGAAATCTTCCCTAAAAAGAGATCTAATTCTCAGAGACTGTCAGAAGAACTTTAATTGCACAGTCCTGAAACTGGGAAGTTACTGTTCACTACAAACCAATTTTCACATGGAACTGATGGAAGATCATGATTTCAAGGAAGAATTAAAATCTCAAGACAAGTTCTTTTTGGATTAGACACTGTATATTTACTACAGTGGTTTTAATAAGAGAATATAATGCAAGGGTAAAACTTTATTCTGAGTGTTTTTGTTCATAGCTACTATTGTATTTGAATATAACGAGCATAATCTATGTAGATACAAAAGTACTGCGTAATTTACATATGATGCAAAAGGACATTGTGCTGTTTTATAGATTGTTGACTTGAAATAAATTAAGTCAGAGTCTGACATTTTGGTAACTTTGGATATACCTGGAATTATAGACTATGTATGTTACTTGTCATGTGTACCAACTAACTTGGATTTGCTGCTTGATGCACTGTCTCAAATGCTCCTCTTATTCAAAGATAAATTGAAGAGTTACAAATTCCTAAGTTTTCATTTTTGTTGTTTCGTTGTTGTTCCTAGAAAATAGTAAAAACCTTTGTTGAAAGATCCTTCTACTGAAAGAATATTAATAACCATCATCTTTCACTAACTTTAATAGTCAAGGGTGAAAATCTGCCTCTAATCAGTTGAAAGGAAGGTATATTTCATTGGCACATCCAAATACCAGTTTGGGGTTTGCTATTCACTGCGCTTCTCCCTCCCAGTCCTAATGCAGATGTGAACGAGCCAAACACGGTGGCCTTGAGCTCCAGCAGCAACTAATAACACCAATGAAATATTCCATATCATGTCCCGTCATGCCAGTATGTTACTCAGGGCTGACTGGAAGATGGGAGGATTCTCTCAGGGATCGCTCGGGCTCACTCTTCTGGGGTTTCAGTTTGGGACTGTCTGGGCTCCGGGATCGTTAGCTGATACAGGTCGGGCATCAGTCAGCAGGCAGTGAGCACTGTGTATCACTCATTTGTATAATTCTGTTATCACTGTTGTTACCATTATCATTTAATTTTAATTAGTAAATAGTTTTTATCTCAACCCATGAGTTTCCTTGCCCTTTTCTTTCCAATTCTCTTCCCTACTCCCTGGACGAGGAGTGGGGCGAGAGGGTGAGAAAGCAGGCTGTGTTTGGCTGCAAGCTACAAGAAAGAAGGGTGAATCCACCGAAACCGCCACATTTGGTAAATTTAGTGCAGCATCATTGATTGCCAAAAAAAAAAATTATAGCTGTTCCATACTTAGTTGTTATATAAATGCTGTTATACACTTATTGTATTATTTTACAGAAAGAATGTTTTAAAATGTTGTATTTTGATGCTTCTGCAAGCATAATAGACCTGATAAGACTGGGATACTAGTACTACATAATCATTGTCACATGTGGTAGTAAGAACTTGCAAATAGAAGTTAAGGACAGTGGGATATTTGGTTTATCTTAATATGGAGTCTTTGAAAGAGGGATTGTCCTAATACATTAATATTCACTGGAACCCCAGAGAAAGACAGTATGTTCTAGTAAATTTAATATTAAAGTTAGCAGATGAAACACCAAGAATTAGCCTGTCCATCCTCCCTTTTATTGCCTGGAAGAAGCATTTACATTAAACCATAACACTGTCATTCAAGTCTCTAGGATGGTATTAGCAATGTCCTCTGACACAGTCACCAAATTTCTGTCTAATATGAAGACTGAATACACTGGTTTTATTCTTTTATCAAAATAGACTCTGGAGTCAGTTCTTAAAAGGTCAATAAGGGGAGCTAATTAAACTTTACTTGTTGAGAGTTTGCGCCAGGATTGACATTTTCTATATACAGTCTATTAACATTTACAAGTTCTTATTCTTAGATTTCCAACTTATCTATAACTTTCAGATGCACCCTTGACAGTTGAATTATCATTTTCAGTCATTAAATCTAGAGAACAAGAATCTGATTACTTACAGACTACAAACTTTGATTTGCTCTCAAGTTCTGCTCACTGAATACAACTAGTAGTTAGCATGTGTCATTCTAGATCCTGCCATAGTGTTGAAGTGCCCTCAGAAGCTGCTGTGTTTTCAAAGCAGTGATTTCAGTTAAGTGAAAAGACTTCTCATGAATGGGTGTTTCTAAATGTATTTGCAGTAGATGAGAATGTGAAATGCTTTTGTTTATAGACGTCACTCTCTGTATTTTTGCTCTGTGTAAGTCAGTGAAACCATATAACCTTCTCTGTGAGCTAACAGGCTGTCAGTAATTTGAAGTTTGTTCTGCATCCAAGGTGGGCAAAACTGAGGCTTCCTCCAAAGATGTTATTGTTGGGAGTCATCCTGCTTATTGAGAAGTGTCACCGTAGTACTATCGTTCTGGTTTGTAGCACTAGTCAGTAGAAGTTTATTTCTGTAGAGAGGACAATTGTCTTCCAAAAGCGTGCAAATCCCAAAGTAGACCCGAAGGACCACATTTTAATTTTACTTGTTTCACTCTCTTGCTTCTAGCCCTGAAAGAATAGGAACCCTGATTCATAACTGATTTCACAGTTTTGGGGTTGGGTTTGGTTTGGTCTGTCTGGGTTTTTTTGTTTGTTTGTTTTTTGGGTTTTTTTTTCTTTCTCTTTTTCTTTCCTCTTTGTGGCTTGCTAGTAAGAGCCTGCCCTTCTCTAGTTTATAATGTGGTGAAAGAGGAAGTAAGTTGGGGAGCTTGTTGAGGCTGAGGAGGGCATTGCCTGGTCTCTGGTCTGCTGACACAGCAAAGTTCTTGCTAGTTTGCTTTTGGAGCGGAGTCCATTTGGAGTGAGCACGTGTGCAAAGAACAGGTTTTGTTCTTTGAATTTTAAAAATTTGTGAAAATTAAAGAGGATGGCAAGCATAAAATCTAGAGGAAAGTTTGTTCTAGCATGATCACACTATAATGCAGATTGTACTTCAGTACTTTTTAGTGTTTTGGGGGTTGAACTGAAAGCTTGCATAGCAGGGTGGACAGAAAAGTCAAAATATATTGATGACCTTTTTTTATCACTGGCTTTTGCAGATTTATCTGAAGACTTATCCAGGTTATAAAAAAGAGTGTGTTCTTGGGTATTTTTTTCCTTCTGAGAGATTGAGTAGTGTTTGTGATAGGAGGTGGTGGATCCACAATCGTCTTTCCACATAGGCATCTCTCCTGAGGCTCAGCTATTAAGGAACAGTGTAAATGGGCAGGAGTGCATACACAGACGTTTCTTCTGAATTATGTCTTGCCTCTGGGTCAGGCTGTTCATTGTGTCTGGAGAATTTTTGTACAGTTTCTACTTTATTTTTTCCAATAGACTAAAGTGATTTCAGTTTTCTCACAGCAGGGTTGCGTGTCTCTGCAGAAATTTATCATGAGAGGGAAGACCTTTATGATTTTTATTTTTTCTTGAGGAATGAGTAGCCAAAATAGAATAAAACATAGAAACAGATGCTGGTTTTTAGGGGAGAATCCAATTTCCTTGTTTCCTGCCTTTTCTTTATTTCTTATCACTGACACTTCACCACAAAATACTAATCGCATTTCATTTTAGAAACCTCAGGATCCACTGTGGCTGGCCTCATCGGCAGAAATGAGACATCTGAGCACAAACACAGAGGCACCAAAAGGTTCTAGCTGGCTACCTTCTAGTCTGGTGAAGGGAAAAAATGAAATCTCTGAAATTTTTTTTGGAATGGCATCTAACAATGCTAAAAGGAGTATTTGCTAGCTGGCAAAAGGGGCATTGATAGGTAAAGAAAATTATTGAGAACACTGTGTATTGTAATTGTAGTGGTACTGGTTGTTTTTTTGTTGGGGTTTGGGTTTTGTTTTGTTTTCTTTTTTAAAAAAAGAAAAGCTCTAATATATAATTCCAGTGACACACTTCTTAGGTATCTGTACATTTTTCATTTACATTTTGACATTTAAATTTACATCGTTTTGTGATCCTGTAATTTTACAGCTCATCTTACATACGCTTTTTTCAATGGCAAATTGAAATCGCAGATGAAGAATGCTTAACTTGAGTAAAGAAAAAAAAATGTTTAGTGGGATAGGGGAAAAAAAAAAGTAACTCAGCACACAGACTTGGCTGCAAGCTTGTATGTGCAAATTAGGCTCACTTAGGAGAACGACCTTTTTCTTTTTTTCTTGTGCTAACAAATCTCAACGAAAGTGCATATGGTTCCTCAAAGTATTAAAATGTATCCCGCTGTTGGCATGGTAGGGAACACGGTTTGTAATGCTCAAGAACTTGCCAGCAAACTGCAGTAAAAATATAACTGGACTATTGGATTTTTTGGTGAAAGTTTAGCAAGTTTGCTAGAAGTACTTTGACTATGATCCAAAGTTAAGTTCTATCCTTCAGAAGTAAGATAATATAGGAGAAAATAAAAACTGTTCTTTGTTTATCTCTTTTGTCATACTCTATCTCTTAAATTTTTAAAAAATATGTTAATTTTGTAAGTCATGTATCTTGGAAACATTTTCTGCTGAAATATTGCCCTAATGTTTGTCTTCTAAAAGACACTTAATAATTACACATTATACATTAAAGATAATAAACAGCACCATTATATGCAGTGCAGTGGTAAGAAAATTTTATTTGAATGCACAGTGTTGTTTTGACCAAAGATAACTAAATAGAAGAATAGAACAGACTGGTACTCATCACAAATTTTAAAATCTTGAGCATGCAATCTTAATGTTTTTTCCCCGACTGAAATTGTGTAGAGAGTATTTCATTCGTCATGTCAGGCTTAAGCTCCTCAATTAATGAAATGATTTTACGTGTAAGTAGTACAAAACGGCTATTTCTAAAATCTTAACAGAATGATGTAGAAATTGAAGTGAGAGTTTCAGGGCTGCTCAGTTGTGCTGAGAGGGTTGCTCTCTCCTCAGATTCATCCACATTTACTTACGGAAACGTTTGCAGTTGCACGTCATAAGCAAACCGTAGTTAGCATCGTTGTAGTGATGAATCAAGTCACGGCACAACAGGCACTGAATGTGTCTATTGGATTTTATCTTTTCCCCTGTCTCAGGTGAAGTAAGTGAGGTCAGGCATGGTTGGTGCTTAGCTAAGGGAACAGCTGGAGAATTGGTGGAGGGAAAACCAATGTTAAGAGGTAACTTGTTAACTTGTTTCTGCAAGTCAGCACTCTGCTAGTATTGACAAAGTATCACTTGGGAAAAACTGTTTCATAGAAGCCGCTAAATTTGGGGTGAAAGTTTAAAAGGTCCTGAAATCAGAGATTTGATTTCTGTGTATTTTTTTCTACAGATGAGATGTAGCACTGACAGTTCTGTGCAATAGTTATTACAGGTTTTATGGAGCATTTTTAGTTTTTCAGAGGCTGGTGGTGATTTGTCTGAACCTTCCCTGCCCCCCCTTAAGATCTTGCTTTATTTTTTGAGCATATTACTTGAGGTAATCCTGGAATGATATTTGTATTTCATTCCAGAGGTGGTTTATAGAAGTGAAAAAAACAAAATAAAATAATGGAATACTGGAAATAATTGTCTTTTTTTTTTTTTTTTTTCATAATTTTACTTACTGATTTTTTATTTTTTATTTTTTTTTTTCTGAAATGTCAGTACACTTGAGAGAATAAAAAGCCTGGGAGTTGTCATAGTGTTCAGTGAGTTACATCTTTATGTGGGTTCTTTTTGCTACTGACAATAGTAGCAGTTTGCTTTTGATATAACTAAAGAATATTTGAAATAAGTGTAGAATTACTTTCAGAAGCATTTGACATCTTTTGTCAGTAGCGTGTTGTTGGCTTGGATAACGTTACATTGTATGTCTGCAAGCAGCATTTTGTTGATCTTCATTCCAGATAAATGAGAAACTTTTCTTTTAGGATAAAAGTTTAGTTATTTTTATCATAATGTTGAATTGCAATTTATGTGAATGAAAGTATTAAGCAGAAAAAAAAATTATTTCAGATCTTTAAAGAAATAGATTTTTTTCAAAATAAGCTGGGCTTCATATAACAATTTGAGTTCACATTTTGCATTTAACACAGATTCTGTCCTAATTTGTGTAAGATTAAGCTACTGCTGCAAATGCCAATCGTATTCTCAGTTACTGGCAATGGAAACTTAGTGTTGTGAGCTATGTGGCAAGGCATGTGCCAGGTTAGAATAAAATATCAACTACACCTGGATAATCTACATAGTTTTATAAATCATGTAAAAACCACTAGTTATCTTCTGCGAGTCTCAGCCAAAGGTTTCTCTTTCCTCCCTCCCACTGCACTTTGTCTCAGCAAAGGTTTAATATCGGTGCTGAATTCCTTTGTCAGAGCCTGGCATTTCATTTTTATTTGCCTCTCTATCTCTTGGAGGCAGGATCAGATCAGGACTTAAATTTCCTTCCTTGTGACTCAGTTCTGAGGTAGTTTTGCTTCTGGCAGGTTCACCTTGAGCTCTCTTCAGTTTTCCCTAGGTGGTGGACCTTGGAAAATCTTTATTTTCAGATTGCCTGAAGAAGATCCCTCTATTTTCACTTTCCTGTTATGATGTTTGTCTTGGAGAGTTTTCCAAGGTTGCCTAACTTGTATAGTGAATAACAGTTTTCCTTGTATGTGGGCACCTGAAGTGTCAGATACGCTTCTTCAAAGGAAATTGACAAGTCTGGCATGTCATTCAGTTTTCATTTTTTCTTTTCATTCTTGTGCCTACTCCAAGAATGACATTTTTAGTATGGTGCCCTCCTTTTTGGCAGTTCTGGAGTGGCTCTTTTTTCCCTCTGTTAGCAGTGCTGCTTTCCACTTGCTTGCTGTGCAGTTGAGGTTGCCCCGGTGGGGAGAAATGAGGTTCCTGCTTCACATTCCAGTAGTGCTGCTTCTCGCCAGGTTTTTCTCATGGACTCCAGTAATTCCTACAAACTGTGTTCTTTAACTTTGCCCTCCAGACTCTGGCACCAGGCAGTCCAGGAAAAAATGAGGTGGTCAGTACCACCAACGCCTTTCCTGCATAACTACATAACTTTGGTACAGAAGCTCCATCTCTTCTTTGTTTGCGTTGGTGTACTGTTTTGAAATTGTGGTCCATCTTTTTGTATTAAGTCTTATGTAAATAAAGCAGTGAGTGTGAGGGCTGAGTTGTCTTATGTTACACGGGAAGCCTCGAATCCTTTTGAATGATACAAAACATGTTTTTACTTTTCACTCCCCACCCTATTCCAAATTTGGTGGTGTTCTATATACTCATCAAAGTGAAGTTCAGGCCCTCCACACAATGCTTGTTCTGGTTTACCACCCCTTTTGAAAGGGCTCTGTTAAATGTAAGTCTCATTTGTTTGGAATGCTAGTTAAAGATTTTGCCCCTACCTGTGTACCTCCAGCTATCTTTGTAGCTTTAGTTGCATTTCTTGATTGTCCTTAAATGCATTTTTTCTTGTGCAAAAAGAGAGGCCACACTTAATACCATCTTGTTAATATTAAAGTCTAAATAATTTCTTCTTTTAGTCTCTGATACTGTAAAAATTTTAGGTTTTTCAAAAATAATCCTGAAAACTTTTAGACAAAAATAAATATGCAAGCCATAGGCAGTAAAATAGAGGATGAAAGAAAGCTTATACTGAAACTCGGTATAAGCATCATTTTACCAATTCACTCTGAAAGTACTATTCTCGTGCAGTTTAACGCCGTTACCTGTGTTGTGCTCATTCAAGGAAGACTGAGATTAAATATTCTGTTGTCTGTATTCCCTCCCATCTGTTGTTTATACACATTCATTTCCCTGAGCTTTGTCTTCTTGAGGCTAAACAAGCCCAGCTCTCTGCCTCTCCCCTATGAGAAACATTCCGGTCCTGTCATCGTCTTTGTGGCCGCTCACACCAGTGTATCTGTGTGTGCTGTACTGGGGACCCCAGACCTGGTCTCACCAGTGCTGAGTAAAGGGGAAGGATCACTTCCCTCGACCTGCTCTCCGTGCTCTGCCTGATCCTGCCCTGATCCTGATCCTGGCTGTTGACCACCTTTGCTGCAAGGGCACATTTGCTGGCTCATGTTCACCTTGGTGTTCACTGGGACCCCAGAGATCCTTCTCTGCAAAGCTGTTTGGTCTTCTTCCTATATTGGTGCCCGAGGTTATTCCTCCCAAGGTGCAGGTCTTTGCATTTCCCTTTGTGGTTCTTCCTGAGATTTCTGTTTCATCATTTCTCCAGCCTGTCCATGTCCCTCTGAATGGCAGAACAGTGCCCTGGTATATAAGCCACTTGTCCCAGGTTTCTATCAGCTGCAAACTTTCTGAGGGTGCACTCTTTCCCATCATCCCGGCCATTAATGAAGATATTAAACAATATTAACCCTAGTATCAACCTCTGGGGTACACCACTAATTGCTGACCTACAGCTGGGCTTCATGCAGCTGATCACAACCCTTTGAACCCAGCTGTTCAGCTGGTTTCCAGTCTACCTTGTTGTCTTCTTACTCGTACTTCATCACTTTATCTTTGAAGATGTTACAGCAGACAGTGTTGAAAGTCTTGTTAAAGTTGAGACAAACAACATCTGCTGCTCTCCCCTCGTTGACTGAGCTAGTCATCTCTCTGTAGAAGGCTATCATGTTGCTCAGGTATCATGGTTTTCTCCTCATAATCTATGCTGACTGCTGCCAGTCATTGTCTTGACCCCCATGTGTTTTCCAATTTGTTTCCAGGATTACTTGCTCCATTACTTTCAGTGTAGTTGAATGTTGAGCCGACCAGCCTGTAGTTTCTCAGCTTCTTCCTTGCCCTTCTTGAGAGAAGTGACACTTACTACACTTACTTTCTTCCAGTCCTTGGGAATGTCCCCATGTCACCATGACTTTTTAAAGAGTATGGAGTTACTTGGCAATAATATCAGGTAGTTTCTTCAGCACTTGTGGATGTGTCCCATTGACTTGTACACATTTGATTTGTTTAAGTGTTTCATAACCTCATCCTCTTCCACCTGATACTGATCAAGTTTATGTATCAAACATAAAGATTAACACTGGATTTATCTTCTGGTAGAGCTAAATCACCTGGAGCATGGAAATGGTGGGGTTTGGTGTAGCCAGCAGGTGAACATCCTAAAATGACAAAAGGGTATTGGGGTTGCTGGAATGTTGATCATGGCAGTGGGCTGTGGCTCGATGCTTGAAGGCAAAGACAGCAACAGGGGCTTCTTGCCATCTGAATATGTACTTCTGAATGGACTTGTGCAACCAAACTGAGCTAGGAATTTTATACTAAATAGTGTTAGGTATATACAGTTTGAGCACTGTTGGGATTTTGGCAGAATAGACCCCACTGTTAAATTACACTTGTGTATCATTTGCCTCCTGTCAAACAGATAAATATAAAACTAGGAACACAAAAATTGTGTGTGGTTATCTATTATTGTTTAATGCAGTCCCATTTGATGTGCAGGAACACTTCTCATCGATACCCAAGCACATGCTCCTCTGTGCATATTGAATGCTTGTTATCCTCTTGATCTTTGGCAAAATTATTCACACCTTTAGTAGTTCAGACTTTTCCTAAATATATTATTGGTTGTTTTATGAAGTTGAGTGGCTTCTGAGAGCTTTGGGTTGTGTGGGGATTTTTTGTGACTCTCAGGCTTACTAGTGATAACTGCTATGATATTGGTAGCAGCTTGGATAGGAGCAAACCTGGAAATTTGTATTTGGGGTTAAAAAAAGATAACTTTTTAGGTTATACATTTGTCCTTGAGATACTACTGCTTAGTGGAAAAATGACCAGACTTTGCAAATTCTTCACAGTTTATTTTTGTTATGTATTTTGTGAGGACTTCATGTGCAATGTGCAAGCACTGATTGAAACTGGAAAATGGCATGAATGTCTGTGGAGTTGGATCAGGATTACTGATACTTTTAATAGTTTGATAATAATGTAATTGTAATCTTCAAAGTAAGAATACAGGTGATGCTTTGATCTAAAATGTGTAATCTGAACTCCTGACATGCAGTCAGTAAACTTGATGGCAGTTTTGCTTCTGCCTTTCTGCCTTCTCCCCCTCCCTCCCAAATTAAGGCATGAAGCCTATCAGCTGAAAAACTGAAACACTGGAGGAATAAGTTGAATGCAGTGGCAAGAATCTATGTCAGCTTGCACTGCTAGTAGTTAGTACTTCAGATTTTTTTAGGAAGGTACCAAATCAAATGCTGTACCAACTCAAATTCTCTTGATACTTTGAGACATGTATAAAACGAGAACACTTGCATGTGGTGTAACATAGCTGCAATTGAAAGATTAAAATGCAACAAAGTACCTTGAAAGCATAACCTCTGCTTATTGTGACATGATGAAGGTGAGTTTACAGTTTGCTACATCTCTGGATAATTCCAGATGTGATACAACAAAACCATAATTCTAAAGCACACTTTAATACCAGTGGGTATAAATACAGTCACATTTCTAGTTCCTGTTTGAATTCATTATTTTAATCCCTGTCAGATTCATATTTGTGGTAGTAATGTACCCTGCATGGCAAGTGCTGAGAAAACATTTATAAAAAGCTTTGCCAAAGAACTCTGACTATGTAGACTACAGTGACTTTACTGTTGAGAATCTTCATGTGTTTATGGAAAAAAAAAAAAAAAGGTACTAGTTAAGCATGTCTGATTTGTAGATTTTTGTTGCTCAAATACCCAAGTTACTTAATGACTCTAATACTTGAGATAGAGTAGTACAGCAGTTCTATTGATATGCTGGCAAAGAAGCAAATATGACCAGTCTTTACCATCTGTTTATAATGCTATATAAAGAAGACCTTACTGGTTGTCATGGAAACCAGCATTTCCAAAACCGCAAGTGTTTGCTTAAAATCTCAAGCGTTCTAAAGTCTTGTCTTTTCTGAGGGAAAAAGAATAGAAAATCTCAAAAGTTTTCTAGTGATTTTTCTTTTTTCCTGACAGTTGCTTCGCTGTAAAATGCTTTCAGCATTTTTGTGCTCTGTCTTGTTTCATGACTTCATAAATTTAAAGCTTGCCACTGGTAACTTAATGAGCATATTTGATGCTTAGCAATGGTCCAGGAAAAGGGAGCAGATATTTGTTGTGGTTTGTGTTTGTAAAAGGTTTTCCTATTCAGATGAACTTGCCTGATTGCGATATTGACGCAGCAGAGTGAAAACTATGGAATTTAGCTGGAAGTCACATTGAAAATACTTCTGACCCGAGTGAAAAGATTCATCTTAATTATCAGTGTCAGCCACCTGGGTCTCCATGAGGAGACTCTAGAATCAGTAATCTAGAGAAAAACATAAAAATAAAGATTATTCTGGTAAGAGTTATGGTCTAGGTTTGTATGTATTCTCCTCTATTGGCTTAAAATTGATTTTTTACTTGTAATAAACCCTTGAAAAGCCCTCAGTGTATAGTATTTAGAAGTATATATGTTTGTCATAGTGTCTGGAAGTATTTATATTTCTTCCCATTTGTGACCATATGTACATATTGCTGCCTTGCATTCTGTCCTAATTCTCCACTGTGTTTTTAGGTGGCTTTTCTCCCCACCAGTTTATGAAAGGCTTCAGCTGTATATAACCACTTAACTTCAGTAGCTAGTGACAAATCGGTGGAGTTTTTAAAAGAGGTGCTGCATTTGGACTGATGCTGCTGGTTGATTTTCAACCACTTAAAACAATTTCTACTTCTTTCTATTTAAAAATAAGATTTGTATTTACAGGACTCCTAGTGTGTATTGGGTTTAAGGTACTTACTTTAAGTGAGAACAATCCATTGAAGCACAGAAGTTGGAACCTCTTTTTCACTACTAGTAAAGAGCCTTCAGTGAATTACGGAATACATATTTTTAATAAATTAGTCTGAATAATGCCGAAGATCAATTAAGTTGTTATTTAGAAATAATGCTGAGTACAGAAGGTTCAGAGAACTTTTTAGAACATTCTGTAGTGACAATACATTTCCTAACACTTTTGCCTTTTTGTTTTGTCCATTTGTAAACATGCTGTGAGCATTTTCATTGTGAGATGATGGCCAGGAGTTGACCTATTTAATTGTTGCATTTCCCTAGTAGAGTTTATTTAATGCAAAATACATTTTTATGACAGGCTTTACAATTACAATATTGCTGAAGTGACGCTGGATCTCTAGAGGTGTCTGAATTCATTAGCTTTGTGAAGCTAATCTCATTTCTGTCATTCACAGAATTCTTAAAAAATACTTGTATTGCTTGCACTTAGCAGAATATTCCTGCATCCAAGAGAGCCTGTTTTCAGAAAGGTACTCTTGTGCTTGAGTAGACCTGTTGATATTGGTTGACAGTGGGGTGCTAGACCTCCCACAAGGTTTAAATAAAGTAAATATTGATGGAGAAATCAGACACACAAAAATTAGGCTTCTGTCTAAGTATTTGTGGTTAGAAAAATAAGGGTGCCAGACCTGCAAGCTGTTGCTGGTCAGAGTAATTGCACTCAGACACTAACTGCATTTTTTGGTATTAGCTTGCCTACTATCCACATCACATTCCAAGATCAAGTCAAACACTGACCAGGAAAAACAGCAGAGACTGGCAGTTGGTTTAAAAATACATTTTGGTGGTTTGTTCTCTGTGTGGTGTCTTTAGTGTGTCATCCTTAAGGTGGTCTTTTTTGCCCTACCCCTACCACTCATAAGATCTGATGGGTGGAGGGTAGAACTATTTAAAAAAAAAACCAAACAAACCCAAACTTCTGAATAATCAATATCTTTGAGATGGATGTCTGATTATAGCTGCCTTTTATTTCTATAGTAGTTTTTTCTGTGTCCATAGTTTTCAGATCTTAAATGACCATGCAACCTAAAACCAGCTCTTTTGAAACTTCAGTTTCAAACTGTTGCTGTGCATCTTCATTCAAGTGAAAAAGTTGGTCATTCCCTTCTTCTTGCCAAGCAAAAATTTTTCTTCTTCATCCTCAGCTGGTCACACATTTTGCAGAAAAATGGGAGTTGGAATGTGGGTTGGGTTTTTTGTTTGCTTGTTTTTTGTTTGTTTTTGGGGAGGAGGGGGGAGAGTTGGGGTGGGGTTTTTTTTGTTTTTGGGGTTTTTTTTAACAGCAACTCCTCCCATTGATCCTAGGGGATAACTTGTCCTAAAGGAAGTAAGTACATCAAAAAACATAAAATAATATGCAAGTATGTAGCTGATCTGTATGGCAATAATTCAAATAACCTCTGCCTTTGGGAAACCCAGTAAACCTAGTAGTGCTGGATGGTAGACTGATATGAAAGTCTACAGGCTCCAGGGAAAACTTCATCTTTTTTTCTTCCAAGAATTTGAAGGCTGTATTGGTTTCTAGAAGCTGTAAGTGCTCAAGTACAATGAACTGGAACTAACCAAGGCCAAGTATCAGAATTAACTTTGCACCTGCCCAAAACTTTGTAGTTTCTTAAACTTAATCTTTATGCTAAGTCTTGATTTTTGTGGGATCTTGCCCACTTGAATCTCCACAACTTTAACTTTCTGACGTATAGTTTCCTAGAAGGGTTCATCTTTTGTGATCGTTGCTGTGTTTAAAAGGTTATTGGAATGTTCTTGAGAGTACTACAATGTGTGGGATATATAGTAAAGCCTGAAGAAACAGGTATATTTAACAACTCCAGAAAAAGATCAGTCTATCTTCTGATCTTGAAGGATGCGTTAACTTTTACTGGAAGTCCTTCAAAAAGTTGTGTCTTAAGATTTTCTCTTGTGATAAATTAGTTCTGGGAATGATGTAATTGACCCAAAGTTCTGTGTGCCTCCTGCCCTTCTAAGCATCGTTTCCTACACTCCCAGTCCCTGTGAAGATTACATTTAAAAAGCAATGGAGTGATGAAACTTTGTATGGAGTTTTTAACCTTTAGATAAGAAATGTTTCTCTTTGTAAGCAAAATCCTGTGAAAGCTGAGCAGCTATTTTCTGCTTTCATTAAATCACACAGGTTGGAAAGGGCCTTAGGAGCTCTCCTCTAGAAGTTTCCTGTTCTGGAAGGTGTGCTCCTGCAACCTTCTTCCAAGATAAAGCAACTAAGGTATTTTTGGTTATGTTGCTGTTCAGTTTGTGAAGAATATATTTAATATTTTTAAGACTAATTTTATGTGGATTTCTAGGGCACTTGAATACCTAAATTTCGTACAAGCTGTATTTTTAGGTGTACGTTGAGTGATCTTTAGTCACTCACACCAGATGAGTAGGCATCTAAGACTTCATAAATGCAAAAAAAAAGTTACTCAAATCTATGAAGTTCTTTGCATCCCAAAAAATGCTGCAGCCTTTGTGGAACTGAGTGTTTTGAGGCCTGTTTTTCACTGAAGGCCTTGATTTAAATGAAGTGTGCAATGAAGGCCTTCATGAAGTGTTCTTAAGACTAAGACTAGCCAAATGGAAGCAGAGATACAAGACTGCCTGTGTAAGTTATTCAGTGACTGTGCCTATGGAGGTGCAGCTGTGAACTTGTTAACTTTTAGGCAAGTACTTTCTCACTAGGCCACAACCCTTCTTGTTTTGCACGTGAGCAAACCATCTTGGCTTAGTCTTAACTGTCCAAGCATCACACTGTGTGGTGGTCAGAGTTACTCAAAAGTTGCTTTGTATCATAAGTGAAGGTCACAATACCTCCAAATTGCATTTTCTTTTTTTTTTTTTTTGCTTTGGAAGAAGAGCCGATGCAGAGACAGGCATCTTTTCTTCACAGTGGAGTCCTTTTTGGTTTTGTCTGTCAAATCTTGTGTTTCTTTGTGATTGGCTTCACAAAGCTAATGGGTTGAGACCCCCTCGTTTGCTCAGATGCAGAGAGAGGAGGAGTGCTGTTAGAAAGACCTCCCTTGTAACCTGCCGCAAAGAGCACCTTCCTGCAAAGTGGGACAGGGACATCAATTCCCCCAAGCCTGGCCGAACCTGTTACACAGGTCTGCTCTTACTTGAAAAAACCTTTAATTACTAGACAGTAATGAGCCCCATCCCAATCACAGCCCTGTTTCAGATAGATAAATTCCCCCAACCTCAAAACTTACTTTCCATACAAAGAGATGTTTAGTTGTCCAAGACCAGGAATTAAGTTTCTGAAGCGCACATGTTCTCATCTGCAGCCTCCAGTGGGCTTTTAAGTTGGGATGCTGGCTCATGAGTTTCAGAGCATTCCTCCTTCTGTCATTTTCTACCAGGTGGACATAGAATTTGAATCCCATTTGTAAATTCTTTTCTCTCAATATGAAGTAAGTTTGTCTTCTCCCCTCCCCTGAGTTGTGCTCAAAACACATGTTGTGACAAGGCTGATTCCCTTTTACAGGGCTGGCCATGGACATTGGCATGTTTTGGAGATACGTTGTGCAGAAGAGTATTTAATATATACTTGAAACTTGAGTAGCAAGTGAGAATAAGTCTCTATAGACTGCTGTTAGCATGCACCAAATACATGAAATTGAATGCTCCGAGTGTTTAAACCTATGTATGCATGCTTGAGTGTGATCATATGGTGAATCCTATGATTCAGCTAAGTGCATCTATAATACAGTGGTTTAACATCCTTTTAAAAAATAAGTATGCCGGAGAGTTTTCTCTTATTTACTTCTGACAAGTCATTAATAAAGCAAATTGGATAAAAGCCCTGAGGCTGGTAGAGCTCTTGCATTTCTAATAAGGAAGCCGACAATCTTGCTGAATAGCTCCATGCTCTAGTGCTAGATATAGAATTGTCAGTTATAATTAATTTTGAAAAAAAGTGTGGGGTGTTTTTTCAAATGTACCTGCATCTGTGACCATGAGTGCATTCTGATAACCTTTCTATATTGAGCAAAGTAGATGTTACTTTCCTGAGTTGTTACAGCTTTAAAACTGTATTTATATTGTCACATCTGGGATTGTCAGTTTGAATAGAGGGATTTCTTTTTTAGAGTAGCTTGTATTTCAGCCTAAAACTAACCTGTGTTTTCAGTGACATTATCCATTATCATATAAATCGTCTTCATCAGCATAATTGATTTTGGTTGTGTTACAGACTTTCCCAGCTGCTTTTTATTAGAGCTGTGTGAACAGGTGATTTATTCCCCACCCCCCTCCTTTTTTTTGTCATGTGAAGGTAGAGGAATGGCTAATCCTCACCTTGTATCTTTCCCTGTTTTCTTTCCCTTTGTAGCTAAACAGAGCTCATGTATGACCTGAAATGAAATGATTGATCTTGTCAGTGGGACACCTCCAATAAAATGCATGGAAAGCAAGGGCAAAATCGCCCGGGGAGGTGAGGAGGACAGCCATATGTCTGCTGCAGCCCCTGCCAGCAGGCCAGGGGCTAGCACAGGTCAGAACGGTGGTGGAGGGTGAAAGGGCTGCAAAGCCAGCAGCTCCTGTTTGCTTCAGGCATGAGCAGAATATCTGGGAAATACTAAAATCATTTAACTAAACATTTAACAACTTTTTGACTGTTCCAAAATACGTTATCGCACCTGTTTTGATGGGAAATTTGTCCTCTGTTCTTAGTGGTTAAATCTGAACAAGCGCTACTGCCCATAAGTATCCTCTCTTCTGCTGCCCCCACTTGCAGAGTCAGTTGACTTTGCAACTGCCCGTGCTTTTTTTTTTTTGGTCTAACTCTCATTTGGTACCATGAAATTTCCCCCATGTTCATCTCTTCCTTACAGTGTTTGTATTTGCCATGTTTCCCCTCTGTTGTTTCATTTCAGAGTTTAATTTAATGCAAAAAAAGTGGTAAGAACACTAGCTGGTTTTGTCTAATGCAAATAATGTAAAATCTTTGCAGTATTTAAGTGAGATTGCTAAAAAATATGAATGTTGCTTACAATAAATGGTTAATCTTTTTTTTTAAATGAAAACATAAATTACTGATGGAGTAAACCTGACAGGTTTCTGGAAATTAATATTTTGACTTCAAAGTCTACTGAAATGGCTGCACATGTGGAGAAATACACAAAGCACTAAGTGAAATGATCATGTTTGCTTGAATTATTCTCTGCAGCAGACGGACTCTGGTAGTAGGAGGTGTAATGTGCAGCACATTAGCTATTAGCCAGTGTCATTGCTTGAGTGGGTGGTGTGAGTCTCTTGTGGCTGTGCAGTGTCATACTGCCCATGTGTCAGAGCTAGGCGCTTCTTCCCTGTGCTGTAAGATTAATTCTTTTATGAGCAATATTCAGTATTTAAAAGTGTGAATCTACCAGTTTTCAAATGGGTTATTCTGTCACATGTATAGTATCTAGAGTAAATGCTTTCTGATTTCTTTGGGTTCTCCCCCCCAACACCCCCCCCCCCCCCCCCCAATTCTTAATGTTTTGCAAAACTGAATTGCAGAAGTGTTTGATTTACTTACCTTTTTTGGTATGCAGTCCCCTGAGGACGAAGTATGTCGTTTGCAAGATACCTACCCTGTAACTTAGAATAAGTGAAATTGTGCTAATGTTTCTTTTTGGGTACCTTATGCAGTATACTGTGGCGCTTAGCAGAGGTTTTCCAAAAGATTCTCAGCTTGATGCATCTTTTTTTTTGTGAGCACAATTTCACTTGGGTTGCTTTTAGTTGACTTTTTTCCCTAGAGGCACCTGTCTCCTGCCACATACCCATCAAGACTAATTGCACCATCTGGAAGACTTTTGTGTAGCTGTTACTCCTGCAGAATATCTCTTGGGAGCTTAATTCAGAATGTGAATGTGACCCCTGAAGCCATGTCAAGTAGCTGCAATAGTTTCTGGTGTCTAAAGGATGATCACCGTAGGCTTTATTTGTTTCAAGTCTAATGCTGTTTGCTTTAGTGTGGATATGTTACATGTCAGTAGCACAACTTCAGTCATGTTTTGCATGGGATTAGACTTTGACTACTGGTTTGGTAATTAAAAGAAAATCCTGTCTAAAGTTACATCCAAACCATCTGTAACATAGAGGATATACGATTAGGTGTAGAAATGACAGACATGTTGCTCCTTATTATTACACTATTTAATTTTTATGTCCTGTTCTTCCCCACCAGCCACATCTGCGCTTCTCATTAGTAGTTTTCTGCAGAGAATGTGGGGCGTTCGTTGCTAGCCGTGTTGCAACCCCCTTGAATAGCTCTGAACACTTGTTTTTGTTATTGCTGTGAAACTGTTCTGGTATTTTCAGCACAGGTAATTTTCTGCTTCTGTTCCTCAGCTAGTCTGAATCAGGTAAAAGCACTGTAGCGCTTCACTTCTAGTGGTATCTATCTAAACACAGCCTTATTTAAAGGCTAGTGCTTTATAATCCTGTGATGAATACCTTTCTTCTCTGCTTCTCTAATATCCTGTCCCTTGGCAAGCTGTAGAGCACTGGGCATGAAAAACCAGCGTTCTCATTTTTAAAAGTATCACCATATTTTGCTAGATTTTGCTTGTGGATTTTTTTTTTAAGTGTTATTCATTTCTTATAGGATCCTGCTTTTAAGGCACTCTGATTTTACCAGCATACATATGTGGAAAAAAACATGAAACCCCTTTTCTTTAAAAATGGTGGACTTATCATTAGTGTTGAGGAAATCTATTTGAATTTAATTGCATCATCTGTGTAGATTTTGTGCTTGTGAGCAATGTGGTCACCTGAAGTTCAAGCCAGAGAATACTTAGAGCACTGCAAACTATTATGATTCTGTATGCAGGATACATGCACTCTATATATTATTAATTATATATATTTTCTGTTGTTTTTTTTTTCCTGGGTAGTTTAATGTTTGTTGTGGCTCTGACTTTGGAAACCTGTAGAGTTTTAAGTGTTTAAATGTCTTGGCTACATTCTGTTAACTGTATATTAAACCTGTTAAGAAAAATTATTTATTTGTGTGCTTGGTGAGAATAAACATATGCAAGTGATAAATTCACAGAATACTGAAGGCAAGCAGCTGTCCCCTTCTCTTTAAAATCCCTCACTACATGTATTTGGTAAGCAAAATAAAGGTGGATGTTGCAGAACTGCAACATGGACTCTTGGGGAGAGATCTGGGCTGCGCAAGCTTTCCTGGGTTTGAGTGGTTGGGAAGTACTGCGGACTGGTCTACAAAAGAAACTGTTGTCTGCTCCAGGAAGTTATATGGTATCTTCTTTTCAGTGGTTCTTATGCTGTTTTATTCAGGGTTTGTTTTGGTTGGTTTTTTTAAAGGATCTTTGAGGATGGAAGAAGACTGCTGGTGGCTCTGTGCTATGGTTTCTCCTCAAGAAGTTAGTTTCAATCTCATGTGCTAAAATCTGTGCTGATTGTCCTCCACTTAAATATTGATTACCCGTGTTCTCCTAATTTTCAGAAACATTTTAATTGGTTTATTTTAAGATAGCTAGCAAGGTAATGCGTTAATTGCTATTTGCATTTTTCTGCTCTGTTAAGAGAGACTAACTTTTAATTGCATTATTGCAGATTAAGATTGATGGCTAGTACTTGCTTTTAGCTAAATTTCAGCTTTGACTGTAAATGTTTGGTATCCACTTGGTTCTTAAGAGCTCAGCTTAGTTGAACCAAACTTACCATATGAAGCCATGCACACTTGCTCTCTCTTTTGGAAATTTAGCAGAAGTTGATACCTTCTCTAACACCACAGCTGCCCACGTTGCTGAGTGTGTGGGGTGTAGTGCTTCCAGGCTTGGGTGTCCTGGGTGTGCCAGCCTGTAAGTCCACAGGTGAAGGAAGTGGGATGTGGGCATGTTAGAAAGGCACACCACAAAAAGCTGTGGCCTGATTTGGCTCATTAGATCCCACCAGAGCTAAAAACGTTGTGAGTTGTGGTAGAAAGCTGTATGAGCCATACTGGCCTCCTCTTGCGTTCATTGTTAGTGGCATTTGTAGGCTGTAACTGTGCTGAGTGAGCTCAGGGCTTCTCTGGGGGGGAAGGAATAACAGCCTGGAATCAGTGCAGCTGTGAAGGTCAAACCCAGTAACTCTCTAGTACCAGATGCCTGGGCAGACCCTCTCATTCTTCTCCTAGAGCTTTTTGAGAGGTGTAGTTTGTGCCATTTCCCCATTGCCGTAGTAAAGGTTGTAAAGACTCCAGAAAATAAGTCAAGATATATTTTTTTTTTGCATTAGTACAAGAGCTTTCACACAGAAGGATGCTATTTAAAGTATCAACTTTTTAATATTTATGTGTCTGTGTAAATGAAATAGTATACTGAAGATATTCTTGTGTTATGATGTAGTGTAAATGTAATGAAATAAATCCAAATCAAACTTTAGATTGCATCCACTGTTTCCGTTGTTCAAATGTACTTCTGAGATCAACATCTTAGATTTTCACTGAGAAAGACAGTTCTGTTTTGATTTCCTTCCGTTATTAGGGCTAAATTGTACTCTGGAATAAAATTAATTGAAGTGCTTAGTAATCTGTGCTGCAGTTTTTCATATGATTTATTTAACAAATATTTAGATTATATCAGAGATATGGGCTTTTATTGGAAATTAGTTTACAAATTTAATAGCATCTGAATGTATTATCCTTTCTTCTAGCAGTTTAGCCCTATTGATGAACGTGGTAAGTGGAAAGCAGCTTGACAAGGACAGGAAGAATACAATTTGAGACATTGAAGTCTTAAAGAAAAGCTAAGCTTGTTTTAAAACAAGTTAATTTCTGAGATGGTGTATCTAAGTGGTCCTTTAGAATTGCTTTCAGCAGATACGTGTTGGGGGGCAGTTTCCTTCTAAACACACATTTAAAGGTGCAGCATTTGAAACAATTCTTTTGATGAAAACAGCCTGTCTCTACTTCATTTATCTCTTAAGTTTTATTTTGCATCTTTCATCAGGTTCTGCAGTCTATTCCTAAGATACTCAGACATGTTATATGTGTTGTGCGGTCTGTTCATAACCACTGATCTAGATAGTTTACTTTCATCAGGTTATAGATTTTCATTGTACCTTTCCTCCTCCTTTCTTCTCTTGAAGTAGGAGGTTTCTTTTGGCTTTTCAGTTTGTTGTCTGAACTCAAAAAAAAAAAAAAAAAAAGCTCTTATGTTCCTGTTACAGTTGATCACATTGAATTATTCTGAAATACTCCTTTCATGACATGGCATGAAACGCAGGACATATGCTGCTCCTTGGAAATAAACACGGTTTAATCCTGAATGCTTGCTTTTGTCTGCAGTAGTGGTATTTCATTGTAAGTGTCAGGTAAAGGGTGACAAAAGATCATGATTAATAATTGCAGTTTATTTCCATGCAAATGTGAATATTAAAGACTTGATGAAATGATGGCAGCCTGAGGTCTGAATCGTTATTTCCACTTTGGTATGACCAGTGAAAATGGATTGTGAAAACATGCTTTTTTCCTTTCTTTTTTTTCAGGGGTTTTGTGTACGATAGCCGAAATAATTTACAGATGCGAGGTTTGGTTGTATTGCTTATTTCAAAAGCTGCTGGACCCAGCACAGCAGAACTCTCTTTCCAGCACAACATGGTCAGTGGAATTTATTCCAGGTAGGTAGTAATGTTCTTCAGCAAGATAAGCCAAGGTACATTTGATGGGCTACTTCATGGTGGTATCAAAGCATCTTAAATGGCTTGCTCAGCTGTTAAGGAAAATCAGTACTTACCTAATTACACAACTTTGTTTCTAAGAGTTATTATAAGCTTTCCACAGTGAAAACTATTTCCTATTGTTTGTATAGCTCTTGTAATATCCACACCTGTATCTGAATTGTGGCTTTTGGGCACAACCAAATTAAAAACATTTGGATCGAGGTAGTTATTTTGAAAGGTCATGTTGAGGGGACTTAAAATCAAAAAAGTAAAGAAGCTAGAAAGTATTTTTAATAGAGTATTTTCATTTTGAGTTCCTCAGGTGTTACTGGGGTAGACCTACTTACCAGAAATTTCAGAGTCAGATTGCCAGTCTTGTGGAATACCAGTTGGTTTCACTGAGCACATAAGTTTTGCTGTAGCCCCTTTGAAGGATATTTTTCCATGAAATAGCAGTGTAGAATAAAGTTTTTTATCTCCCATGTGTCACAGCAGAATTACTGAGCCTACCATCAAGCTTCCTCAGGCTCTTACTGAGATAATTATGCTTCATTGAGCTCCTAAATATTTTTTTGCATATTTAAACTAAATTACTTAATACTAGTAACAACAGTAATCAAAAACAGTGCTTGCTGTCCTTTGTGTATTTGACTGTTAACTGTTTCACTGAAGTACTAAGTAAGATCTGCTTGAAAAATTGTAAAATTCGAATTTTTGAAATCCTTTTGAGAAAGTGAGTGCTGCTTGGTTGAGGGAACAGACACTCATATTTTCAGTTATTTGTGTTTCTGATCACTTTGATGTGTTAAATGAAGATACACAAACTTAGTGGCGTGTTTGTATCCTAATTTATTTTAGAAGTGCAGAGATAACATTGTAAAATTGAAAAGACCAAACAAAGATGTTAAAATGTATGTAATATCTTCACATAACAGAAAAGGAAAATATGTATGAATGGATACAGACAAAAATAACAATAACTGATAAAAAAGACAAGGTTATAAAAGAGGCTGGTTATGGATGGTTTTGTTGTCCCTTTAGCTGTTTAATTCCACTCTTGTTTTGTTTCATCCTTAATGTCCCCTTAGGGTTGTAGAATTTTTATATTTATATGCAAATGATCCTGTATGAAAGCATAATTCTAGTTAGTTAATTATGGCACAGGAGGTATTTTAGTTTGTTTTGTAAATGATTAAAAAAGTTTACCTTAAGTATGCCTCATAAAAGGAGAGAAAAAGCATTATTTTTTTTATAACTAAGTTCTTGAGTATGATGGCTCTGACCATGGAGGTAACGTTTGAGTGTTCAAAGCTGCCGTTGGGAAGGTGACTAGTGGAAGTATTCATTAAGGAGCAAATAAGACCTTGAATTAATAATGAGCCAGTTGGTGTAAATGGACATCATTGGAACTATGCCAGTTCAACCAGCTGAAAATCTAGCCTAATAATCTAAGTTTGAGCAAGTCAATAGCCATTATAATATTATAAATCTAGTTCAGTTACAAAGGTACTCCAAAAATGAAGCAGCTTTGAATACGCCCACACAGGTTCACTTAAGGTTCATTACTGTCTGCAAAAGTGATGACACTGGAGTTGTTAATTTAAATGGATTTTCAATTACACTTTAAGTCTGTAGCATGGTGTAAATACAAACAAACTGATGTATGCTAGGAGAATGCCGATGTGTTGTTTCATTTTGTGCCTTAGTGGACAGTTCTTGCCCTCCACTGAAGTCACTGTGAGCTTTGCCTTTGACTTTGCACTCCTTTCTTTATCTAAGATACTTTTCCAAATAGGTTCTTAAATGTAAGTCTAATTTCTGATTTTTATTTCTCCACTGTATAAAGCTGAGAACAAGCAGCTTGTAAAATTGTGATCTTAAAGGGCTTTTGTAATTGTTTCATGTGTTACAAATAGTGGTTTACAAACTGCTTTCTCCTGAATAAGAACAAAAGAACGTTGTTTTCCATTAGTACATTTTTATCTGCTATCTTGGTTACAGTGTAATTATATATGGTGTGTATATTAGATGTACATGTCAAAGGCAAAGTAAATTCCTCGGTGATGTGAAGTGAAGAAATACGCTTAATCCTTTGTTGTTCATATATGTCTCCAGCTTTGGAAAGTATTTTTTGGAAATGGATTCTTACAGATTTTCAGCTCAACTGTAAAGTATACAGTTCTTTTTGTTACCCTGCCATATAATTACTTCATCTTTATATATAATATTTTGCTGGAAATATTATTTCTGGCACTGTAATGACCATCTTCATTGCCTGATACTTACGTGCTGTGAACGTTATATTGTAGACTATTAGCTGGGATATGGCTCACTTGATTTTAGGGTACTTAGTAGTGATTAATTAATTGTATTTCTGAAATCCGAGCATGAGCTAAGTTGCTCCAGTACTTGTCAGTGATTGCACCAGCCCAGTCCTTCTTTTCCCACTGTTTGTGTTGGAACCAGCTCTTGTGCTCCCTTTAAGTATGCAGTCCCACAGTGGATAGCCAGGTTACATCAGTTCACTATATCTGGTGCTGTCCTAAATGTACAATTTCCAACCAGGAAGATGTAACACTGTGATAATTATTTAACTCAGAAAATCTAAAAAAACCCATGATGGACTCTTTCATCCTGGAATCTGGCATGTTCTACATAACCTCTTCTCCTTATTTCATATTCTTGAATCGCAATATAAGCGAGTGTGTTGGTTTAACCACAGTAGGACCATGCGGTCCTGCACTCGCTCCCCCCACCCAGTGAGGTGGGATGGGAGACACAACAAAGGGGCACAGATTAGGATGAGGACAGGACGGCTCCCTCACCAGTTATGGTCACAGGGAAAACAGACTCAATTTGGGGAAGGAGAGTCAATTTAATTTGTTACCATTCGTCCAAGGCGCACAGTGAGACATAACAACCACATCTTACACCAACTTCCCCCCACCCCTCCCTTCTTCCCGGGCTCAAATCACTTTGCTCCTGATGTCTCTAACTTTTCCCTGCCCAGCGGCACAGGGGACAGGTAGTGGGGGTTTCAGTCAGTTCCCCTCTGCTGCTCTTCCCAGCATGAAAGTCCAGGAACAAGATGTTCCAAAGCAGCTTCCCATGGAGTCATGGACCGTTTTGGGCTCAGCTCCCAGCTCCGGCATAGGGACATCCACAGACTGCAGAGGGCCTCGGGTCCCATGCACCTCCTCACCCCCTGGCTCCGGGGTTCCACCCCTGCTCTGGCATTGAGCGACTTTGGGGTCTCAATTCAGTTACACTTGCCCTCAGGCTCAGCTTCTCTGCTCCAGCGTGGAGTCCTTCATGACCTACATGTGGGTCTCTGCTCCATCATTGGACCTCCATGGGCTGCAGGGGGACCTCCTTTGCCTTCTCCTACTCCATGTAGTTGTACTGGATGTTTGAGGTTCTCTGTCCTCCCCCTCTTCCTCCTATCTCCTGGCAACGGCTCGATGGTCATCTTTTGTTCAGGTCAATGAACCAGGTTGTCTCCACTTTCTTCTTTTCACGACAGTCCTTCCCCTCACACATGCGGCTTCACAGAGGCGTTTCTCTAGTGCTAATTGGCCCATCCTGGGCTGGGGTTATATGCCTTGGAACCAGAGCAGCTTTCCCAAAGCTTCTAACAAGGTGGCCCCTTCCCCCAGTACCAAAAATGCACACCCTCCAACCCCAACACAGCAAGCAATAAAATAACTGTAATTAAAACAGAAAGACACTGAGAGCTGAATTTGGAATAGCACAGTTATTTTTTTTTTTATCCTCTTCTCCTGTTCTCTAGACTTGCCAGTTCGTGGGACAATTGACCTAAATGTATAAAAATAAATTAGCTAGCTGCTTAGCTGGCATCTGTTTTTCGCTGGTATACAATGGAACAAAACTTGATGCCTGCTACCAGAGAGCAATCTTTTCCCAAAATAATGAGGATTACAATTTAGGTAGTTACAGGAACAGGACAGCGTAGTTATATGGCGCTGCCTCTGGCCGGCCTTGCCTCCAGCTTTAGCACGTCATAATTTGCAGGAGACGTGATCTGCCTGCATTAAGCTGGGGGCGTGGGGGTCATTGTGTGCAAGGGTATCATAGTAACTGCTGGTTGCCTTACGAGCCATGCTGAAGATAAGGAGGGAAGTGTTATAAAAGCTTGCTTGGCACGCTTTACTCTGTACAGCCACCGCCTTATCGTGTTGCCAGCAACCTGACTTCATTCCTATTGGCAGAGAAAAGAACCTGGCTTTATTTCCAGTTCAGCACCAGTGATCCCAAAAGAGGATGAAGAGGAGAAGTAGCAGCATGATAAACAGCTCTATTTCAGCTGCTGGACAGATTTCCTGAAGTTGAAACTTTCTGTTGGTCTCTTAGCCTTTCGGAAAATATTTCCTTGGCTACAGAAGCATTGCAAATGTAATGATGAAGTGCAGTGCTCACTAGAGAGTATACAAGCAGTATCATGTAAGGGTTGATGTCATTGCCTGTACTCAAGCAAAACTTGCATCCCGTATTCCCTTGAAACTCCTCCCTACTCCTGTGCTGAAGAGAAAGCAAAACTCACATTTGGGTTTAGGCAGAACCTAAGTAATGGTAATTTGTCATGCTAGTAGTATCAGAGAACACCTTAGAGTGTGACACAGGAGCCTAGAGCTTCATAAGAGCTTTGAGATGCATTTCCTAACTGGTGATTATACAGGAGTTTGACACTCCTCTCTTGCTTTCTTTCAGACCAAAACTCACTTGGATAGCCAAGTATGCAGCTTGCTGTTCTTTTAGTTTGCTGCTGGAAATGAAGCTTTTAATTGAAGCTCCAGGGTCACATGGTTTCTGAACACCCATGGCTTTACGCTTCGTAGTTGGAGCTAGATTCTTACAGTTGAAGTTGCCGAGACTGGCTTGGGTCCTCTCACTAAATAGCCAAAAGGGTATCTGTTTCTGTTTATGTCTGGCACTGCCAGACACTACTGGCTGGGGACTGAGGAATCTGCTTGGCTTCATACTGAGTAATGAATTCCTGACATGACCTCTATATTGCAGCTTAAAATGCAAGTGACACCAAAGACCAAACTTAAGCCATCTTTTCAGGCCTCAGTATCTTTGGTCGTAATACAGCAAGTTTTCTTCTTCTCTCTCTCATGTTTTGCACCTTCCCCCCCCAGCCTTGGTGCAGTTTCAGAAATACCCTCTAGTACTGACATCCATGGAGTCAGCTCTGCAGATTTGCAGATTTCCTTGGATGCTTGTCAAGGTTGTTTTTTTGGGTTTTTTTTTTAAATATAAATAAATAAAACATTTTTTCAGTCAGATGTGCCTGTGCATTCACACTGGTGAATCCTATGGTCATTGACAAGCAAAGACCATTTTATTCTACCAAACTCAGCTAGAGCGTGTCTATGTGTGTGTAGAGTGGAATAAAAAAGTAATATTTCAGTTCTGTACTAAAACCTGGTAAATCCACCAAACAGATTGATAGTACCAATCCAGCAATACTGGGCTTTGTCCATGCCTCTTCTCCCTCAAAATGATGCAGCTGGCCTTTAAAGCTCCAGGAATTCATCTTTTGCAAGATGAACATACTTTCCTACAAGAAGGTGGTACTCAGTGGTTAAACTTGCCTCTGAATCAGAATTATTCCTGAGTGGTGGTAGCACTGTAGTGACGGATGCCTCCTCCTGGATGTGTTCAAGGCTAGGTTAGATGAGGCTTTGAGCAACCTGATGTAGTGGAAGGTGTCCCTGCTCATGGCAGGGGGGGTTGGAACTAGATGATCTTTCAGGTCCCTTCCAATCCAAACCATGCTATGATTCTATGATAATTCACGTTGGAAGGGATCTCAGGAGGTCTGTAGACTAACCTACTACTCAAAGTAGAGTCAGCACTGAAGTTAAACTCATCTAACTTTCTTCATGAAGGTCTGGTCTTTCAGGAACATAGTCTTCTTCACAAAGTGGTAATCAAAATGTGTTTTAAACATGACTGAACTTTCTGCCCCCTGCCTTTACCCTCATATTCTGTGTTTAGTGCTGTAGTTAGTGTGCATTCATGAATATGTAGCTCACAAGAGGCCACACTGATATTAGTATAATCTAGCGTGTTACGTGTCATTAAGGTCATTTGAGAGTTGAAATATCTGAAGACCTTTCAATCCAAGATTTTCAGAAGTAGTAATGTGAACTAAGTCAAGACCTGCTATGAGAACATGAGCATAAACGTCTTCTCTGTCCTAGGGATATGCCACCAAAAGTTGCTGTGTATTAATGGGGACACTAGGAATCTCTTCCATTTCTCATAGGTGACAGCTCACCATCTGCAGCTCTATCTGTTCTTTCTTCAAAACCCGTGCCTTGGCAGGCGTGACAGAGGTGATGCTGTGCTTGTTAGAGCAGTCTTTAATTGTTGTATGCATGAGAGGCAGTGAGGCTGTCTCCAAGGAATTGAAGCTATGTGAATGATGATCCTTGGATAACTTCAGTCTGTAAAGGTAAATATGGACTAGAGTAGTCAAAAGTGTAGAGGTTATGTGCTGGTTATAGTATGCTTTTGAAACTTGCAGTCTGCACAAATTTGCACAAATGGACATGGGTTTGTTGACTTTACTTCTGTATGTGTCCTGGACTGCTATTGAACTGTGATTTTATGGTTGAGAGGAATTAGAAATGGCAGTACTCTGCTTTCTGTATTTAGCATAGTAGCATATGAGGTGTGAGCACACCTTCTCTGGAGACTGAGAAAATCTAAAAGGTATTCCACTTTGAGTGGTAAACAGAATAAATACTCCATGAGAGTGCACACCTTGAGTTCTGAATTTTCTGAGAACTCCTATTATAGCCTCTGTCCTATCCTTGTGAATGAGACTAAACAGCTGAGAGATGATAATGCTGTTCCTGACTCAGAAGACCGTCACATCTCCAGTTGGAGTAGATGACTACAATAGCAAAGGGCTGCCTTCTGGTTTAGGAACAGGTAAATATTACTCTGGCAAAGGAGGTCTTTTGCTGTATAAACTGTATCTTCACTTACTCAGCTCACCAGTGAAGTTTTGCCAGCAAATTCTTTCTACTATAAACAAGCTTAAAGACGTTTGTAATTTTTCATAATTGTTTAAATGTTTTCCAAGTGAAATGTGAGTGTCTCCACATAAATGTAAATTTGATTAATTAGTACTTCTGCACAAAGAAATTGGATAATCTCCCTTTAAAAGTAAGAAAGGAAAATGCAAATCCATTACAAAGCCTTATGTCAAATAAGCCATTGCAAACATGAGTAAATTTTGGTGAAGGTGAGATTAATTGTATTGTTACAGTGTAAGTGACAGTTAAGGGGTTGCCTTGATCTGTTTGCTACTAAATGTTATAAAAGCCCGCTTTCTACCTTGCACAGTATAGGGTTTATCTGTGGACAAATTATGCTTGAGAGTTGTTATAAAAGACAAAACTCAGATGAAATAAAATCAAAGAATCACCGTTCAAAGTATCATTTTGGTACCTACAAAAATACAAAGGGCATGAGTGTGTGACTTCTTATCTTCAGACCTTGCCTGTCTTTCAGTTTCTGTACTCTGAACTGTGTAGCTTATTAGCTTGGGAGATGGATTTGACTGTTTCTTACCTTCATATTTTGAAGTAAATAAATGATGACTAACTTCATCATAGACTCCCATCAGGTGAAGAGTACTGCCATATTTGTAAGAAGCTCTTTTTTCTGTTACTACTTGTCTGAGTTTACTAGTAATGGAAAAGTAAATTAGATTTACCCTCACCTGGTGCAAAGCAGAGGGAGTGGCAGTGAACCAGAGTTTGGGACACTCCATGCTGCATTGTGCCTATCCCCATCAGTAGTATAAATCAGGATAGAATATGTTTAAACAAAATAAAAAGCATGAAATAAGAAAGATGTACTAAGACCAATAGTGTATGTATGAACTCAAAAAAGGCAGAACTTTTTCTTTTGTCTGGTGTAAGTATTTAGACTGGGAGTTGCGGTGCATAATAGCTGTTGCACTTTAAATTCACAGTGGTTTATTGCACACAAGCCCTGGGTCTCAGCTGCAGATATTGCAGAGATTAATCTTATTAATGGAACTGCTAATTGGTATTTGATTTCTAATTATAGTAACAATAGGCCATAACAATCAATTCTCACCTTTACTGGGTCCCATTAGGACTCTTTATCATAAAAATGATTTCCTTTGGGACTTACTGTTCTTATTCCCATCTTCTGGAAGGCTGGCTTTCAGCAAAGGTGCAGTATCCCAGCTAGCATATGTACTCTGAAAGCTTAGCTAATTGGTAGAGAAAATGCGTAGTCTTATAGTATTCGATATCTTAAGTACGTTAAGAAGTACGATGCTCTTGACAAAATTATTTGTTTGAAAGATAATGGGAAAAGTATCTCAACATATGAACAGTGATGTCTTGTATAATCTTTAAGAAATGTATAACTGTATTTCACAATCCTTGGTAGCTTTCCCTTATCTTTTAGTGAGAGGATGTGCTAGTTTTTGCTGGGGTAGAGTTAATTTTTTTTCATAGTAGCTGGTGTGGGGCTGTGTTTTGGATTTGTGCTGAAAACAGTGTCAATAACACAGGGATGTTTTAGTTACTGCCGAGCAGCGCTTACACAGAGTCAAGGCCTTTTCTGCTTCTCACCCAATCCCACCAGTGAGGAGGCTGGGGGAGCACAAGAAGTTGGGAGGGGACACAGCGGGGACAGCTGATCCCAACTGACCAAAGGGATATTCCAGACCATATGACGTCATGCCCAGCTTATACAGCTGGGGAAGAAGGGAGGGAGGACAGTCAGAGTGATGATGTTTGTCTTCCCAACTAACCATTATGCATGATGGAGCCCGGCTTTCCTGGAAATAGCTGAACATCTGCCTGCCGATGGGGAGTAGTGAATGAATTCCTTGGTTGGCTTTGTTTGTCTGTGCAGCTTTTGCTTTCCCTGTTAAACTGTCTTTATCTCAGCCCATGAGTTTTCTCACTCTTAGCCTTCCCATTCTCTCCCCCATCCCACCAGGGAGGGAGTGAGCGAGTGGCTGTGTGGGGCCTAGTTGCCGACTGGGGTTAAACCATGACAGAGGAAATCTAAGCAATTAGATTCTAAATTATTCTATTTGGTTTTCACTCTCCAAGATAAATCCTGTGAGATTCTTCATCTCATTTACAAGATGAGTCACAGGAGATGAAAAGCACATACAACTTGATTACATATTCCTATTGATCATCTTCCACCCAAAACAATAAAAATCAACACCAAATACAAATCTCACAATATTACTAATTCATTAGAACCAGTACTTTTCTTCATTAACTTTTTATTGTTTTCAGCATACATAGCATGTGCAAATACAGCAATTATGCGTTGAATAAGGAAAAGTCCTCTCCTTATGGTGTAGAATAAATCAAAAGGCACTGCATTAAAGCTAATCAAAGACAGTGCAGAGATATGGGCTCAGATCTTGTTCAGATTGTCTGTTTAGCACTTGATAGCTGAGCAAGGTAAACTCCATGTGTACATAACAAAGGGGTTTGGTTTTGTTATTTAAAAATTAAGTCATTTTCAATATCATAGAAAGCACAGTAGGGATGGCTTACCTTGGAGAAACCGTAATGCTTCCTGCTGTCTGTCTGTCTGCCCAGCCCACCCTTTTCCTGTGGAGCTTCCTCCTTCCACTGCTTGTGAAGTGAGTACTGGACTGCCATGGTGCAGCACAGCATACAAAACCAGATCAGCACTGATGAAATTCTGGAGCAGCTGTGGGAGCAACAAAGTCCTGCCTTCACCCTCGTGGGAACTTTTCAAAGAAAGGCCAGATGACCTGTAGATTACAAGACCTAGTTCTTGAGGCATGACATCTCCATGCACCAGAACACTTCACCAGAGCTGTTTTTTGGTGGTTTGCTGTAAAATCTTTCCCTTGCAATAAATTTCTGCTTAAGAAAGTTCACATTTTCTTTTATTAAAAAACAAATAGTATTTGTGAAGAGAAATTTCCAACCATCACCCAAGTGCAATCTTGTGCTGTGATGAGAGCACACAACAGCTCTGGGGGCTGCTTATCCCTCAAAACTGTGATGTCAGTATGACCAATTGCTTCACAACAAGTTCTTGAGTAACTCTATGTAATTTATTTGTCCTACAGTCCCAAAGTATCTCCTGTGCTTTCCCATCTGCTGAAGTACCAGCTGTCCTCTTCCCAGGCACAACCTATTAACTTCTCCCTTGACAAATTTTACAATGCAATTATGCAGCTTCAATACCAATTTCTGCAATACTTGGAAAATTGTAGCAATATGAAGTTAAGTATTACAGGGTTTACTGGTGTACCAATTAATTTATTTTCTTAATATGATTCAGTCAGTACTCTGACATAATGTAACTGAAGATATTACAAAATTTTTCATCTGTTGGGGTGGAGATGAGGAGAAAGTATTCATTATATTCCACATATATACATGTATAAAAATACATGCTGGTCTTTGGCATATTTGGATATGTATGGGGGATATGTTGTTTCTTTGGTAGTAACAGATTGTTTTGGGGTTGAGCATAAAGAGCAGGCCTCACTGCTAATGAATTGCACCCTCCTAGCTCAGAAGATATCCTTTATTGCTTAGAGTTAATGAGACTATACAACATCCATTCCCTTCCACTTGAAATCACTTACATGTTCTGGACCCTGATCACATTATACATTAAGTGAAAAAGTATTTTTTATCACTTTGCTGGTATCTGGCCTTTAACTTTCAGTAGATTTTCATGTGGAATTTGACAGCTCTGAGATGCTTCTAAAGCAAACAACGACCAAAAAAAGCAGCGTATTATTGCAAATGGTGTAGACAAGGCATTGTGTTGCTGGACAGAGAAGCTTGGTTATTTGTCATATATTCCAGTATAAAGGTGGATGTGTGAGTACATACAGATAGCAGGTAGATAAGGAAAATATAAGGAATGAGAGAGAAATTATCACTTATTGTAGTGCTATAGCCAGGATTGTTCAAGGTAGTAAGACATTTTCTTTGACATGAAGAATGGGAAGAGAAGTAAGAGAAGATTGCCTAAGAACCTTTCATGTGGGTTTTTTCTATTGATTTGATTTATTTTTGAATGTAGGGAGAAAGGGTTCTGGTAGTAAAGTAAATTAAAAAATTCCTTATTTCAGAAACTGAATTTTCTTCAGGGAGTGACAGCTGGATTGAGAGAAACAAATTTTTGGACTGACTCCCTTTTAAGTAGACATTGACTAAAATAAAAGTACATGCTGACATCTTCATATGGGAGATCTTCATCTTCACAAGCAAAGTGATTTTTTTATTTGATGTGGTAGTGGAAGAGAAATTACTAAGGAACAATACCAGGAATTAACCTAATGGAAGTGACTCATTAATAAAAATGAATCATTTTTGCAAAAACATTTTCAATGGACGTGAGATGGTGTTTCAGTAGATTGGAATGGATTGTATTAGTCCTTGTTATGTTGCACCTTGGCTATTAGAATAAAAAGAAAGTTAAATTATTACTTAAGTTAATAAAAGATTTTAGATATGGATGAATTACAAGACTGACAGGTCCAGATTTGGGGATAATGATTGTATTCTGAGTTTAAGTTACTAGGAATTTGTATGATGACAGTGATCAGTGATTTGAGAAGAGAAATAAGGAGATAGAGAATTAGGGATAAATATTTCAAGTATATGAATACGACATGGTATTCTAACCCTGTTATACTTGAGAAGGTGCTTAGGGAGTCAAAAGAGAAATCAGAAAGGTGATATTTTTCCTATGATTTGCAGCAATTGAGAACTTCTAATCAGCACTGACAGCGTGATAATGGAGCATGTTCAGTGTACATGAGATTGATCACCCAACTCTTGAAGTCCGTTAAAGTATTTGCAGTTGTAGTCTTTAATTTTTCCAAAGACTTGGCCAAATTTGTGTAAAATTTTGTGGAAACAAAAGATGCAGACAAATTAATTATACATTTAATGTTTCCAGAAAAGGAAGAAACATAAGAAAGTTTGAGATTCTGTACAATATTTCTGATTTTTTTTTTCTCATACTTGTTGTGTTTCACCAAAACAGTGTTCTGTGGAAAGCTTATTTCAGTCACTTATAGCTGAAATTTTATTCTGGCTTCTGATATCCATGCAACAAAAACAGTACAAAAAGTTCAACTAAATTAATGTGTTATTCTGTTCAGTAAATTGAACTGAAGCAAAACGACAGTAGTGGCTGCAATCAATAAATTATCCTATTTTTGTGGACTCGGGCAGGAGTTCTGCAGAATTTGTGGGGTTTTTTTTCTTGAAGGTGGTTTGTTAGCATATAACTGTTTCTCCCTCACTCTCTTGGGCCTAAAGTTGCTTGAATTGGTTGATGTAATTTTGCCCCTTATGTGTAGATTGAATCATTTTGGGATGAAAGGACCAAAAACTGAAAACATAAGATTTTCAGATACCTTATAGAACTGATGCCATTAAAGTAAAAATAGTTGGAAATTATGCCAGTGGTGTAATACTAGGTATTTTTTTTTCATCAAAAGATGCATTTTCTCAATATTGCGCAGTACTCTCTTTGCATAAAATATATACTAATAATAATGATAAAACTTTGCAGCCATCAGCAACACCAAATGCTTGTTGCTGTGCTGTTACGGTCCCAGAAGCAGCAGTCATTGCCTTGCTCCAAAAGGTTTATTATCCTTTCCCTGCTGGCAATTCTGTCAACACACCTGGTGTAAGGGGCAAGGTCTGCGAGAAGTCTGCCGTCTCCCTTTAGCTGTTAGTCTTGTTCCTTGTACATGGCAGGCAATATCCATCTGCTCCACACTTCTGCTTTGTGAAAGCAAATACATTCCTATAATAAACCATTTTAATATATAGTATTAATGTCCCTATCCAATTCTGAACATTGAAAGTTGAGGAGGGGAGAGCAGGTGTGATAACCATACTTTTAATTGCTGACTAACATAAATGCAGTTACAGCTGTTCAGAAGAGGACAGGTTTCCCTGATAGTATGAGGTATCTGTGGTTGTGCAAACAGTTTGTTTTGATTTTTTTTCCCCTCTGCGAGTTGGATATTTATTGGTATTTCAGAATATACAGTATGTTTTATATAAGCATGATTAAAAAATATATATTTATTAAAAAATATATATTCATAAAATAAACCACAACCATATCTGGTACACTGTATTCTGGTGATTCACATTTTATTTTTAATGCCTTTTTCCTGTGCAGTTAGACATACGAACAATCTATTTTCGTAACAGGACTGCTCATTTATCAGGTGTTCGTTCTTCACTGCATAAAAAAGGTTACCTTCTTTTCTCTCACATAAAAAGGTTCCATGTATTTCAAGTGTCATTAGTAGCAGAGCTTTAATGTCAAGGTTACTGCACCTCAACTTTCAGCTACATTGAATACAATTATAGACAAACTCTTCAGAGATATTTCAGAGAAGCATTTGGAGTGATAAGTCATGCTGGTGGTCTCTGCATAGCTGACAGTACACAGTAATGGGAATTTCTGTTATATTGGTTCAAACTGTCTCCCACAGTCATTGCAAATAAAACTGTAGCCATGTTTCAAAGTCTTGGAGGGCTGAGAAACAACTAATATAAAGTAAGAGAAAGTAAGGTCATAATATTAATTGTTAGTAGCCTGTTTCTTCCATTTACCTGCAAGTGAGACCTTTTATTTCCCTTCGTATCTTTGCAGTTGGTTTTAGTGCAAGTATTTAAACATTTTGGTCAAAAAACCCACAGAATAGTAAAAAAAATTTCAATCCATTATGTGAAATTTGTTGTGGAATAGATGCATGAGATATATTTGGAAGATACTTGTTGTTGAGGGCCTGTAGAGCATGTCTGGGTCATCCTGGATGGATTGGGTTCCTGGGTGGTGCCTCCTCATTCCATAAACAGTCTGGCTGACATAGGCAGCTGTCGTAAAGGAGGGCATCTTGGTCATTTCCATAACAATTTATGTGATTTTCTCCATCATCATGTTCCTTTCGATTTCTGCTTTGGTGACAGAACTTTAATCCAATCCACAAATTAATCCTTTAGTTCATACCTCATCTTTTGATTTTTTTTTTTTTTTTGCATCAAAATACCTTATTCATTTCCAAGTCTTACTGTCTTTCCTTGCATTGTGTGTCCTACCATCCAATTTTTGCCAAGGCCATGCTACAGCAGTTGTTGACAAAGCCTTTGATCACCTCCTATCTTGCCTTTTTTAGACTCTTGTTTATAATACCTTCAACTTGCTCACTTCAGGAAGCAAAAAAAAAATCTTTATGCTGGCTCCATTTTAAACTCTTTTCTTGGCTTACTCTTCTTCCACCCCATCAGGTTCAAATGTCTTTTTTTTCTTTTGTTTTTTAAAAATGTAGTACTCCTGTTTTTAGGAAGCAGTGGTGGTTCTGGTGTTTCTAGACCACTGGTAGTTGTGCAGAGGTGGGCTTGCTTGTGATCAGCTTTCTTGGAATTAGCCATGGGTCTTCCATTTTTGAATCAACATTAGAGAATTTAAACCTACTCTGAATTGTCTAAAAACTTAGCCCGAAAATAAATATATAAAACTTGTTTGCTCTTTTCTACTTAGACCTTTAAATTGGCCCAATGCCCTTTGGATTTTATAATGAATCAGGGGTGTTTGTTTCACATTGCACAGGTTTCATATTTGCTGGTGTCTGCCTGCAAAAATGCCATCTTGTTGTGGGAAGTAGTTTCATCAGTAATGAAATGAACGGTACAAATGGCAGGTGGTAGAACAAGCCTGGTGCAAAATATTGTTGTTGACAGAAAACTGTTTACTGTGTTTAGTTATCAGAGTACCTATTCAGTTATCATAGACTTGTGTTGCTTGGAATTAATGGAATTATTTTTAATTTTCTAAGTTTTTGTTTTTAAAGATGAAAACATTAAATGAAACATGCATTTTATCTTTCAAACAATTGCAAAACAGATAAGATTTGTTGACTAGTTTAACTATGAAGTTATCCAGGTGGGATTCCCAAACTGGAGATGTGCTGTTGACACTGCTCAGTGTACTTTAGCCTCTAACTAAGCATTCACTGAGGATGCAGAAAGTCCAGGTTTGGCAATGCAAATCTTCAGTATTCCTTGGTCTGAATTTTCAGAAAAATCCTCTTCACACAGGGATATGGGATGCCTAGATGGGGAGTGCCCAAATATGTAATGTTGCTTCCCTCACAGTAACTTTGCGGAGCAGGAGCTGGAGTCCAGGCGTCCCACCTGGAGACTGACTGACTTTTTTCACTCTCTTGCCATCTGGCTGAATGAATAATTCAGCATTTTGTGTAACGGCAGAATAGCTCAGCAGGAGTGGCTGAGGAAGGAGGTGTCAGGATGCCCTGGTCTTGTGAGCTGTGTGGCTGCCCGAGGCGAGACCCAGATTTCCAGGTGATGCTCTGCAAGCTTCACAAGAGGAACGTGGAGTGAAAAGCCGGTTCTCTGCAGTCGTGCTGTCAGGTGGCACAACCAGTGCTCAGATCTTCCCTCTCTTGCATTTTTTTTACTTCAGATGCTGGCTGTCACACGGGGTTTGGGGGACATCGGCATGTTTTTAAGTGATAAACATATCCTTGCTTATGCTGACAAATATTCACATTTGCCCTGTTACATCTTTTCACCCACACACCTCCTATAAACACAAAAAGGCAGGAAAATAAATGTCTCCAACAGTCATTTTCTAGCTGGAAGTCAGCATATGCAGCTGAGTAGAAAGGTACTTTAAATCCTATCTAGGTGTTTTCTCTGAGGTGGCACTGTAGTTATTTGAGACAACTCTTTTTTACAACCTGCTGTGAAGGATGAGTTGCCTTTTGGACACTTAAATATTTCTGTGCTGTTAAAGCAGCAAATTGAAAAGCAGATGAGAAAATGCAAAGCCAAGGCTGAAAGCTCAGTTTCAACTTTTAGTTTTTTGACTTCTGTCACTTTGTGTCACAACCTAACTGTTGTTTTCACTTAGTGTTATTAATTCAATAATACAGAGTTTGCTCATTTAAAATAGGCTATCTTTCTTCACGGCAAATAACAGTGAATTTCATTCTTTTTAGTATCCTGTGTTAGATAATAGTTGAGAGAATAATAGATTCCAGGGACCTTTGATCCACTATTACTGTGAAATAAAAATACAACTTAATTTTTTTTTCCCTCTGACCATAATGATTTTAACCTTGTGTACTAATTTGAATGGGCTTGTGGGGGCAGAGTCTTAAATGAGACACAAATGAAGGAAAAATTGCTAATGCTGCCACTGTATATCTAATGAGCACTGTGTAATAAACCATAACCTCTTCAACATTTCTGTGGAAAATGGTGTGATTATTTTGGATGGCTGGCCCTTTGTGTATGGCTCATTACCATCTGGCATAATGTGTATTGATATAGCC
Organism: Caprimulgus europaeus; assembly: GCA_907165065.1. Next base: position 76,149,075 of record OU015524.1, read on the forward strand.
TGTAATTGTCAGCTCTTATTTGACATGCTGCCTTTAATAAATGTGACTTGCATGGCTAGAACCCCTTAATGCTTATATGGAAAACTGTAATTAAAGAAAATATGTATACTTAGGTAAAATGCATACCCTTATATACATAAAGATGTAGATGCTCTCTGTTTTTCTTTATCTCCTGTTCTTTGTGGGAATACTTGTATGTATTCCCAGGTTAGTCCAACGTCAAATGCATTGCATTGCATTACCAATATGGATACCTAAAAGTGTGAAGACAAACGTGAATCCTGAATGTAGGTTGTTTCTTCTTGCAGAACTTGCTTAAAAAGAATTCTGAAATATTTATTATCTAAGTGCAGTAAGATAGAATTAAACTCAGTGTACTTGTGGTCCCAGGCTGCTGGTGGCTTTAGGGGCTCCTGCACTAGGAATAGGAGGTAACTGTGACAGGCAAAGTGATTCTGGGTTGGATGTGTCTCCTGAATAAGGTGGCTGAAGTAAATGCATTTGGAAATCCCAACACTGAAATCATCTGTATCTCCTTAAAAGAAAACTGACTGGTGCCCAATAGTAAGTTTTCAGAGAGAGGAACCAACACTCACTGCTTCGAAATCTAAGTTGTCTTTTGTTTAATTTCTGTAAAGTGTCCTTCCCTTGGCTGTACAGTTCATGAATACACAAATAACTAAGAAACACCGTTTTGCTAGTCAGATTGGCTTGCAACACAAAACAGACCACAGGATTTCTCCAGCTTTAATCGGGTCTAATACTTGTGCTTAAATAAGATTTCATCAGGTCTTCACTTGTGCCATTATTGGAGAATCCATTGTCACTCTTTGTAATGGATTTTGGCAAGTGCCTTCACTGTAGTCTTCTCTGGATTTGCTTAGGTTCAAGCTACCAGATCTTATTTTATCTTTGCTTGATAATCTGAATATTTTCTTCTCATTATTTTTTTTTCCCTGCAGTGTAGATACTTACTGTGACCAAGTCAGTGTACAGATTCAGTATCTTCCTTCTCTGTACATTAAACAGATTTAGTTTCTCACTGTTTCTGTTTCTTCATCCTCCTTCCACCCTTTTCCAAACTTTCAGTGTTTTCTTCCTGAAAGAGTCCCTAGTCATGCATGTATATGATCTGCTTTCTGTAATTCTAGCCAAGATCTTTTGACTGTGCATGTTTTTACTTGAGGTAAAGCATACTGAACCAGCTCAGTTGACACTGTATCGAGGATGATTCATTCTCTTTGCTGTTTATCAGCGATGTCATTCCTTTTCTGTTGCCTTCTCTCTTGAGTACAAATTCTCTGGACCTATTGACTAGAAAACCTTCACCACCACTACTGTTTATGAACATTATTATTCATTACTGAGATGGGAGATATTTATATCTGTTTGTGAAAATATATTGTGTAATAATACAACAGGCTTTCTAAAATCCTTTGCTTTTGTATTGTTATGTTTCTTCCCACCCTTACCTAATGGACCAATGTAGTTCTTAAAATTCTTCTTGGCTTTGGGTGTTTTTTAGTATATCCTTTTTAAATTGCCTTTGCTCAGCTTCCTGTCCATCTCTACATTTTTTCATTCATTCCTTTATCAATTTTCTTCCTCGCTTAGTTTCTCTGATTTGCATTTGTTGCTATCAGTTTTCCAGTTTCAGCTAGAAAGGGAAGGAATTACAGCTGGTTTGGCTTTGTCTTAACCCATTAATTTTTTTTGCTTTTTGTTTTCTTTTTAATGAGCAGAGTCTTTAACGGGAGAATTGTGGGTTTTTGGTCACATTGCAAAATATTCTTGAATAGTTTCCAAAAAATATTCACATTTTTATGTTTAATTCATCTAACTGATTCAGCTTGTTTTATCATTGAAAATATTGCTTATGTATAATATTATACACTTCTGAATATTATAGGTCATATTTATAAAGAATGTTTATGTACTACTATGGTTTTGATCACATTATTTTCATATACCAAATGTATTGAGAACATGTTCACTTGTACCTAAATTTATAGTTCTGATATGAACTCTTTGTAGAAAATGAAATTTTTAATAGCGAATTCAGGTTGAATGCAATGATTCTTGAGGTGTGAAATTTCCTTTTAGAAATTCAAGATAGTGACAATATTTCATATTGCTGATGCACGTTATTTGGATTATTCAGTATTCTCACGTATTCTCAGCATCTTTTTTTACAAAATGAGAGAAGTAGCTCTTTAAAGAAGTGAACATACTAGCTCTTGCTATGATTTGATGTAGTAATTGACTATGTGGTTTATGTAGCTGTTAATCTATAACAAACACCAACTAGAATAGTCTGCATAGCTGTTAATCTCTAGCGAACATCAACTAGAATTTCGACTTCTCTTTTATTTATTAAAAGTTTAAGTCTTGTAATTGCCTTATAGAAAGACAATATTACATTTGACAACTTAATTGCAGAAATGTCAATCTTCCCATAGGGATAACCAGTGATTTTAAAATGGGAATTATGGTATGTGATTTTAATAATGCCAGATTTTAATAAATTTTACAATATTCTTATAAATTAGTAGCTCATATTTTTATTATTATCTGATTTCTTAGCATCAGTGCTCAAGTAATCCAAGAAATCTCTTTTTCCAGATGTCTTATTAATTTTTTTTCTTTACATCCTCAGGAGTATACTTGTTTTTAGCTCTGGTTTGATTAGTTTAGGTTAAGCTAGCCAGCAGCACACCCCCCTCCCCCCTTTTTTAAAAAAAAAATAAAAACCAAAACAAAACAAAACCACAAAAAAGCCCCAATACATATGTAACTACTGGCTCATGTCTAGAGTCTACTTTTTCTTCCCTGGCAGTGTAGGAAGGGTCTATGAGAAAAGGAAAAGTAGTGGATGTCTCCCTTTTTAACACTTTATAGTGCTTATGAAATCTGTAATAAGTTTCTCATATTAATATCTGCCTGGTCTTGCTACCTTGCCTCACATCTGGTTTGAGAAATGCAGATATTCTTTTAATACCTGTCCCTTGCAGAGTGTCCTTTGCATCCTTCTCACTAACATGTCCTAACATGACAAGAATTGTCTTTATGGTGAGTGTATCTGGATTCTTACCTGTCAGCCCAGCCCGCCTGCTCCTCATCTATTCACTCAGCTGGATTGTCACTGATTTTCTAGATCTTACAATGATTAGATAATTCTTTCTGTGCAGGCTTCCTCTTGATGTTCTCTTCTTGGTCACAGCCTGCATGTCTGCCTCCAAGTCCTACAAAACATCAGTTTGACTTATTGATTCTGGTGGTATTCTTCTTCTGGCTTCTCAGATAAACAATTTTTTAATTTTTTTTTTTTTTTCTTTTCTTCAAACTGAATTTAAGGTAGTGATTCTTAGCAGGTCTTTTCTAGATTCTCTCACCTGCTTCCCAGAACTGATGCTTTGCTTCCAAGCTGCAAATATTTTCTCTGTGCACTTCAAAAGGGGAATTGCTGTGGTGGTGCCATCCAGCACAAGAAAGATGTGCTGTGCTGTAGGTTGTGATCACTGTTACTTTGCTGGACACTGGTAGCAAAAACAGGAGTAAGCCGGACAGAGCTCTGCAGGCTCTGAAGTTTACCAGTGAGACCTTCATTTTGCCAGGAGACGAAGATGCAAATGCAGATCGCTTGCTGTTTGGTGCAGGCAGCTGGCTCCAAGGCTTCACAACTCATAGCTGCACTGTAGTGACATAGTGGTGGCCCTCTTTGCACATCGGTGACACTAGGTGGAAACTGATACAAATTGTTTAAGTTCCAAGTTGCTGTCTGAAGTACAAAGGAGGAATTGGTTGTCCTGTGTGTAGTGGGTTGACCCTGGCTAGAGGCCAGATGCCCACCAAAGCCCACTCTTTCACTGCCCCTTCTCATCTGGGCAGGGGGAGCAAAATATAACGAAAAGCTCGTGGGTGGAGATAAGGACAGAATCACTCACCAGTTACTGGCACGGGAAAAACAGACTCAACTTGGGGGAAAAAAACAAATTTACTTTATTACCAATCAAAATCAGAGGAGAATGAGAGGTAAAAACAAATCTTAAAACACCTCCCCCATCCCTCCCTTCTTCCCGGGCTTAATCTCTTTCCCAATTTCCACCTCCTCCCCCCAGCAGCACAGGGGGACAGGGAATGGGGTTGAGGTCAGTTCATCACACGCTGTTTCTGCTGCTCCTTCCTCCTCAGGGGGAGGACTCCTTCCCCCACACCAGCGTGAGGTCCCTCTCACTGGAGACAGTCCTCCACCAACTTCTCCAGCGTGAGTCCTTCCCATGACTGACAGCTCTTCACGAACTGCTCCAGCCTGGGTCCATTCCATGGGGTGCAGTCCTTCGGGGACAGACTGCTCCAGCGTGGGTCCCCCACGGGGTCACAAGTCCTGCCAGCAAACCTGCTCCAGCCTGGGCTCCTCTCTCCACGGGCTGCAGGTCCTGACAGGAACCTGCTCCAGCACGGGCTTCCCACGGGGTCACAGCCTCCTTCAGACATTCACCTGCTCTGGCGTGGGGTCCTCCACAGGCTACAGGTGGTCATCTGCTCCCCCATGGATCTCCATGGGCTGCAGGGGGACAGCCTGCCTCACCCTGGTCTGCACCACAGGCTGCGGGGAATCACTGCTCTGGCACCTGGAGCACCTCCTCCCTCTCCTTCTTCACTGACCTTGGTGTCTGTGGAATTGTTTCTCTTACATCTTCTCACTCCTCTCTCCAGCTGCAAAGTGTGCAGCTTTTTTTTTCTTCCCTCTCTTTTTTTTTTTCTTAATGATGTTATCACAGAGGCGTTACTGATGGGCTCGGCCTTGGCCAGCGGCGGGTCCCTTCTTGTAGCCGGCTGGCATTGGCTGTGTCGGGTCGGACATGGGGGAAGCTTCTGGCAGCTTCTCTCACAGAAGCCACCCCATGTCCTCCCCCCGGCTACCAAAACCTTGCCACACAAACCCAAAACACTGTGATAGACCTAAATTAATTATCAGTGAAGTTGAAACTGCCAAAACCCTTCTTCATAATTCCTACATTCTGAAAACGAGCAGGAGCCTGACTTCCAGCACACTTCTTCCCCCACCTCTGCTGACCACCCACAAAACTGACTTGCTGAATTCAACTGAACATCTGCCCGCTGGAAATCAGAAAACATTTTTCAAATCCTATGATGGACTGAGGCAAGAGTTTACCAAGATAAATTAGAGGGAAAGGAAATTAAGCAATATTCAGTGGTGGGGGAGATACAGAATGAAAATGTAAGATCTTTTCAAGAATGAAGAAGGAAAAATACATGAAAGAGTTTGGGTAGAATTTTTACTTCAAAACTTTGTGATGCTAGGAAGGGAAGGACATGAAAGAAGTAAGATGTATAGCCAGTTTAAAAATAAATTGGTTGACAGGAATGCAGTTAAACAGTGTACTGAACAAACTTCATAGAATCAACTTCATTTATCCCTCAGGTGGAAGATATCTCTACAGTAGCTTAGTGACCAAGAGAGGCGGAATCACAGAAGTCTCTAGTCTCTGACTTTGTTAAAGGATAACAGTGGGTAGATATTTTCTGCTGGGTCACAGATACATGAGTCATGATCATGCAGTGAATATTTGGTTCTGTGCTTAAGTCTGCTGCTGTATCCTCAACGTTTTTCCTGTTAGTTAAACTACAGCGCCTACCATACATGTTGACTAGTTTAAGCCCCTTACCCACTCCTTTAATTTCTTGTAAAAGGGACTATATAGAGAAGGTGAGAAAGAGACTTCCCATCACCATGATGCTGTTTGTTACTCATTTAATTGTGGTTTTATTAACCATGGCATTGACTTTGACAGGTGAATGGAAGAGATCTGTAAAAATCCCAGCCCTTTCTTGCTGTGTAACCGAGTGGGTTATCTTGGTGCAGCACAATGGTCAGAACATACAGGATGCCCTTGACTTTACTGTATGCAACTTGTCTTCACAAAAGGTTTTGTTGTGGGTTTTTTTTCCTTCATTGGTCACAAAAAAAGAAATAAAATCAGATACCAAGTTCTGCTCAAATACATTGTCAGTGCTTAAGATTATTACTTTTAATTCTTTAGTTAATGCTTTTTCATATGTAGTTTTCCACTAAACTATTTCATTTTTCAGATTCATAGGTGTATATATAGATTATTATAGTTGTCACTAAAATGGAATGGATGCTGGGATTTTTTATGTATTTATTTTTTTAAAAAATCCTGAATGTAAGGCTTTATAATTACTTACAAATTAATCCTTTGTGTATTGAAGGGAAAGTATTGGCTTAACAATCACGGAGAAAATGTTTAAATCTTGGATGTATACTGTTAGTCGCTTTAATTCAAAGGTTCAGTGATAAGGGTTCTTAAAGAATTTTTGATCTGTTAGTTCCATTGTCTTTGTTCGTTGCAGTAGCTTTCATTGCTGAAAACTTCAGGATATGGATTTTGGTGGCTAGTTTAAGTCTTTGATCCATTTCTGTGGAACATAATGTCTACTATTAATATTTTAAATTATTAAATGTTTTTTTGCATAACCTATGATCCTTTGAGAGGGCCAGTGTATTTCTGACGTTTAGCTGATAATGAAAGGTAAACTGATTCGTTTTCTTGCTGTTACTGAGAGCTTGAGTTTTTATCGCAAATATTGCAGAGAAGTGTTTAAGCTGAAGTACTCTTTTGTTTACAGCAATACATTTGTGATATTTATAATGTTTCTGTTTTATCATATGTTTTGAAAAATGCTATTATTTTTTTTAGAGTAGGACTTGAAATTAGGGATTGAAGTCACTTAAAGAAATCTTAAAAGAGATCGTACTGGTTAATATTTCATTACCGCAAGTCTTTAAAGATAACACTAACAACAAAGAGGGTATTCTGGATGCCAGGAAGGAACACTGCAAAATTCATTTTAAAACATTTTTTTAAGCTATTTTGTTTACACATAATTTTGTTTCAATATTTGCCAGTCCCTCTTACCATTTAATATAGTTTTGTGTAGGCTTTAAAATTTGTGTTGAATTCTGCATGGGATGTTCACATCCATAATAAGACCATTAGTAACAGTGATACTGTGATGAGACAGACTCCTAGGCATACAAATAGAAAATTTTAATCCAAAACAAAATTGTGATATGCATTTTTTTGAGATAGAAGCATATTTACAAAGTTTCTCCATTAGTTCTTCATCTTTCTCTATAGATGTAGTGCCTGTATGAGTGTGGGATTTCTACAAAACTTTATATTCCTTATGTGGGCATTGCAGCAGCAGGATGTTGTAGCTACTGCATTAGTTTATAAGGGTAGATATAAAAGATTATAAGTATGTTCAGCAGTTTATCAAAGGTTCACCAAAACATACTTGAATGTCAATGATCTGTGTGACTTTGTTGAGGGAGGGGAGCAAAGAGGAAGAATAGAAATGGCACTTGTGTTTTTTGTTGCAGGTTTTCTATATAACTTAATTTTACATTTTTCTAGTATTTTCCTGCAAGCTGATGTTTCGCAGTCCTGGTGTCAATATACTCCAGTTGACCTTGCTGAAGAGTTTTTTAATTACTTGTGAAGTTAGTGTTTTCTTACTTTCCAGGATGACATTTACAGCTTGAGAAGACCATAACCTGAGGGATACTGTATAGCAAGCATTTTAGAGATTTAGGTTAGTTACACTGGCACTAAACTTGCAGGAACAAGGAGTTAAGGACAGAAAAACAAGAAAAGGAGATTAAGGGATGTGTGAAGCTCAAAATGGTGTCGTCTCTTGAAACGTGATGTCTGTATGTGGAATCCCTGGGGCAGTTGGTGATGGCCCCTCACTGCAAGAAAGACAAGGTGCTGGAGTGTGTCCAGAGAAGGACCAGTGAAGCTGGTGAAGGGCCTGGAGAACCAGCCTTATGAGGAGCGGCTGAGGGAACTGGGAGCGTTTAGTCTGGAGAAGAGGAGGCTGAAGGGTGACCTTATCGCTTTCTACAACCTGAAAGGAGGGTGTAGTGAGGTGGGGGTTGGTCAGTTATCCAAGTAACAAGTGGTAGGACAAGAGGCAATGGCCTCAAGTTGTGCCAAGGGAAGTTTCAATTGCATATTAGGAAGAATTTCTTTACTGAAAGGGTTATCAGGCATTGGAACAGGTTACAGTGGTGGAGTCCCCATCCCTGGAGGTATTTAAGAGTTGTGTAGACATAGTGCTTAGTGACATAGTTTAGTCAGGGACTTGTCAGTGTGAGGTTAATGATTGAACTCGATGATCTGAAACGTCTTTTCCGAACTAGGTAATTCTGTCATTCTGTTCTTGCTTCAATAACGAAGGCCATGAAGGACAGATGGAAGCATGTTGCCATTTGGTGAAAAAGTGTTTATTCTTATTAGCCTGCTTCCATTTAGAGACTTTGTATGTTTTTATAAATGTTGACTATTTTCTAAGTACTACCTTACTATGTAAGTAATTCTTGTGGCAACCATTTCTTTCTTGGAGTAAGAACAGGATGGAAGCAATAGGAGTCTTGTTGCCCTGTTGTTTCTGCTTTTATAATCTATTATATGTTGTTGTAAGTCCAATACTGCATAAACATTATTTTTTGGGGGATTAGCTACTTTTAAATATAAAATTATTTAATCACTGAATTGTGCTTCAGATTGAGAAAGCTGTATATAGTATTGCTTTAACCATCACTAGCAACTGCATAACAGTGGGTTTTGGGGTGTGCTTTTTTGGTTGATTGGTGTTTTTGTTGTTGTTGGATGCCTCATAAAGTCATGTCAGGAGCCCTCCTGTATTTGTAGCAGCACTGTGGACTTCTTAGTTGTGCCTGGGTATTATGTATGGGGGTTATTTCAAAAAAAAGGTAAGGAATCTATTGCCTGGGATTTCTGCAATAGCCTTGGTTCTTATATTTTTAGCTTGCTAGAGAGAGAGTGGGTGGAAGAGTGGTGTATAAGATCAGAATTAAACACAGATTATCTGGCTAATGTGGTTCTCTCGTTAGCAGAAATAATAAGAGAGAACAAACGGATTATAGAAGAAGAAATGAAAACATCCAGATCCCGAGCATTTGCAAAGCGTGACACTGATGTATTTGTGTAACCTTTTCATGAAGAGCGATGCTGAAGTCAAAGAGGGGATTTTGATTTCCTTCATTAAAAGCTTATTAAATGAAGAAATAGGACAGTCGGCGTTTTGCTTCAGTAGTTGGGGGTCACAGAGGCGGGCCTGATCTCCTCGGGATATTAATGCCTGCTTTCAGCGGGGGGAAATGAGCCGTCGCCTGAGTTAGCTGCAGCTTTATGTGCTCGTCACTAGGGATCCCCATATGTCCTGGGATCTGCGGCAGTCGGAAATGGCAGAGCTGGGCAGCAGGGAGCAGGGGGCTCTCATTGCTATTCAGAACAGGTACCTCGGCTCAATCTGCCCGGAGCAAGTCTGTTTAATGTTGATCAGCTGTCCATCTGATAAACCGAATTGATATGGACATTTCCTCCAAGGGCTGCCCTGACAATGACAGCAGGAGCATCGGGATGTCTTGTTAGTCTTTTTCTCCGAGCTTGAAATTTTATTAACCCTTTGTTAGAGCTGAGCCAAGCGTGATTACAGTGCTGCGGATGTAGGTTGTGTGTGCATTTCTCCCTGGCTTCTTTGAAAAACAGCATCAACTGTAAATTTTGTTGTCTACGTGGAAAATGGCTAGCTGGTTTGTTTTCAAATTGCTTTTCTCTGCATGGAGCAAAAGTTGTGAATTATAAAGGCAGCTTTTAAAACAGCTTAGTTTTTTTGTGTGTGACAAAATACATTGGTAACCTCTGTTTATCCTCTCCCTCCAGCCTGTCTACCTTTTGCATGCCTGCCCAGGCTGTGTGGCTCTACTAGCTCTTCTTTCTTGCTAATTGGCACGGATCACTGGCCTGAAACAGTTGCTGCTGGGGCTCTTCACAGGTCAGCTATATTTGGGGCAGAAGGTTACTTTAGATTAATATTGTTTGGGGCTGTTGCAACACATCTGCACTGTCCAGAGGAAACTATTAATTACTTAGTACTGTGCTGGTGCTGAAGCAGAATCTGACTTGAGCATGTATCAGCAGGTATATGTGTATAGAGGACACATATACCAGGACAGAAGGTATGGAGCCGTTTGGTTACTCATTGAATCAGTGCTTGGCCACTTTTGAATAAGCACAAGGACCACAACTTGCCTTTGCACTAGGCTGGAATTTAATTTGAACTTTAAGGCCTTTTAGTCATCTGTCTAGCTGAGGGCATGCATTGCATTTTTGCTCATATGTGAAGTCTCCATGACATGAAGAATACTGCTTGAGTCAGAAAAGATGTGAATGTGCTGAAGACTTCATAAGAGGGGGGCCTCTGTGTGTGTGTAGGTTTGTAGCATTAAGAGGATGTTCCAGTGAACTGCTCTGTTTCCCCCTCCCCATGTCCCTTCTGAGTTATGTCTGTTCATCACCCTGTTGTAGTTCTGAGCTAAGGTGGCATCTCTGGGCTCCTTGGAGTGGCAGTCACTATCGGGCGCTACAGGGTTGAATTGTGGGAGGAGGGGAGGAGAGGGCTGTGCTAATGACTCTTTTCATGCCTTTTCCAAAAATGAAAATAAATAGAGAGCAAGCCTCCATGGGATAATCTCTGTGGCAAGCCTCTCGCAAGGATGTGAAACCCCTAAATTCAGAATGTAGCAGCACACTGTGTTTTGGAATAAGAAGTCATTTGTAAACCCGTCCAAATAAAATTACATCAGTCCCTTTGCTGGGCAGTCGCCTTTGCTTCTTCTGACTAAAACAGCCAGTGAAAGATCGTTAGTACATAGTTCTGAAATGTTCAGCTGTTTCTCTTCTCCCCCCTGTGCCTTCCCCCTTTGGTATTATTGAACTGCAAGGTATCCTGTAATTAATTTAACTCTGATTTGAGCAGTCATTGACTGTAGCATTCTTACAGTGTTTGGATCGGCTGGCTCGCAACTCCCTTGCTGATACATCCTTTGTTCCTTCCCATCAGTACTCTCTGCTTGGCATTTTCTTCATGTCAGTGTCCCTCAAGCTTCTAGAAGACAAAACAAAAAAAGAAAGCACCATAAGGATTGTATTGATTACTTGGCTTTATTTTGTGAAAGAATTCAAACAAAGGGCAACATTCCTCCAAATGGAAGCTGTGGAACCTGTGGTACCTGTGGCTTACCTGGAAATACTTGGTGATAGTTCTGTGTGTTTAACACACCTCCCAGTTGTAGCTTCTACAATTACATAGAAGAGCTACACGATAATTCATAAAATATCTGTTAAGGACACGTGGTTGTTTTTTCTTCCCCCCCTTAAGAATCTGTATTTTATTCATAGCATCAAAAATAATTGTAATTTTTCTTTGCTTCCAGTCAAAGAAGTCTGGCTGAGATTACAGAACTGATCCACACTGCCTTTCTGGTGCATCGTGGCATAGTGAATATTGGTGAGCTCAAGTCCTGCGATGGCCCGCTGAAGGATATGCGGTTCGGAAATAAAATGGCTGTTTTGAGTGGAGATTTTCTTCTGGCAAACGCTTGCACAAGCCTTGCACAGTTGCAGAATACCAAGGTAAAAATAAAAAAATTCTTCTACTGCCAGAGCAAGTAACTCTTAGTGAATCTTCTGAAAGAGAGGCCCTTTAAAAAAATTAGCAGTTAGGGTATGTATGTATATATGGAGCATCCTTTAAAAATCAGCATACTTCTATTGTAGCTGTAGATGGATTGACAGGCTGCTGCTGCTCTGAACATGTTTACCACTGTCCTATAGAATTACTGTGGTGAGGCCTTTAGTATACTTTCTGAAGCACTGTAGTAATGGATGAGTGGTTAATTTGGTGAATTTAATGTATGTGCAGTGGCATCCTGATAACATGTCAGAGTACAACACCTCTAGCGGACTCCCAGCTGAAGATGTGTTTGGTTTGTTATTTTGTTTTACCTTGTGCTTTGCAAAAGGTTTGTCATAAGGAATTCTTGAGGGAAAAGGCTTCATTTCTTTGTCTATGCAGCGCTCAGGTGACTTTTTACTGTTAATGAAATTACTTTGTTAGGCATTTGGATGCCCCTGAGTCTTAGATAGCCCTATTGACGTGGATGTTCTGGCTTCTAAAGGGCAATGCAATCCAGCTGCTCAGCCAAACTGTTTGAAACTTTACAAGGAAGCGTTTTTCATGACAAATGAATTGTATATATGTATGATCTTAGAAAATTAGACTGATTGATACCTTAAGAAATCACCTCTCTAGTCAGTTCTTTTCCCCGGGTGGGATCAGCTACATGAAATCATTCTTGACATGTGTTTGTCTAGCTTGTTCTTAAAACCTCCCATGGTGGAGAGAGATTCCTGGGCATCCCTGTACCAGTTTAGTGTAACACCTCACTACATGTGTGACTGGAGAGCTTAGTGTGCCATTCCAGTGGACACAAAAACAATTCTTTTTTGCAGGGGTACTTTTTATACATCTGAAGATTGCTGCCATATCATAAAATAAAACAAATGTTTGTCATGCATGCAGTTGTCAATAATCAACATAGTTTTAATCCTGAGCTTTAGGAGTCTGTTGTTTTTATATTCTCGTGCTGAAGCTCCTCATGATGATAGCTGAGTATTTCTGTACTGCTTTGATCTTTGGTGTGACAGTTTCTTTCAAAAGTGCTGTCATTTTGTAACATAGAGCTGAGATTCAGGAGAAGAGAAGGAAAATTAGATGTCAGTCTGCTGGAATAGGGGGTTTGGCCATTATGGTGATAACTGGTAGAAAGTATTTTTTAAAAAAGTTTTAAATAGTGCAAAATTCTAGTCATACTGTAACCAAAATGGAGTGCAGTTGATTTTACTCATTATTGTTGATTTGCATGTGTTAATTTTTTTTTTTAGCACTTAATAAGATTCTCAAGACATACTAAAGGATTTAACTCTACATTAATTTATTGTTTCAATGTAAGAGGAAACTTATAAAATGTGGCACCTATTACTTTGCAATTAGTACATCCCTAAATATTGCAGCAGCAATGTATAGTGCCTGAAGACTTGCCAGGAAACAAGCCTACAGTGAAATAGTGAAATGAAGCACAAGTGCAAAGAAATGTCTCTTTTTTTTTTTTAAGCAGTCATTATACTGCATGTCGGAAAATTCTGCCAAAACATTTTAGCACTTTTTTTCATTTTTCTGACATCTAAATACTTTCATAGCTTCTACATACGATAAGTGGGATGCCATTATGGAAACTGATTGACTTAGTAAATTATTCTTTTTCATACGTCTAACCCTACTAGCAAAGTTAGAAAAATTGAAGTACAAGCTATAGAAATCTCTTGACAGGTGGAATGATTTAAACATACTGTATTTATTCTTTTGTAAATTATGAATTTTCAGATCTGGCATCTGTTTTTCAGCAGTGTGAAATAACAGTGACTTTTTTCCTTTCTAATGTTTTGTTTTCTTTGAAGTAAAAAGTAAAAATCAAAGTACTGCTTTTTTGCTGGCATTTATTTTGTAGCTCAGCAAACCGGCTAATGAAACGAGCGGCATTCTGTCGCACGTGGTACTGACTGTGGTAGGCCATAACCTCTATAGGCATGCATAGCTGTTGTATAGACTAGAATTTAAACTAAAGGTTTTAACATTAACTGAAACCGCTGCTACCAAGATAATTTTATTGTGCTCTTGTCTGAGCTTGTGTGTGATGCGTTTATCTCTGTGCTTCTCTCGGGGCTGACAATTAGATGTGAAATTCTGTAGTCGTAATGAAATGCGGAGCTATTTTATAATTGCCAAGGGTAAAATTAGCAAAGTCAATTATTTTCCCTTAGGCTTTTCCCTGTAGATATTAAAAGGCTGCAAGGTAATTGCCTTAGGTAACACTTTGATTTTTAAATAACATTAAATACAGAAATTGTTGTTGTTAATTCGTAGTAATTTTTCTCTTCTTGCTACTGTTGTAGAATATAACTGTAATGATGTTAATAAGATTCAAGGCTCAGGGTTTGTGTTTTTGGGGGTTCATTTTAAACTAGTGCTCATATGTCTCATATGTTTGCCAAAGTTATGCAAAAGAAGGGTTTACAGGGGGTGTTTTGGGGTTTTTTTTAATATCTGAAGTACAAGGATTCTAGATTTCTTGAAATGTCAGTTAGGAAGCCTCCTGTAAGATAAATTCTGCTGTTGTGCTATTATGAAGTCATCTAAAATTTTTTTTGAACGCACATAATAGTTCAGAAGAAAGCAGTTTAATTTTCTATTTTGTGAAATTATGATATATCATTATTATAAAGTTGGTATTGGCCAAGGCTTAAAATAAAGTGCTGAAGGGCAGATGCAACTGCATACTACATTTTTGTAATCTTGGCAATTATTCAGGTAATAAAAACTGTTTTAAAAGAATGGTAATTTATTCAAAAAGCTTTTACAGCTACAAAGCATTAGATCAGATCACATGTATTTACAATTCCTTCATATATTCATATTAACTTTTTGATCACCTTAAATAAACTATTCTCTTTTTGTCTACTTTGTATTTTGGATGGTGGATTTCTTGGCCTTCCATTTGAGGTGATAAATTATGTTGTTGATTGAAGATAATAAGGATATAACCTTACTTCAGAACTGCATCCTGTAGTAGATTGGACATTGCTAATCCATGAATTTTAGAACAGAATTGAGCCCCAAGAGGAATGGGATTGGGATCTTCTTGTATTTGGTGTGTCAGCCCTGAGTTCAGGACTGGCGAGCCTTTGACAAGGAGGGGCATGGTTGGTTTTTGCTACTTGAACAGCAACACAGAAATGCCCGGTAATGTGCTGATTTATTACACTGGGGTGTGTTTGTAGGGGATGATGGGGTTATTTTGATAGGTTTTCTCATTTTGAGGTTGCAGTGTTTTGATACTAGGGGTTGTGATAAGATATTTGTAAAAGCCGTTATAAACACGTAGATGTGGGAGAGATGAAAAGGTAAATGACGTTTGCCTGACAAAACAAGGTACCTGACAACTATATTGTGGCCATGTGCACTTTTAAACAAATATGTGAATAAATTACTAAGAAGTGCAAAAGGATATGCTGAAGAGTTGGTTCTTTGTTGACATCTGAAGGTAATATATCTTTAACATTTGTTATCTTGCTTTGCCTAGCCAAGGATGTGGGGATGAAACTACTAACAGCAAGTTTTTTTACAAGGAAGTGCTTCTTTGACTTTGGTAGCAAAGTGTTAGTTTTGTCTTTGATTTCTGCTTAAGTAACTTTCACTGCCTGTAATATTTTTAGGGTGGCATTCAGATGCAAACATAGCAGAAATAACAAGCATTAAATGGCATTTTTGTTACTTGTCAGCCAGATACATGATATGGACATTTTAACACAAGTGATATGTGAATATTGACTGTGATGTTACCAAATAATATGCTTGTTCAGGGTATATCACAGATAAGTTGGAAGAAACCTGTTGCAGCATTAAAGCTGGAGCTTCCTAGAGCATCAAAATCACCGGTTGTCTCATGAAACTATGGAGAGGATGCATAAAAGATCTAATTATGACCAGTTTTGATCCTCCCACACTCTGAAGACAGTGATACATAAAACTTCAGAAGGATGAAAAGATGCATTTTAGTGCAGTGCCTATTGTAATGTGTTGATAACTAAAGAACATGATAAAATAATTTGTAAATTCATTGCTTTCCAACTCCATAAGCTGATAGGAAGGCATCCCTTTGTATTTTAAAAAAACAAACTCCACCAACAAACCAACCACCCAAAACCAAACCATCAGAAAACAATGTATCCAAAACAAAAAATAAAAACCCCACAAAAAGAATGGGGGCAAGGGGAAGGGGAAGTGGGTGGGGGCAGAAAAGAAAGAAAAGCCTAGCCCAAAAACCTGAAGTGCATGTAATGTTAGCGTTCTCCATAGTTCTTAATGAAATCTTAAGAATGACTCTATTTTTCCCCACTATAATTCAATGAGCTCTTGTTGGAATGATTAAACTGTTCACAGAAACACTTCAAAATCTACAGCCTGAAAGCTTGGAATTGAATTTCAGAATCTTGTCTGTCAGTGCAGAGCTCTGCCAGAAGACCACATTATAGAGCATTGTTTTATTAAGCATTATTTGTTTATAAATAAACAGTAGCACAGATGTAATACTTATGTAGTGGATGCATTTCCTTATGTTAAGTTTATGTATTCCTAAAGGCATGTGTTGTTTACAAAATAGGCCTTGTGTTTGCATAAACATCAACAAGTTATTCATGTAAATCTTCCTATTGCAACTATCTGAATGTACACTGTGCTTCATAAAAGAACTACTTATCTTGAGCTATGATTTCTCCTTCTGTAGTATCAGTTGTGGTCCTATGGGGAAGGCTAAGTTTTGAACTTGAGCGACTTGGTTCCTTGCTGACCAGTGAAGGATATGGAGAGTATCCCCTTTCTGGAATTATGCCAATTGCTCTTTTGATGTAAATTGTCATTTTTGAGAATTGACAAACAAGTCAACTAGAATCTCCAGTTTTAATTTTTAAATGTCATTTAAGAAAGGTAGTACTTGTGTCAGGCTTTTTCTTTTCCTGAATGATGTCAAGAGAAGAACATAGGGTTGGGGCTGTTCAGCCTGGAGAAGAGAAGGCTCTGGAGAGACCTTCTAGTGGCCTTCCAGTACCTGAAGGGACCTACAAGAAGGCTGGGGAAGGACTTTTTACAAAGGTAGTTAGTGATAGAATGAGGGGTGATGGCTTTAAACTGGAAGAGGGTAGGTTTAGGTGAGATATTAGGAAGAAATTCTTTCCTGTGAGCGTGGTCAGACACTGGAACAGGTTGCCCAGAGAAGTTGTGGATGCCCTCTCTCTGAAAGTGTTCAAGATCAGGTTGGATGAGGCTTTGAGCAACCTGGTCTAGAGGAAGGTGTCTCTGCTCATGGCAGGAGGGTTGGAACTAGATGATCTTCAAGGTCCCTTCCAACCCACACCAAAAAATATTTTAAGTATTAAAACAGTGAAAAATCATGGATTGACTAAATAAATAATTCCAAAGATCAGTGGCAGTTTTCTGCTCCTCTTAAAAACTGAAAACTTATTCTAAAGAACATGAAGAGTCCATCCCATCAAGAATCCTGTAAGAAATGGCCTTTTTAAAAGGAAACGTCTTGTTGCCTGTGTAAAGGCAGCCATTGGCAGCCACTGACTTGTAATAGGTCCAAACTACTGTCCCTCAGAACAGTACTTTTTATTTTGTTTGAGGTGAGTAGAAGGTGTTTCTTGGTAAACAGTTATTTTCAGAGCAATGGAAGTTATTTTGAAAGAGCTATTCTTCATTGTTTTCTCTGGTGGAAAATCTTAACCATAAATACTCACTAAGTTTATGTACATTATATTGTACATAAAATACAGATCCTCAATCTGAATTTTCTTTCTGAGATTCGGAAACTATATTGATCAGAGAAGGTAGGATGAAAAAAAATCATGGAGAAAAAGTGAGAACCAGAAGTAATGTGTGTGTTACAGTTACAGTGTAAATATAGAAAACTGAAGCTGATAATAAAAACATTTTCAAATCGTGTATGTATTTTAAATTTTTCTTAATTATTTACCGCTGCTCACTTACCTACTTCCTTTTTCTTCCCCAATACAAGCTGCTGTTAGAGATGAGTACCTTTAAAATGATCAGCTCACAGAGCAGCTATGTGACACTGAGGCATAAATTTGATAAGAAACAAGATCAGATTGGATTAAGAGACCCAGGCTATAAAGTTTGACAGTGAAGCTGAGGTGTTAGACAAAAGGAATGACCCAGGTAAAGGGGGAGAAGAAAACCAAGGAATAATTGTAATGTTTTTGAACCTTTAACCTAGTATGAGGTGCCATAAGACAACATAGCCATCATGATTGCATTATTACCGAATAAACCTCCTCTTTGGACAAGCCTAAATAAGCAGTTCTGTATCTTAAAATATTGAGATACATCCTTAATATCAGTATACCACTTAGCATAGGTTTTATTGGAGAATGTAAACACCCTCTCAGTACTGAGAGATAAATGATCATGATTCATACATAGTTATGAATCAAATCTTAAGAAAACTGTTACTTGTTTTAATAATTACTTTTACAGTGCACCACAATTTACTAATCTGCATCAATTTCTGAGAGGTAAATTTGATTTTAGTGTACCTTAAAATAAAACATAAATGGGATTGTAATTCAAACAAACTTTATGTGCATTTAATGGACATGTATTGTTTTTTCTGCTGAATCTTCTCAATCACTGGATTTTTAATAAGAAGATTCCTTTACTGAAGTTTTGTTGACAGTCATGTGAAGTTCCTTTGGTAGCAAAAGGCACTCTTTATAATACTTGATTAATATATTTCATATAGTATTAGATATAGGGGGGAAATATTCTGTATGTTAGAGATAAAAGATTAAAATCTATTGGAATCAATACTTGGTAATCCAATTTTTCCTACACTACTGCCTTAAAACTTTTGTTTAGCATTTCTGCTGTCATTAGATGGTAACAGTTCTGATGGTGGTGATGATGATGAAATTGTAGAATAATGCTCGTGAATCTTCTAATTACTGCATTGTGCTCTTCCCATTGCCTCTTTCCATGCTTGCATCAGTTCCTTAGCAAGTGCATTGTTTACTTCTGTTTTCAAGAAGTAAGTTTATAGCCCCTAAAACCTGAGCAAATGAAGCATTCAGTTTGCTGAATTTTTTACAGATTCTTTTTTTTTTTTCTGTTTCACTTACACTATCTATAACTGGTGATATAATTAAATGTTTGTAAAATTTCAGTACCTTAATGGCTGTGGTTATATGTTTGAAAAGTAATCCTTCGGAGAAGTTAGAGAATTAGGTGACACAGCCTATTGATACATTAATTTAATTGAAATTCTAAAAATTAGACCTAATCTATAATTGTCATAATAGGTTAGAAACAGTCTCCTTTTTGATCTGTGAGAGTTCTTTTGCATTGCAGTGAATGTTGGTTTTGAGATTACAACCACTTAACTTTGTTTTGATTCCTAATCAGTGCATTCCTTGTATAGGTCTGTCCTTTACCTTAGTGGCCTTTTGCACCTGTACTGGTTTTTAAAGTTAATGCTTATGTTAAGATTTCCCAAAGTTAGACTCCATGGGGTTAGTACAGGTCTGTATTGAAAGAGTTTATTTTTCTGTGGTTCTTGGCTGTGGTACCGCTGGAAAATTTTATGTTTAGATTTCAGTCTGTTTTCTGTCCTCCCACTTCTGCATGAAAAAATAGTTTTTAAAGAAAAGAAAAAAAACCCCTGATTTCTGCCACTTCCCTTATGGCCATCTGTGACTTACAGCCAGTGCCCTGTAGCAGAATGACTACTGCAGAACATGGAAAGACTGAGATTAAGACTGATACCAAAATATGTAGTCATAGGTATCACTGTGAATAGTGAAGTATAAGATTGAAGCTCTTTCACAAAAATACACCACAGGAATATTTTGAAAGCACTGAGGCATGGAGCTATTGAGAACAGAATTGTGAGTGTTTGAAATTCTGTCTCAATGTTGCATTGACTGAGCAAGTAACAGTCTCTGGAAAAAGTTATCCAATAAGTTCTGAAGAATTTTCAGTAGACTGCTAAAGATTTTCATACTGGTTTATAAATATGTAAAGGGCAAATGTCAGGAGGATGGAGCCAGGCTCTTCTCAGTGATGTCCAGTGGTAGGACAAGGGGCAATGGGTGTAAGCTGGAGCACAGGAGGTTCCATGTAAACGTAAGAAAAAACTTCTTCACTGTGAGAGTGACAGGACAGTGGAACAGGATGCTCAGGGAGGTTGTGGAGTCTCCTTCTCTGGAGATGTTCAAAACCCACCTGGACATGATCCTGCTCTGGCAGGGCGGTTGGACTAGATGATCTTTCGAGGTGCCTTCCAATTCCTAACATTCTGTGGTTTGCATAAAGTCCATTTAATGTTTTTGCCTCCGAATCATTTCACTAACAATTTACTCAACTTGCATCTGAATTTACCTTCCTCATCAGGCACTTCTTGCTGCTTCTCTGGTCTGCCCAGCAGACCAAAGTCAATGTTTACTGCTTTAGTTCCTTAACCAAATACCTGTCATTATTCCAGCTAGATATTGTTCTCCTGAAAGGTAAACCACACAGCTACTTCTATCTAACACGTGGCTAAGTAATTCTTTTTCTGATAGAACAACTGTATGCCTCATCCTAATTAACAGAATGGCCTGGAAAATACTAATCTATATATGGAAGAGAGAAGGCTTTTCAGAGATGACTGTTGGGCACCAATGAAGAAGAAAGTGAAAACTAATTTGAAGAAACTGAAGAAAAAACTGATTTTGTTGAGAGGAAAATCACAGGTCATTCAAGATAATCGCTATACCTGGGAAATGTGTTGTGGACAGTTGAGGTAGCAGTGTCTGTCCCTCTGTTGTTTGTTCTGTTAATATATGACACTGAATTTGCAGCTCTCCAGTGGTGAAGTCAAAAGCTTAGCAGTCAAATATTTGCAGGTTTGAGATAGATATAGATATATATGTATACATATATATATATATGCATATTATGTGTGTATATATATGTGAAAAAAAATATTTCATTACATGTTAAGGCCAAATTATGGAAGAAGGGTTTTTATTATATTTATTTTTAAAAGGCAACCCCCCACACTTTTCAAAGAAGAAATTACCTTTCAAAGATTTGAGGCGGGCATTAAAAAGTGTCTGTATTTGATAATTCCTTAACTGTGAACAGGAAACTGTATCCAAGTTGTTGATAGCTGCCAGAACATGTAGGAAATGGATATTCAATAGAAAACAAAATTTATTCTGAGAAATTGAAGTAATGAAAACTTGTGGGTGTGTGATATTTTATTCTGCATGAGATGCAAACTGCAAGAAAGGACTCTCAAGAGCCAGCAGTTCTGCTGCTTCATTCACAGCCTACTTAGAATAGGTATTGCTGCTATCCGGGTTTCTTAAAGTAGAAATATTCATTACAGGTCTTTCTGTTACAGCCATGAATAATCATCATGGGGTAGTTCATTGCTAAATAGCTTTAGCTCATACACAAATTATAAAATGAAAATGAATTTTCATAAAGTTGCAGAAGGTGATGTCCTCCATGAGTGATATTTGCAATGCCAACTTCATTCTTTTTATAGCTGAAGCAGCGGAAGATCACAAGTTCTGTTTTTTTGGCTTTACTTAAAGTCTGTTTCTTAAACGTAAGAAGATTCAATTGAGAGTGCATAGTAAGATAAAAAGCAATCAAAATGTGTTTCTGGTTAAATACTGTCGTAACAATATTATCTCAAACAGACTTCTCTTGCTTTTTTGAGTGAAGACAAATACATATTAACATCCATCTTTGGGTAGATGAGATCTTAGGACATATTTGGTTGTAGAGGCAAATGACAAGGGGAATGACTTTCATGACAAGGCAGTTAGTAAACAATTTTGCAGAAGGACTGGAGGTCCCAATGGTTAGTACATAGTCAGCTGTCCACCTGGAGTACAACTTCAACAGAGAATACACTTTTAAAAAGTGAAAATAGATTTTTTTTTTTGGTGATGATTCAGTTGCAGTTCAAAGCTGTTAGCAATAGTGATCAGAATCTAAAATCTGTCTGGATGGCCTTTCTTGGTCTCCCAAGGGAGTATTCATAGAAGGGAAATCCCTTCCCAGTACAATCAGTAAACTTAACCTTTCTTCCCTAGGGGAGTATTTGGCACCAGCTTTGTAGCCTTGGTTCTATTATTTCAAAGATGAGCAAAGTTTTTATTACTGGTGCTGGAGATGTGATTATGCAAAATAGGCAGTGGTCCTCCTTCACCAGCTGCTGGTGTCAAAGAATGGTTGAGGTTGGAAGGGACCTCTTGAGATCGTCTAGTTCAAACACCCTGCTCAAGCAGGGCCAGCTAGAGCAGGTTATCCAGGACCATGTCTGGGTGGCTTTGAAATGTGTCCACAGATGGAGACTTCACAACCCCTTTGGGCAGCCTGTTCCATTGTTTGATACCCTCACAGTAAAATCTTTTTCATGTTTTGAAACATGAAAATTCAGATGGAATTTCATGTTTTAATTTGTGCCCATTGCCTCATCCTGTCAGCGGGCACCACTGAGAGGAATTTGGCTCCCTCTTCTTCATTCCTTCCCAGCAGGTGTTTATACACATGGTACTACTAGGAGAGATTAAAATATGCATGTCTTGTAAATAGGGTGATGGGTTATGTATCCTCCCCTCTTTTTGTACTGCTGTAAAGCTCGTCTTTAAGATGAACCTTCCCAGGGTCAAATTTTTAGTAAGCATGCCTTTACATCTGGAGTGGCTTCAATGCAATAATGTAGTATAGTGCATAAAATTATAGCAGTAATGAAGATGAGTTAATTGTATTTTTAAACAAAATGCTGAGGTATTTGACATCTTGTTGGTTAGCAAGAAGATTGAATCTTTGGATAGACTGGAACTGGTTGTTAATATTAGTGTTTTGAAATTCAGTAGCATTTCACTTGGAGTCTAGAATCTGATTGCTGCTGCTCCTGATACAGTGGGTTGTTGAGTTGCTAGTTTAAGTAACATCTGCAGCTTTGTTTAGTTGATTCTGTTTGTCAGATGCTAAATATTACTTTCTGATTCACATTTATTCAGATACAGTCTATGCAAAATAGTTAATACCACTTGCAGGTAGAATTTCTGTCAGTTCGGAGCTGATTAGATTTTTATTTTACTGTTACTATTCAGTTTAATCTGCAATTCATTTGTGAACATATCCCAGTTTAACGGTTGTCTGCACCAACGTGACTGGAGATAGTGTTTTATAGCCGTGCTCTTCTGTGTCATTTATTGATGAGAAGGGTTTTATAGCTACAGAACCCTGTAGTCATGTTGCTGTCTTTGTTCACTGTTTTATATAGAAGATAAGTAATGAAATTACCCCATCCAACAGGGTCAAGCTGAAGAAATCACATACTTCTCTAACCTGGGTCACTCATCAACAGTTGGTTGAGGGCTTTAGTGCAATTATCTGCTGCATTTGATCTGCCCAGATATTAATATACTGCATAAGGTACCATGTGATGGTAGACAAGGGAAAATTATATTTCTTCTGTTGGTTGTGCTGTCGTTAAGGAAAACGACTGAATTATGCACTAAAAGTCTTTACACTGGTGAAAACCCCTTCTGTGGATAACGTTGCATCAGCCTAAAAGGGGTAGCTTAACACTATTGAAAACCCTTAATGTAGACTGACCCTAAGATAGTTATTTGACAAAACTAACAACATTGAAATTGACTGCTGCTGATTATTTTGAAGGATTTTTTTATGTCTAGGAAGTACTTCTTCATCAGGTAGTGGGTTTGGGTGATGTGTTTGCACATTTGTACATTGCACATTGTGTTTTGCTACTATTTCATCATTAACAGTGAAGAAAACCATAAATGTGTTTTCCAAGAGCATTTAAAACTTGCTAGAAAGTAAATCACTGTGAGGAGTCCTTTCTGTGTGTTTCAACTAAGAGGGTGACAGCTTCACAAACAGTAAAGTTTAAGATTATTTCAGATAGTAAATCCAATAGAATTCAATAAACATTACATTAAATTCTGTAGGCTGGCACACTTAGTTATCTGTATGACCAGTGATGTTTGAGGAGATTACCAGGGATGAAAACTGAATTCCACTGTTCTTGGAACTCCTTACAGTTTTTGCTCCCCTTTTTTTTTAGATATTATTGAACAATCAAAATCCAATTTCACCTGTTTACTGAGTTTCATCTTTAGCTGTGTCAAATGCAGGAAAATATTTAATTTTAAGAATTTTCTGTAGATTTTTTAAGTGTGAAAATATTTCCAAAAATTAACAATCATTTGGGAAGTCAAATGCAAGTTGAAAGAACTTTTATCTGTATATTTAATGTTTCCTGACTATCTAATTTTCTTCTTTACTTGTATGGAGAAGTCTTTCTACATTTTCAAGTCTACGTATCAGCACCAAGGAGTAGGGTCTGTCATAGCAGATGTGTGAGGAAAGGATATTGTTTCAGCACTAAGAAAGGAAGGAATTACTTGTGGTCCTTCATGAAAGGAATTTGGCAAAGCTAAGGAAGTTTGTCAAA
This sequence comes from Caprimulgus europaeus, assembly GCA_907165065.1. Next base: position 76,173,169 of record OU015524.1, read on the forward strand.
TAGAAATCAAGAAGGATGAGGAACAAAGATATATCCATTGCTGTGTTCTTCCTATTGCTGTTTTCTGCCTTTCCTCAGGAGCTTCATCCTTCCCCCAATGTTCCCCTTGAAAATATCCGGTAGGGTCCGGAGAAATACTCCGTTGCCGTTCTGAAGTAGAGTGGTCTGTGTAATCAATTCAATTTCAGCTGCTGAATTTAAAATAAAACCGCCACACACTGAATTAAGCTCAAATTCATTCCTTTTTTCAAACTAGAATGAAAAACATAAAAAAAGTACATATGCATTGTTATGTTGCAGTGAACTTCAAACAAAATATTACAAAGACAAGGGAACAAAGTGCTTGAGTTGCTAAACTGATGGCAGAAATGTCTTATTTTTATCCAGGATGTGTTTAGAAATTTTTGTGAAGTATGAGTGATGCTCAGAATCCATTGTTTTTACTGTGTTTGAAGGAGTCTGAATCGTATCTTCTAACTTCTAAGAAAGTGTTCTATCAAAATGTCTTGTATTCTCTGATTGCCCTGCAGTCCTTTTAGCTTTAAAGTTTCACATTAATTAAAATACACAGCTGTTTTTTCTAGACAGACCCAGGCAAGAACCAGGTTGCTGTACCTGTGACAGCGGATGTGTGGCCCTATTCTGTGTTGTCATATATGCAGAATGCTTTGGGAATTCTGAACTCTGAATTATCTTATAGGTGTGTCCTCAATAAACTACCTGAAAGATTTAGTCTGATTTCAGAAAAGGGAGGAAGGAAATTCAATGTGTGGTTGGTTGAATGTCCTGAGTAACTTTCTGAACCGCTAAGAAAATTACCCTGTTTTGTTTTATTTCCTTAATCAATATTTAGAAATATTGAGCTTGAGAAACTAGACTCAAGTAAATGTAAAGAATCTTGAAGGACTAAAGCTGTGCATTTTTGACAAGTAAATTACTATACTAGACAAGGTCAAATTAAGTTTCACCAAATTTCTGATCTTCAAACCTGCAGAGCTCTTCTGGCGTTGAAGCGTAGCATAGGCTTCTGGACTATTTAATATTTACATAAATTGGAGAGGTCAGAGCATGAGTTATATCTTGCTGTGGAATCAGCAATCATGTGCTTGTGTCCAGAATTTACATCATGCTATATACACCTGGTCTGCCTAAATAGTAAGAGAGATTTTAGCTTTAACAAACCATCTCTTCTCTGTGTTCATTTGGTTCATAGAAGGCAGGCCCTGCTTGACCAGCCTGATCTCCTTCTGTGATCAGGTGACCTGCCTAGTGGATGAAGGTAATGCTGTGGATGTTGTCTGCCTGGACTTTAGCAAGGCCTTTGACATTGTCTCCCACAGCGTTCTCCTAGAGAAGCTGGCTGCTCAAGGCTCAGAGAGGTGTCCTCTTGGCTGGGTAAAAATCTGGCTGCATGGCCAAGCCCAGAGAGTTGTGGTGAGTGGAGCTAAATCCACTTGGCGGCCGGTCACGAGTGGTGTTTCCCAGGGCTCCACACTGGAGTCACCATCCCTGGAGGCATTTAAAGGGCATTTAGATATGGTACTTGGGGACATGCTTTAGTGGTGACCTTGGCAATGCTAGGTTTACGGTTGAACTAGATGTTCACAATGGTCTTTTCCAACCAAACTATTCTATGATTGTAAACTGATGGCCTTTGTGTTGTCCTTTTAAAAGCCAAAGAGATCACATCTCCACAAAAGGCATGGAAGTAATACCTCCTTAGGAAAAAAACCAAAACAACACAAACCGTTGCAGAACATGTGCCTAGAGGTTGTGAAATTATTTATATGAGCTTTCACTTGTCACCTACAAGGACATGGTCATGCCCTGGGTTGCTCCTAGGCCTGTGAATGTACCTGGGGGGCAGAAAACACAGTGCTTTGGAAGATGCTGATACTGAATGGAAAATAAAAAATAGAGTGGAAGTTTGGTTTTTTTTCAATATGACATTATTGTGCCTCATCTTGAGTATGTAAGAGGGACCAGGCTTCTCAAAAATGTCTAGAGGAGTAGAAAAATAGTGGGAAGAAAGATTATGAACAGTCTGCCTTTGGTCTCTTTGAGACGCTGCTGCTTTCAAGCACTAATTCTGGCAGTTCTTTCTTCCCTTTCCCTCTCTTTGAACTTGTTTAAAATGGAGCTCAACCTTCAAATGAGAAGAAAAGCATTTGGGAGCACTTGATGATTTTTCATCTACTTTTCCTGCTCTTCAAACTTGCTTCTCAGAAATGTCAGCAAGTGGAACAGGGCACTGGTCAGGTAGAAAGGCACCAATGAGAACAGAGACAACTTGAATACTGTTTTCTGCTCTTTCACTGGCATGCTGCATGATTTTGGGGGAAAACCAGTTCCCTGACAGTTTTCCCTTTATAGAAAACAGGAACTAAGTTCTACAGCGGATGTTGATTGCTTTCCAATTTTCTGATGAAAAGTGCTGCATAGGAACTAGTCAATGTATCATTGACCGCATGAATACTACTGAATCTGTGATAATTTTTCTTCTTCTATGTCAGTTTGGAATACAGAGGAAAATTACCTCTTTTCCTCATTTTTCATTGCTTTCCCCAGCGCTCAGGACCTCAGGTAGTTGATGTTATGCAGCAGATGCTTTTCATAGGTTGGATTAAGGGTTGATGAAGTAACAGAGCCTCATGCAAGCGTCCCACTGTGCTCTTGAAACTGGAATTTTATTCCTGGTAGTGATCTGTATGGCCTTGCATTTACCTTAGAAAAATAATATTTTTTGAAAAGAGGAGATATTTGGAAAGAAGGGAGGTAATATTAATATTAAATTCTCACTAACATATAACGTTAAATATGTCACAAAGGGCCTAATGGTATGGATTCTTATAAAATAGTGGATGTATAATTCTCCTAAGATGTTTTATAAACTGTAAGAGGAAGAGGTGCAATTGTTCACAAATGTTTCACCAAGATTGTTTTAAGTCAGTTAAAATTGCCTTTGAGAGTAGGGTTGCACTAAAAAGGGAGAGGAGAGATGGAAAAAGAAACCCCAAAACAGGGTCCTGCTCAGTCTAGGGTTTCAGGCGAGAGAGGAAAAGGTCTCGTTATCCAGAGCCAGCTGCATTGTTAAAAGTTCATACTATCACTTTGACATTTAGAGTAGGACTCAGTGTCTTTGTAAATTCCTCTTCGTATTACCAGTGTAGGTCTCTGAGCTCAGACCATTTCACAAACCATAACATTTTTTAGTGAGTGATTGATCTGTATTATGTGTCCTAGCCATCAGAAGAATCTTGGGATGTTGCTTGTACAAACTGTAATACAATCTGATCCCGGGCATTTAGTTACAGACTTTCATAGACCTATTGGCGATACTCAATCCTCCTGGATTTGGGAATAGGCCTTATCTGATACCTTAAAATAAAAAGAGAGTAGGGGGAAGAAAAAACAAGAAAAAAAAAAAAAGACCCTCGTTTTCTCTCTTCCCCACTTAAATAACTCAACACATCTGGTAACACTGTAGGATCATTGTCCTTTCAGTTCCTCTGCAGCTCATGTTGCTACAATATTTCTCCGGTATCGAGTTTCCTAAAGGGCAATGTGATTTTTTTAAATTTTTTTTTAGGCTGTTTTTATAGGTCTTGCAAATTAACCCATATGCATTTCAAGAAAAAACATGACTTTTAATCAGCACCATTTCTAAAGTTAGCACTTGCTCTGTGTATATGAATATGTATATGAAGCCGTGTTTAAAAAAAAAAAAAGAGAAAACACAACCTTTCTGCTCGTACGCAAAGCTAGCACACAAATGTGGGTTTATTATAAAATAAAGTATGCCTAAATGTTAAATTGTCTTTCTCTTAGGGGTTTTATCATTTGATGACTTGTCTTCAGTTACAAGAACGATAAAAATTGAAACGAAATCTTTTAATTCAATAAGAACTACGTTGAATTTTAGGAAGCAAAAAGAGGAATCAGATATACACTCATATGCATAGGAAATTAAACATTCAAGAAATTAAAACTTTGTGAGCAACTGAAGGGGTAGCCTTAAGGTGTGCTTATTTGAAATGCCTGCATTTAATTTTACGATAAATCTGAGTATTTTGTTCCAATTAAGACAGTTCATGTGTATGACTTTAAATTGTACAGTAGTTCCAGGGAGACCGTGGACTGCTTGTTTTACATTCTGGATCAAGTTCAGATTTTTAGGCTTCACTTGAATAAAATAAAAAGTCTGAACCCTGAAGATAATACAGATTGATAAATCTGATTTAAACATTCCCGTGTTGCAGACTTTCAGTGTATGTGGTACAGCTGAGCCTCAGGCCATGCACTAAATACATCCACAGTGCATTCCCAGGGCACCCGAATACCAAATGATCACATTTGAAAGGTTACCTTTCTATGGATTCTGACTTTTTTGTATTAGCCACAAAGATTAGAATTTTAACAGCTCCCAATGAGAGGTATTGTGAAGTATTTATTTGGCAGGAAAAAAACAAAACAAAACAAAGCCCAGATGAGGTACTGTCTCATATTCATGAACTGGGATTTATTAGTTCTGTGAACATCCTTGTGAGAATACACTCCATAGTTCACACTTCAGGAAAAAAAATAGTCTTGTTTTGCATTTATATTAACTTAAAACTTTGATAGAAGAGTTACTGTAGTACAGGTTTTAGCAGAGACACAGGATCATGCTTGTACAGAATATATCCCGGTAAATCCTGCAGTCTTTCACAACGAGCTTTCGGCAAGGAAACTTATGATCATTTATCTTTCTGGAAATGAGGCACTAGCTTTGTTAGTAAATTTGGTGATAATCAAAGATGTAAGGCTTTTTCTCCTTTTCTTTTACAGGTTGTGGAACTCATTTCAAGTGCTATTGGTGACTTAGTTCAAGGTATATATTATGAAAACTCAAAATCATCTGAGGTAAGAATTTCAGTAGTTTTACATACTCAAGAAGTTTGGTGGTATTAATGTGTGACTACAGTAAATATGATGACTTTTTAAAAGGAGGAGGGAGAGGGAGGAAGAGAATTAGCTGCAGTCCCAGTGAATTTCAGCAGTAACATCAGTATGACACCCGTGAAATCTGGAAGTTTCTAGAAATGCTCGAGGAGGGACTATTTTATTTCTGTGAATGCTTAATAAAATACTATCATGTATCATTGCCAGGAGCAATAGGTATGTCCTACTATGGGCTTTGCAAACACTTTTCCAGTGGTTTGTAGCCAAGGTTCTCTTAGAGACATTTATTACAATGTTGTCAACATCATTAATATTTCCATGTTAAATGTCTCATTTCCAAACCCAAAGATGTTTACAAAATGCTTCATCCTCAACTTGTATCAGGTCCTTTCTTCTTCAGAGTGTTTACCTTTTGAATAGTAGAAGCATGAGTTTTGACCCGAAGCGGTGGGAGCGTAGCACTGTACTCTTGTGCAACAGAAGTCAGCAGGCAAGCGGTGCAGGAGTTGGCATGAGCAGAGACAGCGACTGCCAGTGTTTCACACCAAATAATCTTGTATTTCTTTGGGGGCAATTATGCATGTACTGTGTTATTGTTTGGCAAGAACTGTAATGAACACTGGTCAAATTAGATCTAGGTATTTCTGTCTTTACTAAAATATTTAAGGAAACTTCTAGAGACACTTCTTGAAGTAGGCTTGCTTGGGCAGGGTGTTGAAGCAAAAAAAGTGTTCTGTCTTTCATTTGGTATGACTGTATCTTACCACATGCAAGAAATGGATGATTTAGAGTTGCCATGACATCTACAGCTGTTATGATAGCAAATTTTCACTGTATGGGAATGATGAGCAGTGTGTATATGTGAATATCTATCTTGAAATCCACTGTGGTAGATAGATTTACTTCTGTGGTAGATTTACTTACAGTGATGTTATCTCACGTGCCTAGTTTGCCTCAGAGACCTGAATCTTTAACGTTCAGTAGGTGAAATGGCTTGAAGATTGACGAAATACATGAATTAATTTCTATTTCTTATGTATTTAGGTTGCAGCTCTGGTTTAATATTGTCATGTTGCAGCATGTAGCAAAATTAATATTTTAGTGGAAACCCTGATTCGTGGGTTATTGCTAGAGCAGATACCTGCCCTGATGGCTCTGCGTCAGCCAAACCACAGTGGACTAGCAGAGACTATGGAGCTGTGGATGTGCCATCAGCTAACCCTGGCTGGGCCCTGGAGGGAGGGTGCTGCTGCACCCGTGACTCCGTGGTCAGTATCTGTCGCCCCTGTCCTGCAGCAGCAAGGATATTACTAAAACTAACCTTAAGTTTAAGCTTATCCCTCATTTTGATTGAAGCTAGTTAGGTAGGAAGCGATCACATGGATGAGCTGAGCTCTTCCCTCGGAGGAAGCGAGAGCTTCTAGCAGGAAAGTGGTAATGGCACGCTGGGGAGACGCCTGGGGCCGCGGGCTCACCAGGAGGAATGGCTGAGATGACATGTGCAGAGTTGTCCTCTGGCACCTCTCAGGAGGGGACCCTGGGTGGGAGCCTAGCAGCAATGCTGGGAGCTTGGCAGTCCTCCTGCACCTGCTGTGGTTAACCTGTGGATAAACAGACTGCAGCCTTCGGGGTTACTCCCAAGGACTGTGCTCAGGGTTATGTGTTAAAATAGGTGATGTCTTTGAGATTTTTGCAAAGAGTTTTTAAAATTTTATTTTCCATATTCAAGCAGATTTCTAAATACAACTAAATCCCAGATATATCATAATTTTTAAAAATACTTTTGTGTGTAGAAGTGAAGCTCTACAAGTTCATCTCAGCAATGAAGCTGCATTTTATTTTAACCATGGCCCCTGGATAAATGAGAAATGTTGTGGACTCTTTTGGGTTTCTGCCACTACAGAAGGTCTTAATCTTCTTTTTCTTAGTCTTTTTGTTTATTTTCTGTTGCGTTACTGAAGCACTCTACATGTGTAGACTGAAAGGGAAGTGTGAGATAAGCTAAGTACAGCTGCATGATGTCTACCCTGCCCTGGCCCAGTTACAAATAGCAAAGACTTACTTTGTTTCAGTGACTTTTTCCATCTAGGGAGAGTTGAAAGCACAGTATACCCGTCCTAAGGGGAACAAGTGTGGGATCTACTTTAATTTTTTTTTTTTATCTTGTCCTCTGAGACATTTGGTTCCATGCTGTGTATGAGACATATCTCTGCTGCTTTCTTCACACTATTCTTGTGAGGCAGTGTCCCATTCGTGTCCTGAACATCTCTTTAGCAAAAATTGCCAAATGGAATTGGTCAGTTGTTGATCTGTCTTGCTTGTATCCCTGCTTGTATCCTTTGTATCCATCCCTAACTGCAATTTGACTGAAACAAAAATGTGAACTGCATTTTCTAGAGGTAAGACAAATGCTTTAATCTACTCTGCAACTAAATCTCAAATGTCAAACTTAATTTGTTTTTAAGAGTGAGGCATAGGGATGTTAGTAATGGCATTTTCATTGCTGGGAATGTCTTAAATTTGGAAAAGCAGAAGGATATCTTCTCACCTTTTTTTTTTTTTTTTTCCTTTCTGAGGCAGGAAAACTGTACTTCAAATGTTAAATGTCTTTAATGCAGTTGTTATAAAGCTTCTCAGTACCATAAAATAGACTAATTTAGCACCAAGTTGTTTTGAGCTTTGCTATATGTCTACCTAGATAGCTTTATCTTTTACTTTAGACAAAAATAACTGCAAAATTCACTTTTCTCCTCTGAAACCCTAAGTTCATGTTTACCCCCCAAAAATGTTTCAGCTTGCTTCATTTGGATGACTGAGTAGGAAAATTGAAAGAATCATTTGACCTAACAAGACTGACCTTATTTACTCCTGAGAACATATAATGGATATAATTACGACAGCTCTCATTACCAGTTTTTTTTTTTTCCTCTGTAAAACCACATGCAATCCTACAGCCATCCCATTTCAGTACATTCTGTTTGGCCATTTTTCATTTTGTCTGCATAGCGAGTCATTAGATCTGTGTGAAACAGGGAAAATAAAGATGAATTAACTTTTCATCTTTATTTGAAGTGACAATCCAAACTACAAAGTGTAGGCTTTGGTTGCAAAGACAGCCTGAAGGTTAGGGTTGCCACTTATGTTCAAAGTAGCAAATAGCTGCTGTGGTTTAAGACGTTGCATTAGTGGCTTAAGCAAAAATTTTGGACTGTAAGCTGGAGCAGAAAAGGGAGATGTGATAAACCTTTGCAGCTTTGTGTGTTAAATCCCCCCACGATCCAAAATTCTGTGAGTAAAGGACATCATTCCGAGTTCTCGTCTATCTTCCTTAAGTCTAGGTGTAATTTGGGAGTAAAAAATTGTGCCTTCAGTGACTGCAAAGATTAAAGCTCTCTAATCTGGCCTTTAGGCATGATCATGGTATCTATTTTTAACAGAAAAATATGCACTGAGTCTCTGTTTCCCACTTCCAGGAGACTGAAGGCTTCTAAAATGTTTGCTAACTCACAGAATAATGTCACGCTTTTAGAAACCTCTTGTCTTAATATCCCAGATCATTTAACAAACATTAATGAAGAATGCTTTAACATCCCTGTCAGTTCACTGTCATCAGGGGAGCTGACAGGGCTGTTAGGGAACATCCCTTTCACAGGGAAGTTCAAGGTCAAAGAGCAGAATCGAGAGCAGAACTTGAGCTCTTGTGCTTTACCTGCCAGACCATTCTTGTAATCTTAAAGTATTAGGGATTTTCATGGGAAACTGCCCTGGGTTGTATTTTTTCTTCACTTTCAGAATATCTAGCTGATGATAAATGTGCATTACCAAAACTCATTTTTAGTGTCAGAATGGGACTGTTTTGCGTTTTTTTTGCTTAGTTCTGTTGCAAGGCAAAAGAGAACCATAAAGTACAGAATTTTAGTAAAGAGCATCTGTGAAAAGAATGGGTAAATGTGTCAGAGGGGAAATTTAAAAAAAAAAAACATAGCTAGAAAGAAGGCCAATGTTGTTTGTTTACTGCTTTTGTTCTTTTAAATACTAAGCTTTTCCAGAGAGGTTTAAAAGTAACAGATGTGGAGAGATATTTCAATTTATTATAATTTTCCAAACTTTTAAAAAATTAAATCATGTGTTGCTTTTTTTTACAGTGTCACAATAAAAGTATTAGGTAGTCATTTGTTAACCCATTTTCAGACACCCTTGTTCCTCCAAAAGCAGTGAAGATGTGTATTAATAGACGAATAAAACATGCCCTGTCATCTTTAGCAAGCAGGAATACATCTGGTGAAGGCTTGGGTGAACTATGTGCAGGGTGTTTTGCTACTGGTAGAGTGAATTGCAGTTGCATTGGATTTTATTTATGTAAAATAGAAGTTCTTGAACTATCTAATTGAAAACTTTAAAATGCTATTAAAAAATGTCTCTGTGTCGTTCTATGGATTATTTGTCCATTGAGATGAGAAATGAACTTAAGTTTTATAGAAGTGGTTCAGATATTTCAATCATTTTGTGCAACAGCATATTGCTAAGAAAAAACTGCCATGGTTTGGAAATAATAGAAAGGCCTCCTTACAAACTATAGCTGAAGTTTTACATTGAAAAGCCTCTGACTTCTACTCCTTGGTTTTGCAAATGGTTTTGTGCACTTTTAAGACACAGTTTTCATTCATATTTTCCTTAATATGTGCACTTACAGCCTGGAAAATGAACTGTATCCTGGGCTGCATCCAGAGAAGCGTGGCCAGCAGGTCGAGGGAGGTGATTTTGCCCCTGTACTCTGTTCTTGTGAGACCCCACCTGCAGTACTGTGTCCAGTTCTGGGGCCCCCAGCATAAGAAGGACATGGACCTACTGGAGCGAGTCCAGAGGAGGCCACGAGCGAGTCCAGAGGTGCTCCACGGGGGCTGGAGCACCTCTCCTGTGAGGACAGGCTGAGAGAGTTCAGCCTGGAGGACTCCAGGAGAACTTCTAGCAGCCTTTCAGTACCTTAAGGGACCTACAGGAAGGTTGGGGAGGGACTTTTTACAAGGGCAGGTAGTGACAGAACAAGGGGTAATGGCTTTAAACTGAAAGAGGGCAGGTTTAGATCAGATATGAGCAAGAAATTCTTTCCTGTGAGGGTGGTCAGACACTGGAACAGGTTGCCCAGGGAAGCTCTGGCTACCCCCTCCCTGGAAGTGTTCAAGGCCGGGTTGGATGAGGCTCTGAGCAACCTGGTCTAGTGGAAGGTGTCTCTGCTGATGGCAGGGGGGTTGGAACTAGATGATCTTTAAGGTCCCTTCCAACCCACCATGCTATGATTCTATAATATGCTTTCAGCTGAACTATGTATAAATGTCTTCTTTGGTGTGACAAATCAGACTGAGTTATTTTAAGTGCCATTTTTGTGCTGGGGATCCTTGTTAACCATCACTAAGAGCTGCCCTTCCTGATTGTTATGATTTCATATTTTGTCCTGCAATTTCATTTTCTAAAAGTTTTTTGTTTCCTGTTTCATTAGATGATTGCTTCAAACCCAATTTAAATTATGGAAGTAGTTTAACAAAATCTCAACTAGCCAGTTCCTTTCTAGCAAAACAGTAACCAACCTTGCTGTTAGCAGAACAGGAGCACCCTCAGCTGTTCTTAATTTCCCATAGGAAATAACAAGTGACAGAGTTGGATTTGGATATTTCCCCTGTACTCCCATGCCAACATTCCCCAAACTGTATCTGGAGTTGGCTGCTTTCTTCCAGAGATGCTGAGGGGTTTATTACTCTTCATCCAACTTCTGCTACCCAAACAGCATCAGGGTTGGTTGTGATCCGGACCCTTTCCTTGGGGACAGAACTTGTGAATGAGGTCACTCCATAGGCATTAGTTAATCGAATGTCTGAGCACTGTAAACTACAGCTAGAATTAATTTGAGTTTTAAAAGATTTTTATAGGAAAGGCTGCTAGGAGTCTTTTTGGCCAGCTAATGCCCACTTTTATACTTACCCTTTAAAATATCCACTGCTGACCAAAACAACAAAACTTACCAAAAAGTTAAAAATTCTCTTTAAAAAAAAAAAAAAAAGTGCTGTCAGGATGTCAGATTTCACAGAGTTTGCAATGTAGAGCTAGTTTAATTTTTCCCTTGATGTTTTAAAATAATGTTTAGATCTTGCTCTGCATCCCCTTGTGAGAATGCGGAGTGATTGGTGGACAGTTTATATGTAACATGAGAGTTACGCTTGGGGAAAAAATGGCATTTGAGTTGTTGCTGAAGAAAAGTTGTGTCTGCCTGTGCCTTAAGCAGCAGGAGCTTTAGGTGTATATGATCACAAGACTTTCTCTGATTAAAATCAGCAATATTTTGGCTTGCAAGCTCATATGCTAAAGCATGTCCACATAGGCATAATGCCTTTTTACAACTGGCTTCTTTCTGTAACCCAGAGATTCACAATGCCTATGTTTTTAAGACTTTAATACCGTATCTTCAACTATGTCTCAAATGTTTGTCATTATGTGAAGTTAGATATCTATTTTAGATGCTTGAAGCTCCCTCATGATGTTCATGTAGTGGACAGTAACTTTAATTCAAACTGAAAGATTTTTTTTAACTTTGTAAATTGTTTCAGGATACCTTTCTAGAATATTTTTGTCTTGGTTGGATTTAAAACAAATAATTATAAAAATCACTGCCAATTTTCAATATCTTCCAGCAAATTTTAGTAAATACTGTTTTTTCACTGAGCAGATTGGTTGTTAAGGAAAAGACTGTGTTGCGTCTTCCAAGAGTTCCTGATTTAAATTTAAAATAAATTGATCTATATCTGAGTGGGGAAAAAAAAAAAAACAAACCCAACTTGATACATAGGAAACTACTTGAATTAAATGCTCATTTTGACATTTTGCCAGTCATGGGAATTTGCACATGCTCTGGGCTGAATTAAGATATTAAAACAAGAATACTACAGTAAAATGAAACAGGAGGAAAGTTTAGGCTTGACTTTCTAAGTTATCATACGCATAATAGCAAACATGTGGTTTCTCTGTTCTTCACTTTCCTTGTATAAGTTAATAGTATGTCTGAAAGCAAAGGCATTTTGATACAGCTCTGGATTACTTGGCATTGCAGAATTCTCCTACTTTTTCCATTAGTCTCAAATTATCCTCTCCCTTGTAACGCAGCACTTCTGGGTGATATCCATAAGGGAGGAAAATTAGAGCTGAATGGATGGATTCTATTTCATTTGTTACCGATTTCATGACAGATAATACCTTGCTAGAAAACTACAGGGTCACACGGAATTACTTCTTGCTCGCTTCTAAGTAATTTAATTGACGTCACTTTGAGGGAAAAGGCTTGTTATATAAGAGGGGTTTTTTTATATTACTCTTTTAAAGAATACCTTTTGACTTAGTGTACGCTACAGGTTTGACTGAACTGAGAAATTACAAACTTTTTAACATTTATATGCTTGAATTTTTTTCTGCAGCTTCTCATTACTGATTTGAGTTTTTTCTAAGCAAAACAACTATGGTATTTTCTGGTTTTGTTTTTTTCCTCTTTAGAGAGTACCTACCTAAATGTGTGTCGGTAACATGTGTATGTAAGATTACAAGTCATGTCTAGCTTTGAAGACCCCTTAGTAGAATAGTGGCATATTGACACCTTGTGAGCCAAAGGAGCTGCAGTTGAATTTGGGTTTGGGGGTAAAGGATTGGATTTGTGTTAATAAAAAACTTAATGGAAAGTAATCCACATTAGAGTTTTGGATACAAAGGACTTTGAGGAGTGTTGAGCATCTCTGACCTTACAGTCAAGGTGATAAAGTTCACTAGAGGCATCACTGAGATCTTTATCAGTCCCCTGGGAAAGTTAATACCTGACATTTCTAAATCACTGCATTATTTATTTATTTTTGATTAGTTTCAGATATTCCTTGTCTTCAATATGGAAGTGGAAAAGGTACAAGTCCTCTGTCACGGCCCTGCACTTTTCCAGTGCAGTTCTTTAAGGATTTTTAATACTTTTTGTAATTATTTTTTTCTTGACTACAAATGAGAAATGGCAGGGACTTCTCAAGTTTGTTTGGAATTGTTGGTTCTTGGTAAGGGGTTGGAGTGCCAATGTACTCTGGGGGTTTTTGTTGTGTTGGTTTTTGTCTTTTTCCTTTTTTTTCTCCTCTGTACCTCTGGAGGAATATAATCGGCTGTTAATGTTCAGTGTAATTATACAGTCATTAAGAAAAAGATCTATGTGGAATCTGTTGCCAGCTCTATGTATTTTGCATTGTTCTTTTTGAGCAGAAAGTGAAAATGTTGTTTGTTGAAGCTGCTAGTATATTTATTCTGATACTTTCCTCTATTTGTCCCCAGAAGTATGTCCTTCCTTACTGGGCACCTTGGCACCGAAAGTTTTGTGACTTGCCACATGGCGCGTTATCCTGTGCCACACCCTTAACTTCTGCGAGCTGACACAGACGTGCTTTTGGTGTTTTCATGTCAGCCTCTGTTTCATTTTCAGGAGAACTGCCTTACAGATGATATTGGCATATCTACGTGGAAGGAGCAGGTTTTCCTGTCCCACAGTGCCTTGCTGGCAAAGAGCTGCCAGGCTGCAATGGAGCTAGCAAAGCACAGCGCTGAGATTCAGGACATGGCATTTCAGTATGGAAAGCACATGTCTATGAGTCATAAGGTACGCCTTTTCCTTTCGTTCTGGGATCTTAAACACGGAAAGACTTGTAAGATGTGTTCCTCTTGAGCTCTGTCATATTCTGCCACTATGCTGTAGACTTTTGCCGGTAGATAGGTGATGCTGAGATATTTGACTGCTGCCTGGTATGAAGATGTTTGCAGAAACTGCTGGTGTGAACAGTGCTTATGAACTGGCAAAAATCACACTCCCTGGCAATGTAGCTTCTTTCATTCAAGGCTCTGTTAACGTCCCTCTAGGACATCTTTCTGTAGTAGCTTAAAACTTTACCTTCACTGCTTCTACGTTCTTCCTAAAGCCACTGTCCCAGTAGCAGGAGTTGCAGGAGGAAGCGTGTGTTGGGTCTCAGCTGCCACCATGCAGACATTTGTTCTGAGCAGCTCAACCACCCGCAGCAGCACATGAGCTGAGGCATGAGCTGCAGTGGCTGAAGGACCTACATACGTTCCCTTCTGAGTAATCTGCTGTGGAGGTAACATCCAGAGGGAGTAGGTGGGGGCTAAGGCGGCATTCACCAGATATGGACAGGAGCAGCCTACAGCTCTTCAGCAGTAGGATTTCCCAGAGAGGGCCTCTGACCTCAATTACAAGTCTTTTAGTCCACAGCTAGAGTTAGTCCAAAGGAAAACACACACAGTTTGGAACTTGGGATCCTTGGCACTCTTGTTTTGCCCTAAAGATCTGTTCCAACTCTATCACACTACTTGCACGTATAGATGTAGCTTGAGACAGGCAGACAGACCTCCCATCCGCTTCAGCTAGGTTGGTTTAGACAGTTTCTAGTTCCTCGAGAAGGAAGTGGCTTTATAAAGCACAGCTTTACTGCCATAGGAATGCCACTAGATGCTATTACTAGACACAACTCTACCAGTAAATTGCTTCTAGTGCAGACTACAGCCTTAATATTTTGTGTGTGCTTTAATGTTAATACATTCACCATTGACATATAGTTGTGTATAAAGGATTGTGTAATTTTCATAGAAAGCTCCTAGCTCTGTAACATTTCCTTTGTGAGAATGAGGGTCATATTGCATCAGCTTCCTCAAGTACTGAAAAGTAGAATGTATTACCCTTCACAGATTAAAAACCTATATTCTTCCCACCAAAGTCTGGATCATTCTTTTATTTATATTTTTTCTGCTTACTGCTACTCAACAATCACCTACTTGGGAGTGTCCCATTAATTGCCCAGCTCTGCGAGCTGTCCTTTACCCATTTCTTTGCAGATTCTCTACATGCTTCTCTTTACCACAACTTTCTGCTCACTACAATGCTTTCAGCCTCTTCCTATCCCTTCCCCAAACTTGAAAAAGTGCAACCAAAGTACAAGTGTCAAAGCAGAAAGTGGTGAGTAGGTATAGAATTAGGATATGGAGCTTGATTTGGTGAGTGAGTGAATATGTATAGACTGTTCCAGGGAATTGAAGATGTTCTTCTCTTTCAGCTACATTCAGACCTTCAGCCATTTGTTAAAGAAGGTTCTAGTGACACCATGGCCTTCAGTTTGAATTCTGCTCCTGCAGTCCTCCATCAGGAATTCCTTGGAAGGGAAGCATGGATTAAACAGATCAGAGAGGTAAATTAAAGCATTGTTTAGAATTTCCTGGTTTTGCCATTTGTATTGCTCTTCCTGTCTGTACTTTCAATCTGCAGAGAAACTTAGAAACTAACAACGGACAAGACAACATAGAGGTAACCCCTGCTCTCCAATACTTAACACCTCTCTCCTCCACACTTAAAAGAGGGGGAAATCTAGGAACCTGACAGTTGAGCTCTATCAAACTTCTGTGTGTCAGTGTAACAAGCGGATTCATTTGTGTGGAGCATATGTCTGTTCCTCTGCACTGCTTGTGCAGCCCCACATTTTAGCTTAAAGCTGCTTTCACTGGCAGCTTAAAGCAGAGAACTTTGCATGACAGTGGTTGAGAGGTGGGCACACATTTCCTTTTGCCAGCTTGTCTCTGGGAGGAGTAATTTTGGATGGGGAGGGATCTGAGGGACTTGGCTTCCTGACCACAACAAAATAGCTCACTGATATCCTTGTTCTTCATTCTCTTAATTCAGCTGTTCTTTTACTCTAGTCCTTAGATGAGGAAGGCAATAAAAGTAAGATAGCTGCATGTGTAGACCTTTTCTATGTGCCATGTAGCACAGCAGGATTGAGGTCCATGAATAGTTTCCTGGGTTTTGCTGAAACACAAATAGAAAACTGTAGAAGACAGCAAGGAGGGAAAGGGGGGGGAAACACCAAAATTGCCAAAACTAAGCATTGAGTTCCTGCATCAGTTGCACATGTTTTGTCTGTCTGAACAATGGTGACGACTACCATTTGGAAATTCCTGCAGATGTGACATGGATTTTTCAATAGAAAGGCTGCTGCCTTCAAGAAGCTAGCTCTGTGCAAGCATATTCATTCAAGGTGTGCTTACTGATGGCTCCTTTCCTTGCTGCTTTGAAAGCAGGACTCGTGTAGAGGGTGTGGAGCCTGAGCCTCTGCCTAGTCCTGTGTTCATGACGGACAGGTGTCAGCCTGCCTTCGCACACGGCAAGCAAGAGGAATAGTCTCTTCAGCACTGAAATTTTAGGAAGTATATGCAGAATCTACAATCTTACAGTGGTACAGAGTTAGGGATTCTTAAAGTAAAGCAAACCTTTTGTCATTTTGAAATTAGGGCAGAAACATTAGTTTATAATGTGTGATGAGGAATTTTGGAATTTTACAATGCCAACACAAGGCTCATATGCGAGTTGCATGTAAATGGATTTGGATGATTGCAGTTGGAGAATAATGGTATTGCCACAGCACAGTGTATAAAGGCTTTGAAACAATTTCCCCATCTGCAGAATCTAGAAGAGGTTGCAGGACTCCAGGAGTGCCGTCTGTCTGCTTAGTAATTCTCATGCCGAAAATAGGCATTATAGTAACAATGAAGCAGTTCTTTCTGAAGGAAGAGAGGGGGAAAAAAAAGAAAGTAACATGCACTATGCAAAAGTATCTACTAACCACTACTTTAGCTCAATACAAAGTAGAATATCTCATCCAGGAGCCTTTCTTGGCTTGTGTTGATTTAGAAGGGAAAATTACTTCTCGCTTTCTACAGGCTCTTTGAGGTATCATCCACAGTCACATTCACTGTGTGACATTCAGTGTGGGCCAGACGCTCAAACCAGAGGCTTTCTCATGTTGGCAGTACTCGTACGAGTGCACTTGTAAGCCGCCCTCTTGTGCAGTGTCATTTGTACGGTTTAAAGAGGCAAAGCACGCACAGTGCACTCAGTCCCTGTCAGGTAGAATTTTTCTTAGTAGCTGAGTTTGACTAGGCATATGGAAATCACATTATAGACCTTTAATTACTGCTAAGTAATCCGGCTTTCTCCTTTGACTGTTTGCCCATATAAGCATTCCTACGATGGATTAAAGGCAGCACCTCCTCTTGGCAGCTTCTTCCTCCTGCAGGAAGGTCTTGGAGTTCAGGAAAGCGGAGGTAGAGAGCCCCCTTGCACATAGTAGTCTCCACCGTGGTACACTGCTCAGAAAGCATGTGACTGAACAGGCTGCCCAGGGAGGTTGTGGAGTCTCCTTCTCTGGAGACATTCAAGACCCACCTGGACGCCTTCCTGTGTGATCTCATCTAGGTGTTCCTGCTCCGGCAGGGGGATTGGACTAGATGATCTTTCGAGGTCCCTTCCAATCCCTGACATTCTGTGATTCTGTGTGATTCTGTGTGTGACTAGGACTCAGTGCCTGTCATGCATATTCTTGATGAAAGCAGTCTTCAGAGAGGTGGGGAAGGAAGCCTGAACTGCTGTGGAGTGCCTAGAATTTGTGCAATTGTTTCGCCACAGTTTTCTTGTTAGAGGTCCGGATACAGTCGCTGTTCTCAAGGTGGCCTTTGGGTGGAGGCAGCTGTATGCACCTTTCTGCTGCTGAGCTGAAGACCTTTTAAAAGCCCCCTTGTCCTTTCATTTGAAAGGAGCAAAATGCATCAGAGATCCAGATGTGGAAGGTTGCATCAATGCTGAGTGTATGTGTTTTGAGAAGGTTAGATTCTGATTTGTTTGAAATGTACAGACTGCCTTAAAAGGGACTTGGGATGTGTATAGAGGGAAGCCTTCTCGTAGGAGGAAAAAAAATGTGTAGGTATGTGTATATGTGTGTGTGTAATACATGGAGATATAGATATATATATATATATGCATGAATGAATGATCATCCATAAAGAACTGAGTCTGTCCTGTTCTCACTGATCTCATCACCAAAACTCTCCACCTTTGTGCCTTTAAAACTATGCACAATTAACTGTTTGGTCAGTGTCTGTTTTAAAAGGAATATGGGTTGGATTAGAGTTCTGAAATGCTTAAAAAAAAAAAAAAAAGAAAAGAAAAAGCCAACAAAACAAACAAACAAACAAACAAAAAAACCCCCCCAAAACCCTAAAACTGACCAACCCTAAATGTTTCTCGGGAAACACTGTGGTAGATGGACAAAAAAGTGCTTGAATGCTCTTCTTCAGAAAAAGTGTTGAAATAGTTGCTGAATGCAGTCCCATTGAGCTTTTGGAAAGCCCTGTATTCTTAAAAATTAACAGATAATCCAGGATTATAGGATGGAGGATTTTGTAGGGGTCAAAAGGCAGAAGAGTTGGTCACTTTTAGCCACTTATAGATATCTCTCACTGAACAAAAGCAGATATTCTAAGTTAAACAGGCATCTGACATCTAAGCAGGGAGATACAAAAGATCAAAGTTTGAGTGAAGAAGCCAAGCAAAATCACTCAAGAACAGGTCTAGTATCCATCTTAGCTCATAGCATTTGTAATTTAAAAGATAAATTGGTCAGAAACTAGAACCATCTCATGTAAGCCAAGGTAATCCACGTGCATTTCACTGTATCTTTATGAGGCTTCTTAGGAAGAAGCAGGGCTGGGAGAAAAGCATTTATCAAATGCTTTATCAAGCATTTCTCAAGTATAGGTTTTAGGAAGACATACAAGAGAGATGATCTCATCTGAGAAAGCAAAGTCAGTCTTGGAAAACATCCTTCAAAAGCGTTGTCTTAAACCATCTGCTTGTAGTCTGTTTATCTGATGCATTTTGAGTCATTTCACAGGGGACTCGGGGATCCTTCCTCCTGGCAAGGTGAGTTGATTTCACACCACCTCATTTACTAATGAAGAATGTCACAGTATTATTGTCCCTCACTACTGACACATGATGATCTTTGGCATTGAGGAGGAAGGCTGAGCTGAGTTGGCGGTTTGTATTTCTAATGTGTTGGTAAGCAGATGCTTTTCTTTGAGCAAGAGCAGCTCAGAGCCCCGACGCTGAGAGGCTGAGCTCCCCAGCCAAAGACCTAGAAAGTTATTCAGGTTTGACAAGAGTGCATACCTTTTGCAAATCAGGCTTAATACCTTTGAGGAAGCTAAACCAGACGCAGAAGTCTGATGTAAAAGGAAAAAAAAAAAATCTGTGGGTCTGAAATCAGGGTCAATAAAAGTCAAAGAGCCAAACTACTATGAGGATTAAAAGAAATAAAAAAGCAACAATACATTTGTAGTAAAGAAGGCTTAGGAAACAGATTAGATAAGGTTGCTGCTTGGAGAAGCACAACTGCCATTGACTTGAATGCTTGAGAAGAACAGAGCACGAGAAAATATTCTTGCTGTTTGTAATGTGTATTATATGCAGGAGGAGGCATGCTGAGCACACCTCTTCAGGTATTGCTAAGACTAAAAAGCATCTTCCTCAAACACGTTGGCAAATTCTCCGCTGCAGTGTGAATCTGCAGATAAGCAATCATTTGTTAAAGAACCTATTTCTGGTGCGTTCTGAGGTACAGTGTAACTGCCAGATTTATCTTGAAGGAGCCATAAGATCCAACCGGTATGAATAAAAGTTGTCAAATCAAAGAGATGGGAGTACACAAATAAGGAAGCAGTTATTGGCAGTGGCTTTGCTACTCCCAAATGCTATCAGGCTGTTTTCTTAATATGCATTCCAGAAAAGCTGACTCTTAAGAAGCTTAAGAAGAGTAGTAAAGAGGTTTTGTAGATCAGTCTCCTTTCTCCTTCAGTGAAATCTGTTTTCTTATCTACTGTTTCTTTCCTGTTCTGCTTGCTTAGTCTCTCACCGGTTCTTTTCTCCATTTTATTTTCCCTCCCTTGCAAAAATTAATTTGTTTTCCAAATCTGTGCCATCTCAGCAACTTCTCTTCGAAGACGTGCTTGCCACATAGTGTTCCTCTTCAGTGCAGGCCTCAGTTCTTCTCTTTATGCCAGCTGGCCTGCTCCCTTTGACTGCTCTCCAAAGTCCTCAGAGAGGACCCAGAGAGATAGTGGTCCTAATCTGCATCCTTTCAGGAGGCAAGCTCCAGAAGAACTGAGGTTTCTGGTCTTCCCTTGTGGAGGCTAGAGGGAAAGAAACAGTGGTCATTTTTTTCTCAGTGTGCCTGAAAAGAGAAGAGCTGGTTTTGGACAAGGTGATAATGATACAGCTAGATTTGACCTATGGAAAGGGTTTCACGTTGGTTAAGCAGGAATGCTCTGGATCTGGCAGAGCACTGCCACTGGATAAGAAAGACAAAGACACCTTCTTTTCTACATCACCCAGTGACAAAACTCAGGAATTTGGTCTGTGTATTTTCTGCATCTGGACAAGAAGAAATTTAAAATGTATTTGTACTTATTTCTGGATGTGCTAGGAGTCATAGGTTATATGTATCTGCTGCTGAAGTAAAGAATGATGCTGTGTGCTTAAATACAATTCTAAACCAAAAGCACAGTTAGTGTATCTAATCTAGGTCTAGTAGCCCTGACATGGTCCTGACATCCTCTTTTGAGAGCTCTAGACTACTAATTGTATGCAAATCACTATAGATACAGGGAGACTTCTCTTTTAAGAAATTAAATCCTATTATTGTTGATATGAAGTATAGTTTATTTCAAAATCTCATGGGAGAGATTAATTAATGCAAACAGCAAGATTTCTTAAGACCAAAACATTTTGGATTCAACAAACATTTAACTACAAGTCATAATTTAAAAACCCCTAAAAATTACATTGAGTATCTGCAGTTCTCATCTGAAACATAACCATGTTGTATAAGCTGGTAACACATTAGGTTGTATTTTAGGTTTTTCCATATCAAATTCCTAAAGAAAGTTGGTTGTTTACAGTAGTAGCTCTTCTAATTGCATTCTTTATTCTTGCAACTCTAGTTTGTAATATGTAATGTCTTAGATAAAATCTCTTTTTCTCTTTAAGGCGCAAGGAAAAGGAAATATAATGGACTACAAGAAGGTTGGTAAATTACATTTAAATCTGCTTATTATTTTTAATGTTTCTTGTAATGTTTTCAAGGATATTCTTGACAGTTAAGAGAAGCTTCCTTATTAAAGTCAAGTTATAATTTGTGCATGTGAAGAATGGCTTGTGAAATTTCTTGATTTTATAAAGCCATATGCTTACTTGTACTGTAAATATCAAATACAGCTATGTAATAATATTTTTTGCCATTATTTGCCCCATTTATTTCCCTAAACTTGGTTCTGAAACCAGGTTTCTGGTGGCTTTTACTGTTCTTTTTCAGCAGTCATTTACAGGTTAGCTTCTAGCGGTGGTCTCTCTGTATTGATAGAGTATGCTATCACATTTTTTATTTCACCTTAATGCCATGCCATCTATTAAAAAATACACGCACTCATGTTATTATAGTAATTTGTGTTTCTTCCAATCCCCATTGCAGCTGAGCTGAGTCTCCACTGTATTTGCTACTGGGACTGCTCTAGATGCAGACCTGAACTAACTAGCTTATCTACTGAAAGTAGCTGGGATGCCATAAAGCTCTTACGAGAGCTGTAGGAGATGACTGAGACGATTCCCCTGGTTAAATACTGGAGCACAGCATGCTTGTGGTGGAGAAACAAGATGAGATTGTGTCCCCAACATGCTCACTGAGCACGGGCCTGACTTGCTCCGAGTCTTAACTAGATCATGAGAGTCCAGTTAGTTATTCCCAGCATCAATGGGAAATAATGTATAAATTATTGAGCCACATGCATGACTGAGAATTGCTTTTTGAGCTGGGACCTGGAGAGTGTTGCAGCTGTGACTACTGCTAGTACAGAAAGCTAACACACAGGTACGAGTCGAACTTTTTAATTATAATTATGCTGTATTAAGAAAAATTGTAACTTGGATTATTAAAAAACCTTTCTATCCTTCCCTCCTATTAGAAGATTTTAAAAGATCTCAACCTTAGCTTGCTATTTAAAATAAATGTGCTTTTGGTTTTTTCTACAATAGAAGAAGCAGAAACAACTGTGACTTTCCAAATCACCACTGAGAGCACTAAATTTCTTCTACTATGTCTGAGTATGTGAGACTTCTGCAAACTTTTAAGCTAGGCTACTTGCTTTTCTAAGTGCAGAATGGATTTTCTCCTTTTAATTATTACAATTGTGACCTGCCCAATATTATTTCCATAGTTTAAAAAAAAAAAAAGGAAGGGAAGAAATGCATCTAAAATTACTGAATTAAGTATTTGACAGTGTATTCTGTATTTTGACTGAAATTATTTTATATTTTGGATCCTCCCCTTGCAATTTAAAAACTTACAGTGTGCTTATGCAACTCAGACACTTTAATAAAAGGAAGGGAAGGGGGAAAAGCCCTTCTTCACATTTTGTATTTAGAGCAATTGACTTCAGCCCAGAGGCACTGATTGTACTCGCTCCGGGTAATCATCTCTTACTTAAGCACAGATATTATGAGTTTAGTAATACAGTGAAAAATTCTCTGTGGTTTTTGTGAGCTCAAATAATAAACTTGGGTTTTTGTAGAAGTCAGTTTCAAGACTATGATGTCATGTCCCAGTGTTCTATGTTTCTTTGTTAAAAACAAAAGTAGTCATTAGTTACATCCATGCAAAATGAACCCAATAACCTGTAGCTCACCCCAGCACAGTAGCTTGGCCTGTACCCGCACACAGCCAATTAGAGGCATGTTGTGCAGTACAAATTAGTATTTCTTTTTTACCCTTTGCTGTGTTGTCTTTATTTCTACATCACTGGAGTCAGTCTTTTGCACATTGCTCAGTCTTTCCCTTTCACCATCAAGGTCCCCTCTCATCTTTCTACCCAGTTGCTAGAATTACTTTAACATTCCTAATCAAATCTGGGGGCTAGTTTCTCATTGAGTCTCCAAAATATCTCCTCTTTAATTTTATAAAAGTAAAGGTCACCAAAACGAGCTGTAGAACCTCTGAAAACTTGTATTTTTTTGTTCTCTTTAATTTTTATTGTGAACTTCAGCGTGCCTCTTAGTTGAGATAAAAATATTGTTCCTTTAGTTGAATTCATAAATATATGTATACAAAAATTGTTAGCTGTTTTGCCTGCTTAAGAATATTTTACCTTAGTCACTGTGGCTTTCAATTAAAATAAAGAATGAAGGTAAATTTGAGATCCACCCATTAAACATGCCTCCTTAAAAGGCAAAGGTCTTATTTTATTTAAATTTTGAGACTGCTCGAGAATTTTAAATTGTTGTTTTGATGCATGTTATATTCAAATGGTAACCCTGGCTTTTTTCACTGACAAAAAAAATATCTAGATGCTACTAGTAAATTTAGTGAGGTCTCTGGCATAAATACAGAAGTAAAATTCTTTCTATTACTTTAATTAGGTCTCAGACTGTCATGTCAATAAGGTCACTATGTTCTGCAAAATGTTTTAGGTTTTTTTTCTCCCAGCTTTTCTCAATCTTTTTATCAGGACTTTGATATCACAAAAGGCTTATTTTAAGGTCTGTGTTTCTGAATGTGTATTTTCACATATCTGAATGTTTCACACTTTTTTTTTTCCCTACACCATTGCACTGCATCCAGACAAATTATTGATCCATCATTGTGGTGTTTGAAAGTCTCTTCCAGAGATGAAAAAGTAGTTTCAGCTCTGTTTTACTGGTGTTTCTCAGATTACAAAAGAGAAAGTACCATTATATGGCAGGGGCAAAACTCACGTATGTCATTGAAAGAGGCAGCCACTTTCCTGTCACGCTCATTTGTATGTCAGATTTTGGCAAAAAACTCAAGACTTTTTAAAATCAAAAAGCTTTTTTCCATTTTACATTTACTTTGCCTGCAAGGTAAACTCTGTAATTCTAAAACAACAAATTGAGATTCTCAATTTAATTGTTTACTATTTTATAATTTGGATTATAAATCTTACACTGAAGTCAAGGCCTTAATGTTGCTTGGCATTATACAGACTTGTTAAGTGAGTTTAATGAAGGCACAGCTAGTAGCAGAAGTGAGTAAGCTAGGAATAACTCTTGTTTTCTGGCCAAGGCTCTAGAAGAATTATAGCATAAAGCTAAACAAAGAAATAAATCCTGTATTTTGGAGCCAATGAGTATGCTACTGCAAGGATTCGTTGTTTTTCTAAATGCAATATTCAGAAAAGATAAATTAAGTCAAGTGAAAGCTGATGTAGCAAAACTTTTTTTTTTTCTTTCTTCTTTTTTACTGTACCTTTGTCCATTTGCTCTGCTGTCTGTTGTAGAGGCCTTTCATCCAAGCTGGCATGGGAAATATGGTATATCAGCACAGTATGCTGTGACATACTTGGTTGGTTTGTATGTGAGACATTGTGCATGATGTTAACACAGGAAGCAGATTTTGTACAGTACTGGGAGTACCAGGAGTCAAGAAGTGATGGATCCAGCCATTCATACACAGCATGGCACTAATGTCTCAACTTCCCATATGGTAGGAGAGGGCTAGAGGAGCAAAATGGGAAAGGTCACATTTGGAAACAAGTTGGTTTCTCAGCGGTAGCCTACTGTCATGCAGCTAATAAATACCAATAACACAGTGCCATCCAGTTGTGTTAGCAGGAGTCTCACGGCTCCCCTTCCCCCGCTTGCCGTTGACTACCACGGTTATGGCATCCCTCGTGCTTCAGAGCTGTCTGCAGAGCAGGTTCACAGTCCCTTGGCATAAATGACAGCGGTCCCATGGTGCTGTTTAATTAAATTACAGAGAATCATTGTGAGATGTGTCATGGGACTGTAGGCCATAGACTATTCACTCTTGTGCTAATGCAGCGAAGAGTTAAAAACAGAGGATTGTTGTTTGTAGATGCTTATGACCTGTGGCAGTTTTCCATGAAAATTTGTCTTGTTTGTTTTGGAGCAGCCACTGCCATTAGTTCCTTTTGTTATGTATATTAAAATAATAGAATAGTCAGTGATTTAATGAATATAGGGGGTTTTTTAGATGTGTTAGCAATATTACAAAAGCAGCCAAAACCATTCAGAAGAAGCAATTTTCTCCTTTGTTGGAATTAACCACATCTGAATTATCAAGGTGTACATCCAGTACCAAAAATCAGTTGCATCTTTGTTTTTAATCAGTGGGCATTTTCCATGGTTTCTTTGGGGTGAGAATCCAGCACAACTTTTGTTTCATTAAAGCAAACAACTATCACGTCTTTTAACATAAATATCAAGTTAATTGCTTGTGTATGCTAAGATGACAATTAACAATCACTATTTGTATTAATGTGATTTAGGAAAGTCATGCTTTTTGGTAAAAAGGCATCACTTAACTACCATTGTTTAGATTTAAAAGCTAGTGGGCCTTGTTAAGTTCATTGTGAAAGACATGGAAACGCATAAGGAGGAGGAGTTGATGTCTCTTCTAAAATATTAAAGGGTGTGTACAACCCATCAGTAATTCTTTTGGCAAAGTGTACCACAAGGGCTGTGTAACAGCTGGAGTAGCAGCGTTCCCTGTAAGCAGGCCGTCTTTCCTCTACTGCTGGGGGTGACTTTCGCTAGATTTGGTGTCTTCCTAGACACCAAATTTGAGTTTGAAGTGAATAGAGAATTTTCCTGTTTGTCAGATGAGTAAGGACAATAAATCCTACTCTACTAATGGAAGTTTCTGCAGCATGTTTGTGCCCTTTGAATATGTACTACTTTACCTTTTGTATAGAAAGGATTTATAAGAAAATCTTGGATAAAAACTGCCACACTTTCAACTGGCATATCATGCTGCCAACAAAGATTTAAAAAAAAAAAAAAAAAAAATTACAGTGTTATTAAGTGATTCAATTAAATAATTGTCCGACCTATTTTGAGAAGGAAGAGCATAACCCTGTGTCCAACCACAAAAACTATAAGAGTGGATGCTGAAATATTCAAAGGTACTTAAAAAAACTAATGAAAAATTTGACAAAATGTATGTACTAGCTGTGAAACATGTCAGCACCTTTTCAGGGTAAGATTTTAGCAGTCTAAAACATTAGTGCTTATTGAGCATGGCATTCCCACAAAAGAGAAAACAAATTTAGAAAAAACAATGCAGAACACTGCAAACACTTAGAGCATTATTCAGTCACTACTCAGACACAGATCAATATAAATTTTGTATTTTGGGGTTTCTTTTTGTTTCAGTGAGTATTGTGCACTTCAGAAATGCAGAATGTTCTAGCTGACCTCAAGGTCAGAGAGAATGCGTGATGCTCGAAGATTTCAGTATAAAAGAAATATAGCTGTTTAGGATCATTCTTCTAAAACAACAAAAAAAATTTCTGAAGTTACTTGTTGATATCTTGTCACTTAAATAATGAATCCTAAATTTGACCATTGGAAAAAAAATAATTTCAGTGTTCCCATCGTCCCTTTGCACATAAAGCCTAGTATAGCCAAAATATTCACCACATCTTCAAGGAGTCTTCTTCCCCCTCAAATTTGTTGTTCCCTACAGGTAGAGCTATCTGAAAGGAATCTTTTTTTCTTTGGCTAGGAAATAAGGCAGAAATATCTTGGCAGGGGAGATTTTAAATTAGTTGGTTTTGTACTTAAACACCTGCTTAGTTTTTGTCTCCTTTAATTCTTCAGTCTCCGAAATCCAGGAGTCCCTAGCTTGCCTCTTTGACCTCTTGCTGCCCTCACACAAGCCATTCTGTCCAAGGGTAATCCAGAACAGTTGTTCTGAAAGGCAAATACTTCACTTCTGTGGTATGGATGAGAAATTTTCTCTTTGCCTTTTTAAAACAAAGAGACTGGGAAACGTAGTACTTAGAACTCTACTGTTATTCACAGAACCATACAATGGTTTAAGTTGGAAGGGACCTCTGGGGTGCGTCTGGTCCAGCCTCTCGCTCAAAGCAGAGCCAGTGTGGGTTTGCTCAGTTGAGACTGGAGTATCTTCAAGAACAGAGATTTCACAGCTAACCTGAGCAATCTGTTCCAGTGCTTGACCTTCCTCCCAATGGAAAAGAATTTCCTTGGGTCTAATCAGCATTTCCTGTGCTGCAACCTGTGCCTGTTTCCTCTCATCCCTTCCACTTACACCTCTGAGAAGGGGCCAGTTCTGACTCCTCTGCACTTGTCCATGAGGTGGTTGGGACAGCAATAACAACCTTCTCTTCTTAAGACTGAACCAAGCAATTCCCAGCACTTTATTGTAGACCATGTGCTGCTCCAACCCTGTATCATCTGGGTAGCCTCCCACTGCACTTGCTGCAGTATGGCAATGTCTTTCACGTAGTGGGAAGCCCAAAATTGGGCACAGAACTCCAGACACGATCTCACAAGTCCCAAACAGGGAGCACTAATTGCTTGCTGGCAGCCCTTGTTAACAAAGCCTAGAGAGTGGTTGATGATCTTCACTGCAAGGACACGCTGCTTCAAGAAAAAACTATGCGTGTAGATAATTAACTGTGAAGGAAAAAGAGGATAGTTGAAACATCAGAAAAAACAGGATGTGGACCTCTTGGCCTGTTGGTCATTAATTTGAATCTAGTTGAAGGTTGTCAAATCTAGTTAGAGGCAACTTCTGTTGGATGACCATTTAGTACCATATGTGAAACTAGCAGTTGGTTTTCAGATTCATCATCACCATTTCATTACTCTTTGTATATTTGTAAGAAATCAGTAGAATCTAAAAGCTATGTGGTAGGCCCTGTGTGGGTTTTTAATCAAAATGTAGAATATCCCTTATTAATCTGCCTAAATATTTAATTAAAAAAAACCCAACCCAATATTAATCCTACAAAGCAGGAGCAGAAGTATGAATTCTCTACAATTTAATGTATGATATGGACTGGACAACACAGGTTTTCTTTTTATTAATCACTTATTCTCTACTGCAGGAAATTATTTATTAGTTTTAATATCTTACTAGCTCATAAGCAGAGAGGTGGGACACACAAGCACACTCTTTTGGTTTGAGGGAGGACTTAGATGGTGAGTCAGTGAACAGAGAAGTAAAGTTCTCATCTGTAGCACCTTTCTGTTCCCACATGTAGAGCAAAACCATGAACAGACTGTATATGGTTATTTGGCCATTGCCCCAAAATGACTTCTGT
The DNA here is from genome assembly GCA_907165065.1 of Caprimulgus europaeus. The sequence goes on from OU015524.1 coordinate 76,201,171, forward strand.
ATTTTTATCCAGTAGCTTTTAACATGAGAGATGGAAGCAGTCCTGAGACCAAAGTCTTGAACCCAGATCCCTCTTTTCATAGAGAGTGCCTGCTGTTCTGGGTTTTGGTTCTGTTCTTGGCCCAGCAAAGCTCAGAGGGTTGAGTGGAAAATGCCCATACTCCAGCTATTTGATGCTTACAATTGTCCCCTGAAGGATAGGAAATGGAAGCCTGAAAACAAGGTGCTGATACAAAACTCTCCTTCCCAGTGGGCCAAGGCATGGCAAGAGGCAGTCTTTGAGGAACGATCAATGGCTTGTCACCATTTATTTGCAGGTCATACCTAGAACATGTGGATGTGGAGGGAGATAGTGAAAAGCAGCATTGAAGTTGGAAGGGCTCAGAAAGGGTCCCTTTCTCCTCCTCTTGGTTTGCTGGTATAAGGTGGCTGAAGTAGGAGCTGGTATGGAAATTACGGGACGGGAAGGAGGAAGCTGGAGAAGTAGAACCCAGTCTCTCACTCAGGAATTGTCCTCCCGTGTGTGTTCAGAGTATTCAGAATGAGAAACCCTCAGCACTTCCCTCCTTTCCATCTCTTTCTATTCTCTCTATCTTTTTCTGTAATTCTGTAATTTCTGTAATTCTTCAGAGCTATCCCTCCTTCTGGCCAAAGACTAGGGAATGAGAGGAAATAAAAATAAATTAATTGCAGGTCTAATGGATGAGCCTGGGCTTAGCACAGGTAGAGCAGGCTGAACGGAGCAAGGCTCTTCATGTGCTCTCAGTGTTCTCAGTGCCCAGCCAGGCACCTTTTTTCCCAGTCTGTGAAGATTTTGTTGTGATGATGGTTGTTGTTATTGTTGCTTTTCCTTACATACATAGAACAACCCTCACATAAAACTCTGGGGTTCTGAGCTTCATGTATACCAGGCAAAACTGTCAAGCCTGGTCAATATCTGAATATATTGAGGAAAACAGAAGGTGCTGAAGAAAAACAGGTTGCAGGGGCAGGGAGGCACATAGCCCTGAGTCTTAACTGGGCTGCACTATTGCAAGACTATTCTCTAGGCTGAATTTAAATAAAGAGACCCTCAATAATTTTTCAAATTCTTGGCACCCCTAGAAAGAAGTAGGGCTTTAGCGCCAATGGCCTTAACAAAAGCTTAAAAGTTGAAATGCAATATTCCAGCATATCCAGCAATTCAACTGGAGAAAAGTGTGTCGAAACAGTCTGAATTTTGACTTGTATTCTGTTTTAATTATTGAATGCCACTCTGAAGAAGGCTGTGTTTTAACGATGGATGAAATTGTTCCAAAGAAGTGGAAATACGTTTGATGCACAAAATCGTGCCATATAAGTAAAGACTAAAAGAGCAGATTCCTTTATTTAGAAGAAATTATTGAGGGAGCTTCATTAAAGTTTATAAAGTAACAAATTAAAGCATTTAATTTTGCTTTTCTGTTTATTTGCCTCAAAAATTAGCTGTTCCTATCCAAATGAAATTTTTAAAAAAGTAATAAATCTAAACTGGATACATGGATTTTATCTTTTTCTTTACTGTATACTTAGTTTGTGAAGTTCATTACTTAAAATCATTGAAGCTCAAAAATTGAGAACATGAAAGTGTAACTGTAATACAAGTAACAGTACAGCCAAAGGCTTAAATTAGGGGTTTTTGCATACAGCAGGGCTACCGAAGCCTGGTTTCCTACAAAGTTTTTTGTTGTTGTTTTTGTTTGGTTGGTTGGTTTTGTTTTGGTTTGGTTTTTACAACCCCAGCTGAGATAGAGGTAGCACGCAGTCTGGTTAATCCAGACTGGTTTGCCTCAGTGTATGCTTATTTGAGTTGACCAGTTGATTCTGCAAATGGAATATAAAACAGGTGAGTTTTTTAAGGACTAAGTTGTTCATTACCTAGGGCAATCTCTAACTGAAGAGCTGAGAAGGAGCTTGCCATATGAGCAGGCATTTTTAATTCTGAGGTTCTTCGAACTTTGCTTGGAAACGTTCAATAGTGGATTAGTCTGATTTTTGTGTAGTGATTCCTCTGCGTATAGTCTGACATGAGCTTTGAAATTGTTTTGGCTTCAAGGCACTACATGTGTCTAAGGGCTTACACAAGACAAGCTTGTAAATGGATTGTGTCCTTGCATTAGTCTTCTTCCCTGTTCCAGATTTTGGTGTCACATGTAAGTCATAGCACATATATGCAGTCATATGTGCTTAAACTAAGCTCCTCTGATCTGTGACCACTTTAAAGATTTATTTTTTAGGAGCTATTTTCTTTTTTTTGTTTACTTCTCGGTGTATTTATATGAATATTACCAGGTAGGCTAAACCTTTTTAATGAGCTTTAGTGAATTGGCAGGGTTTGCTTCAAGATATGTGGGTTCTACCATCTCGCAAAGCTGTGCCTCAAGGAAGGGGGAAGAAACCCCTTTCCGCGCTGCTGGCGTACCTGATCTCACCTGTCCCCACCTTTGCTGTAGAGCCGCGGTTACGTGGCTGATTCCCATTCATTAGACAACATGTTAAATTAGCTATGCAATGCATTTATGCCTCAGGGCAAGTTCCTTTCCAGTGCACAGTGCAGGAAGTTTCTAACTGAAGTGGAGAATAAAATTTTTATGAACTGGGACTTCAGTGTTCAAATCCTGTAATATGCTTTCAGCTAATTTCATCTTTAAATACAGATAATTAATCCAATTCCAGTTTGTATTCAGATAAGAAATGTCATTCATTATCTATAAATGCAGGTATCTAGATAAAATGGGTGACTTGAACAATTTGATCAATGCTTAGATATTTTTTACATTATTTAAACTATACAGTAAAGTTATACTGATGTCTTTGTAAATTAATTGGGGCATTGGGCTGTGTATTGGAGGAAAACAATTTATAGAACCCTGTATAATTAGTTACGGTAGATACCTGTGTTCAATAAAAGCCTTTTTTTTTTTAAGTTGTAACCTACCTATGAAAGCCATGTGGGACATCATGAAATGCTGTCATGTTTTTGGAGCAATCAAATTCCAAAGATATACCTGGCCTTGGTTCCCATGGTCTGGAATGAGGCATCAGGCTGGAGTTGGTCTGGGGACACCAGTATTTTAGTGTGGAACAAAATAACACTGTTTCATGACGGTCTCATGATGATGTTCAGGAAGAAAGAATAATTTTTTTTAAAGCCCTTAATAAATGTGATTACTATTTAGCTCAATAAATAAATGTGATTACTACTTCAGCTCAACCGAGGTACTGGGAAAAAACACGTTTTGTTTGACATATTTGTTCATATTATTTCATAGCAATTTAACCTGTCATTTACACAAGTTTTTTAGGTGCCAAATCTTTCCAGCAGCTTGCCATGAAGTGTCTGTTACTCCATGAAAATATGGGGTTTTTTTCATATGATGTACCTCTGAACCACTGTCAAATTCCCCAGCCCTACTGAGATTGAGTTAGCACGGATATAGCTCAGTATGATGATTTACTGACCAAATTTGCTTTTGCCCATTGTAACAAATGTAATCACATGGTATGTAAATAGAAACCTGTCTTACAAAAAACAGGAGTTCAACATGCGTCATCCTATGCCTGTTTCCAAAAATGGGGTGGAATAGGTGTTCATAAATTCCAGTTTTGACTGTGGAAAATGAAAGTGCGAGCGGCTGCTCTGCCAGTCCTGCACGAAAGCTCTGAGGCAGTGGCTTAGGTGTGAAATGCTCAGATATTAAAAATATTGCTTTGTTTCATTTTGGGGTTGGGTTTTTTTGTTGTTTTTTTTTTAATTAAGTGTGCCCTTTGGAGTGCCAGCATCTTTCAGGTGCTGAAGTAATGGGTGATGTAGTTTAAATTACCTGCAGTTTTGCTGTAGTGGAGAGCCAAAATGGAGCAGCTGAGAGTATTTCGAGAGCTTTGTCTGGCAGCTTTGGTTCTTGCCCTTGCCTCGGGAAGGGGCAGTGGGAGCCCTGTGCTCTCAGAGATAATTGTGCCTCTGCCCTGCCAAAACCCACCCCCTTGTGCCTGTGTTTTCTGACAGCTGCAGGAAGCGATCAAGGCCGGCAAAGGTGTGACTTCTGCCATCGACCTCTGCCGCTGCCACGGAAACAGAGCACTGGCAGCCCTGGAGCGCTTCCCTCCCTCCGAGGCCAGGGCCGCCTTGGCCAACATCATCTACGCTGTGACCAGGTTTCCCTGACCCGCCGCCCAGGAGGAGCTGCTCTCCCTCCGCAGGTGGGAACAGTATGGCAGGGACACCGACGGCACCCGGCTCCGCTGGGCACCTCATCATCTCCCTGTCCCGTCCTGACGGAGGAACACACGCCAGCCGCCACCGCCACCAGCAAAATTCGGGAGGGGGAAGAAAAAAAGGTCACAGCTGGCTTTCACTTGTCGTGCCAGAAGTGCACTTGAGGCTGCACCGGTAGAAATAATTAATGAGTCCCGTTTCCGTGACCTCAGCAAATGGACAGGAAATAAGTCGGTATTGATTGGGCACTGGCGGGGACGGCGCCAGGGCGGAGGCCGGTGGTTTTCCTGCCCGAGGGAGGGAGGGAGGGATGGATGGAGAGGCGTGAAGATGCAGGTGTCACAAGAAACCCGCTCAAACCTGCCCAGAGAGAGCGAGCACCAAAGCCAGGAATTAACATACCTGCTTATCAAGGGGAAGGGCAATTCTGCAGATTAATGGGGGAAAATCCTCTCTCTATCTGCATGCAGTCGCGTCTCCTCGCACTGTTTCGATGTATTCAAATGTAAAATTACCCTGTGCCTAATGCTTTCTGTGTTTGAGAAAATGTGTCAAGCATGGTAAGTAGGAGCTTTAAAATATTTAAGCAAATAGTAATTTGGCTCTGTTAAGGGAAGTGACTGCCTGGGTTTTATACTGTGCGTATAAAATATGTTGCTCTGGGTCAAAGAACGAGGTTTTTCCAGCTCTCCTGGGGGAGGGAATATCCCTCCCTCAGATCAAGCAGTTTGTTTCAACACAGTCTTACACAAAAGAATTTCCTAGGTTTGTGACACTTGCATTCATTTAAGCCAAGTAAATGTTAATTTGTAAGGCTAGACATCGGCCTTTGGCAGCAAGCAAGGAGGAATGCTCTTCTGTGAGTACAGTCTTTCACCACGCTGAATAAAATGCAGAAAATACTGGAGAAGTTTTGAACCTTGGTGTGTTGAATTTTGAAGTCCAGTTACAGCCAGCATAGAAGGTGTATCAGAAGCCTGCAATTTGAGACCGTCTCTGTTTTGTTCATAGGAGATGATTTTTGTGGTTTGCATGCATGGAATCTGAGAACACCGTTGACAAGAAGGCTGAGTTTACATAAATGATCTAGATTGAGACTCAGCTACCTTTCTTCCTTCTGTGGTGTAATTACAGCCCAATCTGGAGACAGCTAGCACAGCAAACAGATTTCATTACATCGCTCACTCAAACACTAAGTGGAGTTATTTCTGTTAAATTCTCTCCTGCCTCCTTCTCCCCCTGCACGCCTTCCCCCTGTCACACAGCTTGTTTGTCACAGACCAGCGTGTTGCATTCCACTGAATGCAAAATATAAATAAAAACTCTGTCCTCTAAAAATATACTGACAATACATCCTGCATTATGTGCATAATATTCTGTATAATATATGCCTATGTTATACCATAATATTATATGTATAATAAGCACCCTTGAGACACAATCTTTGTGTGGGAGCAGCATCCAGAACTCAGGACTTGCTTTGTTCTGGACAATGGCTTCAACACCAGACCGCTTCTTGCTTGCACTTTCTTTCTCATGCCTGCCCTGGCGTTTTCTCTCTTCCCAAGGCTCTGGCACTTCTGCCCGAGTTATTGCTGTTGCTGCAGTAGGAGGGCTGGAGACAGAAGAGGAGCACTGCTAAGCGTGGCCCAGGCAGTGGCAGCCACAGGCATCTCCCCTAGCTCACCACCGTGTGTTTTCACCTGTGAAGTTCCATGAAGTTTTCCTAATGTAAAACATGTGCTTGAAAGAAAAACCTAAATTCAGCCAGAGCCCTCTTTCAGCTTTTTTTGGCTCTGATTAGGAGCCATACATAGTCGTCTTTGTTTTACATCTGTGCTAAGGGGTTCATGATGATTTAGGGCTCCAAGAAGCTTGGGTCTGCTGGAGATATTCTGAGCCATCTCACCTCCGTTGTGTAAAGGCGGTATCAAACATTGCAAAGCTCTGCAAGCCTGGTTTACTTTTTCATGAAAGTACAATTTTTCATTTGTACTTTTTACTAATAAAGGCAAATCAGCAAAAATTAATGACCTTTTTTTGTATTTTGTCATCAGGAAGTTCTGATTGCTCTTAAACCGTTCTTTAACATTAATTTAAAAAAAAAAAAAAAATGTTCCTTACCAGTATTATCAAGTAATCCCTGTAATTATTGAGACATTTTTGTTGTCTTGTTGCCTCCAGATAAACTGCAAGCAAAGTATTACACCCCTCTGTCAAACTCTTGGTGAGTTAATCACTGCTGTATATTAATATACTCCCTATACCTCATACAATTTCTGAGCAATGGTGGAACCTTAAGGCTGTTCTCATTTTGGTTTTATCTCCTTGATTCCTTTTCCCCACCTGCCTCTATAGGGAAGTCAGAGAGAGGGAGGCCTGTGGCCTGGGGTGTGGCTGAGGAAGGCATTCAAACCATTGGCTTCATTCACCCAGCGATTCAACCAGACACACCCATCGGCTGCTCCTCTGAATTTGTCCCAGGTATTGAATCCTTGGGCTGCTGTGTGGGAGCTCAAAATACAGGACAAGGACCCAGCTGCTTTTTAAGCCGAACTAAAATAATCTGCAAAGAGCACAGCTGCAGTGGCTCGATCATAGGTCTGCAATGGAAAGTCATTTAACTGCCAGCTGAGTATTTCCAGCTCTGCAGTTGTGATAACGGCGTGTAGGGAGGGTGTTTGGGAAATGAGGTGCTTGGAAGAATAGAAGTGTTGGCTGGGAGGCACTGCTGAAAGTCATCTCGTGAAATCTCCCGTTTGAAGTTGTGGTGGGCTGATCCTGGCTGGATGCTGGGTACCCACTAAAGCTGCTCTATCACTCCCCCTCCTCAGCTGGACAGGGGAGAGATTATACCATTAAAAGCTCATGGGTTGAGGTAAGGACAGAGAGAGATCATTCACCAATTACTGGCATGGGCAGAACAGACTTGACTTGGGGAAATTAGTTTATTACCAGTCAAATCAGAGTAGGATAATGAGAAATAAAGCTAAATCTTAAACCACCTTCCCCCCACCCCTCCCTTCTTCCTGGGCTTAACTGTACTGCCGATTTCTCTACCTCCTCCCCTCCCCAGTGGTGCAGGGGGGTGGGGAATGGGGGTTGCAGTCAGTTCATCAAATGTTGACTCTGCTGCTCCTTCCTCCTCAGAGGGAAGACTCCTCACACTCTTCCCCTGCTCCAATGTGGGGTCCTTTCCATGGGAGACAGTCTTCCACCAACTTCTCCAGTGTGAGTCCTTCCACAGGATGCAGTTCTTCATGAACTGCTTTAGCACGGGTCCATTCCATGGGGTGCAGTCCTTCAGGGACCGACTGCTCCAGCGCGGGTCCCCCACAGAGTCACAAGTCCTGCCAGCAAACCTGCTCCAGCGTGGGCTTCTCTCTCCATGGGGTCACTGGTCCTCACAGGAACCTGCTCCAGCGTGGGTTTCCCACAGGATCACAGCCTCCTTCGGGCATCCACCTGCTCTGGCATGGGGTCCTCCATGGTCATCTGCTCCACCATGGACCTCCATTGCCTGCCTCACCATGGTCTTCACCACAGGCTGCAGGGGAATCTCTGCTCCGGCACCTGGAGCACCTCCTCCCCCTGCTTCTTCACTGACCTTGGTGTCTTCAAGGGCTGTTTCTCTCACTTCTTCTCACTTCTCTCTCTGGCCGCAGTTGTGCAGGTTTGTTGTTTGGTTTTGGTTTTTTTCTTCCCCTTAAATATCACAGAGGTTTTACCACCTCTGGTGATGGGCTCGGCCTTGGCCAGCGATGGGTCCGTCTTGGAGCCGGCTGGCATTGGCTCTGTTGGACATGGGGGAAGGTTCTGGCAGCTTTTCACAGAAGCCACCTGTGGTGGGTTGACCCTGGCTAGAGACCGGATACCCACCAAAGCCCACTCTATCACTCCCCCTCCTCAAATGGGCAGGGGGAGAAAATTATAACGAAAAGCTCGTGGGTGGAGATAAGGACGGAGAGAGATCACTCAGCAATTACTGGCACGGGCAAAACAGACTCGACTTGGGGGAAAAAAAAAAAACAAATTTACTTTATTACAAATCAAAATCAGAGGATAGTGAGAAGTAAAACCAAATCTTAAAACACCTCCCCCATCCCTCCCTTCTTCCCGGGCTTAATCTCTTTCCCGATTTTCCACCTCCTCCCCCCCCAGCAGCACAGGGGGACAGGGAATGGGGTTGGGGTCAGTTCATCACACGGTGTTTCTGCCGCTGCTTCCTCCTCAGGGGGAGGTCTCCTTCCCCCGCACCAGCGTGGGGTCCCTCTCATGGGAGACAGTCCTCCACCAACTGCTCCAACGTGAGTCCTTCCCATGACTGACAGCTGCTCCAGTCTGGGTCCATTCCATGGGGTGCAGTCCTTCAGGAAGGGACTGCTCCAGCGCAGGTCCCCCACGGGGTCACAAGTCCTGCCAGCAAACCTGCTCCGGCGTGGGCTCCTCTCTCCACGGGCTACAGGTCCTGACAGGAACCTGCTCCAGTGTGGGCTTCCTGCGGGGTCACAGCCTCCTTCGGCATCCACCTGCTCCGGCGTGGGGTCCTCCACGGGCTACAGGTGGTCATCTGCACCACCATGGACCTCCAGGGGCTGCAGGGGGACAGCCCGCTTCACCCTGGTCTTTCACCACAGGTTGCGGGGAATCGCTGCTCCGGCGCCTGGAGCCCATTCCCTCCCCCTCCTTCTTCACTGACCTTGGTGTCTGCAGAGTTGTTTTCTCTTACATCTTCTCACTCCTCTCTCCCGCTGCAAAGTGTGCAGCTTTTTTTTTCTCCCTTCCTTTTTTTTTTTCTTAATTATGTTATCACAGAGGCGTTACTGATTGGCTCGGCCTTGGCCAGCGGCGGGTCCGTTCCTGTAGCCGCTGGCATTGGCTGTGTCGGGTCGGACATGGGGGAAGCTTCTGGCAGCTTCTCTCACAGAAGCCACCCCATGTCCCCTCCCCCACTGCTACCAAAAACCTTGCCATGCAAACCCAATACACCACCACTGTAGCCCCCCGGCAACCAAAACCTTGGCATGCAGACCCAATGCAGAAGTGGACTGTTGCCAACATGAAGTCTGATCTTGGAAACCCTCAGGGATGGAGCTTCCACAGGTTCCCCATGCAACCTGTCTCAGTGCTGCTCCACCTTCTTTATGAAGGAGTTCTCCTGATGCCCAGCATGAACATCCCTCACCATAGCTGGTGGGCATTGCCCATTATTTACCACCTGCTACTGCCAAGAATTGTTTGGCTCAACCGTCTTTCTTGCCAATTCCCTATCCTGCAGCTGGGTGACCCTCTCACTGACCCGAGCAACCCCTGTCAGCTTCTCCTGGTGGCTATGTGTGCTAGGCCCTGGCTAATGGGGGCACCCCCGGTGACCTGCATGGCTTTCATATCATCCCTACTGGGCTGCAAGCCAAAACCAGGCCAGTTCAGGAGCAGCCTCCTAAGGAAAAGAACAAACACTTGGATACACTGGGTCTTGCTGTGATGGAGTTAATTCATAGCATCCCATACGGTGCTGTGCTTTGGATTTGTGACCAAAACAGGGTTGCTAACACACCAATGTTTTAGCTATTGCTCAGCAGCGCTGGCACAGGGCCAAGGCTTTCTCTGCTCCTCACTCTGGTGCCCAGTGAGTGGGTTGGGGCTGGGAGGGGGCACAGCTGACCCAAAGTGACCACAGAGATGCTCCGCACCATGTAATGTCCTGCTCAGCAAAGAGTTGAGGATGGGATGTGGGAGTGTTCCAGGGGGTCCATTGCTCAGGGACTGTCTGGGCATCAGTCAGCTGGTGGTGATGGCTTTTGCATCATGTGCTTTTCTTTTGTTTTGCTTATTTTTTTTCCCTTTTACCTGTATTTAATTCAATCTGTGAATTTTTGTCACTGTTGTCCTTCTGATTCTCTCCCCCATCCCACTGTGTGGGGCAGTGAGTGAGTGGCTGTGAGGTGCTTAGCTGCCATCCAGGGAGAGTCCACCACAGTCCTTTTTGGCACCCAGTATGGGGCACATAGGGTTCAAGAAAACAAGACATTTGACTGTGCTGGTGGTGACATAGATTTATTTGTTCTTAATGCAAGTTTATTTGTTCCTTTACCCTCTCCATGTCATGCTCTCTCTCTTGCTGTACATAAAATTTGGGAGCTTGTTAAAGGCTGAGTTTGGCTTTTGCAGTTTGCTGTGCCATGTAGCACTCAGTTGTGTTTTGCCCGGGAGAACTATGATGAAAGCACTGGCCCTGAGCCTAATCTGGTATTTGGGACCCGCATTGCTGCTGTCCCAGTAGTTCGGGAACCATCTCGTGGAGACAATTAACAACTACACCTTTTCCCTCTTTTCCTCTGAGAGCCAATTTGTGGAGATAAAAAAAGAACAGCACCTTCCCCTTCATCTCCTGCAGGGTAGGTGCTTTCCACCTTGTTACAATGACTCCTCAGTATTTTGAACATCCCTGGGTAGTCAGAATGCTTACAGTTGTGTGTCTGAAGAATCTGCTTCCAGCCTTTCCCATGGTTAACGACTATTTAGGAATATCACACGGGGACGTGCCCTGAGGCAGTGTGGTTGTGGGTGGCAAGGTGCGTGGGAGAATATGGCAGGTATCTAGAACAGTTTTCACCTGCGATGGTGTGGGACTTGACCCCCAGACAAGTGCAAGATCCTGATAAACTGACAGAACATTTGAGAAAAGGACACCATGGCTGTGCCTTGTCGCACCTTGCTGGGCCTGGCTTACACCTATTGAGCGCTGTTTGGCACCCTCATGTGGGGAGAAAAGGTCTCTGGATCTGAAGACGTACAAACAGGTGTTGTAGCTAAGCCAGAGACCCAACTTTCAACTATATCAGTCGGTCCTATAGCCAAGAAGAAACAATAGAAGCAGAAGTCAACTTGTTTAGTCAGAGAGGAACAAGCTTCTCCTGACAGGGAGCAAGATGAGGAGTCAGAGAGGCAGCTGATTGTGCAGCAGAGCAGTTGCAAGAACAGGAAGGGAAAGAGAAATCATGAATGAGCCAGAAACCACCCGCTCCCTCTCCCTAAGTGAGATTCAAGCTATGCACAAAGATTATAGCCATCAACCTGGTGAGCTAATTATCAGCTGGTTGCTCCAGCGCTGGGATACTGGGGCCAACAGCCAGGAATTAGAGGGCAGTGAAGCCCAGCAGCTGGGCTCTCTCATAAGGGACTGGAGCATCAACCAAGGCACTGGAAAAGAGACAACATCAGCAGCCTCTGGAGGCAGCTCGTGTCAAGCACGAAGGAAAGGTGTCCCCTCAAGGAACAACTTGTAAACTATCCAGGTGAGCGAACAACCACTGAGAGTGGTAGCCAGTATCTGAGGGACTTAGCAGTGGTAGAGGCGATCTGCAGCAACCTGGACAACCACCAGGCATCTAAAGACCCAGATGAAGTCCAGCACACACGGTCCATATGGCAGGAATTTGTCAGGAGTGCACCGTTGTCATATGCCAGCACCCTGGTGCTGATGAGTTGGCCAGACACTGAGGCCCCAGCTGTGGGTAGATTGGCTGGCCAGCTCCAGCAATTCAAATAGAATCTCTCTTCCACCCAACCCTACAGGGCTGTGTCTTGGCTGGAAAGAGACAGTGTCCCAGCAGCTCCTGCGATTCAAAGACAGGGTGTCTTCCTGCTCACCCATACCAGCCATCACTGCAGCCATCAAGTGTTAAAGATGCCAGACCAGCCTCCTCAGGCTGAACCTGCTGGTGAGATCTCTCTGTTGCTTTTTCTTCTGAGCAGATAGTGTTTGAATTTTCATAGATGCAAAAGGCTAACTCAAGCAACTGTGTCCTCCTGCTGACTGATCAAGGAAAGTGGCTGCTGGGTCGGATAACTAGCTGTCACTACTCTCATCAACTACTTCAATCTCACAGAAAAGTGCGGCATCAAACTTTTTTTTTATTCTTTGTAGTCTTGAAAGTACTTTTACCTGCACAGTGTCTTATGAAAAATAAAGAGCTAAAGCTTTTCAGTTTCTCAAAGCAGTTCAAAGGAAGGAATATTTCCAGTTCTAGAAGTCATCTGTTCTGACAGTCTTTGCATTAAATTATCTTTTTTTTTTCCTTTCAGAAACCAATACGTAAAATACATTAATTATTTACATAATTAGCATTCACGTGATTCTTTTTTAGGGTAAACCTGGTTTTCTAAAGCTAAGAGAAAGAAGTCATGAAGCTAAAATTCTGATAGCAAATGTCTTTTAAATCACCAAAACTACAAAGCACGGCATTGTTATAAGTTGTGGAGGGGAGAAGAGGGTGACAAAAACGTTGGCGATCGATACACCAAAGCTTCGTGCAGTCACCTTTGTCCGCATCTTCAGGCGTTCCTGCTTGTGCACGACTCTGCCCGCGGCTCCCGGCCCTGCCGCCGAATTTCCAGCCACCGACCTCAGCTAGAGGCAAGCTCTGGCTCCCCCGCGTGTACGAGGTTCCTCCTCTGCAACTCTGCGTGGAGCTGACTTTTATTCCTCCCTGTTTGCAAAACCCTGGTGTCAGGGTACATCTCGTGAGGAAAGGGAGCCTTGTTCTCCAAAACAGGAACAGCGACAAGACACCTTACTTACTAAACTGGAAAGCAATATTCCACCGACTTTACAGGATGAACTTGTGAGTCTATCTGCAGAGGAAAAGAGGGAGGGTGTTGCTCTTGGCTAGTAGTGACAGACGGGTGTCCCACTGATAACTAAAACAGTAATTCTCAGATTTATCTGGTTTTTAAGAAATGTATTTCTAAAATTCAATTTGAGACACATTTTGATAGGTTTGTAGAGGAGAATTGCCATTTTGCAACAGTGCTATTAAAAATCTTGCTTTAAAATTTTCTTCTTTAGCCTATTGCACTTTGTCCTCCTCCCTTCACCCCTTTCCCCCAAATGCCAAGGACTAAAAAGCCTCTGCTTTATTATTAGAACAATGGTCAACATTTTTAGTTTTAAAATTATATACAAAAGTATTTTACTTGCACCGAAAACAGTATCTTAAAACTAGGCTTTTTTTTTTAATGTGTTCAACATTCACAGCAAATTACTTGTATCAACTGCAAGGTTCACATTTTAGCAGTTATTAAATGTCAAATTATTAAAATGAAATATTACATAGAGGCAATTAGAAAAAATTAAAACAAGTACTGACAGATTAGATTCCTTCTTTTTTTTTTCCTCCAGAAAAACATAAACACTCATTTTAAAAAGCTTTACTCGCTGCAGATGAGCGTGATGCTTTCTGTATGTGCCATTAGGAAATGCAGCATTTTCCCCTGTTGGCTAGCTCTGATGAAAGCTCTCCAACTTGCACATTGTGTCTGAACATTTCTTCATTCATAGCATGTGCCCATCGAAAACTGCTTTCTGTTTGCAGCAGTTCAGCTGTACTATTTATAAGCTAGTTGAACAATGCTAACTAGAGGCAGTAAAAGGTGTGTATTTCATATGCAAATCACTAGCAATAATTTTCTACAATTACACTTAGTTGCTTGCATCATTATTTTCAGCACCAACATTAAAAAAATGGGTTTATCAGGAGAACATTACAGAAAAAATGTCTGTACTAGTAAGACTTATTTTTAATCAAACAATTTTATTGCTTTTGTCAACCTCTGGAAGTTAATATGTTAACATTTTATATCGATGTACAAAACCTATGGCTATCCCCACCTCGGCTCAGATGCGGTGTGCCCACAAGCCATAGATGGCTTTTCGATGTGCATATGCTAAGATATCTTTGCAGGAAAATAAACAGGGTTTAAACATGTAATATTTCTAAAAATGATTGCTGCTGCTAAAAATGTCACATTAGTAATGATTTGAAATAATTTTTTATATAGACTTTTATGAAAAGTAATTGCTTTCAATCACATTCTATTGTAGCAATAACCACAACGTGCAGGCGGGTTTTTTCTGTCCTTCTTGTAAACTCAGGTCTCCAAACCTGTATTTTTTCATTAAAAAATCAATCCAGATTAAATTTTCCAGTTTCAACGGCAAGTTTATTTTCTGTTGGATAAAATGCATTCACTTTTTAAATACAAGATTGTTCTCAAAGTCATTGCCTAGGGTACAACTGGGTTATACTGGGTGGATTGAAGCATCTAGCAGCCGTGGAGCCAGAGATCCATGTTAATGCAAATCCAGAAGGGAAGGCTCCCACCCACCCGAAGAGCAAGGCCCAGGAGTAGCTTCCCAATAGTGGTGGGAGTAAAGACTGAAAAGAGAAGATCACTAGCTGCTTTTAAGAGAGAGACTTGTTTGTGAAAGGGGTTGTGTAACATGATGACCGAGATTGTAGCAGCTGGGACTCAAAAAACCTAGAAAGGCTATTTTAGTTTCAGGTTCTGAAACAAAGAGGACTCCTTCCATAAGGATTTCTACAATCTGAATATGGCTACTTCCATTTAAAAAAAGATAACAGTTTACATAGAAAAAAAAATGTAGCAAATCAGCCAGCTGAGTTCTCAAAGAACCCTAGTTTTCTGCATTGCTAACCAAAATCTCTTTTTTAAAAAAATATATATTGTTGCAAATATTTGAACTGACATATCTTAATGAGGTATGAGGCTACGCAACAGGACCGACGGGCAGGAGTTGGAACTGAGTGTTAAGCACACAAAGAAGAGTGTGCTGTTTGCACTTGACCGGGAGATGTCTCTGAGAGAAAGGACTTTTCAGGCTATATTTACCTCTTTTGGATGTAACACAGAATTTTGACAAGCAGACCTTTGTGGGATAAATGTTTGATCATTCAGAGTTAGTTATGGTGTAGATGATACAATGACTGTGCATTAAGGGAGCACTACTTCTTTTTAAATGCAAAGCTGTGCGATAGCACACAATGGCGCCGGTCTTGGCTGAACTACCATAAAGAGAACTGCAATTTCATTGCCAAGAGATTAAAAGAGGCTTATGTTTCCAAGAGTGAAATTGCTCAGATTTGTCAGGTTTTAAACAGTTATGGATGCAACTGATGTATAAGTAAACTGCTGCAGCACAGAAAGCGATTTTAGGTTGCTCACTGGGTCAGTTACTCTATTCTTGAGCCTCCTTTACATTTCTGTTCTACTCCATCTTTGACTGCAGTTTTGATCTGATTTTTTATTTAAGCTTTTATATCAAATTTTCCTTCTTCTGGTGCTCAACTGTTACATATGTGCTCTCTTGCCAGTATGCTCTGGTGCTACTTCAGGCTAGAAAAGGGGTTTTTTTTATAATTAATGTTCATTTGATCAAAACTTCTATTCTGTGAGCTAAACTCTAAGTGTAAGATTTCCAGCCCACGTGCACTTGGAGATGAACCGGTTTGTTTTTCAAATACAGAGATACCATGTGGATTCTCTATTTCAATATCCTTGATTCAGCAAGCAATAGTTACAATTATTTCTTGCCCATCTTCATGAAGTCTAGCAAAATAGCAATTTTGAGAAGTTTCCAAGAGTAGCTATCGTTGTAAAAACAAGATGCAGTGTTGTTATAAAGTTTAAAAAAAGAATGTCATTTAACGATTTTGTTTCTGAGGAAAAAACCCTGCAATTATATTAACAGGCATCCTAAAACAGTGTTTCCCAACCAGTGTAATATGTTCCTGGCAGAACCCTCCAACACTGCTTGCAGCCATAGGAAGTTTAAAAACATAAATGAAGTTCAGGTGTCTGCCACTGTTCTTTTCTGCCCCGGTTATAGTGATGTACGAAAATTGCCCACAGCACGTTACTTATACAGTACTGTTGCCTGTGGGCCAAGAGAGGTTCTAAATATTACTGTGCAATGTGTCCATACATGCCCTTTCAGTCTGACTGGCAGTGAAAAGCATTAAGGTATGCAAAGCTGATTATCCTGTTGCCTTATTTGCCATTAAATATTTCAGGTTTTATAAACTCTGAATTGCAGACCACGTTTTACTGCAGATCAGATGAGTTATTTGGACTGAATCTCTGAAAATCCTAAAAATCACTTTATTTTTTAGTTTTAATCCAAGGTGGAAGATTTCAAAACCTGTGTGCTTGCCTTTTTTTTTTTCTTCCCTTTTTTTTATTTTTTTGGCAAACCTACTCAGTCTCTTTGAAGTTTATTTATATCAAATACATGCCTAAATAATTTAAGGTGAATTCCAAGCTGCCTAATTTAAGTACCTGCCCAATTTCAGTGAGTCAGTGCCTGACCCTGAACATCACACAGGCAGTTAGTGTAAGAGGTTCAGCTGGGCACGGGCTGCAGGGCAGGGGGCCAGCGTGCCTGCCTTCCCTCTAGAGGGCAATCCAGCCCGTTTGATCCAGCCTGTTTGAGCCCCAGCAAGGCTCCAGTAAATACTGGCCTCCTTCCACTCGGCAATCCCCAGGGCCAAGCATCCTTCCAGCTGCAGCTTTCAAACTACACTCGAGTAAAGAAATTGTGCCTGTGTTCCAGGAGACAGCTGCAGGGCTCTGGGCTGCCCCACCTCTGCCTGCCGCACACACGCGGTAGCGGCAACACGGGAATCGCTAAGAGTCATCCTGAGAGCAGGCAGAAGGAAGCCTGGTTACCACTGGGGGCTTGTCTTTTGGGCAAGGGGCTTGCTTACCTATGATGGTCTTAAGGTAAAACACATCTAAGTTGCAAGGAACTGGCTCTGCACACAGGAGCGTACTCACCGCTAAGGCCGTTTCTCACCTGCTTTCTTTCTGGACTCCATGACTCTTGTGTCTGGCTGCAAGGTGGCCTAGTTTCAAGACATGTGGCGGGGAAAAGTGATAGACGATGTACTGGTACCATGGCAATACTTTCTGCAGAATCAAACTGCCAAAATTAGTTGGTGCTGAAAGTGCTTTCGACATCTCATGCTACATCTCTGCCTACGGAGTGCTGCAGGCTATTGCAAGGATCTACAAGAAAGGAGCCCTACTGGAGGTTTCAGGTTGGATTGTTGCTTGTTCCAAATGCATGCGGCACAAGAAGCAAAAAAGGCCTTTAAATTTAAGATCATTCTTCTGCTCCATGTTGTCGCACCAGCCTTCAGCACACTGAGCTGTTCTGACTCCCAGCTCACGGCCTGCCGCCTCCCCGCCAGCCCCTGTGGATCCCCAGGGCTGTCTGGGGCAGTCTCTAGCTGACTAGATCCTTTGAAGTCCCAGAGAGAGGGCATTCTCCAGGGGGAAGGTCTGGCACCTTGCAGTTTCCAAGGGTAAACGTCTAAGGAGCCTCCACAGTCCACCCTTATAAATCTCTGTGCAGCTGCAAACGGTGCTTTCAGCTCTCCAGGGGCTCGGAACACCTTTTGTGTTGGTGGCGATGGCTGAGGTCGCGGTGCAGTTTGGCCAAATGAGAAGTGGCCTGTTGTACTCAAGAGCAACCGTGATTTTTTTTTCCTAGAGTTCTCTTGCTGGAGCACCACAGCTCCCCTCCCCGGTGACCTGGAATTTTCCAGAGATCGCTGCAGTGTCACAGAGTGGCTTTTGAGCCAAAGGCATGAAGGGGGGAAAAATGAACATTTTCCTAAATGACTTGTGTAGCACCAGTTCAAATGTTGAAAAAAAAAAAAAAAAAAAAGGGACTTGTCTGGCTGAGAAGCCAATCTGAGCTTGCTACCTGCATTGCCTGGAGACAACTTGGCTCGCTCCCTCTTCCATGAACGCTGTTATTGCAACAATATGCTCATGCTTCTTTCTGCTTAACTGAGGCCCTTCAGGTCTCCTCCTGGGCTTGGGTCCCTAGTAGCTACAATGCCTCGGGCCAGCACTATAGAGCAGAAATGAGGTGGAGTTCAAACTGGCAAGTGTTTTCTCAAGGGCTCTGAAATTGAGTTTGGGATTCCACTGGCTTGCTCTTGCCTTATGGTTGCCTTTCCTTAATCCCACTAAGTAGAGCATTCAAGTAAAATGCAACTGAGATCTAGCACTCAGCAGCTAGGACAGGTGTTAAAATACGGTACCCTTTAAGTAAACCTTCCATTGGCCTCACAATAAATAAGGGAGAAGGCAAATCATACTGTAAACTTCAGCCTTCCTAGTGCTAACAGACTCGGAAAAGTTAGCGGGAAGCGCTCCTTATCTCTAAAGGCGAAATGAATTGCGAACTGCAGAGCACTTGTTAATAAAATGTATCCTTCCTTCAAGTGATTCATCAGTTACAACGCTGGTAGTTCCTGCTTTTAAGGGTTCCTTTAAACAGCTGTCTATTAATAATGATAATAAAAAGAGCAGCCAAAGTTAAAATCAACAAACTATTATCTGTTAGGATTATTTGTGGAATACGACACTGTAAACATGCCAAAAGCCTTAAATTCCAAATTTAGAAGAGCAACATAAGTGCAAGAACAAAATTTTGGAGAACTAAAGGAAGCACCACAAAACTGAAACGGTGAGGATTTTTTCTTTTAAGAGCCACTCTTTGTATTGTTCAGTTCTAAGGAAATAGGAAGTATCAAGGAAAGTGCCGAGTTCTTTATGGGGCAGAAGATTTATCTGAGATTTTTTTTTTCCCCAGGCAGTTATTTGTCATTTGACTAGCATGTTTTTATATTTGTTTTTCAAAAAGAAGTAGGCTTCTTACAGTGAAATGCAGTTTCAGAGATAACAAACAAAAGACTTATCTGTTAAATTCACAGCAGTGCTGAGAGCTAATGTGTTCTACCTGCACATTTACTGCCACTTGCCTGGTGTGTACTTGCCTCTGCTTCTATTTTATACATCCTTCACGCTGGAATCCATCACTCTTTGTGGCAGGATCCATCCTCACCTATTTATTTTATAATAAAGTAACACTTTTAGACTTAACTCCTTTCACTCTGGAAAATGTGAAACAATTACAATGTAATTAGAGCACTTTGCTGTGCGCTTTTATTAAAAGGCAAACGAATCCATTCAATAGGAATGGCAACACCAGCCGAGTGGATCCTGTAAGTAAAACATTTCACAAAAAGCTGTCAGGTTTGAGATGTTGCTAATTTCAGGGTTGTTACATATAGCCAAAAAATGTAACTGGCCATAGGTTACAAAGCAGGACTTCCCTCTCCCACACGTATATATATATTTTTAATCTTTGGGAAATGGTTTGTTTTTCTACAAGCTGTTAGTAGAAAGGGCACGTTCGATTTGCCAGACTAATGTAATGTCTTATGTGCTGCTGTCAAATTCAGGGAAGATAAAAATCTACAAGGATACTTAATTAAAAAAGAATGTGATCTCTGTTTTATAAATCATTGCTGCCATCTGCCCCCCCCCAAACGTGAAGCACGGAAACGATCTCATGTTAAAACGGTGATGGAAAAGAGCATAAACTCCTTAAGCTTGGATGTGAATTAAAGCAATTTACTCAATTAACTTTTTTTTTGAAGTACAGGCTTCAGCCCAAGCGAGCACCCAACACCGGCCTTGCCGACTTGGCAGTAAATACAGCGATCCCCGTGGAGGCTGCGAAAGGCCGGCAGCCTCCCACGAGTGCCGCCCGCCTGCCGCGGCGTCTCTGGCGAGGAAAGCCTTGCGGGCCAGGCTAGCGGCCGCGGAGGGGCGACGTGCCCGTGCCACAGCCACCGGCTGCTGTGAGAGACCCTCCCCGCGTTCCCTCACGCACCGCCCGTGCAGCCGCCCCGCGCTGACTCCCGCGCGTTACGGCGTGGGGATTTATTCACGGGCTCCACGGCCAGCGCCCAGCGCCAGACCAGGTGCGGCCGCCGCCGGGGGCTTGGGGGCCGCCGCCGGGGGCTTGGGAGCCGCCGGGATGACACGGCTGGGCTGGCCGGGCGGCCCGGCTCCCCCTCACCCCGCCGTGGGGCAGTGGGGCGGCCGAGCGGCGGCGAGACGCGAGTGGGTCGGTGCGCAGCGGCCCTTTCCCTCAGGCCGCGGGGGGTAACGGCCGGCGCGCGCCGTCCCCAGCGGCGGGGGGGGGCGGGAGGGGGGCCGCGCGGCCACGTGCTCGCCACCTCCCGTCACCGGCCGTGGGCACGCGACCACAGCCGCGCGCGGGCACCCTGTCCCCACCTCACACACCGCCCTCCGCGCCCCCCGCCCGCTCGGCTGCCGGGGCGGGCAGCGCACGCGCACACCCACTCCCACCGCCTCCCCGCGTGCACGTGCGCCACTGGCCGCGGCGCCTGGCTGCGGGTGTCGGCGCCGCCGCCACGCGAGACCGCGGCCGGCGGAGCCGCACGGCCCCGCGAGGCCGGGGACGCGCTTCCACGCGGCGGGTGCCTTCGGTCCGCGCGACCTATCCCGCAACTCGTCCCGTCCCGTCCCGTCCCCGCTCCCCGTCACGCCCGGTCACGTCCCCGAGCTGTAGCCCACGTGCGGCCGTGTTCTGCCGCGCCGCCCGCGGGCGCTGGGGCACGGGGAGGGCGCGCCGCGGGGGAAGGGCGCCCGGCGCGTGGGGGGGGTGTCCGCGCGGCGGCGAGTGGGCGGCGGGGCGCGCGCGGCGGGGGCGGGGGCGCGCGGGGTCTCCAGTGGGAACCGCGCGTTCCCAGTGGCAGCAGCGGGGAGGGCGGGGGGTGGGGAGGAGGAGGAGGGGGGAGAGCGGCCCGCTCCTCCCCCCTCCCCTCCCGCCTCTGCCCCTGCCCCGGGGCGGCGGGTGGCGCTGGCCGCGGCGGCTCGGGGCTCAGTGTCCTTGTGCGGAAATGACACACGGTCCCGTCACGTCACGCGAGAGCGCAGCGCGCGGACCCTCGCACACAAAGAGCGGGGGGGGAAACGCGGGCACCAGCGGCGGCCGCTCCAGCCGCCCCCGCCGTCCCGGGGCTCCCGTGCCCCCCGCGCGGAGCCGAGGTAAGTCCCGCTGCCGCCGCTCGGTGGCCGGGCGGCGGGAGGGGCACTGCTCCGCGCTGCCCTCGGCGGGGAGCGCCGCCCCGGCGGGCAGGGGAGGAACGGGGAAGGGGGCCGCGCCAGCGGGCGAGCGGGCGGGAGGCGCGGGGCCGGCCCCTCCCCTCCCCCCCAGCCGCGGCCGCCGCTCTCCCCCGCCACGGGGCGCGGGCTGCCGGGGGCGGGGGGCTCTTTGTTCGTTCCTCGAAACGTTGCTATAGCGCTGCGGCACGGGGCGCGCGCGCCCGGCCCGGGTGCCTCCATCTGCGGGGTGGGGGGAGGAGAGGGAGAGAGGAGTGCGGGACGGTCACGCCGCCGTCACCTCCAGCCTCACCTCATCCCCGCCTCCTCCCTTCCCCCCCGCGCACTGGCCACATAGATCCGCCCGGGCAGGGTTCGGACCGGAAGCACCAACCGCCGCCGCCGCCGCCTCGGGCTCGTGGGTCTGACCGCGGAAGCGGCCCCGGCCGCCGCGTGCGGGGCGCGCAGGGCGTCCTCACCACAGCCTCCGCCTCCGGGCGGGGCCTCGCCGCCGCGCCGCTCCCACGTGGCTGCCGCCGCTGCTGCCGCCCCTCCGCGGGGAGCCCCGGTGGTGCGCGCTGCCAAGCGGTGTCGCCGGCGGTTGCTACTACCTGGTACCGGTCCTCTCCGTCCCCCGCCCCGTGCCCGCCGAGCGCCGCGTGGTGTCTTCGCAGGAGCCCGCGGAGCAGCGTGGGGCTGTCGCCCGGTAACCGTGAGGGCCGAGGTCAGGCCCCTGCCTGGCGAAAACGGTGGCGGTGGCGTCGGGCGAGTGGTCCCGTGGTGCTCGGTACCAGTACCCGGTGGGTCATGCGCCGAGGGGCTCGGAGAAGGCCACTGCGGGGGCACCCGCCGTCTCCGACCCCATCGCCCGCTGCCTGTACCCAGCTTTCCCCGGTGGCGTGTCCGCACGGCCTTTTGTCAATAGAAGGGAGCAAACTCTGCAGCCGCGGCAGCGGCACCAGGCGAGCCGGCGGCGGGCCAGCGGCCATGTGACGGCTCCCACAGCCTTGACGCAGTCCCAGAGCTGTTGGGATTGAAGTGCGGGTAGGGTTCGTCGCTGCCACCTATTAAAAACTGTGTGTGCCCGACCCCTGGGGCAGAGGCGTTTAAACAGGGAAAGAAAAACCTCCCTGCTGCTGCCTGGTACCTAGTAACCGGATTATTAATTTACCTGGGCAATTCCATCTAATAAACAGTTGCCAATATACATTGATACATTTTCATTTTCTTTCCTGTTAAATCAAACTCGTCATTAGACCAGCCACACTTTTATCTTTGCTAAGTGCTTTCATAACTAAGTCCAGTGGATAAAAATAAAGGCGAGTTGACTGCAGTTTGGAGGAGATTTTAAATTCTCTGTACAAAGCTGATGTGGATCAGTATTTAACAAAAAAAGCAAAGAATGAGGGGAGAGAGAATGAAGCATTGAGGAAAACAATGTTTGTAATAGACCAGGGGAAGACACCTAACTGAAGCAAAACCAAACTGATGCGTTGGGGCTAGAAATAAACTAGGTTCGTATTTTGCTGACCAGTGCAAGATTAAGTTGGTGTTTGATACAGTATGGGGGACAGGTTGAGAAAACTTCAGCTTTAGGCAGCTTGTGGGAAAACTGAGAAGAGCGATTTTTTTTATTTTTATTTTTTTTTTTAATTTAAACTGCATCTGCAGATGTAAGTAAAATTAAATTTTAAAAAAGACCCAAATTGAGAACATGCCCTGTAAATCCTATTGGCAACATGCCCTTGTTGCAGGCTGGCTTCAGTGGAGACTTGAGGCTTCCTGTCCTCCTCCACAGGGCAGCAAAGGAGGTTTTCAAACTATGTTAAGTATAGGGATTTTATTGTCTGTAAGGGTGATACTTCCAGCAGCATCTGCTCGTTCTTTTAAAAATATTTTTTCATTGTTTTAGAACTTGTTATACATGTTTTATAGTGGAAACATGATTGTAATGTCAGAATACTGTTTTCTACAGTATTTTAATATTTCAAGTGTCAGTACTGCATACCAAGAATAAACTTTACTCAGAAACTCCACTCTTGGGTCACTAGCAGCACCCTACTATCTCAAAATAGAAAGCATCTACTTGTAGTATTCTTTACATTGTATACTTGCATTTTGCTCATTGTTCAGTTAACTGAGACAACATTCTTATTTCACAGTTTCTTTAAGATGGGTAGTAATTTGAAATCAACTATCTGGTTGGTTGGTTCGTTTTTTTTTTTCATTAAAGTGGTTTCAGGTATGAGAGTTCTTCAACCTGCTACCTTTACAAGTAACTTCCCAAGCCTTTTCTATATTTTTGCTCAGAAAAGTCACAAGGAAATGTGACTAACTATTTACAAAGTACAGTCAGGTGTACAAATCAAACAATACAGATTTTCCCCTCCCTTCCCAATTTCTGTCTGTTACAGTAATTGTAGGTGTAGTTTGTAACATTAGTAAGTAGTGTTGTTTCAGGCAGCATACTGACAGTAACCCTTCCTGACTTGCTTCTTCTGAACATCATACCAATGAGGGTGGTGATGAGGTTTTCCCTAATAGAAGGATACTTAAATAGAAAATAAAAATATTAATGAAAATGCAAAAAAGTCCAGAAAAAAAATTGTTTTGGTTTTTTGAGAGGGCCTTGTCAAAATTCTGTAATATTTAAAGTCAAATCACTGACCCATGCAACCGAACAGAAGGCAAACATTGCCTCTAAGAAATATATTTTACAGCTCAATTTTGGAGTGATATTTTTGTGTAATTTAGTTGAATTGAATTTGAATTGACTTGTTTTTTTACAAATTGGAGGAATCAAACGTACCCTGAGGATAATTGCAATATTGAAATTACTGAACTCAGTGCTACAGCTAGGAAGTAAAAGACGCAGATTACTTGGCTGCCAAAGCAGAACCCAGAACTTGGAGTTGTCTAGGTTTCCTTCTGCAGCCCGGCAGGAGAGCTTTCCGAGGGACAGCCTGGAGGCAGCACGTGCCCGCGGCCCTGTCTCCTCCTGGGACTGTGGGGCTGCCTGCGGAGAGTGGGTGTTTGCTCTGGTCTGTCAAAGCCTTGGGCGGGAATCGTTCTTCTAGAACATCCCGAGGGACAGTAGTTCGTGCTGTCAGCAGGCGGTTAGGGCAGCTCTCTGCTCACCTGCTGCATGGGACGGGGCTAGGCTGTGCACTTGGGTCAGGGCAGTCCCAGGGCAGTGTGTGTACTGGGAGAAGAACTCGGCTCTACTGAGCAGCTCTGCTGAGAAGGACTTGGGAGTCCTGGTGGATGAGAAGCTTGACATGAGCCAGCAGTGTGTGATGCAGCCTGGAAGGCCAACTGTGTGCTGGGCTGCATCCAAAGAGGGGTGGGCAGCAGGGTGAGGGAGGTGATTCTCCCCCTCTACTCTGCCCTTGTGAGGCCCCACCTGGAGTACTGTGTTCAGTCCTGGAGCCCCCAATACAAGAAAGACATGGACCTACTGGAGCAAGTCCAGAGGAGGCCACAAGGATGATCCAAGGGCTGGAGCACCTCTCCTATGAGGACAGGCTGAGAGAGTTGGGGCTGTTCAGCCTGGAGAAGAGAAGGCTCCGGGGAGACCTTATAGTGGCCTTCCAGTACCTGAAGGGACCTACAAGAAAGCTGGGGAGGGACCTTTCATAAGGGCAGGTAGTGACAGAACAAGGGGGAATGTCTCTAAACTGAAAGAGGGCAGGTTTAGATGAGATATTAGGAAGAAATTATTTCCTGTGAGGGTGGTGAGACACTGGAACAGGTTGCCCAGAGAAGTCATGGATGCCCCCTCCCTGGAAGTGTTCAAGGCCAGGTTGGATGAGGCTTTGAGCAACCTGGCCTAGAGGAAGGTGTCCCTGCTGATGGCAGGGGGGTTGGAACAAGATGGTTTTTAAGGTCCCTTCCAACGCAAATCATTCTATGATTGATTGATTGGAGGGCTGAAGCACCTCTCTTATGAAGAAAGGTTGTGGGAGCTGGGCTTGTTTAGCTTGGAGAAGAGAAGGCTCCGGGGAGACCTCATTGTGGCCTTCCAGTGCTTGAAGGGAGCTCATAAACAGGAGGGAGAGTGACTTTTTACATGGGCAGATAGAGACAGGACAAGGGAAAATGGTTTTAAACTAAGAGAGGAGAGATTTAGGTTAGATGTTAGGAGGAAATTTTTCACCCAGAGGGTGGTGAGGCACTGGAACAGGTTGCCCAGAGAAGCTGTGGATGCCCCATCCCTGGAGGCATTCAAGGCCAGGTTGAATGGAGCCCTGGGCAGCCTGATGTAGTGGCTGGCAACCCTGTCCGCAGCAGAGGTGTTGGAATTGGATCTTTAAGGCCCTTTCCAACCCAAGCCATTCTATGACTCTATGACTACTTCACCCACCCAAGGCTGCAGGCTTCCCTTGGGAAGCACCGGTTGCTTTCTGTGTTTTATCCAGTGCATGTTTCGTATGAAATACAGAGACCCAGACACAGGGAGCAGCACCTCAGACACTTGACTGTCTAGCGAGTGTCTTAACTACTAGATTGATTAATCATTGTCCCTTGCTGAGCAAGAAGATATATACAGTAGTTTTGGTTGGCCCTGGGCGAAACACACTTTTAATTACTTAGCATGATACCATTGTCATTTTGTGATAAAACTCCTGTTACAGGAAGGCATGCATAAGAGGAGGTGCTACTTTTGTCTGTTAAACAGCAGTTCAATATACAGATCTCATAAAATTTAGCCAGTTACCTCCTTAGAATATCAGCTTTTTTGGTGTTCCTATCATTTATTTAACTTTACTAGGATATGTGTGCTTTAAGAGGACTGCTGTATCTTTCACTGCATGCTGAAAGCAAGGAAATTGAGCAGCTTATTCCACATATGCTATTAAACACATATTTAATGTTACTAGCAAATGTGTATTTTATCTTTCGAACAAAATGTAAAGGACAATTCACCTCTTCAGAAGCAAATGACACTCAAGTAGAATAGTATTCATTGAAGTCTCTGAGTTTTATATATGAAGCAATGTACCACCATGAGGTTTTAAAAGGCATAAACATCTTTTAACACACAATGTCTAAACTCCTGTATTTTAATAGCATTCTTACAGTCAATAATGAAGAATTAAGAGACATCCCTGCCAACCTACGTGAAGGTGCTAAAATATTTAGTAGGTTTGTGTGCGCTCAAGAAGCAGCATCTACACATTTACCATGCATTAATGAACCAAATGATACAGTGTCATGTAAACATTTAAATTAAAAATAGCAAACTTCTATAAAACTGACAACAGGCATTCTTACTATATTGGAGTACATTAGTTAAGATAATAATCCCTTTACATTTGTAATTATAATTAACAAGTGTTAGGAAATCAGAATTGCTTTCCACATATAGTATATGTGGAATACTTTTATACCTTTCAAAATGATTTAGAATTTTTTTTTCAGTTGTCAGAACTTACTACATTAGATATGGCAGTTTGAAGAGTAAAGAGTTGTATTTTTTAGTTAGGAACAGCAGAACAGCAGTAATTTTTTTGTTTGTTTTTTAAGTCAGAACTTGAAAGTGATCAATCAAGCTTTCTTTAAAAATGATTGCAAAGGCAGACAACTGCCTTGGTCTTATCAGCAAGAACCTTTTTCTTTACATTGTGCTTTTACCATGCTCAGAATCATAAGACAGGGAATGCATCCTCCAAGGCCAATATGTGGGTAACTGTTAGGTGGTAAATAGGAGGAGGAGAATGATGCACATCATGGGGTGGCTTGACTTAGGCTTATGATCCAATTGTCTTTTATATATGAATAACTAGGTACACTTTTATGCTACTTTTAAGTAGCCTTATGCAGTATACTAGATGATATGAGACTGAAATACAGTTGCAATATGAGTTGCAGTTTGCTCCCTTACTCATAATATCTTTTATACCTAAGTGCTTGAAATCCTTAAGGCTTCAGTGCATATTTCGTGTAGGCACATTTTTGATAAATGGATCACCTTTTTTGCTCTACTTGCAAAAGCAGCATCAGAGTGGTAGTTAGCAGTAAATGCACAGAGAAACATTCCAAACCCTCATTTTTAAGGTGCTCTTCCATGGTTTGGAACTTGCAGCATTGTACTATGCAAGGAGCTTCCCTGCTAGCCACTGGCAATACCATTGCAATGTTGAGTGTTCTTACTGAAGTGGTACAATGATACAATTAAGTATCATAACCTGGTAAGTCTTTTGAATAGAGGCATGTGTCTAAGTGATGCTGATGGAAGTAGGGAGTGTTAAGCCCCTTCACTGGGCTTTCTCATTCCTTGTTTAATCTGATGAGAAGAAGGGAGAGCAGGATCTCTGGCTGGGGGATTCGGCCAAGAATGACAGCTAAGGTGTGCTGGGGTCCCCCATTCTTTCCACACCCCCTCATGCCCGGGCCCACCACTCCTCTTCCCACTTGCTCTTCTAGGAGCTGGGGAGCTGGAATCTTGTCTATGCTGCAAGATCAAGATTAAGAAAGTTAAAAAAACCCCAAACCGCCAGGTTTTCTGGCTCCAAAATACCCCTTTAAGCATTGTGCCATTGGTAAGTGAAATACCCTACACTTACTTATGACTGTCCTCTATGAGAGTCCTAAAGTACTGAGCATGTTCTGAAAGTGGCTGTTGAATCTTAGCCAGTAGGCCAGATGAAACAGGAGGACACAATACTGTGTATCAGTTCAGTTCTCTGCAAACAGGCTCATCCTGTGGCAGGACAAGGGGCAATGGGCACAAACTGGAGCACTGAAGTTCCACACAAACTTAAGGAAAAACCTCCTTACTGTGAGGGTGCCAGAGCACTGGAACAGGCTGCCCAGAGAGGCTGTGGAGTCTCCTTCTCTGGAGATGTTCAAAACCCACCTGGACACTTTCCTGTGCAACTTGCTGTAGGGAACCTGCTTTGGCAGGGGGATTGGACTAGATGATCTCCTGAGGTCCCTTCCAACCCCTACCATTCTGTGACTCTGTGATCATATATTAGTTTAAAAAGAATAGTATCCTCATTTACATGATTGCAAATCTAGGTGGTTTTATTCACTTCTCTTAGAAAAACAAATCTTTAATTACCTTAAGAAAACTGTCCATTTTGGTTCATCTTTTTTAACTGTTTCTGAAGTGTCAGGATGTGCAGGTGAGTCTGAAGGACTGAGCCAAAAAGAATGTTTGTGTCTTCCCAGGTGAGTGCTGGCATCCCACAGGCTCTGTTGCGTGACACCTAGCAGCGGCTCAGGACAGGTATCTGTGCAGTTCCAGCACTAGTAGCTGTCAAGGCAGTTTAGATGGGAAGGTGAGTATGTGCTGATATGTCAGCAAGCTGTTTAATTTGAGACATAGATTACATAGAAATTATAAACTGCATACTGTTTTCAAGAAAACTGTTCTCGATAGATGAAATGTAGGCAGAAAAATCTCCTGATTTATTGTTTGCATTGTGAGTCTGGGGTCCATTTGCCTCTTCTTCCTTGATTGTTGAAATTGTCCAAGTGCTGCACATCTTCCTGTTTATCGTGCGTTAGACAGGTTTAGCTAGTGACTGTACTGGAAGCAGTACTGCCATTAATTAAAAGCAGAGTCTCTTCTGTAGAAAAAGTTAGCATTGGCTATTCACTTCATTTTTAGTGCTCAGAGATGTAGGATCCATAATCAGTGTTACAACCATTATTCTTTCTGAGTGTTTTACCCACATTTAAGCATAAGCATAGAGAAACAGCATGTTAGTTTACCTGTTGTATGCCTGTTGTGTTACAAACAGGCATACAACTGTTCCACATTCTTTGGAATTTAACTGTATCACAAGATAGAAACCAAAGAACCCAGAGAAAATGTTTCTAAAATAACTTGGTTCACAAATTAAAACATTTACAAGCAAAATCTTAAAACTTGACATTTAAGGTTTACGTTCATATGTTGTAAAGCATGATTTTTTTGTCCAGTTCAGGTGGAAATACAAAAAGTTTCAGCTAAAATGTAGAGATACGGGTGGTTAGGCTATGGCACTGATCGACTCCATTAGGATCAGGATGTGGCTGTTGATGTAGCTGCTGTTGTAGGTGTTTGGTTTGTTTAGGAGCCCTCCTTCCAGATCCTCTTTTCACCAGAAAGGAGGATGTACCGTAGCATCCATCTGTAACCCAGCAAGATGAAGCTGCCAAGGCTGGTTGCTCTGCCAGTCACAGCTGCAGACCTGGGCTCCCAGCTTCAGCACAGGGTGTTCACCCCTTCCTAGAACTAGCTAACTGCTGTCCTCTGGAGAGCATTGAGTCTGTATTAGGCTAGGGATGATAAATATATTTATCTTCTGTTTTGAAAACAGACATGCAAGGTAAGAATTAAATATGTTTGTGTGCTTAACATGATAAGAAACAACTGTCAGGTGTTTGTTTTACTGGATGGATTTCTTACTTGATTGCTTTTGCACTATTTTGTCCCAAGGTCTTTTTTTTGTTGTTTTTTTGGTTTTTTTTTCCTCCAGGTTTATTTTTTCTCACAGTCTGGGGCAGAATGCTACCTCAAGACAAGTTTTGACTCTGCTACCTCTTCTATAGAGGCAATAATTATTTGTAAATATTGATTCACTGCAAATAGTATTTTAAAGAATCTGAAATGTTTTCTCTTTAGTGGACTTCAAACAATCAACAGAATTATTGTTAACCTTACATAGACAGACATAAATGCACGGGCACACACACACACACACACACACACATACATGCATGCAGGCTTCCCTCCTTCCCATAGGACCTCATTTCTTATGGAAGTGATGATATAATCGCTCTGTTGATATCTCTGTGTCCACTCACTACTCACTTGTGAGTCCATTGCAACCCAGATTTGAAGTGAGATGGTAGTTTAAATAGGTGATAAGTGAAGTTTCATGAAAAGGTGTTGAACCAAGCCAGTGGTATGAGAGAGATTTTAATTCCTCCTTTCTGTCCCAAGTCTTGTGCTTGCTCCTGAGCTGGGACTGATTACTTGCCTTACCATTTACCTCTCTGAATTAGAAGAAAAGTAACCCAGCAAAAAAAGAAGTGAATTGTTTTCTGTCAGTTTATCAAGCTGGAACAGCTCACTGAAGGTTAAGGTGGGCACACATGCTTGACCGAGGGAGCAGGTGGGACTATGAGGCAGGAAATCAGAGGGGCAGTTGACTCCTGTCTCTTGACAGAAGCTGTTGTATGTGCTTCATTTTCTCAGAATACCTAAGATCTTACAAATCTCACAAACTGGAAACCAGACAAAGAGAGAGTTATTGCTCTCTATTATTGGGGCTCCCAAAAATAAGAAGATCGGAGCTCGTGCTTTGTTTGGCACCAAAGAGTTCAAATACGAACCCAGTTATTTCCAGGCTTCATTGGTTCTGTTGCTTTTTGGATTATTCACTTTTAATTGTGTTTTGGAAAAGAAAAACATGTTTTTCAAAATAAGTAATAACACTTTGCTTCAAAGATGTGAAACAGTTTTGACTTAATATTCTTTGACCTGAGTTTGAGATAGCTTTGGTCTTCCCGCTGTTGTGTCCTTTAGAAAGTTAACCAGGGTATGTGCTTTGCTTTAGTTTTCACGTTTTCCAGTTTTAAAGAGTGGCTATTCAGATCCTCATTTATCTTCTCCTTTCAGTTTCCTTGCATTCTCTCAGAAGAATTCTTCTAAAGCTTTCTTTCTATTTGAATAGGAGTAGTAGCAGGAGTTAGAAGGAAAATATAATTCCTTATATCCTTTCCTAAATATTTGGTGTTATTCCACTGCCATCTTTATATTCTTCCTTTCTGACTCTGTGTTTACCATCTTTTAGTGTTTTCTAATAGAAGAGTCTAGGATTATATGGAAAACCTTTTTGATTTCCATTGCAGAGTATATTTTTAGTGGTATTGGCTGATTTCCTTACTGTCACCTCAGGCCCTCACAAAAAGACTCTGTCACACTTCCTGAGCACTGACGCACATTGGTCTTGTACCAGGTCCCTCAGAGCTAAGTCTAGTGCAGTATGGAAAGGTGTAAGAAAGATCTAGAAACTGAATGTCAATGTATCTGGGATATCAGGGCACAATACAAACATTTAGTACTATATGCTTTTCCTAAGGTCCAACATAGGTTTTTGATGGTGCTGTGTGAAGTACACCGTTTCAGGATTTTTCGTGAAGAGCTGTAGTGGCTGTGTCTAAATTCATAAATAAAGTTAGTAAGACTGGGTATTAACCCTCACCAGTGCTTATCAGGTTTAGAAACAAGTGTGGGCCACTTAGGTTTCATGTTCTTATGTCTCTACAGAGTTTGCAGAAGTTGTAAGGTGGCATAATCTATATGTGGATTAATTAATAAATGCAAGTCCTGAAATAAAGGACTGTGGTGGGTAAAAGGAGTAGATATCTGAGGGGTTTGTAGTAGCTCTACATCCAACTGAGAGAGACTTTTTCTGGTGACATGATGATGAAGACAATCTCACGTTATCTTCTTAAGGATGCCCTTTATAAGGCTGTATATGGGGGTCATGTTGAAGATGAGCACATCAGAGGATATTTTGGCTTCTAGAGTGACCCAGTATGAGCTGATTTTATAAGTCCATGCATTTTGTGTTTGTGTGTGGGGGCTACCCATTGGAATGCAATCATACAAAATCTTACCCTGTATAGGATCTCTTACTTAACTGTTAACAGCCATCAGTTACTGATGAAGAAAAAAATTGTAACTACAGTATTCAAGCGTTTGCAGTTTTTTAACAGTATTTTGATATTAAAAAAAAAAAAATTCTATTGAACAGAATTTGAAAGTAAGCTAGAGACTTTTTACCCCTCCAAAACAGATCCCCTTTCTCTTTCCCTCCACATCTCTTTTTAAATTTCACTATAATTCCCACTTCTGGGCTGTATGTACACTTTTGATCAACTGATTGCTTTATTCACTTGCTCCAGCCAGAGAGAAACCCACCTTGATTTCAGACCCTGGCTAAAGGATGGGCAGGAACAGTTGAAATAAAACTGTTTCAAAGAAGAATTTAACTGTGGAAAATTTAAATTAATAATTCTGGGACCAAGTAAACATAATGCTGTGTGTAGATGAACATGAGTGGTGTGTGACAGTTTACCAGTCACCAGCTTCCCAGTTAAGAATGTCATTTTGCAGCTCTGTGCCCTGTAACAGTAAGTGAGATCTGATTAGGTTGTTTGCTTTGTTTATCTCCAAAAGATTTGGAGTATCTTTTAGGAACATGTCCACAGATTGATGTTTGCCGCCAGGTAATTTACAAAATTAGGTTTCAAGGAAACAGAAATACAACTGAGTCTTTCATGTGAAAAATGATGCTGAAATTCTGCTAGAATAATACATACTTTGTTTTTCCTTGCCAAAAAACATTCTTAGATTATTTAGAGGCTGACAGAAAAAGAGGTAGTTACATCTACAGATTGCTCTGTTTGAATTTATGCAATCCACATCAAAGATCAAAGATTTTTTAAAGGGAAAACTTACTGCAGCATGTATATTCCAGGTTATGATGGGTTTTCCTTCTATGATGACTTTGGTTCACCCACAATGACAATATTTGACATTTGACTGTAACAAGTAGTAGTGATTTGGTACAGGATGGAGAGTTTAATGCAGTTAAGTTCTGTTTATTTACTGCCAAGATACTTTATAGGGAAGGTTAAGATGACTTTTACTTTTTGCCTTGCCAGAAAAAGACGTATAGTTTTAAATACATTCTTAGCTGTTGTATGTAGTCTGTATAGTTTGCATGCTGACAGGTCTATAGATGGCCAGGAAATTTATTTAAAATAGCTAGAGTCCACAAATGTACAGATTGGGAATTGCCTGTGGGCTGTTAATGCCCAGTGGCTCTAGATTAAAATTAGTTATAAAAACAGATGTAGGTATTTCCTGGTTCAAGAAGATGCTGATATTTATTTTTGTATTTTTGTTTTGTTCTTTAGCGAAATAGAAGATGAATTCAGCTGAAATCACTGATGATGATGAAGGTAAAATACTATACTTTGTGTAATTTATGATCAGGCAAAAATACTGTTGAATGAAAGCCTTTGTAACCTGATAAAGGATACACTTGGATCAAGACAAATTACATTAATGTTTTTTAAAGAGCTATCTAAAACACACCATTATCTTTGTTACTTATTATATTTTCTGCTCTACGTCCTTCCTCGCCCTCAAAAAAATTCTTCCTACTGTAACTTTATTTGTTTAGACTCTTCTTTGGGGAAGAACTGTCATTTACCAGATGACTGAATGGTTCCTAGCATAATAAAAACTTGACTTAGGGATGGCCTCAGCATACACTTACCGTACAAGTCATAAAAATATTGATGTTCTTCAAAACACATTTTCATAAAAAGAAACCACAAAAAATTGTATTAAGGGTGTCATGGTTTTCTAGAGAGAGTGCTTTATCTTTCTAAACCTTCTCTTTTTCCAGTAAAAATTCCTAAAAAAAATATAGTGAAAGTAGAAACAGAAAACGAAGATGAAGCTCTAGACTGCTCGGTAACATCCAGATCTGCTGAGAAACACTCACTGGATGGTGCAGTTACTTGCCTACAGGATTCCAACAAACGGAAACAGACCTCCCTTGGTTGTGATGGTTCAGGGAGCCAGCAAGATGTCTTACCCAGTGTGAAGAAAAGACGCTTTACACAAGAGGTGACTTCTCTATACATGACTGTGTGATTTTTCTGTTCATATTTCATAGGCTAAATTCATTTCTGCTATAAGCAAAATGCAAGTCATTTAACTAGATTTGCATTATTAACGAGCTTGAGTCAGATACGGCTAATCTTAACCCAGTTTGCACACATTATTTGTCTGGGTATTTCTTTAAATAACGTGGGAGCGATCATATCTATGAAACACACTTACAGGTTAATTCATTCATCTGAGGTATATTTTTGTTGTTTGTCAGAGGATGTAGGAGCAGGTAGTGATTTGGATTAACTGAGCATGACTCTGATTGCAGTCCCTCTCATGTCACACAGTCCTTCAGCTGGATCCTCAGTGTTAGAATCAGGGCTGTAATTCTTCCTTCAGTGACACGGATTTTGATGTCAGTGAGACAAGGATAAATTTTTGTATTACTTAAACGATAAAAATGCAGGGATGCAGAAGACTTCAGCATATCAAGAGCAGAATGTGTTACAACTTCTGGTGCAGCATCCCACTTGTGACGATCCAGATGTTCGTCCAGTCGGTGAAGGAGATGCCCAGTCTCTTCCATTATCCTGTTCTAGGGTTTCACCTCTCCAGCAACTGGAGATTTTCATTAACCTTTGCTGAAACTGAGCAGGTTTCTTTTTGTCCTTGTTCTTTTCAGTAGGGAGAGCAGTGATCGTCTATTCCTAGAAAAGTATTCTGCACATGGGAAAATTGGTGTGACATTGTCCACCTTCAGTCCTTCCTTTCCAAGACTAAAATTCTGTTTCTTCAGCTCTTCTTCAGGAATCATCTTATATTTTTGTTGCTCATTTTGAGATTCCTGAAAGAGTAATGTCTAGTGTTGGATAGTCACATCTCTTCTAACGCCCTCTAGAGCAGTGTAGTGACCTCTTGTTTTTCACACTCAGCACTTTATTAAAATAACCTAGATTCAAATTCATCCTCTTTTGAGTAACTTCAGGGCCTGGGTTATATTTAGGTTATGACCTACTCTAATGCACATATCCTTTTCTGCTGTTCTGCTACCTAGCCAGTTATTCTGTCTTGTATTTGTGCATTTCATTTCTCCTTTCTAGCCATAGCTCTTCATATTTCTTTTTATTGACTGTCATCTCTCTGACTTCTCCGGGGCTCTTTTTTTCCCTGAATGCCTGTGGTAGGTAGGTTTTGATCTTATTACATGATTTCTTTCTTTTCCTTCCTCTTTTTCTTTTTACAATTGTTTTACTTGCATTCAGATTCTTAAAAGAGCTTCATAGTGGACTCTGAACTGTGCTTGCTTTGGATTTTACTGTTTGCCTTTATAAATTTTTAAATTTATTTGAACTGAATTTTAACTCTGGGCTTATAATATCAGAAAGTGACCAAGTAACAGTGATGAAAATTCATTCTTGACTGACCCCAATGAATCAGCATGTTTAGTTAAATAACCAACTAGAAGTAGTCCTCAATCCTAACAACATCTTTCAAGTTAATTACTTTTCTAGTAACAATATTTTTAGTTGATGACTTCATTAACTGTTTCTGTTTAAACAAAGGACAAAATGTTAAATTTTTTGAGACTGTTGTGCTTTTAGTGTATTTTTACTACACATCACATAGTCTTCTATGTATGATACAAGCAGAGCTGTAATTTTTATGTTATATAACTGTACTATTGAGCTGGTGATTATATTACTAAATTACTTTCTATCCGAAGACATTTTGCTTTTTTAAAATTCTGATTGTCAATTCATAACCATAAATTTATTTTCCCTAATTTTCTTTACCAAAAAAAAAAAAGTGTAGAAGACTGTAAATTTTTAAAATTTATGTGCAAGATATTTCCAAGTTAGTATGTGTTTGATAGAATTGTTTTATATGTTTCTTGCTCATATATTTATTCTTTGTTACTCATATGCTAGAATACTATGTTCTGTATTCTTACAGATATTTAGATGTTGTTTATTAAGCATGATAAATGTCATAAATTAGCTGGACTTTAGCACTGAGCAGAGGAATAACTAAACAACTTTTAAAACTTGGCTTAGGGCTCCAAGAGATAATGTGAGAGACTATTTCACAATTCCTTATATTGGTCGATGTTTACCAAAATGCTACATTTTACAAATGTTCAAAGAACTTATATAGTATAAAAACTTGCTGTGCAAATCTAATATAAAAAGCAGCACTATCTTATGTACATTGAGCCTTATAGAACAATAGATGTGCTGATTTTTTGATGGTACATTAAAACTGATCATCCTAAATGAGTACAGTGTCTGAAATACATTGATGTTTAAAGATCAGTGTTACAGAAAACTAATTAAAAATAATAAATACTAGTTTAATGGGAAAATTTTAAAAAGCCATATATTTATGCTGTGGATAGTGCTGTTCCCAGATGGAAACTTTATAAGATAAACAAGATAACTGAAAGCAAAACCAAATCAAAACAAAAAGCATCTGAAATAGAAAATCCTTAAATGTAGCCCCAAATGTGTTGTCATCTGTTAGTCAAACACTGAGTATGTGTTTCTGAAATGCAGATAAGCAAATCCATCCCACAACCAGATCCAAACACTGGGAGCTGCACTAGTGAAAGGGCAGTTCTGCTGTAGTTCCTAGCGTGAATACTTCTCCAGAGCACCACGTCCAAAACTGAGAAGGCAAACTTCCACAATATGCACTGTCAAAGTGCAATAAGATACTTCAGAAAATGAATTTGTGCTGTTTAATACACATTCTAATGTTTCTTTGCCCTGGCTCTGTGTGTTCAGTGTACATTAATAGAAGTTACCCCCACATTGCCAAGTGTTGTTATATAATTAATTAGGGAAAAGGTACGGCAGGAGTTCTGACGAGAACTGACAGACAGCTGGTGGCCTGTGGCAAGCTATTTAGTAGAGAAGGAATTGAATTAATCTACTCTGTATGTGAAGGAATATTTGGAATATCCTCTGTAAACAGGGGTGTAAATGGAAGAGTTAGCTACTTAGGTATCAGGTCTCAGTGTAACAGATGTATTCGCTAGAATGGCAGTTTTAGTTTTGTTCTTCCAGTCTAAAATGGTGAAAGAAATTTGTAAGTCAGTCTGGGTGTCTGACCAGGGAGCTGAACTATTTTTATTGTCGCTGGAGATTTTCATGACCTGCTTTCGGGTGATGTCTATTTGGGAGAGCTCTGTGACCATCTGGAAATACCTCTGTTTCTCCACTGACAAGTGGAGTATGACGGCTTCAGTCCCAGTGTAGGAGCCTGTGGTTAGGTGGGAGCTGTGTGCATCAGTCTGCTCACAATTCGCTCTCTAGTGTTTGGGTATTTTACAAGTCACAAAGAGCCGATTTAGTTAGGGTTTCTCGTACCACTTGCTGGGGTAAGTCACCTTTTAATAGCTGGTGGTGTTACAGGAGTGTGGCTCCTCACTATCCTCATAGCAAATGTGCTTTAATATGAGTGGGAAAGGAGGGACGGCCTTCTAAATGGGACCTGGAAGTCAGGTGTCCTCTGTACCACCACGGCTAGGGATTCTGCGCATGGTGAAATATATTGCCTTTATGATATGCTTTCATTTTATCATCTGTCCCTCTGTGCAACACTGGTTGTGAAAACACAAGGTTTCACATGTAGGGTTGCATGATGTGAATGAGAGCAGAATTTGGAAACACAATTTCAATTTAATTGAGTCTGCTGGTTTCTAAACTTGGAGGGGAAACCAGCTTGTTCTTTCTGAGCCTCTTTTGAGCATGCATTGCATTAGAAATTAAAAAGTAATTAGATTCAATTTGTCACTGCAGTGAGCAGATGCCAAGTGTGAGTACAAATAGAGACCAGATTAATTTCTTGAGTGTTACAGTTGTTTTTTTCAGAAAACGATCTTAATTCAAGTTCCTCACTGTAGGACATAGTGGGGTCTTCACTAGAATTTCAAATTGCTCGTGGCCCTCAGCTCAGCCCTCAAGTCTGTGTTCCATTTGTTTTAATACTTGAATGCAAATTCTGTGGTTTTTATGTAATTAATGTTCTGTGGAACAAGCCAAGCAAAATGTTTCGGTACAGTCTTCTCTCAAATCTGTGAGTGTTTTCTCATGTTTGAATTCTGTATGTTGGATTTTGATTCTGTTTTATCTCCTTAACTTCCTAAGAATTATTTGCAATATCCATGTGTTTGCAAAAAAAACCCAACGCACCCAAGCCCTGCGTATTTGCTCTGAGTTGATGAAAATGGTTGCTTCTAGTTTCAAGCAATGAGGAGGAGTTAGGCATTATTGAGAACATTAATTCCTTAAGAGCTCCTTACTGTTTTTTATACAATTTAGACAATTAGAATCCCATGAGACTAAACTTCCCTACCTTTCAGAAATAAAGAAATCTTAGGCTTCCCTTTTTAAAAAGATAATACCAAGGTGCTTCTTACTTTGTTTTTAAGTTTTTATTATTTAAATATAATGCTTTTTGAAAATTACAGTCATTCTTAGAACTTGTTTAGGAGTTGTACACCATTATGAAGATTGAAAAAAACCCTATATAAACCTTTCACACCAGAAAAAAGAGAATAAGCATAATTTTGTTGTCTTACAGCCTTTGTGGTATTTTCAAAAGCTAACGTAAAGAGAGTGCTGGAACGTTAGATGCAGTTGTTGGAGGCAGTGGCAAGGTCACAGGACTAGGAGTCAGAAAATCTAGATTCTATTCTTGGCTCTGTTGCTGACTTGTTGCCACTCAAATTCTCCACAGCCTAAGGTCCTCATAAGCAAGGTGAAGCATATTGATACTTAATTTGGGAGAGTACTTAGAGCTCCGTGGGTAAAAAAAGTTCTATGGATTATTATTGCATTTCTGTTCCATGGGGAAAGCATGAGCCAAAACAAACAAACAAAAACCTAAATAATACTTTACTGTATTTTTTTTCCTAGTGAATTTATTAATTTTTATGTATTTAACACAACTAAGTCCTCTGGAGAAAATTTGACTTTGCATATTTATGTAACAATGCCTGCTTAAGGGGCATGTATGTATAGATAATATTTTTAAGGCAGCCTTACTAATACAGTATTTATTTATTCAAAGGGCCCCCTTTCAAACATGAAGAACAGAGATACTGGCTCACCCACTCAGGTAATTGCAGAGCAGCCAAACAAGAACAAGAATCCTAACGTAACATGGCTCTGTGAAGAAGAATCCTTCAGTGACATAACCACTTCATCTTATAAAAAGCCTCTCTATGGCATCTCACACAAAATCACGGAGAAGAAGAACCCGCCAGGAGCAGAGCAGTTTGCTTCTTACGAGTTTTTTGAAAAAATCAACCCCAGCAGCCCCTCTCATCTTCGGACTTTGAACGATCAACGCAAAAGGGACTCGGCTGCAGCCATTGCCGTAGCAGCGGCCACTGTAGATTCTGACCCAAATATATATTCTTTGATACAGAAAATGTTTTACACGCTTAACACCCTCAGTACCAATATGACTCAGCTTCACAGTAAAGTTGACCTGTTGTCTCTGGAGGTGAGCAGAATTAAAAAGCAAGTCAGTCCAGCAGAGTCCGTTGCAGACTTCAAGCCTCCCCCAGAGTACCAGCTGACTGCTGCGGAGCTCAAGCAAATCATGGATCAAAGCACATCGGGTGGAGACTTAGCTTGCCGGTTGCTAGTGCAGCTCTTCCCAGAGCTCTTCAGCGACGATGAGTTCAGCAGAAGCTGCAGTGCTTGCGGCTTTCCCAACAAAAGGAAACTTGAATCTCTTCATCTGCAGCTTATCCGTAACTATGTGGAAGTTTGTTATCCTTCTGTGAAGAATACAGCTGTGTGGCAGGTGGAGTGTTTGCCTCAAGTCAATGATTTTTTCAATAGATTTTGGGCTCAAAGGGAAATGGAAAACAGTCAGCAGAATGTGCAGTCATCCAGTTTTTATGAGACTGAGCAGGTCGAATCCTCTCATTTTATGGAGGATAAAGAGCAGGAGGAAGCTTTGTCCTTGGACAGGAGTAATGTCATTGCCTCGGATTACATGCTGGATGCTCAGGATCTCAATGAATTTTTAGATGAAGCTTCCTCTCCAGGGGAATTTTCTATTTTTTTGTTACACAGACTGTTTCCGGAACTGTTCGACCACAGAAAATTAGCTGAACGGTACAGCTGCTACGGAGACTCTGGGAAACAACTGCTGGATCCTCATCGGCTTCAAATAATCCGTAGGTACACTGAAATTTACTTTCCAGATGTGCAAGAAGAAGAAGCCTGGCTGCAGCAATGTGTTCAGCGAATAAACGATGAACTTGAAAACACATACATGGATGGAAGCGAATGTGACCAGATGAGAGATGACTGTTACGATTCTTCTAGTTTACCTGATGATGTATCAATCATCAAAGTGGAAGACAGTTTTGAATATGAAAAACCTGGCAGACGCTCAAAAAAAATTTGGCTTGTACCCATAGACTTTGACAAACTTGACTTTCCCCCTCCCGATTTTGATGTCCCTGTCCCAGATTACCTGCTGAACAAAGAACAGATTAAAAGCATATACGAAAGCAGTCTTTCTATAGGCAACTTTGCCTCTCGATTGCTAGTTCTCTTATTTCCTGAACTGTTTACTCATGAAAACTTACGGAAGCAATACAACTGTAGTGGATCTTTAGGCAAGAAACAGCTCGACCCCACTAGAATTAAATTAATTCGACATTATGTGCAGATACTGTACCCCAGAGCAAAGAATGACAGAGTGTGGACACTGGAGTTTGTTGGGAAGCTTGACGAGAGGTGTCGGCGAAGAGACACGGAGCAAAGGCGCTCGTACCAACAGCAACGGAAGATCCACGTGCCAGGGCCTGACAGGAGGGAATTTCTCAGCTATGCAATAAACCCCGAGAGGTTCCGAGAAGAATTCGAAGGGCCACCGCTGCCACCGGAAAGAAGCAGCAAAGATTTTTGCAAGATACCACTCGATGAACTTGTTGTTCCTAATCCAGACTTCCCTGTGCCTTCTCTGTATTTGCTGTCTGACAAGGAGGTAAGAGAGATCGTGCAGCAGAGCCTGTCGGTCGGCAACTTTGCTGCCAGGCTTCTGGTAAGACTCTTTCCCGAGCTCTTTACTCCGGAGAATCTCAGACTGCAATACAACCATTCAGGTGCTTGTAACAAAAAACAGCTCGATCCCCTCAGACTGAGACTGATCCGCCATTACGTGGAGGCAGTTTACCCCGTGGAGAAAATGGAAGAAGTGTGGCATTATGAATGTATCCCCAGCATTGATGAAAGGTGCCGGCGTCCTAACAGAAAAAAGTGTGATCTATTGAAAAAGGCAAAGAAAGCAAAAAAGTGACAGACTCTTGAAATTCCTAAGACTTTGACCACTAAATTATTGTCAGGATTATGCTTTGGTTTAGACTGAAGGGCCTGTCACGAGCTGAGGGTACTCAGCACCTAGGACAGTCAGGCACCCAGTTTGTTGCGTTTTAACGTGTGTGTTGCATCTGTGTGGGCACGGCAGCAGTGGGAAGTGGCTTACTACATTTGTACATGGGTAAAGACCGTAAGTCATCGGTGATAGAGCTGATAGAGCTATCAGTGACTTGCTAAGAGCATGATTTTCACTGGTGCAAATGCATGTATTGAAACTGTATTACACCACTCCCCATTTCTGCATCTTCCTTTTTTATCATTTTCTAATAATAAATAATTTTTTTTAATTGCGCTCTTCAGGGGCAGTTTTTCATTATACCCTTACAAACAGTCTTTATAGTTAATTTGAAGTTTGAATTTTAAACTTAATTTAATTTTGAAAGTGCCATGTTCATTGGAAATCATTGGAATATTAGATTTTGCTTCTACAGTAATTGCAGCTTCACATTTGTTTTGTTCTTGACGATATTGAGATACTGAAAACAATAATACAATGTCAAAGAATGGGTCAGAGTGGTATCATTTGCATTTTTGACTGCTACCCATGTTTTATTTCTAAAGCCAAGAATTAACTGTTGAAGAACTGAGACGTGAGCATAGACATAATGTGAATGTTTTTTGTTTATACTGACATCACAAGCTTGATCCTGCCCCTGTGAGTTCTTTTTTGTTTCATCCAGTGTCACTGCTGACGTGACCGAGAATGGCTCATCTGAATAAAGCCAGCAGAACAGACCCAAGCCTATACCCGTGGAAAGTCTTGCCATAGCCTGCTTGCCACTC
Organism: Caprimulgus europaeus; assembly: GCA_907165065.1. Next base: position 76,243,018 of record OU015524.1, read on the forward strand.
TATTTGTAAAATAACAAAGACAACAACAACAAAAAGACCTGAAACGAGAACTTAGAAAAATTTTAGACTTTACTCTCTATCAAAATCATGATTCCAAAGGTTTCCAGTATTGATACTGAATTGCCTATATAAAAAGTATGTGCAAAGATTGGTTTTGTGATGGAATTCGGTGTTTGAGGGTCCCCACATATGAACTGTGGTAATGTAACTTATTCTTTGTGTGAATGCAGCACCCTCTGGATATTTTGGGTGTAGGGATATTGAGCTTTCTCACTTTGCCAAATTGATTTAGTGTAATTAGTAGCTATTTGGAAGGCATAATCGTGTATGTATAACTTAGGCTCATACAGTCAATTTTGCATCATTAATATGTTCAAGTGTGACAAAGACCACCCAGAACCCAATGTGAATTTGCTCTATGATGTGTCACTGGAGAGTGCTGCTTTAAAACTAGTTTTCTCCTTTTTCTTTTTTCTTTCTCTTTTTTCATTGAATATTGATAGAAATGGTGAGAAAGAGTCAGACATGGATTTTTGGGACAGTAGAGACAGTGATCTCTTACTGACCATCACTGAAACACCTTGGAGCAATTGTTGATGATCTCTGTGGTCCTTTTTTGTTGTTTACTTAGATGGGTCATAGTATCAAATTTTAAGTCAGTTTCAGTGTAATTTTCTATTTTAGCATTTGTAAGAAAGTACAAAATACTTGATATTTTAACTTCAGACTTTTAGAATTTATTGTGCTTAGAGTCACATTGATTCCTTTCTTTTAAAAACAAAACAAAACATTTTTTCCTAAGGGAAGAACTAGTAAAAGTATTACATTAAAATGGAAGTAAATCATAATAGATAGTAGCATTTGGTCATTTTCCCCGTATGCTCGCAACATTCTCAAAGAATGATTGAAGAAAGTCATGAATGTACTAAATAATACACTGATACTGTTTATATCCATTTAAATGTTTCCTGTTGGTTTAAATAATAGCAGACCATGCACAAAATGGTTATCAGAGCAAATATGGCTATAATAAAATTAAAACATTTTACCAAAGATGAAGAACTGATACCACAATGTCTGCATCTTATCTTTCATTTTAGTGCATAAATTCAGCAAATTGAATGTATCCGAAACCAAGACTTTATCTTGTAATTGTATGCTACCTAGCACCTCTGTGAATTTTTTTACATGCACTTTTATGGGAGATATAAAATTACAGAAATTATTAACAGCTGCTTAATTTGTTGTTGCGAATGGCTGGCCAGAAGGTAAGAAATATAATTGTATTTTCTTATCTTAATGTCATACATGCTTCATCACTTACTGATGTCGAAGCTCCCAGAAGAATTTGATATATATTAAACTTCTGTACAATTGACAGATGTTACTAGCTAGCATGCAAATTTGAGACGTACTGGCTTTTACTGTAGATGTTGACATTAAGTCAAAAAAATCAGTCCATTCATGTTACCTACTAAGTAGTGAAAAAACAATTTTCACCTTTTAAAATTACATTTTTGAAAGTGGGTATAGAAAGATTTTCATTGTTTTTTTTTCTCTTCCCTTCTGTCTAATTGCTGTGTACATTCCTTTTATCTCACTCTTCACAACCCTTTCATGATTCGTTTGATTGTATGTTTTATAACTGATATCAAGAAAATACAGACATATGAATAGTGACATAGTTCACTAGTGAAAGCTCTTGCAGTGCATCTGAAGTACAGCCACTTCATCCAGTTGGTCAGTCTTGTAAATAAATTAAAGGTACATTATTTTCATACAAGAGGAATGTTGTCTGGTGATTTGCTTGAGTATGAGCAGGATTTTTTTTCCTATAAAGTCTGTTACTAACATATGAGATAACCTTAGCTAGTCAGACCACACATAAATGAAAATACCTTGGTTTGCTGCAACCATCTGAAAAGATTTTTCTGTCTTTCAGACTTTTTTTGTTTACAAGAATAAACTTGACATTTTGAAGGTGAGGCTATGATAGGAAGGTTGCTAGATATTGAAGTGTTTGGAACGTACGTAGCCATGCGCACACTGACTTCCAACGGATGAACGTTATTTTCTACCTACCAGGTCAGTAAGCCCTGTTAAGGTGAATATCAAGTGTCTCTATCTACTTCTTACAGTTTAAATATATCAGCTCTGGATAAGTATTGAATAGCCCACTTCTAACAGCTTTCTAAAAGAAACAGTGTAATATATCATAGCTCTATATTTTTGTGTCTTACCAATTTTCTACAAATTAAAAACTTACTTAGAAGCTCTGTAAAAGATGTAAAACAGCACATCACATCAAAAGGGAGATCAGGGGTGCATCAGTTTATTGCCCGTTAACTGTATTCAGCTGGCAGAATCAACAAGTTTGCAAATGAGAAAAATCTTTACTTGAAGTCAACCACTTTGTTATGCTAATGCATTACAGCCCCTAAAGCGTTTCATGTCCTAGGAAATGTTTGTGACTGCTTTTTCTTACCTTCAAAACACATATAATTTATTCTAGATACAGTTTTTTAAATCTGTCATTTGTCTCTTTTCAGTTATTGTTTGATACTTGTATGATAGCAGTGAGAAACAGAATTGTGTGCCCAACGCTCCACAAAGGCATACCAGGTCTGATTTAATGCTGGAAGGGGCTAACATGAATTCTACAGTCCCAAGAAGTACAGAAAATAATACAAAGGTTTTATAAATACTTTATTTTTATTCAGATTTTGTTTCACTGATCAAAGGGATGTGAAGCAGCAGGGAAATTCAGTGTCTAAAACTTGCCTGTACTGAAGATGGGGCAGAAATGGGCAAGTGTTCTTACCGTGCACATTTTTTAGTTGATTGCACTTAAAATCCATGGGAGAACAAGTTTGGTAGGTTCAAGCCTATGACTTTTCTGAGTAAATCAAACTCCATCACCATCATTGCCAAAATTTCTTAACTTTCTGCTTTTTTCCATTGTTACTGCAACTCAGCACCAACAAAGTTACGGGTTTTTCCTCAGGAGCATTCTGAAAACATCTTTCTAATTGTGCTTGAAGTTACTTAAAATGAATAGCTGAAGTGATGGTTTAGTTCCCTCTCTTAATTATCTTAAAATTGTCTTTGCTAAGAAAGACAGAAAAAGAAGGAACTCCCCATTTGTCTTCATTCTTTCCTACCTACTTTTTTGTCCTAGTAAATACCAGCATATTAACAGTGCTTTTGAAATCCTCATTTTACCCCCTCCATTCTAAAAGTCATTCATCTAAACTTCTCACTGGTAGTGTTAGTCTTAATTTCTTACAGAAATTTCTCCCAGAATACATAATACTCATAATTAACTTTGTCACAGCTCATATAAATCCCGTTTTGAGAGTTCACCTCTCCTGCAGCAGAGCACTCACTGAAGGAGCTGCCCTGGGTTGGCCAGTCCCAGCGCTGGAAGCAGATGGCTCCTGAGAAAATCAAAACTCCATCACATTTGCAGCATTATCCTTGTACCCCATCTGACTGGCAGGAGATTAGCCCGCACACTGTATAGTTTTTATCCAGCATATTTGATTTAACTTTTGGCATTTTCTAGATGCCATCTTTTCTAGTTAGTGGACAGAAAAGCCCGTGACATGGGCAGAGCACCTGCTTACTCCATTTCCTGATCTGTTCCATGATGGGGCTGTGGTCCCCACTGGGCATTTTTCTTTTATTAACGACTTGGAAAGAAGAACTTTGATTCTAACAGGAAGGAAAGAGCTGTAACAGAAGGGAAATAAATGCAGAATATGGCATGTTTTTTTCCTATTTCCCTTTCTTCCCCCACCCCAAAGGCAAACATGAATAGAACAAACCTGATCTTTTTTTTTTTACTAGGTATTCCTTATTTTCTTTTTAAAAATTTAGTGTGACTTCCCAATAAAAAAAATGTGTAAAATCACCATGTATCCAATGACACTAAAATTTGTGTTAAGAGTTGGAAACAAAATTGTGATTGTTGAAGAATGGAGGAAGATCAGCTAATTAATATCTTCCCCACACACGCAAATGTCGAGTAATCATTCCCAGTTTCCTTCGCAGATTCCATTACAGCAAAGCAACAGTTTGCCGTTGTTTCCAGAGGCGTTTTGCAGTGGTGGGTGTTAGTGCTTGCGTCCCTGGGAGGCAAAATGCTTCTTTAACCTTTACACTTTCAGGAATGTACGACTTCAGTTAGCTCATAAGGTAGTGTGTTGGCAAGGTCTACAAATGCTTCCTGTGAAAAGAAAATCCTGAGGTACTTGTCAGCAGTAGGAATGAGTCACTCAATAGGATCACATCCTACGTTTGAGATTTGATCCCATGTACAAAATCTGGGAGATTGGTTTTATGTCATGTCATGCTGTTCCTTGTCTCTCTTGCTCCCTATCTCACCTTGTTCCAAGAATTAAAAAAACCCAGGGTCTCCCTGAAGTGCTTGTCTGCATGTGCATTGAATACTCGGGTGCTGGAAACTGAAGACTCTCTCTAGAAGATCCAGGAGATGCTCCAGCCCCTTAATCATTTTCATAGCCCTCTGCTGAACTCTCTCCAAAAGTTCCCTATCTCTCTTGAACTGGGAGGCCCAGAACTGGACACAATACCCACATGTGGTCTCACCAGGGCAGAGCAGAGGGGGAGGAGAACCTCCCTCGACCTGCTGGTCACACTCTTCTTAATGCATCCCAGGATGCCATTGACCTAGGCCACAAGGGCCCATTGTGTTGGCTTATGGTCAGCTGGTCATCCACCACTACTCCCAGGTCCTTCTCTGCAGGGCTGCTTTCCAGAAGGTCAGCCCCCAACCTGTACTGGTGCCTGGGGTTATTCCTCCCCAGGTGCAGGATCCTATATTTGCCCTTTTTGAACTTCATGAGGTTCCTCTGCACCCAACTCTCCAGCCCATCCAGATCTCACTGAATGGCAGCACAGCCTTCTGGTGTGTCAGCCACTCCTCCCAGTTTAGTGTCATCAGCAAACAGCTGAGGGTGCACTCAGTCCCTTCATCCAAGTCACTGGTGAATATGTTGAATAGGACTGGCCCAGGTACTGACCCCTGGGGAACACCACTAACCACAGGCCTCCAACCAGACTCTGCACTGAATAAAACCCTCTGAGCTCTGCCATCGAGCCAGTTCTTCACCCACCTCGCTGTGCCCTCATCTAACCCACACTTCCTAAGCTTACCTGTGAGGATTCTATTGGAGACAGTGTCAAAAGCCTTGCTGAAGTCAAGATAGACAACATCCACTGCTCTCCCTTCATCCACCCAGCCAGTCATGCCATCATAGGCGGCTATCGGATTGGTCAGACATGATTTACCCTTAGTGAATCTACATTGACTATTCCAAATAACCTTCCTTTCCTCTACGTGCTTAGAGATGGCCTCCAGAATGAGCTGTTCCATCACCTTCCCAGGGATGGAGGTGAGGCTGACTGGCCTGTAGTTTCCCAGATCCTCCTTCTTGCCCTTTCTGAAGACTGGAGTGATGGTGGCTTTCCTCCAGTCCTCAGACACCTCTCCCGTCCTCATGACCTTTCAAAGATGATGGAGAGTGGCTCTGCAATAACATCTGCCAGCTGCATCAGCACTCGAGGGTGCATCCCATCAGGGCCCATGGATTTGTGGGTGTTGAGTTTGGCTAGGTGGTCCCTAACCCAATCCTCCTCGACCAAGGGAAAGTCTTCCTCTCTCCAGACTTCCTTTCCTACCTTCACGGCCTGGGATTCCTGAGGGCCGTCAGTAAAGACTGAAGCAAAGATGTTCAGTACCTCTGCCTTCTCGGCATCCTCTGCCACCAGGGCACTCACGTCATTCAGCAGTAGCCCCACATATTCCCTGATCTTCCTTTCATTGCTGAGGTACTTGAAGAAGCCCTTATTGTCCTTGACATCCCTTGCTGGATTTAATTCCAAGCAGGCCTTGGCCTTCCTTCTTGCATCCCTGCATACTCTGACAATGTCCCTATATTCCACTCAAGTGGCCAGTCCCTTTTTCCACATTTTGTAGACTTCCTTCTTCTGACTGAGCTTTTCCAGAAGTTCCTTGCTCATCCATGCAGGCCTTCTGCCTCCTTTGCTAGATTTCTTCCTCTTAGGGATACAACGATCTTGAACTTGGAGGAAGTGTTGCTTGAAAATTAACAGAACATATAAACAGAATAAAAATTCTGCACCACAGTTCATCCAACACATTGCTTGGGTTGGGAGAAGCTTGTGTTCAACATTACAAGTGTGACAGGTGACTCCTGAGATGCCTGTCCTAAGTGACAGTATTTTCCCAACCTTTGCTCAGATCTTTACACCACCTAAGTATTAATTTATTCTCTTAAATGCCATCCTGATACGAACATGTGACAAACAGATTTCATTTTCCTCTGCACGGTCACTTAGTAAAAATCAGCAGTACTACACTGATCTTCCTTCTCCATGAGGTCAGAGTATCTCTGCCATGATTCATTCTCTGTCACCGTGAGGTTTCCTGCACAGAAATACCTTTATGTTTATGCTCTACAGCAGTGTATGTAAGCACAGAGTTGGTCCTGTTAACCAAGGCCAAACCAATAATGAACAAGGAAGCAATTTTACGTAACTGCGTCATTTACGTAATACAATAAATTGTAATTTATCCCTATTATCGCTATTTCATGAACCTAGAGATAAAACTAAGAGAGCAGTTCTGCTTGTTGTCATGTCAGTTTTAATGTAATCTTTCTGATCAACAAAACGAGACAGCAATTAAACAGTGATCAAATTAGTCTTTATTGGTTCATTATATATAACATCTGTAAGGAAACTGCCTGGAAATGTAAGGGTTGGATCTTTTACCCCACAGTACCATGAAATGAAGCTAAGGGAAAAAAGTGACAGGCTTATTGCATGGACACTGATGTACCCAGCAGAGGGAGATCACATTCTAACACAAACCCTTAAAAAAGGGTACTGTAATTTTGTTTAACCAAAAGTCGTATTTAACAACACAGTTTTCTGCAAAAATCTTATGCTGCCACATACAAGCCCCTGTCACTTAAGTACATCCTGTTTCGGCACTTTTAAGTTTTTCCAACGCCTCAAGATGACTCTGTATTTTTCACTTTCCGTTTTGTTAGATACTTTTTTTAAGACTACCCGCATAACTACCGCAGTTCCTGATTCTTTATCTTCACCTACTATGAGATCCAGCGTGTCACCAATTTTCACCTGGAAACAGAAAGAGAAGATGAATGATTATGAACATTCCCTGGGAAAAACAAATCCCCACAGCCTGTGTGTCCAACCATAATTTCTGTTGCTTTCTTTCCATTTAATATTCTCGTCTCACAGGAGAGGAGGAAAGACAGTACTAGACCCGTTACAGATCCCCCAGCTATGTCCTTCTAGGAAAGCCCTGGCAATAAGCAATTCAATGTCTCATGACCTTCTCTGCCAAGAGCTTTACCCTTCCTGTTCTACAGCTGACACTTAGCTCTGTGTAAAAGGTGTAATGTACTATGGTTTTTTCCTGAAGGGCATTTGCTGCCCATCTTTTTGTATCAACACAAACACAAAACAGCAAAATGCAACACAAACACAAAAAAGCAAAATGCAATGTTCTCCCTCCTTACTTTAAAACAGTTTAAAGTGCTTTAAAAAACAGAGTGCTGCTCAAATGCTTGTGTTCCTTTCAAAAATTATAAAAGCAGTATGCCTCTCAAAAACTAGCCTTAACTTCAGGCTATCTGGAACTAAAACCTCTCTTCTTATTGCCCTTTGATGACAGTAACCACAACCTAAGACCACCCTCACATAAAGGGTGGGTAGAAGTATGTTTGTCACCATTCTGGTGAGCTCTGCTGTGGAAGAGTTCGGCCTGCAACCCTTCTGGCTCTCCCCCCAGCTGTGTTCCTGTGTGCTCTATTACAGATACAATAACCTTTCCTGACCTACCCCAGTTTCAATCCCTATCATCAAACTTTCTCTTTAATCATATGCAGGCGCCACCAATATCTCAGATTTAATCATTACTACTCCATCAACCTCACATCTATCATCGCTTCCTTCAGCAACTTAATAAGTTCTGTCCTTGCTACCTTCTGCCTTTCAGCCTTAGATTTAACTCTCTAAGTCTCCTGTTAGGGAGTAACATCTTACCCAGGGAGTCACAGTCACACACACACACAAAACGAAGTGGTGTTAGCAATGATATTCATTCACCTTTGCAGAGCCATTTAGTGGTTAGCTCTTCTGAGCCAAGTAAAAGCAGGGAGAAGAAGAGGTCATGCCTTAGTTATTTTCTTGTACTGTATTAAAAGATTTAAATTTTAAAAAGTCTTACAGTTCTACTTTTCTTCCATAGTTTTTCTCCATTCAGCCTGAGTTCATTATTGTAGAATGCATCTTCTACTTTACTGAAGAAAAACAAGGTTTTATTGCATTGACAGTGTGCAGCAAACCAAATGCAATTGTTTCTTTGCAGATACACAAGAACACCACTCATGTGCAAAGCACATTTCCACAACTCTAACTTATGCATAAAGGATACCTTTATTTAAAGTCAGGACAGACTTGAACTGGAAGTAAAGAAAAAGTCTTCCAAAGATATTAAATGAAATAATAAAATATAATTGCTGTGTGCCACAGCTGCAAGCAATAAAAAGCTGTTTCTAAAGACCTTTCCCCCGAATATCCAATGAATAATGTCCCCTCTCCTGTACCAGCCAGTTCAATAATTATTAAGTGATCAGGTTGTACTAATATTCTGTTCTAACAACATTGCAACATAAGGCTTCTGCAGTTTGCATTAGATCACTGTGATATATTTATAGACTGCACATTTACCTGGCTGACTTAGCATGTTAGGTTTGCACTTACTATCACCTACTTCTACAGTCATTAAGTAGCATATTATTTTAGTCCCTCAATCTCAAATTACATCTTATTGTATTACTCAGTACAGTATTTTGCATCTTCTTCATTTTAAATAAATAGTAACAGATAGAAAATGCTTCCTCAGCCATCTTAGAAATATTGCAGACAGCGAAAAGCAGAAAACAGGCTGTTTCAAGGGAGGCAAGGTGGAACAAACAAGAACATCCATACATCCAAAATACATTTTTAGGCAGTCAAAACAGCTACATCAAAAAAATCCCCCTCAAATACTGAGTTATTCCAGCAATAAAAGGATATCAAACTCAAATTTTAGATGCATGGCATCTTTCTCATCAGCAGGTCGTTTCTTCTGTACTTACTTTCTTGCAGTGTCTAGACCAGCTTTCATGACCACATCGTATCGAAGAGACTGCACTACTTTTTCAAGATCTTTGTAATTTTTTACTATGTTGGGGTCATCTTCAAATTCATCTTCCAAATCGCCTTCCTTTTCATCTTCATCCTCTTCTTCTTCTTCTTCTTCTTGTGCAGTTTGTCTGCTCCTTTTAGAGCTTTTGTTACTTTTGTTCCGCAAAGAAAGTACCGAGATATACTCTGGGGAAAGTCTTAGTGCACAGAGTTTTACTGGGGAAAAGGAGAAATACCTTCTGTAGTTTATTGTGCTTGTTTGACAGCTACAGAATACACTTCTCCTCCAAGAGAGATACAGTTTATTAGAAGGGAATTTCTCCCACAGTCCAAACCAGACATTTAGTTTTCTAAAAGTAGTGATGGGGAGTCTGAAGCCAGTCATGGCATACCCTAAAATAAAACAAACGTTCAGATGTAAAAATGGAAGGATTTCTCCAGGTACGGCGTAAAAGTTACTACAAAAAGATGATTGATTACCCAGTTCCTTATAGAGCAACGCATCATCTAAAAGCACAAGGCTTTGCCAGCTTTAAGACCCACCTTTCTTACAACACCAGCTGAAGAACAAACACTAAAAACCCCAGTGGAATACTCAGTTTATAATTCCTTTTCTGGTGTTTCTTATGAACTGCCCAAACATATTTGTTGCATTTTCCTCCCTATATCTGAAATACAATTCACAAAAGACACAAAGTCAACTTTGTCATAAAAAGCATAGGGAATCCTACATTTATCATTACTTATTTTCACTAAAAGCTCCTTGCTCAATACCAGAAGCAAGTAACCTGTAAGGGTCGAAAGCTGCTTCACCTCAGTCTCTCCTCAGACCACAACGCTCCTGCCTGGCAGAACGCTGCACAACATTCCCCTGTTTCTCCGAATGGCAAAGAGCATCACAGTGGAGTTCAGAGGTAACATTGCTCTGTGCACTGAACAGGACTGACCGCAGCAACAAGTCTCATGTGCGCGCTTCCCAGTACTGCTCCTTTCTGGAGCCATCTCTCACCTGGGCTAAGTAGGTGGAAACACCCCCAAAAACCCAGTGTCTTTCAACACTCAGAAATCGATTTACAGTCCTTCCCAGCTAGGTGGAGCACTGGCTTTTATTATGGCCTTACACGCGTGGAAACACGTGTTTACTTCATGAGACTGGAGTTTGTTTTTCCTGCACCCAAGTGAACTCTGCCGAAATCTGAATGAGGAGTTTTTTGTGGCTGGGAAAAAGCCCTGACCAATGAGGCCATATAAAAATAACCGTAACTGCTTTGGCTTCTTTTTTTTTTTTTTTTTAATGTATTTAAATATGTGAGGTTAAAATATGTGACATATATTTTAAACTTTAGGATGGTGCAATTCTCATGTAAGACTTACGCCTCTCCTCAGTTTTGGGGGCAAATTCCTCAAACCTGTCATTGAACAGGTTATTGTTATTGACCCGTTATTGAACAGTTATTTTAACCTGTAAACAATTATTACTGCTTATTTTTAGTGCTCGATCTCTCTCTGATCCTCGTTGGGGTACCAGCGGGTACAACCGGCCGCTGAGACAGCCCCAGCCCGGAGCGCCAACAGCACGGCCCGGACACGACGGGCGGCCTCTTCCCCTCGTGAAACCCTGGGGCGCAGGGACGCTCTCAGCACCCGCCGGCGCGGGGGGACGCTGGGCTGAGCGCTGCTGCAGGCGGGCAGCCCCTTCAAAAGCAGCAGCCATGCCAACGACAGCTTCCACGGCGGGCGGTGCGGGCCCACAGACACCCCCGCCCCTGGGACAGTCCCTGACCCACCGTTCGGGCCCTCAGTGGGGTACCTCCCTGGCAGCCTCGGCGGCTTTGGCCGCTGTCCCAGCGGAGGCCGCGCCACGCAGGCCTGGCCACCGCCCACCCCCGTCGCTGGGGGGGTCACGCCGGCCCTCGTAGCTCCCCCGACCCCGCGACCTTGGAGCCGCGGCGGATCCCGCCGCTGTCCCGTGCCCCGCCCCTGCCGGAGGGCAGGCCCAGCGAGGCTTGGGGCACGGCGCGACGCGGCCCAGGCGCCGTTACCTGCGTCCTCCAGGCGCCTCGGGCCCGGGCCTGCAGCTGCCTTCCCGCACCGCCGCTCGCAGGCCGGAGGCGGAGCCGCCTCAGCCCGGGCTCGGCGCCCTCTGCCGGGGCCGGGGCCCAGCGGACCGGCTGCGGGCGGGAAGGTGAGGGCGGGGAGCGGAGATGCCTCTCCCTTTCTCCGTCCTCCGTGCCCGCGTGGGGTTTGAGGGAGGTTTGGGAGCAGCGGCCGGAGGGAGCTGGGAGAAGGGCAGGGGGGAGGCGGGCTGAAGCGGGCACCCTCCTCAGCCCCGGGGCGGGCGCTCCCCGGCAGGAGGTCTCGGCGGCGGCCTCTGCCCCGCCCCACCGAGATCTGTCCGAGCTGTTTCCTGTTAGAATTTTCCCCATCGTTATTTTTTCAGTGCGTGCTGTTTCAGTGTGCGCTGGTTTGGGGTTTTTTTTTTGGATGGGGGGAGCGGCAGACCAGGGGTTTGCCTGCTGGGGTGTCCCGGCAGCAGCTCCCCCCGGCTGGGCAGGGCTTCCCCTCCCTCACCGCCCTTGCTGCTCTCCAAATCTCACAGTCAAAGCACTCGGCAGTAATTATGTTAATACTTGTAATACCGTTCTAATTTACACACCTCTGATTTTTCCCTCCGCAATACTTGTTGAAGTATTTTTCCTCCAGGAGATCTCAGTGCCAAGGGCCAACCTGTGTTTTCCGCCCCCCAGGCTCTGCCCACGTGCCCAAGTCAGTAAACAGTGGAAATCTCTCGCTGGGAAATGCCTCTAGCAGATGCTGAAGTTTCCTGACCACAGATTAATTTGAAAGGCTTGGCCACGATCACAATCTAATCCAAATAAATCCCTTTGTGGCCTGGGTTTCCCCTGCCTTTATCTTTGTTACTTTTCTTCATATTACATTTCACTCTTCCACATCGCATCTCCACTCTTGGTGGTTAACATATAATCCCTTCTCTTTGGAGCTCAGAAACAAGGCGAGGTCCATCTCCCCTTTTGTCTTCTCCCAGCTTTGTCTCTGTCATGCACCAACCATGCCTCTCTCAGTGCTTCTGAATGCCCTGCTCAGCATTCGGGAAATTCTCTATATTCATACAAAACAGATACAAAATGCAACTCCATCAGATTGGCAGCACCTTGCCCCGGTGTAAATGGCTGTACAAGGTTTAGGGTGATTTTGGCAGATGGAAGAGCTCTTCAGGTTTGAAAATGCCCATCACCTCACCTGACAGACCAATCCTCTACCACTGCACAGCAGCTGTGCAATTAGCATGGGCATTATAGGTGATTGCTTAATTTTACAGCTGTATAAACTTTGTCATAAAACACTCGAATAAGAGGATTTTGTCAGGGATATTTTGTAACGGAGCAATTCCTTGGCAAAATAATTTCCCCTCCTTAGAAACCTCCCTGGGAAGGAAGCTGTGAACATCTCTATGTCTTTAGGTATTTTGAATGTTCCAGTGCCCAGTTCTGGGAGATTCTGACCAATTTCAGTTGGGAATATAGCTGTTAGCTTTTTAGCACTTTACCCTCATGGGTCTTAGAATATATGGACATCCTTATTAAGAAAAAAAAAGCTGTTAAGAGCAACTTTCTTGCATTCATAAGGGCACATAGCTAGTCAGAACAGAAATGAATGTCTGGACAGTGGGGATTCCCTGAGCAGAAATGCTGCCCCCTCTATGGGGGGAAAAAACCCACACCCAAAACCCAACCAAAAACCCCTGAAAACCTGTCTTTCCATAAACCCCATTTTTTCCAGAGCTCTTAGAATTTTATTTGTCTCACATAGCATTAAAGTCCTGCTCTACCTTTGCTAAGGGTGAAGATAACTTACTCTTAGTAAACAAAGTTACAAGTATTAGTGCCTTTCTAGGTTAGTGTGGCATTATTAAACTTTATTGCATCTTCATATTGAAAGGCAGGGTAAAGAATGTGCCTAAAGTCATTCTGTTTTTTATATTCTTCAAATATGATGATACAGTAGCATCTTACAAAACCAGAAAGTAACTGATTTGTCATTTGGACAAAACCAGAAAGTAACCAATTTGCCATTTGGTAGCCTTTCCTGCAGGCCTCACAGTTTGCAGAAGGTTAATAGTGTGTCACTTGAAACAGGTCCCCCTCCAGCCTAGAGGAAATGTAACTTAGATGTCATGAAAAAGCATCGTGCCTCTGATTTATCTCATCATTGTACAACTCCAGAGGCACCACCTCTGTCGCGCTTGCTTCATTTCCTAGTCCCATTTCCGGGCGACTGTTCTAGTTGTACTAGTTAGAAGGTATATCACGTTACTACTGTGTCTCGGTCATGAAAGCAGATACTTACCAAGGTTTTTGTTAGGATTCATTTAGCCCTGGACTGTAGAGGAACTTCAGTGTCCCACAGGTCTCCTTGTCATGGGATTCCCTTCATGCCACAGAATAAAAAGAGCCATGAAATCACTTGTCTGTAAGCTTTGTACTTCGGTTGTGTGAGGTCTTGGCAACTCCCAACATGGGTCATTAAGTGCATTTTTGAATTGCCAAAAAGGCAAAAATGAAGTTAATAGTCATTAGTCCTATTCTAATTATATCAAACTGTAATTATAACCAAAACATTCCGACGGGGTGAAGACCACAGTCTAATTTTTCTCTTCTTCCAGTTTACCATTAGATGGCAGTGAATAGCTCCTTCTCAAAGATACCGCAAACTAGGCTGTGCTCTCAAGAGGCTTTGCTCAAACACAGGTTAGTCATACATATATCTGATTGAGGTGGTTTTTAAGCTGCTTTCGGGCGATTTTAAGCTTTTTTTTTTTTTTTTTTAATCGTATGACACCCCCGCAACATACAGTCAGAAGCTTTGGTAAGAAACTGTGATCATTTATCTCTGGCAGATAAGTGATGGACTATATATCCTTTTGAAATCTAAGTGAGAAATTAGTCAGACCAAGATGTGTTCTTCTTCCCATGACTATTCTCATAGAATTGCTTCATTTTTTTTTCAGTGGAGTGATTTCCTGTCTGGGAAGGGTCCTCTCTTGTTTATGGTTTTCATTTTGTATATATCAATATACTCCCTATGACATTCACTCACAAGAAGATTAGTTTTCAGTTTTGATATCTCAGAGAGAAAATTCTTAATAGCTCCTGACCTGTGTTGGAATCATAATCAGGAATTCCCTCCCCACTGCCTAGGGGTTTTTGTTACTTTTATTTTCCTGCAAGGTCAGTCAAGTGACAGCAGTAGATCTGCTGACACTCGTTGCATCTCAAGATGAAGTCAAGAGCACCATGTTGCCATTCTAGCCCAGCGAGTCACTCTGACTAACATTCTGCAATGCACACTTCACCAGATTACTTGTCACTGTAGATTTAGCTTCAGCATCACCTTGTTGGAACCACACACCTTTTAAATTACACTACTTATTCCAGGGTGCACTGAGGAGGTGACTGGATGATGTTCTATGCATATTTATGCAGCCTGAGAAAACAGAGTGTCCCCGTGTGAGCACCACCTTTACGTTTACCCGTATTCATTTGAATAATGAGCTAAGTCTCCCTGACTGCTAATTCATCTCTTCCAGTGTTACACACCTATTGTAACTGCTTAGATGTTCTCTTTTCTTAGTCCATAGTCTGAAGGCAATCCCTCTAGCTTGTTGCTTGCATCTAGTCTCTGACCAAATAATCCTACCATCTCTTTCTCTAAAGCACATCTCTGAAAACTAATCTCTTGTGCAGCAGAAGCTCTTTTCCTGGCCCTTCCACTGTTGCTTTTTCAGTTGGCAATCTGTTCTTAACTGGTTTCCCTTTCTTACACATTTACCCATATCATCTACTGTGCCATTTTTGCTATAAAACATTGGGTTTATTCTCTTTAGAATACTTTTAATGTCTCCAATGCCCATGTACACTGAAACTTGTCTCTGTCTCTCTCTACTTACAAACTCTTGGTGTTGCTATTTCATTTCTTGCAATAACAACAGCATTACGAACTTCTGCCCATTCTTTCCTGCAGCTATGTTGGCACCCTGCACAGAGAATCCCTTTTCAGAAAGGAGCAAAGTCTCACAAAGGACCTTTGCTTGCAGCCTACTTATTCCTTGAAAACTCATCTTTGACATTATACATGGATAATTAGATGAGTAAGGTGAAGTAGATGAGTTTCAGGTATTGTTTTATATTTCTTTAAGTGATGGAGATACAGGCAGTTGCTAAAGTAACATTTTTTCCCCCATCCTTTTAAACTACCTGACTAATTTGTTTTTTCTCTGCCTATCCTCTTTTACAGTAGAAGACCATGTTGAGCCATATGAGAAAGAAAATGGAGGTGGGCAGTGCATATTGCTCTGACCAGTGCTAAAAAAGCTGATAGAGGCCACCCTAATAAGTCAGAGCATGGTGACCCACCTAAACCAGAAGTACATAGCTTCCTTGCCAGTGAAAATCAGCGCTACATCAGTTGTTAAGCAAATGGGAGGAAAACAGTGAGTAACTTCCTTTGGTCAGCCTGGTGCTCAGTCCAGCTCCACAGCTCCACTGATAATTCTTCAACTCCCCAGTTTGGTGAAAGTTTTGCAGTGAGATTTGTTTGCTTGTTTTTCCTTCACTTTGTTTGCCAGTTACCTAAATCATGGCACTTTTTTGTGAGAGAAGTAATATACTGTTTCCCTAAGCCAGTAGCCATTCTGTAGTGAACATGCTCAGGTCCTGCTGGTTTTGGTTGCTGCTTTAGGATTTATCTAGCTACCGCTAACTGTGGGTGGCAAGTGCAATAAAAAGGGAAAGCAATCAATTAAGCATTTGGTATTTGAACCTTACTTATTAGCCATAAAACTACACATTCTATGAGCAAATGTTAATTAGTTTGAATTATTTGTTTACTTCTGTGTTTCCTCTGTATTCTCCTCAGATTAATGCCTTTACTATTTAGAATATAATGATCTCTTCTCTAATTGATAGTAACTAATTCAAGATATATGCATGCAAGTCTAACATAATTAAATTCCAATGAGGAAATGTAGATTTTTTCCTCCATCTGTGTACAATTAAAGTTTGGGGTTTTTTTTAAATTATATTTTGTGTCAGGTTTGCATTTAAAAGGAGAAAAAGGGTTGTTCAAAGTTCTTCAGCTTCCATTGTGGCTAAGAGACAAAGCTACTTTGATCAGCATTTATAAAAATTACTGCACTAGGAAGGAAAATAGTATCTGTAGGTTTCAATACATCTTTGATTTAAAAAAAGAAATAATATAAATAAAGATGCAACAGGGAGGGATAGAATGTCAGAATAATCATATTGCTTGGTGCCAAGGCTGTCTCATCCAGCTCCAGAGGTATAAAAGATGTGCAAATCACATAGTAGGAAGATCTGGGATGACCTGTCTCCCAGAGAAGTGTGTCCTTGCAACACCTGCTGTTTAAACTCTGGGTGTTCTCATCACTACATGACCACTCCTTCTCTGCACCTTGCCTAATGATACCCTGTGATGAGGAAGGAGTTCACCATCTAATAGAGGTGAAGTCTTAACACTCTTAGTGATACACAATACATATTTCCTTTCAGCAGTGCATCTTTTCAAATCCTAGACTGGTGCCTTTTCCTATTATGAAATGGGAAGAAGAGCTGATCTAGCTTCTAGAACTTGTCCATTTATACACCTTTTAATCATATTTTTTCTTATTTTGTCTTCTAAAACAAACAGTTCCAACTTTCTTTGTTCCTGTTTATCAGATTTCTCCATGGTTCATTCTCTTACCTTGTTATCTCTGCCTGTCTTGTACTCAACCTAGAAATTACCCAGAGAAGGTTACAAAAGAATAAGCCTTTCAGGATGCCTTGCAGCAGTCATGTCTAGGAATGAATTGTCAAACTGAGTACTACATAAGGCAGCTCCCTTTTTATATAGACTTTCTTTTTCATAACTCTGGGTAAAAATCTGCCCTGTCTAGTGGCAAAGAGAAGGCAGTAAGTAAAGATAAAAAATAACCAAACAATAACAAACAAAAAAGGGAAACTGAAGAATACTAGATTAAAATTGCAAGATACAGATTTTCAACACTGCAAGAGAAGATAAAGACTTCCACTATTATCAGAAAAAAATGCTTGGTAGGTACGGCTGAAAACAGGGTTCTTGGAATGTGTCGGGGACAGAAGAAATACCAACAGACATAAACTAATGATGATGGTTAAAATTACTAATAATGATGCTGAGATTTTTAGTGAAGAATTTTTCATTTGTTTGGAAAGAAACAGAATGAAGTAGTAGCATATCAGGATAACTAATTTTTCATCCACTGGTAAGAGAGGTAATGCTGAATATCATATCCAGTGGAAGAAATCACAGACTTACAGAGCTAGTGCTCAAGCTAATGGTGAGAAGAACTCAGTTCCGTAACTGCAATTAGTAATAAGCCCTATCATAGAAGGAAAATTCAGGGAGATGGTAAAAGTGCTAACATTGCACTATTGTTCAATAAATGGAGTGAGATAATCTCAAAATTGCATCAGACCACGAACATTATGAAGCTCCTGCTGCAAAAAAGACAAATTTCTCTCTAAGCTGCATCAACAGAGTTACTGAATGCTGAACTCTCAGCTTGAGTAGAGCACACTACGTTGGACAACATGATCTAATGAAGACAGATTTGAGAGAGTACAAAGGAAAGTGACAAAAATGCATAGTAATCCTGTGAAGAAAGGTTGAAGGAACTGAACCTATTCCTCAAAATAAGGAAAAATATAGTAGCGAATGTCTGAGGTAATCATCTGCACTCTTTTGATAGTCAGTGAAGGCATCTCCAGGATGTGATTCATCTGTTTCAGATGTCTACATTGAAATGAAACTAATTTCATCGTAGAAGCAGTCGTTTCCCTTCTTCATCTATCAAGGGTTTCCAGGGAGACCCACTTAGATGTAGACAGCTGCTGTCACGCAGCCCTTCCTTCCTCTTCTCAATGTGAGGTGCTGGATATGTTTTCAACTGGTAAACACTTTGTTACAAACCTGGCCATCATTGTTATCTGTGTGCTTTAGTATGGCAATGTAATAAATAATTACTTTAAATTTGCAGCAAAGAAGACTTCGGCTTCATCAAATACATAGCAGACAAAGCCAACACTAGAGGCAATGTGGGCCCACTGATGAGTGAGGTGGGTGCCCTGGTGACAGAGGATACAGAGAAGGCAGAGTTACTGAATGCCTTCTTTGTGTCTGTCCACTCTGTCAGAAGCTGTCCTGAGGAGCCCCGGACCCCTGAGGCCCCAGAGGGAGTCAGGACAATAGAGGAGTTTGCCTTGGTTGATGAGGACTGGGTCAGGGACCAATTAAGCAATCTGGACATCCATAAATCCATGGGTCCTGATGGAGTGCACCCATGGGTGCTGAGGGAGCTGGCAGAAGTCATCTTTGCTAAGTCGTGGGGAGTGGGAGAGGTGCCTGAGGACTGGAGGAAGGCAAATGTCACTCCAGTCTTCAAAAAGGGCAAGAAGGACCCGGGTAACTACAGACCGGTCAGCCTCACCTCCATCCCTGGGAAGGTGATGGAATGACTTATCCTCAGCACCATCTCTGGGCATATAATGGATAAGAGGGTCATTAGGAGCAGTCAGCATGGTTTTACCAAGGGGAAGTCATGTTTAACCAACCTGACAGCCTTTTATGAGGACATAACCAGGTGGATAGATGATAGATGATGGTAGAGCAGTAGATGTGGTTTATCTTGATTTCAGCAAAACATTTGATACCATCTCCCACAGCATCCTCGCAGCTAAACTGAGGAAGTGGGGTCTGGATGATTGGGTAGTGAGGTGGAGTCAGAGGTGTGGCCAATGGGTCAGAGTCTAGTTGGAGGCCTGTGTCCAGTGGAGTCCCTCAGGGGTCGGTGCTGGAACCAGTATTATTCAATATATTCATCAATGACCTGGATGAGGGAACAGAGGGCACTGTCAGCAAGTTTGCTGATGATACAAAGCTGGGAGGAGTGGCTGACACAGCAGAGGGCTGTGCTGCCATCCAGAGAGACCTGGACAGGCTGGAGACCTGGGCAGGGAGAAATTTAATGAAATACAACAAGGGCAAGTGTAGAATCTTGCATCCGGGAAAGAACAACCCCAGGCTCCAGTATAAGCTGGGGACAGACCTGTTGGAGAGCAGCATAGGGGAAATGGACCTGGGAGTCCTGGTGGACAGCAGGATGACCGTGAGCCAGCAGTGTCCTTGTCACCAAGAAGGCCAATGGCATCCTGGAGTGCATTAGGAGTGTGATTAGTAGGTCAAGAGAGGTTCTCCTCCCCCTCTACTCTGCCCTGGCAAGGCCACATGTCCCCAGAGGACAGGGAACTGCTTGAGAGAGTCCAGCGCAGAGCCACCAAGATGATTAAGGGAGTGGAGCATCTCCCTTATGAGGAAAGGCTGAGGGAGCTGGGCCTCTTTAGCTTGGAGGAGATTGAGGGGTGACCTCATTAATGTTTATAAAGATATGAAGGGTGAGTGTCAGGTGGATGGAGCCAGGCTCTTCTCAGTGATGTCCAGTGGTAGGACAAGGGGCAATGAGTGCAAGCTGGAGCATAGGAAGCTCCATGTAAACATAAGCAAAAACTTTTTCACTGTGAGAGTGACAGGACACTGGAACAGGCTGTCCAGGGAGGTTGTGGAGTCTCCTTCTCTGGAGACATTCCAAACCCGCCTGGACGCCTTCCTGTGTGACCTACTGTGGATTGGACTAGATGATCTTTCGAGGTCCCTTCCAGTCCCTAACATTCCATGATTCTCTATTAAGAGAAATATTCTGCAAGGATAGTTTGGCAAAGAAACAGGAGACCTCTGGGCTGTGGAATACCCTTCATTGATTTTTTTTCTGAGAATTATGTTTAAACCTGCCTCAAATCAGAAGATGGAGAAAATGACCTTTAATCATTTTTACTTCTTCACAGCTATAGACCTCTTGTCTGACATTATACCTCATGAGTTGAAGGTAAGTCCTGTCTTAGTTTTGTCCCATAGGAAGTAGTGTGATCCCAGGCAATTCCTGAGCATGATTCAGGGGTTGGCCCCGGCCAGGAACAACTACCTACCAACAGGCAGTTTAGATTCAGCCACCCTTTTCTGGAAGCTAGGAGACTTTAATAGTATGGATGTGGCTAGACATGTCAGTTGGCCTCAAGGCCAAAGAACAGGCTCTGCTACCATTTAATTTGTACTGATGTCACCAAAGAGTTTGTTTGATTTATGGAGAAAGGTGTGATTTCAAGCAGATCTGAAGCCACACCTGATTGCGTAAGCTGACACCATCCCTTGAAATCTACCCAGAAGACAAAAGATCCATGGGTATTACGAAGGCAACTCCTAAACATTTCTTCTTGAGACTATTTCTGGAATCACAGTTTTACTCCTGCTCAAACTTCCAGGCTTATGATTCCAGGGCTGGAAATCATGGCTTTGTTTACTTCCATAACTATATACCTCTAATTAAGTGGCCTGATTATTTTTGCCTGAGATCCGCATAGAAGGGAAACAATGGCACTGATGGAATCCTTGTGTGATGAGTGTCTAGGTCATGGCAGCAAGGCCCATGTCTGAAGGCATATATAGTTGAATTTGATCAATATTCATTACCAAGTTTAGATTTACAGTACCACCAATCATGCCTTCCATTAAAAGCTCTGCTAACGCAAATTTAATATAAACCTTCCACTGGAAGAGGGGAATGTAATCCTCAATATATATTCCAAGTTCTTACCCAAGACACATGCCAAACAGCTTTGTCCAGTTGTCAAAAATCAGTTTCAACCAGCCAGCTCCCATCAGTGTTTCCGTCTTGTTCTGCAGTGATAGTGAATGCGCAACTGTAAGGAAGGGTGCTTCAAAAAAGCTGGCAAGTTTTGATTACACGAGTGGAGCTCTGATGCTGCTGCAAGATAGGTTCTTTTGCTAAACAAGTAGCAAGAGAAGAGCCAGCCTAACTTCTGAAAAGATAGTGCTCCTATATATTAGAAAATATTGACCTGTGAGTTTCTCAAGGCAAAATCCATATGACAAATAAGGACATCAAAGAAATTTATCACCAGATGATGTCAGCATAGATCAGCATATATGGGCTAGTTGATACACACTGGAAAGCTGGATTTCCCTCTTCAAAGTTGTCCTTTGAAAAAAGATCAGGTTCTAATGGTCACAGATGGGGGTTAACCAAAATAACTCATAATATAACCCAGGTGAGTACTGAGAGCTGCAGCACATTCTAGAGTGAGCTTAAAATGGGCGAAGACCCTGGGATGGGCTACAGGCTGTAGTAAGTTCCAGTCTATGTACAGCCAGGGAGAGTGAAGATCTGGTTGGGAGCACAGGATCCAATGATTCTGATTGGCAACTGATGCTCCTAAAATATTTAAGCTTAGATGCATCAAGGTTGGCAACTAAAAGGCAAGAGTAAATTAATGATTAAGTCAAAATTAGTTCTCATTAATTCCACTCAATGCTCTCTCTACAGTTATTTTGCTAAAGCTTATCCAAATTTAAATACATTACTTTAAAATCTTGGAGTCTACTTATCTGCTTCCTTTTATAGACTACTATTTTTTTTTTCTGCCAGTCATTTTAGCTGATTTTGTTTGTTAATGCATTATACAAAGCAGCACAAGTTTTGCTTCTGATTGCTAGATTAAAAGTTATGACTACTGCAAAGTTCAATGAGCATAAAAGCCACTGGTGGAATATACAGATGAACTTACATTTAACCTAAAAGATCAAAGAAGTTTTCTCCTTTCTCTTTGTTAAGCTTTCTCATCAAATACATATTTAAGCGGGAGAGGTGCCGAGTAATATTCTGATCTAGAAAAAATAAAGGAAGCAGAACAATAGGGATTTAACAATAATATTTAACTGTATATGTCAGCATCATGAAAGCTTTTAGAGCACCCTGTTATCGAAGGACGTTTAATTGAGAGAGTATATTGTCTTTTCTGACAGAAAAAAAAAATCAGAAGTGCCTTTTGGCCACCAGATAGCAGTGCTTCACTTTGTACAGTTCTCAACTCAATTACAGTGTTTCCCATCTTGTAGAAAAATCCATGTATTGGGTCCTGGTCTCTTGCTCAGATACATCTTTTGCAGACTTCATTATAGCTTTCAGCTGAAAAAAAGTCAAGGTTTTGAATCAATAATATTGCAGCTTTCCTGAATGGGAAGAGTTGTTTGTAGAAATATAATGGAATGTAGGCATGATAATTTCCAATAACAAAAGTTGCAAATAAGTTCTTGGGCTGAAAATATTTTTAGCGCTTTTTGCTTGCTGCCTGTACATTTCCTTGTTTACATTAGTATTTCAGGAGTATTTCAGAAAGGCATGTTTTTTGGCATCAGAACATAAACTTAACATAGTTTTATTATTTCAATAATTTAGCATTTCTGCCAAATGTTTTTAAATCTCTGTATTTTTCTTTATTTAAAAAGGTTATTAAAGGAACAGACTTTATAATATTTTTAGCAAGAAGAAAGACATCCCCATTTTTATTGAAACTTGTTAAAATGACAAAAGTGCAATACCCTATATAATAACAATTAGCAGTTTTATAATGCTGTGTTGGTTCATGTCACCTTAGAAGAACTGGGCATCATCCTCATTTTTGTACAGGCATAATTCCAGATCTGAGGTAAGGTGCCCTGGGTAGAGGGAAGGGAAAAGGCCATCTGATAGTTATTCCCTCATTCTCATCTGTCCCAGCTTTGACATTAACATGTCTCAGCTGCTGCTTTAACCTGCAACAGCCAGTTATGATCCCTATGGGATCATGCAACAGCTGTATCACTTCCTTTTCTCCCAGAGAATGCAGGAGAGATTATAATGGAAATCATCTCTGTCAGCTTTACATGAGGCTATTCTTCGGTTTGGCTGTCCTAGAGCCCTAACTGGATTCCCTTCCTTTCACATCTCCTCCAGGGGACCTGGTGCTGGAATTGTCTGAGCCCTCTCTTTATTGCTATGATTCATGTGACCTCTTACAAGGAACTTCACTTTTTTGTACAGTTAGGCATGTTTCCTCAGTGAAAAGGTGACCTTCCTTCCCATTTATGATTTCATTTTAACTGTGACAGCTAAAGTGAACTGTTTGCAAGGAAAAGGAGTAATGGGAAAGTTTTCAGCTTTGTCACCCCTCTTTTATTTTAAGTCAAATTATTTTAGTTTCCTTTTTTCTCTTCTTATACCTCTATAATCATGAAAACCCATCTCCTTGTAAACAGCTCTCAGCAGACAATGAGTGAATATTTAGAGACATAAGACCCTCAATTTGATGATTCTAACTGTATCCTGGGCTGCATCAAGAGAAGCGTGGCCAGCAGGTCGAGGGAGGTGATTCTGCCCCTCTGCTCTCATGAAACCCCACCTGGGGTACTACATCCAGTTCTGGGGGTCCCAACATAAGAAAGGTGTGGACCTACTGGAGCGAGCCCAGAGGAGGCCATGAGGATGATGAAAGGGCTTGAGCACCTCTCCTCTGAGGACAGGCTGAGAGAGTTGGGGCTGTTCAGCCTGGAGAAGAGAAGGCTCTGGAGAAATCTTATAGCGGCCTTCCAGTACCTGATGGGGCTACAGGAAAGCTGGGGAAGGACTTTTCATAAGGGCAGGTAGTGACAGAACAAGGGGAAATGGCTTTAAACTGGAAGAGGGTAGATTTAGATGATATATTAGGAAGAAATTCTTTCCTGTGAGGATGGTGAGACACTGGAACAGGTTCCCAGGTAAGTTGTGGATGCCCCCTACCTGGAAGTGTTGAAGGCCAGGTTTGGTGAGGCTTTGAGCAACCTGATCTAGTGGAAGGTGTCCCTGCTCATGGCAGGGAGGTTGGAATGAGGTGATCTTTAAGGTCCCTTCCAACCCAAACCATTCTATGATTGTATGACTGTTCCCATAGTTACTCTATACATAGACTATACCTCTAATAGTTAGGAACTGGACTCTGACTGTGCTCAGGGATTTATTAAAAACAGGGAAATATTACTTCAGGAGTGCTTCAGGCTTTGTGTAGCTCTCCAAAGATTTTTCATGTTAGTATAGAATAAGGACTGATATTTTAGATAACTATAGCTTTGTCAGGCATTCTGAAGCAATTAGTGTGGGACTTGGTTTAGATTTCGGTATTTTGCCTAACACAAGTCCTAGCATCCAGTTCTGCAGCATATCCCCATGTTTCCTGTGCTTTGGGACCGAGTTCTGGCAATGTCTTCAGAAACTCCAGAAAATCAGTCCTGCCCCTGGAGATGGCAAATGAGTTATGTAGTGCTGAACATGGATATCTCCTCCTCACGCTTTGTTCTGAGATAAACATGAAGACATCCAACTTTAAAATCCATTGGTTAGTCTGAGCCAACAGGATGTCTTCCTCTTCTTTTAAATGGAAATAACTGCTTTGTCACAATAAAATCAGCACATCAGTGTCTCTTTTTGTAGTTTATAAAGTGGGCACAGACTATTTGTGTTAATTTGTCTGTACTCTGAGATACCTGACTGATTTGGTGGCACAATCAATCTTCAGTCTATTAAGGGAGGAGATACAACTACAGTATTTACTGTGCCAGAAGCTAGAACCTTACATACACAAGAGCCTACAGCTTACAAAGGTTTCCTACTATTTAAGAAATAATGGTAATAATAAAATATTTAGATCCAAAGAGCACTTGAAATGGCAACCTGTGGTCTGAAGTCTGAGCACTAATGGTAAGGCAGCTCTGAACAAGATGGGATCGTAACTCCTCAGCTTTTCACCCACTGTTCCCATCATTTGGAAATACTTACAGCCTTCTGTATCTTTCCTTCTATCACCCATTATTTTTTTTGTTTGTTTGGGTTTTTTAAAATAAAATAGCCAGATATTTTTATAAACATAAGCGTTACTCTGAGTAACTGTAACTCAGCCCCTGCAGCCCTCTGCCAGTCCCTCAGCACCAGAACACGACGTCGGCACCAGACAAAGACACCACCGCCCGTAAGACCTAAACGGGAGGAAACAAAGCTCTCGGGTCTCTGGGAGAGAGGCCAGCAGGACCCGAGCGCACTGCTGGAAGCGCGGCCTGGCTCAGGGAGGGGAAGCGGAGCCCGCCGGGGCTGGGGCCGCGGGGCAGGCAGCGACTTGCCGGGCGGTGGACGGAGGGCGGGAGCAGAGGTGTGGGGAGAAGGAGGGGGAAGGCGGCGGCGGGGCGTGACGTGACGGGAGCCCGCGCTGCTATTAAAAGGCCGGGCGCGGCGGAGCAGCGCATCCCTTTCGCCCGCAGCCAGAGCGGCAGAAGCAGCAGCAGCAGCAGTGCGGCCCGCGGTGGGACAGCAGCGGACGGGCATGGGGACGGCGCTGGCGGCGCGGCTCGGCCTGGGGCTCCTGCTCCTGGCCCTCCTCCTCCCTACGCAGGTGAGCCTCGCAGCGGCTCGGCGCTTCCCCGCCGCCAGCCGGAGTGTGAGGGACGGGAGAGCAGCCACGCCGAGACCCCCCCCTCAGCCGCGGCGCCCGCCTCAGAAGCGGGGCGGGGGCGGGTTTTTCTGGAGGAGCTGTTGGGCGCGTGGCCGTTAGGTGTGTGCCGCCGCCGCCGCCATCTCGCCGCCCGGGGCCCGCCGTGGGTGGGGGCGGCTCCCCTGCCTCATCCCCGGGGCGGCGGCGGTGCGAGAGAAGCGAGCGCAGGCAGCCCCTGCTGGGGAGGGGCCGCGCCGTCTGCGGTGGGCTCGACCCGCAGCCCTGCTGGCGGCGGGGGACGGGACGGGGGCGCCTGTCCCTGCCGCCTACCTGAGCCCAGCGTCCGGGATGGCGATGCCGGTGCCGTGGGTTAGCCCGGTCAAATTAAAAATTAAAAAAAAAAAAGTTGAAGTTCGCCGCCTTTCTTCCCGCGGGATCTTCGAGGGAAAGCCTCGAGGTGAGCGGCGGAGGAGCATTCAATTCCCTGAAAAGAAGGGGAACGGTCCTCCAGACCCGACTTAGCTCCGAGTTTCACAGCTGGAGACCCTCGTCTGATCCCCCCGGAGCGTATGGGGCGGTGGGGTCGGGTCCTCGGGCTCGGGGCGTGGGCAGACTTAGGGGCTTGCAGCACAAGTGTCGGTCTCTTGCTGCTGGGCTGGGCAAACCTTGCCTCGGTGCAGAGGTGGCGAGCGCAGCAGTGATTTGCCTTTCCGTGGGCAGCCAAGCCATGAGGGGCTTCCCAGATACCGCATCGAGGCGTTGTTCCTAGAGACCGCCTTTTGAAAAGGGACAATAACACTGTATCATAAAAACAAACCGCAAAGGGGGTGCTGGAAATTGCTTAAAATATTCTTCCCTCTCCCTTTGTTTGTAAGGAAGGGTATTATCCCTTCTCTGTTGCGCTCAGTGGAGTCGTGCCCTCGGTAGTGATGAGAGCTGGATCACACCCTTTGGGTTACTGGTGTTTGGCACATGCTCGTTAAAAAGATCTGTCTGGGGTCCCATCTACTCTCCCTGATGTTGTGGAACTTGGTTCTAAGCCCTTCCTCTTCTACCAAAAAAAAAAACCAAACCCCAAAACTGAACCAGAAACTGAGCTTTCTGTTTAAAACAAAGAAAACTTTAAAAATATATAACCAAGTGTGAAACAGCAGTAAGAAACTTTGTATGAAGACTGAAAAAATTCCAGGGCGGGTTAGGGCTTGCATCATATCCAGCTTGTAGGTTATTAATTCTGCAATTCATTATTGATCACTTTCGGACTGGTTTCAACAGAAACTTCCACACAGCAATTTTCATCCTGCAGTCCTAAATTGCTTCTGGCATGTTATGTTGCTGGTTGCCAAAACCCCTAACTACCAGAAGCTTTACACTATTTTTATATTTTTCTATTATATGCTTCCTCCCCCCAGTAGAAAATAATTAAGTGAAATACTCATGCAGTTTTCTGGTGAATACAATGTTAACTTTATGGCTTCAGCATTGAGGTACTATAATTACTTTTTTCTCCTAAAGAAAATTTTCTCAGTAGTACTAGAAATATGACAATAAGGACACCTTTAATGGAATTTATTTATTAAATTAACTGCTCTTGTTTAAAATGAGATTTTGTCAGAGCCTACCAGAAGGTGCTGGTATAATACAAGTTTGCTGCCACAGAGCTGAAGCCAAGCTTGCTGAACTATGTTTATATTTTGGTAGCAAATATGTGATTCTTGTCTTTGCTTTTCATTCTTGTGTATCACATGCTTTTTTCACTGGAAAAAAACCCACGTTAGCTTAGCTTAGAAAGTTTTTCTGTGCATGTGTAGGAAGTAGCTGGATACTAAAGTTACATAGGATGTAAATTTTTATGTTCTATGCCTATAATCCAGATTTGGGGGTGGGAGGGGGGAAATGTATTTTTTTATTTTGCTTTCTGTCAGCATTTTAAAAATTTGCTAATAGTATATGGGCTTTCCACTTCATTTACTATTTGTATGCTCCAGCATGCTGATAGGTTACGATCTAACCAGTATAGTTCTGTTGTGTTAAGTTCTGCAATTCAGTACTACCACAGCAAGATAGGAAACGAGAGAGGCTGAAATATTAAGTCCGCTCACATAAGCCCCACCATCACTTGAAAGGAATCTCCAAACCAGCCCCAGAAGCAGCATCAATAGGTTCTCCACTGTTGTTTGTTCAGATTTTTTGTGGCTTAGTCTGCAAAGACAAAGAATTCATGCAGTTATTAAAAAGTCTTTTTTTTAACTGTGAGATTTGACTTTGCATAGCTTTACATTTGAGGTTTTTTGGTGTGAGGTTTTTCGAAACCTAA
Organism: Caprimulgus europaeus; assembly: GCA_907165065.1. Next base: position 76,271,065 of record OU015524.1, read on the forward strand.
TTCTCTATTCTATCTTTTGTTGTAGTGCAGGGTTTTGATAAAGTGACAGTTATGTAATAACAGAAAAAACATTTAGAAAAATGTTAGATTTATTTGTTTAACAAATCCCATGTGTGCAATGCAAAATGTCTTTGTCCTTAACTGCACAATGAGAGGCATGAGCAATTGTGTGTATCGTATCAGAGTACTGTGACTGAGTTGTGCTACACGTTGTTCATTACTACTAATTTGTCTTCTGATTTAAAACAAACAAAACCCCACAAACATTCCTTTTTGTTGTTTTTCCCCCCTGCATTCTAGATCTACTGCGATCCCAATGGAACAAGTCCAACACCTTCAAACAATTCTTCAGCAAGTTCCATTTCTCTGTCAACTGTCACAAATTCAGTGAACAATACCACCCCTCAGGGACATGGAAATTCCCTTCACTCAACCACAAGTCTTCTTTTCATTCTCTCAGTTTCTCTTATGTATTTTTGCTGTTAAGAGACACTGGCATGGAAATGGCTACCACTCCCCATCCAGTTTCCTGAACCATCTGAGATGGCTAGATCTCTGACCCAGCATGAAAATAAATCAGTCCAAAGTCTACATCAAACCAGCTTGGTTCTACTCCATACTCAAATTAGTACCAGTCTGACCTAGAGAAGCACTCAATATTCTGACTTTTCAAAGCTGACCAGTGTGAAAAGACCAACTTCAGCAAGGAGGTAAAATGATGAGCTCTTCCACCAAATGAGTTGGAATTTGAAAAAACAAGATGGAAGCAAAAAGAGACAGTATTGACAACCCCTGATTTAAAGCTGAGAAGAAATGCAGTATCTTATAATAAGGATGGGTGATTACACTCCACCAAGAAAAAAAGGCTAGAGGGTTTATCTACCATTTAAAATAAGGACTTGAAGTGATTTTATTTTCCATTTCAATTCATTAAAGTCAACAGGTTCATAGAACCACTAGAAAACACAGAAAAGCTTGAGTGGTTCTGTGTCTCACACTACCTATGAGTAGTAGGATGAATATGAAAGAAACAAAATATCAGTGAAAAGGGTTTCTTCTAGATTTCCTTTGTATAAAATTGTTACAAGGCTAAAACAGGATACCAAATTTTTGTAAGAATCCTCTTATTTAACTTCAGAGTCCTAACCAAACGGCTAGCCAGGCAGAGTAGTTCTGAAATAGCTGAAAACCACCAGTTTTTGTAAGAGCTGAATTATTTACAGTGGGATTTGAATTTGACATTTTATTTAAATTGTTTGTATATTAAACCATATGTGCCAGAGGATGGAGATGTGGAAACACTGGGAAAAGTACCAGGAGCTTTTTGTAAATGAAGTTCAGATTAAAAAAAAAAAAAAAGTCAAGGGATAAACATCTCCTCTTCCCCTATTTCTCCTCTCATTCTACAAGTTCTTTTTGCTCCTGGAACTTTCCTTAATTATGAAGGATTTATGGAATCTTTTGAGTAATGTTCTAGTGCTGAGCTTTTTTTTTTTTTTTTTTTTTTTTTTTTTTGGCACAAGGTGAATAACTTCCTGAGTTGTGGGTTTTTGTTTTTGTTTTTGTTTTTCTTTAAGAGTTTCAATTTTGATAGTTAAACATGGGCTAATATTTGTGGTGGGGAGAAGGAATGGGGAGAGGAGAGTAAAAAGCCAAAAATAAGAAATTAAATGACCGGGTGTTTGGAATATGAAGCTTGGAGTCTTAATTTAATCACTGAATTTAAAAGTTACCTTTGTAAATACTACTTTTTTAAAAATTTTCTGAATCAAAATTGCTACGCTTGCGTGGATCGTTTCTGTATCATCCAACATTTTAGGTAGTAGTATCTGGTATTTGATCAAAGCAAGCTTTGTTGAAGAGGTTCAACTACCTTGATGATAATACCTTGTCAGGAAAAAAAAAAATAATAAAGTTGATATGGTCACATGTGAGTGTACATGATCATATCATTGTGTGTAGATACTGACCTCGGTATAAGATCATGTCAAACATGAGTGGCTCTCTATTTTTTTTTTTTAAATATATGTCTTTCAGTTACATTACCACCAATCCAAAGTATCATAATTAATAGCAAACTAACAGAAATTCATGTCAGTGAGTGTACATGGACATTTCCTTATACTTATCATTTGTATCCAGTAAAATGTTAATGATTGTATGTTTGTGTAATTATGCTTTGATTTATTAGCTACTGATTTTCATTGGCAAATACTGTAAATAAAGCAGTGGACAGGCAATGCATTCTCCATGCACTTCCAGACACTTCTACAGAAACTTGTAACTTGCCTGCATAAAGTGAATGAACTGTTAAGCAAGACAGTATATGTGATTAAAAACCTCAAGATCTATAAATGCTGAAGTGTAATTAGTTTTATTTCTCCATAAGGTTTAGTGACACTGGGAGTCTGAATTCTGCTCTGAAATCAGTGGGTGAGGTTTGATTAGCATCTCTAGTGACTGCAGTAAGTTTTCCATACTTATTACAGCCTTTTCCCTTTCAAAGTAGTCGTGTGCTTTCATTTTAGATAAGCAGTGCTTAGAGTTTTCCTTTGTTTCTTACTCTGGCAATAAGTTTTTTCTTTTCCTTACAATGGCTGAAGCTGTTTTTCAGTTTGTGGTTATCGCATATGTAAATTAACTGCTTGAGGTTTCTGACTACCAAAGACTCCATTAATATAAGAATATCCTAATAATTCCAGTTGCACCACGCTTAATAAAGGACAGAGGCTGGAAGAGGTAGGAGTTTGTGCAATATTTTACTAAATAGCAAAAATTAACTGGCTGAGAATTCAAAACCAAATAGTTACAGTTCATGTCATTCCAAAGTTGTCTCTTTGTTTTTCAGGTATATTCCTTTCTAATAACTCTCAAAGGCCCAATGATATTCTCAGTGATTGTCTTTACTCCCTAGATCTGGAGAAGTGCCTTTAAAATGCCCAGCTACTTCGGCATGCTGTGCCACGGGCTGCATTTTTCAGTGGGAAAGAGGCCCCCGGAGAGGCCTCCCGAGGCTCCGGAGGGAATGCGGCGTGGCAGGGCTTTGATTGTGTTCCTTTACTTTTCCAGTAGGCTGAGCAAACCCGAGGAACGGCATGAGTTTATCAAAGCTCACTGTTTGAATATATCTTGGAATCTGCAGGGAGCATTGGAGCGCATTGTTCCCTTGTTTAGCTGCTCTCTGAACGCTCCAGAAGAAAGCATGGAGATAAAATATTGCACCAGCCATTACCTGGCTGTGTTAATAAAACTGAAAATAGGCTCTCTCCAAAGAGAGACAGAGAACAAGAAAGGCTGAAACAATGGGCCTTAACTCTGTAATGTACTAGCAAAATAACTTCAAACATATTCCTAAACTTAAGTTTTTGCTACATATGCAAATAATTAGGATGGTTGGCTTTTAAAAAATTGGTGGATTTTTAAAAAATTTTTTTACTTTATTTTTTTTTAAGAACTAATGCCAGGTTGCTTTTTAATAACATGCAAGTGTATTTAAACTCACTTGATTCTTTGAGTTTTCACCAGACCAGATGAGTGATTTGGAAAAATTATCTGGTAACCTTTGTTCTGTTCTGTTCCATCACAGAACAATGGAATCAGTGATGAAGAAATCCACCCAGAGAACATGGTGGATTTATTTAACAAAGTGGGAAGGTGGGAGGGAAGGGAGGAGCTTGAAGCCTATGCACTTCATGACTATTTAATTTTTTTAAATGACACCTATAATTACTGGAACCAGCTCTTACCTATGCCTCTCACTTTCACGAATCTGTCTAGCTGGAACGTGTCTGGATAACGTATATTGCAACAACTGAAACAATTCTGCTTCTGTTTCATGCATGGCACTGCTTTCGTTGTAAATATACGCTAGCCGCATATGTCCTGAATAAAGTATAGTGTTATTATTTGAATGAAATAGCCCAAAATGAACGCTTACAGTTTGTGTGCAGCCTACTGTTCCTTCCTTCCCAACATCATACTCTGAATAGCCCTTAAGTTGGTTTTTTTTTTTTTTTTTCAAATTGCAGTTTTCAGCTAGTTTAGAAATCTTCAGGGACTTTGAATGAACAACTTTCATTCAACAAAAATCTCCACAAGGTGAAGTATTTTGGGCCAGATCCAATGCTGTTAATACCCATAAGCTTCTGCTAGTGCCTTCCTTGTTTTCAGCAAGATGAAATCATGTACCCTGAGCCTTGCGTGGTGCTGCTGTATTGTGCTAAGCGTAGCCCCACTTTGTCTACATGGAGACATAACGTTGCTAATGTCTCAATCAGCAACTTTTCAAATTAACTCGGGACTATTTTGACAAGCCATCCCCAGCTTTTTAGCCTAACACTAATCCCTCTAACACTTAGGATTTGCCTGTACAATGCAAATAGGCTCAAACTAGCTCGAGACGGTAGCACACGCCGTAATGTCATTAGTACAGTGTTTCATATGGAGTGATTTCTCCTGAGAGCAGTTCTTACGCAGCCTGTTTGCCTGTGGAAGGGCTGAGGAGAAGGAGCGCTTGCAGGGCCTGGCTCTTTGTCTTGCATCTTTCTGAGTCAGCGTTTCCCCGCTCTCAGGTTACTTCAGGCTCCGTGGCAGAGCTCACAATGACACCTTGTACCTGAAAGTGAAGACATATATAAACATGCGTATATCAGAGGCAGTTTAGAGCGATTTGCATTTCGTGTGCATTCAGGCTTCGTAGGGATTTGATTTCCCATACATGACTGAAATGATTTAGGTAGCAGGCTTTATCATCCAGCAACTTTATTGTAATGGATACAATTGGGAACGTTTCTTGGTTTTGCATTAAAGATAACTTTGAAATAGGATCTGCCAGCTCTGCCTCTCAGCAGCACAAAGCTCTTCATTATAGAGCACACATTACATTTTATGCACTGTGCAGGTCTACGGTGCCCCAACAGATGAAGGGGCTAGTTATTTTAAATCCATCATTTTACCTGCAGCAGTTTAAAGAGCAGCACTAGGCTTTCTGCAATATGTGCTTTAAGATGTGGTGTTTTCATCATTATGCAGTAGCCTTGGGAAAGATACTTGATCCTTTCTTTGGTTATCAGCCTTCAGTTTTCCAAGTGAAGCCCTCGGTATCCTGCTCATGAATGCATAATTGCTCTGGTTTAGTCTTCATCAAAATGTCCGGAATGAATGACCTGGAGCTGAAGAAAAAACATGATCAATTTTACACAGCCAAACCAAAATCCTAAACTAACAAAATCTCATCTAAGAAGGGTCATTCAATTCTCTCTTGAATCCAGCAATACACCCTGCAACGTATATGCTACAAATACATGAATAAAACATTTTCAAGCTTTTCAGAAGCGACCCGAGACTCTTTCTTTTATGTTTTCAGCTTAGCAGGAGCTATGCTTTAACAACGGATGGGTGTACAATATAAAAATTGAGCATGCAGCAGAATTAAATCGTGGTAGCTTGGTTTCACTGCATAAACTGAATGATCACATTCCACCAAAATCTCTCTTGAATGACCTAATGTGAAAAGTATTCTTTATGTGGCACAAATTATTAAAGGAAGTAACGCCTCTGTAAAGCAATTGTTCTGTTTCCCTCTTTTCAACAACTCTCTCTGAACACACAGCGTAGAGTTTTTTTCAGATTGCTTAGTGTGCATAATTTGGATTTGAAGTCTGTGTGCATTATACCGAAATATGTAAACTTCACATGACAAAATCTGTATATTTTTTTTACTCAATTGTATAAAACACAGATGTTTTTTGAGGGGTAAGAGAGAACTTTGAGACTGGAGGGATATATATACCAGACTACAATAACAATTGCATATTGTTTGATTGATTAGACAGGATTCAAAGCTGATTGAGTACATACAGCTAATTATAGCATTCAGAGATATAGCAAGGATTAAAAAACAATTTTAAATTGATAGAAACCATGTTTTGAAAACCCTTATTGTTTTTGGAGTAAGGGAGAATTTCCCCTGCAAGCAGATTACCTAGTAGTTGTAAGTGCATTTTCCATTAAGAAGCCAGTCTGCGACATGCTTATAGCATGACAATGGACTCAATGGGGTCTTTGGTCAAACATGGCAGTTTCAGTGTTTTAGCACTTAAGTACAAAGAAGTTCTTAAATAATGAATAAGAAGAGTCCTTTGGCAGGACTGTGAGAGTAACGCAAAGATGTGATGGTATTATTATCCTGAGACATGGTGATGACACTTTCTGTCATGTATCTACTGATAACGACATTGTCTATCTACATTTTTTTTAATATGTTTTCTAAAACTTGCTGGCATTTAGTATCTTTTTATAAGTTTCCAGTAGTATCTTCAAAATTCTTTTTAAAGCTATTCTCACAACTCTGATTTTTTTATCTTTTCTGTTCCAGGAAACTCATGGAAAACTATGTGCATTGCAGCAGATTTTTTCAGTTTAGAATTAGTCATTGCCTCCATTCCAAAATTCTCAGGCTTCCGTCAGGTGTTCCCTCTTGCAAAGTACTACCAGTAAATGAGCCAATGTGAAGCATTACCAGGATTATAGACTTGGGGTTTTTTTCCTGCCAGTCTGTGTTTTTACTAAAATTAAAATATCAAAACAACACTCAGTCATTTTCAGGACACAATGCAAACTCCACACTAATTTAGCCCTGTTAATCTGGCACTGATCTAAGCCCTCTGCAAAAGCACATTGCCAACATGGTGGAGGAACTCTGTGACAGTTAAAGCATCTACACAAACTCCTGTGATGAGATGTCAGCTTTGATCCCAAAATGTGTGATCTAATACACTAGGGATTTGTGGATCTCGCTAGGTAGCCGATAGGGGTCTGTGACTTTAATTAGTATTTCAATGTGTTTACGTTTAGTAGGTCTGTTCTTATTCAGCAGTACAGACTGACATTGTTTGACTTCTACTTCACTCCTTTTTTTCCTCCAGTCTTGTATAATGTGTTCCTTGGAGCAGAGGTGGCCATTGCTGACTGTCTACAAAACTCCTACTAGGCAATAGCTATTTGTCAGCAGGTTTCATACAGCTTTCTGTAACAGCAGTAATTAAAGCCCAGGTCTTCAGAGGTAATTTGGTGCCTGACTTCTAATTCCTATTGAAATCAGTGTCCTTGTGGGTTTCAGTCTGACTGCCTTCCATTAAAATTAGTATATAATGCTGAAAGCTTTTACAGACCTTTTGGGAGCTCTGCTTATTTTTCAGGGAAACACCAACTAAGCCCCTCTCTTTTTTGTTTTGTTTGCCTGCTTGCTTGTTTTCTGTATTACAGAGCTTATGATTGCTATGGCAGAAGGAGAGTTTAGAAATATCTTTCCATCAAGGTGGTGACATCCTGATAGCAGGATGGAATGTTTTACAGAGTTCGGTGCTGCCTGGTCTCTGCAGCCTGACTGTGCTCCTTCCATGGGGAAAGGCCCGTCCCAGGCTCTCACATGCTGGGGTCAGTGCTGTCTCAGAGCAGCCACACTCCTTTGGTGGTTCAGCACAGGCTTGGCTGGGGCCCTCAGTCAAGCCCCAGGTTTAGACTTGAGCCAGACATTGCACTGAAGACCCGAGCGATGGGTTTATACTGATTTCTGAGAAGACAGAAGGAGGGGTTGAGTGGGAAGGTAATGAACTGGGAATCTGGAAAATGGCATTCTCTTCCAGCTGGACCCTTCACATTCAATTTCCAGTAACACTGAAATACTATATTTACTCATACATTATGTTATTGTAACACCAGAGCTAAGTGCCTTGAGGTGGTCTCGGCCCAGAAGAGCCTGCAGTCTCACTTTGAAAAAAGACACAGTAGATGTGTAGACAAGGGAAAATGTGGTTCCTCATAATCTCAGCAAACCCCAGCCCTGGGGACGTGGGGGCAATGGGTGCCCTCTCCCCTCCTCACCTCCTGTCTGGAGCAGGCAGGGCTCTGCACACAAACCACCCTGAGGGGAGAGGGAGCTGCTGGCAAATGCCAGATAAGGAGCAGGGCAAACGCCTGGGGTGGGATCACAGCAGCCGGTGTCACCCTGGGGTGGAAGCTGGAGCCGAGGTCAGGGAATGCCCTAGCTATGCACCCATGGGGAATGGGGGTCCTGTGGTCATGGAACATGCTTCTGAGCTTCCCAGCTCATGAGCATAGCCAGCAGGCCATGAGCAGGTTGAGGGAAATGATGGCTGGCTTTTATTCACCTCCCATGTGGCCACGTTTGCAATGCAGTGTGCAGTTTGGGGACCCCCAGTGCAAGAGTAGACTGAGAGAGGCCGGGGGAAAGCCACAGTGGTGGTCTTGGTTGTGGAGCATGTAACATAGGGGGAGAGGCTTGGGGAGCAAGCCTGGGAAAAGAAGGAAAAGTCAGGATTTAATTGCTGTCTTGCATGACCTAAACAACGGGGTGGGGGGCTAGGGAGGCTGGGTAGAGGGCAGAGCTGGGGTGACAGGTAACGTGATCTGTTGGGGAAAAGGGCAGCAACATGGAGAATCTGAAAAAAAAAAGAAAGAAATGTCTGAAAAATGCTTATAGCAAACCCTTCAATAGAAATCTAACAAGCCCTGTGTTCAGTTTTGGATGCTGCGATTAGCAGCTATGAACTGGTAAAATTCCGAGTAGAGCAATGAAAATCATGAGGAATGTAGATGGAAAAAAGCAGAAAGAGTAGAGCATATGCAGTTGCTAAAAGAGAAGTGGGAAGCGTAATGAAACTTGCATGTAAAAGACAGTTACTAAGACACAGGGAATAATAGCCTGTCCTTCCTGCATGCTCTGAAGAGAACAAGTCACACATGAAGCATCGAGCTAAATTGCTGGGGGAGCTTATGGATGTTTCTGAAAGCAGGTTAGATAAACATCATTTGGAACAGTTTAGATCTAGCTGATCATGCCTTTGGGCAAGGGGAGGGCTAGGTGGCCTCTCACAGCCCTTTCCTCCCCACCCCCTCTGATTCTAGGGCAATGGTGTTGATGCAATCCTAGAGCATAAAGAGCATGTGTTGAGAATCCCTCCTTTCCTCTCAACAGAAATTTCCTTCTGTGTAAAATATCCCTTTAAAACAAATAATCTGAATGAATAATACTGAGTCACCCTAGTTTCTCATTTTTGTGCGTGCTGCATCCCTGAATCAGGTGCTTGGGTGTTGAAAGTTCAGATGGATCCTCCAAGGTTAATAAAGGCCTTGTGAGGTGGGTAACACAAACCAGCTTAAAGGTGGTGCCTGAGTGAGACTTCACCTTTCTGTGTGCCCAGTGTAGAGGCAGGCTTTTGTTTCCACTGTGTTAAAATAATAAATATAGCTGCAGATTTCTGCAGGTTTCTGGTTTTATGATGTCATTTTGTCCCATTTGGTGTCAGTTGTCAGTAGTCAAGGGATGTTTGGAAGTATGTCTCCTCAGCTAGTGGTAACAAGACTTGTGGATATCTCCAGCTCCAACCCTTGCATCCAGTTAGCAAATCCTAATAATTACATTGTCCTTTTAAGTGCTTGGAGGTGTGCTGTACTGGGTGTATTTGAAAAAGGCCTAAAACTGCTCCACCACAATCTTAACCACAGGAGGTGGGAGATGTGAAGCCATGTGTCTCTTGCACAAGCAGATGTTGGTCTTCCAAGGCAGGAGGATAAACTTCACCTTGAACAGCACTCCTTGGAGTTGGAGATCTGCAAAGCCTTTGTCAAAGAGGCTAGTATCTCCATAGCCGATGATAATGGATGCTGTCTTTACCTCAGGTCTGCAGAGAAACTGGTGTAGTGGGAGATAAAAGGGCAGAACAGCCAAGGATTTGGGGGATACAGAGAAATGATATGGCATGGTTACACAGGACTGACAGAGTCATTATAAGAACAGGGAGAAATAAAGAAAGACAGCTTGCACAGGTAAAGGTCAGATAATTTTAATGATGCTGCAGGGTGAGGATAAGGAATTGTTATCAAATTACTATTTCAGTGCTTTTGAAGTTAACTTTATTGCCCTCTAATGAACAACCCCATGAACACTAAAGCTAAGGGAATTCTGGTGTCTCACAGACACCTTCTGTGTGAGCTGAGCCTTTAGAAAGGCTTGCTGCCTCTCACATGACACAAGTGTATGTCGTTCCAAATTTCTTAACTGTTTTGTTTTTTTTTTTACAAGGATGTTTCTCTTTTCTCCAGCCCTCTGTTTTCATGGGCTGAGTATTGTTTGGGCCTTTGACCACACTGTTAAAGCCTGTTGAGATGGGCCAGTGGGTTTCAATATATGAATTAAAGAAATGTGAAGGTGTACATGCACCCCATGGTCATAGAATCATAGAATCATAGAATCATAGAATCATAGAATGGTTTGGGTTGGAAGGGACCTTAAAGATCATCTAGTTCCAACCCCCCTGCCATCAGCAGAGACACCTTCCACTAGACCAGGTTGCTCAAAGCCTCATCCCACCTGGCCTTTAACGCTTCCAGGGAGGGAGCAGCCATTCCTTGGGCAACCTGTTCCAGTGTCTCACCACCCTCACAGTGAAGAATTTCTTCCTAATATCTCATCTAAACCTACCCTCTTCCAGTCTAAAGCCATTTCCCCTTGTTCTGTCACTAACTGCCCTTATGAAAAGTCCCTCCCCAGATTTCTTGTAGGCCTCTTCATGTAAGCTAAAAGTCAGTTAGCCAGGTTGGAAATAATGGGAGTTTTAAATAATAAAAAAAGAGATCATCTATTTGATGGCATGGGGGAGAAAAACAAGTTCAAAGAAGTTGTTTCTCAGTGCATCTCTCCTTGAAATATACTTCTGTATGTGGCAACATGTAAATAGAATGGTGATAAGGTGTTTGTCAAATGGCCCAAATTTCCTATGCTTGAAGGGGGAGTAACTGAAATTTCAGTAAATGCACAGGAGACCTGGAGCTCATAATATACTATGAAAGGTTTGTTTGTTTTATCTAATTTACATCTTTCAACCTTTCATTTTCTGTAGAAGGAGATACAGTATGAATTACTTTTTTAATGCAGCAAAGATTCTTTAAAGGTTGCTATAGTCTCTGTAGTCCATTCAGTGTATTCAGAATGCAGATTAGTTCCACATCAGAGTCTTTTTGTGAGGTTTTTCATTACAGAGGGACAAGTAAAGCATTCACATTTCTTTTTTAATTTTAGATAAAGGTGTATCAAAAAGTGGATAGATCTCTTTATTTGTATTTTTAAGAGTGTTTTTAAAACTTTCTCCTATCAAACATGAAAAGGAAAATAGTTATATTTCTAGGTATTTGGGGACTTCTTTGAAGCAGTGAGCAAAGGAATGCTTAATACTTTGAAACTATCTATTACTGAAACTATCAATTATTTTAACATTTTTTCAAAGGCAAAACAGGATCCTCACCAGACCAGCTTTGTCTCTTGTTTTTCTTGTTCTGACAGATTATCTATCTGTAGTGTAACGAGAAGATGGTCAGACTAGCTTACTAGCTTAATGTTAGCACATTATACTTTTCATCTTCAAAATGCTTTGTGAACATCAAGCAAGCATATCAACTTGTTTCTTTCTTGAATATTTGTCTTGAATACAAGCAACAGGTCATGACTTCTTGTAAAGTCTTGTGGGAGTCATTATATACTGGTGTTAATTTAAAAAACTTTCAACTATTAAGCAGGGCAAAATTAGACTTTTTTGTCAAACTAAACTAAGACCTTGTTATGGTTTAACCTGGCAGGCCACTAAAAGCCACACAACTGCTCGCTCATCCTTCCCCCAACCCGGGGAACACAGAGAGAATTGGAGGTGTAAGGGTAAGGATATATGAAGATTGAGATAAAAACTATTTAACAATTGAAATAAAATGAAATAATTATAATAATAACTAAAATATCAATACCAATGCAAATACAAATATCAAAATAATAAAAATAAAAATAAAAATAAAAATAATAAAAATAATAATAATAATAATATACAAACAAGTGATAGAATCACCACTAAACCATGTCCCTAAGCACCACAACTACATGTCTTTTAAATACCTCCAGGGATGGTGATGCCACCACTTCCCTGGGCAGTCTGTTCCAATGCTTGACAACCCTTTAAGTGAATAATTTTTTCCTAATATCCAACCTGAACCTCCCTTGGTGCAACCTGAGGCCATTTCCTCTTGTCCTCATCATCTCACAACATGACAAGCATTACTGCAGAGGGAGCAGCCTCCTTCTGCCCAGGAGAAAATGAGACAGCTGGAGAACAAGAAAACTGGGGATTTCTCTGGTCAGACCCTGAACAACAGAGTCTTGGGCTACAGTGGCTTGTGCTTTACATGGTGTGGTGGTATGCATCTCCTTTTGCTCAGCTCCTTGTAGACCGGATTGCCAGAAGCTGGAGATAGTGTTACTTGAATATGCACCTGAATTTTCTTCCGAGTTTAGGCCCATGATACAGCTCTGCTTTGGCAGCACTCTGACCCCTTTGAATGGTGAAACACACACTGTGGTGCTAACATCATATACTCCCAATGTGTGACTAGACAAAAGAGCAAGAAATGAAGTCACCAGAATGAATTGTGTCAGCTATCCTGGATGTGCAATTTTTTCTTTTAATAAGAGAGAGAAAAGATGTTCACATGACCTTGTTTAGTGCTTTCTACCCACCTTGGCACTGGAACTCTGAATAGTTTCCTGTTAATCACTAATTTGCTGGAGCTAGAGCAAAAATCAACATCTACTGTTCTGGGGAAGTCAAATGCCTGAGCTGTTTGTCATTAATGGCTTCTGCTAATGGCATGTTCTTTAATCTTACAAATATCCAGAAGTGCGCATTGATCCATGGCAGTAAGAGGAAAGTTCAAGTTGCATATTAGATACTGCACCTCACTGATGGACAGAGTAAACTTCTGTCTATAGCACTTCCTTGTAGTGCAGAGAAATTTAATTTTTTTTTGTGAGTAATATCCTGGATGACAGCAAGAAGTCAGGTACTGACACCTGAATTGAGGATATAAAAGCCTTCCTTTGGTGCATAGTTGCTTTTTGCACCTTCTAGACTGGAAGCTTCTGTTTCTTTTTTCAACTCATCATGTTAGAGCAGCTTGACTGCGATGTTGGAGCTTAAGCAAAGGAGATCACACAGCCTTTGAGCTGCTTTTCTCCCAGGAATTTCGCTTTGCGTCTGTTCATGGAGGAGGAGAAATTTCATCATTGCTAATGGAGTCACTCTGTTTCAGGTGGGGGTAGAATTATTCACCTCCTATTTCCTCCTGAAAACAAGGTATTTTGATCAGGTGAAATAACAGCAGCATTTCTGGAGTGCTTGGAAATGGTGTTCTACTGGAACTGGACTATCTTCTACTGAATGTAACAATTTCTTCCACTTTCTAGGCTTGCCAGTGTTAAACTGCAGCCATGCTACTTATCCAGTTCTGTTAGTAGTTGAGGTGGCACTAAGAGCACTACACAAGGATTGTAACCGTGCTACCTGTTGCATAAACATCAAACAAAATGCCTGTGCTGCAAAGACCTTACACTTGAAGAAGCTACCATTTGTTCTTGCTGCTTTGGGGCAGATAACTGGCTTTTTGTAACTCACTGTTAATTTTTATTTTTAAATTTTAATATCAGTCCTTCATATCTGACAGATTTTTCTGTCATAATTATCAAATGGATAGTCTTGATTTTTTTCCCCCTTTAGGCAGATCATATTCTACCAAAAAGGCTGTATTGTGAATGGGAATTATCCCTTTCCTTTGAAAACGATGACATATTCCGGTATCCATCTCAGCTCTGGGCAGGGTGAAACACCTCAAAAACTTTCAGGACTTTTTTTAGTTGCTGCCTTCTTGTATTTCACTGCTGGAAGTGATTGTTCAACCAGTGACACTCATCCATTTCTTTGTTATAATGCAAATTGTTTGAGGATACTAAAATTGATGAAAGCTTTATCTGACAGTTCTTCTCAGACGTTTGCTGAACATCATTCACACCAATCCCTTTTGGTTGTCTGTATATACTAAAATATGCAGTGCTATCTGAACTGAATGAGGATGTAGGAATCATTCCAGAATACCACTTTCTGGGGTGCTCCCAGCTAGGGCAGCTCCAGTTGTGGGGCTGGAGCACCTACAAGTGTGAGAACTGTTGCTGTGGCTTGTTCTGAGTGTGCTCAGCAGGCTCGGAGGCCTCTCTGGCCCGTTGCAGCAGTGCCTGAGCTGCCTGACTCAGGTGGATGCTCTCAGCTTGGCTATGGTGTTACTGAGCTACAGGGGGTCTCTCTCCCTGCACCTGTGGTAGAGTATGTGCGTGCATCTGATGACAACATGTGCATCTGAGAGGCCAGTGCATCTGGCAGAACAAAGGGAAAGCTTTTCCAGAAATGCTCTCCTACCTGTTTTCTGCCTGTTTGAGAGCCCAAAGAGAACTTTACACACATAAGAGGGGAAGGAAGAGGCCATCACATTGTACCAATTTGTTTAAGTCTGACCTTCCTTTTTTCTCAAGGAAAATTATTTGTCTTTAATTGTTTTGATAGAGTCATTTGTTACCAATTCCTTCTGTTCAATTTGTTTCCCTATTCTCAGACCAAAATACAAGTAGCTCACTACTTCAACTGGAAAATCTTTATACAATAAATCAACAATATATGGATAAAAAATAATTGATTTTTGCAAGATGAAAAGCTTCACCCTTTTGGGCTGCAATAATCCAACATGTCATTCATTCCCATTAGAAGGTCACTTGGATACAAGCAAGCACAAAGCTATTGATGACTCACTAATTGAATAAGTTCAGGAGACCTGAAACAAAACACTTTCATTATATTGACAGTGATTTCATATGACCATATGAACTGGTTGCAATGTAACGAGGAATTGAGAGAGTAACACAAGGGCCCACCTGCCAGAAGCATAACATGAGATCCGTTTAAAAAGAAAAAATTGCAGCGTCAACCTACACTCTGTCCTGATTTGAAATGCAAATTACACTCAAAAAATGTGAAAAGCCAAAAGGTAGATAGAAAATGGAAATTCTCCTTGTTCCTGAGAGGGCACATCATGCAAAGGCAACATTTTCTGAACCTTATTCACACTTTTGACTCTAATCATATCAGTTTCCGAGGCAAATAATTTTTTTTTTCAGAATAGTCTATAGTTCTTGTAATTGATAAAACAGACATCTGAAGTGGTGGGAATCATCATGCAATGGAGAGACTATGGGATATTCTTAGTCTGAAAAGTTCTCAGACAATAAGAGACTAAATTGTGTGAACTAGATTGACCGTAAGTAAAACTGAGTCCTGACAGTAAATGTCAGGAAAGATATATTAATGCTCAGTAATGGAGTTAGAAGATAGCCTTTTTTTTTTTTCCTTCTATTGCGACTTCAATAATTACTTGCTCAAAATGTCTACTAAGTGTCTTTTAAAAAGACATAAGCCAAGCTAGACTATTCCTTATATAAAGGCTTGAAGTAAACTATTTAAAGACTAATTGGACATATGTAGGAGGAGGAACTGATACAAGAGGTTCCCGGACACTTTGTAATAATGAAATACGTTTTAATATAGTGAATGTTAATTTTTCTCTTTTCGCTTTTTAGGAGAATTAGGGAAAATGCTCAGTGAATTCTTACCTTATTTTATTGTGATTTTTTTGAAGGAAAGCAAGGAGGAGAACATGTGTCATGCTTTCAGTCACTCTTTCTTGAATGGCTGATGTGATTAACATAACTACACCTACCTGAGCCCCTCTCCTGTGAAGTGTTAGAGCAGAACTGGATGAAGAACAGCCATTCCATCTCATGGAAAGTCCTTGGGATTTTTGAAGTCTCTCTATATCTTTTGTGGGAACAAAATACAAAGCAGCCCCTTTCAAATGCCTTTGTGAAGGAGAGCTATGTTGAAATGCCTAGTCTGAGATCAAAGACCTCAGGTATTCAATTGGGGGTTTTCATTTTGGTGGCAAGCGAAACTCTGTTGAAACATTCATGTTCCTCTGAGTTGTTTCATCTTTGATGTAGTGGGATATTTGACTAAATACCACTTTGAAAATGTTCTGACCAGGTCTATGTTTTTGGTGCTATTGTGCTAGGAGAGGAACTTAAGCAGGGAAAGCTGCTAGATGAGGAGCTATGAAAGGCCTGGAAAAGGAACATGAACACTTAATAAGATGTTAGCTCTGTGCAGGATCCATCCTGCTTAAATTGAGACTTAGGTGCCTGAAGCCTGAGGCTCAGAGAGTAATTCAGTCTGTCTCCTTCTTGCACTGCAAGGTGTCTCTACTCTGAACTTAAAAATTTCCTGGGCACTCACTGTAGTCACCAATTCATGCCTTGTTTGTTAGACAAGAGACAAGTTTCTCTCACTCCCCAAAGCTGTCACGGTTCAGGCAGGGAGGCACTGGAATGGTGTGACTGCTCTGGGGTGGCCTGAAGGCCTGGATGCGGCTCGGGCTGTGAATTCCTCTCTCTGATGGGTTAGTCTGGTGGAGGAACAGGACCACCTGCTCCTGAGGAAGAGTCAGACGTGGGTGTGGAGCTGAAGTCCTCATGCTGTCTGCCTGTGCACAGCTGCCCACAGAGGGAGAGATGAAGGCTTTCCCTAATTCTTTAAGGCCCAGGGGTCAGAGAGCTCTTCTCAGTGTAGAAAGTCTAAATTCAGTCTTTCTTGGGCTAAACAGAGTTTAGAAATCATATTTCTTGCCTACAGGAAGGCTGGGGAGAGACTTTTTACAAGTGCAGGGTGTGATAGAACAAGGGGAAATGTCTTTAAACTTGAAGAGAGTATGTTTAGATGAGATATTAGGAAGAAGTTCTTCACTGTGAGGGTGGTCAGGCACTGGCACAGGTTGCCCAGGGAAGCTGTGGATGCTCCTCCCTGGAAGTTTTCAAGGCCAGGTTGGATGAGGCTTTGAGCAACCTGGTCCAGTGGAAGGTGTCACTGCTGATGGCATAGGGGTTGGAACTGGATAATCTTTAAGATCCCTTCCAACCCATACCACTCTATGATTAAACACTCTGATCATGAGGGGATGGAGACCCCCAGCACTTCCCATCTGTTTTTTCTTCACTCACAGCAAAAAGGAGCAGCTTCATGTAGAGAAAACCTCCCTGCACATCTCTAGAGACCATGCTGGGAATTTACACTATTAGGGCAGGCGAGCTGACCAGTGTCCTGCTGAGGGATCTAAAGCACATGGGATTTTTGTCAGGCGGTGAGTAAAATGAGCGCTGAAGTCAGGTCTGCATTACAGCTCTGTTTCTATATTCTCCAGCCTCCAGCATCAGTGGTGGTAAGATCAGGCTTTTAGTATGCTGCTGCCTTGCAAGTATGTTGATGTGTATCAGTAATTGTAGGTGATGTGATATGCAGTGCGAGTGACACCTCATCCTGCTGCAGGTGGTGGGTGTGGAAAGCAGTGCTTGTTTTAAAAGATATCTGCATTTGTGTAGATTATATTATTTTTATATTATACAGGTAAGTGGAACGGAGAAAGTAGATTCTTGTGGAAATGGAGGTGAAAATCAAATTGAATGTTGGATGGGAGAATTTTCATGTTCTAGTCTAGTGTGATTACAATACTTGCTCAGTACTAGGAGGGGGGAAATGGCAAAGCTGGTAAGGTTTGGAAAGTCACGGCTTTGTTTTCCAAGGTAGAGAAACCTAGATCAAAAAGCATCTCTCTGTGAATCACATTTGCAGGCACCAATAATAACAGAATGCCAGGAACCCAGAAGTAAGATTATTTAAGGTGTTGCATCACACACTAACAAAAATGGAGCATCTGGATGTGAATGCTACTCTCTATGTTATGTCCTCTCCTACAGAGGCTAAAAATATTTCACTTTCACCACGTGGACAGACAGATGTAGAAGTTCAATTACTCTTGTAGATTCATCTGTAGTAAACTGGGAAATAAGAAATTGGTCTTCAGAAAGAATTACACACAGGGAAATGTAATTTGTGGATCCCGGACACCCTCACAGAATCTTTCGGTTTTCTCCCAGAGTTTGTTTTAGAAAGATGATTTAGTGCCAAAGCTACTGGCAAGTATTTATGGTAACCCAGTTCCAGCTCTACCCACACACTCTTTATTATGCCTTTGGCTGAATTATTGTTTTTGTGTTCCATTCCTCATCTGTAGAAGAGATGTCATGTGTCTTTTTCCTCCTAGAATGTAAGTTCTTCTGCTCTGGTACTGCCTCTTATGAGCAGTGTGGAGGAAGCAATCTTGTTTAGTGCCTCTGAGCTTCCACAGTATGCAATTACCAATTTTAATGTCTTCAAATTGAGGGAGTGATTGGATCTAGCAGACTACTTTGTTGTTTGTGTGTTGTGTAATTGTCAGTGTTCATTACAAACAGGTATGTCTAATTTTTCCAGCTCTAAGCAAGCTGGCTACAATGACAGTATTATGGGTTGGGTTAAACTGACTGGAACTGGTGAGTGAAATGGCTGCCCTTCTGTTATGAGTAAATGCAACAAACACAGAGCTAAAATTAAACATGTTAGAAAAAAGGGAAGAAAAAAAGACTTGTTCAACACAGAAGCTGTAGATTTGAACTGCTTGCAGAAGAGTTGAAAGCATGGAGCCTTGGTGGGATTTCCCAGGGTGTTGTTTAACTATCTACACTGCTCTCTTTGGTGAGCCAACAGCAGGTAAGGGAGAGGTGCAGAAAACAGCAACATTGGAAATATGCTCTAAGAAAACATATGCAAGAGAGAAAGCATTTAAGCAGTGTGCCTAGAAACTGAGAGCAAGGAGCAAAGAAACACCTCCTGTGCCCAGAGGTACTGGGTTTTGGCCAGCCTGTCTGAATACACAAGGTTGTATCAGAGTCTGTCCTCAGATAGAGTGCCTCAGCAGTTATATTTCATCAGGAAAAGTGTTGTTGGTGCCCAAGCACACATCTGTCTTCTCTGTGGTGCAAGTGGGAGGCTGAAGCTGCACTGATGGGCTGCTTGTCAAACTGCTTGCAAGCAAGTTTATAATCAGTGAAAAATAAATCTGAATAAGGGAACATATTTTTTTAAAAAAGAAAAGCCTCTAATTCCTAGACATATCTAGAGGTGATAATACCTAGAAGAGCAATATCATTATTCAAGAGCATATCTGGCCATTGCTTCTCCTTTCTCTGTATTTTCCTGGCTTTGCTTTGGCACAGGTGTTAAAGCTTGCCAAGGAAATGTGACATGCTTACAAGCCCAAAATCAGAGCCTGTGTTTTCAGGTGTGCAGGCAAATTACCTGGATCCAGAGCAGCCTGTGCCACACTGGGCAGCTGGCGGGTTACAAGAAGTCGCAGTTCCCATGTGGTGGGAGTCCCTGGGGATGCAGGGAGGGAAATCAGCCGTGCGTGGCTCGGGTGCCGGTATGCTGGAAGGGACTGGGTGCATTCCCCAAGGGACCAACGGCTCGAAACCAAGCCCTGCTCCTCCGTGCAGACACAATCACGCCTTTGTTTGCTGTGGTGGGAAGGAGGGTAGCTTGGTGTGGAGGATGCCATGGGGAGGGCTGCCAGGTGGCAGGCAGGGCCGCTGGGACACCCTGCCCGGCACGGAGCTGTGGCCGTCACTGGGCGCAGGAAAGAGAGGAAAACACAGAATTGAAAAGCTCTTTTGAAATAAATTAGCCAGGGAAATGTGCAAAACCAGGTGCTGGCACTGTTTTGAAATCCAGGGCAATGTTTTGCTTGATCTTGATATTAAGGAGAAAGTAGAAAGCTTTAATTCTTCACAGGCTGGGGGTGGTTCAGCTAAGGGGCAGGTACAGCTGTGCTCTGCGCGAGTTTTATAGGTTACTGCACCAAGAGAAATTCCGAGGTGTCGCAAAAGAGCAGTTAGGAGAAATGTAATACTCCTGTTAATAAAGGCAGATGTTACTCATGTGTTGCTATAGATAATTTTTACACGCCTCTAATTTTGCAGCTCAGAGAAAAATAAAGTTCAGCCAGCTAAAGTATTAGCAGAAAGATAATCTTTGTGGCACAGTTACTCAGCTGAAATGGGTTTAAACACTTTACATGGAGTAGACATCAGTCTTGAAATTTGCACACAAAGAAAAAGGGTCTTGTTCACACACATCCTATAAGAAAAATATCATGGATTGTTCATGCAGTGCAAGGTCTGAACTATAGGAAATAACATCAATTTTTCAAATCACCGGTGCTGATGCAGAGTAGCCATCCAAAAGCATGAACAAGAATGAATTTAAAAGTTTTGTTGCCTGCAAACAGAATAAATAAATTGTGAGGAGTTTGAGGAAGTATTTTGTGATGGACTTAGTTTGATGCCACTAATGTTTTGTTTGGTCACTACAGTCATTTCAAAAATTGTATCCTAGGCACGGGGCAGATGACAAAGAAAAGAACGCTCCTATTCTTCCTTTGTAGATGTTACCAAGGCTGTATCAAGGGTGCTGAGACAGGTGTTTGACTGTTAGGAAAAGTCAGAAGGGGTATTTCCCCTGCAAGTTTCATTCTGCCCCATATTTGTGTTTCTGCATGCCGTTAGTGCCAAAGAGCACTGGCTGTATCAGGGTGTTCCACATTCCTCCCCCCTCAACCACAGCAAGTGTCTTTAAGTCTGGCTGGCACTCTGGGGACAGCTTCTGATCTCTCATGCAATGAAAGAAGCTCAGGAAGCATTTACTGCAATGCCCAGAGTTTGCTCCTATGCAGCTAAAAGGAGGGGTGGGAGGCTGATGGGCTAATGAGGAGGGACAGTTAAAAGAAAAAAAAGGCAAGAAGAAAATGTACAGCAATACTTCTTTTTATGCATAATGTTTTATTTAAGTCTCCTGATGATGTTTTGTGGGTGATTCTTTGGTTCTTATTTTTTAGTCTATTATTATAAAAGCCGGTTGGGTAAGGTTTTCAGGTCTCTCTGATGCAGGCGCCGCTTAAAAGATGACTGAGTATTTTACCCTGTGCTTCTGTATATTTTGCTTCTCTGCATACACTTTGCTCTGTGGATAGTAGTTAAAATTCTAGTGGGCTACCTTCCTATTAAAATACCTTTAATGTTTTATTGGGATACCTCCCACTTGAAAATGGTTTAGCACATAAAGGTGCTTTGCTCATTTGAGAAAAAATTAAACTGTATTTCTGATGCAGAGGCAAGATTGTTTGGGCAGCTGTCCTGTAGATTGCTCTTTATGCAAATGGTGCCTTGGGAATGGGCAGATGAAAGCATTTCAGGGAGGGATAGTGATGCAAATATTTCATCTACCTGCCTGGGAGTGCTCTGCTGCAAGAAGAGAAACAAGCTCTTCTGCACGTTGCTGACTTATCTCTATCTGTCTGAAAGTTCAGTGTCGGCCCTAGAAAATCATTACTCATTTAAAGCAAGGAAGGAAAGTCCAGTGTGCCTGTTTCTGAGCACTTTGGCTTAGGAAGATAGACTCGAAAGTTAAGTCACTGTCTGGCAAAGGTTGGGAAGAGGAAGAAAAGAAGTAAAACTGAAAAAGGTGATGTGAACTAAAAAGCAAGAAAGAGAGCAGGTGAAATCTGAACGTCAAGAAAATGTATGTCTGTACAGGTTAGTTGTCTTGAATGACCAGAACAGGGTTCTCTATGACTAGAAAAACACATTGGATAGTTGTTAATTGAAAAGAGCATTTTCCAAGCCAGTCTAAGCAAGAAGAAGCTGCACTTTGGTGAAGGGAGGAGAGACCAGACCATTCAGGCTGGGAGCAGAGAGCAGCAAACATCTCAGCTCCAAAGCTTCTGATTAAACCTTTTTCTAAGAATCAGCTCAGCTCTCATTTGAAAACAGTTGACTATCTGCAAAAATCTTTCTCCCAATGGTCCTTTATATATATATATATATATATATATATATATATATATATATATATTTTTTTTTATTTTTATTTTTATTTTTTTTTTTAATTAAAGCTTACAGATACTGCGAAAAATGCTTTGTGCATTCAAAGTGCTGCACATGTGTAATTGTGATGCCAACGTGTGACTGCTTACAGAATTGTGGTGGGATGTTTGGCTGCCTGGGCTATTCCTACCACAGCTAACTCCAGCCCTGGACTCTACCCCAGACCCCAGGCCCCTTCCAGGGCTCAGGACATAGGGCTGCTTTTTTTGGGAGGCAGCGTGGCACATCTGTCCTCACCCAGTGTCCTCCTCGAAGGGACAGTGGAACATGCTCCAGGAATTGATTAATATCTCAGGGAGAAGCAAAGACCCTGGAATCCACCTGAAATGTGTCTGAAAGAATTGGAAGATTTTTTGGGTTGAAATAAAGTCAGCTTCAGCTCTGCTCCCTGCAGTACAGGACTCTGAACAAAGGCCTGGTTCGGTACCAGACTTCATGCCTCAATTCAACACTGTCAGTTTATGCTCCATGGAGATGCCTGGAAGGGGTTGACTGAGCAAACTTCATTTTTCATGCCAGCATTTCAAGATGACAAAGGAAGGAATGGAACCTGGGGCAGGGGGTGGGGGGCGGGTCTGTGGATAATTGGAACACACGGGTGTGTGTAGAAAAACCTTGTTGTAGCTACCAGTAACCATGGCGTGAATGTTCTGTTTGCCATCATTACACTGCATTTTCTTTGCCACTGAATTAGCCTCCAAACAACTTGCTGTTATCTTGGTTGTCAGAGTACTGCAGCGTGCAGCAGGAGATTAAGGGAGGCACTGTGAAAGACTGAGACACCACAGGTATTGCCAAGGGCTAAAGGGACTTTCTTCAATTGGAAAGAAAATCCTTTTATTGACCCATAGAAATGGTTAAAACACTTTACTCAGCCTGTCTGCGAGGAGCAAGATGTTGACAGCATCACATCAGAGTGTATTATCCCAAATGGTGTCTGTAAACCAGACTCCTGCCACTACTATTTTGGAATGTCTGTGTAAAATATCTTTCCAGCTATATAATTGAAATATTATTGCTGCTTCTCTCACAACCTTAGTTAACAGCCTGCTGCAAAACCAGAGTAAACTTGCAATTCCAGTGCTATGGTACAAACTTACTATGTCTACCTAATTTAATAAAAATGTCTGGAAAACAGTCAGCACCCAAAGAACAAAGTGCATTTTGCTATTGTGCAATGACTCTTACTGGAATCTCTTTAAGTACTACTGAAAGAGAGCAGACATTCACCTCTTCCATTTCCCCTTCATCTCATCCGTCCAGAGGAGGAGAGTCCATTTCCTCCACTGATTTAATTAAGGACTGAGAATGCAATTTGAAAACTAAGAGTGGAATCAAAGATTTATTTTGAGATGCAGAAATCTAGGGGTTTGCTTGTTGTGTTGCCCATCCACCATATCTGGATGAGGAGAGTCCTGTCAGCGGTGATGGCTACTTGGAGCAAGATTTGACAGATGCATACTGTTCATCTTCCAGACTGGAGAACTGATAAAGTGGAGAGGGAATATGATGGATTGAGTGCTGCAAAGGCAGTAAAGGTAATTGGGCCTGGAATGAACAGGCCATCAGTCCCAAACAGAAACAGGTCTCCATATTGTGAGTGCAAAGCACTATTCAGTAAAGTAAATGGAAAAAATAAGAGGGAAGAGAATACTGCTCATATTTACAATTGAATTCCACTGTCAGTACCCATCGTCTACTTGAATTAAATTTTCATGGAAGAAAAATAGGAGGGGAGACAAAAATTATGGAAGTATGGCATGTTATATTAGTTACCTCAGAAATAATGAGTGATCAGATCTGAGCTGTTGAGGAAAGTTAAAGGAGAAAGTTATTAGCAGAGCACCAAAGGAAATGTCTTTGAATCCAAATTTTGAGGCCTTGCTGAAGGGTATTATACAGGGTATTAAATACAAGTTAATTTGCTCAATAGAGAAATCTCTGGGTGGAAGGATTTAGTGTGAGAACACTCTGGAAGTTGAATAAGATGATTGTGTCATTCTTTCCTAGCTTTCAAATTTCAAAGAGGTCAACTTTTTCATAATTAAGAACTGAAGGCACTGAAAAGGTAGCTGGTAGCTCACTCTAGTCATGAATGGGGGAAAACAACTCTAAGTCAGTTGTAAGGAGGAAGAACAGATCCAGGTGCCTGGTGCAGCTGGATACACCAGTCAGTCTGCTGTTTTGGTGGCAAATGAAGTTGTAGCTGTGACTTGCACACTGCATCTCAAACACTGTCAAAAGCACTGCAGTTCTAGTTCATCCTAATGTAAACAGTGTTTTAAAGGGGCTTTCAGAGAGGAAGGGAAGAATCCTAAACACAAATGCATTGTTGTGGCCAGCAGACATCTTGTGATGAATAAAGATGTTAGTGACTCCTTCAAGGAAGAGAGGGTGACAAGCTGAAATGAGGTAGTACATTCGTGGCTATCCTGCTAGCTGTCAGGGTACCAAACATCACCAGCAGCACAATGTAGGATCAGGATTTGCAAGCCATCTCAGCTGTCAGTTTAAAACTAAGCTAAATTAAGCTGCTGCCTGTGAAAATGGCCAAAAACTTACATTATGAAAGGTGGGAATAAAAAACTACTGTTAAAGTTTTGATGGGTTATTTGTTTTGGTTTGTTTTGTTGTGTTGTGTTGTTTGTTAGGGGTTTTTTTTGTTTGTTTGTTTGTTTTTGGGGGGAGGGGGTTTGCACTAAACAAGAAAACAACTACAGGAGGTGATTTTTTTTTGATCTGCTTCTTAAAACTGCCCCTGTTTGCAATGGGAATGTTCTTGTTACTTGATAGAGGAGCCTGAAGAAGACTTCACACAGAAGATGGTTACAAAAATTACTCCAAAGGTGGCAGTATCCTTTGGGCTGCAGGGAGAGAAGTTAATACTTACACCTTCCTTGCACCTGGCTCATATGTCAGCGATCAGGGAAGCCTGGGACAGTGTTTCTTATTGAGTTTCTGTAATATGATGCACACTCAGATAAGTAAGCCACCCTTTTTTTTTTTTTTTGTCTGCATCTGTTGTGAGAAAGGAAGGGGGAAAACTAGGTGAGTCTGGTGGGGTTTTTGTCCCCTCTTTTTTAAGGTTAGAGGCTAGAGAAGACTCTAATGGCTTCAGGGGGGCAGTGACCAATAACAGTCAAAGGTACTTCTGTAAGCAGTAGTTCTGCCATGTACACTACCTTAGAGTGAGTCTCTGACTAGATCTACTTACTGATAAAATTCAGCCCTTCTGCATGTCTTGAAAAGGAATATCAGAGGATTAGGGATGATGCTGGACACAAGAGTGGAGTTCAGATGGAGACATGTAGATATTCAGAAGGAAAGGGAAGAGTAGCTGCATAGGCTGCTCAAAATTTGCCCAGTGAGAATACCTAGAGCAAGAACTGTTTAATAAGGAAGGTGACCATCCAAGAAAGAGGAAGATATAATCTAGTGGGGTAGATTGATCTTGAAATATAGACAATCCCCAAAACAAAAAAGCAGAGGGTGGTGGTGGAGGAGGGAAGATATGATGCACATGAAGAAGACAGGTAATTCCCATCAAAGGTCCAAAGTTATGTAGAGTTTGTGAAGAGAAAAAAGCTAACCATTAAGGTTGCCAGACCAAACTGAGCATCTCTTAAAAAAAACCTCAAACCCCGAGGCAGAAGGTGGAGAGCTTTTGAGAGGCAAAGCAGTAGCTGTTCAGCAAAG
This sequence comes from Caprimulgus europaeus, assembly GCA_907165065.1. The sequence goes on from OU015524.1 coordinate 76,296,569, forward strand.
AGAAGTTCCATTTTGCAAGTTCAGAAGTAAAGTGATGAATTGAGACTGGATGAAAATCAAGCCAAGAGTTGCAAAGGCTATTAAAAATAAACCATAAAGGATCCTACAGCCATACAGGTAGAGGGGAGACAAAAGAAGTTAAGCTTTTACCCTGGCATAAAATTAGGAATCTGTTAATGAAACTTCTTTATGATGTGATGTTAGAAGTACTGGTAGTGTAAAGGAGAATGAGAATGTCATGCAGAAAATATTAGATGAAGGTAAAAACTAAAGAAATAGAAATGCAATGAAATTTAGTAGAATTAGGTCAAATTAATGAATGGTGACTGCTAATAGCAGTTTATGCTATAGGATAGGGCTGTACAAAATGAAAGAAAGAACAAGATTGATTGTCTGTGTAGTACAGTTATGAATGAAAGAAGTAGGGCATCCCAAATTTGTCAAGAGGGAGTATTTCCCCTCTCATGTAGAAAATATGAATCTTCTTGTAGAAAGTACTTGCAACACCTCTTTGCATAGTGTCTGAAATTCTGGCTGCTCAAAAGCATGAATTCAAGTGGAACAGCTGTCAAAAAGGGCTAAGAGAACAACTGGAGAGTCTGTAACATGAAAGGAGATCACAAGATCCCAGTGAAATAGCAGTGGAGAGGACTATTGGTGCACACTATGCACTGTAAACTTTCATGGAAACAAGACCCAGAGCAAGACTGAAACAGGTAGCAGAAGAGTAAACTAGTCACAAATCAATTTGATTATTTATACTCAGTAAGTAATAATTTATAAACAACAATAATATTTTTAACACTTAAGTGGTGAATAGACTAAAAATAAGATTATAAGTTTTTAACTGTCTGAGAAGGGAGATTCTGGGATGACTCTCCAACAAGAGCATTGAGGACAGAAATTGTTACTAGTTCTGTGGTGGAGCTTGAACATCTTACAGAAGAGTATTACATGATAACAGAATCACAGAATCGCAGGGGTTGGAAGGGCCCTCAGGAGATCATCCAGTCCAACCCCCTGCCAAAGCAGGTGCCCTACACCAGGTTGCACTGGAAAGTGCCCTGTAGGATTTGGGAACTGGATTTAATAGTCCTTATAGTCTTCTGTTTCTAGGAAAGAATATAAAAAAGAGGTAGAGGAAAGCAAAATGCTGAGGTTGAAGCACAACAGAGAACTATTCAGGAGCTAGGAATCCTGGCAGTTTCTCAGTGTGAGGATCATGTCTGGAGTCCAGACTGAAATGCGTGTCTACAAAATGCAGATAAATGTGTGCTTGGGAACCAGTAATGAGTGGGATGGTAGAGAATCTCCCTGGTATCTGCTTTTCCCTTTTCATTGCCACTTGACTACAGAAAAGCTTTCAGCTTCGTAACTATTCCATATTTTGGTAGCTTCTTGTTGCTAGAGAACAGCAAATGTTGCATCTTAGAGCAGCCTCTGCAAGAAGTAGGCTAATGCCCTGAAATGGTGTTTCTCTTGAATTCCAAACAGGTTCAGACTTGACCCTGTTTACTTATTAGCCAGCTGTTTTATTCACAGTAGAGTGTGAGGAATGAGTATTCTTCACTTGCACACAGGTATTCATCTGCAAACTAGATTTGTAACTTGTTCTATTTAGCTCAGAGAGACGAACAATAGCATGTGATTTTAGATGGATAGTTACATACAGCAGATGGTGGAAAGAGCTGGGGACATTTAAATACCTTATGAGAATTTACAGTATCAACACCCTCCAATTTGTGTTGGTTTACTCAAGCAGAGGAAAAATCTAAGCCCATCAGACACAATTTGTAGTAAATTTGTTAAGGCAACTATGACATTTGCCTTTCTGTTTGCGGTTATTCAGCCTATCTGTCTCACCAAGCTGAGCACATCCATGTCAGTCTGGATGGGTTTTATGGCAGAAGCAAGCTGGGGATGATAGCCTTCCCTTTGACAACACATGAAAAGCAACTTCTGTTTCTGAAGCAGCTGCCTTCAGATGCTCTGGTGGATAGTATTAGTAAAGCAAAAATGCTGTTGCTGCCCTCTGTTTTATATTTGACCTTGGAAGTAGATTGAGTTTGAGAGATGATGTTATAGGGCTTGAGGTGTTATTTTGGATTTTCTGGGATTGCCTTCATGAAGCTCACACTTTGTTTTCATGTGTGCTCTAGAGAAGTCTGTTACCTACTGCTTTTGTTGTTAACACTGATGGGCCAGTGTGGCTTGATCGTGTCCCAGCGTGGTTCTGTGCTACCTGCTGCCTAGAGGTCCTTCAACCAGTGGCAATGGCTAGGGGGAGTAGAAGGACACCCAGCAGACAGCCTTGTAGACCATAGTGTCATCACAATGACAGTCAATATGAGTGCTCAGCAGTGTCTGTGACAAAGGACAGCATGACAAAGAAGGAAGGAATTTTCTAGGGGCTGATAAGGAGCTGCTGTCTCCAACATGAAAGCCATCAGAGTAGCAAAATCTAGGAAAGTCTTTGACATTTCAGAGGTGGATAAGGGTGGCATTGGAAATGTAGGCCAAAATCTTGGTAAGAGGAACGTGATAATCTTCATGGGCTACTTCACCTGGGCTGCTCCAATGGGTCATGGTTGACCTGAAAGAGGAAAGAGGACCCCACTGGGAAGTAGGGAGGGGAGAGTGAGTGTGTGTGTGTGAGAAAGAGCTTTTGCACACAGAAACTCCCCCTGGGTGAGAGTTTTGGTGCTTAGAAAAGGAGGTCATATCCTGGAGACACTAGGAGAGGCAGCACAGTTTGATACAGCTTGTGACGTGACCTGCAGGTCTCAGGTGTGGGTGCTGGGCAGGCGGTGGGGCAATTCATGTTGACCAGAAGATGTGGTGACAATGAGGAGCTGATGGAGTTCAAGAGATCTGTATTCTACCACATGCTGATTGTCACCCCAGTGTGATACACAGTGGTGATGTCAAAGCTATCTGTTGCCTCTGCTTCCTGTAGTTCTCTATCATGAGAAGTCAGCGAGTACTCTGGCTTTTACTGTTGTAAATGAAAAGTCCATCTGTTACTGCAGTTATGAGATCACTTTCATTTTGTTTTTTCTCTGAAAACTCTTCCACAGATGTGATCACCTCTTTTAAAACTGTAGACTCTTATCCTTTTACAACAGAAGTAACTCCCCTGCTGCCTGCCTACGTGGTGTTTTGGTGAAAGCCAGAAATGCTATTCCAGTGCCTGAAAACATCTAGAATGACTGCAAGGTTTGCTCCCTCATAAAAACAGTTGTTATTGTAATTTCTTCCTTCTGTCAGTTGAAACACGAACTTGAACTCTTCAGTATGTTCATAGCAACACTAATGTGAAATTCAGGTATGCTAGATTACACGCGAGACACTTCTGACTGTTCTCAATTTATCTCAGCCTGTCCCTCTATGTTATCTCAGGGAACAGGAGGATGAGGGAGAAATGGGATAACGTGGGTAAAGCAAAATCAAGGATAAGACAAAACCTTTGTACCTTGAGAAATTATTTGCTTTTGCTTACTACCTTCCTGCTTCTCAGATTCATGTTTTGCCTCTCTAGATTAGGTGAAATAAGGGTTAAAACCTGTTTCTGCTCTATAACCACTGTTTTGGGCATCCCAGGAATGCTGGATCTCATTTATATTTGTACCACACCTGGCCACAACTCAGTCATGGTCTGATTAAAGCCTCTAGATGGTGTGTGATAGACCTGACTGCTGTGGTGTGATACTCACATGTTTCCGTCCTTGAGATGAAGGCAGCGTGGAAATGAAGTAATGCACCCTGGTGTTCCTCTGGTGTAAATGTAAAATATTTCCATTTAGAAAATATAACCCTGCAATTGAGATGAGACATTAATTTAGAAAAACATTAGTTTCCAAGTTGCCCATGGGCAACCACTGTGCAAAAGTTGTTACAAAGGTGGTACCACTTTCCATTTGACTGGGGATCTTGTGTGTGTGCTGGAGCTCTGCTCCAGGAGGCCCCACCCTGGATTATTTTGGGATGTGGTGAGGGAAGGCTGGAGACTGGTGAGAGCCCACTGAACACACAGGGGCTCTCTCCTCCTTCCAGTTGGCAATGCATTCCCAGATAAAATGTTTAATTAGAAACCTTTTGCCTCAGGAGTGAGTATGTCTGGAGTTAAACTTGCTACCTGGCTTCAGTGAAGTTTCGCTTTCTTCCCTAATTATTTATTATTTTCTCTCTTCACACAGGTGCTAGATACACTCCCTTCTCATACGTCTAAATTGTGTCTCATCAGCATGGGTCAACTAATTGCCTGTCAGGCACAGTCCAGGGCTATGCTGCCCTTTCAATGTGGTAATTGGACTGGTGAAACTTGTGGGAGTGTAGGGGAGGTTTTTTGTACCTGCTTTTGTACAATACACTACATTCTTCTTAGATTAAACATTTACTGGAGAAAAGCTGGGTTACTGTTGCATAGATCAGTACACCTGCTAAGCTTAGCAAACTGCAGTCTGGACAGGCCTGGCAAGCATCACCTCTTGATGAGAACCAGGATCCACACAACTGTGTTCCAGCCCTTGGATTTCTGTGACCCAAGCACAGCTTCTTCACAGTTCTTCAGGGGTTTAATTGGAATTTTTGTTGTTGCTTTTACTGCAGTGTTAAAGTGCAGGGATTCCTCTGGCATGCAGGTCTAGTTAGACATAAATGAAGTAAAATCAGGAACAAAACCTCTTTTCCCTGAAACCAAACAGTCCAATGAGTGCCATTTAATCAAGTGATATTTAGAAAGCCTTAGATGGAAAGGAGAAGCTAACTGAATGGCTGTCTCATTTGCAATCTGTATATCAGGCCACTTGAAGGAGAAATTTGGGAAAAAAAATCCGGACTATGCATATTTAGTTTCTTTCTTTTGATAGAAAATATGCAGATACCAGCTTTTCACATAGACCATGGCAATGTTATTGGTACACACTGAGAATGGATATATGCCATTTATTTTTTTCTTAAAGCCTAGTGTTTGTGAGGATTAACTGCAACACATGTTGGACAATTAGCTCATACATAATCAGAATTATACATTCAAGTATTACCAAGCATCTGCATACAGATAGAAACTGTGGCTGATTGACTACTGTCCCTTCCCAAACAACAGAACTGCTTCATATAATAAAGAAGGAAAATTAAATCTGCTTTCTAGTGAATTTTTTTTTGTTAAAATTACAAGAGAGAAAATTAGAGATCCAGACGTCGCCTCATTTATGAACACACAGACATTTCTTGCAGTTTAGTAAGTGATGCAATGTTTATTCTTTCAATAAACTATTTTAAATTAGTTGTTAAGCCACAGTTGTAATTCAGATGAACTACAGGGAAAATCAGAATGGCTGCAGCATCTCTTCAGTACCAGGGCTTTTAATCGTGCCTAGTGCTCAGCAGGGCATGCAGCTCGCACCAGTGTTTCGCACTGTGCTTGTACATTGCACAACACAGGTAGGAGAAATGATGTGACAGTTTTCAGATCACTGAAATGCTTAACTTTGAGCAATCTGCAAGTCTACCTGCTGAAACCTGCAAATGCCACGTCCCTCTAGCTGTGGGCCCACGTTTGCTATGAGACAAACCCAGAGGGTGATGATATCCAAATGATATCAGAGCAGCCTCCCTGGCTTGCTGTGCTGATGGCAGTGGCTCACTCTGCCATGGTGTCGAGCACAGACCTGTTGCTCTGCTTTCCAAAGCCTCTTCACAACTTAAGCTGTTTCTAAATTGTGAAGCTGGAAGAGCTATTGCAGGAAGCTCTAAGCAAGGCATGCTAACACTGACTAGAAGTGACTCAATTTTTTATCAGAAAAATAAATTCTTCTTCAGAAGGACACTAATTATTTTGGAAAATAAGTTAATATTTTCTTCCAGAGTCTTCCACCCACCCAGAGAAATCCTTCTCTGTATTGTTGGCTTCAACCAGTGCTCCTGGTTCTCCTCTGCCAACCAAGCTGGACAGTCCTTGCCATTCAGGGGACTGCTTGTGACACGGCAGTTCCTCATGCCGCATCTGCAGGCTGTTTCCCAGTGGTTCATCCTTGTGTGGAGGGGTAAGCTATTTTTTTCCCATGCAAAAGAGAAGAGCCTGTGTGTGGGCTGCTGCTTGTGTCACGGCGAAGCAGCTGGCAGGTGGTAACTTGTTTCTCCACAAGAAAGAGAGCTGCTCCTGAGCTTTCCCTGCCCACCCAGCTGCATCTAGGCTGGGGCTTGTCTGTGGAAACAGAGCGGGAGTCAGAGGTTTGGGCACTGGAGGCTGTCAGGAGAGAGAGATAAAGTGGGCAAGGATGGGTCCAGGATGTGGTCAGGTGCCTGGGATGTACAGGACTGTGGGGATTTGTGGGAGAGATAAAAAGTGGGGGCTGAAATGGTGTGTGTTGGTTTGGGTAAACCAGTGTAGAGAGACTGTGAGGGAACACCTGACAGGCCAGCTCATTAACTTTTCAGAGTAATTTCCAGCCCTGCCTCAGGCTCCTACAGCTCCTCCTCTGCGTTTGGAAGAAGGCACGGATGGCACCGCGCCTGCCTCCCTCTGCCTCTCACCCATCCCTGCAGCTGCCACCGCTGCCTGGTCATCTCTGCTGGGCAATCCATGAGCTACAGAAGTCTCCTCCACCCTTGGGCTGCTTGTGCTGCCTCTTTCCCATTCAAAAACAGGGAAGAGCAGGAGCCTTCACCCTCTCCCAGGGACAGATGAGTGTTCATACCCTGACTGTGTTTGTCCATTAGAGTGGGAGTTTCCCAGGGCAGAAGACCTATCTCTGTTGTCCCTCTGGTCTGCTTGGAGGAATAAGGTCCCAACTTTATTCCTGAGGTCTTTATGAGAGTGTAATGTTTTTCTTGCTGCTAGTAGTGGCTAGAAAATCACAGTTGCTGTTACAATCAGCAGGAGTTGGAGATACTCAGAGCTTCTCTGGGTTGACTCTGAGGGGTGGGACGCCTCACTAGGGAGTCTGGAAATTAGACATCTGAGCCTGAGCCCTAGTCACTTATTTATGCATTAGATAAAGCTCTAACTTCACATGAAGTTTTGCTGTGGCATAGAAGGCCAGCATGTTTCAGCTATTAACTGATTTAAACTGCAGCTGCTAGTGAGTCAAAATCATTCAGATACAATGAGTTTGGCAAAATTTACTTCTGATCTTTCATCAGTCTGATAAATTACCTTTGCGAGGAAGGCCAGCCTCACAGTCAGATGTTCAGGTATACAGGTGTCACATTAAATTGCTTTTGCTATTTACTGGGAGGTGACCTCCACTTTTGGCTTCCTCAGTTGCACAAGGCCCTACCAGCTCTTAGATTACAGATGGGTTTTTTGATGTTGCTACTTGAGGCTCTTGTGGGTTTGGTTTGCTCTGAGTTTTTAACTCTTCTAGAAGGCTCCAGTGGGTTTCTACCCAGACTACAAGAGACAGAATTTCCTCAGCAACCCTCCTCTCCGATGAGGAAATACTCTCAACAGATCCTGCCTTCTTCAGGCAGGAAAGGCAATAGGTTTGTTTGGCAGTGTCTGAATGTTTATCAGGTATTCTAAGTTCATTAAATAAAATGGAATCGGGCTTTTAGCAGTATTATTAGTAAAATGAATATAATTTAAGAGAGTAGGAGAGCGCTTCATTTCCTATGTTTAGGAATAAACTGAAAATAAAATGTAAATGTCAAGTGGTAATGTGGCCGTGTGCTTAGCAACTAGATGATCAAATGTTATGAAAATGCCAACAGCAGTAAGTCAGAGCTGTGTGCTTGTGTGGTTTTGTGTGCGTAAATAATCTTCCTTCTTTTCCTACGACCCAAGAATTAGCAAAGGTTATTTTGTTACTTTCCACTTCTCCATTTAAGTGATAATTAGCTTAACGAGATTAACAGAGAGCAGAGAGCCAATATAACTTTGATAGAAAGGCAGGCCTGAAATCTCCAGATACAATAATATGCCTTTATATTAGTGTGGCAATCAGAGTGGTATTAGGCTAGATAGAAACATGACAGACTTTTCAGACTCTTCAGAGACTGGAGTTGCTATGAAGAGTGGGTATCTGATAAGCATGACATTCTAAGAGGTGCCCTCAGGCTTTGAGATAAAGGTCAGCTATGTTTATGGGGATTTAGATTTAAAAAGTGCGTTAAGGGACAGCCTCCCACCTTAGGACATTTGTGAGCCCCTCATGTCCATTGGAAAATCTTGAGAGACAAAGAGAAGGCTTTGGGTAAAACTTGTTTAACCCATCATGAGGAAACAAAGGAATTACTTCACAAGCTATCCAAGCTTTTGTGCTAGGTATTAGTATGGACTTGTTGACCACCATTTCCCTACCTTCATTTTTTCCTGATTATATTTCTTTCCTTTCTAGAGTTTTACCAGTCCTTGCTCATATGCTCTTGAGGGGTTTTCTTGCTTTTTCTGTTAAATCAACCCTTTAGGGCATTACACATTTTTTTTGTTGCTTTTCACTGAACTACCCATATTTTATCAATACCTTTTGGGCAATAAGTTATCAGGTCTCACTGTGCTATCTGAAGAGTGATCTCATGAGAGCAGTAACTATTGCTCCCGGCTCTGGAGCAGCTGCATTTTCTAAAGCAAAGAGATTTCTTTTTTCCCTTCAAACCATTTCAAGCAGCCTCCAAACACCAAAGGACTGAGCTGCTCCACAAGAAAGCTCATCCCATGGCATCGGCACTGTGTAATTTTTATCCATGAACACTCAGCTAGATGTGGTGCTAGGAAACTGTGAACATCTATGGGCATTACTAGCAGAAAAGGGCCCCAAGGTTTTTCCCAGATAGCACGGAGACTTTTGGAAAACCTGTTACAAATGTAATGTGGATGGAGTGCCGGCTACTGCACAGCTTCCCAGTGCAACCGTTCACTGGTTTGAAGGGTTTATAGGCTGAAAGACAGCTCCTGGATAAATACAGTATTTTCTTTTGCTCCTTGTAACTATTGAATTGATTAAATTTTACTCAGCATGCTCTGCCTCGCCTTTCCCCTCCTCCCATATTAATTTTCTACATGTGGGGTAGGAAAGCTTTGTTCACCTGAGAGCGATAACCCCAGCCTCCTGCTGCCCTCCTTGCCTTGGATCTCAGCCAGCGTGCTGCCGGTCTCCTTCCCATTTTCCCTCTTCCTCAAAAATGGCCATGAGTTGAGCAATATTTTGTGTTGTTATTCATCACCAAAATAAAAGAAAGCCAAAGCTCTCACTGATTTCACTGAACACAGAAATTCCTAATACTTTAGGGCTAGGATCTTTTTCCTTTTTTTAAATAGAAAATATGTGATTGGATGTATTGTATCATCCGTGTTGTCTATGCATCCTGTTGGATCCGAACGAAGCTTTGAGTGGTAAAAAAACAGTTATCATCAGTTAACTTAAAAAAGAGGCTGAGAGCATTAGTATCTAATATCTTTTTTAGTCTTTCATCTCCTCTGTGCCTATGCTCCAGGGTTATACTGTTTGGTAATGACTAGATCTAGGCAGGAACTGGGTTATGCCTCTTGTGAGAAATTCCAGGGATTCCCAGCCCTTTTCTTTGTTACAAAATTGACTAGAATTAAAAAAAAAATATATATATATATACCCATGTTTTCTGTGGAAAACAAATCTGAAAGCAATCAACAGGAAACAAAAATGAAACTTTTGATTTTGATGGTTGTCTTAAAAATTTTGAACATTTCAATTTTAAAAGCATGGAGAAGTTTACGAGTCTTTTTGAAATGGTAAATGAAAATGAAAAAAATGAAAGCGTTATGTTCCAAAGAGGTAAAAGAGCATTTGCTAAAAAAGAAAAAATTGAGCAGATGCTACTTCTAAAGACAATATTTACATTCCAACTTTCTCTCAAAACAAATCTGCCTTTCCCTTTAAAAAACATTTTCTGAATAAAAGTCTCTTGAAAAGTAAGTAGCTCCCTTTTCACACCCATGTTTTGGTTTGCTTAGCTCCTCTAAAGCCTTCTGGGTGCAAAATTCCCAGAGATATCATGCACGTGGGCTGCCATATGGCATATGTGGACTTACTTGTCTAAGTCACTGCTGTGAAGCCATTGGTAGGGATTTTGTAGGCTGAAGAGGCCTGGTGCAGCCACCTTGGTGTGGTCCCCACTGAAGAGGCCGCGTGTTGTCTTGCTTGCTAGAAACCAGAGAAGGATTGTTTTTTAATGAATGTTATTACTGAAATATAAGACCTTTAGAGAAAAGGTAGGTTTTGAAATCCAATTAACTTCTTTCACTGAGTTAATGAAGGGAAAATAACTGTAGCCTTCCTCTTTCACTGTCACTGCTGTTTAATACCAAATCACCAGCAATACAGGACTCTGGTGAAACTCTGCTTTGCTATTTTGACTTCCATTTAAACTTTCCATATCAATATAATGACTGATTTAAGTTACAATGATCTGAAAATAGCAAATATAGCTGACTAACAGAATAAATATTTGAGCAAAATGAGGTTGGTTGGCAGCACTTAAAACCTCTTCTCTAGTCTTTGACTTTGTGTAACTATAGACTGACAAGAGCATCCCTTTAGGGTCTGCTGTGAATAAGGGATGGTAACTAGTGCAATGTACATACAGTTCTGCATAATGCTATGGTGTTCTGCTGCCCTATGTTAAGTGAATTTATGTCCCTGGTGGTACTGAACCAAATCTGGTCTGAGCTGTAATGCTGTGATTCTACCACCTTCACAAAGTTGCACTGGGCGCAGACCTGGGTTCATAGCCCAAATAGTTTTATTCTGTGTAATTGATTTGTTAAACACCAGCAGGGCACAGATTACTGCATAGTCTCAAATTTTCTGGAGGAACTTGGATTCAAGGAGCAAAAAGGAGCTGAATGGGGAGTTTGGAAATTTTGCTCAGACAAGTTGGGGAGAAGTTAAAGCATCAAAATATCCGGACAGCTGATACAAAACAAATTCCTGGAGGCCTGAACACCGCTGCTTTCTGCAACAATGCAAATTACTTTTGCTGGCATTTTTGCTGCTTAGTGCCACTTGCACTCAATTAATAGTGCCTATGTGTGTAATAAGTAAAATTGCAGTAGGCAAGAACATAATAATGAGTCTACTTGCTCTCTGCACTCCCAACAAAGAAATAATGCAAGCCATTAGTTTCTCGTTGATGATTTGAAAGCCCAAATAGCCCATTTGTACACTCTGTGTGTATTTGTGTGTATTAAATTATAAAATTTGTATTAGGTGGATGTTTATGAGATTGTATTTTAAGGATTCATGACTAATTTTGTCATTTTTTCAAAAATCTCTGTAGCTTTGAGTATTTTCTTTTTGAATAGAGGAAGACTTTTTTAGGGATTAGATTCAGCATCACAGCCTGGGGAATTTTTTTTTAATGTGCTTGTTGGCTCATGTTTTACACCTCTGGGTTTTGGGTTGTTTTTTGGCTTTTTTTTTTTTTTTTCAGAAGATTTAAAGTGATTATGGCTGATACCAGACTTCTGAGTGGCAATAAATGAGTTCAGTGCAGTTGTTTTCTGTCATTAATTTTAGCTGATAATATTTTTACCAAGACCTCTCTTCACTTTTCTCTAAATTGCACTGCTCTCCTGACTGGGAATAAATGTTGCTTACCCAAATTCTTCTGTATGGTTTTACGTAGACTTAATTTAACATATTGATCTCATCTCACTCCAGGCTAGAAGCAGAGCATCTCGCATGTTCTTACATTTTAAAATTAGTTCTGCCAGATTCGCTGTGATTAATTTTTCAAGATAATTTAACTTTCAGAAATAAGGGAACTATCAGAGGGTTTGTCTTAATGAAGCTGTTTCCATTCTGCTCCTCCATGACTGATAGGTTTTATCTTAACTAGTTAAACAAAAACACAGTGATGAAAAAGGAACTTTAAAGAGAAATAATCTCTTAAGATACTCCGTGTACCAGAATTAACTCTCTTCTCTAGACGGCTGAGTATGTGAATATATACATATAATATTTTCAGAGGGTTTTTTGTTTTATTGCAATGTTTTGCACAGAACACTTCAACTGTCATTTAATCGGCTTGATATACTGTCTTAGAAAGATTAATAGGTTTACAAAGTTCCTAAGAGGATTTAGATACATTACTAATCACAGAGCTAGGAGACTGGCAGTAGTTAGTTTATAAAAATCCAATTTAACAAATTAATGAGGCTGCAAACATAGTTGTGGAGAGTTTGCTCTCTTTTGCATGTGTGTGTGTCTGAGGGGAGAAAGAAAGTATTTTCTGACAAAATCTCTGTGGAAATGGTGCTTGCTGTGTACATGGTACATAGCAAGGATGTCAAGTCCAATGTCTAGCTCTAAGGTATTCTTAATGGGATGGGATACATCTGATGAGTGCTGTGAACCCAGGACCAGCGATGGGCAAATCACAGTGAGAGCCCACAGCAAGTTATAGGATGTTTTTCAATCTGTTTGGTCAACATTTTTTTTTGGGGGGGAAAAGAAAAAATCAGCATTATGAAACAGAAGAGCTGTACAATTAAATGTCAGAAACCATCACTCTTCTCTGTTGGTGCCTTTGATTGCACTGACACATCTAGTCAGGTTGGAGCACAGTGTTAATGGGCTTCTCTGCCAGCACCCACTTCAAAGCCAAGCAGGTTCAAGGAAAAGGAGAGAGAAGAAAGGGAGTGTTTAGGATTACAACTGGAGGCACTTCTAGAGCCAATGGCTTAAAAAGAGGTGGAATCTTCTACAGAAAGTGAAATATTTATCTAACTCCAAAAAGCCTCTGCAGTCACCTACTCTGATCTTCCAGCTAACATCAGCTCTGGACTTTCATAGAATCATAGAATGGTTTGGGCTGGAACGGACCTTCAAGATCATCTAGCTCCACAGAACTCTGGGTATCTGTGTAAAGTATATTTTCCAGTCCTTCGGTTGTTTTTATGGCTTTTCTCTAAATCTTGTCTTGTCCGTTAACCCCTATTAACCTCTTTCGATAATTGCAGGCACTAGAATTAGCCAAAGTTCTCTAATAGCACTCGCATCCCACTAAAAATACAGAGGCAAAATAGCATCTATGATGCTGTCCCACACCCCTCTGTTGCTCAGCATGGGATCATGTTGTCTCTTTCAGCTGGTTGCACTGTAGAGCCAATTCAGCCAGTGGTCCTCAATGATACCCAGCTTCTTAGTGAAGCTGTTCTTTCCCAGAAGAGAGGCTCTCGACCTGTGAGTCTGCCCTGCAGACTTTGTTTCTAGATGTTTGAATTAATATTTATTGTGTCTTTATGTTCAGCTTTGCAAGTATCTCTAATGTTGTGCCCTGTCCTCCTGATTGCTCCCCTTCTCTATTCTTCAGATTACTTGCATACTTGAGTCAGTACCATTTTTTCATAACCCCATTTCACTGACAGAATTGTTGCAGAATGAATACCCGTGTGAACCTGTTAGAAACCCATCTCTTCAGTTGTGATTTCTTTCTTATAGGACCTGTGATTGTAATTCTGAATCTTGTGTTCACTGTTGATTCTTCTTTCCTCTAATTTTGTTACCATATTAAAATACCTTATATATACCTGAAATTATTATATCAGTGCTATTACTTTAACAACCAAACTCATAATATCACAAAAAGGTAATAAAATTTATTGAGCAAAATTAATTTTCTGTAAATCTGTATTACTGGCAGTGGTTGTCTCATCTACTTTTAAAACCTATCAATTGTCTCTCCTTTCAGGTATTAAATTATATTGACTAGGATTGTTGCCCAACTGATGATGCAGTATTTATTTATTTTAACTTCCTTTTAAAAGCCTTGGCACAATATTGGATCTCTTTCCAACCTTTGGAACTTTGCTACTATTCAATGAGTTATTGAAAATTGACATATTGTCTGTTTTGTAGAAGTCCTTGACCAACTCTTTTTGATATTTGGATACAATCTTTCAGCATTGAAATTTTTAAAAAATATTTTAATTTTGTTTAGATTTAACTATTCATCATTCTTCTCACAGATCAAATAAAAAACTTCTTAGCAGCCTCTGATGTAACTATACCATCTGGCTTTTTTGCAAATTGAAACTCAGCAAGGTACTTTTGAACTATAACTTCCTAAATAAAAGATGCAAAAATGTTCTAAAACCAAGTTAGAAAATGGAGCTGTAAGTCAGATAAAGTTATCTAATTAGAGTTTATAAACAGAGTATTTGGATAATCCCACAGGGGAAAAATGAGTCTCCAGAAGTCCTGTACTCTCAAAGTCATCTGGTGGAAGTCTGCTTGTAAATCCTTGAAAAGACTTAAATGTAGCCTTGTATTTCAGAAGTATCTTCATCAGGTTAGTGGAAATACAAAATGCCCAACTTGCTTAAGGACAGATGTGGATTAAGGCAGAGGTTCTTTGCTCTGAGACAGCGTTGAAATGAAAGAAAGAGAGAAGTGTCGGCAGGAGACACCTGATTCTGGGAGCTGGAGTGTTGCCTGCCTGGGAGGGAGAAGACTCATGAGGTCCCCATCCAGCCATGATGGACAGACACGAGAGGAGCTTAAGAAATACTCCAATCTTGTGGCTGACTTCACATTGAGAAGCAGGTGACATGATCAACCAGGCTTGCAAGGAAAGGTGAATGTTGGTATTGCAAGCACTGAGAAGCCCTCAGGGTGCATTGCAGCCTGCAATCCTTTGGATCAGCAGAGTGGGAACTGTGCTACAGCCACGTAGCCATGGGGGTAAACGAGCATATCTGAAAACAAATCATGCAGGACTTGGAAGGGAAGTATGTCACCTGTGTGTCTCTTTCCCAAGCCCTTGGATGTGCTTTTTGCAGGTCAGGTGTAGAGTGTAGAGGGATAAGTAGGTGGTGAGGCAGAGAGATAGAGCATCCTTTACAGCTTGCTCTCTTCTCCATATGGCATTTCCTCACCTTCCTCATCCAGACCAGGCAACAAAGGAGAGAACTTACTAAAAGCCTTGTTTTCCAGGGTGGTTTTGTGTTTTCTACCTAGTAACAGCACAATAAATGAATAAAACTTCTGCAGCCTAAGGTAAATTTGCTTTTTTAATAAAAATTGTTTTACAGAGAAATGCAGAAATCAGGAAATTAGATTCCTCCTGTCAATCAGCCCTTTCCTCCTCTTGCCTCAGAAAAATTTTGAACACATTGGCCAATTCCACCCATGCCTGACAGAAAGATATGAGTTATTAGGCTCCTCCTGACTTCATCAAAAGAGATGCTGTGAGGCAGTGAGGAACCAATCCAGGTTTAATGGATGCTGCAGCATGTGCTCAACACTTGTTAACCATCAGAGAGTCCACACTGTTGCTTGCCTTTAGGATGCAAACCACAGGACCTCAAGTTTTCATGTAGTTTACAGAACTGCTCCCTGTTGCTTTGTTTGTTTATTTCACATCCCTGTAATTCTTAATGAAAAGCCTTAATGACGGAACGGTTTCCTGTTTGTACCCTTATTTATATCATTACCTGGACCTGAAAATAAAACTGCACTGACCCTTTTTCAGTAAAACAGAACTTCTTATTGATAAAAATTCCTGGAAGTGTGTAGCTCAGTTTGTCTGTAAACACTTTGGGCACTTGTTGATGTTTATGCTATAGCACTCTACCTTGAAATGCTCTTGGTGAGGTGGGTTGGTGGCTTCTCTGCTCCATCAATAACCTTTTTTGGCATGAAATGGAGGAGTTGGTTTTACTGATCAAAAGCTAATCAGTCAATCACCTGTAAGACTTCAGAAAAAATACTGTTCTGAGATGTCACAAATCTGTTACAGTCTGGTTTTTTAGGACCCATTTGCATCCCTAAAAAGATGAAAAGAAAAAAAAGCTCAGATCACATGAATCACAGTCCCAAACGCTCTCATGAAGACAATCTGATTCAGTTTGTTTCCCAGGAAAAATGTTTATCTAGGTTTGTTTCTTTGATTCTTTTGAAACTCTGATTTGTAACACATCTCACTGGAGCAGATATAGAAGTCCTGTGAGCAAAGACAAGCCACCCTTTGTCCAGGTGCATTGTTAAAATGACAGCAGGGTCACCTGGACACTTTTATAAAGGCAGTGAATTGGTGTGAAGTATTGATATCATATGCACACTTTCTCTCTCCAGCTGTGGAGATGAGAAGAGAAAAAAGAGGGAACCGAAGGGACCTTCCAGAAGGGCTGTGTCCCTCTCAGGGCTGAGCTCGAGCCCACTGTGGTCCCACCCCTGCCATGGACACTGCTGCATTGGAATAGCATTGCCTTCAGTCACATCACACTCAACACATCTCAAGCGCTACTGAAGTTCATATGCAAATAGCTAAGTTAGCTAAGCAAGAACCCCATTAAAAGTATTTTCTTACTGTCTGTATAACTTGTTTAAGGGAAAGTGATATTTCTTTTTATTTTGATGTAACAGTTTCACTTAAACCCTCAGGTACATTGCTCCCAATTTACTAAATTTCTGCATATGCCTAATATATTCTTTCAAGGGTAAGTTTTTCAAAGTGTAGAAGTCAGCTTAGTTACCATCAAAGCAGTAAAATGTAGTATTTCAATTTTCCTGTTAAGGCTTTATTAAGTAATTAATTGTGCTAGTGCCAGCAGGGTATCCTTGCAAATTTAAAGAACAAAGGCAGTTATTTTGTAATATGTACATTCCAGGACATTTAAATTATTGACCAGGTATGTAAATAATTGATGGCTCACAAACGTATCAGTATAAGAGCCCTGGAAAGCCTCACATTCATTTGCCAGGGAGATGGTGGGGTCAGGACTTCTGCAGTGAATAATGATTAATTCTTTGCTTCCCTACTCAAATGCCATTATCCTGCTCAGCTGCGTGAACAATACATTTAGGCTGAACTGAGGAGTAAACCCTTGACGCATGCACTAAGTACGAGGAACATTGTGTAAAGGTGCCTTTTAGCAAACTACCCAAACTACCACAGATAAACATGTGAGTCTGTTTTAATTTCTGTCCTGGCCCCAAGCTAAAGTGGTTTTGGAAATAAGGAAGCCCTGTGAATTTCTCAAAGTACAAGCTGCCAAAAAGAAAACATTGTGTGTGTCTGTGTGTCTGTGTGTGTGTGTGTGTGTGTGTGTGTTAGGGAAAACTGACCCCTGCATGTCACCATCTCACTGCCACTGCTCTGTGCTGTGTCTCTCATGGATGTGGCAACTCTGTCTCAGCGCAGCCGGCATGGGCAGGACCCCACCACGAGCAGTGCCATGGCTGCTCGGGATGGCACAGAGACCTCAGCTCCTGGGGGAGAGTGTGGGAACACGCCCCGTATCCAGCCTGTGTGGAGTACGGGAACAGAGGTGTTTTGGGCTGTGGATTACAAACAGCAGCATGGTCACTGTTGCCTTGCTGTCACACTGGGCTCTCCCTTAGACAGCAGTCCTTAGTGCCAGGCAGGCTGAGTTCCCGTCCCCACACCGTGGCCTTGGCAGAAGGCTTACCAGGCTGCATAAGTGGCTGCTGACCGAGAGAGGATCTCGGCTGGCTGGCCCCTGGAGTGGGAAATTCATCCCCTTTCCTAACAGCTCGTAGCTGCTGTTGGAGCCGTGGCTTTACTTTTGCCCACATAAATATTGAAACATTTTTAAATTCAGTTTGAGTCATCAGTCTTTGAGTCTGATCCTTTTCCTCACCTGGCTTTTGCCACAGGACTGCTGACCCTTTTTTCGTATACCAGGTTTAGCTCGATGCCTAAGATGGAAGAAGGAGGGCACTGAAATATGAGAGGTGATGGATGACCTGGAAGTAGAGGTGCAAGAGCATGATGGAAGGTAACCTGAGTTCACCCTGGGCAGTGGGGTGCTCCAGCGAAGGGTGAAAAGAGCAAAGAAAGTCCAGTGGAAAACCCAGAGGAGACAACATCAAATGAGGTTAGGAATCCTTCATTAGGAGGAACATATAGTGTGTTCTTCCTCTCCAAATGACAAAAAGGAACAATTTAGAGGTCAGGAACAGTGTGAGAAGGTGAAGGGTAGAGAAAGATCCTGAGACTCTTGTGGAAGGAGACGGTACCCAAGGAAACCAGCAGCCACAGAAGCCTTGGTTAGTGCTCACCCAGGGCGAAGGAGCCTCACCATGAGCCTTCCTCATGGGTCAGATTTTCTCGACACTAGTTATTCCCTTCTTAAATCTCTCCAGATGAGCCTCTCATTTGTCTTTTAAGTGCAACACCCCAAAAGGGACTTATAGTACCCAGTAGCCGAGGGCTGAAAACAGTGAAATTGTGCCTTCTGTCTCTCACAAATGATACGCCTCTCGGTGTGCCCCAGGCTTACACATCCTCATGCTACTGATACATGGAATCATAGAATCATTTAGGTTGGAAAAGACCTTTAAGATCATCAAGTCCAACATGACTATGCTTGGAACCATTTTACACCCTCCAGGTCTCTTGCCAGTCAGGTGCTCCTCCTTTTGTACTTGATTTTTTTTCTCCTTCTAAAAGGTAGATCCTTTTAGCTCTAACCCTCTCCTCCAAAGCATTTGCAACTTACAGTTCTGTGTCATCCACCCTATGCACTATCATTTAGTTGTTAATGAAAACACTGAGCAAAAGAGAGTAGCTACCACCAGGTCTCTACTTGATAGTCTCTCTCTCTCCATCTGTCAGTGACTCACCAGTAACCCCTGTGCTAAAAGCAGGTTATCAACTCCTTGTGCCCATACCTGAGGCTGGTCAGAGCTAGCCTGTGTTGCTAAAGCTTGTTTATGAGGATGTCATGTGAGACAATTGTAAGTCCTGTATATAGCTTTCCCCTTAGTTGACAAGGCCAGTTACCTTGTCAGAAAAGGACACTAGATTCATCTGGCATTAGTTTTTGACAAAACCAAACTATTTGGGTTGTTTGCTTAATCCCTTTGTCATCTTCTGGGTACCAATGGACTGCTTGTTCCCTTGTTTCCCAGGAACCCCAGTCAATCTGTTCCGTAATTCCCACGTTTTCTTTCATATCAAACTTGCCTTCTGCAGGCCTCTCCCCTCTTCCACACAATATTGAAAATAATCAGTAATGATTCAAAGGTTTTGCTGGCATGGCCTCATCATAATAACATACCCCCGTGCACACCCACCCACCTGGGGAAGGGCTGGGTGACATCTCAGTTGGAGTCTGATGAGAGTTTGGATAAGTGCCAAATCTTTCCCCGTTTGGGAAGGTCAGTGGTTGCTCACAGCAAGTAATACAGTTGTAGATAAGAAATAACCTCAGGCAGATGGATGTGAGAAATGCGGGGGGGACAATCAGGTCTGTTATTGACAGCAATGTTTTTGACAAGCTGACAGAAGCACGATATATAGGAAAGTCATTTAAAAAACCTGCTGTCATGAGAAAGTAAGACTTTCTGGTAGTCTTTCTTTTTGCTAACAGGTGTTTGCAGGCACAAAACTAGAATATGATTCAAACCTTTCTTTCCAGAGATGTTTAGTTTTAGAGGATCCTGAATCTTTCAGTTCCTCGGGGGCTTATTTTCTCAGTCCTGGTTACAGATGATGTCCAGAAATTCCTAAGTCAGGGAAAGTGATGGAGCTTGTGTTCCCCCAGGGACACTGATTCCTCCTAGATGTAAGGTTTCAGCTGGGGACAGACATAAATGCAAGAGTATCAGGAGGGAAGATAATAATATACTTACAATATTTAAAGAAACTGAGGTAATAAGCAAATTTGAAGCCAGCTAGATCTCCTATGAGCCTGAAGATCTTTTTTTTTAATCTGAAGTGCTTTAATACATGTATCATATATTTTCAGAATAAAGGAAAATGTGTGTAGCTGAACATCACCTCACTAAGTCTAAGCTAGTCACCCTAAGCTTTATTTATGTTACTGGAGAGAAATAGGCCCCTCTGGAAGGTAATTCATCAGACCTAGTTTGTTTACATCCCTTCATGAATCATTCTCCTGAAGTACCTGTAACTCTCTGTTGAGTACAAGCAGAACCCAGGATGTCTTGGATAACTTCAAGATGTCCATGTTAGATAATAAAACTGTTAAGTATGTCTAAACTTGTTTTAAGAAGTAATAAGAGGTTTTATGTTATTTCAGTCTTTGCTTAAAAAAATACAGGACCAGCACTAATAGAAGAGCCTTAGAAAGCAAGTTCATAGCTTTAGCTGGAGGCTGTCAAGCCCAGGAGGATTCAGAAATATTCAAATTTCATTCTTCTGAAAGGCAAACTAATTACCATCATCAATTTTAATGTTATAAAGCTTCAAGCAAATGCAAAAGCATTCAAAGATCGGCCGTTTATGCTTTGCATGCAGTACAGAAGTAGCTCAACATTTGTTTTCCTAATCTTTTATGCCTACTTTATTGTCATATGTTGTTTGACATTCAGGAAACAACACTTTTAATCAACAGTGTAGGATTGCATTAAAACTTGATGGCCCATGGCTTAATGGCAAAACTGAGTAATTAAATCTGTGGCCTTATTCTGCAAACAAGGGAACTTCCAGGACTTACACACCCACATCCAGGGACACAGAGGTGGAAGAACCTCTTGCATTGCTTTCTTCTGTCTTGGGCTGTGTATTGAGCCTACCAGTAACTAGACCTCTAAATAGTCATCCATAATGTAGTACAGTGCTCTTTCTGAGGGACAGCCTGTGGTGATGATAGTAGTGAGACCATTGCCTAGCTTGCCAGACATGCTGCCTATTGGGCTAGTAGTCCTGTACTTGGAATAAACAACATTGAGAATACCATTATTGATAAATATTGAAGCTGACTCTGCTGCAAGCAGAGGAGGAAAACTCTGCCCTGACCAGCCCCACATAATATCACGTGTCTCTGATGGGTTAATGGAAGGATTTTGATTGCAATCAAGAAGAAAATCCATACTGAAACAGCATGGTATGAGATAGGTTTCTGTTGTGTCCTGGAGTCCTCTACCTCCTCTCACTGTCACAGGTCATCTAATATGTCAGGTATGAAAGATGCCTTAAACTTTGGCTTTGCTGTCATATCTGATATAAAGCACATTTTAAAACACGTGTCTAGGGTGTTTAATTTGTAATAGCTTCTGGTCATACATAATAAAGTAAAAAACAGTTCTGAAAGCTTAGAAGAACATTGCCTTCCTGGAATTGTTTTTCATCCACACGCTCACACCCTGCAGTTCTCCTGAATTTGCCTATGGTACATAGTGGTTAGAAAAGAGTAGTGTCATGGGAAGGAAGAAGGTGGCACCAATTTCTCTCTGCCAGATCTGCTTTTCATAATGCTACCATCTTGTAGGCTTGGAAGTGTTTGAAAATGAAAGCTTTGAAACAAATGCACATGTGGCAAAGTCCTTCGAAGCAGTCAGGGAATGAGATGACATAAACAAGGCTCTGTGACACACTGTCCTCACTTGGCCAGATCTCAGGAAGAAGAGGGAGAAGCAAGACTTTCACTGGCGATGCGCTGAACAATGCCCTGCACATCCCTGGGGTTGTATTTCCACCAGCAAATTGAACAGAGCACTTAGAGCTCTTCCTTTGTGAAATGTAATCATATTACTTAATAGAAAAGTGCTCTCTGTAATGTTTTTAATCCCCCTATAGAATTCAATATACATTCATTTTGGCTCTGAAAAATGGGTTTAAAAACCCATAGAGATAAGACATGCTTATAGTTTGTAGCACAGTGGCTGCAGCATCCTGTGGCTTCTGTCCTTCTTCCATAGAGTACTTCCACAAGGCAGTTTCTGAAGGATTTCACTAATTTCCGTTAGTTTTCAGAATTATTTGGACTTGGATATGGATCTCAGGAATCATTAGGGAAAAAAATAAAATCCTCAGCAAAGTGTGCTCTTGTTCACACAATGTTTACTTCCAGTCATACCTTCCTCATGTGGACTAAGTTAAGGTTTTGGCTTTTTAAAAGGAATAAAGCGATTGCAGTAGCAGTACAACAGCAGGCAAAAGGAAACTGGCAATCCGTATCCCTTTTGTTGTTCAGTGTAGAATGATTAAGAGCAGAGGAGCAAATATTTATCACTGTACCCAAACCTCAGCACTGTAGTACTTGGTTTGGGAATTAGAAAAAATTCCTGAAAGTTTTCTTTAAGATGTTATTCTTGGTCCAGGGGTAAATCAAGTGAATTCAGGTCTTATGTGATACTTCTCAGCTGTCTTGTAAAAATCGCGTTTTTCTACATTACAGAATAATAACTATTCTAATTAGTAATAATAATGTGGCCCTCTTCTTCCCACTTCTCTTCTTTGTGGGACGTAGCTTTGCCTTCTATCTACCTGGCCGTTTCTACAGGTTAATAAATAGGGAAGGAAGAATCACATCTCTGATATTTATGGCCTTTCTCTTAGAGTCTCAGCCCTGAACACAGGATCCTCATATCCCTCAGAAAAGGAGCTTAATTGTCATTCACTTCACATATGCACTAGAGATAGTCCACAGTCAGTCTTCAATTTCTGTATTTCATATGAGAAAGACAGAAGAGATAAAGTAATTATGCATTGAAATTTCAAGTGCAGTTCACCCCATCAGTCTGTAGCAGCAGAGATGAGAAGCAGCTCACACTTAACTGAATAAAAAGATTGCCCTGGCTGTAATAGCATTCATTTCTTCATTCAGGTTGCTCTCTGTACAGAAAGATCATCCAGGAAAGAAAAACTTATTTAGAAGACAAAAATAAATGCATTTGCCTAGCAACTAGCTGGACTTATTCCAGTACTTGCTGAACCCCCTGTGGAGCAAGTCTGATTGACTTGTAATGGAACCTATCAAAAGACCTTTTTCAACTGTGGATGTGCTGTCTGAGACTGAAACTGGTGAACCGTATTGTGCTCTGTTCTTGGAAACCTTTCTGCTCCTGAGATCAAAAGAAAAATTATTTTATTGTTTTCCTGTCCTTTTCATATGCTGGGATCTCCTAACTCAAATAATTTAGATGCTTCTTAAGCAAAGCTGGCAAAAGTTTCAGAGTGGGAGAAATTATTTACTTGTGTGTGCAGGTCTGCTACCAGGCAGTATTCCAAAAAAATAACCATGCTAATTAGTGGCTGAGATAAGGTCTACATAGTCTAGCTTAAGTTAATCATAAACCAGGTTCTACTGCATTGATTTCTGACTTTCACAGAGCTATTAAAAAAAAAAAAAAAAAGCAAACAACAAGTGAAAACCCAACCTCTTTTGTAATTCAGACCAACCTTTCAACAGGAAAGAATTAAAGGTCTTTGTACTAAGAAAGGCTGTACCACCAAGTACTTCTGTGCTCACAGAACCACAGTAAGGTTTTGCCTAATGATCTCAGAAGACTGTCTTGTAATGGCCTGATAGCATCAATTTTTGCTCTGAGACCATTTAGATGTCCA
Organism: Caprimulgus europaeus; assembly: GCA_907165065.1. The sequence continues at coordinate 76,319,828 of OU015524.1, forward strand.
TACAGATAAGTAAGCAGATTCCAGGAAAGGCAACCACTCCTCCCCCACCATGGTAGTATTTGGAGAGTTATTCAACCAAGAATGGGAAAAAACACACTGAGAGCATTGCTAGAAGAATATTGAATGTTCTAATTGAGAGAGAGAGAGTGAATGGCAAAGATGATGTAACAGAAATTATGGGAATAGATATGTCTGAAAATACTTTATATTTATGGTGTTCTCACTTTTCTTTTTATACTCTAGAGCATCACTATTTACATTCAAACAGCCTGGTAGGTTTAAATTTTAAATGAAGCTGGCTTAGAATTATGAATAAGGCCATTAAGTATTGCCTTAATAACCTTTTATTGCATGGAACAACTTCTATAATTGCACAGGGGAAAAGAACTTCAAGCATTTGCATTTGAGTAATTGATGGGCAATTTACAATGTTTGTTTTCTATTTTCTGGGGAAAAATGGAAGGGCTCTAATTCTGTTGTTGACATTTGTTTTTCTCTAATGGGATTTTCAGAATCCAGTCCCATTGATCTGGAGCAGTGTGCAGAGCTTGTAGAAGTAGCCAGCCAGTTTGAACCTTGGAAGAGGGAGATCACAGAATTTTGTGGGATGAGAAGTGTGTCTCTCATTTGGGCTAAGTAATTTGTGCACACTTACTGCTGCTCTGGAGGGTTGTCAGCTCCACTGGTCTTACTAGAGTTGCACTGTGCTCTTGATTCTAAGGTTGCAACAACCCAGCTACAAACCCTGAATACCAGATATTCCCGTGGGATTAGGAAATAAGAAATAGAACTGAGAAAGAGTTCTTCAGAAAAACATGCTGCAATATCTGTCCTTTACATGGGGAAATACATAGTCCCCCTGCTAAGTGTGATGGCTGAATCGGAGCACGTACTACACAAAATAGGAGGGTCAAATTGATTGGCATCATTGAGACATTGCAAAGTGGCATTCTAATGCAGCAACAAAGACTAAAAGATTGCAATGAATCAGAACCTTGGTTGACCTGAGTTATGCTAGAAGTTTGACTTGATCCTTATAATGCTGGCTTTAAAAATCTCTTGATGGATTTCACTTTCCACTCCAGGTTCCTTCAGGTCAAGGCTAAATCGTGTTTCACTGGTGCTGCCCGTGAAGTCATTGTTTATGGATAAATATTATGAGTGTTCTTAGCCTGGAAGTTTTCACAAGCACTAAATAGTTCCTAATGTTTTCATTGATTTTGACCAATAAATGAGAGAATCAGAAAAGAAACTAGAAGCATGAGGCAGCACAAGACAGAAGTACCAGTATTCAGGTTTCCCTAATACATATTAATTCACTAGGAAAAAATACTCCGGTCAAATAGCAGCTTGAAATAGTCCAATGTGGAAGTGGCAGAAGGTGAAGAACACCTAATGAAAGGCACCTACAGTGATAGAAATGATACTTGGTAGGGCACAAAGCAGAAACTTCAAATTCCTTTGAAATGTCCAAGTGTCAGGAGTTTACTTCTAATTTTTTCCAAAGGGGCTCAGAAATGAATTAACTGTAATGCATGATCTCTTGTTTATAATCTCATCAGTATTTGAGGAATGGAAGTTTATAACTATGACACCAATTTTGGAAGGTATTTCAGAGGAGATCTGTGAAGCTGTGGATAAATATATCTGCTGTGTCTGTATCAGGCAAACCACTAGGAATTGCACTAAAGGAAACAGTATACACATGGATAAATATGATATATAGGGGGAGAGTAAGTATGGCAAAAGTTTATTCCTCAGAAATGTGTCAGAGCTTTTTTTCTGAAGAAATGAGCAGGGACATCGATATAGGAGATCCAGCTGATAAAGCCTGTTTAGACTACCAAAAGGTATGCAACAAGGCTTTAAACTGGGCTGCTGTGGATATTTGTCCTTGCAGATACATAATTAGCTAAATGAATAGGGAAGAGAATTTAGGAGACTTGGATGATTTTCACACTGAATGCCAACCAGCAGAGGCTTATATGATTTTATGTTGGGATGGAGTGGAATTCAAGGTTGGTGAAGGGTCTGTGCAGGCAAAGTGACCAAGCTAGCAGTGAAATATTCAGGGCAGTAAAGGTAAGGGATAAATGTGAAGGACCTCTTAGTACCATGTGACCAAAAGGTAGGTTAAATTTGACATAGCTAAATATAAAATGAGGGCAAAAAACACTTCTAATTTTACAGTGTTGCAATCTGAGCTGCTTTTTAATGCAGAAATGAGGCTGGGGTTATTGCAGACATTGCTAGGAAACTTTAAAAGGGGGAACTAAAATATTTTTAATTTTATTTGTAATTATGTTGTTGCATACTACTGTTGTGCTCCAGCAACCCTGTTTCTGCTTCCAGAAAAGCTGTAATAGAACTGGGAAAAGCAGAGAAGGGGGAGTGAAGGGATGAAACCAAACAAGGAATGACTAAATAGCCATGAACTTTTCAGCCTGGAACCAGGTGACCGAGGGAGGGCCTGGCAGATATCTATAATATTGCTAGTGGGTATGAGGAAGAAGGTTAAGGAAAAACTGCCTGTTGTATCTTGCAGCACAAGAGCTAGGAGCCCTCAAATAAAACTTGTGCACTGCTTATTCCAAACAAGTAATTTTCAGGGAACGTGCAAATAAACTGGGGAACTTCTGACACAGGAAAAAAAAAGACAAAGATGCTAGCTTCGACTCCAGAGACCCTTGAGTGGGGGACTGGGGCATGTACCAAGAAGGCATCCAGGTACAAATACTGCTGCTCTTGGGCAGCAGTGTGGGCCATGATGGAGATGGAGCAATGGAGGACATGAACCTGTGGGCTCCACCAGTATAACTGTTCTTCTGCTCTTATGATAATGAAAAGTGGAAAAACAATGACTTTGTTTTGCATCTGGTTCTCCCTGAAGATTAGACCTGATGGAAAACAAAATTTGGATAGGAGTGCATCCAGACCATGTTACCTCTAGTTATGACTTGCTGGGACTGGAGTGACCCCAGCAGACATTCTACAGTATGCTGTTAAAAAGGTAATTTCCCCATGATTGCTGTGGCATTCTATTTGGCAAGTACCGTGCAGCATGTCTCTGGCACTGAAATTTTAATATATTCATTTTAAATATCTGCCAGTTTTCACAGGCTGAGCCTGGGAAAGCTCAGCGCTTTTGTTTTTCTCCTTGCCAAAGCTAAGAAGCTATAAGCATATAAATTCAGGTGATAAGTAGCTTCTGGGAAAGTGTACAAGAAGGTAAGATGTGAAGCTGAATAAGGAAACAGAGTTTTAAATGGCTTTTGTTTTTCCTGTTACAAGTCTGCGGTGAGTTTCTTTTTTATACCTTCAGATGTGGAAGAACAAAAAATTCATCAGTCCTTTAAAAAGATAACCTCAGAGCTGTGTTTTGCACTAAACCAGTTCTGAGTTACAGCAACAAATGCTTGAGCTAAACTTACTATTTATGTGCCACCATACTACATGTTTGAGTGCTTCCTGCAGAGCAGCTTGCTACAGCCGGGGTAATTATTTCCAAGTTTCAGTCCTAAATGTTCATTTCCTTTTCACCAGATGCTATCTGAGCGCAGCAGCGTGAAGTTCAGCCTGCACCGACTGGAGCCTCTGCTTGCCGGTGACTCCCTGTACACACAAGCTACACCAAGTTGAACTCTACACCCGTACTACTTCTGATATGTAAAGCAGCTTATTTAGCTTCCCTGGGCATCTCTGTTTTTTGGAAGCCTTAAACACAGGCATAATGTCAACTGAAAAAAAATCCATAACTGGAAAACTGCAGCCTTTCTCCTTCAGTGTCCCCATACGCAGCCAAGCCTGGGATTAAAATCCTGGTTCACAGGTAGGGCCATAATTTCAGTGGCTGCAGCAGGTGGATCAGACATGTTATGTAGGTCATTGCTGCAGAGGGAAAGAGGAGGATGCTCTGTGCTGTATGGCAGGCTGGAGATGGAGAAGGTCCTCATCTTCCTGTTGGAGTGACAAAAAAGAGGCAGTCCTGGCTAGGCATTAAGTGCAGTTTTCCTTGTGAAAGCAAAAAGATTTTCACTATGAATGTTTGTATAACTTCCAGTAATCCAGGAAGATTGCAGAAAACAACTGAGAATGGGGGTTTTAAAGCTTGATACAGAGCTGTCATCTGCCAATGATAGTCACAGGCTGTGCTGGAAAAGTAGCTTGTGTTGCAGATCCACTTGTGACATATTTTTGCCTTTTTTTCCTGTGCTTCTTTCTTCTTTTTCAGTGTTCTATATGAGATTTTTTTTACCCTGGGGTGCCTGCTAAGATCCTATATAGATCTCATTCTTTTGTAAAGGAGTGGAAGGGAAGATTTTTTCATTGTTTGGGGTTTTTGTTTGTGGGGTTTTATTTTCTGGTTTTTTTTTTTTTCCTTTTCCCGTCCATTTTAATACAAAAAGAAGCTGATGAACCTGCACACAGTAAAAAATAGGAATGGGTCCAGTCTAGCTCATTTCCCCCTATCTTGGCATCTGTCCTGGTTTTGCATCTTATCTGCTGACTTGCATTCACTGATACAATAAACAGCATAGCTAATGCCAAATTTAGCTCTGTGCATCAAGGCTTACTGTGGACTGCTATTCTTCATACTCACTAGCGACTTTGTTCAAAGTTCTCACCTATCTATCATATCTTAGAGGTCAGTTCTTGTGTTTGCCCTGCAAAGGCTGATATATTCTCTTTGTTATTTACTTTCACAGTCAGATGTTAATGGTTTTGACAGCTTATTCCAGTCCTTTCTGGATACCTACTTCCTTTAGATAGGGTGAAAGAGTCTTCTTCATTGTCTTTGTCATCATCAGGACCATCAAAGACACCAGGTGGGGACAGGGCAAGAGGTACTGTGGGACCTTTTATTTAATAGTGCAAAAACACAGATGGTATTTTTTTGCTCTGTGTTGGAAAATCCCTATCAAGCAATCTCTTTGGAGTAACAGTAAATGCTCACTTAGGGAGCATGAAGCATGGTTGTGGTTGTTCAGAAGGATGGCTTGGTGTGCAGTGTGCATGACGGAAAATCTCTTTGTATGCCTCCCTGTCCCTTATCCCCTACCCATTTTAGTAATAAATAAGTCACTAACTGAGTACAGAAATATTTTCTGGTTATTTGACTCCCCTCTGTTCATAGCAGTGCCACTCTATATGCCTCACTCTACACCCTTCCATGACTGATGAAGAATTTTTTCAATAAAATATGCTCAAGCTAAAACTAAAAGGCAATACATCGTGGGTCTTAAAAACATTATTAGTAGCATTAATGGAAACAAACTGCTTCCACCACTTACCATCACTTCCTATGTTCTAAATCACATCCTAAGAACGCACCGTTGCTGCTGCTCTTTTTTCAGTTCAGCATTGCCAGATGTCACTGGAATAAACGTCTTGACAAGCCGTTGTCATAACTTTTTTCCTCCTTCTTTAAACAGTAACTTACTATAGAAATGCCAGTTTTCCTACACACACTATCATATGTTTAGAATACATTATGTATTAAATTACTTTGAAGTAGTTGGTACAAACTAGTTGGCATCCCTCTGATAACTCCTGAGGAAGCCAAACATAATATGCATGCACTTTTAAATTATCTATAAGCAGTTCTGTTCTGTTTTCAGGGGTGAATGCTCAGCTGTATTTCACTTCCAATGCATTTTTGTTTAAAGCTTGTGTTTAAATGTGAATGTAGTAGCACCTGGAGAAAAAGAAAAAAAAAAGAAACTAAAGCATATTGTTAGCTTCTCCAAAAATTTTGAATAGTTTCAGTTTATATACTTCAAGTAAGAGAACGGAGCATAGAATTAATTAAAATAACAACAAAAATTTTCAAAGGAATTTTAAAGCAGGATCTAAAACTATATATTTTCTAGACTATATTCTCTCACAAGGAAATGCAAATTCTAACTTTTAATGGCATTTTGACACTTTGCCTTTGAGCACAACTTTTTCTCTATCAACACCCAAAAGGCTTTGGTAAGAAAGGAGAAATGGAGAAACTGTCTCTGCAATCACAGCTCTGCTTTCTAATCATTAATTGCCCCTGGGACCATGAATATAAGTTGATAAGACTTTCTTGAATTTGAAAATGACACTACTTACTAAATTGTTTTCTTATTAAAATAAGACTTAAAAAAGACCTAGATGAATAACTATGATAAAGCTCATAGAATAAAGTTGGGGAAATACTTTTACATGAAAGAAGTTCCTCACATGACTGCATAGGCCAAAGAAAAATACGAATAAGGGACTCAAAGCATAGCCCTGCAGAAATGGTCCCGACAGATGCAAGAGGACCTGTTGTTTGGCTTGTCCAAACATCTGTCAGTAGAGACATTTCAGGATATGTGGTTAGGAAACTATCCAGTAATGACGTCCCCCAGTATGACTGCCACAATGTGTCATAAAAAAGACTGTAGATGGATGTTTCTCTGATGATCATCCAGGCAGGAGTTTGGGAGACACATCAAGGCTACCCCTTGAATAAGCTGCAGATTAGCATGATTCAAGGGCAAGGGGGAGATTTGCAAACAGAGTTTTAGGGAAACCACAAGAAATGATATGGAAATGGATATGAAATAACCAGCTCAAGGAGCTGAGAGCCTCTCCTGAGGTCTGTCTTGAGGGATGCAGGAAAATGGCAAATAATCATGTGTAGCTGGTCTGATGCATACATAGAGAATAGTTAAGTAGGTTAAACATGTTTCTTTCATTTTTGTCTTTAGAAAGCTTTTGAACTGCCTTATTATTTTTGACTTCTGCAGGTTATCCCATGGTTACCATGATAATCTCTGGACCACACAGGGACCCTGGCACTTCAGTGCTTTTACTCAAAGCAGGGAAATCAAAATGGGGTGCATTCACTGAAGATGTGGCCAAGTCTCTTTGAAAGTTGGTTGCATGAAGTTTTAGTAGAAGGTGTCTCTTCAGATGGCTGCAGGAAACAAAGAGAACGTGCTAAACCTCAGGCAAATATGTAATCAGGACTTGCCTTGAAAGTTATTATCAGTATGTTGTAAATAAATGTTTGAGATAGTCTTGGAGAAAGCAATAACACACTACTCCAGTTCTTGCTCTAAATCAAAATGTTTGTTATCATGACCTGGTTATGGTAATTTCATTTCCATCATACACAGAACAAAATAGACAAGTGGTTTGCTAATGGGTCTTGGGCACAAAGAATAATCCCAGTCTAAACAACAAGTGTAATTAATTACTGTACTTAGAGCTAACTCTAAAGACATCTCATAGTCTATATAATATGGTAGATGATCTGGAGTATTCTTCATAGCAACTCTGACTGAGGACTACCTCCCACACAGTGTTCACGCTCCCTTTATAGAAGGGAAACAGAATTTCCCTCTGCAGCCCAAATCTTTGTCAGTTGCTTGTATTCAAGGTTTTCCCTCTCCTTGCTTCCAGTCCACCATTCATTGGCCCATAGAAGTGTCTCAGCCCCTCTCCTGACCCATCATTGACTGCTGATGTACAGATCTAGGAGGGCCTGGCATCCTTAAGTATCACTCAAACTCTAGGTAGAAATACACATTTTATTTTTCTTTTTCTTCCTGTATATTTGCTCCTACAAACTGTTCACCTGCATTGTTTGTTTGGATTTTGTAAACAGATGCTTTTATTTGCTTATAGTTTAACCTTGCTTGTCTTAGAGTGATTTTAAAGTAATTATCTGAACTCTTATAATCCCTCTATCAATTTAAAAAAATAAGATACTGGCTGCTTTTCAGGTTCACAAGCTCCATACTATATTCCACAGGTTATCTAAATTCAAAGAGGCCATGTCTCTACCTGTCTACAGAGGACAGCTTGGGACTTAGTTAAAAAGGCTTTGAAAGTAAGATATATTTCCCACTTATCATTGCCAGCCAGGAAAGTTCTCTTATGAGTAGCAAACAAGGAGAAGCACACTTCATCTCCAAGGGCACTTTAAATTTCTCAGTAATAGATTGATTTCTCTTCTGAAGGGAACATAATGTGTGTTTGATTATAGGACAACAGTTCCTCAACAGGTATTGACCGTGATTTAAAAATGCATGAACAGTTCTATTCTTTTAGTTCATCTTTTCCTCATTTAATCCATTAAAACCAGGAGAAAAAAAAAAAAAAAAAGAGATGAGAAGGTTGTAATAGGAAGACAGAAATGAGATAAATACAGCTTTAGGCTAGCTAATTTATCATAGGTGATAGCATAACTGTGGCAGCATAGCACTGAAGTAAGAGCATTTACCCCTGGTCTAGGTAGTGTTTGCTGCCTGTGCTGTGCTCAATATTACTTCAGGTCCTTTACATGTAGCACCTGAACCAGTCAGCTTAGGCACATCTACTCAAGCTGCTCTGTAGCAACTCCCATAGTCATAGCACTCACTTAATGGGTAGAGTTCTGAATATTCATATGGAGCTAATTCTGCTTCCTGGAAGATAAATGGAGTGTGACTCTCAGCTCCAATGACAGGCAATCACTCACCCTTTCTTGAATATTCAGTAGGGTAGCATGCCTTGGATTATTGTATATGTAAATTTTAATATAATTTGGAGGGGGTGTGGATTTTTAATTGGTAGCAAAGTAAGCAAAAAGCTGGGGTAGGGCACTAACAACTATGCAAAAATACAGTTGGCTAGCTTAATTGTCCTTCACAGAGAAACAGCATGCCTTTGGTAGTATGATTGAATTGAAATATCACTACATTACATGTACTTATTACTGTGAATCAGCTTCCTGACTGGTCCATGGCAAATGAATAGGCACAAAGTTTATAGTTAGAAACCATTCTCTCTCACAGCTGCATATCCCGTAATCAGACACTGTGGAAGGAGGGGCAGTCAATGCTCCCCCCATACATTATATCGAATCTCATTGTTCAGTCAACCACAGCTGGGAAAGGATGAGCATTAAAAAAATTACTTTCTAAGTATCAGCTGAGAATCCCTGATTGTAGTGTTGCAGATGGCTCTTTTCAGCTAAGTAATTAAGTATAATATGTAAGAAGTAGGTACTATGTACAGCAGTTGACTAAACCCTAGTAAATAGTAGAGGAACATTTTTACAGTTCCTGTAAGGTAGATTATTTGCTTTGAAGCATTCCCTGAAGGTGACTTTATGAAACATAGCCACTCTTGGTAGTGGTGATCTTCTAGATTCTTTCCTCCGGTTCTTGTGAGGTGGGAGAAAAGAGATAAAGAGATCCCAGGCCAGCTGCTCAGATTCTATAAATTGCCTCTGCTCTAATGAGTCTCAGCCTCGCTAGGTAAGTCTTTGCCACCTGACCAGCAGATCTAAATGAATTTTCTAATTACTAAAAACATTTAATCAGACTGGATTCTCCTGTTTCATAGATGAATTTAGTTCTGAAGTGGAGATAATAAAAAAAATCCTTAGAATAGATACAAGAAATCCCATGTTATGTTACACATTTAAAAGTCCTTTTCATGAAGCTATAAATCATAATGCCATAAAGGCAGTATGCATGGAAGTTTGCTGATTATTCAAGATCCTGATCTTACAGGTTAGTAAGCAAGTTTAAAATATTTCTCTGACTAAATGTAGACGTCTCCATCTAAGCTACTCACCTTCAGCTGTCTTCATAGTGATGGAGATATAGTTGAAGATGACAAAGATTCATGATGAATAAGGTTCATGTCATTTGCGAGTAGATTTCTAAATTTAACTCAGAGGAATTACTCCTTCAAAGTACCTATTTCCTTCCATCAGATATAAAAGAGCTGCAGAGTGCCTAGACATCAGCAGTATAATTACCTACATCTGACCTAAATTAAAATGTCCCCCATCATCAATGACTTCAAGTTTTTGCCTGCAATCACAGGGACAAAAGTTATTGGGAATCCGTATAGGTGCAAATACCCAAACTACCTAAACTGTGATACTGCTGAGATGCCCTGTGATACTGTCTATATTTGCATTACAAACTCAAGAGAAGCAAAAACAGTTTGTGAAGCCCTGCAACACCCCTGAAACGCCAAGTTAAGATCAACTATATGCAAGTTCAAAAGACCCCTCTAGTAAGCAGGTTTGTTGAGGTTTTTTTGCTTGGACATGACTTTTGTTTCCTCACCATCCCCCACAACAAACCTAAGTTGTTTTCCAGGAAGCCTCATTGGGACCATACCTTTTGTGAGAGGTCTTTGACTACATTGACATTAGTATTGGGTTTGAGTTTTTTAAACCAAAGTATGGAATACTCAGCTTTATTGCTTACCCTGTGAAACTCACTGGCCTATTGCTGAAGGTGATGCTGAGACTGTATCACAGATTTATGCTTTGTTTTGGTGCAGGTTAGGATCTGCCAGCTTCCATCATTGAGTTTATAGCATCTTCATAATCTAAAAATACCATCAGTCTATGGCTCTGGATGTCTGGGATGGAATAGTTTGTATCTACTGGTAGACTTTGCAAGGCGTGCAGTAATGAACTGAGGGTTAGTTCTAGGAGGCAACAGATACTAAAAACTCCTCTGAAGATGTTAGCAGTCACTGAGTTTTATTTGGTGCCAGGGTTGGAACTAAAAGCAGAGTTTGGAAGATGAATGCTGAAGAAGAAATTTTATCACTAGTTCTGGCCAGATATTCATGTTTAGAGTTGAGGAATGGTGTCTGAAAAGACAGATTAATAATGTAGAGTGCTCTGCACGGTAGGGTTCACTTGGGGTATAGTTAAGGCTATGCTTTGGCTTTGTTTAGTGTTCAGATCAGAGCTACAAATGCTACATATTCCTGGATGACGAAATGACTTTTGGAGGAAGGCTGGGGAGGGAGAATGATGAGCTTAACCTTGCAAATACAGCAGCTGTTCCAGGAAAAAAACTCCAGGTGAACTGCTTGCAGACCTTCTGTACATCCTTTTGTTTCAGGAACAAGACATAGAAAATGAATTCCTGGGATACTTTGTGTTAAAGATCTTTGAAGCTATTTTCCAAACTCTCTACTTCATGGTAATGAGAGTGGGAAATGAATACAAACTCAACCAGGTGTTTGCCTTCCTCGAGTTGTTGGAAAACACTAATACTTTTCACAGGATCCAGTCCAACCAGTGCCTGGCTGGGGGCAGGCAGAGCTGCATCAGCCTCCATGTGTGCTGCAGCCTCCGTGGCTTACCAGCTGGGCCAGCCAGACCGGGAGAGAGCCACCAGCTCTTTGGGGATAGGGCAACAGAATCCCTACAGTGGAGGAATAGTTGTTGTGGTCTACCATCGCACATCAAAGTGCAAATACAGTGACAAGCAGTCACCAGTCAACTAGGGTGTAACTTTGTTATCAACAACTATGGGACATGTTAGATTAATTTTGTATCTGTTATAAATAAGCAAAACTGTCATTAAATGAGGACTGATCAGATTTTACACATCACCATAGAGCATCCCAGGTTCTTGTGTTGTTTCTCAGACCCTGGCAATGCTCCTTGACATTGGATCCTGCTCTTCCGTCCTTCGTTTTCTTCTCCATTCATCTCTCCTCATTGATCACTCTTTACAAGCTCCTATGTGCTATGCAAAACTGTTTTTTACATCCAGTCAGAGTCTATCACATCTACTATGGATATCTTCCTCTGATTCGGCATTTCTTTTAGCTTGCTACAGTCTACTAACTGTCTCTGTCCAGTTTGTGTTCTTTCCGAGCTAGGTTAAATACAAGCAAGATTTTTGCTTTTACAAGGTCAGCTTTTTCTCAGGTCCTTGCACAGCAGTTTATCTGGCCAGGTTGGTCTGGGACCCACAATACTATCTATCTGAATAACAATGCCTCCCATTGCAGCTTGTGAAGTGCTGCTAAAAGCTGATTAGGAATCTCCAAGTACAGACTGTCCTGCAGACCTTGGTACATTAACAAGGCAGAATTACAGACCCACATGTCTACTTTAAGGGTGGGACTACACTTGAAGGGGGCCTTTCAGGTTTGTTTTGTCTGCAAGGAGTCTTTACGTGCACCAAAGCTGTGTGCAGTACAGCCCAGTGCATAGTAAGTGGGAATGGTTAGAGGATTAAGTTTAAGAGCACGTTGTAGCTCTGATTTAAAAAGCTATTGTACACTCACACAGGAATATCCTGAGGCCTATTCCAGTAAGCCCTGCCTGGACCAACACAAATAAAAGCCATTCTCCATCCTGATAGTGCTGCTACATTATGGTGGCAGGCAATAAACCTACCTCCTCCATCTTCCACACTCTAGATTTGAACCTTCCCTAATTCATTAGCAAGCAGGGAGCAGGAGCCCTCTCAACCCTCCTGTGAACAGCAACAGTTTTCTCCTGCTTCCTGTCCTAACTGTCCAGCCCTGCTACCTCATGCCAACCCATAGGGAAATGAGCCCTGCTAACACCTGAGCTAAGCTTTAGTCCTCACACACAGGTCCTACTCTAGTTCTTGCAATTTTCAGATCTGGCTGCAGACTTTGGATCTTACTGTCAGTAACCCTAAACCCTGCTCAACCTAAAAGCTAAAGTTAAACCTTCCACCCCTTATGCTATTCATATCGCTTTCTCCTTACCATAAATCAAACTCTTCACTCTCTGCTTTCCTAAATACTAAACCTTAACCTGGCCCTAATCCCAGTACAAGAAGTAATCCCGTTACCCCAGCATGAGCTGGTGCTGGCTTTATGTCAAATGACTGAATCTTTCTGGAGCCTGTTGCTTAGTTGTTGTTTTCTGGGGTTTTTTTTTAAGTACACTGAAGGTCATTGTATTTGGAGCCATTTTTTTTCCACATTTGTTACCGGTTCTTTTATTGATGCTAATGAGCAAATAAAATCCACATGTAGTCTGGGCTAGCAGTCAGGTTATAGTCATGGCAGGGGCTAAGTGTTGGGGTGTTTTACCATTCAAGGCCAACAGAACTAGAATTTGGGGGTGGAATTAGGTGTCAAAGCAGAGCAGAAAGGTTTGTCTTTTACACTGGTTGTACAGGTGTCTCTGAACAATGTTGAGGGTATCGGGAAATTTGGATTTGAAGTTAAGCTGTTATGTGCTGAAGAGATTGATTTGCTGCTGGATCCTACAGAGCCTGAATGGATGGTCCAGAAAGGGTGCTCCCTGCAAAGATACTGCCCACACCAGCACCCCATGCTCTTCTGTGAGTAATGAACACACCTCATGTTTCCTTCCTTTGGTCTAGTTTGAGGGGTAGTTTGGTTACAAACCTGCAGCACCTGTCATACCCTGAAGCACTGGGGTGGGCTATTGGGACTGTTGGCAGTGGGCAGCATATGGATTGAGAATCCATGACAAGTCCCACGGCAGTGTTGCTAATGCAGAAGCTTGTCTGGGAGCAGATGAGGTGAACACCTTCTTCAAGAGACATTGTAGGTAAAAATTGAACCCACAGAGAAATAATGTTATTATAATGTTTTATGTCACCAGTGAAATGTAGGCTCTAATAGTGTAATTCCCACAAGGGCTAGAGAGAGTTAAGGTGCAAGTGTCTCCTTCATCATCTCTGTTAATTTAACTGAGCACCTGAAACTCGCATACCATTCCTGATCCCGTATAACAGGTTCTACTTAGAGTTGCCTAGTGTCTTGTTTAACCTAAAAAACAACAGAACTTGAAATTTTTCTTGATGTGGCAAGAGGCTAATTTTGCTGAGCCAAAGGGCCTGCAGATAAGCAGGGGTCCCATGACAAAGATAAAGCAGCATTTGCAGTTATAGAGGTCCTTCAAATTGTCCCTATCTCTGCTGGGAATTGTATAAGAAAAAAATTGCACAAACATATTAACATGATACTGTAAAAAACTGAATGTGAGTCTTGTAGAAACACGTCATATTGGCAAGGCTAGAAAATGAATTCACCGGTTATCTAGGGCCAGCAGCAATTTACTTACCCCAATTTACAATGCAGGCCTGTGTGAAGGCTGAATTCGTGGTGGGCTTAAAGGGAGACTGCACACTTCTCACGAGCAGTTGGATTTTTCTGAACGATGACGAAATCAAGGATTTAAAAGGCAATTTCCGTTCACTTTTTTTTTTTTTAAAATATATATTTGTATTTCCGAATCTCTCAGCTGCTGGTGGGGAGAGGGTAGAAGGGCTGTGCTGTGTGGCGGGGTTTCAGCCATGTGTGGGGTGTGTGGCTGCCTCTCAGCCTGAGACATTACATACAGTGTCTAATCCTGTAAACCATAAAATCTCATGTGAATAGTGCCATTGATGAAGCTTGCAGGTAAGGGCTGCTTGTGTGAATGACTGCTTGAAGGACCCAGCCCTCTAATTTCAGTCTGTAGGAAACTTTCCTAGCTGTGTTTTGTGTAAAAACACCTAAAAATCAGTTCCTAATAACATTCCTGGCAGACTTTCTGCTGTAGTGTTGAAGGTATTGCTGATATTTAGCTGACTGCTACGACCGTGGAAAACGATGAACAGATTAAGGTCCTGGCCAGGCTCCCAGCAGAGCTGATCGGTTGCACTGGGAGCAGAAGCCACTCCTAAACGTTGGTGAGACTGCACCCTGGGTCTGGAGACAGAAGACAGAGGCAGTCCCTGAAAACAGTGTGAAACACAGGGACACTGACCTTCCAGTCTTAGCTTTAGGCCCAAAGGAGAGGAAGGTGGTAGGCGGGGAAGGGGGAAAGACTGTAGTTAATAAACTTGTGTTAATGATGTGAGTCATTCCTCCAGTGTCTGCAAAGAGCAGTTAATTTATCTGCCAGGAATAAATTAACACTGTAACTGCTTTGCCAGCCTAATTACCTTGCAAGCTGAAAGGAAATAAGGACTTGTTCCTTAATAGCTTTCTCTTCAATGAACTGCTTCAAACATTTGCACTAAAAATAATGGAGACGAGGAGGTGTGTGGGGGGCAAGATCTGTGTTTTGCTCTAAGTAGCTTCATGCTTATGAAAACTGGAAAGAGGAAAGTTTTATGCTTTAAGCTAATCAAATACATTAGATACATATGGCAGACAACTGTCTCAGGGTAAGATACTTAGAGAGAGAGTCTTCTTCCATGCCAAGACTGCTCTGTTCCATACCAGGAAGATGTCATTCTCCTAAATATTTTACATGAATATGAACTATTGATCATTCAAGCCAACAGATATATAGGTGGGGGTTTTTGTTTGGTTGTTTTTTTACCATTTGATATCCTCTTCTGTGCAAGGCATAAGTGGAGAGGTAATTCACTTCACATAATTGTTTGGACTCATATTCCAATACAGCACTAAATTTTTTGTCATTAAACACTTTTTTTCTAGTGCACCTAAGGAAGAGGAATATAAAAGCAATATAATCCTGGGAAGTTAATTTGAAGGTTCCAGATATCCAAAATTCAAATTCTGTGTCTATTTCTTCTTCTCAGGAAGTTTCAAATGATGCCACAAGTGTGGTTGCAGACACTAGCTGTGGAATATGTCATTGACTAGAGAATATGCACCTTGATTTGAGGAAAGTCGACAGGTAGTCATTTATCACACAATAACCTTATGCCTGTAGGTTTCTTTGGGCAGAATCAAGCACTTCAGTGTGATTATAAAGACCTATGAATGATGAATTATTATAAAGACCTCTGCAGGCAAGTATTGTGAGATTTATTTTTTAATTTTTTCAGTCTTTAATAAGGCTTAAAGTCTCACAGGATGAAAATGTCACAGAAATAAAATGTTATAATGCACGTAAAGGAGAGATGAGCTTATGTGGAGACAATAGTTGAAGAAGCAAGAATCAAGAAATGCACACTGGGAATATTTGTACCTGCAACTCCCCACTCAAACCCAGTATTTACTGTGAACAGGCTTTCAGAGACTGTCTAATGTGTCAGTTGGTTGGATTAAGTGCCAATTATTCATTACTTAGTCACCAAAATGTCTGTCAGTGCATCAGTTTCTTAGCAATTGTACAGCTGGTTAGGAAAAAAAAAAATCAATAGAACACCTCCTCAGCAGAATCTATTGATTTTTGTCAAAATTAAAATGCTATGTGGAGATGGTTCTGGTTCAGTGGAAGCCACAAACAGATATTTTCTCCCAGGACCACTGTGCTTGATGAAAGGGGTAGTTGCAGCTCCTCTGCCATAGGCTGCTCCCCAGGTGAGCTCCTGGCAAGTGCTCCCTAATGCCTGTCCTGCAAAATCGATCCTGGTAAATCAAAGGGGTGGATGGGGAATAACAGGCTTGATTGTTAAAATTTGGTTTAAATGAATGAGGGTGTGCTCAGGTAGGAAAATTCTGGGAAACAGTAACCTCTTCCACCTATATGGCTGGGTCTGGAGAGGACACCCAGAAGCCTGACCGCCTGTGACACTTGGGTCCCCATGAGCCAGGTTTCCTCTTGTCCCTCTTTTGACTCTAGACTGCTTGTTTTCCTGGTTCCTCTGGTAGGTACCCCGTAGTAGTGCTTGGGGGTTTCTAAGCTGCACAACTCTGGCTTAAACAGGGGCTCTTTGATGGTATTTAGTGGAGATATCAAATATTTTTATACTTGCAGAGAGTTTTGAATTCTGCTGGGGACAAAACTGTTTTGAAAGGCTGAAGTCTTATGCACAGAGGAGTTTAATCTCTTAAGATGTCTCTGACCGTTTCAAAATTAAAATGACAGTTTTGACTGAAAGTACATGAAAAGGCAGGTTCATAAAATGCTGAAGACTGAGATATAAGGGTGGTTCCTGCACAAAATAGGCAATCCTGTTAGCTGAAATGGGGTTGCAGGAAACTGAAAAGGTGGTGAAATGAGTTTGGAAGCTCTCTTCAGGGAGATATAATTTCAGCAGGATTCTGAAAATCTTACAGACATTTAAAGTAGCCTCTTTCACCACCCTTCTTCCCATGTTGTCTCCAAAGTAGAAACAGTAGGATACGAGAAGGTTCAGTGTGAAGTAATATTCAGAAAACCTGCATGAAGAAGGTACTTTGAGGCAAAGAATTGAGAGGAAGCAATAGCAAACTATTTTGCCACAAAATGGCTGGGAAGAACAGTTATGGTATGTCTCTCAATTGCTTTCTTTCTGAAGAGCCTGTATGAAATACAGAGCTTCCTGTGTTATGAGAGTAAGGCAATGAGTCTCACACACTGTGGTCATATAGGATGGAGATGCTGCTCAGGAAAGCTGCCCAGTTTCTTGTATGTCTGTGAAGCATAAGCTTTCTATACAAATACAGCAGTATATCACAAGCAAGGTATTTTGTAGATTTTAAACTTTTGTCAGAAAAGCACTAAGGCCAACAGAAGATTATTTTATCCTTGTATCTTTTATTGGTGGCACTAATTCAGAAGATTAGGCGTTCAAATCCTGAAATTCCTGTTTAACTGACTGGAAAATTTATGAGTTTTGAGGTAAAATTACTTGACTGTTGTAAAGAACTGCAGAAAGAACTATGTAACTGTGTCTTTACTTAAGACTGTGCTTTCAATCAGTGAAACATGAAATACTGTCACCTAAGAAAATACATTAGTCTCATAATGGCATTTTTGAATAAAATAGTGATCTTATTTAATATGTTTTCCTTTCATTAAATTCTCTTTCCAATTCTTGATTTGTGCTCCTATTAAATAGATTTTCATACACTTGCTAAAACAATGTTTGTTGATTTCGAATCAGTTGGCCAAGGAGAGAGTAAGAAATCACAGGAAAAGTAGTGGAGAAGAAATTTTTTTGTTGGATTTTCTCTAAGAGAATCAAAATTGCCCAAGAAAGCAGAGGATAAAAAATTTTATTGGGAGTTACAATTTCAGTGACAATGTTCTTGTGCATTGGTTTTGTTTCAGGGCAAATCCTACATTGGTCAGATATGACCCAAAGTATCTTATGTTGATTTTGAATTTGCTAGAGATTTTCATAATCATCCTACATTGAGGGAGGGGGAAAGAAGAAGAAGGAGTGCTAGAGAATCAAATTATAGCTGAGTATGATTGATTATATCTGTATTTTTTTCTCTTTGTTTATAATGTGTTTTACTCCTAGAATAGTTTGTCTTATGTGCCAAGATGTCAGGAAGATGTTTTTATAGTAGTTATAAATCTTATTTTAAGCCTAGAAAATGAGATAAATAAGTAATACCATATCTGTCTTAACTTTTTATATACCTCCTCAGTTAATGAGGACTTCTGTACAAGGTTAGATCTTTTCATACCTCCAGGATACATCAGTGTGTTATACTTTTAACCTTGTTATCTGTCTCTAGTACAGGAGTACGTGTTCTGTAGTTCAAATGCACAAACATTTTGAAGATTGCTTTGCAAGTATTAGACCATTCATTTGTGGAGCTGATTTTTGGGTATATTCAGTACCTTGTTTCTCAAAAGACAGGAATAGTCACAGACTCTAGAGTGTAACAGGAGAACCACTTAACTGACTGCCTCATGCAACTGAAATCCAGTGTTTCTTGGTCAAAGGTTTTGTCTCCAAGGGCAAGCAGGAATGAAGATATGCCTGAAAGTGTGTGTGCTTTTTTAAAAAAAATTAATTACTAGAATCTGAAGATCTCTGGATAGATATACTGGGTTTCTGAAGTGGTATATTTATGGGGTGAATTGTTAAATTTTGGATGCTGGGAAAAAATTATTTCCTCAGCTGCAGCTTCACATAAGTTAAAATGAATATATAGGCTTGAATGAGAGCAGGGAATGACATGTAAGTCCCTTATTAGGCATGGCATAGAAGCAAAAAACTCAGGATGAGTTTATATGACTCCTTCGTGATGACCTCCAAGGGTTATCACTGTTGCCTGCAGACAGAATTCTGTCACTGAGATATTTGCCACTAAACCAGTACAAGGAAGCCCTGCAGAATGTCATCTGAGTGTTATGCTGGGAGATGAGGGGCTTCTCCTCATCCTTTTTGAAACAGGAGGTTGTCCTCCAGGTGACAGCAAGGGTTTTCCATGGGGTCCTCTGCAGCAGTTCCCTTCTGTCAGGAGAAACTGCATAAGGACACCTTCATATCCACTCTAACAGAAGGGCCAAGATGTGCATCAACTAATCAGTGTTTTTGGGGGAATAAAACAAAAATTGAGTGAAACTAGAAGATAATGTTAAAGTTGACCAAAATTCAGTGATTCATTACTACTGTCTAAAATATTGATGGCATTGCACCTGGCACACTGGTTTTAACAAGTATGCTGTCCAGAATCTTTCATTACCTTGTGGAGACAAGTGATGTTATAATAGCAAGTTCTTCAGCCTAGAAGGTGGTCATAAGAAAGTTTAGTGTTGAAACTAAAAGAATTATACCAGAAATAAAATGCATAAGACTATTGAAAATGCTTTACATAACCATGAATGGTTATTCAGTTATAAAAAGTCTTTAATTTAGTAAAATATCTGCTGTTTAGGAAAGGCTGGAATTCATATAAAGGTTGCTTTGGGATTTAAAATCTATTAAAAATACTTGTGAATAATTACTTGCAGTAACTGTTACTGACCTCAGCTCATAAGGCCTGATGTATATTGACTTAATGTTCTTAACAGGCCTTAAAATCCAGATTCTTCTACTTTCAAATGTCCATAACATCCTGAGAAATGAAGTCTTAGACTAGGATTTTGTTGGATTAAGATAATCCAATACATGCTTTAGAATCTGCATGGCTCTCATAATAAGAGGTCAACTCTGTTATCCAGAAAAGCCCTACAGAAATAATTTTTAAAATCTTGAAAATTAATGATACATTTTGGGAGATGAAAATAATCTGGAGTTTCACTTTCTCATGACCTCTAGTTTTTCTTCTTTTGCCTTTTCCTTTCCTCTTGTAGCATCATTCCCTGTTTGCTCACAGGATCAGTGTTGCTGTGCAAAGACGGGTGCAGGGTATTTGTGTGTCTTTAGTTCAGGACATGGACAGCAGTTGCAGTGCATGGAGAGAGCAGAGCAGGCGAACCTGGCTGGAAAGGGCTCAGATGTACCCTGGGACGAGGGGCTGCCACTGCCAGCTGGGCTTTATGGGTATGCGGCACTTCATGTGTATCACAGAGAGATAAAGATTGAAAGACAAACCTCGTAGAAAACAGGACTGTGGTACTAACTGCCGATGGGATTGTCCTGTATGGGGAATGGCACAACACATAGAGGTCTTCAGCAAGGCGAGCATAGTGGAGGTCCCTCACATGCAGCAGGCAGGTGACAGATCAATGAAGAGGCTGTATTTTCCCCACATAGGCAAGCAGGTTGACCAACTCTCGAACACATAGCTGGACAAAAGACAGCTGCAAGACAGGAGGGCTTGCAGAGTCTGTTAGGGCTGATCTGGGCTCAGTGGGAGAAAGGGCTTCCATGTACTGAGAATGTGTGATCAGCCACTGCTTATTTTCAGGGTCATCTCTTGCTCCCCTTCTTTGTGGTACAAGACTGGACCAAATCAGCCTGGTAAGCTCTAAGGCATGCTGTAGAATCTGTCTTCAGTGTGATCTGTATTCTCTGAAGGCATTTGTCTTTAGCGTGAGGAGCCCCAGTCTTTGGATAAAACAGAGAAAACCCTCCTTCTAAAGAAAAAGCTATTAAGCCATAGCTGAGGATGACAGACTTTACCCATGAAATTGCTATATTACACTATGCATCAAGTTGTACCTGTACCCCAGGTAAAGAAATCTTCTTGTGATAAGAACTTCTGAAAAGCTCTGTTAGTGACTATGTAAATGTCAATTGTGATATGCTTCTTTTCACAAGTCAGTTCTGCATTTCATGAAGTGTGTTGTGCTGGAGTGTGATGGTATGCCAATTCACTCAGGCATGGCATGGAAACTTCTGCGCAGAAGTCATAACAAGGCCCTCTGGAAATGTTCATCTCGCAGCCTATAAATAGGTGAGGCCTCCAGCCCATAAAGAGTTACTGCCTTACTGACACTTTCTGAGCAGGGAGGGAAGTTGTAAAACAAGGGTTTCACTACTTGGTCATGGAACTGGAAAGAGAAAAACATTGTTTTCAGAGCCAGGGAGAAGAGCTGAGAGAAAGTTCAGAAAGGATATGAGGGGGAGAACACCTTCAGAAGACCTGGAGTGGAGGCTCCATGGATGTCATCAGAAGTCTTGTGCTTGGAAGCTGAAGAGTATGGATGGGTGAAAGACAGAGAGGGTTTTAACCCTCCAGAAAGGTTCTCTGGCTGTTTGTCACAGACAGTGCCAGAAGGCTGGGTGCCCACTGCTTGTTGCTACACCAAGATTTCTGAATTTGATGAAGCAACAGTCTACATTGCAAAGGATCTGAAACATCATTAATTCCACACCAAAATATGGTTTTAATTGACTTTTGTCTCCAAAACATCTATAATTTAGGTAAAAGACTAGAACCTGTGATTATGCTTAAATGCTCAAGTCTCCAGGATCTAGAGGTGACTTTAATCCCATTTCTCATTACTTCAATATTGACCAAATAGAACACATCCGTGGCCTGCAGGTTGATTGTGAAACAAGATCAGTTTAGAATACTAGCAATATGTCGTTGGTTTGGCTGCACGGATTATGACCGTGAGTAGGATGGTAGTGTTTCCCTCAAGGTGCCCACTCCTGCCTGAGCTGGAAGAAATGACCTGCCTTGTTTTCCTGAGCGGAGGAATGACTTTGCATGGGTCAGTTCAGGCGCATGGACATAATGCTTATCAGCACATGCACAAAATAGTTCTTTATGACTGATGGGGTACTGTCAGAAGTAAGAGAGCAGGAAAACAGAATAGATTAGAAAAAAATATTTGCAATATAGCTTCTGCAAATGAAACTCAATAGGTTTTTAGAGAAAACAACAAAAATTAGCATTGTAAAAGCAGCAAACAGCAGTCATATTCTCTGCAGCCATTCATATAAATCTCTTGACTATGAGAGCTAATTCAATAACATTTTCTATCCATTTCTGAAGCAGCTGAGCTTTTTAGATTGAGAGCTTCATTTACTGTGAATAACATGATCCTCTTTCAACTTAGAAAACAATTAAAGATTGTAGCTACTGATGCCTCAAAACCCTGGAAATATCCAAATATTTCCAATATTTATTGTTGGGTAGGTAGAAAAGAATAATGTGCTTTCTAAATGAATATTTTCAAGACCTCAGTGAAACAACATTATAAATATCTAAAAATGTAATAAATGCATTACAAACAGATGATTTGGACTTTACTGATGTACCTCTGCTTGCAGTTGCTACAGCTAATGTTACTATTTAGAAAACACCATTTTGTCTACAAATTAGTACACAATAAGAAGCAATACTTGCTTCTAGCTACTTTTCTAGATTATAGGCAGCTTACATCAGAGGACAAATGTACTCCTGAAGTTGATTACTTTTCTGCAGGTCCTAAGAAAAAAATTGGAAATCATTCTGTCATCTCTCAAAGCATGGAAACATTGAGGTACACACTAGTGAGATGTTTATCTCTAACCTGCAATGAACAGGATCTTAAAATACTTTACAGCTCCTATAAGTTATTTCTGCACATTAAGTAAGTCTACAATAATTAAACTTTGTTCTGTAAGGATGATGAAGGGACTCTTTTAGTCATTGCATAATGCTTCTCTTTAACAGCATACCAAATGTTTTATGATACCCCTAAAATCAAAGTAGTCACATCTTGACTGTGATGTGTTGGAACAACTGCTATAAATACGTTAGATCATTAAAGAACTGATGATAAATATTTTGGTAATAAGTGTACCCATGTGAAAACACATCATTGCCCAGTAAGGTACAAATATATTTTATGTGATAGTCTGCACTAACTCTGAAATACCTGACTTCTGATTTCAGAAAACAATTGTCTTAGTTTAATTCAACCACTTTCCCTAGAGAAGTAGTGTAGAATTCAGGCAATTGTACTGCTTCTCAGAGCTTACAGACTTGACAGAGGCTGGACACTGTTGGTTTGAGGGATATTATGTACAGAGAGACCAAGGGGTATGTGTTTACATGCTGTGGGCGTATTGATTTCAAAAATGCTATGATTTTCTATCTATCTGTAAAAACTCATTTTTTGGGTTACTCAGTATTATAAATACTACATTCACATCTACCCCTGATGTAATAGCTAACAGAATATTTCCGTTGGGTAAACTGACTCGGACATACAGTGAAACACTGATAAATAACAGTTGTTCTGAGGCTAACTTTGAACTAATTTATATTGCATGTATAAAGAATGGATTTTTTAAAAATCTGAAATGGGTAAATGTTACTTCTGGTAATAGATAATTGTGTTCGAGTGCATCAAATGTACAGTTGCCAGAAAAGTACCTGATCTGTTAAGAAACATTTTCCCAAAATCCCTCTTAAATTAAACTTTGTCAATGAAAAAGACTTTTGCAAAGAGGAATGAATAGTTTATTCTGTCTGGGGGTGGATATGACAAGAAAGGCATCTCATCTTACAGCAAGGTTAGGCAATGGGAAAAGCTTTCCAGTGGTAAAACAAGTGAAGTAGTGGAGCAGATTACTTGAGAAGTCCATCAAAATTTCTAGACTTCCAGCTGTGTGGAACAGATTAGACAAGTATCGCGAATTAAATACATGTATTGGGTTTAACCCTGGAAGAGGGCTGGCAAATTATTTCCTGGGATCCTTTTAGCTTTTTCTTTTTTATGCTTTCTCCTTCTCCTTTCCTCAATAGGTTGGTCTTTAGTCCTTTCAAAAAAGGAGTGAGCCTTCACAGACATTCCTGAAAAGCCTGTGCCAACTGAGTTATAGTCCTGAGGTTTCTGTATTACCAGCAATGAGTCAACTATTAAAATATGTGTTGAGGCACCTCATAGAGTTGGTGCTTTTGTGGACATGCTTTCCTCTTGCTCTCAGACTGTGTGTGTGTGTGATAGTTTAACTTAGCTGGCAGCCAAGCAGAACACAGCCACTCACAGCCCCTGCTCCGCTTCTCCACCACCCAGGGAATCGGGGAGAGAATTGGAGGGGTAAAGGTCAGGAGACTTGTAGGTTGAGATAAGAAGAATTTATTAATTAGAGTAAAATAATATTAAAACAGTAATAACAATAATAATAATGATAACATACCTATATATATGTGTGTGTGTATGTATATATATATTTATATATATGTGACACAAAGTACAATTGCTCACCACCCACTAATAGAGATCCTGGAGGAGCGAAAAGGAACCTCAAACCTGAAATTGCAATCCTGGAAAAGCAAGCCTGAGCAATTCCCAAGGAATCCCCCCACTTTTCTGGTCAATCCTGGTTAATATACTAAACATGACATAATATGCTATGGAATATTTTATTGGCATATCCAACTGTCAGTTCTGGTTTTACCAACTTCTCCACTTTTCTTCTCCCCTCCCTGGCCTTTCTAGTCCTCTGCTCTTGCAGACTACCCAAGCATGGTGTCCTTGTATGTTATCAACATTTCTTCTCATAACAACCCTCACTGAAACCAAACCACAGTGCTCTCTAGCTACTAAGAAGAAAATTAACCCTATCCTCGCAAAAACCAGGACAGTATGAAAATCCCCAAATGCAGGCTTTCCTTCTTGACCTGACTGTGGGGTCAAAACAACTCTAAAAGTGGCCTTCAACCTCTGGAGGTGAACTAGGAAACCACTATTGGCTTATTCCCAGGGAAAGCAGATTCTTAAAACCACCCTTGAATGGCCATCTGGTTTAGAAATGGGCCAGAATAACCAGGATTAATTCAGCTACCTCTTAAATAACAAAAGAAATACATATGCCACAGAGTTACTACATGGAGTCTCACATGTCCTTCTTAAAGCAACTTGTCTCCATGTGATTTTCATTTCAAGCAGAGAAATGCTCATGGCTGATAGTCAATGTCTTGTGTTGAGATGTTCACCATCTTTGGAAAGATGTCATTCTCAGAGTCCTGATCTCCATCCTCAGGATCAGATTTCTTTCTCTCTTTCATGCAAAATAAAAAGATAAGGTAACTGAGTCAAGCACATTAATTTTAAAATACATTTGAAAGCATTTTTACATTATTCATAGTAATAGGTCCTGTGCTTCACCGACACTTCGCCAGGTGACATCTAGCTTTACTGACAGTGTTTTGTCAACTTCTAGTTATCTTGTGATTTGCTGGACACTTTGGATTTTAAAATTACGCTGAGTGGCCTGTAACTTTCTCAGGTCATACCTGGTAGCCTTCTTTGGCAATCAAGTAATTCACTCCCTGATTTTGTTTTAGTGCTTGGTGCGATCTTTTTGCTATTTCTCTTGCATCTAATTAGTGACAACTGCAAGATTGTCTTTGTTCCTTTACACTGTAAACTAATTCCCAATAACCCTAGTTATAATAGTAGCTAGCATGCAAGCACCAAACAAGAACAATCTTTTTGAAAACACCCGGATGGGTGAGAATGAGCAGAAGTCTACTGATTGATTTTGAAATAGGGAAATCAAAGTTAATTTATAATGGCTTTTTAAATCTCTAACTGAAGGCAGTAACTTTTGAATAAGAACAAAAATACATATTAATATAAAAGTTAAAAAATATAATACAGATGTTTAGGGATCTGGTAGTCTGTCTTTTTTAACCAGTGGATCAAAACTAACAACAAAATAAGCATGTTATACAAAGTTAAGAGCTGTAGGAATTTTTATGCTGGCAGGGGAGTGCTTAAAGACATGAAGGGAGAAGTTGCTTTTGCCTTCAGACTGGCTGCAGGCAGTAGTGTGGGTAACACAAGGACTTCAGCAACTGCTGCCATTGCAGTCTTAATGGGAGGCTGTGCTGAAGCAGAAATTAAATTCAGTTTGGATTTATATTGTATTTGCTCTCCCTCCTGAATATTCATATTGGAATCTGGCACTGCACCTGAGAGGACAGACTCTGTCTGAAGGACTCAAGATACATACAAGGATCAATCAGACAAAATACAAGATGCAGAAACAATTCACTGAAAATTAGTTATTTGAACCACAGCCACATCAAGCCTTTTCCCTTCTTATAGGCAACCATAAATCTATAAAAATTAAACTATCCTTTCCTTCTCAAGTTTTGCCAAGAAGTTACACAAAACTTCCTGATCAGCATTTTTCTCAATGCTTTTCACAAAGCTTGGTATTATAACTCATCTTTATTTAAGCCTGGAATTGTGCCAGAAGAATTATACCTTGGTCATTTCAGGAGGCAATGTCTCATTCTTGCCCAGGGCAAAACAAAAACTTAAAAAAAAAAAAAAAGTATTTGCAATGACTGGATAGTTCCTTGTGACTGCAGCCCTTGCACTGGAGAGTATGGAGCCTGGTGCCTCCAGGAGGGCATACCCAAGGCACAGGGAGGAGGTAGAGCTGAAGTGGCATTGTCTCCCTCAGCATTAACCCTGGGTGTTGGCTAGCCTTCAAGGGAGGGAATAAGGCATTACTGGAGCAGATGGCAAAGCCCGGCTTCTCCTGCTCTGCTCCTCTACACCTCCTGCAGGTGTACCTGCATCCTTTGATGTCCTTAAAATCAAAGGCAGCTGCTGAGAAGTCTGCCTAAGACTTTCTAAAACCCTCATCAGCATTCCTTGCAGGTCAGGTCAGATTGATAGCTGGGTACACCCCTGGTTTCATCTTTTTTTGATCAATATGATTGCATCAGAGGCTGCTGGTGCCCGGAGGTAGGGAGCTGGGTGCAGTACAGCGCACACTCGCACCTCTAAATGAGCTGTGTGACCAGAATACAACACCACGGTGTGTTTGGGATACACAAACCCTTAGAAACAAAGACTAACAGTGTTGAAAAGGGTCTAACTGTTGAGAAGTACAAGCCAAACAGCTCTGCAGCTTTTTGGAGGTTATGTTTTCAAGCTCTTATGTTTTATGAGTGATGCTTAGGCACAGTAGAAGCGGCCAGGATGTGAAGAGAACAAACAGTTCAATGTCAAGAGCAAATCACGTGGCTGCAAGTCAGCCTCCTTGCTCACCACGCTGAAAGTGCAGCCGGATTACTGCTGGAAATTCCCACTAGGGACATTAAATTGGAAACTTTTTTGCGCTGAAAACAGTGGAGGCATGGGGGAGATACAGCCATCCACTACAGCAGGGAAACTCCCAAGTTCTTGAGAGAGTTTCAAGACAGCAGAAAGTCAGATTTTTGGGATGAAGGTGAAGCAGCAAAGGTATCTTGATACTTCACTGCAGTCCACAGTCCACTGAAAACCTTGAATTGGAGCCAGCTATTGACCGTGCTGTGCTGCCCACGCCTGCCTCCAGGCTTCCTCTGGTGGCAGCTGCTCTCCCACATGGGCACCTCATCCCACCAGCCATGCCCACTGCCCTGCCACCCCCAGGCAGCCACCTGCACGCAGGGGTAGGTCGCCGCAGCACCCGGACAGACAATCTGTGGGAACTTGCTGCCAAAGCTCAATTCACACAGGCACATGTCAGCAGAAGAAAGCCAAAAAGGCCTGGGGAAGGTTTTTTCTGTAGGAGTACTCTTGCCCTTGCTTATTTTTGGCAAAGATATCCCCTACACTCACTTTAGCAGAGGATTGACGATATGTAGCAATCCCTTTTTGGTGTTACACTGTTTTCAGGGCAGCAGGACTCGCTTCTGCTTTCTCTCCCTGTTTAACAGTTAATGATCTGGAAAAAGAAACGAGGGGTAAGGTGACATTGGCAGCACTGCAGCTCTCTGGGGAGACGGGTGCTCTGCCAGAGCTTGTGCCCTGTCTGGACATTGGTGGCCATGTGTGCCACTCGGTGTGTGTGCTGGGGAGGCATATCTCTCCCTAGGGCCACCCAACCCAGGGTCTGTGCTGGCCCCACAGCACTCTGGCAGCTTAGCTGGGACAGCTAAGGGTTGGTGGGGTGCTGGCGTGACCCAACTGGCAGGGCACAGGCTGGCCATGCTGGACAAAATGGGTTGCAGCCAGAGAAGTCTGCAGAGGGAACTCTATGGGTAGGTAGTGAATTAGAAACAGAGTTCAGGTGGTGGCAAATGTGGGGAGAGATGCAAAAGAAACTTGAACTGTGTGTGTATTGCAAATATAAGTCTGTAAGAACAGCCATACCGAGTGGTCAGCATTGCCCCAGGTGGCCCTGAACCAGAGTTGCCACATCTGTATTAGCTGTGGCTGAATTTGTCTTCCAAGACATTTGTCTTCCATTGCAGTAAGGGGTTGGTAAAACCGCAGTGCACTGTCAGGAGCTCTCATAACCCTGCATTGCATGCTCAGAGAAGACAAAGATGCCACTGCTGCTGTCTGAGCAGGGACTTAAAACGTTCCAACAAGCAACCATCTCGTTGGCAGCACTGTGTGTTTGACATAGCCCAGTCTGCCGGCACATTTAGTGGTGATGGTCACAACACCAGTGTCTATACACTTCTCCTCGCCTGTGGCTCACAAATGTCCTTTTTGTTGCTGCAAGTGGTTTAAATGAAAGTTAAAATGTTCTCTTGTGGTAGGGACAGCAACAGCTAACAGTTGTCTCCTGATGCATGTGCATGTGTGACACATCACCCGGGCATGTGTCTGTGGGTGTGTGTGGGCATCATGTTGCAAGGAAGGGGCTGGTACCCCAGGGTGCTGGAAGGGTCTTTGCCCTTCAGCAGGGCTTGCCCAGGAGGAAGCTCCAGCCCAAAGAGGGCTGAGTCCTGATGTTCTTTGCCTTCATAAGAAATGACAGGAAAAACAGTGAGAAAGAAAGGGGGCTGCTCAAGATGCTTTTGACAAATGGTGATTGTTGAACTTGCTGCAGCAGCTAACAATCACTGACAAAGTGCTAATTCGAATGAAATTAAGAGATGCTTTACATAGTTGCTTGTTGAAGTTGCCATCTACATCATGGAGAGTCAAAGCTGAGTCAGGACCTGCAGGAAGAGCTGTCAGAAGTACACTGGGTCTTGCAGTGAAACCCACATCTGGACAGGTCCCGGGATGTGAGAGGAAAGTCGTACAGTGCAGTAACAGGGGTTCAAGACAGCTTCTCTCTTGCCCAAAACTAATATCAAAAGTTTCAAACTCAGGAGCCTAAACCTGAGAATTCAAGCTTCAGCAGGTGAAAAGAAACCTAACCAAACTAAGGTAAAGTTGAGTAGCTAGTAGCTCCTAATGAATTTATTTAATTACTCATTTCTCACTTTTCTATAACCACCCTGTCACCTTAAAGTAGCTGCTGGTGTACCCAAAAAGCAGCCAGGTCTCATTACACCTCTAATCCTTGAGACTGGAACAGGAAGGCAGTACTGGGAACTGTAGAATGTCTTCTCTGGAGTCAGACTAGGACTGTGCTTAATGGTCATCCTGGGTTTTCAGAAGATGCATTTTTCAGAGACAAAACTGTATGTGTTTGTGAGATATAAACAGCCAACTGCTGTTTTAAAATTGGTAACATATCAAGGCTGCTCAGGCATCAAAAATGTCAACAATACAGCAGGGTGATGGGAGCAAGGGACTTTACCTCCTGCCCTGGATAAAAATACCATAATCATAGTCATAATATTGTGATTCTTCAGTTTGTAGCTGAAAACAGAAGCAGAGGTGGGAAGGAAGCATATTTCAGTTTCACATTCTCAAAACTATTTCCAGTATATTTATATTTTTCAGTTGAGTGAACTGCTGAAAGATTAAAGGCTTTATTTCTTCCCTAAATCCAAGTAAATGTGAAGCACTGATTTAAGAATAAGTAAGTATTAATCCCTTTAGTCATTGTCACTTTAAAACTCACAGGGACAGTGCTACTTGGAGAAGGTGAACGATGTATTTTGTTGGCTTTTCAGTTGCACAGCAGAGAAGATGAAGCTCTTCCTGCTCAAATTCTTGATGGTGCACTGCAAAATGATATGATAATTATAATACATCAAGTGCATGTTCACAAAGTCAGCAGCTCAGTTTTGCTTAGCTTGCAGCATGCAGTGGGTGCTTAGGGATGCTTCTCCATTTGCTGGTGGGATGGGATGTTTTGCACAGCAGTGTGGCTTTGGGACCTTAGTTTGGAGATAATCAGAAGGTATCTACGTGGTATTTTCAGTTAGACCTTCTTCTGCTCCTTCAGCCAAATCATACGTGTATGTTCTCAACCCTAATATTCTGGTTTAGTGTCAGTCTTTTTTGGTCTCATTTTTTTTCTGTGAAGAACAGTTCTACTGCATTTTTTCAGAGGGATGATCAAAAAACATGGGTCCCCAGGCTTCTGAAGCATAAAAATGATATTGGTTCAGCTGCTTCACTTTAGAAAGGTGAAACCATAGCAATTCAGACTTCTCAATTTCCCTGCATCCCATCATGTGAGACACCTTAGGTCAGGTTATTTGATCTGGACGGGCAAATGCTTGCACAACCGATCACGTGAGGGAGAATGCGATGAGGACTGCCCTGGCACAAGGACGCATGGGCTGGTATGTCTGTGCCCCCATGTCCCCAGGGACGTCCCTGGGGCTCAGTGATTAGTGCTGTTGCTGTGGGGCTCAGAGAGGCTGTGGCACAGCGTTGCTGCCGGGGGTACCAGCAGTGCTCGAAGAGCAGTACAGGGCTGCAGCCGTTGGGTAGGTCTGATCTCTGAACATGCAGCTGAGCAGGCCTAGGGGGTTTGATGTCAGATTCAGGGAAAAAACTTCCCTACAGCATGCGTGGTACTTGCTAAGAGACAAGCTCTTCACTTGCCAAGTGGAGTAATTAATTCCAAATAACCACGATCCCAGTTCACTAATGGCATCCATGGAGGCTGCTGGGAACTGGCTGCACCCTCACTACCCGTGCCAGCAAGTTTCCTCACAAAAAGCAGTCCTCTATAACTTTCATAAAGGATGTGGGCAAGGCAGCCTGATCAGTGCAGCTCTTTGGAAACCAATAAAAGCTTTAGGAAAGAAATTGCCCTGTCTGTGGGCTGGCCATGGAGGAGGCAAGGAGTAACTGTTGCTTAAAATGCAGCTCCAAAATCCAGGAACTTGTTCTAGTTTCACCTTTCATGCTCCTTAGGATATGCCTATAGAGCCTGGCTTATTCTGCTGTGGTCTGTCAGGGTGGATAAAGTGGTACAAGCTCACTAATGTGGGTACGGTATAAAGCAAGCAGGGTTTGCAAAGAAAAGTAAAAGCCTTTCTTAGAGCAAATGGTGCACTGGCAAAAACAGAGAAGATTTCAGGTATTTGGTCCCTTTTCCAAACTGTCTGCTCCTTACACAACCACAGATATGGATGTGGTTACTACAACACTCTATAGGTGCTCTGTAACACATAGCTGTTCTCATGCGAAAAAGGAAATGCACACAAACTCAACATACAACAGGTAACAAGCCCTGCAGTGAGATGTTGTATTTAAAAATAAAATTAAATAAAGTCACACTAACTAAAACAATTGAATCCTTCCCAGCTCAGCTCGGCTTTAAATCAGGCTTTAAAACCGAAATTTAAGTTCATCCTGCTAAATCTTAACGTGTGACTTTGCAGACAGATCCAGATTGTCTGTCTCCACTCCTGCGCAGCAGACGAAAGCATAAGCTTTTCAACTGAAATGTAAAGCTGCTCATTTCTTTCCCTGACAGACCAATTTACACAAGGGAGGTACCCCTGGATCTTGGACAAGCAGGATGTGAAGGTTGCTTCAAGGCTCTTGGCTGCCATAGCACAAGGTCAGGGCAGGCTGGAAAGTCCAAGCAGCCGCTCTGAAAATTGATGAGTTTCTGCACAGTTGTGAACAATACATTCGTACATTTGCTTTCCTGATGCTTCTTGTATATTCAGTGTTTTATGCCATGTCTGGGTTTCACGCTATTTAAAAGGTCCATATTGCAAATTCATCGATATGCCATAGGAATTGTGAAGGATGCAACTCGGTGGTTTTGACCACTGGCTAGAAAGCAACTGGCATACTGAGAGGAATATGGTTTTGGTAGCACAACCAGTGATGAAACAACTAAAAAAATTCATTATCCAAGTGGTTGTCCAAAGCTTGGAGACCAAGCAACCCATTGAAATGTGTGAGGCAATTCATGCTTTCTGAACAACATTGATTCAGTTTGGCTGCCAACTCTGGGAATTAAGGCTGTAACGATTTGCACTTGTTTCATGTTTTCATAGCCATAGATCTAGAGATACAGATCTAAAACCAAAACCAAGCCCTTAAATTTTGGAGGATTAGGGGATCCTGAGCTCCATGGAGTATTGATGAAAGAGTGTAAAATCCTGGATGTCATTCAGTCATGCTTGTTAACACAGCCTGTACCTTTGTTCTTGGTGGCTATTTTCTACACTTTAAAAAAAAAATATTTAATTTTCTTTCTTCCAACAGACCTGCAAGGAAATCTTTTAGACCAACAATAGCCTTGCAGCAGTATTGGTTTTGAATTGAATGAAGTTTCTTTAGGTATTTGAAATAATAGGGAGGTTATTAAATATGAGTTATGTCTTGGACTAAGCAAACTGAGTAAGAAGTGGTTACAGAGAATGCAATAAATATCTCCTAAGTAAGAATATGCTTCAGATGTGGGAGGAAAAAAAATCCTGTCTTTTAAAGTGGCCGTATAGACAATAGTTCTTTTAGGACACTCAACTGAAAAGTTGCTTATTTGAGCTCCCAAGAAGATGTAAGATCTCTCAGCACAAAATGCTGAGCCATTAGGAGATTTGGATTAGGAAGGAATCATTGCTGAGAGTAAAGGAGTATTGCAGCTGACATTTTTATTCTACAAAGGGCTAGCAGCAGAACATTGTGCTACTGTATTGGCAAGATGACAAGATTTGAAAGTGGCAAACATTAAATAAATAGGTGAAAGTGCAATTACTTTGAATAAATTGCTTTTTCTCTCTTTTTCTTTCACTATTTTTCTCACTTTCTTTCATTATTGCTGTTAAGTACTAATTACACTACAATTTGTATTACAATCTGGAAGAATAATTGGCCCTGTTTTACAGCACATCCTGTAAAAGGACCATTTTGCAAGGCATTGACAGGAGATTGCTAAAGCTTTTCTCATTTGGTGTCCAATACATCTCTGATAGACGTGGCACTGATTTTAAGAATGGGCTTCTGTGGTTTGGATTATTTGTCCAGAAAAACCATTCTGATGAAATTTTGTGTCATATTAAAAATCAAAGGACAGGACTGCATCACTAATGCCTTAATTTATGTGCAGTAAAACAGCTTCAACCTTTAATTGACCTCTGATATTTTTAACACCCCGTCTCCTATAAAACAATGAAAGCTAAGAGCAAGGATATGGGTACGTACAAAGAATTATCTTTGCTTTAAAGGTTCATTCCTGTCTACCCTCCTCTGAGGTGCAAAACTACTCGTGGGGCAACATTTTGGTGTTTTTTGGGGTTTTTGGTTTTTTTAAGGGAGGAAGGAGAGGTAAAGCACCACATGGTCAAGTATTAACTGGAATAATGACAGAAACCACTTGTGCATGCTGAAGAAAGGCTGCAGGCATAAATTCGTTTAATGTTTCCTGCCTTTGGCTGTGGGGGAGAAGGGAGGCTCCTCTTCTCAGGGGGTTTCTGGCAGGTGGGCAGCCCTTGAGCTGGCTAGGGAAACTCCGCTGCTCCTGCCCTCTGCGAGAAAGGGACCGACAGCGGAGAGCGTGGGACCTCCAGCAGCCCCTGCGTTAGGAAAAAGAGAGAAAGGGAAACAAATGAGCACCCCTTTAACCCCAAACTGTGCCATGGTGAATAAAACCAACCCAAATTCCCAAGGACACAATAAGGAGAAATTATTTAGCTGCTTAAACCAGTGCAAGGGTCCTAGATAATAAACGGAGGAACTGGAATTGCTCATTTATGAGCATAAATTCAATAGAGATGGCATTGCTGAAACTTGATGGGAAATTGCTTGTGACTGAAATCTTTAAATCACTGGTTATAATCTCTTAAGGAAGGTTTAGTGGACAGAAGGGGATCAGACATGGCACACTAGGACCAGTAAAAAAAAAAAAAAAAGGCATAATTTATGTACTAGCGACAAATTACAAAGAAATTATCTCAGGGATTGATTTCCCACAGTGAAAAGTGCAAAATGGAATTTGAGTTGCTGTCTGTGAGAGAGCAGCCATTTTTATGGAGCATCAGATGACTGGGTCCTTCAGCCACTGTCTAGAATCTATAGGATGAAAAAGAAAGTTGCATTTTTGTGGCAGACATTAATCCAAATGACATATGGTGGCAGTCTCCTGCTGCCAGCACTGAAGCATCTTCAGAATCACTAGATAACATTCTTAATTTTCTTGCTTAAAAAGTATTGCACTAGAGACCAGGGTAACTCTAGACTAGACTTTTGGCTCAGCAGAAGGGAGGAATCACAGTACTAAAAATTAGTGGTACAATAAATGAATAAAAATGTTAATAACTTGATTACATTTGTTGAAGGCAAACAAAATGCAAATCATTAGCTTTAGCTGCTACAATTTCACAAGGTGGAAAACAATTCTGAACTAAGTCAGTTGGGGGAAAAACGTAAATGGTAATTGGAAAATGTCTGAAAATATTTTAGAGACAGCCTAATAAGCCATAACTGAGAAAAAAATAAGAGTGCATTAGTTTCAAGAAAAACAACAACATCCTGGCTGAGAGGGAGCCGTTAAAATAATAATCTTCTCCATGAGTACAAAATAAGTGGAAGAATAGGGAAGCTGAGAGTGACAAATAGAAAACAGAAACTTCTAACTGGAAAACTGATACAGTTCTTTCTGTGGGATGTGATACTAAACACTTGAGAGAAGGTAAGATATTAAACAGCTGAGCCCTAAACTTCTTTCTTAAGAATAAATATCAATACTCCTTTCTCAGCCCAGCTGCTCCTGGTCATCTGCCGGTGCCATT
Source organism: Caprimulgus europaeus (assembly GCA_907165065.1). Next base: position 76,354,463 of record OU015524.1, read on the forward strand.
AGTGAAATGAAAGCTTTGTCACTAACAGCAGAGAAAGGACTTAAAGATATTTATAGATACAAAACAAGGATGTTGTAGCCATGTCATACACCTGTATGATATCTTCCTCTCCATTAATAATTAGTGAGAATGCTAAATTGCAACTAAACATTTGAAAATGTGTAACTTCCCTCCAGGAAACTGAGGGGCACTGAGGGGCCACCATGAGTGCTGGCATGGCCACTGGGGAAGCCCCAGGGAAGGAGGGGAGGATGCTGACATGTAAAACTTGCTAGCATTTCAAAGGACATGGTCAATCACAAGTCTGTTGGGTCTTAGTCACAGGAAAAATAATAGAAACTGTGATGAGGGGACTGAACTGATAATGCTTTGAAAACAACATAATGACTGTCAACAAACTGATTAAAAAATGCTTCCTGTCAAACTAACCTGAGAGCTTTGTAATGTTGTTATAAGAGGTAGCTGATAAAAATAATGTTGTTATCACATATTTAGCATTGTAGAGTGTTTGGGTTTTTTTTTGGGGGGTGGTACTTGACACTTGTGTAGAAAGTGGGAGTGATACAGAATCAGCACAGCACACTAAAGTAAATGTGGCCTGCTTCAGCAGAACAATAACAAAAATCCTTTATTGCAAACTGATGCAAGTGCTGTCTCTGAGCGTTGGTCTTGTCCTTGTAAAGTTTCATCAGGCTCCTGGAAGGCAAGTCTGATGGCCGATCAAGCTTTCAGAAAGGGTGCCACGAGTACAGAGCTAAGTCACTTCTGAAAAAGATCCGTTTTGAAAATGACATTTTCATTTTCTCTGTGCAGCAAAGCACAGAGCAGGTAAAGCAAAGAAAACCAGTGCCTACTACCTACTGGTAAAGATTAATATACTGAAAAATAGAAAAATATAACAGATGTTATAGAAGTGGCATATGGGTAGAGACCTGACAATGTCAGCCTTATAGAAACAGTTAGGTATCTCCAAAGACCATTAATGAATAATGAAACTCATTTTCAGATTTCATCTTCACGTTCAGAGAGTTCATAATTTTCCAGGACTGTTTCTTGCCAATGTTCCTTAATGGTAATTACAGATAAAGGTTAGTGCTTGCAGCACGCCCTAGAAAACAGATTTAAAAATGGAATAGATCCACAGAATAATTAAGCAGTGTTTAATCTTCCTGTCCCCCACCCATCCACTGTGCTAACTGATACTTAAGGCAATGACAGCAATTTCTGACTGTAAGAACTGGAGTTAGAGATGAGTTAAATTCTTGTATCTTAAATAAGATTGAAATATGCTCTAAAATGGCTTCAAAGTGTTGTTAATTCAGTAGCACATTCACCCTGGTAATACTAGACTGCATGGAAATGTGACGTTTGTTTAGTGCGTTTGCTCATGAAAGCCACAAGCAACGGTTTAGGGAACATCCGTGCTTTCAGAGTGAAGAATGGCAGCAGAAGGAAGTTTTGGACACCTTTGTCAGGCAAGCACAAACATTACTGTGTTTACTGATGTCTCTTCTTGACAACAGCACATCCATTCTGTTTACAGCAAGTAGAACCAGTTTTCTTTTCACTTTTGAAAGGTTGCCCCCACAATCTCAGTCTGTCAATGAATTCCATGTTTATTGGCCAAATTTGTTAGGAAATATTTTTTTAAATTGAATAAATTAAGTGGCAATGAAGTGTCTAACTGGAAGAGCAGGAGTCAGAGATGCTCTACATGAAAAGTGTAAAGGTTGCACAGAGAAGAGCATTAGTTCCCTAAAATTCCTCTATGCTGTAACTTGTCTCAGGGTCTCACTTTTAAAAGGGGAAAAAATATCTACTTTGTTTTCAGTTAGGGTACTAGTTCAGTGCAGATTCACCTGAAGCCTGTTTTTCACCAGGTTCAAAACCTTTTAGATCAAATCCTAATCTTCCAGTGCTCCAATTCGGTCTCCCTGAGATGATGGAACTGGAGCAGTGCACCTCCCTTACCTCAGGCTGTTTGCAAATGTAACTGTACTTGAAGAGCAAATGCATTAGAATATTTTACTGACTTGCTTGCAAAAATAATTTTCTTCTTTGGTATTGCATTTTGTTTCTGCTCATTTTTTTTAAGGTATGCTACAAGTTCCCCACCACCATCCTTTCCTCTTGTAGCATGTACTAGAGAAGGGAAATTTGATTTTCAAGAAAAAATGTGCCGGCTGGGAGAAAAACACTTGGCACCTGCAATGTCTCAGTATATATTCTGGGGAGAAAACAAGGAGTGTTTTGTCTGAGGATAGTGTATTTCATTGAGTTCCTCCCCTGAGAGAGATACTAGGAGCTGTAATCTCTGCTCTGTTTGGCTGAAGATCAGTAAGGCCTCTTTGCTTGCTGTGTGAGGGAGTCCCTCCTGCCAGGATGTGCTGTGTGGTTCTGCTGGGCTGTCCTCAAGTGAGAGGGTCTCATGGCAAAGGTGTGCAGCAGTGTTGGCTGCAACACAGCGTGAATGTCTTTTGGCTTTGAGGGTGATTCTCTCAACTGGATGCTTTAAGTCCCAAATCAAACAGGCATTAGAAGAGCTGGGTCTTTGTTCCTCCCTCTGAGGATGTTTAGTCATGTTCCCTAGGGCAGACCTCAAGCCTCGGGACATGTTATCTCCTCGACTGCATAGTCAGTGTTCCACATAGCCCTCATGGCTTTTGTATGTTCCTCAAACTCACCACATACATGCTACTACTGGGTGCTTTCAACTCTGTAATTGATTCAAGACTGGGAAGGGAAAAGAAAGATACAAATTTATCATTGAGTCCTTAAGAGCTAAGAAGCCTAATAATTATTATCATCACTATACTTGAAAACTGTGAGTACAGATCTATTAAAACACAGTTCTGAGAAATGGCCCTCTCCTAAAGTTGATATGAGCTTTCCCATGGGCAAACACTTCTCTTGCCTGCTCTCGTCTCCCCAAAGACAGCCTTTGCCATGGTGTACCAGGCAGCCCTCTCAGGGGCAGCTTTTTGTCCTAAATATCTTCTCAAACTTGTTGTGTGACCAAGCTGATGGAGCCCACCACCTTGTCCAGCAGGCAAGCTGGTGTCCCTGAGAGTGGGTGGATTAACTCAGAGCCAACGCCTCTCTCTGAAAGACTTTTTGAGGCATTCTGTGCTCTCCCTGGGCCAGGCTGTATTGGCAAAGTCTGCACTGCCAGCATGGTGCTGTAGCACAGGGGACAGGTACAAATACAACCCAAAATGGAAGACCCAGAATGAAGTGTAGCTTACAGCTCAGTTCAACAACATGGACATCCCCCTGCCTGTCACGTTCCCGACCAATAATAATAGAGGATTTTGTTGCTTGTCTGTTTAAATGTTTAAAAGTCAGATGTTTTATTTTCTAAAAGAAATGGCATTGTTTTACCTGCTTTATGAAAAAAGCACAGCACAAACCTTGCAACACAATTGTGCTTTTCCCTGTTATTTGTGTTAATAACCGCGAACGTGCTATAACTACAATATCTTTTAAAAGTAGTAATATCGTGCCTGTTTCAGTGATGCCATTTTCCTTCATGGCTTATCCTGTCTACTCCTCTGGGGTAAGTCTTAATTTTAAGCATTAAACAAAATTCTACACTTTGTGTATGAACAAGAAAGTAACATAATGGCCCCTCCTTCTAGCCTCAGTCACAGTGACCATCTGGAGACTTCCCTGTTCACCTTTGGATGAACTTCAGCTGAAGTATAAGAGCCAGTTTGGCTCCACACAAGCTGTTCCAAGCCTCATTGTTGCTATTAGCAGTTTGTCTTAGTGACAAGGCTGCATTTTGCCTATTGAAGGCTTGGTTTTAGTGATTCAGCGTGTTTCCATTGTTCGCAATTGAGAGTCGCTCATTCAAGCTCTTATGTTTCCAGTGCCGTGGATACAAAGCAAAAAGGCAGCTCTTGTTCACAATAGCTTATTATCCTGGGGTGGGGTTTTTTGTTGGTTTTATGGGGGTTTTGGATAGATGCACAATAGATGCAAGCTCTTTTGAGGGACAGGTTCTTTTCTTGATATCCTTGCACAGCGTTTTTCACAACAGGGCTCTGTCTGCTTGTAGCCTTAAAAGCAAGCCAGTTATGGAATAGGGTGAGGACCAAAACCCCAAGTTTTTGTTAAGGATGGCTGCAGCTCCTCAGCCTGTATCTAGCTGTTGTCTATAGGCAGTGCACTGTCACGATTCATCAGGACACAGGTGATACTCAGAGAGGCCACACAGGAGCAACTGGATTTTATTGTCCTTTAAGTCCCTTGGTAGCAATGACTTGGAAAAGAACTGCAATGAGGTTAAAGTTATGGTAATAAGTTATTTGAAGGACATATTCTTTGTTTCTGATGACACGAAGCTGGGAGTTACTGTCAAAACAGCGGAGAGTGTGACTCTACAGGAAAAACTGGAAAACACTGATAATTTGAATAGCAGTAACAAGAAGGAGTGTAGGGTCATGAACCTAGAAGCTTAATAATGAGCCCTCAGCTCATACCAGAAATGCTTATCCATTGAAAGCAATGGAGACAGAACAAGCCCCGAGTGCACTGGTTAATCATAAATTGGCTTTGAGCTACTGGTGTGGTGTAATGTGGCTGAGTAAAAGACAAGTGCGATTCCAGAGCGTTCTGGGAGGCATTTTTCAGGAGTGGTGGGGAAATACTAACACTGTTGTGCTTGTAAAACTGCACCTGGAATTGTCTTTACAATACTTGTCACCCATGTCCGAAGACAGGTAGATTCAGCTGGAGCAGGTGGAGCGAACAGCTACAGGGATTAGCACAGGGCACTCTGATATGCAGGAGTAAACTGGAAGAGCTTGACTTATCCATCCTAGGAGAATAAAGGCTAAGGAAGAGTACAACTGTGCTCTATAAATACAAGAGTGAATTAAACACAAGGACTGAGAAGGCATATTTAAACAAAAGAACAATACTGCCTTGAGCAAGTAGGTGTGGGGCTTGGCTGTGATTAAAGTCTCTAACAAAAGGTTCTGAAATACTAATAGGAGAAGGAGACTAAAATACTCCTTAGATTTTTTTAAATAAATTTATGGAGACTGTATGAAATAGTTATCTATAAAGAGAAATTGAGCCCACAAAGTCCCTTTTATAGTGTATTCCTAGGCTTCTTGAAGTGCATTGTTAGTAACATGTTTTCCTTTTGCTCTTTGTTAAGCGCATATTATCTGTGTCTGTGGCAGGCATTATGTGTGTCTGAATAGCACTCACTCTGGGACTAAAAGCCTGCAAGTGCAAGCCTTAAACACTTGGGTTCTGGACTAAAACAAGCAGACTCTCTAGTCCAGAGAGGTACAATTCACAAAGGTACACATCTTCAAAGATTTCAACTTAGGAACATGAAGTTGGGTCCCCTTCTTCACCATAATACTTCTGCTTCCTCATCCCTGTGTCCTTTCTCTCTTCAGTTTTCCCCTCCTAAGTCTCTGGCTTCTCAAATGTGTTACCAGTTGCTATGACACTTAATCCTTCTCTTCTTCCCTGTGTTTTCTACCTCCTGGTGTTTCTCAGCCTGCCTAGACAACCTTTCTGTGCTTCTCTGTCTCTTCTGAAGCTGAAACGTTTCCTCTTGGGTGGCACAATGAAGTGCCTAGTGCTTTTATTGCACACACTGCAGTGCAGGAGCTCGGCTCTCTGTTGGGATTAGTGCTGGCAAACAGCAGTTATAACCCAGTGGCTGTCCCAGTTCACAATACAGTGCAGGCAGGTGCCTAGTCACTGCCAGCCAGTACTGACCACCTACCACCTCTGCTCCTGCTCCTTTATCTCTGCATCTTTCACACCCACCAGCAGCAAGTTTGCGGTCTTTCCTCTGCCCTGTAACTCCAGGCCCTTTTCCTCTCCCACCACCATGCACCCTCCCCCAAAGAGGGGCATCTAACTCATGAGTCTTCATTGCTGCCTCAGCTATCTGAGCTGCCACGCATGACAGCGACTTGTCCACCATACAGAATCACAGAATGGCAGGGGTTGGAAGGGACCTGTGGAGATCATCTAGTCCAACCCCGCTGCCAAAGCAGGTTCACCTGGAGCAAGTTGCACAGAAAAGTGTCCAGGTGGGTTTTGAGCATCTCCAGAGGAGGAGACTCCACAGCCTCTCTGGGCAGCCTGTCCCAGTGCTCTGTCACCCTCACAGTAAAGAAGTTTTTCCTCATCTTCAGATGGAACTTCCTGTATTCCGCTTTGTGTCCATTGCTCCTCGTCCTGTCACTGGGCACCACTGAAGAGTGTGGCCCCATCCTCTTGACACCCACCCTTTAGGTGTTTCTAAGCATTCATAAGATACCCTCTCAGTCTTCCCCAGGCTAAACAGACCCAGGTCTCAGCCTTTCCTCATGAGAGATGCTCCAGTCCTCTCATCATTCTTGTATCCCTCCGCTGGCCTCTCCCCAGTACTTCCTGGTCTTTCTTGAGAGATGTGACATCACTAGGGCACAGTAGAGAGGGAAGATAACTTCCCTTGAACTGCTGGCCACACTCTTCTTAATGCACCCCACTGGCCTTCTTGGCCACCAGGGCACACTGCTGGTTCTTGGTTAACTTGCTGTTCACCAGGACTCCCAGGTCCTTCTTTGCAGAGCTGCTTTTCAGCAGGAAAATGTCAAGATCAGTGCAGCAAAGCAGGCCACACAAAGCCAGTCAACAACCAATACAGTGACATACAAGAACAGTCTCTATAGCTAAAAAAATAAATCAGTTCCCAGTGCTTCGAAGTCCATTTCACTGTATATGGTGCCACAGCATTTGCTTGTGACTCTTGACAGCACTTACACCCTTATTGTACAGGTATTGGACCACAGACCACGCCATAAAACTGCATGCAGGACCGGGCAAAGCCACCTGCTTGGGCTCCTGCTACTTTATCTGAATGCCCTGCACTGCTGAGCTAAAGACACCTTTTATCACTGTTCAACAGCAAGCATGGGAGGATGCCCATGCTGAGTGGGAAAAAACCTTTCTTCTGTTTACAAAAAAAAAGGTTAGCTTGGAATCTCTTAATTGCATCTGGACAATAGTCAAGCAAAGGTGTGGTTAGCTAATTAAGATGATTGTGAGTGTTTTTAATTTCCTGCCTCTTTCTAACGTTCCTGTAACTGGATAACTTATTCTTTATTTGAGAGACATACTGAAAAATAACAAACTTAGATAAACTCTTTTTTGCTCCTCTGACGTTTGTGTTTATTTTCCTGCCCTCTCTGGTAGCATTGTGGGAACCAGGTTTAACATGAAGCAGTTAACCCAAGCAGTGATTTTTTTAGACACGTTGTGCACACCTCTTCTTCAGGTGCCCACCTCCTGTGTGTGAGGCCAGTGGTATTGCTCTCATTATTCTAGGGGGCCCTGGGACATCCAGGTAGGCTACAAAGCCCGTTCCCCACTGTAGCTGTCCAGACAGATTAGTTCCTAGGTGAATCACAAAAGCAATGGAGAAGTGACTAGCAGTATGTAAGGGGAAGCTACAATGAAGTCACAGTAATTATTAGGTGCCTGATGTCTAAAGGCTGAGAAATGCAGGAACAGAGAAGTAGCAGTAGTTGGGTTAAATTTTCCTTTGAATTTCTCCTTACTATGAGTCTGTTGAGGGTGAGGGAAAACACACATGTGGAAACTGCATAAACTGCAACATCAGATTGCAGTTGCATTTAAAAATATATTACAGCAAATATTCTTAAAAATTTAATTCTCAAAAGTAACTTTTCCACTATACAATTTCCATACAGTTTCTCTTTACCTGAAGAAAAAAAAATTGTACCCCCAAACATTTAAGCAGTTTGCTCGTTTGCTAAAGCTCTAGCTTTTGTTTCCTTCAGGAAACATTGGAATTATCTGGGCTCACTCTGTACTAAGGTTACACCTACCCCCTGCTGTGGCTCTGCTGCGGTGCCATAAAACTTTCAACTCTTATCATTTCAGCAAATTGTTTTTCAAGGCAGCTGTATAAAGTGTTTGTATGGGCAGAGTTTTTCGGGTTGGTTTTTTTTTTTGCTTTTGTTTGTAGTGTTTGTTGTTTGGTTTTTTTTTTACGCCTAGACCTTCCTGCTCCCTGGAAGGTCTCTACTTCTGTAACAAGGGTTTTAAGAGTCTAATTATCCATCATAGAAACTTTAGTGTTTATAACTCTGGAGCCATGACTTGGCACTGGTAGCAGCTGCATGAAGCTCTGCTCAAAGATACCCCTCACCCATCATATCTGCAGGCAAGCTAGGGTGTTAAGCTACTTCAGGAACTACTGTGGGGCCCAGAGTCAACTACTTCAAAACAGTTTTCTAATATGAAGACAGCAAAAGTCTCTTAGATATCCTCTTGCAAAACTTGAGGAACTCTTGTGTACATCCTGAAGCTGCTGAAACACGCTGGTTCCCAAGCTCTCACTTCTGGCTTGGTGAAATTCCAGCACTACATAGCGGAGGACAGAAAGAGCACGAGGTATATAGTCCCCAAAAATGCTAAACAGCTGGGAGTGGGAGCAAGGCAGAAGCCTTGTTGAGGCTGCCCTGAATCTAATAGTCCAGAAATTTATGTATCTACTCAGAAGTTTTGTTTTCAAGTCTTTACAACCTTTAATTCAAAGATGGGTCTCAACCACTGACATAAAGTTATAAATGCCATGCAGAATGGATGCCCACTTGTCCGCTTTGTACCTTCTCTATCGTGTATTTCACTGCATAGTTATTCTACCCTCAGAAATCTAACAACAGAAGAAACCCTGTAGGAGCTGTGTCAGAACAGGCAGTTTCTCTGATCACTAAATGCTCATTTAGAAAATGCTAGAGACTAGAATCAAAGCCCTCCTTTAAAAAGAAGTACTCCAGGTATGAGAACAGGTTCCTTTCACCTATCTCCCCTCTAGCTGCTTGGAAAACATGGAGTGGGGATCATTGCCTTGATCTAGTTTATCCATCAGATTTCTCTTAACATCAGGGGAACTTTAAAAGAGAAAGACTGCCAAGTATAAGCAGGCATTTTCCTCTCGAGTCATCCTAGAAATAGCGTCCAAGGGAGAGCACAATTCTCTGCTTGTTCTCTTCTGTGAGCAACACTCCAAGGCTCTTCATATTCCTCCAGGAATGCTCTCCACAGTCAAGATTTTACCTCAAACTAGGGGCAAAAGACACTGAACCTCACTTTTAGAAACAGCCAGTGGTAGGTCTGGGTTTGGGACATGATTGCAACTCAAAGAGCAGATACTCCAAGTATACATGTAGGTATTCTAACTTGGATAATGGATAACGTCACTGAGAGCTCTTGTCAGTAAGGTGCTGTAAGACAAGATGCACACCATGATAGTATGATTAGAGCTTACCTAAATGATTGAACAAAACAATGGTGAAAATAGTCTGTTGGGACCCCCACTTCATTGCCCACTAACAGAAAAAGTAAGTTCCCTGAAAACTGATCTGTGAAAAGCCAGATAGCATCAGACTAGAAACAACAGATTATTATTTCTGCAGAAGAGAATTAACTGCAGTAATTCATTTTTAGACCATCTCCACAGTCTTCTTGATTTAGCTGAGTAGGAAGTCCCATGTTATGAAAAAGAAGCAGATTTCTGATGCTGAAAGACACCATGGTCATGCCTCTTCACTTCTTCTAGCTGAATCATCGGGAATTTTACTTGTTTTTCAAACCATTTGGCCACAGTCAGAAGCTGCTTCTCCTGGAATGAACGTCCAATGAACTGAAGGCCAACTGGCAAGCCTCTCTCTGAAAGAGCTGTAGGAACATTTATGGCTGGCAGTCCTGGGTTTAAAAAAAAAAAAAAAAAAAAAAGACATGCAAACACTATTAAACAAATCCAGTTGGAGTAATTTTTGTAAGAATTCTACTCTTATAATTGTTTTAATGTAGAGGAAAAAGACTAGTTACAATCATTTAAGTCAATGAACTAAGGATATTGCTAGGTGATCACAAGAAATTAGAGCGATTTAAGTAGTCAGCATCCTCTGAAAAGAGAATCAACTTTCCTAAGAAAGAGATTTTGGTCTCTGGAACTTGAAGGGATTCATCTTTCTGCAGCCCCTACCCTGCTCCCAGGTGCCTCAATTTAAAAATCTAGTCCTACATTTTAAAGCCTTTAAAAAATAAGCTGTCCTTACACCTGGTTATCACTAAGAGTTACAACACAGAGGTGAAATACCTTGATTTTAAAGAAGAGGTTAAATAGCTGAAGGGAATGGACATTAAAAATGCATAGGCAGGGGAAAACATAGTTGAATTCCCATCCCTACGCACCAGCCATGTTTGCAGCCTGTGTCAGGATGTCATCTTGTGCGCTGCGGGTTCTGTTGTCTTCTTTGATGAACTCCTTGTACCGTACTGCATCACTCAGAGTGGTGGGAGTGAGCAAAACATCAACACCGCTCCTGAAAACCTTCACGAAGTCATTGGCAATGAGACGCCTGACTTTCTGTGCCTTGATAAAGTAATTCTCATAGTTCCTAGAAAGAAGCATGGACATGAGGGCTTGACACTAATTCCAAAAACATAGAACTTAATTTTGTAGTTACTGTAAAAAAGACAAGGTCAGTATTCCTTATTTCCTTAAAAGGCTAACACTGGTACTTGAAATTTTTGATACACCAGAATCTTAGTCATCAAACATGGTGTTTATGCTCTCATGGCAACGAAGCTCTCGGAGAAGGAAGAGATGAGGGCATACTGCTGAAGAAAGGTGAAGGGAAAACAAAACCCTAGTTTACAATAATTAACTAAAAATCAAAACAACGCTTCTATAACCTTCCTGAAATTAAACTGTGTATTGAATTTCACTGTAAGGCAGCAGAGCAAAGCCTAGAAACAATACAGACCTAAACAGGTCTGGAAAATAGGCATTAATCGTTTAGGATTCAACTCAGCAAGATACTTAAAACGTGAAAAAGTCCCATCATCTATGGAGTCCTCCATGTGGTCTATAGATTTCTAAACTGCCTCTACACCATTCTGAAGGAGAAAAAAATTAGTCAGCTTTATGTCTACTCTTCCTTTTAACTTCATATGCAGAACTGGTAAATGTGGAAACCTTAAATTCAGAGAAGTTCAGTTTCAAAAGCAATTTCCATATAAAACCACAGCTATTCTTAAAAATAAAAAAGGGGGTGGGGGGGTTAACACTGCTACATGCCAGAGTGCTTGTAAATAAAACAACTGAAATGGCCCAAAAACCACTTTGTTAGAGTAATCTAAAGGTTTAGGTTTCTGAAAAACCGCAATGAAAATCATCATAATCAGTAACAGACAGCAGATTCAAGTTAGGAAGTTATATCATAGAACTAGCTATTTTTCTACAAACATTTCTGAAATCACCCTAGCTGTTCAGTTCAGAAAAGCAGTAAAGGGAACAAAAAGGACCTCAATCAACATTTTAAGCTGGAAAGAATATTTTGGGTATTAAAAAAAGGTGGAAAAAACCCTGCTAAATCAAACATATACTCTGTTAATTCTGATTCAATGTTGACAAGCTTCCATTGCTTCCTGAAGGACCACCTAGCTACTTTGCAGATTATAAAAGCAATTAAAAAAAAATAATGTGTAAAATACAACATTTGCAGGACAGACAGATGTGTTTTCTCTACTATTTTTTTTAAGAAAGTTTTCTGAACCCTGGGTTCTGTTTTTCAAAAGCAATTTACTGTGGACAGGAACAGGACTCTCCTATTCAGTCCTGATGGAAGCCAATTGTATATTCCTTCACAGATGGGTGTACTACATGAATTTTAAATTAGCCTCAGGAAAGCTGATCTGGACAGTTGTAATGAGAAGGAGCACACTCGGCAGGAACATCGGCATTCCATAAAAGCTGGTTGTTACACACTGACTGACAACATTCCTGTCTCTGAGAGCAACGAGGTGTCACATCTGATGAATACTCTTGCTGACAGAGCTCTTTCTGTAGTGCACTTGCTTTCAGTCTGATTACACTACTAATATTTATGTTAGTAACTGAACAAATTAAGACAGAGAAAACCATCAGTTTTACTAACAAATTAGGACTGTTGGATTAGGAGTGAAAACTAAAAAAAAAAGTCAAATTGATCCATGCACCAGCTTCTCTACATGAGCTGAATAAAAGCCTGTCTTCTGTAAAGACATCAGGTCAGTACCTTGCCAGAGCCTTCCTTTCCCTGTATTCTGAGGCCATGAGCTATAGTTAATTTAATTGCTGTATCTTCTGGCTTTCTCTAAGAAGACCTCACTAGAATGTAACAGCAGTTTTTCTATGCAGTTTTAATGAGATTAACAGCTACAGAACTTTTAACACTATGACAGTAACGGCTTCAGCATGATTTCAATGTCATACCATAGAAAAGATTTTTTTCTTAATTTAACTAATGGGTGCCAGTAATACTCTGGTGGGGGGGCAGTGGGGGAAGATCACAAAGTTGTTTTATTTACTTAACTTAGAAGGCTCACTGGTAAGACTAAGGGAAAACATTTTCATTCATTATTAACAGTTCACTAGGTATTATACAGCTAAAGCAATAATAATACAAGTAGCTACTAGTATAAGGATGAATTTTTCTTCATGTCGTGATGAACAATAAATCACCATTTGCTTAAAAAACGGTTAACTTGGAAAATTTTAATTTCAAGATGCTCCACTTACTGTTTCAACAAGAAATAGTTTCCTGATAGAATTCTTCCCCTTACAACATCATTAAAGCCTTCTCGTCGTGTCGCAGCATACATACTTTCTGTGGACTCGTTCATGTCAGAACGGTGTCCTGAAAACAGGAAGCCATTTAGAAACTAATACTTTTTGCAACCCTTAAAATTTAACAGCACAAGGTCATGTTATACACAGTAATACAATAGGCCACTTTTTGCTGCAGTCTGACATACTACTATTCTGTAAAAAAACCAAAACATATTCCTGTTTTACTCTAGAAATATTAAACAGAATTTAAGCTCAGACACTTACATGTCTGGACATGAAATATATTAAAATATGTATCTGTTTACTAATTTTTATTTGGGCAGGGCTTTTACTCTATTCCATCTTGGAGAAATAACACCAAACATTAATCCATGAAAAACATTTCTATTAATTTTTAATGGCATCCAGCAATGTTTCTATTGTCTAAGAAAGAAGTTTTTTCAAAGGCCTTACCATATTCCAGTCCATCAAACCTGGCCATGTTTGATGCCACTTCAGTTGTGCACAGCACATGATAACAGACAATTGAGTAACAAGTGTGTGGCAGACTCACTTCGACTACTTTAGCGCCTGCATTCTTAAAGAGGTCAGCAGCCCTTGACCAGAGAGACAGAATTTCACTAGAAAGCCCTGGTGCCCGATATTCCTTAAAGAAAAACAAGAAAAAAAGGGATTTTACATGATGGCTTACTTCTAATGGCAACCAAAATGCAAATACTCCTTGCTAAAAATACACTGAAAGTATTTCCTCACCACGATGTGATTTAAAGTACTTAGTAAAGCTTCTTGCATCTACTAAATATTATACAATCAAGCAGTATTAAATTAACAGGATTCAGTCTTCCTAATAATATTATGTTCATCTCGGGAGGATTAACCCACATATTGCAGACCATGGAATTTCAGTACTTCCTTCTGAAGGAGAAATTCCTCAGTTATCCACTTATTTGTCTAATTCATGGAGACTATACTGCACTTCTCTGCAGCTCATGGGTAGAAACTCTTCAGGTTTAAATCCTAACACTTGGGCTGCTGCTAACAGGAAAGAGAAATTATGGCCACAGCATACCAGTGGCAGCTGGCATGCCTCAGTGAAATGAACAAAGCAATCCACCAAAGAAGAACTGCAATCAAGGGGCTGGGAGAAGACTTAGGTAAGCTACATTCCTGTTTAAGAGCTAAGTTAAAGATATTCTATTAAAGTTAAAGATATTCTATTAAAATTCTCTGGTTTTGAAGATACTTGCTTTAGTTCTAACTCACAATATCAGGATCATAATACTGTCTGATCTCTGAGTAGCTATGACCCATGTTTAATATGTCCTATGCATATGTCCATGCATCTGTCCTAAACAGATGCATGTATCTGTTTAGGACAACCAGTAGCAGAAGAAAACAACTGTCCAAAGGATACGAATAATTAACCAATACCACTATTTTAGATTTATCAAAATCTAACCAGTATGCAGCTAATTAATTTTCTAGGCATAAAATTTTTGCATTTCACACGTCCTGAATAATTAATTGGTCAGTGGACATCTCTGTTTACCAAATTAAATCTTTTGGCTTACCTGTTCTAGCACTGGTTCAAATACTGGGAATCAAACCAATAAATGTTATTCACTTTGTGTCTTTGAAGGCAGAGCCTTTACTAAATTAAACATAGGCTGAAGTCCCAAATGTTGTGCCTAAATTGCAAGTATCCTTACAGTTACAGACATGATTGAATTGTATACATTAGAAGCCAGATTGCAGTTGTCTTTCAATCCCTATTAGAGCTCTGTGGATCACAGCTCCTTGTGTCACTCAACTGCCTTTAAAATTCTGCTTCATATTAACACGGTGCCATTTAGACAAGTATCAGAAAGCACTGCACAAACCAGCACTAACCTCACTGTATGAGAAGGCACTCAGAGCAACTTTTTTGAGGTTATACAGGTGACTAAAAGCAACAGAGAGAACCAGGAACTTAAGTTCCTCATTTCCCTTGGAACTTCCTGCCAATGCTTCCCACAACGATGACAAAATGTTTTAGATGAAGCATTAGCATATGCTGACTCCAAATCGCCTGCACAGGCAACAGAACATATACCACTCTTTTCCAGGAGCTGCTTGTACTGTCTTCACTGTTTTAAATCATGAGAGGCTGGGAGGTGGTGGGCAAGAGACAAATATTTTTTGCTAGGTGTCCTATTTGCTGTTCCTGTTTGACAGGATTTAAATGTTACCTTCGGAATTCCTATTGAGAGCTTGCTGACATCAGTGAGATTGGGTAGTTCAAATGGCTTAAAGTTGTCCTGAACTGTGGTAGAGTCTTTAGGATCATGTCCAGCAAGCGAACCTGAAATTATGAAGAACAGGAAAATGTACAATGGGTAGCCAGAGTTCAATTTGTTTTGAGACAATGTTGTAAACAAAGATGTGTTGTACAGAGATATATGAAGTAGTAATACCTAACACAACTGCTGCATCATCCACACATCTGGTTAGGATTCCGGGCACATCCATGGAGTTCACTAGAGGAATGAGACCATGGCGAGAGATCAGTCCATATGTTGGCTTTAAACCTACTACACCACAGTGAGCAGCCGGGTTTCTGGTAGATCCTCCTGTGTCTGACCCTAAGGCTCTATGGTTTCAAAAGGATTATCATTAGTAAAATAATTCTGAACATTTTAAAATAATAAAAATGTATGTCTTTAAGATGCATGGATTTAAAAACTTGTGAATTCTTCCAGATTAGAAGTCATAATCACACAGCCTAAATTTTAGCCTGCTCATTACAGAATCACAGAATGTCAGGGATTGGAAGGGACCTTGAATGATTACCCAGTCCAATCCCCCTGCTGGAGCAGGAACACCTACATGAGATCACACAGGAAGGTGTCCAGGCGGGTCTTGAATGTCTCCAGAGAAGGAGACTCCACAACCTTCCTGGGCAGCCTGTCCCAGTGCTCTGTCACCCTCACAGTAAAGAAGTTCCTTCTCAAATTTAAGCAGAACCTCCTGTGTTCCAGCTTACACCCACTGCCCCTTGTCCTACCATTGGATGTCACTGAAAAGAGCCTGGCTCCATCCACCTGACACTCACCCTTCATATATTTATAAACATTTATGAAGTCACCCCTCAGTCTCCTCTTCTCCAAGCTAAAGAGGCCCAGCTCCCTCAGCCTTTCCTCATAAGGGAGATGCTCCACTCCCTTAATCATCTTGGTGGCTCTGCACTGGACTCTCTCAAGCAGCTCCCTGTCCTTCTCGAACTGTGGGGCCCAGAACTGGACACAATACTCCAGGTGCTCATTACGTCTGCTATTTTTTCTCTGTTGTCTTATTTTTCTTAGGGCCTCTGAATTAGTCACCAGGAGAGCCCAGTTCTCTTCACAAAGCAGAGATAGACAGGCAGAATTTGGGCCATCTGAATATGGCCCTAAACATCTACTTCCACCTTCTGTGTTGGTCTCTTCCAGTTTTACAGACTCCAAAAGACACATCTCATGTGATTTAGTGTACAATTTTCAGAAACTGATGTCTTATTTATTCAGTAGCCAATACACTATTTTCCATTATAAACATAGCAACACAGTATACTTTTTACTAATAATAGGGCACACTTTTCAAAGTCTAGGATGCTTTTCCTGTTCCCAAACCTACAAAGCATAGCATTAAAAATCCAAGTTTAGAGTAGCTTAGGTGCATTTTTAGAACAGAGTATTATTTTATTTTCTTTTTTTAAAAAAAGTTTACTTTTTTTTTTGTTCTTTCACAGGTGAAATCTTGTTCTTTCTGAATCGAAATTTTTATTTCAAAAATTGTAATGGAATTGGAAATTAATACTGAAATGAAACCTGCTCTTTTGTTTTTAATAATTTTAACGCAAGCACCATTTAAAAAATAAAACAGCTTTCATCCAAATCTTTGCTAGAAACACATTAAACTTCAGAAGGAGGTATAATTTTTATTGAAGTGGGTATGTGACTTTTCCCATCTGCACCTGTTTCTGAAATGGCTGAACTGTTCAATTGACTTTGCTGAAGCGGAATTTTTTCAAAGGTTTTGTATTAATGTAAAACATCCGCAGTTTTGTACCATTTTTCTACATCCAAATCTCAAATTTAAAAGACAAAGACTGACAGCATTCCTGACACTTGAAAGAAAGTAATAGAATGGATCTACAACAGGTTATAGGCAATAAAATAGCTGGAAGAAAAATCTCCCTGATCTGATAAAGTGCTGAGCAGTGCAAAATGGGAGTTCAGCATTCCCAGCTATGTAAGAGAAGGTGCCAGACCCTGCCAGGATCGGACCATTCTGGCTCAGGACAAGGACCAGCAGTCTTTGAGAATGGCTGCACTAAGTACAGTTTCAACAGTATTACATGTTGAGTAGACTACATCCTAAGCAAAGGGCAATGAGCTGAGAGAGGTATCATTAAAAAAAAATAACAAAATAAATTGAGTTGTAATCAACATTAGCAAAAAATATTTTAACAGTAAAATAGACACTTGTAATATAGTTCATGGGTAAACAGGGACACAGTAACTAAATAACATTCTTAAACACCTTCCAGTTAAGAGCACAGCTGAAATCATCTTCTATAAAATGTGCTCTACTATGTAGGTCTAAAAACTGCATAAAATTAAAGGTGTAAAGTTTTAATAATCAAATTTCTTCTAACAGTTGGATGGGGATGATAGTATAGGCAACTGATTAATTAAAAAGCATGTTGGTATTCCATGCAGATTATAATCGCTGAAAAAAAAAAAATCCTGGCTTGTTTAATTCCTTTAAAAAAACAACCAAATAAACAAACAAACAAAATCCCACAAAAAACCCACAAAAAACTAAAACCGTCTTCTAACTTTTTAAAACAGACAGATTTGTAAGTATCTATGCAGTAAGTATTTGTGTATCCTTTTGTTAAGTCAGGAATCTGAAAGCTTTTAGATCTTAAATCTCATGTATCATTATGTAACTGCTATAAAAACAAAGGAGGGAAGGAAAGATTATTATACTGTTACAAATTATGTGATCTCCTCATTTGCTGAATTATTTCAGCATGTATTTGTGTAATGCACTTACGGAGGAAGAGGAGGTGTCACAAACCCCATGTTAATTTTAAGAGAGTATGTGGGAATAACAATAAAACTGTCACTCCTTTACTGCCATTATAATTTTATTTCACACAGTGTAAAGTGGTCATATCAGTATGCTGAATAACACTCAAAATGTATAAACCTAAATTTGCCTACATGGATTCATTCTGGCTTCATGATATGCCACAAATAAGCTAAGGATGCTGAAATAAATTCTTGCATGCCAGTGAAAATAACCCTCCCATTTCAAATTAGATTATGAGAAAATTATAAACTTAAAACCTTGCAACATATTTTGAGACATTTAAAAAAAAATTTAAAAAGCCTCTTACGCAAAACATGTGAAAGATGATACAGCAGCTGCACTGCCTCCTGAGCTCCCTCCCGTTATCACCCAGTTAGACTCTTCATCCTCAGAATGGGATTTTGGGACAGATTTTTCCTTGTACTGTCTTGAATAACTCCAGGGATTTCTGACTGGTCCAAATACTCCATCTGTACTCCCAGATCTGAGATAGTTAGGCAAGACAAACACAGACACAAATGACAAGTGACACACTGCATCCACCAAGTTTTTTTTCTTTATCCAATTCCTCATCCTTCATCCTAGCAAATTCAATTTCAACACAAAAAGACTGGTGCACATAAATTCTTGTACAAATTCAACAATGTTACACAGAATCGTAAAGTTTATGGATCTTCACCCCTTTCTGAC
Source organism: Caprimulgus europaeus (assembly GCA_907165065.1). The sequence goes on from OU015524.1 coordinate 76,372,935, forward strand.
ACAGAACCCGAACTCGTGCCTCCTTCTAGATTCCGATAATGCCACTGAAAAGAACGTTAATCACAAAAACATAAAACTGCTTGAAGCTTTGAGATAGTAAAGCTGCACGTCTGCTTCAAAACAAAGGTCTTCTGGTTTCTCAGCTCTGCATTTGGAAAGGCCAAAAGAAGATGACCACAGTCTTGTGGAAAACCATACTGACAGAGGCTGGGGGAAAAGCCCTGCAGTAGCAGGAACAAGCACTTCTCTGTTAATAACACACTATTACTCACTCCGTAGCCCTCTCCTGAGGCCACAGTTCACCGAGTGCCAGGCTGGCTTCTCAGAAAACGGTTTCAGTGAGCCTGTGGTCAGCTAAGTGAGCTGCCACCAGGAGCAGGGCAGAGGGTACTTCCCCCTTCCTCACAACTTCCACCCTATGTTCTCCCTGACTCCAGGGCGACAGTATCATCAGCCAAATCATCAGACAAAGTGGGCTGTTGACACAGCAGCTGAAAACTAACCTTACTGAGACATCATTGCTTTGAGCTGGATCAGCTCCCTGATCAAGCTCATGGTGCTGCTGCTAGCAAAGAGACCATACAAACACATTGAACAGAGATAAGAGGCCACCAGAGGGATAAGCCTTTTTAGGAGAATTCTGTGCTTTAATGAGCTTGGGCCAGTTGTAACACAGCATAATGAGTTTTTTCTGTGCTTTTTTCCCCTTGCTTTTCCTCTGGAGAGGGTCTCTGATACAGAAATTATTTTATCCAAAACAACATGGTCAAAGTAATTACACCCCATCCATGTAAACTCCCAATCAAGCCTCTGTCTTCAGTTCAGGTAAAATAAAAACAAAACCAAAACACAACACTTATTGTTTCTCATAGGCAACTAAAGTCCCAGACATTCCTTTCCAGACCCAGCAGTTGTGGTGACAGAGACTCCCATCCCCTAACAGCCCAATGCTGTTCCCTGCTATAGCTTGGCTACCTTCACCAATTTGCTGGAGAATCAATTTGTGAAAGCATTTTCCAACATTTTTCTGACAAAAAGTCACCAATACTAGCTTAGACAATTTAAAGTGCTCTAGGTTAGCCTGTTCACAGCAACTCAAGGAGCACTCAAACAAATTACTCCAGTGACTGACTGGCAGAGGCAGTGACTGCCACCAGGGCCATGATAATAATTAGCTAAGGGGCAAAACCCACCAGTAAGGGGAGAGAAAAAGGCCTTCAGCAAAGGCTGTACCACTTTCCCCCCTCAGACGAACACTATGTTCATAAAACTCAACATTTCTATAATTTATACAAAAGTATAAATATTCAGGGAGAAATTAATGCAACTCTATATACTCTTCACAAGTAAGCATTCATTATTTTCTAACCTCACAGAAAGAGGAGTTAAGGATTACAGGCAGATCAGAACAGATGGTGTGTATCCTATTTAACGTGCAATCACACATTAAAAATAATAAACATCACTCACCCCATTGCAAATTCATCTAGGTTTGTTTTTCCTAAAAGCACAGCTCCCTGATCCAGTAATTTCTGAACTACTGTAGCATTGTAAGGAGAAATATAACCTAGAAACAAACAGAATAATTAAGAGAGTAATTGGTAAGATACAGTTCCTTTTTAGAAGTAGCTACTCTGAACACTTCAAAGTTGTCATTATTTGTGCATGAGAATTGTCAGTTCACAGTGTCAAAATTTTGCTTCAAGACACCATGAGTAATTTCCAAAATTTAGCAAAAGTAAACCAAATGCTGTTTTGTTTGACATGTCTTTTTTTCCTTCACAATTTATGATCCAGTAGTTCTGGATCACAAGGGTAGGAAATTACTGCATCCAGTCAATTTGCAGGAATTGTCTAAAATTAGAAGAAATGAGAAACAGCTCTTCACAGAAAAGTGCTAAGCTGTCTTGAATTACCTCCCATTACGATGAGATAAAGAAGCATACGGTTAACCACAAGCTGAAATAATAACTGGCTATCCTGTGACCAAACGTGTGCACCCTTGACCACTTAGACCTTACATAAACTAGGATGAAAACCATGACACCTACATGAGATCTTAGGTAGCAAACAATTCCTTTTGTGAATATTGACAGGGGTTTCTCTACCCCTACCCTACCCTCAACGGGAACAACAAGGACAACATACATCACTCCTAATACTCTCAGCACAATCAGTCACAACAGGTCTGAGAACGTGCTTTAAGGAAAAGCATCTCAGGTAATACAACACTTTTTAAAGTGGCAAGGTCATATTTTGTTTCTTCTGTTATTAAAAAACCCCACAATCAGATTAGGGTTCTGACCATTTCCTTGGGCTATCTTCCACAAAACTTTCCAGTTTTACTTTGTGCAGAATAAAAGAGATATAAGAAACGTTTTCTACTTTTGTTTTTGCTATGAAAACATTTTAACGCCTTGAAAATGTTCATGGCGTGTTAATAGAAACAGTGAGCTTAGAAAATGGCAAGAAAAATTTAAAAGCCTCATAGACAATGTCTGCATATCAGGAATATTGAGGAAAGAATTGTTAATGTCTACTCTTCCCACAGCCATATGAAAAAACTACTTAAGTCAACAATTATCAACAGAACAAAAAAAAATAGACTGTGTGTGGATTTTACTAGACAGAACAGCAGCAAACAGTACTGACTGCTTTCCTGTAGATCTAAAAGTAGTGTGAAGCAAAATGTGAACTACAGAACGATTCCATTTTAGCATATGGGCTAAAATAAACATTGTTTTGTTAAAAGCCTGTAACTATATGAATAAAGGAGATAAAGTGCTTACACAAGAAAAAGTTGCATCTGTAATACCAGATGAGCTTGGCAGAAGAAACGAGATAAACATATTTTCTCAAATGAGTTCAGCTCAATTTTTGAAAATATTTAGATTTTTGGAAGACTCCACTCCATAAACCCTTAGAGCAAGAGCTCTGAAATGAGATCTGATTTTACTTTAAAAGCTCTACTGTACCTTTTAGCATGTTTGATGCACATGTTGTCTCAATGCCAGCTGTATTAAAGTTGTCTTTTACTGCAATAGGAATTCCATCTAAAACACCCAGTGGCTGACCTGCATTAGGAATTATTGCAAAAACAACAGAGATTAAAGCAAAGTGTGCTATATGTACAGTCTTCTCATCAATTACAATTTATTTCCCATGTCCCTATGGGTGGTTCTTTTGGAAGCAAGAATGCTATCCACTTAGCATTTGATGGTTGTCTGTCACATTTTCAAGAACCAGCTTTCATTCTAACTCTAGAATTGAGCATTCTGCCCAGAGCAGACCTGACCCCACAGAGCAGAGCTCTGCAAATGTGTCCAAGCCTGCAAGACACAGAACTGCTTTCATACAGGTTAGCTATCCCAAAGGAGCGCTTACCTCTTCAAATATGAACATGTAATGCTTATTTGAGTCATAGGTGCTGCCTAAATCTACTCCATCCCTAGGTTGGGAGACATAAATTCTGCCTACCTGATGTACACAGTAGATTTGATAGAAAAAAATTACTGAAGCAGAGAAAATCTTCCCTAGGTGATCAAAGATCTACCATCCACAAAAAAAAAAAAAGAAAAAAAAGCCTATGTCAGAAAGAAAATGCTCTGGCTGGCAATTTTCTTAAGCTGTCAGAGGACAGCAAGTGTCACCCAGGAAGGAAAACAAATACCCTATGAGGTGAAAATTTCCCTTTTCTGTTTTCCAGGAAATGCAAAGGAAAATGAGGATAGTCAGCCTCCAAATGCTGGGTTTAGTGCTGTTCTGTTCACTAACAAATAACTACAATTAACAAAGCTGCTTTATTTTTCATTTGCTTTATTAATTTAAAACCTGATAGGCTGAGCCTGATGTTTGTCTACCCCAGCTAAAAGGCCTACAAAAGACCACACCATCCTCTTTGTTTGTGGTTAACTGCTGGCTACCAACTTAAAATAAACTGCTGAGGGAAAGAGGAGGCAACCCATACAGTGCTGTTCAAGCAGGACAGAGCCTATTTAACCTGCAGTGGTTTGGTCCAGATCTTGCCTTTGATTTTTGAACTGAATAATGCTACTGGGTGCCAAGCATACGCTCACAAGCACGCACACACAGAAGTCTCAACCGCCATCCTCATCCCCCAATAGTCACACAAGTAGCATGTACATCTGCTGTTAAAATAGAAAGTGCTTCATCTAACACGAAGCACTCCGTTTAAAGACTAATATCAATCACAAACATACCTTTTCTGTATCTTTTCTCGGATTCTTCAGCCTGCTTCAAAGCAGTTTCTTCCGCCACGGTAATGTAGGCATTAAGAAACTTGGTGCTTTGGACGAGGGCAAGGCACCTCTGGCAGAGCTCCGTCGGAGAGACGCGTCCCTCCTTCAACGCTGCCGACACCTGAAAGCGCAAGCCCCGCTGAGGGCAGCCCGGCGACAGGGCCCGCTGCGGGCCGGTCGGGGGCTACAGCGCGATCCTGCTGACACTTCGGGAAGGAACCTGCGGGAAGGGCCTCCCCGAGGCTGGTCCCCCACCGCCCCGGGCTCCTGGGAGCGGGAACACCGCGAGAGGACACCGCGGGGTGACACCGCGGCGGGCCCGCTCGCCCCGGTCACCTTGCGAGGCCGCCCCACCGCCACCATCGCGCTCCTTGGCGCTCCCTCCCCGCACCGCTGCGGCTCGCAGGGCGAGCTCGGCACCACTCACCTCGCGGAGGGAGGCGCGCAGCATGGCGGCCCGCTCACCGCCGCCTCACGCCAGCTGGCCCGCCGCGACCCTTCTCCCGGTGCGGCGGCTGGACGCCGCCATCTTGCCGCAACACCGAGCGGCACCATTGGCAGGGCTGCCAAGAAGGCGGCCGCCCATTGGCCGCGGGTGCCGCCGGGGTGAGGGAGGCGGGCAGGCCGGCCGGGCCAGGCTTCCGGGGCTGCGCGCGGAGGCGTGCGGGGGTTGCCGCGTCCCAGCCCGATCGCGCGGCCCGGCCCGGCCCGGTTCCCCCGGCCATGCTGTCGCGGGGGGCGGCAGGCGGGCGGGCGCTGCGGGGGGTGGCGCGGGCGGGCCGGCAGCTGCCGAGCCGCGGCCTCCGCTCCTCTCCGCGGTGTCGGTCCGCTATGCCCTCCTGGGTCATAGACCGGTACGGCCGCAACGACGTGCTGCGCTTCACCAGGGACATGGTGTTCCCCATCATACACTTCCCCAACGAGGTCATCATTAAGGTTCACGCCGCCAGCCTGAACCCCATCGACCTCAGCATGAGAAGTAAGTGCCGGGCCCGAGCGGCCGGGGCCGGGCCGGCGTGGTGGCAGCGGGTGTGCCGGCAGTGCGGCCTCCGCATGGCCCTGGCCTCCAGGACCCTCCAGGCGTTGTCCCCGGCCCGCCCCGGCAGGCACTGGCCTCGGCAGTGCCAGGAGGGGCCCCTGCGCGCAGTGGTCACCTCCGGCGCTGTGGGAAGCCGCCTGTTTGAGGCTTATTTTATTCAAGCTCTTGGGGAGGAACGGTACAAAACCCCGTTGCCTTTCTGAAGACAAGAGTGTGTGTGTTGGGGTGGTGGGAAATAGGCTTTTAATCCAGGTGACTAATTGGTGTCCTCTGCAGGTTTGCAACTCACAAGCAAACTTCCTTCTGTTAGTAGCCTGACCATGGTGGGGTTTGTTTCCTATCCTTCTACTCTGCCCCCACCATCTGGGTGGTGGTTGGTACTCTCCTGAGCAAGAGATTAGTCCTTCCGAGGATCAGCCTTCCCCCGGGAGGTGCTGCCTTTTCCCATCTCTTTGAGGTAAAGGTCAAAGTTGCCTCAAAGTCGGCAGGTGTGACCTGATCCAAACCCTGTCGGTTGTTGTCACACCCCTTTGTCCTGAATTGGCACCTGAGTACCCGCTGTCTGTCATCTGGCCCATGGAAATCTACGTCTTTAGCCGACTCAGTCTTTGTATTTGACCATTTAATCAGATTTTTCCTCAATTTCAAGGTTGAAATAAAAGAATGAAGTTGCAGCAGTAGAAGACCTTATATTTAATGTTGATAAGTTATCTTGCATATCAAATCAGATTCAAGAGCCCATGCAGAGATACCTGCAGGAAACCTACTGCCAGAGCTGTAATTTGTGTTTGGTGTCTCTAATAAATTCATTTTAAAATATACTTTTGTATATGGTTGTGGGTTTGATAAGGAACTTTTACTATCTGAGGATTCCTGTTGAATGACCCACTTGAACTGCTGGCCTACAACTAGTATTTTGAGTCAAAGTATTTTCCTGCTTTTGCAGTGCCTGCTTTTTCGCCTGTTTCTTTTTTTTTTTTTTTTTCAGTATTAAAACGCTTTCTAGCATATTAGAGTACCTAAGCAGACTTGTCTAAACACTTGAAAGGGCATACATGCCCAAATGCAGACTTTTTTTAGGCTGAGTAGAGTTAGTAGACTTAAGGTAATATTGAGAGTTCACAGCATTTAGCTATTACTTACTGGATGGAAGTTCAGGTTACTCATCTTAGGAGATGTGCCTTAGTATTTTTTACAGTTATGTTAATGTAGCTTTTTACAGTACTTTATTTGAAAAGACAAATGGAAAGCTTGGAGTTTGTTTGGATTTGTAGCATTTGCAATGTGATGCCATGGGAAAATGGAGCATTTCCAATGGACTTCTTAGAATTTCTGACAGTGTTACCACATAACTAAATATTTTTGTAATGGAGAGGCATTTTGTGGACAAATAAGCCACAATGAGATTTGCTCTTTATTTGTAAGATCTATAAAAGTATAAAATGTTGTGGATTTTTTGCATGCTTAAGTTACAACAGAAATGAGGGATATTAGGTACAGACAATGCTTTCTGATTGGAATTGTCCAGTTAATAAATGGAAACTCGTTATGGTGTGTCATGGTTAATTTCATGTTTTGCAGGTGGTTATGGTGCAACTGCACTAAATATGAAGCGGGATCCCCTGAAACTCAAAAGCGCGGACACTGAATTTCCACTGACGCTTGGTCGAGATGTCTCTGGTGTTATTATGGAATGTGGACTCAGTGTGTCTTATTTCAAACCTGGAGATGAGGTGATACCACCAATCTCTTTTTTTCTAAAATGTATAGTTAAAATGTACTATGAGGTGTTCAGCTTTCATTTTCCTCTTAAGAAAATGCTTTTTTTTTTTTGTATTGTTGGACTCTGAATGAGGACTGTCTGGCAGTAAGTTCCTAGAATGCTTTCTTCCCTACCTTTTTTCTCTAATAGCGTGGTCTTTCCCAGACTTGCTTCTGCAAGTTATTTTCCTTCCTGTTTTTTTTAATTTTTGTTCCAGTGGTAGCAGGAGATGAAATTATTTCCTTATAAGTGCACGCTCAAGATGCTGCTTCATTTTGTGACTGAAGATAGAATTGTAACAGGAAGGGATTAGTTGGTTTTTTTTCTTCAGTAACTCAGGATAGGATCTCTGGCATAACCCAAGAAACAGTTTATGAGTCCCCATAACAAACTGGTATTGTTTGTTCTCACCTTCACCTGTTGCTTTCACATTTCACCAGTTTTAGTATAGCAAATTCTGATTTCCCCCCACCCCATCCCCTGCAATCTGAGCTTTTCTGGCATGGAAGTAGTTTGGGTTTTTTTTGAAAAATTCTGTCTTATGCACAGTCTGGTACAATTTATTTACATAGCTCTGCAGTCCTTCATTTAGTCAGTCTTGTGATGTTTTTTGTGTAAAGAGTAAGCTAAACTGGTTTCTGATAAGCAATAATGAAGACATTCTGCAAATTGTAAAAACAATTTATTTAATGAAGAAAACTTCTGTGTAGGTACAATCATGTGCAAAGTCAGAAAAATTGATAGTTGTTTTCTGTTTGGTTTTAGGTGTGGGCAGCAATTCCTCCATGGAAACAGGGCACTCTGTCAGAGTTTGTGGTAGCTAGTGGAAATGAGGTAAACCTTCAAAAAGTGACTAACAAGATAAAAGCCCAAAATTGTAAAGACTGGCATTTTTTTTTTCTTTAGTGTCTTAACTGTCCATTTCTTGGTGCTTGGATTGATTTAGACTCCAGCTACTTATAAGATAATTGAGAATGTGGAACACACAATCTGCAATTCAGTAGAGCTTGTTTAGTGTCACGTAGGATCTGCTGTGTGATTTAGATTCGATTGATTTTATTTTAGGTGTCTTTTAAGCCAAAGTGTCTCAGTCACACAGAAGCTGCCTCCTTACCATATGTAGGTCTCACAGCGTGGTCAGCAGTTAACCAAGTTGGAGGACTGAACCAAAACAATTGTAGTGGGAAAAGGTAAGTAAATAGTTCTGGTGCTAAAACTTCATGTTTCATTTTTATACTGATTAGCTGCTCCTAAGACATGTCCAGTGTCTTAGAAGAATGAGGACTGTTACACCCTGACATTCACAAAGACCAGCTGGCCTGAAGATGCTGGGTTCAATCTACACAACTGCTGAGAGAGGCTTCTTTAGAGGGAGACACAGACACAGACAAGGACCCTAACTGAAGAGTACCTAGTCACTTGCTGTTTGCTTCCTCTATATAGTGACTAGAAAGAGGTAGTCCAATGTATATCTCATGTATAGGACTGTGTAGAGAATTTAAGGGCAGTGTCTCTAGGAGTTTATAGGGACTTTGCCTTTTTGCCTTTCAGCCTGCTAGGACAGCTGTCCAAATGTAATATCCTCTCTGAGTTATTTTGGCAACTCACAAAAAGCCCTCTCAGGCACAGAGGTGTGGTTTGCTCAGTTCCTGCGTGCCTGGGCCGTTTGGAACAGACTGGTTTTCCATCTTTTTAGAAAAAAAAGAACAGGTGACTGGGTTTCATTTCACCTCTAGGCCAGACCTTTGATGAGGTCAGGAATGCGGAAGAGAAGAGGAAAACGTGCAAGATGAGCGGCCAAATCAAATGGAAAAAATTGGCTTTGTTTATCAGCCTGTTAATCTGACAATGGCAGATGGAGGACAGAAGAGGAAAAATGCATTGAAAGATTGGAGCAGATACCATTTTTCTCCTCATAATTGAAATTTGCACTTATTTTGGCCTTGGGATGTTTGTGTAAATAGACAGCAAAATCTTCAGAATGGAAAGAAGGGCAAAAATAAAAATAACTGGAATTGAAAAATAATCATTAAAATTACTGTGCTGCAACAAAAATTTAGGTCACAAAGTAATTATTGGGCAGTAGGAGTCTAGATGCCTGACCTCTTATCTTGGGTGTTACTGTTGTAATGCAACACATTGCAAAGGACACGAGATTTATTGACATTCTTCACCCACATTGTTAGAAGGTGATTGAGTGTTGTTCACATGTCACGGTAAATTTCATAATGATAATATCAAATAATTGTTCTAAAGGTAAACAATGCTTTGAGAAAATGAAATTGCAAAATTTAAAGCAATTTCAAAGAGACATCTTTGAAATTTACTTCCAACTAGTGATAAAATTCTAGATATGTTGCCTTCCTATTTATTTTTCAGTACGTAGACCTTTTTAATCATAACTTTCACATGTAAATAGAATTAACCTAAAGGTATGTTGATAGGCTGGCCTTGTTTAAAGTATCTTTTCAATCTTCAGGTAAGTGTTTAGATTGTTAAAAGTTAAATTCAAACTGCATTTATATTGTGTCTACATTTAGCATTTGCTTTTGTGTTCCAAATCAATATTTAATTACTGTCAGGAAAAAAGTTGAACATCATAATTTTATGAATACATTCCCATTGAGAAGTTTTGAATTGTAAAAATGACAGAATGACTTGCGTGATGGTAGTTGTTTTCCCATGCATTGAAGGGGCTGTGCAAATGTATATTCCATGAACTTTACTCTTTCAAGGCAATATTTAAAGAGAAGAATTTACATAATGTTTCTTAATTTCTTGCAATAATTTAATATGTTTGGTAAGAAGTTACCTACATGTGTGATTTTATGTTGGTCTTTTTGTCTCCCGTAGGTGTATGTAAATAGCTATGTAGAAGGGTGTGTATGTGTATACACACGAGAGTGTGTCTTATTTTGACAGAGCAGCTGTATTCCTTGATGAAAGCTACTTCACTGATGCTTTATTGCAGTGTTAAGACATCTTAGACACAGCGAGATTTTTCTATTGGTGTGTATTGTTTTCTTTGGCTCTTTAAGGTGGAAGGGTGGGTTACCAGAAATCCTCGCTAACAGTCCCGTGTCTGACTGGCTGTTGATCTGACAGGAGTGTCTGCTACATCTGCACACACTTTCACAAATTTGGTTTTTACAATTTACCTGAAGTGTACTGACGTTGTCCCTGATGTCTGCTGCTTCACTGTAACTCCAGTCATTTCTCCATAACTTTTATCCTATACCACTGTAATTTATGTCGGTATTCTCGCACAGGCTAAAAGTGAATATTTTTGTTAACCAGAATGTGCAGAATGACACTGGTGTTTTGAAGTTCTTTGTGGATAATACCTGGAGAGCTTCTCATACGTGCCAGTGCTCTGTTTTAGTAGAATCACAGAATCACAGAATGTCAGGGATTGGAAGGGACCTCAAAAGATCACCCAGTCCAATCCCCCTGCCGGAGCAGGAACACCTAGATGAGATCACACAGGAAGGCGTCCAGGTGGGTCTTCAATGTCTCCAGAGAAGGAGACTCCACAACCTCCCTGGGCAGCCTGTCCCAGTGCTCTGTCACCCTCACAGTAAAGAAGTTCCCTCTCAAATTTAAGCGGAACCTCCTGTGTTCCAGCTTACACCCATTGCCCCTTGTCCTATCATTGGACATCACTGTGAAGAGCCTGGCTCCATCCACCTGACACTCACGAAAAGGAGATATGCTTGTTCAACAATAGCTATTAAATATCTTGCTTGCTGTGTTCACAAAAAACATGATAAAAACAAACTTGACAGTTTGTGAAAACATTTACTATTAAGTAAAGGTCTTTTATAGAAACACAGAATCAATATTTTAGATGTTTAAGTATGCTGGGGAGAGATGCTGGAATCTGTTACTGTAAGCTATTAAATGTACACTCCTGGTTTATATTGTTACAACAAAGATTTGAATTACAACCCAAGAAAATATTTTTTTCAACGTCTGTATTCTTTAATCTTTTTATCTGTTGAGAAGTACAAAGTAACTGTAGGTTGTAAAACTTCTTGATAGAGTAAATGCTTCTTGATACAGGAATAAATCTCTTAGTGACATTTTGTTGGCATAATCAAATGGAATTTAATTTTATATATGTGTATATAAAATTGATATATTTATTCAATAATATAATATAAAATATATTTTAAAGCGTACATAGTGTATTTTATTTGGCATGTAGCTGAGTCACTGAGAACTGTTAGTTGTTTATAATCTGGAGAAAATGTTAGTCCTTGATCTGTACACCCACTCCCTACCCCCTGTCTCTTTTGTCCTGGGGGACACACACAGCTGAAACAGGTCCTGGCTCTCTGATGCTGGTTTCTGACCACACCATAGTTCCAAGCAGGGCCCAGAGAGAAGGGCTGAACTCTCAAATCCTATGGTATGCTCATCGGGAGAGATCTGCTGACTCTCTGATCATTTGAACCCCTAGAGCCTCATATGGGGCTTGGTGAATGCTGGCTTCAGTTGTGTGTCTCCGTCAGAGGGAGCAAATCCTGGGGTATGAATGTTTGTTTTGTTCTTTTGAGAGAGTTGATTCTCTTGGATCTCTGTTCAGGTCAAGTAATTTGTTAGTTTGTTCCCTCATGCACGTGCTTATATGTTAGTTTACTCCTAAGCTCACCTTTGCAGTGAAACAGGTAGTTTCTCTGATATGTTTTTTCCTAGCTGTGTTTTCCTGAGGCAATGCAAACAAAAGTGTGCCTGCTTTGGCACTTTCCACCACCTGTAGCCCTTCAGTACCATCCTAACAGGTCCTGCACCTTCAAACACTTCCTCACTTCCTTGTGTTGTGCCAAACAACATGTCTTGTTGTCCTCAGTGCTGTAAAAATGCTGATCTGTTGAGCTGTGGCATATGGATCTCCTGCGCTGACAGAATTTGGCTCTGAAGCAAAGAGCTTCCTTGAAGTCACAGAGTATGGAGAGAGTTTTAATAACTAGAAGGTTTGGTAGCAAATAGCCCACATAACATAGGAACAAACCAAATCTGGAAAGTGTTTCTACCTGGAGAATCTCAAGGGGAAAATAAAAAAAAATCCTAGCCAAGCAGCTCACCAAAACGGAAAATATTACCTAAATCCTTGAGCAAAACGTACGTTTTACAACAACAGCTTTCTGCAAGATTTGTGGTGGAAGAAATGCCCTTTAAGCTAGGAATAAAATTGGACAGGCAGTTTGACAAGGTTTTTTGGAAGGATTTAATTGTGACTGTCCTTTGTAAAGATGAATATGGGCTTAACCCAGTATCTTGAGTGTATCCCTGAGCCTTTTCAAGTATACTAAAATCTGAATATGAATGTTGCTTCAGGCATCTGTCGTTAGAAGCATGGTTCTGAGGATAAGTACTTTTTGGCAGATTTAAAAGCTGCTGGCATAGTGGTTTCAAATTCTTAATCTGAATTTTGCAGCTTGGATCAGTGAAATAGGAGGGAACAGAATCTGATCAGTTACAAAGGGGAAGAATTTTAAAATGGATATTGTGACCAAAGCCAAGTCTCTTAGGTTACTTCAAAGAATTTTTGTAAACTGAGACTCCAGATTGTATAGTGCAGTTTTGCACAGTAAAAGGCAATTTCCTTCAACATCCAGCACAGTGAGATTTAAAACAGGAACATCACCAGCTTCTGAAGACACTGAAATTTTTCTGGCAAACAGAAGTTCTGAGAAACATGATGTTCCCCAAACCTGTGCCAACACTTCATCTTGGATCTTCCTTTTGTCCTAGAGTTAGCAGATGGGTCCAGAGTGCAAGCACTGTGTAGCTCCAGCAACAAGGCTTTCTTACTAATTCACTTTCTGAAGTTTAGTTATTTAATAAAATATCTGGATTAAATTTTTGAACAGTGATTAGGCTCCTAGCAGTAACATTCTCACACAACTAAACTTGCATTCATTGTTATGAAATTTAGGGTAGTGTGTTCAGTTGGAATGAACTCTCACTTGCTAATAATTTGGTAATGCACTCTTCAATTTTCTTGCTTATGTGCCAGTTTCCACAACCTGGCATTTACAGGGTCTTGTTGGGATGTACTGAACTAGAAAAATTATACTGCCTTTTTTCTAAAGAAGGAGGCAGATATCTTAATGTAATAGAACTTAAAATTGTTTATGGTGAAGCTACTTCATTGTATCTTTGTCTTTCTTTTAGGTAAATATGCAATATGGCAAAATTGTGTTCCATATATTCTGAAGTTCCCAGTTTGCCTAAATAATGTGATACTAAACTACTTTTTCTCTTAGATAACACCAATTTGTGTAAAATGTTGGTGTATCAGATTTTTTTCTTTAGGAGATACGACAGTGGAGTATGGGAGTCTTTCTGTTAATTAATTAACTGTTTTTGTCTCAAACTAAGCAGTTAGGTTTGGGAAAGTGAGGACAGGGACGGGGTTTTTTTGGGTGATAAATGTTACTGCCGGACAGCTCCACTGCCTGGCTTTAGTGGAAAGCACATAAAAGGAAGTCTGTTGGGCTGTGCTGAGATAAAGCTCTTGGCACAGGAAACATGATCAGCAATGCTAAGTCACGTTATTGGCTATCTGAAGAGTTAACCACTAAGTAACACTGAATAACAAAATACAGTCTTTTGCTTAAAATAATTTGGTGTCAGAGATGTATAAAAACATTAGAATACATATTTACTATAGAGCTTAAAGAACTATTTAATATATTTTAATTTTCTCTTACAGAGTGTTAATATTAGGAGCTTCAGGAGGAGTTGGTACATTTACTGTACAGGTAATATAAACCAGCATGCCCAGGATGCATCTTCAAACTATTCAATATGAAAAAAAAATAACAGAAGGGAATTGAGGGAAGGAGTAGTGAAATAGCAAGCTACTGATCTATCTGTCTGATTGATCTGATTGATTGGTATTTCCAAAAGTGAAATATTTTCAGATTTATTGCTTTCCATTTGTTACATTGTATTAGTTTAAAGTAGGAAGCAGGGACTTTCAAAGAAAGGAGTTGTGAGTGTAGGTAGTTGTGATAGTTTAACTTAGCTGTCAGACAGACAAGACAGCTGCTCACCGCCCCCATCCCCACTTTCCCCTCACCAAGGGAATCGGGGAGGGAATTGGAGGGGTAAAGGTAAGGAGACTTGTAGGTTGCGATAAGAACAATTTAATAATTAGAGTAAAATAAAATTAAAATAGTAATGATAATAATAATAACAACAACATCTATATTTATATAAAAATGAGTGATGCACAGTACAATTGCTCATCACCTGCCAATAACAATCCCAGAGGAGTGAAAAGTAACCCCAAAACCAAAATCACAATCCAGGAAAAGTGAGTGATTCCCAAGAGAATCCCCCCACTTTCCAGTCAGCCCTGCTTAATATACTAAACATGATGTAATTAATATGATGTGGAATATCTTATTGGCATATCCAAGTGCCAATTCAGGGTTTTGCTAACTACTGCACTTCCTCTTTCCCAGTCCTTGGCACTTGCAGACTACCCAAACATGGTGTCCTTGTACCTTATCAACATTCTTCTCATCACAAATCCCACACTGAAACCAAAACACCCTGCTTTCTAGTTGCTGAGAAGAAAATTAACTCTTATCCTAGCAAAAACCAGGAGAGTAGTGAAAGATGGCATTTCACAGTTTGGGTGCAGGAAATTTCTGATCAGTGCAACTTGAAATGTGTAGCCTGCTTTCCTTATCTTTCAGTCAGCTCTGCTCCATAAATATGAGAAGAACTTGGTGTATGAGTAGAAAAACTGATGGAGAATGTATCCTCTACCATAACTGTTGTAGGTGGTTGAATGATACACGAGGCACCAAGCTTTTATGTGCAGTGTATGTAAAGCATGGTGGCTTAGCCACTGTCTTTGCCCTGCTGTCCTTTTGTCAGTCTTTATTCCAGTAGCTCTAAACTTTGGAGAGTCAGTGTGCTCTTCTATTGATCCATTAATTGTGGAATATCCTCTTTTCATGCTCTCATTTAATTTGCAAATTTTGATTGTAACCAGTGTCATCTCATGCTGAAACATCCTCCTCTTGAGAATATGAAAAAAAAAATGCAGAAGTTGGGTGATTGCATCATTGCATTTCATGTTACTATACCATAAATATATAGTGGTTTTAAAGAGGATTACAGGAGAATTTTTAGTGGTATG
The DNA here is from genome assembly GCA_907165065.1 of Caprimulgus europaeus. The sequence goes on from OU015524.1 coordinate 76,388,159, forward strand.
CTATTTGCCTGATCCATGATAAAGCAGGTGGCTAAAGTAGATCAGTATAAAAGGCTGACCAGCCATTGACTAGTTGGGATTTCTATCTGATCAATTCTGAGTAAACTACATTAATGAATCTGGAATAAATGTAAAAAAGATTACTGTGAATGAAAAATGAGATTACAAAAGAGATAAATAACTAGCAAAAATCCTTCACTTTGCTATATCTTTTGGAGTTGAAGATAACCTGGCATCTTGCCTGTGGTAAATCAGAACTGAATTCCTTCTTTTCTTCATTATTAATATTTAACCTATTTACAGTGAGATAGACATATGAAATACTTTATGAGCAGGTAGGGATATAAAATATTTTAATTTTAGATATTTAAAAATATTTAATGATTTATCTGGTGACAGTTTTGTAGATTGGTAACTTGGGCAATACCTCTTGTTATATGTTTAGCTGCGAGATTCAGATGGCAAACTAAGTATTTTATTGGAAGCCTTATTTATCCTGAGACCTGGTCTCTGTAAGTGGCATTAAAAAGCCACTCTCTTTCCTCCCCACCAACTCCTCCCTTTACAAAACCTCCTTATATATTGATAAATTCTAACCATTTTTTTTCTGTGGGATGTGTGGCAAGTTATGCTGTATTGGAACACAGTCTTCCCACTCCTTACTAAAGGTGCTCATTTATTGTATAGATAGAATGAGACTTTGGCTTTTTAAGTTGTTCACAATGTTTCACTAAATGTTAAACTGTGTTAAATTGTGCTTCTTTTTTTTTTTTAAATACTTGTTTTTAGCTAGTGAAGGCCTGGGGTGCCCACGTGACAGCAGTTTGTTCTCATGATGCCAGCGCACTGATGAAAAAGCTTGGAGCAGATGATGTGATTGATTACAAATCTGGAAATCTGGAAGAGCAACTTAAAGCATTGCCCTTGTACGTGTTCGTGTTACTAATACTGAAATGAAGGAGTTGGTGGTCAGACCTTCTGCCTTTCGATTGCTTGACCCCAGTCTATCAGAACTCCTGGGTTTTTTTGTTTTTTTTCTCTATTTCTAAAGCGTTACTTTGTAAAGCAAATTCATCCCAGCCCATTTTGAATGCAATTTGCCAACTGAATGTCCCAAGCACAGAATTCATTGTAAGACTAAGCCAGTTAATTGGGCTTGTGGAGGCAAGCTCGCTTTCATGTGCTTCTCTTCAATGGCTGTGATTTGAACAGTTTTGTCAGCTTCCATCCAAGAATCTTGGAGCATTTACAGAGCATGAATAAATTAAACTAAGTCTCAGAAATCCTCTGTGAGGTTAGTAAATAGTAAAATTGATCTTCCAGAGGGAAGAACTATGTTGTGAAGCAGCTAAATGACTTGCCTGAACATCTTTAGCTACTGTGCAACTCAACTGGGAGTAAATTTCTCTTATCACACTTATCTTGTCACAGCAGTTATGTTTAAACTGGCTTGGGAGTTTTCTCTAGAGCAGAAGTCTCTTTTGCTTTTGTAATCTTTGTATCTGTTTAAACTTAGTCTACTGTGACTTGTATTTGAATATGGTATTTACACTGCTCTTTTTAGCTAGATTGTGTTAACTTTCTGGGAGGGGACGTAGAAGCTGTTCAATCTGTGAAAGAATCTTACTAATAACTGTGCCAAGAAAGCATGTGCCTGTTAACTATGGTGTGGTTGTCAGCAGGCCTGTGGTCAACTGTGAGGGCGTTAGCACTGTCTATATGGGCAGGATGTGCAGCAACTAACTTAGCAGTTTGCAAGCAGTGCTACATTTGCCTTTGTGCAATTCAACGTCTTAAATGCTAAACACTCATTCTAGCAAGTGATTCTTTTCAGGAGATATCAACAGCATTGGCCTAGGGTGCAGTTTTATAGAATCATGGCATGGTTTGGGTTGGAAGGGACCTTAAAGATCATCTAGTTCCAACCCCCCCTGCCATGAGCAGGGACACCCCCCACTAGACCAGGTTGCTCAAAGCCTCATCCAGCCTGGCCTTGAACACTTCCAGGGAGGGGGCATCCACAACTTCCTTGGGCAACCTGTTCCAGTGTCTGACCACCCTCACAGGAAAGAATTTATTCCTAATATCTCATCTAAACCTGCCCTCTTCCAGTTTAAAGCCATCACCCCTTTGCTCTATCACTACCTGCCCTTGTAAAAAGTCCCTCCCCGGCCTTCCTGTAGGCCCCTTCAGGTACTGGAAGGCTGCTATAAGGTCATGACTATGGTTATGATACAGCTAGGCTAGACAGGTATACTGACAGGGATGTTCCTGTTGCACTGACTCTTCAGGCCCCATAGTGAGCTAGTTTTTCCCAGAGCATTAGTTTTCATTATTTTAATTTCTCTTGTTGGCAGCTGTTAGGTTGACTGAACTTTAATGTGAAATCATATCCTTGGAAGACAGGCAGGAGAATTGTCTTTCCAGACAGGTTATTTAGGTTAGTTGTATGTGTATATACATATCTGTTGCAATCTAGAGATCGCTGGAAATTTACCAATGAAAATGAGAATGAGCTGTGGCTGTGCATCTAACAGAATAGGTGCATAGCTCCCTCTTGCCCTGTTCAGCCTTTACAGGCTCATGTGCTGGGATAATGAGAGGGAACGCTGAAACTGTGGCTTCTTGTCAGAGGCTGCATGTACCCATTCCATGAGGGAAAGGTTTTTGATCCTTTGCATTGTTAGGTTCTGCACTGAATAGGTAGATGGGAAGAAAAGAGCTGTCAGTAGATGTAAAATTACCCCAAAACAAATAAGGAGGTCAAAAAAGACTTTTAGAAGTGAAGCTGATAATTGGGTTGCAGAAAAGATGTGAGGAGATAAGGGTGAGTAGAGTGATTTGTTTATGTAATTTTGGCCACTGTACCCAACTTTCACATAAGTACAGCATGTACAAGAGATGTTCCTAGTCAGGGCATGAGTCCAGACTAGTTTTTGCATACACATACCATATTGTTCAGTGCTAGGACCAGACCTCAGGACTGTTCCAGTAATCAAGAGATAAAGCTCTAGAAGGCGTTAAGCAGATAGAAGATGTAGATGTACATCTTAAGTTATCTAAATAGCCTGTGTCTGCTATGCAGTGTATGGGCAATAACCTGTAAAGTTAACGCCTGTTGTACAGTAAAACTGGGATTTAGTTGAAGTCTTTGGACTTTCTTGCCGCTATCTTGCAGGCAGATTATTTTATTGCATTGCCTATAAACCATAGCCTATTTCTGATGTGAATTAGCTTAATTATGATGAAATTATTTTTCCCATATTGTGATTTTTAAACCTGGTCTTTATGTGTCTGCAGATTTGATTTCATCCTAGATAATGTTGGTGGATCCACTGAGAAGTGGGCTCTAGATCTCCTGAAGAAATGGTCAGGAGCAACATATGTTACCTTAGTGACACCTTTCCTGATCAATATGGACAAACTTGGAGTGGCTGATGGCATGTTACAAACAGGAGTCACTGTTGGTTCCAAAACTGTAAAGGTATGTGACAAAATCCTACATACTTTATTACATAGTACTCCAGTGGCTTCCTTTGTGGCTTGGATGCTCGTCATGTGGCTCATCTAGAGACATCTGTTGTATTTTCCTCATATATCATTAAGTATACTTCAGATGTATTTTTATTCTTTCCTTCTTCCTTGCACTGAAACAAAAATGTGTTGGGGTGGTGCTGATTGGTGTATGTGGTAGTTTGGGGTGCTTTGAAGTTTTGATTCCTTAATGTGCTTTTCATTGTGACCTTTTCTATAGGGCCTCCCTAGTGAGTCCTGCTGACAGCCACTGTTTCATCATAAACAGAGCAAATCCCCGCCTCACTGAAGTGAGGGTAATTTTGCTACTTGCTTTAGGCTGGTCAGGCTTTCTCTCAAAACATTGTTCCATGACTGATTCTCTTCATCCTATTCCAGCACCAGAGAGTAATAAAAGTAGTTGAGGGTGGCTAGAAAGTCTTTCATCTCTTTCATGTTCATGTGTCTGGATGGTGATACTGATTTTTCTAGTTTTCATAAGTGGATCTTAAAACATTCTGCCAGTGGCCACATCAGTGAGGCTTTGTAGAACTTTTCTCTTTCTTCTCTCAACATGTGTACTTGCTCTCCAGATGAATGCTTTTCAAGCAGTTGCTATGGTATTCCTGTGATGGCATGGTTGAATGAGATTCTAAGTCCTGCACCAATACTTTTCAAAGGAAAGCTCAAAAACAAAATGAAAAGGCTGGGAAGAAATAATGTAATATTATTTCTCAGTGTGCATGTTTCCATGACAGGGAGCATTGTATGCCCTGTATTAAAAATCACCTCTCTCTGGCAGATGATGACTCTTACTCCTGCAATGTCTTACTGAGAGAAGGTGCTCTTGATTTGTGCTTGTGAGATCTTCACAGAATGCTTTTCACGGGAGCTGCCATCTGTCATTGGACGGTGATGACTTTGGCAGACATGATGTGGAAAATTTAATCACGGACACTGAAGTGGAAGGTTCTAAATGTCACATTGCTGGGTTTATTTCACCCCCTTTGTGAATGTGTATAAACATATAGCACCACTTCTCTCTTACGTAACGAATAGTGCTGTTTCTAGCTGCAGAGACAAGGTGGTTGTTTTTCTCAACTAGCTGAGTTGTGCAATTGGACACAGAATTCACCCTGATCCTATTGTGGTAGTACAACATCCCTGTCTGTACATTTAATCCACGTGCTTAGGGGACATTTTTTTCAGACACTAGCGTACAATTTCCATTTATTTTCCTTAAGTTACTTCTCTAGTGCTTCTGTCATTCATTTTGGTTCCCATTTCAGTTTCCTTTCATGTTTTTTTAAATATATTTGTGATCTTTCTTGCAGCACCTCTTTAAAGGAGTCCATTATCGGTGGGCATTTTTTACGCCAAGTGGCCCAAATTTGGATGAAATAGCCGAACTAGTTGATGCTGGAAAGGTATGTCAGTAATGCTTCTTTGGGTGTTTGTGCTGAAAGAGGTGCTGCTTTGACTCAAAAATTCCCACAATTAGGAAATAAGATGTTTTGAGAGTTACAGTGAAGAAAACTAGTTAAGAATTTACTTGCTCCAGTTTCTAACTTCTGCCTTTTGCATGGAATTTAGGAGTTCATAATCCTTAAGACTTCTGCCTTCTCCCTCTCCACCCTACCTATTTTTAAAAAAGCTTACTAAGTTATGAGGAAAGAATGTCCAGTGGTTGTTTATTTTTGCCAGAGGGAGTCATTTAGCATGAACTCTGGTGTTGAAAACGATATGTTTTAAGAAGTCTCATTTTGTTCATTTGGTCGGAATGAACATGACTGTGTGCATCTGCATATGCAAAATTGCTTATCCTGAACAGTCAGGAGTCCTGCCCATAATGTGCACAGAACTAGAATATTCAGGTTATTGCAGGCCATAGACAACCTGCATTGGAAGAGTGGTGACAAGAATCTTGTGTTTCATTATTTTAGTGCTTCAGAGTATAATGTTTGTGCTGATCCCACACAGTGAATTAGAATATTGTGAGCCTTCATAAGCTTTTGGGGAAAGTGGACTTGGGGAAAAGGCATGAACTGGCAGGTATATTACTGCTCTTCTGATCTTTTCAGGTTTATGAGCTTGTCACAAAATGCGTGTGAGAGCAGCCTGGTATTTGGACTGTGTGGTGCTGCAGGTCCTGGCAGTGCCCTCTTTTGGATAATTTCATGTTGCCCAAATTTCCAGGGTAGAGAGAATGGACAAGTGCTGTTGAATCTTTCTGTGTAGTGCCTAAGCAGAAGAAGAAGCACAGTCTGCCATGACTGCTGGTAATTCCACTATGTGAACTGTCAGGCATGACATCTGTGCTCAAAATTTGTGCATATTAGTAAAATTTAGATCTTTCAAAGTTTGAGTGTTGATTTCCTTTTTCACTAAGCATTATGTTCCAGAGTTTGGAGAAGAGAATTGCTGTCATGCTTAAAGCCTGATTACTTCTATATGCCACCTTAGTGCTGCTGGTCAGAATAAAAGTCTTCCTGAATTCAGCCACTCCTATTCCTCTGTCATGACCAGTCTGCTGCTGACACTGCCAGTGGAAATTCTGCCTTTCCTAACAAGTTACCTACTCGTAAACAGAGGCTGCAGCAGCAAATAAGCTGTGGTGAAGTGCATTTCTAGCTATAGCTTTGCACCACTCTGCTTTGTGTTATATCCAGTGCTGTAGGCATTATCCTGTGGCCAAGAAAGAAGCCCGAGAAGATGCACCTCATCCTGTGACTGCATCCAGTCGCACTACTAAATTGTAATTGTCTAAGAAACAGAAATGCCCTTGGCTTTGTTCTTACCATTTGTCCCGATTCTTAGCCAGTCACAACTTGTTTTGTGTTCTGCTCCTACCTTGTATGCAAAACAAATGCAGAATATACCCATGAAAGCCTCTTGGGAAACGCTTGTTTATGCAATAGAGATGGGGCTTAATCGGTGTTCTCTGCCCAATAATCTGGACAGGTGAACTGTAATCCCATTTAAAATGTACGTCATACATATATGAATGTCCTGATGTACTTTTTGTTGTAAGATGATCATGGGGACAGAGGTGTTTGCTTGGTCTTTTATTCTCTGTGCAAAACAGGTCATAATGTCAGACTGTTTATCTGCATAGTCATTATTCTAGCAGCATTTTACTCTATTTTGTAAAACGCTGTAAACACCTGTGCTATCAGCAGTATCGCAGGATCTTGTAGGGCTCAGTTGTGTTCTATTTAGACAGAGGTTAATAAGACTATGCCCTTTTTTTGTCTAGACACAAGAGTTATCTTAAATGGACAGATCATCCATTCAGAAGAATAGGCATTTGGAAGAAAAGGCAGGAGAGAAGTACTGGAGGAAGTATACCATAATTTCCCATAACTAAGTAAAAAGAGATGTTTATGTTTGAATAGGAGAGAATAAATGAGAATTTAAAAAAACCAAAACCACAAAGCAATGAAAGTGTGGCAAGAAGACTTGGGGAAGCCAGCAAAGTGAGTTCATGTAGTTGAACTTCTTAGTTTTGATTTAATACAGTTTTGAGTAATGCAGATTGAGTTATTTTGAAATTTCAGTGAATCATCTTTTCTGTTGCAGACATCTTAACTTTGAGATTGTATGAAGTGTGAATAGGAAAGCAATTGGAGAGCTCCTGAAAATGAGAGGCTTTTTTCAGGATAGTATAAATCGTGACGGGTGATTTAAAGGAAGGAAATTAAAAAGAACTGATGGTTTAAAGAGATGATGTTAAAGTAAAAGTGAAGCTTTGAAGAGCATACCCCTGAAGCAGTTACAGATCATACTGATTTATCAGTGTTTTTTCTTTTAGTCCTTTTGCACCAACATAGATTTTTAGTTGTAATGAGTTCATCATCTGTCTTTTCAAAAGCAAAAGTAGTCTCAATTCTTCAGTGGATGAAGAATAAGCAAAAAGGGCATTTTGTTTAAAGATACTCAGTTTTTACACAGATGATCTTTGCAGCAAGGAATAGAGATCTGCAAAATGTCAGCTATGAGGAGTTCTTCTTTTAACAGCCTTTTTTAATAGAGAGGAGAACATTATTTTATGAGCTGGTAATGCAAAGGAGGAGAATAATTTTCCTTTTGTAATTTGCCTGCCCATCAGCTCAGTTTAGGGGCTTGTAAAACCATTTTCAGTTTATGAGCTGTTTTCTCTGCCTTGCAGCTGGGTATCTTGCAGAGGGACTATTGTGAGGCTGAGGGGCTGGGAGGCTGCTGCAACAGTAGTGGATGTGGAGAAAATTAAGTATTTCCTTGTCAAATTTTAGAGATACTGTCTGCTTTCTAAACTGCTAGGAAGTCCCTGTTGTGGGTTGAACTACGCCAGTTAATTAGGAGCCAGTGAGGACTGGTTTAATGTGGTCTCCACCAAATGAGTTGATGAAGCGCATGTCAGAAGATGGGGATCTCTTTCCATGGCAGAATGTTCCTGATGAATTGCAAGTTTCTCTTCTGAAGACAACTGAAGTCAACAGAGCCTTTAGTTCAGGACACAGATCTGCTGGCAGAGTTTTCGCTGAAGCATCGTCACTGGTGTGTGCTGCCAGCATTGCCACCGAAAGGCTTGTTAGCAATTAGTTAGATGGATTTGTGATCAGTGTTGTGGATTTAACATTGACAGTCTTGGGTTTTGCTGCTTGCTTAACTTTCTCCTCCTTTCTAAGGATGTGCCATTTAGTCCTTGGTGAAAATAGGCCAAGCTCATATAACTCAGTAAGTTTGTAGGAAGCCTCTGACTTATAATTGGGCACTTACTTTGCCTTTTAGAAAGCCTGATGGAGGAAGGCAGGCTCAAAAGGCTCCTTAGCATTGTAAGGGGGAGCACTGAGTATGTTGTATGTTCCTGCTGCACCATGATGGGATGTGGGTTACCATGCAGCCCTACAGAAGTTTGGAATTTTCATTTTAATTTATAGTGCCATTTAAATGCAGTGCAAGTGTGTGTGTGTGTGCAGTATTTCTCCTGGCTGAATAGTCTTTCCCTCAGGGCAGAGTGGCATCAGGCGGGCTGACGGGTGAAAGTTGGATTCGCAGAAGGCAGGCTAAAGGACGAGCGGTGTCCGATCAGGAAACGAACGGGTCACTCTCTGTGCTGTTTGCTTCTAGATAAACGTTACAGCACAGGCACACGTAGGAGAAACAATTGCATGCCTATGTTAATGTAATTTGGGTGTAGTGTTGATTATACATTTTGCTGAAGACAGTATATGCTTTGGACTTAGCACCTGCTGTTGTGGTTTGGAGGGCAGGATTCTGACTGTTCTTTGCTGCTGTCTCCTTGTACAATGCTGTACAAATCACATAACCCTTTGCTACCATAATTTCCCTATCTACTAATGAGGGCTAATGCCCTTTATCCATCTTTGATGATTTGCTCTGAGATAACCCTGTTAAAATGTGGAGTTCAATTGCTAGTCTTTGCTCTTCAGGAAGTAAATAACACAAATGGATATGGTCATCCACTTCAACGTCACGAGGAATGAGTTGTTTGGATGCCCATGATTTAAGATGGCTTACATTCCTCCTGCTCACGTAGGTTATCACAGCTTCTTCACTCTCTGTCCTAGCCTGTGTGTATTGATTTGCTTCCAATTCATCTTGTTACAGTTCTTAAAGCAACTTGTTGCACAATTGTTGCAGATATCTCTTGTCTATATGAATATCAAACAGCAAATGTAACATACTGAGTCCTTGAACGTTCTCCCAACCTGGCCTCTCTAGATGTGGCCTTTCTGCAGTGATCCCAGTCTTTGTCACTATAGCTGTGCTAAGGTATCTTAAGGTACCTGAGGTGACTCACCCTTGGGTGGTGCCTGCTTTACTCTCCCTATCTGAAAAAGGACACCAGGGTAGTGATTCTGTACTTAAATGTCTCAATTGACTAGAGAGCAGTCCTTCTCCCCGCTCTCTGTAGTCACTCACACTTGGTCTGATGACCACCTTTCTCCATGCTAAATTGCAAAGGTTGTACTTTTTAAAAAAAAAAAAAAAAAAGTGTTTTTGTTGCAGTGCTTTTGCTTGCCACGTTGGTTGGCTCAAGCCCAGAGATATTGATCAAGAAGAGGCTGCCAAAAGCTCTATTCAGTCCTTTCGCTTCCCAAAGGAACCTCTCTCTGCATTTTGTCACAGCCACCAATAAAAAACACAGTGATTTTTATTAAAACACATCTGCTCCTCTTCTTCCAGGACATGGTAGCTTGCTTATGCTCTTTATGAAGTGCTGTGTGATTATGTCATAAAGTGTTTGTGAAGAACATTAATGGAAATTTTGCATACTGTGGAGAGAAAGGGTTTGAATATGTAAATTCACATAAACCACAATGAGGACTGGAAAAATTTCATCCTGTCCCAGGTATTTAATCAAATGTGTTGCCTCAGCCTGCTGTAATTGCATATTCTGTAGAAAGTCAGAGTGTTGTGAGCTCTGGTCCCCTAGTGTAGGAGGGAATTATGTCCCACACAGTGGTGAAATGTGGGGTCAACAAGACAGCTCTTGTCTGTTGTGAGTTTAATTTGCTGAGACCTGGGAAGATGGAGGTCATGCAGGACTAATTTTCTAACATATATAAAATACATAGTATGCTTTCATATATAAATATATGTATATAAAACTGTACTAAAGTTTGTTCTATCTTAATGATATGGTAGCATTGCCCCAGATTGCTTTAATTACCAGCATACTTATCAGGACAACTAAGGGGATGACTGCTAAGGGGATTCCAGGAGAGAGCTGCTGTTTCTTTCAGTTAATATTTTTTCAGCCTGGCTTAGTAGGTAACTAAACCCAGGATCTTACTCATTTCTACTGATTTAAGCTTGGGCTGGACTGGCACACACCACAGTTTTGGGCTCGTTCCAGTTTCTTGCTGCTCTTCGTTGTGTTCTGTAGAAGTTATTCTGTGAGGGCCAATTAATGCACTTGACATTTTTTTTTTAAGCCTTTTCTGCACTCTGAACCTGACAGCCTGCTTAGCTGGGATTTATCTTCTAGCATTTTCATAGTTGTAGATGGTACTCCTGAGTTCCTGTGGGCTGCTGGTAGAGGCTTGATAAGAAAGCATGGACCTTGGCTTGAAAACCAAACAAAACGTGGATACAGTTTTTTGTAAGATGACCGTGG